>CM074181.1:32169613-33614613 GCA_037179385.1 Holothuria scabra
TGTTGTCCTAGCAGTAATGATTTAAGGTTTATAATGAGCAGTTTGTATTTTGCTTTTCTCCAAGTGACCATTGTCATGATAAATGGCTATTTCTGAAACTGCACAATAATCCCATGAAAATGCTTATTTCTGTACTTTCGTGGTCTCAAAAGCCAGAACATTGATTCTCATAAGCCTAGGCCTAGGCTTCTTCTTATTAATTACAAATTCCTTATCTAGAGAGCCTAGCAGACCTTTTGCCTTGGCTGTTTCTTGAAATGTACTTAATTAATGGCTATTTCAGAGTGGTCACAAGATGTAAATTAGGTCAATTAATGTTTGTTGTGTACTTTATATCTTGATTTCCAGATGCCAAAAATGTACACTGAACGGTAATTAATTTCCATAACTTTTTTCCCCATAAGACTGCTTGCTATTTAGCAGGTTTAATCTCTACCTTCACAAAGTAGCCCATTATTACATTAAAATCTTAAAACGAGGCCTAACAATAACACAAAATATAATGACTGCCTTCGTACTAGAATGTGAAAGAGAGGGATAGAAACATGGGCATTTGCAGGAAAAGGCAAGAGGGGAACTTGCCCTCTCCTGGAAAATAAATAAACCTGGAAAAAAAACCGAAGAAAACATGAAGAAAAAGATGAAGAAAAATTAACAACATTTCTTAACAGTTCACTCGGTGTTTTCCCTATTTATATGCGGTAAATAGGCTTTAGAAATGCCATTTTCAGCATGAATCTGAGATGCATTTTGGGACAAAATTCTCTTGTGCTCCGGGCCAACCCATGGTGGTGTGGAGCTTTTCCCCCTAAAAGAAGTTTGTCCCCACGCCCCCAAAATTTCTTCTGCAGAGCCCCATGGATAGAAAATTCAAACATGTTATAACAGAAAAACTTTGGGAGGACAATGGCAAAGTAGTCTTTTACCAGGTGCTGAGAATCAAATGGAAAGTCTGAAAAGCCTTGGCCTCGATCGTGCTGAGGCTCAGGGTATTTACTCCTTCAGAGCTCCCCTGCAGACCATTTTCGACCCCTCTGACTGAAATTCCTAGCTCTGCCACTGCCGAAGGCCAAAACTGCCATGATACCCTTTATCGTTTGGCTATCAGTGCCCTTCCAAAATTAAAATGAAGGCTATTCAACATTAAAAACAAAAATATAAACAGGGAAACGTTCATTTGATAACTACTTTGCACCATTTCAGTCTAAAATTTCACTTTGAAATTTCAGAAATCCCCATTTAACGATACTTTTGCAGAACTAGAACTTCCCATGGTAGGCTACATGGCCCCTGCTTTCATTGGACATTTTTTCAACAACCATCAAACTCTCGTTTACTTATCAGTATATGCTTTAATATTGTGCATTTACAGTGGTTACCATGCCTTTGAATAATTCATGGGATAATTACAAGTGCTCACCATATGATTGAGGAATTTGTTGCTAGCTGACGAAGAATCATACTATTGCAGGCTCAGACATGAACGTTACTTCAATGATTTCTGACAAAGTGAGGTAATGGGACTTCTTCAGTATGTTAACTGAGTATGCCAAAGAAACTTCCAAGCCAACGGTCTTTCACGAATTGTAAACCTGTACGTGGTTTTCTGTTAACAGTTTTCCATCCTATCATTAACACCTGGGACTAAAGTTTTTTTTTGTAAAGAAGAAGTTATGGGTACTGTAACTCTGTGGGCATACAGGTATGTCAAGTGACTACCTAGCATGTAAAACAAATCATACCACAGAGTTGGTGTTTACTGTGACACCACGCTGGTACATGCTGGTAGATGCTGGTAGCGCATATTGCCTGCTCCCCACCATAGAGTTCACACACTGCAATTACTTTGAGTTGTATTGCTTCTGATGCTCTGCATAAGCAATGGAGTAGGGAAAACAAGCCAGTGAGCCACAACTGGAAAAAAGGCTGTGGCCAGCTTGACTTGAACCAATAGGTTGGAAACTGGGCCGCAAAACTCTATCCAACTAACTAACAAACTACTCCTCTGAAATGCTCTTTTTAATGTAAGATTGTTGTTTGAAAGTACATATGCATAACTTCAGGAATAAAAGGAGTGTTGAAAATAAAAATGGCCATCCGTGCCCTTTGGTCTAAATTTTTTGCCTTGGTGCCCTTCTTAATGACTATAATGCCCTTCAAAATTAGGAAAAGTTGATAGCCATTTGGCTACGCATTTTTAGAATCTTATTTTGAGCCCTGTCCCTGTAATCTAGGGGCGCACAGGATGTAAATCAAAACTGAATTGTGAAACGTTTCCTGAAAGGATAATTAAAGGCATATTCTGGAGACAAAAATTCATTAACTTCAAGATATGCAGGAAAATTTTCCATTTTAGGAGGCGAAAAATACATCTCAATAGCATATAGCATTCGGAAGATACAAATTTATAAAGAAATGCAACTCTTTCTTTTATTTGATTTGGTGCATCATATAAATCTGTGATGTCATTGCGGCTAATTAATTTGACTAACATTCAATTTCTTCATAATTTTGACACAGCATAAAATTTCAAGGACAAAAGGACTTTAACTTATTGAGAAAAACAAAAGGAATCAGAAACAATGTGCCCATGTCACATTACATAACTTCTGTGGCTATGTGGCAAAGTTTGAACTATGAAGTAAAAATCTGTTACCATAAAATGTATAAAACAAATCAAACAGAATAAAAAGTGTTGAGGTTTTTTTTTTGTTCAATTGCAAACAATCCTCTTTTTGTAGAAACAGAGCACACAATTGCTCACCTTATAAATGGTCTCGTCTGGCTGAGTCATTAAAACCGATTTCGATAAAGACGGTCTCTGGCTTCAGACAATTAACAATTATGTAGTGGGGGAAGTACTTGTGCACCAATGTTAAGAAAGTCGATGAGCCGTAGTATACAACCAACAGTAAAATGCACGATCCTACACGTTTTGCAAAAGTCTTCTCTGCATGAGTCTACAGGTTTTCCCGTTCAGGAAACCAAAAAGAACAGCCTGTTCTCATTCTTCTGTCATGGTTGGTGTGGTGAATCACCACCTTAAGAGTGCAGTGGTGTGTAAAATGTTTACTCAACTGGGGCTTGTGCTTCAAGGACAGACTTCCTATAAACATGACCAGAGCATGTAAAGCATACATCCTATGCATAGATTGTGGCCACAGCCTGGTGAGAACCAGAATGCAAAAATGCACTGAGGTTTCGATGATGTATATGTACTATTCAAAATAATTATGGCATTGTTTTCAAAGTTTGAAAATAATGCCTTGATGTCTCATATCTTCTCAGCCAAATATTACACCAACATGAAAGAAAAACAATTTTGTGTTACCCCTGACAAACTTTAACCTCCTCTGACAACAGAAGGGACAACCTTACCACCATAACAGGTTAACATACCACAAATTAAATCTTTGTCAGTTTCCCTTCCTAAAATAACATCAACAAGTTCTTCAAACTTTGACCCTGGTGACCACAGATGACTTTTGACTTCTACCAAAAATATCATCTTCTCACAATAATGCATCCTAATACCAAATGCACTTTAAATCCTTAAGTTTCCTACCTTAACGTCTCACTACTCCATTAGAGTAGTGTTCTAGAGCGTCAAGTGCACACCCTCAAAGAAGTAGTCCTTATAGCTCTGCTTTTGACCAAATTTTGTCAAGATAACCTGCCAGCTGGGTGATGAAAGTCCATGAATATGAAAGAGTACTTGCCAGAGTGTGGATGTTGAAAATTTGGGTAAGATTGATGGTGATTTTGACTGCTTAAAAAATTGCTGTCAAATGGCGGAGATTTTCCGTTTTTGTGAAGAGGCTAGGGGTGGGTGTACCTTACAAAAACTCTTAAGTCCTTCTAGCTCAAAATCTAAACGTTCATGGTATGGAAATTTTGTAGTGCCACCATGGGCAAACCTGTCAGCTATCAAGTGATGGGTGTCTTGAAATAGCTGTGAACTTTGACCAGGCTGCAGCGGCCTTGAAAGGGAGCTAATTCAGTGTGTAAGTCAATGGAGAAATTATTGGGGGTGTGAGACTTTAGGAGAAAAATGTGATTTTCTTCATTTTTGATGTAAAGACACCGTATTATGACTTAAATGACTTGATTTAATGTCTGACACACAATTTTGGGGAGACGTCTCAGAATTTCACGCTTGAGTGATTTCGGGTCAAAGTAACAGTTTTTGGTAAAAGATGATACCCTGATTGAGATTGTGGCAAAGATTGCACTGCCATAGTCTATTTTGTCACATTTTTTGAAAGTAAATGAATATTTAAGAGTAGCTGAATGTTACAATGGCCATTCTACACTGCCATAGCCTACCTACCGTCCAGGCACCCTGTGTAAACAGTAGCTAGGAAGCTAGTTCCACTAACAGCTACTTGGCCATTAATGTTAACTTTGACAAGGCTGCAGTGGCCTCAAAAGGGAGCTAATTTAGTATGTAAGTCAATACGGAAATTATTGGGGGTGTGAGACCTTGAGATACTGTGTTCACAAGGTTTTCAGACTTTGACACCTGGTGACCCCAGATGAACTTTGACCTACACCAAAAACGATCGGGACCATCTTCTGATCATAACCAAGTTTCCTATCTTGAGAAACTGTGTTAATAAAGTTTTCAGACTTTGACCCTTGCTGACCCTACATGACCTTTGACCCTCTCCACTTATGGTAGCAACCATGTATCCTGCAGTATGTTATGTCCATGTACATAGGAAGTCCGTAGACCATCCTCTCACTAAAATACATCAAATACTAAGTATGAAATCTACCTAAATTTCCTATCTTGAAACATTGTGTTAACAAGGTTTTCAGTCATTGACCTTTAACCCCCACCAAAATCAGTAGGGACCATCTTCTGAACATAACACATCCTCATTGACCTGTACCAAAACAATACGGACAATCTTCTTACTATAATGCATCCACACACTTAAGTATGAAACCTACCCAAGTTTCCTACTGTATCTCAAGATAATGTGTTAACAAGGTTTTCAGACTATGACCCCATGTAACCCCATATGACCTCCAACAACCAGAATGCAAAAATGCATTGAGGTTTCGATGATGCAGACATGCTTTTTTCAATAAAATGCTACATTTCTTGTAACAACTGGTGACCCAAAATAGCCTTTGTCTCCACCTGTGACTGGTTTTTCTTTCATACTGTGCCTTAAGATATTCTGCAAACAAGGTTTTCAGAGTTTGATACCAGGTGATACCAGATGACCATTGACCTCCACCAAAAACAACGGGTACAGTACTTTCAACTCACCATAACACATCCACATACTAATTGGGAAATCCATCCAAGTTTCCTACCTGGATATATCCCATTTTGACAAGTTTTTAAAAGTTCGACCGATCATGACCCCAGATGTCCCTTCACATCCACAAAAAATAACCTTATACAGACCATCTTCTCACCATAATTCATTTACATACTTATTTTGAAATCCATCCACCTTTCATACCTTGAGCTATCCTAAACAAAGTTTTCTGAGTTTGACCCCTATGACCCCAAATGACCTTTGACCTCTACCAAAATCAATAGGGTTCTTCCTCCCATCATAACGCATCAACATATCAAGTTTGAAATCAATCCAAGCTTCCTACCTTGAGATAAAGTGTAAACAAGGATTTCAGGTTTTGACCCCATGTGACCCCAAATGACCTTTGACCTTCACGAAAATAAATTGGGTTCTTTCTTACATCATAACGCATCAGCCTATCACGATTGAAATGAATCCAAGTTTCCTATCAAGTATGAAATTGATCCCACATTGAGATCCCCTTGACCCCATGTGAACCCAAATGACCATTTGACCTCCACCAAAAAATTCTGGGACCATGTATTCACTATGTGCCATCTACATGACAAGGAAATTAATTCAAGTTTTCTACCATGAGATATCGTGTAAACAAGGATTTCCGGGTGTGACCCCACCTGACCCCAAATGACCTTTGACCTCCACCAAAATTAAAGGGGTTCTTTCTTACATCATAACACATCAACATATCAAGTATGAAATTGATCCAAGTTTCCTACCACGAGATATCGTGTAAACAAGGATTTCAGGGTTTGACCCCATGTGACCCCAAATGAACTTTGACCTTTGGGAAAATCAATAGGGATCATCTACTAAATATGACCAATCCACACACTACATGTGAGCACATTCACATGTACAGTTCTTGAGATGCCGTGTTTACAAAGTTTTGACCTTTTGACCTCTCATGACCCCAAATGACCTTTGACCTCCACCAAAAACAATAGGGAACATCTACTCAATATGGCCAACACACTCACCACATATGAGCATAGTCACATGTACCTTTCTTGAGATATCGGGTTTAGGAAGTTTTGACTTTTTGACCTCTCGTGACCCCAAATGACCTTTGATCTCCACCAAAAACAATAGGGATCATCTAGTCAATATGGTCAATGCACACACCAAATATGAGATTAGTCACACTTACCCTTCTTGAGATACCGTGTTTACAAGCAATTTCTAAGGAATTTACCTATTGATCTCTCGTGACCCCAAATGACCTTTGACCTCCACAAAAATCGATAGGGATCATCTACTCAATATGACCAACCCACATACCAAATATGAGCATAGTCACATGTACCGTTCTCGAGATATCGTGTTTACAAAGTTTTGACCTTTTGACCTCTCGTGACCCCAAATGACCTTTGATCTCCACCAAAAACAATAGGGATCATCTACTCAATATGACCAACCTACACACCCAAATACGAGGTTAGTCACACATACCCTTCTTGAGATATCGTGTTTACAAGCCAAAGCGTCACATACACACACATACATATACACACACACACACACACATACATACACACGCACATACACACATACATACACGCACACGCCATCATGAATGCATAGGTTTCTCTTTTCATCGAAACCAAAAACAATAGGAACCAACCTTCCCATTAATATTTACATGGACAGAGCATGTAACACATACATCCAATCTGTAAATTGTCGCCACTGACTCAGGACAAGAAAGGTGCACCTGGATGGCTGCCAAGATACTATAATTTTATTTGATTTGATGACGAATATATCTTAAATAGAAATTTAACTTGAATGGGAACCAATATCATATTCCTGCAATATGTGTAGTGCACAGACTTATATACATGGACAGAGCATGTAATGTGTAAGTCCTATCAGTACATGGTCGTCACCATCTGGGACAAAAAAGCACGCCAAGATGGCCACTGCGAAGCTATAAATTGTCTGATTTGACGACGACTCTGTAATATTTTAAGCAAAAGTTAAACTTGAATTGGAAACAGTATTATATTCTGCAATAAATGAAGTGATTTTGACTTTACCTTGCCAAACTTCAAAAATATTTGAACTTTCTTACAAAATCTGTTGATTTACTTTAGCAAGTCCAAACTTTCATGCAAAGCCATAGCAGACAGCCACTTTGGTGCCTTTTCTCACACATATGGTAGCGACAATGTACTGAGCTCTGTCCATGTATAGGAAGTCTGTGGTGTAGTGATTTTGATATAACCTTGCATTACTTTGAAAATATTTTAACGTTCTTGCAAAATCTATTGATTTAATTGAGCAAGTCCAATTTTTCAAACACTCACACACACAACCATAGCAGACGGCCATCGAGCTACGCCTTTTCTCACCCAGTAGTGACAATGTACCCTGCAGTATGTTCGGTCCATGTATGGGAAGTCCGTAGACCATCCTCTCACTACAATGCATCAAATACTAAGTATGAAATCTACGTAAATTTCCTATCTTGAAACATTGAGTTAACAAGGCTGACAGACATTGACCTTTGATGATCACAGATGACCTTTGACCCCCACCAAAATCAGTAAGGACCATCTTCTAACCATAACACATCCACACCCCAAATATGAACTCTACCCATGTTTCCCACCTTTAAATAATGAGTTTACAATGTTTTCAGACTCTGACCCCTTGTGACCCCAGATGACTTTGACCTGTACCAAAACAATAGGGGCAACCTTCTTACTATAATGCATCCACACATTTAAGTATAATGTGTTAACAAGGTTTTAAGACTTTGACCCCTGGTGACCCTGGATGACTGTTGACTTCCACCAAAAACAATAACGTTCCTCCTTTTAATACGAGGCATCTATGTACCAAGTGTGATAACTATCTGACATCCCTACCTTGATGAATGTAAAAGAGCAAATTGTCAAAAAAACAACACATACACACACACACGCCATCTGACAATTATCGAAACCAAAAGGGCGCACAAGATGGCTGCCATGAAGCTGCAGTTTGTAGGATTTAATGATGACTCTATTATATTTTGAACAAAAGCTAAACTTGAATGGGGAACAATATCATATTCCTGCAATATGTATAGTGATTTTGACCTTACCTTGCATTACAGCATTTCAAAAATATTTCAACTTTCTTGCAAAATCTTTTGTTTTAAACTACTTGAGCAAGTCCAAACTTTCATACACAAAACCATAGCACACAGCCATCTTGTTATGCCTTTACTCACACATAAGATAGCAACAATCTACAGTGCAGTATGCTTTGTCCGTAAAAGAAGATCATGGCCAGGCTTTGACTTTTCATGCTTTCTTTGGATCCCACTCGGAATTCTAAGGCCAGCCAATGGACCCCATCAAAGTCTCACCAACAATAATACTAATGTACAAGGCAACAACCTAAGCCTACAAGGGCCATCGCTGGCCCTCTCCCAGACAAGGGATCCACCAACTGACAGCTTAGAGGTGGCCTTGCATGCATCTAGCCTCTAAGAACTTGAGAGCTATGGAATGTTCCCAAATACACAACAAGATTTTTTCATTCCAATAAAATTGTATGTTTAAATTGGGCTTTATTGGCCTACAGTACTTTGAATAGCCTAAGCTACAGGTGTTTGAAGCAAGGTACACTAAACACTATTTAAAGGTCTGTCATTCAACACACGAAAGCCACACACGGAGAGCACACCTGGTCTACTTTGACATTTTTAGCGTTACTGCAAACCTCAAAGACTTTGTTAGGCCATGTCAGAAGTTCAAGTTGAACCTCAAACAGCATCCATCAGATCCTCGGATACAATTTTTCCCTTAATGGCACTTTGAAACGGTAAAAATTACTGCGGACACTTTTTTGCAAGGAATTGTGTTAACACTGTTACAAACAGAAAATAATCTTTGCACATGTGGCAAGGTGCTAGCCATGAAAACACACAGTCAAGAACATCAAAAACTGTCAAGAAAGTCAAAAACATTCGTTTACAAGTTGTGAAACTCTGAGACAAGCGTCTCTAACCTGCAAAATGGGTATTCATTTTTACTACTGTAATTCATATTGAATGTTGCACGTATTGAACTATTTACACAGTACCAGGAATAAATTCCATACCTGCTGCAAAGGTTAGCCAATACCAATGGTGAAACAGCAGGTCTATATGTACAGGTAGTACCTATGACTATGCATTGTATAGCAGTGTAATCACTTGAAAATGCTGTTCCAGAGATAAGATTCACTGAATTTGTAGCACTTTACAGGCCAGCTAAATTCAGAGGGCTGGGTAAGTCAGCAGGTTTTGGTGTTCAAATGTGGGTCAAACCCATGAAATGTGGGTCACTTGGGATACCTATATAATGCTTTGAATGACTGCGGCCTAGGCCCCTAATAGTCTCCTTCTTTCGTAATCAGGACGAATGCCTGGAAGGCTATCCCATCCTCCTGTGCAAAATGTGGAGCTTGAGTCTGCAGGCCCTAAGGCTAGTCTAGGCTAGGCATAGTCCTCAGTAAAGGACTGTGGTCCTTTGCTATACTCACTATACACAGTCCATACTCCAACCTTTGACAACAGCGAGATGATCAGTGGTTGTTTTAACCGTTGAAATAAACTTTCTTCAGTATATTTTTGGAATTTGCCAAGTTGATGATTTTATTCCAATTTTCAATCCTTTTTGGGGGTTTCAAGCTATCGAAAAAAAGTGGCAATAGTTGAACAGGATTTGGAAAAGGTAATTTATAATAGCAAATATGCATTTTAGGTCTTGCCGTTGCTATAAGAGAAAAATAATTTTGTCTAGAAATATTATGGTCGAAGACCCACAACTGGGGAATCACAGGAGTAAGGACTAAGTACATGATAGGGAGCAACTATGTGATCGTCCATAAATCCTTTACTGAGAACTAGGCTAGGCTTAATGTTAGCTAGGCTATTAGTTACATCTAGGCCTATGCCAAGTTGATTTGTCAGACTCCTGCAAAAGTTAATGCTATCACCATCACAGGACTGATGGTGTGTTTAGCCAGGCTGTCATACCTGTTGATTGTCTCCAGCGCCCTACTCGCAGAACCTGTTTAATGCATGACTTCCATTTCTGCCTCCCGCATACTAGTTCAAACTGTTATAAATTTAGTTTTCTGCTTCAAACCGTAAAGGATTGGAATAGTTTCCCCTTCAATGTAATGAAGGTTGCCTCTATCCAAAAGGACCCTGTCGCTTTTGTTATTGGCCATACTAAGCTGCCTTTTTTAAGCCTCTAGACGCATGCGTGGTGAGTGAATGTCCTTTGGATGCGTCACCTTTTTAAGGAAGAAGAAGAAGAAGAAGGTATAGTAGCAAGTAGTCATTATTTGTATTAAAATGCTGGACATAAACACTAGCCTAACATTACTTTTGCTTTCTTCAGTCTTCAGTCTCGAACTCCAAAAAGTCAAGACAGCAGGCCATTACAGAGCGTACAGTAACAGTTAAAAGAAACTAACAAGGGCAACACAACTAATACAAAACAGTGCAACTGAAGCTACAGTAAATTGATATACAGAAACAAAATCACAAATCAACAAGTGCAAGTAAAAACAAACAACAAAAAGGCCCTAAGAGCTGGCTGGGTGAGGACCCATGTGTTTGTCGATCCTTCTCTGATCCAACTTTATTGATCCATCTCTGATCCAACTTAAGTGGAGGATCCAGTCACAGTTAGCAGTATGAAAGGATACTTTTATTTTGATTTTATAGGGTATAATATTCCAAAAGCAATCAGCACTTCTAATGAAGAACTGGTACTGTATTTGAACACCTCAGAATGCAGGGCCTCTATATGATTATAACAGTGAGCATGCCTGACAGAAGTGCTGAGTGGTAACATAATTTATAGGAAGGAATGGAATGTTCACAAGGTTGTTCCTAATTTTGTAAAACTTACAAAAATGCTAAGACCTGCCTATATATGATGCCACTTTAGAGTCTGGGAGATTTTTGTGGAAAGATTGACACTTGAGCGAAAGGCATAATCATAATATTTAAGTACAAACTGTGTTCACATCTTTGAACTGTTTCAAGATAGGAATAACTGTTAGGGGCCTAGCCTATTCACTTTCATATAAGGATTCCACCACATGGACGCATAATCAAGATGTGGACTGATAGAGTAAGCAGTAGTTTTGATTTTCATGGGCCTAGAATATATGCACAAAATGATACTGCAGAGATTCCACCCCATCACTAAAGAGCAACCTTTAAATATCACTGCAGCTGTCACAACCAGCAATCTATTGTTGATTCTTGGAGTAGATGTATGTGAGAGATACATAAGATAACATTATGACATAAGGCAATGTGACTTATTTTTATCCCCACTTTTCAAAGAAAAATGCATTAAAATAAGACACCAAATTGTGACATGAAATGACCATCCAACCTGGACCCATGCTCCTGCTTTAAGATTGTCAAAATTCAGACTGCTTCTAATTCAAGTCTACAGACAAGACATGTCTCTTCCTTATATCAAATGACTAGACATGTGAACACAGAGAGGAAAAAATACAGACCACCAAAAATATGATGATGTTCGTAACTTGTGGTGTCAAGTGTGTTACGAACATAAGCAGCCACAAAATATCCATGAAAACAAGATCAATTCCATTCAAACAGGTATTGACTGAATAGCAACCACTCCAACTACTTAAACAGTGGAACAAATATTCTTGAGGAGTATGCATATTTTGCAATGCAGGAAGTTTCTTGATGATGTTCGTAACGGTGTCAAGTCTGTTATGAACATCATCACATATTGCAATGCCACTCAAACTCCTCCCCAAAGTGACAGAGGGGGTTTAGATTTTTGATATTGCACCACCTATTGTGGACTCCTGAATAACATTGGAAACTTGATGCTTGAAAGCCTTGTATGGGATATACGAGGGTCTTTGTTTGTGGTGTCAACTGAAAATTGGAGCATTGTGTCTTGTTACGAACATCATTCATTTTGGAATATTGTTAAACAAATTCAAATAAACTCATTTATTTTGAGACACCCACTGCTTCCTTTAATAACTGAGTTGGTTACTTCCAATTGCTACTCATTTCAGTGATGCTAAAAGAATGTTTAAGTTATGTGGGTGATGTTCGTAACGGTGTCAAATTGTCACAGTGATCACAATGTACCATAAATGAATCTTGCATGTGATTTTCCAAGCTTGATGGACTTGATGGGGATATTTGAGTCAAGTATGACTTCAGTATCATTGCTAAATATAGAGCAGATGTCAAGACACATCAACATCCTCCAAAATTGGCAACTTGAGATCACTAAGGGATGGCAAGGTATGTATGGTGTCTTGTTACGAGCATCATCAACATACCTCCCAAGTGACCTGCATTTCACGGGTTGGACCCGCATTTGGACACCCAAACCCGCTGACCCGCCAAGCCCTCTGAAAAACCCCCATTTCAAATCCCCAAAGTATTCTTAGAGAACCACGCAAATTAGCAAATAATTCAGCTTACCAATAACAACAAATTCAGTAAATCGTATCTCACAGCACATTCAACTGCTCGTGCTGCTATACATTGCGTAGGCCTAGGTACGTACAGAACTATGTTTGCTGTCGCAACATTGTTATCGGCTAACCTTAGCAGCAGGTATGGAATATATTCCTGTCACTGCGAAAATAGTGTAACAACGTTATGCAATGCCGCATTCAATAGGAAAAATAATTGCCCACTTTGTGGGTCACAGGTGCGACTTGTCCAAGAGTTGCCCGAACGTTCTGGACATGTCTTGACAGTCCTTGACATTCTTGGCTTATGTTTTCATGGTTAGGATGCCATGCGAGATGTACGGAAATCACCGGCAGCACGTACGGTACGACCGACCACCAGTGACATACAGAGTTGACGTTTGCAAACTGTGTCTGTACCGCACTAAAATTTACCTCAAAAATAACAATTGAATATTGTGACTAGGAGAGGTTTTAGTTATTGGGCATTTGTGAGTATCTGCATAGTATTATTTTGGCAAATCTCTCAAAACAATATTTTTCTAAGTTACCGCAAAAAATTCAGTTTTGTACTGAACTTTTTGGCGGTAACCTAGCAACTTTGTGTTGACTGATTTGCCAAAAAAGTGCTACCATTTTGCGTGTAGACACTTCTAAAATTAAAAAAATTTCGAAAAGGGGAGGGGGACACCACCTCCCATTATACCCCTCCCCCAGGCCGGGGATCCACCAATGGACAGATCAGATGGACCCGCATCTAGCCTCTCGGAACTTGGGAGCTATGCATCAATACTGGAATACTTTTGGGAAAAAATTTTAAGTTTCATTATTTGGTGGCACCCATTGCTGTCCTCAGTAAGATCGGAATAGTGTGCTCAAACTGAGCTGGTTCAATCCCATTCCTAGTCCTTTCAAAGCTGCAGAAAGAATGTTCAAGTTATGTGGATGATGTTCGTAACGGTGTCAATTTGTCACAGTGATCATGTTGCATTATTTCTGAATCTTGCACGCTTTTCCTAAAGGTTGATGGGGATATATGAAGTTAGTATGACCTCAACATTAAATCTTAGAGACATGGTTACATTCAGGCAGGAAATCACAGAGTGAGAGTTTCATGAAAGACACCATGTTACATACATCATTCTTGCAGAGTTGATCTTGGCCATACATTTCAGTTGTAATTTTCTCAACTGTCTGAAGCTTAGTTATCTTGTGCTTTTTTATTTCATGTTTACCAGGTAGGCCTAGTAGAGTTACCAAAACACTTGGTAGGCCTAGTTTAAATATTTGAAGCATTTCAATCTTGGAGTGTCATGTCACACTTTCTGTTGCAGTATCATATTTGTGCATATATACAATGGTTCTCTTCAATGTGCCAAATGAAATTCAGTTTGTTGTCTAGAATAAAACCTGTCAAGATGCATGTCTGAAATGACATCTCCCAGATCACAAAATTCAGAGGCTGTCATAGAGATAGGCCCAGGCTAAGTATGATTTTGAGCAAGTACGAGCAACGTACGTCACATCTGACATAGGTGTAGACGAAGAAGCATTGTCTAGCACTCCAGCCTTCATGTTTCTAATGTTAGGCTAGTTAAACTAGCCTGAGTACTGTAGTGCTTACTGCTTACTAACGTTAACGTTAGGCCTGACTTGGTCTTTCGTGAGTAGCCTACCTTTCCTAACGTTAGGCCTACTTTAGTTTGAGATGGACCCAAGAAACGACAGGCCCTGCTGCCCCTGCACAACGAACGGAATGTAACTTGGAAATCTCACTTTCAAAGGAAGAGCAATAACTACGAACCCGCCATGTCTGTTGCACTGATACAGGTGCTGGAATGCAAGAAGATGATTGCCGAAATCGGAAGGAATATCGAAATGCGGAACTGAACAACTTGGACATTATTCATATTCTATTAATACGTACGTACCGAAAGATTTATGCAATTGTTTTCATAACAATACAATACAGCAAGGTGGTTGCTACTAGGCATGCGCAATTCGTGATACGTAAAGGGTTTTCCCCGTTCGTACTTGCCACAGATTTTTTTCGTACAGCTCATCGTTACGAAAGACGGTGGCAGCTTGAGGGGAGGTACTTTTAGCCACAGAGCTAGAGGCGCTACGCAGATACCTCGAATAACATGTTTCCATAGGATTGACTTGATTTAATTTGAATTAATTGCGCAACAAAAACAACTGGACAGACACAGATGGACAGCAAAGAAAAACTTAAAGAAAAAAAGAAAGAATGAAAGAAAGAAAGAAAGAAAAAGAAAAAACAGAAATAAGATATGGGCATGTGCAGGGCCGGATTCTTTCCACTGTGTTCCCTAAAACATGAGATTACAAAATAACTCTAAACATGATTTTAAAACGAAATCAAATATCCGTATCCCCTGTGGGAATAAAATTGCTCTCTCGCGGGTAATTGTTTGAAGCAGCAGAAGTTGAAGAAATCACGGGTGAAGGCAGTGGCGGAGCTATGGTCAAGGGGGGCCGGTCTCCCCCCCCCCCTCCCCGACGGACCAAAATCGTCTGTCGGGGCCCTTTTTAGGTATTTAACATACTTTATTCTTGCAACATTATTGGCAAAAGACATAATTTAATAGCGTTGTTTTAAGGTCCACATAACAAAACGCTCAAACAGCCACCAGTAACTGTATTATCTGCACTTTCATTTTTTATGCGCACCAGTGAATGTTGTCGCTGTGCTTACTCGTTAATTGCTTCCATACCGAGCGTGATTATAAGCTTACAAAATACACACACCGACATTAAATTTACCCTCCCAGCCAATAAAAGATGTTGCAAAGGGCACAGCAATAATTGTAACACAAATAGCCCCCTTGTTGGATAATTGTCAACATAGACAATCCCAAGAGTTTACAAACGATAAAGATACCAAAATAGTTTCCACAACATTTTTTAAATTCATTTGAAGAGAACATTCAGTTAAAAATAAAATAAAACTGTTATCATAGCACGGTAATGGTTTAAGAGTTCTAATGAGCAGTTTCCAATTTGCTTTTCTTCAAGTGACCATTCTCGTGATAAATGGTTATTTCTGACACTGCACGATAATCCCACGAAAATGCTTGTTTCTGTACTTTCGTGGTCTCAAAAGCCAGAAAATTGCATCCAATAAGCATAGGTTTAAGCTCCTTCTGTTTATTATGAAATCGGTAGAGAGCCAAGCAGACCTTTTGTCTTGGCTATTTCTTGCAATGTATTTAATTAATGGCTATTTCAGAGTGGTCACATGATGTAAACTACGTCAATTAATGTTTCTCCATGTACTTATCTTGATTTCCAGATACCAAAAATGTGCACCTAACGACGGTTCATTTCCATAACTTGTTCCCCCATAAGATTGCTTGCTATTTGGCTCTAGCAAGTTTAATTTTTATCTTCACAAAGTAGCCCATCATTACATTAGAATCTTAAATCGAGACCTGGCAATAACACAAAATGTAATGACCGCCTTCAAACTAGAATGTGAAAGAGAGTGATAGAAACATGGGCTTCCGCAGGTAGAGCAAGGGGAATTTGCCCAAAATTAACATCAACATTTCTTAACAGTTCACTCAGTGTTTTCCCTATTTATATGCGATAAAAAGGCTTTAGAAATTCCATTTTCAGCAATCTGAGAGGCATTTTGGGCCAAAATTTTCTTGCGCTTCGTGCCAACTCATGGTGGCGCGGAGCTTTTCCCCCTAAAAAGAATTTTGTCTCTCCTTCGTCCGCATTTTCTTCTGCCGAAGCCCATGGATAGAAAATTTAAACATGTTTTAATAGAAAACTTGCTGAAGAGAAATGGCGAAATAGTCTTCTACCAGGTGCGGAAAATCAAATGAGAAGTCTAAAAAGCCGTGGCCTCGGTCGTGCTGAGGCTCAGGGTATTTACTCCTTTGAAGCGCCCTACAGACCATTTTCGCCCCCTCTGAAGAAATCCCTAGCTCCGCCACTGGGTGAAGGTGATTATGAATGACTGCACGGGTGTAAACTATGGGGCAGAGGGACGAAGGATCATGTCTGAACAAAATGTTGTCCTCCTAAAAGATCGAAAATCGCCGCCATTTAGGGTAGCATATGTTCCAGCCTCTGAAGGCACAACTTTGCCCCCAAACTTGCCAAAAAAGCATGCAGATACAGTGAAAGAAATGCGATGGTCAAACGTATCATAACTCGTTCATAACAAGGCGTCCATATGGTTATGGAACAACTCTCCCCGGCCTGGCAGACCCAAATCTTCTGGCGGCTCTCTTTCAGTGGGCTTTTGACTTACTGCAGTTTTGCTCCATTATAGGCATTGCATGCCAGTAAATGACGGTATTCTCAGTACGGCTCAATAATCAATTTACCCTAAATTAGCAATTCCAATTGCTTACTTAAAGAGAAATATTGCGTTTTAAAATGCTCCAACATA
The DNA here is from genome assembly GCA_037179385.1 of Holothuria scabra. NCBI lineage: Eukaryota > Metazoa > Echinodermata > Holothuroidea > Aspidochirotida > Holothuriidae > Holothuria > Holothuria scabra. The sequence goes on from CM074181.1 coordinate 32,186,855, forward strand.
GCATGAAAAGTTAAAAGCTCTGGTCATGATCAAATTATTCAGTCTCAAGAATAAACCCCAACAATAGCTTCATCTCCTCAAAATATTATGCACAAGAAGAGTTATGGAAGTTGCATCTTTTGGAATGCTGAAATTTTGGGTGAACAAATTATTCGTGAGCAACAAGTATCTCAATTTCTATCTGAGAGAAATTTATTTCTTGAAAAGAAGGCTACCAAACTGCCTTATTTTTAATTATTTATCACTCTTTGCTGATAAATATTGCTTTTAAAGGAATAACATTTTCTTGTCAGTAAAACAAACGCAGTATTTCCCACAAACGTCTACAAATCACCATCTTCATTCAGACATGATCTCAGTTTATTCGGGTGAGTATACAAGACTGCAATGTGTAATCAGAACACTCTCAGTGCAGTACATGTGGTGTTGCCAAATGCAAGCTAAAGTACTGTGCACTAGTTTTGGTTTCCCGAAAGAGGATACCCATGGAGTCGTGCAAACGTAACCTTTGCAAAACTAGTGTAGGATCGTTCATTTTAGTCTCATTGGCATAAGCAATGGTAAATAAACTTAACTAAGAATTATGTGTTTGTTTTGCATTGTTTTCAGCTGCCAGTACGAAGCCAACGCTTGTCTTCGTTTTTGAAGTTGGAACTCCTTGGCTAGAAATTGTTGTTGCTAGGGGGGATCATTGTTAAGAGGGGCAACTGAAGGGTATTATTGGACTCTATAAATTAACTAAAAATATATTGCAATGTTTGGTTGTTTGTTCACTTTTGAAAAAAGATTGAGACTTTCATTGAGTATTTTTTATAATTTTTGGTCACAGAAACGTTAAATTTCGGCCGCGAAAATACGTCCACATGGGTCGTCAGAAACATGCCGTGTACCTTGTGTAAATGAAGCAATCTATATATAGCTTTGTGTCAATTAGTGGTTGTTCATTATACTTGGTAGCAGGGCATATTCAAATATTGTCATGTTTTTTACATAGTGACTGACATTTATACATGAGTACTTTGCCAAAATTCTATTTAAAAGTATAATCTAACTACTCTCCCGCCGTGGTAAACTTGTACGATACTTTCGCTAAGAATTGTAAGGCAATTTTAGCCACGATACAGTTTTTACTCCCTATTATTTAAGTTGAAGAAATTTTACCTTCAAAAAGGTCACACATCGGTCGGCCTTTCATCTGCAGTTACGTAACAGAAGCATAGTGCATGCGATTCTGGTCAGTAAGTGGTTGTGACATTATATGATAAGAGGGCAAAGTCAATATTGCGGTGTTTCTCACATAGATGTCTGACATTTATACATCAATACTTCTACAAAAATTTAGTAATTAAAAATCATTTTTAAAGACTTGTCGTCCATTTGTAAACTTAAACGATACTTTTGCTACGAATTCTTGGGTGCTAGCAGTAGCGTGTTTAAAGGGGTCGGGGTGGGGGCACAGGCCCCACCTCCGAAGTCACTCTTGGGGGAAACTGAATAGACACGCTGAGCATTCAAATTTTAACCACACACCAGCTAGGCGGAGACAGAAAAATGGTTGTCAAAGCCAAAAAAAAAGGTCCTCGAATATTCGGATAGCACAAGCACGCCGACGTGAGTCGGTCGCCAACAACTGAAGTGCAGAAAAGCATAAAAAAGGTCATCAAAATCCGTGCAAGTCGGGGGAACCGCAGGTTGTGACCCCCACCTTCGAAATCATGCACACGCCACTGCTTTCTAGACAAGATACAGTTTTTACTCCCTATAATTCAAGTAGAAGACAATGTACATCTTAAAAGATGACGCATCCGGTCGGCCTTTCGAGCCTACAGTTATGTGAAAATAAGAACAAAATCCCTGACCGTCCCACTTACATCACCTGTACTACGACTAAAACAATCGGGATCAACGATTTCAATTGTCCCAACTCGAGTTTCCTCACTTTCGGGAAACTTTTCCTAATCAGGTTTCAATTGAACTTAACTGCTGTCAAAGAGCTGTGCTAATTGAGAATATCTGTTGATTACTACAAAATTTGTAGCTTGGGATGAGAGGACTAGGCCTTTAAAGTGCCAGACAACAGAATGCTCAAACAGGCGCCATCATTTGTACTGTTTGCCCTTTATTCTGAAGAGAAAGGCAATCCTTTGTGAGAAGGGTAAGTTCGTTCCAACTTTCTATAAGTATAAGCTATTAAAGGTAAAGAGCAGTCTCTCAAACTTATTTTGAAGAAAAAGCTAAATAGCATAATTTTCATCTTATTTTAAGTGTCTTTCATTACTTTCAATGATTTAACTATTTCATATTAAAGGTAAACCAAGCAGTTATTTCTAGTAAATTCTCCCAAACATTAGATTTTGTGTGGATGAAAATGAGTTTTAGACAGTCTAGAATGAAGCCATACATGACAGACCAATGATGTAAATGGTCTGAGGGCCGTGAGGCGGGTTGGTCATGCATTGTCCTATAGTGGACGTAATAGCTTCTTCAGGGAGCAGTGAAAGTTTTGGTTTCGCCGAACGGCCCTTTGCCAGAAGGTCGGGAGGACTTTAGAAAAAGTAGGCAGTTGTGGGAGGTGTACAATACTTCGATTGTGAGAATCGGAACTGTACGCGATAAGGAATATCTGATTTTTAATTCACACTGGCATTCAGAAATAATTGTTTCCAAAATAAATAACCATGTTCCTGTCCGAGAAACATGAAAAAATGAAAAAGAATTTAGATTCTAAAATAACTCCGAAAAGTCTCCCCCGTGAAAATTATAGAGGGAGCTTTCTGGTTAAAGTAAAATGACACTTTTTCAAATTATGTACAAAACTGTTACAAGTCAGAATACTAGAAAATTCAAAATTTAACTTTTTCGGTGACTTTTGGACCTGAAACTTGACTTGTTATGCTAACTTAAAGCATTTTTATGTGGTAGTGACCCTTTGAGACTCTCATCAAGTTATCGATATCAACTCAATGAGCCTCATTAAGCCGAAGACTTCCCGAATAAGTTGCTTTATCATATTATCTTCACTATTTTTCATGGAACTGTTGAGGACTATAAAACTTTTTTATTTTTCAGACACAAGTCTGAAAGAACTCGGATCGATCATTTCGGGCATTGTGATGTCTAAGGAGGAAAGGTGAAGAATAATAGTTTTTCACTTGAACTACGTGAATGTACAGCGAAGTTGTGAAATCGTGCTATTTTTTCAATGACGTTTTCCCATGAACGTTTTTCAAGAATATCCTTTAAAGATTCCGGGGCACGCTCTGGAGTTATTCTTGTAATTTAAATCATGTCAAGTTTTTAGGTATAAATGAGTATATTGAAGGAATTTTATGGTAGAAAATTTCGGAAAAAATTGTTTCATTTGTAGCGGAGAATTAAAAACTTGGAGTCTTCAGTATTGAACAGGAATCTGCCCAAAATCAAGACTCAAGTTGGTTGGGGTATATATCATGTTCAAGTTGTCGTATGTTGCAAATGGAAACTGCTTTGACTTTCTTTTCATTTACCTAAATAAACAAAAAAGGACCTAAACAAAACTTTGAGGAATACAAGCAGTAACATTAGAATAACCAGACTATATGCTAACATTTGACAAATACGCATTGATTCGTATTTGAAAATGAAGGGTACATAACATTTTAGGCGTTCCCACGAATGCTGTATATACATACAATATGTGAAGGAGAATTATGTTATTACCAGAGAGATATTGCGCTTTCTTCAGGTCTAAATAAATACATAAGCACATTTTCACCTTTGTCAAAAAACAGTGCTTAGAATTTAATGGTCGGAGAATGGCGGGGCTGGTATCATACCCCGAAAGCCAAACTGAAGAGAGGAAAAGATTTCATTGTCTTCCAAAAACTTATGGATAGGACGCTTTTCGAGGTCCTGTTTCAAGCATTTTGTTAACATTCGGGACTCCGGAGTAAGCTAAATGGGTGATAGTTCTCAAAAAGATGTTGCTTACCATCCTTTTCATAAATTAGAATATACTGCAAGTATTGGTGAATGAAATGAATCAACTCAATGTGTCGCTCTAAAATATTGCAGCTTATGCACTTTTAAACAAGTCTCTTGTTTTTTTCACAATCGTTTGACTGTGTTTGTAACCTACCAGCTCACGACTGCATGGTCAAGTGGTTGGAGCTTTACACTTGCAGTCAGGAGGCTGGGAATTCGAGTCCTGTCTAGGTCATTACGAAGAATTTAAAATCAGAATCTACTGCCATTGTGCTTGATCGATGCTCAGCATAAGCAGTGGAGTAGGGAAAACAAGCCAGTGAGCCACAACTGGAAAAAGGCCATGTCCGGCTCGACTTGAACCAGTTGGTTGAAAACTGCCAGTGGGCCGTGAAAATCTATCTACTGTAACTAACCTACCACCTCCCCTATTCTATTCAATACCCATGACCAGGGAACCAGCTCTTGAATCAGGCAAAAATCTATCAAAATACGTTCATTCTGTAAATACTTTTTCGAAGTTCTATAGCTGGTTTCTATAAATAACTCAAACTCTCGATGTAGTCAATCACCCTACTGTTTTTCACAAATTTTGAAACGAAAAAAAAACTTAATTGATCAATGAATTAAGCCGTCGGAGACAATTGTGTACTAAATTAGTTTACGGTGGTTTAACACATGCACCCCTGCCGTGGGCTCTGCTTCTGGACCTCGCTAGGACTCTATAACGCGGGACGTCCCTCCTCGCGCAAGCGCTTCCTACTCATGGCACACCTATCACTTTCCACCATATCAGTCCAATAGTGCAAATCAAAAGTTGAACTCTTCACGGGAGTTGAAGGTCCGCTTAACAGAGAGGAACAGGCATGGACGTCTATTATTTTGAAAATAAACCCATTGACTAGAAAATTTTATACAGTAAAATTTTAACGGAAGTGCAGGCCATACCCTATCTTCCACTTTCGAGTATAGATTAGCGCCCATGGGATTAGGCACGCATTAATTAATGCAATGAAAAACAGTTTGCCATCTCCATTAGTGTGTCCAGGATTGTGTCATGGGGGGGGGGGGTGGATCTCGACATGCGGGAACTACATGAGAGAAAAACTGCCATTTTAGGTGTTTTTTGCATTTCAAGGTTGGGTCATGGGGGGTTTCCGCCCCCAATCCCCCCTTTGGCTGCGCCACTGGCCATCTCTGTACTACTTTTATTCACAGGTGGCAGAGTTGATGTGGCCTGTTTTTGCATTTTTCCGGGGGAGGGGGTGGATATGAGAGCTTTGCTCTTCAGCTGAAGTTGTCTCGATATATTAGCACGTCAGGCGGAAAGGAATGGAAGCTCACAATACTAGAATTGAAATCCAGTAATCATCTTTTTATCTCCTAAATTTTGAACGAACCTCCCTCAATCAACAGCTTTACTTCATCACTGATTGGAGACAATCTTACGAAATATAAATAGATGATTGGATGTAACGCAGAGATCCTTCTTTCTTAGATGTATCTTGTTGTCAAGGACAGGGTTATCTTTTGCATATCCCATTCTCTGTTAAAAAAGTTTCTCTATTCTGGGAATCTTAAGCTATTTTCTTCCTCACTTTGCCAAGTCTACATATTTAGGACCCTCCCTGTAGACGTGAGTGCTCAAAAAGAATTTACTCTAAATTTTCAATGTCCGTTACAAAACAAACTTCAAAGTTATTACAAGCAAAACCGTCCATCCATCTGTGCTTTCTTTAGACCTTTTGATACATGAACACCTTTCACACGTTATTGGCATCCGTTCTCTAGAAGACGTACAACTCTTGACAAAAATACATTTCTTCTGACATCAGTGTTGAAGTTCCAAGATGCCTTGGGCTGCAACAACATTGAATGGTGATGCATTCATTGCTTGTTTTGTTCCCTCGATTTTGTTGAGGATTGATGATTCCCACCCAGGCGCATAGCCAGGATTGTGCCATGAGGGGAGAGGGGGTTGGTGGCATGGGAGGGGGGTTTGGGGCACGACATGATGGTAAAGTCTAAGGACAGAGACAGAAAACCACAGGGGTTCTAATCCCCCCTCCCCCGGGGCTATGCCACTGATCCCACTGTTTCCCCCAGCGGCAGTAATGCAGATTGGCTCAATGGAGACAGACAATGGCAAAACTTGTGTATGCACCCCTTTATTTTTTGAAAAGGTTGACTTTTGACCTCAGATATAAATACCAAAGGGCAGATATACCAGTTTATCAGAGTTTGGGTGAAATGTCCATATTATGAAACGGGAACTTATGGTTGCTGCTCATTGGCAGATGATAAAACTAGAAAGCCAACAGGCTTAGTGATTCCTTGCCGTATGATATATCATAGCAAACATGGAAACAAACATGACATGCATGAGATCCCATACAATTATCCTACTTAATTGAGATATAATACTAGTAAGGTCAAAACTTTTTGACCTCATGTGACCCAAAATGACCTTTCGACCCCTTAAAAACAATAGTGATCACCTTACCAACATGTCCATCAACATGAGTAATTCAAAATTAAGCTTAGTACAGAATGAGTATGGAAGTACTACCACCATGGTATGAGATCCCTCACAGTTATCCCCCTAAAAATATTATGTCTACAAAGTTTGATCTAATTGTCACCTCAAACCTTTGATCTCCACACACAAGAGGAATTTCTCACACAGCTTTAATATTCCAGAAAACTGTCTCATTACTTGATAAAGCGGTACTTTGAAACCATTTTTATCAAAAGTTTGGTCAATGGGGACAGCTCTCCATTCTGAAGTCTCTATGTTCTGATGCCTCTATGTTTCGAAAAGTCTGCATTGAGGTTAATGTTTAAACAAGCCCTCATCGACACACTCTTCTACAAGTATTGGATCAAATACTGTGTTCTCACATACCCCGCGCTCGAGGTAACACTGTATAACCTCACCTCGAGTAACGTGGGAACGCCGGTTAACGCGGGGTTGGTGTTTAAATTTCGAGCCACCTCAAATCGCAGGGTTAAGCAGTTTTAAACATCGTATTTGTTTTAATCAAGCAAGGTCACAGGTATTTATCGCACTGATGACAGGTATTTTCTTACATTTTGCTGTAATCTGTGTGTGAAATATTTGGCCTCGTTACTATGGTAACACTATCCAATCAACGAAACACTGGGTACGTGAGAACACAGACTGGAAAACACAGGGTTAGCCTGTGGTTTTGTCTGATTGTAAACACGAGTTAACACTGGGTGTTGCTAGGTATGTGAGACCAAGCCTAAAGAGACATCTGAACAGAGATGTGTAACCAATACTGATGGCAATTTTTGCTTTATGGGGGAAATGCCCCACCCATTGTCTATGGTATCCTTTGCAAATTAACAAAAGCAGATATCCCTATTAATCCATAATTTAACAAGACTTTTAATTCGCCTTTTGTCTACTTATACTGTAGGTACAGCATAACATACATTCATAAATACTTTTTGAGAATTCTGGCTTGTGATTGGTCAGTTACCCATGTTCTAATCCAGTGTAGAGACATAGGGTGTATGGAGAGAAACTTTTTGATCAACATGACTATAAACACAGCTTTGCCGACACGGTAGATGTACATAGGCTTGACTATATACATAGTTTTAGGTCACATACATAGCACACATACTAGCCCAACTATGGTGCATGACGTTTTAAGCAATTAAGGCATAGGGCCTACGGCTGTAATTTACCCCATAACTGTCCAACTTAAAATGTAAATATATTTGGTTGACCGCAATGTTGTGTGTACATTGAAACGAATAAATTATGTCCTAATCAGATTTTAGACCTTTAATTCAGAGCATATTAAGTGAAGGTCTTGTTAGTGTTTCAAAGTCCACATAGGCTAGGGCCTAGGCCTAGGCTTAGACCCCGATCGTGTAAATATTGATATGTACACTATTGATGAGAAAAGCATATAAGTAGGACTACATGACTTGATTCTCTCTGCAATAAAAACTTTAGGAATTGCGACAGCCACCGTTCGTAAAGGCAAATATGTCTGGTTCCATAAAATTCCACACAAAAAGGTCAAGCTGGGTTACTGACTTAGCCTCATTTCGAAAACAACGTAACGCTAATTTGAAAGGCTAGGTCTAACGTTGTTAGCCTAACGTTAGTTGTTTAGTCTGTTTTCAGCAATGTATAGCAGGACGTTAGTGTGTCAAAGTCAAACTCAAACGTCACACACAGTGAGCAATATAAACCAAACCACAGATCCTCAAGTTAGTATATAATTTTAGTGGAACTCGATTATAGTCCCAAATCCAAGAGATAAATCGTTCCAAATATGACCTCGTTCAAGACTTCCAAAATATAACTTATTCGTCAAATAGAGGGCACAAAAGTAGGCCTAGGCCTATTTCTGTATGAGTGGCTAGTATGATTCATGACTGTGTACGTACGTACAAGCGACGAAGGTAGCGTGTAGCTACTGTAGCTAGGCCTAGCTACTGCATTGCAGTAATACAGCTTTTCGCTACGCTACTCAATGTCAAAGTCATGGTAATTACGTACACCTGAACGAGCACTTCATGAAACTTAAGTCAGTTAAGGAGAATACTTGATGATCAATGGAAAATTTGTAAAAAAGAAAGCTTTTTCCCTTCTAAACTTCTCGAAATTAAAGTATTTATGAATGGGAATAAAGTCATGGTGTCCATGTCTCTACATCATATTCGAACAGGCTATGACGTCACGCATATAGGCAGAGACCCTCGGCTTCGCCTCGGGTCTCTCAGCCCATATGCGTGACGTCATAGCCTGTTCGAATCTGATGTAGAGACATGGGCACCATTGACTTTATTCCCTAAGTACAAGTTTTCCTTGTTTGATACACAGTATACAACATTATGCTTGCTCTTACTACCTGAACTACTTTTAAATGACAGCAGCAATGCAAAATAAAATCTTAATACTTTTGAAAAGTGTCATAAAGGGTAATCTTGAAGCAATGGTTCTATGCATTAAGCTTTATGGTACACTTTTTTTTTTTTTGGGGGGGGGGATAGTGACATGGATAAAAATGAAATGTGAGACAAGAATTCCCACTCGATGATGATATTTGACATAACTATATAATCCTTCACCAGATATAAGCAGAGATGAGGCAAGTAGTATGCTGATACATTTTATGCTATCAAAAATTTAAACAAATTCTAGAATGAAACTAAGTGACAAATAATCACTGTAGAGCATATTGTAACTGTAAAGCAGAAACACCAATCTAGACAGACACCAATGTTTAAAGTTGTGTTCAACAAAATTCCTTATACAAACACACTATTTGTTCAATTCCACCAGCTTCTATGTAAAGGACACTAATTTCTGAAGGGTGTCAATCTACAGTATTTCTAAGATGACTTTCAGTTTAGAAACTTGATCAGTGTACATGAACTTCTCCATCTCCAGACAATGGCTAGGCAAACAACTTTTATTTGTGGTCAGATGAGACAAGATAATGTGGACAGTTATTTTATGCTGGATTTAACAGAGGTGTGACTTTCATGGAGGTCTGACATTTTGACCACAAATAGAGTACTGAATGCCTGCAGGGAATGGCAGGAAATAGGAGTATATACAAACAATGGGCTGTCATGGTTATGTACTGAGATAAAAATAAGCTTTATTCAGAGGGTTTATAAGAGTCAATTAACACCACTTATACAGTAAAAAGCTTAAGTCAATTGAGCTGTATGTTTGTGTGAGGTAATCCTTCAGGACACTGTGGGGATAACTGGCAGTCAACTGTGGAAAATTGGGCCAGATAACTGTGACCAAATGGCAAAGAATGGGTCAGTCACAATTTGATTCACTCTATTAGGCAATGACAGTTCATGTGCGCTGAAGGGTATTTGATACCAAATGATCAGTGTAAATTAGGTTCTTTTTTGTAAAACTAATTAACTGTGGTAAATCTAATTAATCAATTCCCACTTCCAATTAATGCATGCTTGCATGCACATGTCCTCATGAGGACAGTAGGCACAAGGTTTGTCAAATATTAGCACTTTTTGCCACTAAATTTAATGTTTTCTTCAGGTTTTCTTTAAGGTTATTGAAAAAGCAATGTAGGTATGTTATAAAAGAGATTCTTGTGCATCACACAGAGTACTCTCTGTTCAAAGTTTATACTTATGAAGTTCCACATCAGTCATCTACTTAGTGTGCACAGAAGCATCTTCTAATATTTTCAGACTATGTCCCTAAATGACCCTTATACAGACTGTTTAAACTCACATGTTCCACATCAGTTTCATGAAAATCTATTTACTTGTGGCTGCAAAATCAGCATACCCATGAGCATTGAAGCATACATGCATGCCAGCCTGATGAACAGATTTTGCCTTTTAAGATTTTATATTTTGCTCTGCCCACTTTTTCATGTATTAATACTTGGAACTTAATGTAATAACAGGGCACAATTTCATGCCAGAATCAACATACTGTACAGTAACTACCATGTGATGTGCCTTTTTGTGCACCTTAGACCTTCTTTCTATGAGTTTGCTTCAGTACTTTACAAATGCATTTTCAAAATTACCTCACTAAAGAATTTACATAGTGAAGTTAATAAACTGTTCCAAAAAAATTATATACCCTATGCCTATTACATTACCCATGCCAAATTATTCTTACCCTTTCACCCTAACCGCTCATGGATAATAACTTCAACAGTTATATTCTTTTGAGATGTAGTGTTTGCAAGGTTTAGATGTTTTGAACTCTGATGACCCCAAATGACCTTTGACATCCAATAAAAACAATAGGGGTCATCTACTCAATATGGACAATCCACTTAGTAAATATGAGATTCCTGGCAGTTACCTTTCTTGACATATGGTGTTTACAAGTTTTTGAGCTTTTCATCTCTGATGACCCCAAATGACCTTTGACCTCCACCAAAAATAACAGTGATCATCTACTTAATATGGGCAATCCACCTGCTATGTATGAGATCCCTCACATTTACCCTTCTTGAGATACAGTGTTTACAAGGTTTTGACCTTTTTCCCTCTGGTGACCCCAAATGACCTTTGACCTCCATCAAAAACAATAGGGACCATCTACTCAAAATGGACAATCAGCAAGGTAAGTATGAGATTGCCCACATTTTTCCTTCTGGAGATATCGTGTTTACAAGCAATTTCCAAGGTATTTACATTTTGACCTCTGGTGACCCCAAATGACATTTGACCTCTACCAAAAAAAATAGGGACCATCTACTCAATGTGGACAATCTACATGCCAAGTTTGAGATCCCTGGGGGTTACCGTTCTTGAGATATCGTGTTTACAAGCAGGCGTCACACACACACATACACACACACACACACATACACACACACGACATCACCATCGCATAGATTCCTTGCCTGCCTTCGGCAAGGAATCAATAAAACTGCTTTCAAAAGAAAACACCTAAATATTATAATGCAAGATTACTGTGATAGATTTTATTGTTAAACACCAAGAAAAATGAGATGATTGTTTTCATTGAATATGATTCATAGACATACAGAAAAATTAGATTACAAGCATCCACCCTATTAAATTAAATGTACATACAAACCTAACACCACAGAATGAAACCACAAATTTAGAACACACTATCACTACAACTTAATACAACGTAAATGTACATTTACTTGTACATAATTTTTAATTTGTTTGATTTTCCAATGGGATGGGTGGCTGCCAATTTCCCTGTATCAATGTAAAAAGAGAAAATAGCAAAAAAGTATGTAAAACGTGAATTCTAAAGACAAGCCTCTAAAAGCACTGGAAAAAAGACTACATGGATAAAAAGGTTTCCAGGAAAATCTCTATCAGGGTATTAATATTGAATATTCATGTGACAGGCCAAGTGGCTTCCTGAACCCGTAAAGAAGTAACAGGCAAAGCAAATTTTTGAGCACTCCCGAACTGGATATATATTAACTACAATGACAAAACTACAAAAAATGCAACTCTTATGGGCAACTACACAAAGCTCTCTACTCTAATGGCAGAATATTTTTTCAACTTTGTAATATGCATGGCTATATTATTTTGGCACACTGGTATGGTCTTAAACATCCATTATCCAATACAAAAATAGTATTATAAAACTCTTTGACACTGAAAGAAAGGATTTCTTAACCTACAAATGCTACTTAAAGAAACTAAAAGTGCCCAGAACATATAACTGAAAAATGTAACTACATTTTTAAGGACCTGGTTATCGTATCTGTCATATCTGTTACGACTGCAAAAGACCGGGCACTTGGTCGTTAATACAACGCCAGTTTAGTATTTCAATGAGCTCAGTTTGTTTGCCTTCATCTTTTGCAAAAATATCCCAACCCAATCCCTAAAATTAAAAGTACCATAGCAACAGTTATCATAAAAGAATAAAGAATATCAGCCAAATAAACCAAAATGAGGAGATGTAATTTGCATATTCAACTCGGAAGAACCCTTTCAGACTTTTTGCAAACAAACTTGAAAGGACCAAGATGAACGTAGAAAGCATAGAAAAATAATAAAATATAGTCTTGACATAATTGTACTTGCAAGGGAGGAGGAAGGTTCACCTCAAATTCCTTTTTAAATCAAAATTTCTTAAAAGTGATGAGAAATAGGCATACACGATAATACTCAACTCCACTTTCAAAGTCACAACTCCTGGTTAAAGAACCTACCCCTTATGCCTTAAGTTCTGATTCCTGAGGAATTTCAGTTTTTTCATGAACATGTCAAAAATGTCTTTAAAATGGCTCAAATTTCAGTGCTTTTGCAACTGCGAGCAAAGTGATGTAGTGAACCTATTTTCTTTCTTTTTTTTTTTTAATGACTCACTCTTATCAAAGTTTTCCTCTCATTTAACCATTAGGAACCTGTGGCACTCCAGTCAGCATACCGTTGCACTTGACACACTCTTTTTAATCTGTAATAGATTCTTTGAAGTTACCATGCCTTCACGGCAGGGCTCAATTTTTGTGGTGTCCGATGGTCCGAGACAACTAAAATTCCACAAAGAAAAACCGAAATTTACCATTTTCTTTTGGAATAAAGAAGTATTACTGTTGACTGATACTCTCTCAACTTTTTCCATCATACAGCATTTCAGACTTCCAAGTGTTTCAAACATCATATCTTTTTATTCTTCAAACCATTTATACATGAACACAATTACCTTTTTTTAATTGTTCCAAAAATGCTTTTGACAACCAAATTTCCTTGTGGACAACTAAAATAAGGGGAATGGTTACCCAAGGAAAACCATTAATTTTTCGGAAAATCGCAGCCTGCATGGGGTAGGTACATTTTCTGTATACCTTGTAACAGCATCGCACATTTGAATAAAGCTGATGTGTTGCCATTACATAAAATTTGACCTGCATCACACATCCATTAATAGTCTTGACCAGGGCTGTATGTAGCTACAAGTGGGAGCACTTGGCAGCGTCACCCAGTAATATTCCGTACTAATAGTACTTAAAGGCAATTTTTCAACACCCCAGACATTTCAAATTCTCCCATCCTACTAGTCCCTGACACAGCTGTCTAAAGCTCAAGCTTGCCTAGATATAATATCAGATTTTGTCTAAGGGAATACCCTGGTGAGAACACACAATCCTAGTGTGTAATAAGAACACTATCAGTGCATACTATGTGATGTGAACTATCCTGTATTTTTTTATGTAATGCCAATCAAAAACTGTGTCAATTGAGAATTTTGGTACACCCTGGGTAAAATTGCAGGTTGGGGTGATAAAAGACTGCCTTTAAGCCTGTTACCCAAGTGCTAACTTCCTTTCTAGTAGTATACTTTTAGCATGATGGTTTCAACTGACTTTGAGGACAGTTGGAAGGAACTTCTCACTGTTTGCCATATTTATGCCATCCTGCTGACATAGTACCCCAATATACATCTCACAAATCAAGAATATACACTCATCCATTTCATGTTACCATGGTCAGAGTTTTTACTCGGTAAGCATTCTACAACCCTGTCCTTGAATACTAAAACACTGGTTAACTTTTTGAATCCAAACTATAGGAACCATCCTAGTACTCAGATCAAATTGACCACATTTGAATCCAATGAAAAAAAGATACCTTGCATGTAATGAAACAGGCAGATTGGTTACAACAGAGTAACATTTGAACAGGTGTCAGAGAAAAAGAGAATTTGTACATACAAAGTATTACACAAAGGTTGGACAACCCAAAATGTTGTTCATCAAATAAAATTTCCAAGCATTCAAGAATAAAGATGAAACCAACTGACTTGCTAATATCTGAGTTTCAATAAAGAACAGGTGTAATCACCATAAATATATTTTTTGGCACAACGTAGACTGTGAAATCTAGCATTACAGAAACATCAATAAGACTACCATATTTCCAGTGGAAGAGCCAGTTTGGCCAATTTTCTGCTAAATGGTTGTTCTATTTTATTTTCCTTAAAGGTATCCACTATATAATGTCATTATGTATGTAAATGCACTTTCTGTATATTCTTTAAACTAACACCACTGTTGTCCAAATGACAAATTTATTGGAAAATCACAAGCAGTGAATTGGTGTTAGTACTATTTGGTGTCAAAATGTAACTTCAACTCTGCTCTTATCAATGATACTTAAAACTCAATATCATTAGATTTCAAAAGTCATGAGCACCTTTCTATGGGTTCTCTCTCTTTTCATCATGGTAACCAATCGAAACCCTCAACTGGGCTCTGTTGAAAAAATCCATGGCTGGGTGACTGATTGGTAGTAACCATTTTTGGGGGTTCTATGACTTCATCACCACAGGACCACCGAGTGATGTGATACGATTGCTCCCATGAAATTCAATAGCCTGAAGTATGGCTTTTGATAATCATTGCACTTGACATTTACCAAGGAGAAACTTTTATTTAGAATAAAACCAAAAGGTATCATAGCACAAAACAGAGCTTATAGTTTATAAATACCAGGTAAATGGAGAGTCAGCTTTGTAAAAATATATTATTTCAGTAGAATGATTCACTAGAATCTATTTCAAAGACCCATAACCACATAGAAAGAAAGAGTTGTTTAATAATAACAAGATATTAAAGGTTAAAGAAATTTAAAGATAAAGACAACCTTTATGAATGTTGTACAATGGCAGAAATGATAAAGTTAGTTATTTCTTTACAAAACCCTGAAAAAGACGTAAGGAGTATTTCATGAAATATTAAGTAAGACTGTGAGGCAGTGAACCGTGTAGGCAGGGTGAGATGGGATAAGAAAACCATGTTACCATTTAATAAATACTTTAGAAAAAATACACAAAGAGAAACAAATTGAGGCAGAGTTTGATTAGTAAAAAACATTGCGAGCAGTTGTGTCAAGGTCAAGAAACTTTCAGCGGAAAATTGCTTTAATATTGCAAATTTTCAAGAACTATACCTTTTCTAAATTTTACACAAATATACACTGCATCTCTAATGACTAAATATCTAGGTGTAGTGGCTGACTTCTACAATTTAAGTGTTTTACACTTCGACTCAATAATGTTCTCATTTAATCTAGCGGTGCCCATGGCCTTTTTCCAGTTGAGGGGCACTGGATGGTTTTCCATACCCCATTGCTTATGTGGAGCATAGCACACAATTGCATTAGGTTTCATTTCTAAAGTCTTTGGTTGCATTTGTTTGGTATAAGGGTAAGAGCATCCACCTCTCATATGGAAGGCCTGGGTTCTACTCCCAGGTGGAGTCTTACCAAAGACCCTGAAAATGGAACCTACTGCTGTTGTGATGACGCTTAGCATAAGCAATGGAGTAGGGAAAACAAGTCAGTGAGCCACAACTGGAAAAAACCCATGGCCGGCTTGACTTGAACCAACAGGTTGGAAACTGGGCCGTTTAAGTCTATCTAACTAACTAACTAAGTCTTTGTTATGACCTGACCTGGGAATTGGACCCTGGACCATATGAATGAAAGTTGGGTGCTCTATCAACTAGACCACAAACTCAGGTATACCAGGAGATGATACTTTGTTTGCACAGAATTACAAGTGATCTTAAATTGAAATAATGATACATTTACATCTAATTGTGGTAAGCCTCCTTTCCAGAATCACTTGGAGGCAATTAAGACAATCACTTAATTCCAGCAGGCAATTATCCCTGTAATACCCTAAACTTAACATGAAAATGATAAACTTAAAACACTTAGTTTAGCAAATCCTGAAATAAGTTCAACAAACATGGCAGAAAATATGATTTTATGAACACCACAATTTTAAAGGTCTCTATTTGTGTTGCATACCCACCCTCCTCCTTCTCTAGACTTACTTGATATAAAGAATTTCTGGAATGGTTTGCACCATGGGGGAAGGGGGTATTGTTCTGCTTTAAACCTTTCTTAAATACTTTAAATGATTTTGCAGTATGTTTAAAAGTGCAACATTTACAAATAAACTTTATACAATTTGCAAAATAGAGAGAATTCTGCAGACATTCAAACATATTTATCAACATCAACAAAATAAACAAATTGCCCACCAACTAAAAAAGATTGCAAAAGTTAATATAGAGTTGTGTGTACTGACAGTTTGATATAAGCTGTGGCATCATACAGACATCAATTGCCATCAGTTAGCTGTTTCATTAGGTTTTTACTTACACATGTTAAACTATCTCCCCTTCCCCCAGTTTCAAGGGGAGGGAGGTGTTATAATAGTGTGCATGTTATAACCATTTCTTAAGAAGTCAAGGTTTTATTAAAACATTTCTGTGTAAAGGAAAATGACAGCCTGCAATATTTGAAAGAGAATGAAAACTTCTTACAGAAGGTGACAGTTCTTTTGTGAACGTATATAGGAAGTTAAACAATAATTGCAAAGGACTTAATATAAAACATGTTGAAAAGCCTGTTTAGAGTCAAGCCTCCAAAATGACTAGATAAGAGTAAGACTGATATGCTAAAAAGTTGCCATGGCCCTGCATTCATTGTTTTTGAATGCTGCTTTCCAAAGTGTATTTACCCTGTGCAGCATACTAACACTGCTTTTGTATTAGAACCAAAAATGTCTTTACATGACAGACCTGTGATTTAGAGGTCTGGAGCACAAGGCATGGGTCACTTTATGTCTAAGTGTCCCTTAGAGTTCTAGCTCTTTAGGGATTATTGAAAATCATTACTTTTTCAGGATGAATTTGCTTTTCTAACTTTGCCTCTGCGTTGAGCATAGTTTAAAAAAATTACTATCAAATTACGATATTCCCTAAACTTTTTTTACTACATTTTTCTAATCTTGTCATTGTTATTCTTCCTAACATGAAACAAGACAAACACTTCGATTACTTCATAGAGAGTCTACTAGGCAGGTATTTGTCATACCACAAACACGAATTGGTATTCTACCACCTTTAAACAATGGTTAGTAATCCTGCATTCTGATTGGTTAAACACTGACCAATAATTCTCCAACACATGGGCAGTTATAATGACAAGCAAGTGCTTGCATTTATGCTTGTCATGCATATAATGAGATTTATGAAAGCACAAAAGCTGGTGCATTTTTGCACAGAAAGATATGAATTCATGTTTTGACTGCTGAAATGCACATTCATGTGCAAATACACTTTCCATCGGTTCAACATACTTTGCTTTGCTAAGGATGAATGAAGCAGTGCAATAAGAAATAAACCATACTTGTTGGATTGTTTATGAATAACCCATCTTGACTTCAAATTTGGAGTCTCAACAACTATTCACCAACCACACTCTGGCAAATGCACTTTATTCCTTAATTACCAATGTATCACCATGTGATGGTGAATGCAAATCCGAATTCATGTATTCAAGTCACAATAAGTGAAATTTTGAACTATCTGTCCAACATTATTATCTATGATGATAGTTTTACCAGCAAAAGTATCCTGTACAGCTTTTTATTTATATGAAATGTTGATTCATCTCCCAGGAATATCTTCTCTTTTTTATTTCTTTGCTTTTACCAAGGATGCAAATATACTGCCCTCTTTGTTCAGGAGCGTATCAGGGTGATCGTACTCTACCATATGCCCATCATCCAAGGTCAATATTTTGTCTGAGTCCAGGATTGTTGCCACCCGATGCTGTCAAATAAGGAAGAAGCTATGTAAAGTATGTGGAACTCCAGTCATTAAATATTTTATGAAAAAAAATTTCATTACCCTATTCATAGATTTGCAAACATGACAAATTTTCTTCACATTTTTATGTCAATTCAGCCTATGGTGTTTTTTATCATTGTTTCCATACCACTGGTGTAACAGATGACACAGGCTTGTTCTTGTAACAGATTGTACATTTTACTAGATCTGTACAAGCAGTTAACATGGCTAGAAATGAATTTTCACATGGGGTTGTTGGCAATAATGTGAAAAAAATTAATGTTGAACTTACTGCAATAGTAAGAACTGTTCTATCTTTGAATGCAGTAGCAACGACCTTTTGCAGAATTGCATCCTGTAAGAGAAAATGAAAAATCAGAACTTGTTATCATATGACTAATATTTGACCTATTGTGAAATACACCCATTCAGTTCAATTGCACGTCTCATACACATTAAATGAAATACACCTTTGAGACCTCTTAAAGTGTGCATCTAATTCAGAATCCCATCAGGCACATAAAAAGATAAAAAATGATGAATAAATTACTCTTTTCTCCTATCATGGGGCATGGTATCTTGTCTAGACAATAAGCTGAGTTAGTAAGTTAGATGAGATTTAACTACACACCAACACAAATGTGTTATATGGTGTCAGTAAACCCCCTAAAATGTTCAAAGTTTAAATATATTTTCCAGTATGGTTCAAATTCAAATTTGGTTTCCCTTTAGTTGCCTCTTACAACAGGCAGGAAAAACAGTGGGCAAATTCTTAAACCCCCCAGCCTACATGGGGCAGATAATAGTTGAGATAAAGGGAACGGTAGCCTGCTGTAAGCAGGCTATTGTGTTTGCATTTCAACTATTACATTCAATCTTACTTTCACTACCATTAATAATACTATGGGTCTTTCAACGGCTTCACTGTTGAACAGTTGACGTTTCCAACTACTAAGTTACATGGCATAACTATGGTATACAATAGCCTGCCAACTTTCTAGCGAATCTCATTTACGACCACCAAATATGACGTCATGACAAAAAATAAAATATTAAATTATATCTCGCATAATAGGTTATATTAATGCAATGAAGGTATGGCATGGTACACATTTTCCACCTACAAAAGCTAATTAGGTTGTTCTCCGTTCGTTGTGTCAGTTGTATGTACCAAAATACACTGTTCATACTTGTTTCATGCACCACGTGACCATTTCATGTTTACTAATTCGTCACTCAAAATGCGGGATTCCTGTAAATGGAAACTGGACGAAGGTTTGCAGACTCTGTATATTATACTGTTCAGAGAGGTGTATTTTGATTTTGAGAGAGCGCCATCTTTCGGCTACTACAGAGTCTGCTCCGCAGGCTAAGGGAACGGGGGAAGGGGGTATTCATCTGAGCCTTAGGGCCCTCTTCCTCTTCTAATGAAATATCTTTCACTTACTTGAAATAACTGTAAGTATGTAAGTGAGGTTTATATATGCAAATAGGAGGTTACGAAGGGTAATAAGGACTGAATTTTTACTGAAAAGTCACCTTCCTGAAATAGTCTTTTCTCACAATCTAGAAAGGTACATAAACCAAAGAGTTTTCACAGTTATTTACCTGATATATGACAGTGTACATGCTACTTTGCTCGAGTATAAACAAAATATGAAACAAAATATTCATACAATAACACCACAAATGTAATCTTGTCAATGATACTGCCAAATTTCACTTGATATCCACAAAAACACTTTGCCCCTCCTCCTTGCTAGCAATTCATCCTTTAGCAATGGGTATTACAAAACCTGTCAATATGTGAATACATGTGACAAGTATAGTTGTCAATATGTGAATACATGTAAAAACTATAGCTGTCAATATGTGAAAACATGTGACAAGTAGAGTTGTCAATATGTGGATACATGTGACAAGTATAGTTGTCCATATGTGAATACCTGTGAAAACCAAGAATGTAGTTACGGTATTCAATTGATGTAACAGTTGACACTGATGAAACAAAAGATTAAAACCTGCACCTTGTTTCGGCTAACAGGAGACTAACTAAGCCAGGCTATGAAAGGCCCAGCTTCTCACTGTACAATCTGATACAGTACTGATAAACTAGGCCTAGGTCTAGTTTACATTAAATACTGTTCCTTGTACCTGAGGTTCCAGTTTGGTTTGGTATGATAGACAGGTAATGTGGGTTTATTTTAAGCTACTGCTTCTTTCCTCAACTTCACAATGGCTACTTTAGGCAGTTAGGCATATGTTTTTGATAATGATCAAATATAGCTTAGGCCTGTAGTATACAATATACGCTATGCTAAGGCAGAACTGAGGCAGACTGCAGTTTAAAATCCAATATATATATGAATACTGACTGGACTTACATTTGTTGAGAAATACTCTGGTGGGTATAAAAACTTTTGATATTGGTCCCAGCTGACACAGCAGTACAATCTAAAGCTTGGGGTTTCTGCACCTGGAAGTGACATTTTTTTTATAACTTTAAAAGAGGGGGCTGAAACTGTATGGTTGAAAAACAGGTTTATTTTATTTATTTTGTTTGTAAGTAAAAAACCTTTTATTTCACTCGCTCTGCAAACAGCGCTATACTTATGAACTATGGAGGGTAAATGGTTTTTTTACCCAAAGAGGAATAACTTTATTTAAAATCTGAACATATATACATACAGAAGAAAAGTGAGAAGTGAATGGTTGATGCTGTGGACGAAAAAAACAAAGAAAAGCATCCATCCTACTGGGAACCGAACCCACGACCCTAGGGGTACAGCATGGTGACTAGCGAGCTAGCCTACTGAGCTACTAACACATTGCCGGTAAATGGGTTAAAAATAATTTAAGTACTGTCTCATAGTAATAACACTATCTCTTACATACAATCAACAAATGGGCTTGATACCTTGACATGAACACAGCGTGATGAACGATAACAAATGGGCTCGCTATAGCCAGGGTTGTGCAACTCCCTGCTATAGCGCTAACAAACAGTAATATGAAAGCCCAGGGAGTTGCAACAGAACCTGTTTTAACCAAAAGCAGAGCTGAGTGAGAGTTTCTGATTCACGATTTGGACATCAATCTGAAGCTATGTTATAATGAAATCTCCTACAATCTTTCATAACCAGTTTTCTTGCATCTACAATTCACGTCAATGCAACTTTTGAAAATATAAAACAAAAGGAAACAAGAAAAATATGTTCAACATAGTCTTCACTGTCTGTAATCCTTCGTACAGGAAGTGTATGAAGAAAAGGCCAGCTTTCTATTCTCGTGTTTGGTCACAGTGTAGGAGCGCTGACTACAATTGCTAGGCACATATGTGCATACCCAATAATGAAGGAAGGGGTACTAAGACTAGTTTTTCCCAAACACGAACAATGTTTTCAGTCAAGCTAACATATCCTATGAATTAAAGAGAGATTAGATGTCGGTTTTGCACTACAATGACCTCAAAAATTACTTTTTTGACAATCAAACATTATTATACAATAAGAAGTTTTGAATTTTGTATTATGTTTATGTAAGTGCCATTTTTAAACTATCTATCAGTCACACCTGATGTCTAATATTTTAAGACACATAAACTTGCATGAACTTATTTGTCTAAGTTATTCAGACGTTTGGACATCAGGTAATCTTTTTTCTCAATGACAAGATAATAACTTTCTTATTGACTGCCTTACAATTATGTACATGTGATAGCAAATATACAGTACAAGCGACAGTTGTGATTATGATCTGCTTCTTCAGATGATGCTGGACAAGGAAACTGTCCCCTGACCTGACCTGTGTAACCGCAATATGTTTATGGAAAGCTGTGCTTCCATAAACATAACTATAGTTGTCAATATGTGAATACATCTGACAAGCAGAGTTGCCAATATGTGAATACTAGTGTTTGCACCAGGTACCCAGGTACCCAACCGAGGTTCTTGCTACCTAGGTAGAAAATTACTACCCGGGTAGAAAATTACTACCCGGGTAGCATTTTTCTATGATTTCTTTTTGATCTTTGCAAAATAACATGGTTACTGAAAGTAACAAATGTATTAACCCACATCTCATTCACAATTATTTAAAATGAAGTAGCTTAACTTGTTTGTTTTCGTAACATGCTTTTATTAAATTGTACTTTTCCAGAAACAATTACCCTGATGTGTGTTTCTAACATCAGCTCCAAGCCTGAACTACTTCACAAAACAGCATAGGCCTACGTACTATACTGTGTATAGCCTAGCATAGCCTGCGGGGTGGACAAAAGATATTGCAAAGTTTACGACCGGGTACCCGGCGGGTAATACGGTTCAGGTACCAAAGTACGAATTTCCTACCAGGTGCAAACACTGGTGAACACATGTGAAAACTATAATTGCCAATATGGGAATACATGTGAAAACTATAGTTGTCAATATGTGAAAACATGTGACAAGTAGAGTTGTCAATATGTGAATACATGTGACAATTATAGTTGTCAATATGTGAATACATGTGACAAATAGAGTTGTCAATGTGTGAATACATGTGAAAACTATAGTTGTCAATATGGGAATACATGTGAAAACTATAGTTGTCAATATATGAAAACATGTGACAAGTAGAGTTGTCAATATGTGAATACATGTGACAATTATAGTTGTCAATATGTGAATACATGTGACAAACAGTTGTCAATGTGTGAATACATGTGACAAGTTCTCCTCTACCTTTCCAAACCCTACGAACATGTTGCAATCATATTACTTACTGTTTCCATGTCAATAGATGCAGTAGCCTCATCCATCACAAGTATTTTACTCTTCCTCAAGAAAGCCCTGGCAAGACAAAACAGTTGACGCTGGCCAACGCTGAAGTTCTCGCCTCCTTCTGTAACCATTCCATCTAAATATTTAGCAAAGGTAAGAAACTTTTAAAGTTATTTCTTTCCAATAACCATACCTCTATAAGCTTAACTATATTTTTGTAACTAGACTGACTTACCCATAACCCCTAGAAAATATCCATACACATGGGTTTTTTTCTTTACGGTTCCTATTGCCTAATCTTCCTCCACTTCCCCCCCCCCTCCCCTTTTACTTGCCATTTACAACGAAACCACTCACAAAACTTGGACCATCCCACACAGTTGAATTTTCCAGGTTAGAAATCATCCATGCTGGTTTAAGTACCCAGGGCTATTGTCTAGCCGGATTTTCTGATGGAGTGAATGGATTTACATGCAGGAGCAAGGGTGGGGGATTTAACCTTTAACTTCCATATATAATACCTTCCAAGAAAGTAACTCAAAAAATAAGAATAAATACAGTGCCACAAAAAATATTCTGTGAAGCTTTCCAAAGAGTTATTTCAGCCTTTCAAATTTAATGTGAATAACTAATAATGTAAAGATAAAAATGTTTTAAAGCTTTACAGATAATGGAAAAAAAGGATTTAAGATTCAAAACTCTTAACTGACAAGTTAAAATCAGACCTACCCAATCCATCAGGAAGGTCAGACACTACTTTCTTTAGTTGAGCTATTTCCAGTGCTTCCCACAGTTCCTGGTCATTTCTCTCATCGAATGGATCAAGGTTGAATCTATATAAATAACAAAAGTAAACAATTACCTTTATCATATAAAGAAGTCTTTTCAAATGAATTGATGAAAACTTAATGACTTGACAAGATCTTTAAAAATGTGAATAAAATATGTAAATCGTATTGGATCTATGTTTCTATTTACATCACTGTTATAAATATGAGTGTCATGAATGCATGGTGATAACACCATCTGTCATACATGGAACTAAATTTCCAAAACAAAGTTTAACTGTAAAGAATGACACCCAGTGCCTTCATGGACTGAATATTCCATTTTTGCAGAATAATGTCCCTCCACAATATGCCCAATATGGCACTATAATATGTAATAAAATTAAATTAATTTCATCTCTAACCCATTAACTGGTGTGTGACCAATCATAAGACAGACTGCCACTACATCACCTGACTAATCAGGTATTGGAATAAGCCTAAGATATGAAGAAAATATCACTGTAGTTTCATACCTTGTTGACATTTTTATTATATCATATCCACTTACAAAAGGTGGAATACATCGTAAAAGAGTCTAAATGGATTTAATCCCCACTTATTGATTTCTCCAACAAAATAGTCCTTACATAAATTTTTGTTGCAAACCTTTAGAAGATGAACAGATGCAGGATGTTAAATATCCAAGTGAAGATTCTGCTTCCACCTTGAGTGCCAGATACCAACCATACCAACTGATATCTCAAGTTGTCCATACCTGATACAACCAGCTCCAACTTTGAAGCATTACAACGAAACCCTTCATATAACAAAGACACCAAATGATATTTAAAGCTTGTCCCTACCTGATAGAACCAGTAAAAAGGACAGGATCCTGGGGTATGATGGCAATCTTTCTCCTGAGCTGAGTCAAAGGTACCTGACTAATATCTTGGCCGTCTATTAAAATCCTCCCTAGTACGATAAACAAGAAAAAGAAACCCTACTGATGACTTTAAAGACATCACTAGTCTTCTTCATTTTTTTCTTTTTTTTTAAGGAAAGGGGGGGGGGGATGTTTTGTGTAAAGTCCAAAATAATTCACACCTTTGAAAAAAGAGAAAAAGTTTGAATGACTTAAATAAAATTTTCATTTAATTCTCACTCCAATATTTCGAAAAAAGAGAAAACATTAGACACCACTTTCTGTTTACCTGCAGAGTTTGTTGTTTGGTATTGTTACAGATGAATTTTGACATATAGTATGATTAAAGAGGTAATCAGAGTTTGACAGCCAATATTAAGCTTTTGTTCAAGCACTTCATTTTTCCTTTTTAAACTGATTATTTACCAGAATCAACAGAAATTGAAGGATCTTTAAAGGGAGAAGAAATGTTAATTCTGTGTTTATTACAGTTGAAAGGGAATTTTGTAATTTTGTTCCAGTAACAAAATTACACACAAATGAAAAACCAGACAGACTAATCTATACAGTGACCGGGGTTGTCACTAGACCATTTTGAGAGCGGGATAATTAGTGGTCACTGTCCTGAGGGAGCGGTCTTAGGGGAGTCACTGTCCCACCTCCCCTTGGAAAAATTTTTGCAGACTGGAGGGTGCTTACAAAAAACGAGGAGTTATCACTCAATTCTAAAGAAATCTAAGAATTTGTCCATTTAGAGTAAAAAATTTGTGCCAGTGGTGATGCTGATATTGATAGCAAGTACTGGGTGGAGATTTTGAAAGCTGGGTAGCACCCCCCAAGTGCTGACAACCCTGAAGGTGACCAATCACAACATCAGATCATAATGAAAGATCACATTTTGTTAGTTCTAAGTTTGATTGCCCCTTTGAGAAATTGATGTTAATAAGTTTTACTTCTTCAATTTTAAACACTATCCAATTTTAAATATGATTCAATTTTAAATACTAAGCATACAGCAGTTTAACATTCTATTCTATGGAAGCCTTTAAGTCAAACATTTTATTGTGATTCAACATTTCCTACAAGTTTATTTTTGGTCCTTCTTGATATAAAACCAAACAGATGACAGACAAAAATACATTTTATAAAAATTTACCTTGAAACAGATCTATCATACGGAAAAGAGTTAGAGTTAAAGATGACTTCCCACTTCCAGTACGACCACAAATACCAATCTAAAAAAAAATAAAGGTTCATGACAACAGTATAAAACATATAATTCAAATCTAGTATCTATTTGTCCATTTTAATTTACCAGTTCACTGAATTAAAGGATACTCAAAGAGCTATGGTATAGTAACTTGAACTTTTACAGCTCAGTTTCTCACCAATTGATTTAAGCTTAAAACAACTTTAATCTTATCACTCCTTTAAGAAATAATTGAAGATTCTACTACGTGATAAATACCGAGTATTGAGTTGTTAGTCTCCCTTTCTTTCTCTTCCTCTCTCCTCTGTTTCTCTTCTCTGTTTTTGTTTTTGTAGCCTTTGTGATTAAGTTTTTTTTTTCTGAAGGATGGTGGCCTTGTTAGACATGTGTTTTTTTTCTAGTATCCTCTTCATACTTCTACTGTACCATTTCTGTTTATGTGCTTGTATTTGTGTGAACGAAATTGAAATGAAGTCGGGCTGCCCACAGCCGTTTCCAGTTGTGGCTAACTGGTCTGTGTTTCCTACTTAATTGCTTATGCTGAACACCATGCAGAGTGGCAGTAGATTCCATTTGTCAAGTCTGCAGTATGACTTAGAAAGGAGTCGAACTCCAGACCTCCCACAACTTGAACTATGATGTAAGAGACAGCTGATCATACTCCAGAAATATCAGGAAATACATAATCATAGAGAAAAGGCTGCACAAAAGGTTACTTAAATGATTCCAAAGTTATAATTTCAATACAAACAAAATTGCTGTAAATTGCATACGTAAATTTCACTTCTTGATGTGACCAATTGAATTGTTCAACCCTTATAGCAGACAAACCACCAATTAAAATAATGTTACTGATTAATGTTGAGCTGAGTAGAAAATACTACCAAAGCATATCAAAAGAAAAGTGAAAAATGTGAGCCTTTTTAATATTAGTTCAGTTATGTAAAACTGGATTCAGGGTCAACCTATCATCAATTTTTAATAATCTATTAACTTTATCCTATAATATTCATAATATTCTAACCAACTCTACCTCTAATTGCTCCATTCCATTTTGTCATTCAACTTCCTCTCAACAACATATCATGTGTTTTCAAGGAGCAAAGACTTACTTATTATGCCTCACCTAACAGGTATCATAGCTCTAGTAGTGTAAGTTTCTTCAAAAAATCTCTTAAAGCTCACATAATGCAAATCTGACTGTGTATTAAGGCACAAGTATGTTTATTCCCCTCTAAGTGTCATCATTCTGTTTCATGATTATTCTATACTTTTCTAACACTTCTAATCTGTTCTACTAAGTAATTGGGTACCTTTTTCCCCCCTTTTTTTTTGCTTGGATTTATATACTCATTCCAACAAGCAGCTGTTGTCTTTTTTTTCTTTGTCCTCCCTAGTCTGTTAAATTCTTTATTTGAAATTGTACACTGCACTTATTGATTACAAAAGAAATGAAATATACGGCAAATGAAATGAAAAACACAACCTATTCAAAAGGCTGATCAAAAAAAAAGATTTTACTTCAACTTTTGACAAGTTAAGTCTGACACATTGGTGTGGTCTTACCTTTTCCCCTGCCTTAAAGTGTACATATACGCCATGGAGAACAGGGTCCAGAGTTGCTGCATATCTGGCATGGGCCCCCTCAAACACAATATGGCCCTGATTGGGCCATGAAGCTGGTGGACACATGAAACCTATGAAAGGACAAGTTTCCACATTTAATGTATCACAAGTTTTATGATTATATTTAAAATGGAAGAACCAAGACTTCTTCAATTGGATTTTAAACTTTGTTACTGGAAACAGTTTATCATATGGATGAGGTTAATTACAACTTACAATTTCAACTTACATTAGTATGTGCATCAGAATCATAAAAAAGGACTACCTCTAAATTGAACAGAATTTTGAGAACATGCTTTTTTCTTAACAATAATTAAAAATCATAATAATGCATAAGTTTCCAACCATTAGTTAAAGCAGGACAGCAAGTTGACAAGACTATTTTCCAGTTGAGGTGCACTGGCTTGTCTCCCTAACGCCATTGCTTATGCTGAGCACCAAGCATAGTAATGCATACAACACATGATATAACAAGGGTCATGCACCTATCCTTTAAAAAATATAAATAAATTACATTCCTCATAAAGACAAAAGAAAATAAAAAAAATTACACTAGAGATTGAAAATTTAAGTCTTATGTCAAGCTTTCATTTTTAAAATATTTGCTACACTTTTGAGAGACGGTGGGAGTGAATACCCGTGTCTGAGGCTGCAAACATAAGGGCATATTCACTGTTTAATTTGTAAGTGGTGTGTGAAATCATTAATTGTAATGTGTCACAGTCAGACCAGAGATCATGACTGGTATTGAAATCTTTTATTTAGCATGTTATTTACCTTCATAATCTTCTGATTCTAAAGCGGTATAGTACGATGTCCTCTCAACAGCATTCATCTGCATCTCCATGTCTGCAGCAGTACGAATGACCCAGTTTAGCTGAGCAGAGACCTATTGGGAACAAAATCATATTAAAATGAATTACATCACTCAAAAACTAAATGAATTAGAAGATGTAGCTAAGAATACAAAGCCTAAGTCAGTCTTAGTGATGTGAACTGTTAGGATATTTGAACAGACTCACTCTGCATAACCTCACTGCTTGGCATAGAGCATGCCCAGGAATATATGCCTGCATGTTAGGTTTTGGGCATGCAGAGATCTCACAAGTGCATGCAGAACGTAAATAAATTAGAATCAACATTTCATAGTGACGAAAATGAGAGTGTGCCATCATCAATTATGTTGTCTAGCAGTTGTGATGGCATTTGTTTGTAAACATGAATGACTCTATTCACAAATGAGATGAAAAGTGAGTACCCTTGCAATGACACCTGGCCTAACAAAGACACCTGACCTAACAAATGCAACAGTTCCTTCTAAGAATATCAATGGCTTAGTACCCACAATGCACTTTATTGTTGCTGTAACCCACAAACAAACCTTCCTCATGTACGTAGGGGGCCATTGTGCATGATGATCAGTACAACAATGGAGAAGGGAACACAAGCCAAACAAAATAGTGAGCCACAACTGGATACTAAACAGCCTTTTGCTGGCTGGACTTGAACCAACTGGTGGGGAACTGGGCCATAAAACTCCCATCCAACTATTTATTAAAGAATACCTCCAGTCTTGAATTTTCAAAGTGCATATTTTAGAGGTTGCAAAATGAAAATCATGTTCATTCAAATTCCGTTGTCACAGCTCGTTTCATTGTTCAGATATTAAATGTTGAAAATGACTTACTTAAATCGAAACACCGCATTGTGCAACAATTTGTGATTGTCTTGTTGAACAGCTCACGTTGCCTGCTTTGTTTCCTTTTGATATCAAACAATGGCTTATGACCTTGAAAGCTTCCTGTTTGCTTACATGTTGTACAGAGAGGGCTTGATTAACTAAATCACCCCATAAGTGTAAGAGTGCTATCAAACTTTGGTATAAGGTGCAGTAACTTTCAGAAAAACAAAGAAATACAACGATTGTAATTTGAGTAGTACAACAATGACATCACAAATTATTGCACAATGTACCATTTCAAGTGAGTGAATAAACTTTAACATTTTATATCTCAGCTCAGGAATGTCCTATGAAGATGGAATTTGGACTGTTTGAATTCACTTTTTATGTTCTGTGTAATATATTTTTGAAATATTAGACTTGAGGTACTAACCATTGCTTTAATGGGGATTAATAAAAAAGTTGTTATTGATAAGTTAACAAGGTGCAGGAAAATATTTCCACATGGAAAATACTATAAACATAAATAGTCAAGTTTCATATCCAGGGTATAATTTATCCAGTATCGCATCGCAATTTGCTAAACAAACAGGCCAAGTTGCTACACAAATGAAAACTTGTGTAGCAAATTTTTGTGTGCAACACCCTTGCATTTTCACAAACAATGTGTGAAAAACCTCAAAAATCTTCAAAACTGCTATGCAAAATTTGAATGCTAAATTATTCCCTGATATCCAAAAGTCATGCAAAAATTTTTTAATTTTTATAAAGCCTGACTTGTAGGAGTTTGCACATTGATTTGATATTGATAAGTTAACAAGGAACTGGAAAATATGACTACATGGAAAAAACTATTAGCATAACTAGTCAAGTTTCACATCCCAAAGTCATGCAAAAAGTTTTGAATTTTTATTAATCCTGACTTGTAACAGATTTGTACGTTATTTGAAAAACTGTCTGGTCATGAATTTTTAAACCAAATTGAACTGTTAATTACTCATGAAATACTTATTTGTATGTAGGATAAGAAGATAGTCTAAACTTTGACATTTGTCATTGGCATGTGAAAAAAAGTTTGCAGGTTTGGAAAAAATTGAGAAAATTTCAAGAACCAACTCAGAGATTCTCTTTAAATAAATCAAAGTGCTATTTACTTTTCTTAAAGTGCAGTGTCACAAACTCTGATCTATTTAAATTTCAAACTTTTTCAGTCTTCACAAAGATCTATCCTTCCAAGCACAGGCCCACAAAGCAAACTCTCAGAGATACTTGTTAAAACTTGCAACAAAATTTTATTGCCTTCTGCATATTTTCTACGCATCATATAAAAAACAAAAAACCTGAAATAAAAGTGAAGAACAATACAACGAAACAAATCTATCAACTTACACTGAGTGCATAAGTGATGGCAAGGCCAACATCACTGGCAGGAATCTGTCCAGACAAGCAGGAAATCAAAGATACTATTCCAGCCAGCAGTACAATTAGAGCACCAATGAAATCCTGCAAGAGAAAGTGTTATTTCAAGGAAATGAATTAGAAACAAACTATTTTCATTGCAGAAAATATCTGTAGTATGCTGCAGTTTTGCAACTTATATCCAGGATTCCATTTTCAATTTATTGAGAGAGCTGCTACCAAAGAATCATTCCCCTCCTGAATGAAGTTAACTATCAACTAGGAATGATTATTACAAACTTGAGACAATTACAACAATTACAATGACTGCTACCAATGATTTCGGCTTTAATTTGCATTTAATCGTATGATCTTGCAATAATTTACAAATTTGAAATATCAAGTTTCCCTTAGCTTACTTCCTTGCAACAGACACAGAGCCAACTTCCAATTATTGCAAATGTCCTTGAAAAATCAGACAGCTTTGCTCACCAGAAAATTGGTACTTTTGCTGGATAGAAGTGTCTTAGAGGGACATCTTTTAAGTTGAGATCATCCCTGGGAGTTATTAAGAAAATTGTTTGGTCATTGTCCAGGGTAAGAGGGGTGGAACTATAGAACAAATATTTTTAAAACAATGGGAAATTAAACTTGAGTTTTCAACCAGTACTGGTCTTTCTTCAAAGACTAATACCAAAGTTCTTGCGAGTGGAGTAATTGAACCGTCTCTTTTTTTAAATGCTTAGCACCCCCTCTCACCATCACATACTTCACAATAACTTTCATTCTTAAGTTATACTTTTATTTGCTGTCTTACCAGTCTTGTTCCAAGCCATCTGTTTGATGTCTGCAGGTAAAGGTAGGCTGTGTTGTTCTTCTCAATCTTTTGAAGAATATCTCTCTCAAATCTCTTTGCAACACTGAGGAACAAAAAGAATGAAAGACATTGCATAAAGGCTAATGAGTCATATGAATTTGGAGAAAATATCTTGCTGATTGTTTCACAGAGAAAGAAAATACTCCTTCCTTTGGACCAACTTCAGAAGGAACAGGTGTATCAAGTCATATGTGAAACTTACCAATTATGCAAACAGAAATCAATTATCATTTGGCAGTTCCCTCCAACACCCTCTTCTGGTTATTGATATCAACCACGGTCTTTCTATACATGGACAGAGCATACTGCACAGCACATTGTTGCTACAACGAGATGGCTGTCTGCCACGGTTTTGTGTTAGAGTTTTGACTTGCTCAAGGGAATCCACAGATTTTGCATGAAAGTTGAAACATTTTCGAGGAAATGCAAGGCAAGATCCAAATCAATACATGTATTGCAGGAATATTTAAGTCTAACTTTTATTTAAAACACAACAGAGTCATCGTCATATCATACAAATTATAGCTTCATGGTGGCCATCTTGGTGTGTCTTTTTTGACTCAGATGGTGGCAACAATCTACGAACAGAATGTACACGTTACATGCTCTGTCCATGTATACAGGAAGTCTGTGATATCAACTCAATGTGCCCCTTAAAGTGATGTTATCATGTTAGTGTGCATGCTGTACATGCTTCCAATCCAATACCTTGAAGTAAGAACCCCCATTTAGGCACACATATATCAGTTAATCCTGATGGATTCACAGTTTCTTTGAATGAGTAGAATGTCTTTTTCATCAAATGAGTAGAATGTCTTTTTCAATCCTAAAAAACATACACACCACAGCACCCCTTTTATGATTTATGTGACTCATTGAGTTGGTTCATCAAATTCAACAAATTTTCCCAAACCTGTTAAGTTTTCTTCACATACCAATGACAAATGATCAAACTTAGACAATCCCCATATCTTATGTACAAATAACTGTTTTATGAGTGAGAACTTAACAGTTCAATTTGGTTTTTAAAACTTCCTGACCAGGCATTTTTTTTAAATTGTGCACAAAACTGTCACAAGTCAGGACACCACAAGATTCAAAATTTACACTTTTTCTGTACCTATTTGCAACACTGAGGAACAAAAAGAATGAAAGACATTGCATAAAGGCTAATGAGTCATATGAATTTGGAGAAAATATCTTGCTGATTGTTTCACAGAGAAAAAAAATACTCCTTCCTTTGGACCAACTTCAGAAGGAACAGGTATATCAAGTCATATGTGAAACTTACCAATTATGCAAACAGAAATCAATTATCATTTGGCAGTTCCCTCCAACACCCTCTTCTGGTTATTGATATCAACCACGGTCTTTCTATACATGGACAGAGCATACTGCACAGCACATTGTTGCTACAACGAGATGGCTGTCTGCCACGGTTTTGTGCTAGAGTTTTGACTTGCTCAAGTGAATCCACAGATTTTGCATGAAAGTTGAAACATTTTCGAGGAAATGCAAGGCAAGATCCAAATCAATACATGTATTGCAGGAATATTTAAGTCTAACTTTTATTTAAAACACAACAGAGTCATCGTCATATCATACAAATTATAGCTTCATGGTGGCCATCTTGGTGTGTCTTTTTTGACTCAGATGGTGGCAACAATCTACGAACAGAATGTACACGTTACATGCTCTGTCCATGTATACAGGAAGTCTGTGATATCAACTCAATGTGCCCCTTAAAGTGATGTTATCATGTTAGTGTGCATGCTGTACATGCTTCCAATCCAATACCTTGAAGTAAGAACCCCCATTTAGGCACACATATATCAGTTAATCCTGATGGATTCACAGTTTCTTTGAATGAGTAGAATGTCTTTTTCATCAAATGAGTAGAATGTCTTTTTCAATCCTAAAAAACATACACACCACAGCACCCCTTTTATGATTTATGTGACTCATTGAGTTGGTTCATCAAATTCAACAAATTTTCCCAAACCTGTTAAGTTTTCTTCACATACCAATGACAAATGATCAAACTTAGACAATCCCCATATCTTATGTACAAATAACTGTTTTATGAGTGAGAACTTAACAGTTCAATTTGGTTTTTAAAACTTCCTGACCAGGCATTTTTTTTAAATTGTGCACAAAACTGTCACAAGTCAGGACACCACAAGATTCAAAATTTACACTTTTTCTGTACCTATTGGATATGAAACTTGACTTATGATGCTAACTACAAGCATTGTCATTGTCACTCTCATAAAGTTATGGAAACCACTTCAATGAGCCACCTTTAATGGAAGGCTTCAAATTTAAAATCTTTCTTTTTACTTTACTGTGCATAAGTGGTCAAAAAGTTACCATCCTTTTATTGAACAATATAATTTAATGCTATCTGCCATGAATAAGATATTTTTCACTCACTCATAAGCTCTGATTGTTGTCAACCCTCCCAAGGACTCAGAAAAGTGAGCAAATACTGGTGATCGGCTGATGCTCTCTAATCGTTGTAACTCCCTGAGCAACAAAAGAAATGTTACAGTAAATGAAAGAGATTTAAAAACTGCAAATAATCACACAGCTTGACAAAGACCAAGATTTATGGGAAAGGTATTGTCTTAAGAAATCCCTATTTAATCAATCTACATGGGTATAAACAAAGCTAATGTCACAATTACAAGCTAAATGTTGTAGTTCTACTAATAAAATATTGTTAGTCTCTCATTTTTGAGTAAAAAGAAGACAAACTCCAATGTTTCTATTAATTTTTAACAATGCAAGCCCTATCAGGTTATTTCATTTCATTTATTTGGTTTTCCCAATATTTGAAAGCAATTTATGCAATATACAGAAATAGGGATAGAACATTATATATCTAGATATTGTGAATGAAGGTTCTTGAAAAAACCCAGAGGGCTTGCTGAGTAGGGTGCTTTCTCCCCCCACCTCTTTTGATATTCAACGTTTTTACTAACCTGGATGTTGAAATGAAATACTTCATCAGAATCAGATAGAAAATAACCACTGGGATGATTGCTATCATAAAATACCAAGCAACGATAGCATTGACGATAATGGCACCAATACAGGAAATACTGAAGCGGAAGAAGGCATTCATGGTCTGACCAAGATTCTAGAAAAGGAAGTAAAAAATGAAATACTTTGGTCACACCTGAACTCTTCAAGTCAGAGGCTTTTAAACAGGTGGATGCATCCCTCTGGCAGGACATTTCACAGTTTCTAACAGAGCCTGTGTTTGGTCTATCGGTAAGAGCATCCCGCTCTCACGCGGAAGGCCTGGGTTCGCTTCCCAGGTCAAGTCATACCAAAGACTCTAAAAAAGGAACCTACTGCCATTGTGCCTGCATAAGTAATGGAGTAGGGAAAACAACCCAGTGAGCCACAACTGCAAAAAAGGCAGTGGCCGGCTCGACTTGAACAAATAGGTTGGAAACTGGGTTGTAAAACTCTAACTAACTTCACAGTTTCTAATGCCAGTGAGCGTGTCCCAAGTCCCACAGGAAATATGCAATAGATAAAATTAATGGTTATAAATGTTACAAAATTGTCACCATGGTCACCATTTCAAATGTTTTTATTCAAAATCTACCACATACTGGGAGGGAGAAACCCACGGACTTATATACATGGAAATAGCATGTAATGTGTACGTCCTATCCCTAGCTGGTCGCCACTGACTGGGACAAAAAAGGCGCACCAAGATGGCTGCCGTGAAGCTAAAAATCATCTGATTTGACGACAAGTTTGAAATATTTTAAGAAAAAGTAAAACTTGAATGGGGAAAAATATCATATTCCTGCAATAAGTGAAGGGATTTTGACCTAAACTTGCCATATTTTAAAAATTTTTAAACTTTCTTGAAAAATATGGTGATATACTTGAGCAAGTCCAAACTTCCACACAAAACCATAGCAGACGACCATCTTGGTGCGCCTTTTCTCACACTACGGTAGCGACAATCTACCATGCAATATGCTCTGTCCATGTATAGGAAGTCCGTGGAGAAACCCCAAACTTTCAAACCTTTAGACCCCCTTTGACACTAATGATTGCTGTCTCTACAATTAATTTAATCACAGTGGGACTTGATAAATTCAGAAATGCCAATCTGTGACAACAGCTTAAAAAGGTTGAAAACTCTGCTTTAAATACAACAACTGTTAACTTCACAAGATACATTGAAAAGAAATTTCAAACTGAAGAATAAGAGCAAAGCAAATGCACCAAAGTTGGTGTTTGGTAAAGTTAATCAACATTTTATCATGATTGTTATTACAATGGTGACTACAGAAAAACAAATCTCTCTTTGGAAATGTCCAGGAAAGATAAAAAAAAAAATTATTTTAGATAGTAGCTTACCAAATCAATAACTTGAGTATCAGAAGAGAAACGATTCAAAATGCGTCCAACAGGAGTGGTATCAAAAAATCTGTAATAGTAGAAAAGAAATAAAGGTAAGATTCATTCATATTACATCCAAAGGATAATGCTCCCTTCCTTACTTGTTTTACCATATTGATAAGATTAAAAATTGAGATGTAAAAATTTGAATTAAAATACTTTTTATCTCTCACTTTTAAAGTTGATTTCATGGATTCTATGTTGGATTATTCACACTTCACTCTTTCACAAGTTTCTGCAAGAGTTTGTGTTCCACCAAATCTTACAACCAAAATGTATAACTCCAGGGCTCATACACCTAAAATGATTAACATTTGTTTTGCCTTTTTGAGGAATTTACAAGGTATTCAACAATACTCCAAAGATTAATACACTCCTAAACATGATGCAAAGTCTGGAAAATGTTCAGTTAAAGGTAAATACTGCTTTTAAAATGTTCCAACGTAGCATTCAAAGAAAATAGCTCAAGACTTTGTCAAACCATCAATTGTCAATCACATACCCCAGCAATAGCTTTATCTCCTCAAAATATTATGAACAAGAAGAGTTATGGAAGTTATCTTTTAAAATGTTGAAAGTTTGGGTGAACAAATTAATCTTGAGCAACAAATGACTGAATTTCAAACTGAGGGAAACTTATTTCTTGAAAAGAAGACCACCATATTGCATTATTTTTAATCTTTTATCACTCAGTGTCAATAAATATTGGTTTAGGAAGGATACAATTTTCTTGTAAAACAAACACAATATTTCCCTTTTAAGTAAATTCCAATATAACCAGAATGCAAAAATGCATTGAGGTTTCGATGATACATACATGCTCTTTTCAATAAAATGCTACATTTCTTGTAACAACTGGTGACCCAAAATAACCTTTGTCTCCACCTGTAAGTGACTGGTTTTTCTTTCATACTGTGCCATAAGATATTCTGCAAACAAGGTTTTCAGAGTTTGATGCCAGGTGATACCAGATGACCATTGACCTCCACCAAAACCAACAGGTACAGTACTTTCAACTCACCATAATACATCCACATACTAATTGGGAAATCCATACAAGTTTCCTACATTGAGATATCCCATTTTGACAAGTTTTTCAAAGTTTGACTGATCATGACCCCAGATGTCCTTTCACCTCCACAAAAAATAACCTTATACAGACCATCTTCTCACCATAATTCATTTACATACTAATTTTGAAATCCATCCACCTTTCATACCTTGAGCTATCCTAAACAAGTTTTTCTGAGTTTGACCCCTATGACCCCAAATGACCTTTGACCTCTACCAAAATCAATAGGGTTCTTCCTCCCATCATAATGCATCAACATATCAAGTTTGAAATTAATCCAAGTTTTCTACCATGAGATATTGTGTAAACAAGGATTTCGGGGTTTGACCCCACGTGACCCCAGATGACCTTTGACCTCAACCAAAATAAATAGTGATCTTCCTCTCAGTATGGGGTATCTGTGTACCAAGTTTGAGAACTGTCAGATCTTCCCTTCTCAAGATATCATGTAAACAAGCAAAGTGTCACAAACACACACACATACACACACACACCCTCACACGCACATACACACATACATACACACACACGCCATCATGAATGCATAGGTTTCTCTTTTCATCGAAACCAAAAAGCTGGCCATTCCAAACACATGAAAATAGGAGGTAAGGAGGAGTGAAATAGACTGCAAAACTCACACTTCAAACTGTGGGCATTCAAAAAAAAAGACAAATCTTTATTATTAAATTCTACAATTTTAACACAACACTTTTTACCACATAATTTGCCTGGAAAGAGGGACATAATTTCTACTTTTCCATGGTGTCAGAACCATGTAACTTACTGGTTTGTTTAATCCTAATCCTGTTTAGGTACATTCAAAAGAAGACAGTTTCAGCAGATAAACAAGAAGGTGATGGATGAATCAGACAAATTAAGATTGATTCCCAGTTAAAATACGTAACAAATAGTTGGGTCCCACAAAATGGCTGTTTCATAATGATGTTAGTTAGTTACTTAGATGGAGTTTTCAAGCCCAGTTTCTAACCTATTGGTTCAAGTTGAGCCGGCAATGGCCTTTTTTCCAGTTGTGGCTCACTGGCTTGTTTTCCCTACTCCATTGCTTAAATGCAGAGCATCACGCACAACAGCAGTAAGTTTCATTTTTAGAGTCTTTGGTATGACCTGAACTGGGAATAGAACCAGGGCCTTCTGCATGAAAGGCGAATGCTCTTACTGTTAGACCAAACATGCACTTTACTCCTCATCCATTTATTCAGTCAAAATGTTGTTGTGTATGAATGAGTAGGATTAAATATCTGTGGACCAGTGCATTAGAAGAGGCTAAGGTGAGATTAGAGGGTAAATACAGGCGATACATGAATGCATCCTGCTATAGTATTAACCCTCCAAAGTGTATCCTGTGAAATTGTACAGTCCATGGTAGTTTAACCACTTCAAAGTGTACCTCAAATCAAAAAGTTCAAAAATATATATTACAGAGCATAAAAAATGAATTATAACAGTCCAACTCCCATCATCATAGCACATTCTTGGGCCAAGATATAAAATGTTGAAGTTTATTCACTAAAAACAAATTGGTTCATTGCACAATAATTTGTTACTTTCTTGTCATACAACTCACATTACCTGATTCGTTTCCCCTTGAAATTAAAAATGTTTTTATGGCCTTGAACACAACATGGCATGTTGCACGGACAGGGCTTAGTTAATTACATCACCTCGGAAGAGAAAGAGTGCTATAATACCTTGGTACAAGGTGCAGTAACTTTCAGAAAAACAGAGAAATACAAAGATTGTAATTTGTGTAGTTCCGCAAAGACATCACAATTTATTGTGCAATGTACCATTTTAAGTTGAGTGAATAAACTTCAACATTTTATATCTCAACTCAGAAA
The DNA here is from genome assembly GCA_037179385.1 of Holothuria scabra. NCBI lineage: Eukaryota > Metazoa > Echinodermata > Holothuroidea > Aspidochirotida > Holothuriidae > Holothuria > Holothuria scabra. The sequence continues at coordinate 32,225,568 of CM074181.1, forward strand.
TGTCCTATGAAGATGGGAGTCGGATTGTTAGAATTTATTTTTCATGGTCTTTAATATATATTTTTGAATTTTTCGACTTGAGGTTCACTTTAATTGCTAAAAAGCAACAACTAAGGGTGAGCTAAGCACTGGATGAACTGTCAATGCAAACTAAATCAAATGTAAAACAGCTATGATTTTACCTCATTGGAGAACAAATGATTGACTTCAACATTTTCTGGTGAATATTCTTAGCTGCTCTGAGTGATGCTAGGAGAATGACAGCTGTACTGACTGACTGAAGTATGATACCAAAGAGAGACAGACCTCCATACAATGGAAGATAACTCATCAGCAGGTCAGTCTTCTCTTCCTGATGGGGAATTAAAATCATGGACCAAATGAAAAAAATTCATTTAATTATGTTATGTTGTGTTATGAGTGCTATCAAAGTTAATGCATGGAAGGAACATATAATTAAAGTTATCAGTAGAAGAATTTGCTGGCTAGATCTGTTGTTAGATGTTGAGTCCTGGGACAGAGGGGCTTTACCTTCATTTCTCCCCTCCCCATCTCTCCAGCAGGCCCTTAGCCAGCAGAATGTCTTACCCTCTCTGAGATGGCAAAAACAAAATGGAGGCTTTCAGGGACAGACAATACAAAAGTGATGGTCTACAAACAAAGACAGGTAAAACTGAAATAGACAAGTAAAATTCAGGAAGCCTACACAAGTGCTACAGAATACTTCAGCTGAAGACAAAAGCTTTGCATTGGCATGCTATAGAAAGCTTGACTTCCATAGAGTTTTGGGCCCCACCAAGGGTGATAAAGTGGGTCCCTGGACAACAAAACCTGAGGGATTCCAACAGTGTGATACACAATGTAAGTTTGCCATCATAGGGAACTGAGGTGCTACAAATCAATATCCTGGCTAAGGGCCGTCTTCCCAGCACACAAAGAGGCACTTTGAGGGCACATTGGGTTGGATACAACTTAACTGCAGAGATGAGTAAGTGTTACAACTTAGAAACAAAGCACAATGTAACACTAGAACCTAAAAATACAAATATCATTTTATGTCTCGCATAAATACATCATACAAATGTTGATTAAGCCAAAAGGTAGTAACGGATTATTTGGAACTGCCAGAACAACAAACCAGATTTTTTCTACTCGTGTATTTTTCTTTGCCAAAAATATTGCTCCAAGCACAGTGTTCTTCTTGAGCTATCAGAATAAATTTGATAAACAGGTCACTTAAGTTTCATGTAACTAACATATTCTTATAGGACATTTTATAAAACTTAGAGAGGATGACAGAACTTTTTGATAATACCAAAATCAATTTGCTTTACTCAAGGTATACTTCTGCTTGAGATATCATCACAAATGTAAACAATTCATTTTAATCCCGACCACTTACCTCTGATGCATTTTTAGATAAATTTGATCCAGCGTTAGTCCAATCTGATAGGACAAAGTTCGTTCCTACGGTGGCAGCATTCTGTATAATAGCCAAACTGATACACAGAAGAAACAGCAGGAAGTTGAATGTCTTCATGTAAGACCAATAAACTCTCCACGAAACAGATCCCTTCACTCTCTCTTCCTTCTCAATCAACTTCCCTTTGTCTGATGTATCGTCTTTGTTAGAATCATCTGTTTTGAGTCAGAATGAAAGAGAAATGAAGTTCTAATATGAGGCTTGAGCTTATCTTTTTGCTTGCAACTGTTAGCTTTTCAGGCAGGAACAAAAAGCAAGTGATAGTAAGATGGTGTTTTACAGCCCAGTTTCCAACCTACTGGTTCAAGTAGAGCTGGCCATGGCCTTTTTTCCAGTAGTGGCTCACTGGCTTGTTTTCCCTACTCCATCACTTATGCGGATCATAATGTACAACGGCAGTAGGTTCCACTTTAAGAGTCTTTCGTATGACTCGAGCTGGGAATCAAACCCAGGGTCTTGAAACAAGAAGAAAAGATCACAAGGCTGTTTTGTGGGATAAAACATGACTGTAACTAAAAGTGGGTACTGGTTTCTGGAGTGCAAAATTTTATGAATGGTATTCCATATACATTTCTTTTTTACATTTTTTTTTTTGTGGAGAAGGGTTAACATTTTTTCGTGATAGCTACTACAATTATTAAAAAGATGACTCTAAACCTAAAGATACAATAAATTGTAACATTTAGTGTGCATTGAAACCTACTTTCTTGGTCTGATGTACATAATCAAATTTTCATCTCTAATGGACATGGTTTGACCATTACTGAATAATTTGCAATCTAATGAGTGCTCTATTTTGGTCTACTGCCTCCAATCATTACCCTGTGATCCAGAAGACATAAGCTTTGCTCTCTCCAGTTTTTCTTCATCTTCTTGTTTGATGGAGACCTGGCGTGTCAAACTCTTCCTCTCCTTCAGGGTTGCGTTTTCGTCCTCACTCTCAGCCTCGCTGATTTCACTCATTTGACGAATCATACCAGACCAATTCTCTGCAAGCTCAGGATCGTCTCTCTTGATGGTTGCATATGTGCCATCTATCTGTATGCAGCCATCCTTCAACACAATAACCTGTGACAGTGAAAAAGAAGTCATTAAAAGAAAGTTTAAGGCCACATCAAGTTTTAATGTGTTAGAGGGGTGCTTATTCTAAGCATTTTGGTGGAATTTGCATTGAAATCCGATATGTGGTTCTCAAGATATGAGCCAGTAAAGTTGTCACATTTTAAACAAGAAGTGAATTTGAAGCAAGCACAAGCACATATAACATCATACTCTCACATAGATGGACAGCTTTTTGTTTTTCTTGAAAACTTTATGACCAGTCTTCTCCTAAACAATTCCATTTTAACAGAATGTGATTGCATAAGTGGCATGACAACTTAACAAACTTTGCATTTCCCACTGGGAGGCCCTACTACTATTAACTTCAAGGTTAACATGACAGTTTGAAAAAAAAAAGCAAAGAAAGCATTCCTGCTCAATGTGAGGAAGTGATACAACCTCTGCTGCCCTTAAGTTAAACTTGGAACACAAATCTAGTAACTTCATTTACTGATATCTCGAGACATACATGTCCGATTTGAATGGAAGTTTCATCACACTGTATAGATGTAGTTCCTCTTTCACATATGAAAATTAAATTGTTGCTTAAACTTCCCCTTAAAAACTGAAAGCAACATGTACAGACACCAGTTTTGACCAGAATATAGAACCAAGTAAATGTTACATTTAAACCTTAAAGGGCAAGAGTAGCCATCCAAAACTTACTTTGAAGCAGAGGGTATTAAATTTCACATTATTTTCTCATTTTTCCTCAAACCATCTTTCCTAATAAACCTCAGTATTGTATATTCAAGGTAAATCAAGCAATAACTCCTAAATGTTTCATATGTAAGGAAAATACTGTAACATGACTCCCAAGAGTTAATCCTGAAACAGGAAAGTGTACTACATCTTCAAGTTAGGGTGACTGCACTTCCCCATTAGAGTCCCAATTGTCAAAACTCCTTCCATATATAGCTTAAATTTTCAGGTTTTTTCTGTGACAAAGTACTAAGTGTAAGCTAGAAATCATAAATTCAATGTCTGACTAACTGCAGAACAAAATGTGTAAATGGAGTTGAAATTAGTCTATCAGGATCCTAAAACTAGTTCAAATCCCTTGATATGGTATCTTCACTTGATTGTTTTACCTTTATTTAAGGGCAAATTTAGTTTGTTTGTTTTCTTTGATCCTCCCTTGTGGGAACTCGGCAACGACCTAATGAGGGGTACTAACACCAAGCTGGCAATGCCAGTTTCGTGAGACAAACTCACATTTTAACGGCTATTATTAAGGGATAGCAGATTAACTGCGACCCAGAAAACGAGACAACAATTTTAATATTAACCCAACTTACAAACTAGACAGCACTTTTAATATTAACCCAACTTACATTGTTCGATTGGTGTAGAAGTGTTTATTGATTGGCTTTTGAGAGTCACATGACAATATTTTTCCAATTAATTATAAAATTTAGAAGAGCAATTCAGTGGTTTATCTTGAATAAACAATGTCTAAGTCCTGAAATATCATAAAAGATAACTTAGAAGTGAAATAAAAACAAATTCATATGACCTGGCTGTTGTTTCTAAATCAGTTTTCCTGGACTGCTTTTATCCTTTAAAATAATTCCTGTCCAGAAAACCTGTTGCAATTATGCCTTCCTCTTTCCTCCCTTCAATCTAACCAGGGGAGTACCCCTTGCCCTTGGGTGCTACTTGTTCTTAAAACAGGGCAAATATACAAAATATACAAATAAAAAAAAAAGGGAGTAAAAACAAACTGGTGTGATCTGGCTGTTGTTTCTAAATCAGTTCAAGGTGACTGCTTTTGCCCTTTAAAATAATTGATTGTCCAAAAAAACATAATACACTGCACCTAAGATGTCCAGCATACACTGTACACCTAATTTGTCTTGTTGCAGTTATGCCTGTCTTCAAATTCCCTAGGGATCAAACTCACCTGATAAGTACTGTAACTGATGACCTTATCTTTGACAACTTACCTAATGGGTTGAACTGAGGTACTGCAACTGATGATTTACACTTGACAACTTACCTAATGCACTGAACTGAGGTACTGTAACTGATGATTTATACTTGACAACTAACCTGATGCACTGAACTGAGGTACTGTAACTGATGATTTATACTTGACAACTAACCTGATGTGCTGAACTGAGGTACTGCAACTGATGAGTTACAAGAACTACAGTCCTTCCTTGTTTCAAAAGAATGTTTATGATGCCTTCTTGGAACAGGTGTGCCCCTACATGAGCATCCAACGCTGACAATGGATCATCCTGTAGAAAACAGACATGCTAAATGCAGTTAGGTGGGCCATCAACTTTTGATAAATTATTCAGTGATGATATACAGCAGGGTAGCATTTGGGTTTTTAGCTCATGGGGACTTTTTTAACTAATAAGCCAACATTTGGCTTTAAAGTGCCCTCCCCTTGTAGTACATATTTCGGCTATTTTATCCTCATGACTCCATTTTGGAGTATATTTCTATATATTTCAGGGAATAGTTGCCCTTAGTCCTTGCTCAATTCCTACCCTGATATACAGTGTACTTTATATAACCACCAAAAAATCCAGAAAGAGAACCTGAATTGGTATTTACAAGATGCAAGAACTTTTATCCAAATAATTTACAATGAACTGCTTTTAGAAAGAGGAGAAAAGTTTTCACAAATGAGAGGAATCACTGAACCTTGCAGAATTTTTTATGTTCTCTAACAAAACTTTATACAAAGCACACATTGTTCATCCTGAGAACAGATCACTTTCAACTTGGCTGGCACAATCAGCACGAATACAAGAAAATCTCTTCACTAGTTCCATGCCCATCACACATACCCTTTGATGCAAATGAACTTTTAGTAACAACTATTTCTGTTCATCAATTTTGTCTATTTTGTCTTTATCCACAATGCAAAAAAAGTCTTTAAAACAAAAGAGAAATTGAAGGACACATCTTATTTTCCCAAAGAGTTCCACTTCCCCCACCAAAGCACTCCCAAAACTGTATGAAGATTGTCCTCCTCTAGAGGATGCTAACCTATTTTATTGCCTGTTTAGCATGAAAGACCCTACAAATGTGCGATCATGTGAGCCATTCATTCACTTTGTATCATTTGAATATAACAACACTGATGTCAATTAAAGAGGAGTTATTAGTTGTGAATTTTGGTTCCATAAGCAAAATGTACTCAGGTGTCAGTCTTGAACAAGTGGAGCAAAGTTGGCTTACCAACAATACCACAGGGTGAGGACTGTAAATTGCCCTGGCAACGCTGACCCGCTGCTTCTGTCCTCCGCTAAGATTGATACCTTTCTCACCAATCTCTGTTTTATCTCCTCCTGGTAAGATGTCAATATCTGGTTGTAAGCTGCAAGCTCGGATTACTTCTTTGTATCTGTTAGAGATAAGATCGCTCTAAATCATAAATTTGATAAATTATGAACAGGGAATGCTGGGACAAGATGGAAATGGTCATTCGTTCTATATTTCACTTATACATGAGACACAAAAAAGTATAATAAGCAGACATTGATTCACAGACTGGATAGGTGGAGTATTATTCATTTCAGATTGTAGCTTTGTAATATTTTAACATTTTCCCCACAACTCCCTGGTTTGGGGATTTAGAAAACCACAATACTTACCTCCTATGTATGTTTTCCCCTCCTTACCCGCACTAAGTCCCTAGCAAGCTTATACTAGCACAGTGGTATCGGATGTCTCCCTATAAAGGTCACCTGATGAGGTCATTTTACAGCTTGCCAGGGACTTACTGAGGGTAAGGGTTTACAAATGTTAAAAGGAGGTAATGAGGGGAGATGTAGATCAAGTACCCTATTCTATTCCTACTCACCTCGACAAACATAACTTTTGAATTAAATTAAACAGAGTCACTGCCTAGCTAGGTCTTGGCCATTCTTTTTACTTTTTCAAATTAACACTTAACTCTATGGTTAAAGTTATAGAAATCTATGAATTCATGAGATGTATTACAAGGTTCCAATGAAAAATATAACCTCATACTGTCCTGGTGAAATGCATAAAATAAAATAAAATAAAATATGGCATTAGATTTCAATTACTTCCAAGGCAAGCTATACATCTTTTCAGCCACCTCACGTAAAAGGAGTGTAACATTGTACAAAAAGCTGCCGGGCAGAATTAAGTCAACAATTCTACATTTAAAGGTCATGTCCCCCTGTAGGCTGGGAGTTGTAGAATACACCAATGGCATTCCTGCATGTCATGAGAGTTGACTAAAGGTCATGTGTCCCTGTAGGCTGGGGGTTGTAGAATACACCAATGGCATTCCTGCATGTCATGAGAGTTGACTAAAGGTCATGTGACCCTGTAGGCTGGGAGTTGTAGAATACACCAATGGCAGTCCTGCATGTCATGAGAGTTGACTAAAGGTCATGTGACCCTGTAGGCTGGGGGTTGTAGAATACACCAATGGCATTCCTGCATGTCATGAGAGTTGACTAAAGGTCATGTGACCCTGTAGGCTGGGAGTTGTAGAATACACCAATGGCATTCCTGCATGTCATGAGAGTTGACTAAAGGTCATGTGACCCTGTAGGCTGGGAGTTGTAGAATACACCAATGACATTCCTGCATGTCATGAGAGTTACTAAAGGTCATGTGACCCTGTAGGCTGGGGGTTGTAGAATACACCAATGACATTCCTGCATGTCATGAGAGTTACTAAAGGTCATGTGAATGGAAGATTCACCAACTTGGGGAGATTTATTTTCTCATTTTACACCTTAAAATTAAATTTTGGCTTTAACCTTTTTTGATATAATCATTAGAAGTAGTAGAGACCCACCTGTCATCATCTAATTCATTTCCAAAGAGGATGTTATCCTTCAATGTTGCATTCAATAACCACGCCTTCTGAGCTGCATATGCAACACTACCGATGCGACTGTGAATACAAAGAAGATAATTCAATTTAGGATCACAGTTTAATACTTTCAGCAGTATCATAGTTAAAAATTTTGAATTAAACCATGGAATCCTTTACAGTAAATAGATGTCAAGATTTCAAGCCTTATAACTTAAGAAAAACTTAATTCTATATATCGCACAAATAGTGTTGAAACATTTGCACATTTTTAAGATTTATAGCAGCAAAGCCTAAAATTCAGACTTTTAGCTCTTACTTTGACAACTTTGACAATATGAAGAATACCCTTTTTAAATTCTACAGATATCACTCTGTTATTTTTGCAACACCCAAAGCAACTTATCTAATGTAAGTACTGTGCGCCTGTAAATACATATCTCTGCATACCCTTTTAGGAGATGTGTATCTTCTAGTCTCCTCCAATCAGGCTTTTATTCATTACTATTATTCATATTATTCATTCCTCTTGTTTATTAATGATATTTACCTGTTCCATTGAACATATCCTCCCCTGGTTGACATTTCACCCAGGAATGCAGACAGGAGTGATGATTTCCCTGACCCAACCTGACCAACAACCATTGTTAATTTACCTGGGAAAAATATAAAAGTCATTGTTTCAGAAAGATGTTGGAGATCACATAGGTCACAGTATTTACACTGTACCTTGACACTACCATCCCCCTCATTTTAACTCTAATTTTTTTCTATCATACCAAAGATGGAGAATGAAGGGAAGACAATCCAGTGACCTGCATCTGAAGAAAGGCTCTCTAATTTTTTTCTATCATACCAAAGATGGAGTAGGTGGGGAAGACAATCCAGTAAACCACATCTGGAGAAAAGGCTGGGGCACTGCTAAATTAATGCAGAATGTAAACCAGAAAGCCAAAAGGCTTAGTGATTCCTTGCTGCTGAAATGTAAGGCCTTTTTTCACATTGACATTGCTTTGCAATGTTTTTCAATTAACAGGGCTCCATAATGTGCCCACAAAGTTCACATGCAAGGCATCGAATCTGCCTACATTGAGATCCCCGTTGCCCATCGTGAACCCAAATGACATTTGACCTCCACCAAAAACTTCTGGGACCATGTATTCACTATGTGCCATCTACATGACAAGTTACAGGACCCTACAAGTGACCTTTCTTGAAAGACTGTGAAGGAAAGCTTGTCAGGCTTTGAACATGCTGACTCCAAATGAACTTTGACCTTTGGGAAAATCAATAGGGATCATCTGCTAAATATGACCAATCCACACAATAAATGTGAGATTAGTCACAATTACCCTTCTTGAGATACTGTGTTTACAAGCAATTTCTAAAGAATTTACCTTTTGACCTCTCGTGACCCCAAATGACCTTTGACCTCCACGAAAATCAATACGGGTCATCTACTCAATATGACCAACCCACACACCAAATATGAGCATAGTCACATGTACCGTTCTCGAGTTATCGTGTTTACGAAGTTTTCACCTTTTGACCTCTCATGACCCCAAATGACCTTTGACCTCCACGAAAATCGATAGGGATCATCTACTCAATATGACCAACCCACACACCTAATATGAGCATAGTCACATATACCGTTCTTGAGATATCGTGTTTACGCAGTTTTCACCTTTTGACCTCTGGTGACCCCAAATGACCTTTGATCTCCACCAAAAACAATAGGGATCATCTACTCAATATGGCCAATGCACACACCAAATATGGGATTAGTCACACTTACCCTTCTTCAGATACCGTGTTTACGAGCAATTTCTAAGGAATTTACCTTTTGACCTCTCGTGACCCCAAATGACCTTTGACCTCCACGAAAATCGATACGGATCATCTACTCAATATGACCAACCGACACACCAAATATGAGCATAGTCACATGTACCATTCTCGAGTTATCGTGTTAACGAAGTTTTCACCTTTTGACCTCTGGTGACCCCAAATGACCTTTGATCTCCACCAAAAACAATAGGGATCATCTACTCAATATGGCCAATGCACACACCAAATATGAGATTAGTCACACTTACCCTTCTTCAGATACCGTGTTTACAAGCAATTTCTAAGGAATTTACCTATTGACCTCTGGTGACCCCAAATGACCTTTGACCTCCACGAAAATCGATACGAATCATCTACTCAATATGACCAACCCACACACTAAATATGAGCATAGTCACATGTACCGTTCTCGAGTTATCGTGTTTACGAAGTTTTCACCTTTTGACCTCTGGTGACCCCAAATGACCTTTGATCTCCACCACAAACAATAGGGATCATCTACTCAATATGGCCAATGCACACACCAAATATGAGATTAGTCACACTTACCCTTCTTCAGATACCGTGTTTACAAGCAATTTCTAAGGAATTTACCTATTGACCTCTGGTGACCCCAAATGACCTTTGACCTCCACGAAAATCGATAGGGATCATCTACTTAATATGACCAATGCACACACCAAATATGAGCATAGTCACATGTACCGTTCTCGAGATATCGTGTTTACAAAGTTTTGACTTTTTGACCTCTCGTGACCCCAAATGACCTTTGATCTCCACCAAAAACAATAGGGATCATCTACTCAATATGACCAACCTACACACCAAATATGAGGTTAGTCACACTTACCCTTCTTGAGATATCGTGTTTACAAGCCAAAGCGTCACATACACACACACACACATACACACACACACACACACACACACACACACATACACACGACATCACCATCGCATAGATTCCTTGCCTGCCTTCGGCAAGGAATCAAAAAGTTGAGGTATAAAATTGCAACAAATAAAATCAACAAATTAATTTTTTTACCTATCCTGCAGCAGTTCAACTGGGATAAAATTAAAGAAATTAAAGATTGGGCATAGCCCTTCATGACCATGGATTTGGTATTTATAAGGGCTTTAAAACTGGCCCTTACAGCAAATTGAGACATCTGCATAAAATTTTGTGATTCACTGTTAAATGTTCTCAATCAGTTAGGGCTTGTTTCTTATGATACATGCAAACAGCTGTTGATACATGCACATTTAAATTCATTGTAATGCATATAAACTGTACACCCATAAATTACTCTACGAACACCTAGATCATATTGGCCTGTGTGGGCCCTGTTTCATGAAAGGGTTACGCTCTGTCTTATATTCAATTGTACTTTGCAATAATCCTTACCTTCAGTAAGTCATAACAGTCAGGTGACAGTGCATTATCCTACAGTGAACTCTCTGTAACGAAAACACCCTCTCATTTTGGGCTATTCTATTTTACACTGTGACAGGGTTGTGCTAAATTTATGTGGTTATTAATAAACGAAACTGTATTTGTGTATTCGAATCTAATTATCATTATGTCACATGAGTGAACAAGATAAAAAAACCTCTAATCATGCATTATCTTGTGCTAATGCATGGCCCATCGTTGCTTTACCTATACTTGAATTATCAAACAGTAGGTCTATACCAACCACAGTAAGTATTCAATAATACCCTCTATGGGCAAACAGGCCTTGAGTTTTAGATTTTCTAGGTGTGTTTCAAATTGCAATCCTCAAGTAATTCTGAAGTGTGGTAGATGTACTGTTTAATTAAACTTAAATATAAATGACCTCCCACCTTCAACTAGGTGTGTGTGTGCAAACAAACAATCACACTTTTCACAGGAATTGAAGAGAGCAACGGTTAGAGACTGCACTCACAACATCATGCCTCAAAATGCAAGACCTAGGCAATATATTATGGTTTTTTGGTTGATCACATTATGTTACTTAAAACAGCAAAACCTGTATACCTGCTGGAATCTCAATGTTCATATTTGAAAGGATTAGTTCACTTGATTCACTGTCCCAGCTGAAATTACCATTTACCACCTAAAAATGCAAAACAGATGAAAATGTTAATAAAATTCTCATAAACATTGTCTCAAAAAGTCATAACATGGAAGTCAATATAGTATTTGAACAAATGTCCTGTTGTCCAAAACAGCTAGATTTTCTGTCATACTACCAAATATCACAAAAACTTGTGATATTTGGTAGTATGACAAATATCACAAAAACTTGTGTAGAACGTTGTTCTGGAAACAACCCTAGGTTTTAAATTCAATGAATGAAATTTTTATGCATTCAAGAATAAGGATTAAGTCAATCAACTCTTTGGAAAGGTTCTTTCCTGACTTTCAATTAAGTCCAGCTGTAATCACCAAATAGAATTTACCATTCTTTTATTACTGTAGTATGAGACTTAAGCATATCTGAAAATCTAACATTTCTGAAAAACACAGCTGGATCCCCAGGTTTCCTTCCTGCAAAATCTTTCATGTAACTTAAAGGCATACACAGCAGCAGGTCATCCTCTTGCAACATAGTATCAGGAAGCTGAAAACATTCTTATGCAGTACAGAGTAACTCAATACTTCAGAAGTAACAAATACCACTCTCATGCTTAATCAAACTTTTATCACAATGAAAAAGTACAAACAGATTGATTGCTCCAAAAGGAAAGAAGCTGAAACTTCACTTTCAAATCTACCTGATTGAATATGAGTTAAACATAGAGAAGAGTATACTTCACCTGTCTAATTTCTATGAGAATAGATATTTATTCACTACAGCAATCCTTTCCAACTTATGTTTCTCAATAATGCCAGATTTCTCAATAATGACCCTCTAAAATGTAATGACCTTAAACCAGTTGCTTACTTCAAGTCCTCATGCAAATGTGTGTGCATTATTTCCAGTAAGTACTGCCTGCATCACACCACCCCTTTATTTGCTAATCTTAAAATTCTTTCTATTTATAATCTTAATCGTTACTGCAATGGTATGTTCATGTACAGTTGGATTCATGGTACTTGCCCAGTAATATGAAATAAGTATTTTCAATTCTGCCGCAAGGCTCATGCCTACCATACACACTCTGCAAGTGATATTTCTGTCTCATTGTTTAGATTTAAATCCTCTCAGCTCAGCATTAGATAGTTAATTTATGGAACTCTCTCCCCAACAATATAAGAAATTGTATTCATGTTAGCACTTTCAAAAGGATGCTTAAGAATCATCTCCTTCATGTATAGCTATAACTTTTAAGATACATTTTTTCTCCTGCTTGTTGCATTTTCATTTATCTTTGTATGTGTTATGTCGCGGTGATTACCCCATAAGCTTTCCAAGCTTCTTGTAATCACTCCTCAGGCTCTTTCTATTTGTATTTCTTTTCATTTGTCTGTCTATAAATGTGAATGAGTCTGAAATAAAGTTTTGTGAAACTGAACTGAAATAACTCACCTTGATATCTATGTCCTTTGGAAGGTCTTCCCTAGTTGGTTGCGGTACCTGTCTAGATGTTTGACCACCGTCAACAGAATTGTGTGATCTTTGTGACTCTAATGGTCTGTATGTCCCAGGCTGCTGAATTTGTATACCATCAGACTATGAGAATAAATAATTGAAGGGAAGAAGGCCTATGAAATTGATACATACAATAGAAACTACATGTCAATTATCACTTATCCCTGATGTGAAGCAGAGCCTTCCAAACTTTTGTTACAGTTTCTTTTTTTAATACACTGCAGGAGTGCCTTTGTTAGGGATATACCCTACTTAGAATGCTCACCAACAATATGCAACTGCCTGTTTTAATATGTTCAGTTTTCTCAAACTTAATCATTTTTTTTTCACCCAAGATCCAAATCTCAGGGCATGTAGACAATAATTTTCTGCTTAGGACAGGCATTCATGCCGGTCCCTTTTAACAAGGCGCACCACCCAATTTGAATTTTGCATGGTTTTGAAAGCTCAGCACCTGCTTTTGAAATTGCAATGGGTTAACATAACTGCAAATTATCAGTCAGTTCTTTTTAATGTCGAAGAGAAGGAGAAAACTTACATTAACAATGGTCATTTCTAGATTTTACTATTCTACATTTAAACTTCAGCTTCCATCCTATGTCAACAATGCTTCCTTTCAACAATGGATATCTACATTTTCATTTTTCCTTACATCAGGAGATTTTATCTAAAGTTGTTAAAATGTAATTTTTTCACTCTTTGACTGATGAAACCATTTCATGTCCATCCCATTGTCAATATTGCTTGCTTTTACATACGACTGCATGGTCAAGTGGTTAGAACATCAGACTTTCAGTCTGGAGGTTGGGAGTTCAAGTCATGGTTGGGTCATACCAAAGATTTTCAAAATGAAGCCTACTGCCATTGTGCTTGGTGCTCAGCATAATTAATGGAGTATGGAAAAACAAGCCTGCCAGTCACAACTGAAAAAAAGGTTGTGGCTGGCTCAACTTAAACTAACTGGTAAAAACACTGGGCCGTAAAACTCCATCTAACTGACTAACAAAATCTACTGTACATACCGTGATTTCATCATCAATGAAGTCATCATCATCATCGTCTTCTGCCTTCACTCTACCATCCTCTTTCTCTTCTACCTCTGGAGCACTGAAGAATGTCCGCAGTCGCCCAGTACTAACAATGGCATTAGCGTAGAATGTGAACACTTGCGGCAGAATGATGAGTGGGACAAACATGTTGTTAAAGATTGATAACGAAGAAAATGTTATGTCTGGGGTCAGGGCTTCACCACTGATGATCTGGAATAAACCGTAACACTGGAGAGAAGAAAATGAATATAAAAAAGTAATCAATAGATATAAACAGGTTAGCATTTTTATGTTGAATCTGTGATTTACAGATACTAATGCATAAAACAGGAAAAAACAATTATTTTTCCTGTCTTTATATAAGAGCATTACTTCACCAAAGTGAGTCACAGTTGAGCCAAGAAATGAGGGGTGGGGGGAGGGGGATTTGTTGTCCCCCCCCCTGATCACCCACCCATGGTGCCAACTATTGAGTGACTTCAACAGAAAAGGCAGTTTTGCATGTCCATACAACCCTTGTGGGAATCGCTTTTTTCTTTGCATACACTGGTAACAACTGGACAGATCAGGATTGGCTGTCCACTTTAAAGGCAGTCTCATGTGATTATAGCTCAATATAAAGGTCAGTATAGCTGTATGAAGGATTCCATCTATATTCTTCCACTTTAATAGAAATTTCCCTTTCAGTTGTTAGAAAATGTTTGTAATGATATTCTTAGCAGAGATCAACTTTCATTGCTTGGACTTTGGAGTGTGTTCCCACTTGAGAACAACCAAGCAATCAGATCCAGTTCAGACCCCGCACAGGAGATCAATTTGCAAGTGGGACCGCTCTTGTTCCCTGGATCAGATCCGGATGGTTTGATTGCCCCTTCAGGAAGGATCAGACAGCGTGCAGGCAATCAAGGAAACAAGTGGGAACAAACAAGAGCCCAATGGGCACTGTGGTTCCTTGCTGGATATTATACAAACTAGTGTACAGCCAGTCTTCAAAATAGAGTGAAGCAAAAGCTCATACTCAATGTTTGTAACATCTTCACAAGGGATATTTTAGTACTTATATTACATGATATCAATGATTAAATTTTTGTGGCCTTACTAACATTCAACTTGTATAATGCTTGGTGATCCTTCAAAAACATTTCCTCATTTCCATATGTATTTATGCTTGTAATCAAACTTGATATTATCACCACTAAACAATACACAATGTGGTTAGAGAGAGAAAAACACCCCTTGTACTTCTCTCATAAGTCATTACCTGCTCTCAAATAAAACTTGCTATTACTTTAAAACAATCTACCATTTGTCCTGTTTGCTATCTCTACACAGAAAACAGGGTTTATTCAGCAGTTAAGCCTAAAGCAAGTGTTTAATGGAGTGTGATAATAGAATGAGGATTAGGTTACCCCACAGAGCACAGCAGTATTAAAGAGACATACTGTATAATCCTTGCATTGCTTACACTGGCAGAGATACCAGTTTAATGCAGTGTGACCTGTGCTCATTAAAATCTACAGATTTCAGTTATTGCCCTCTTACAACTTTGAATGATCCAAAATCTGTGTACAACCCGAAGTAATCATTACTGAACGAAAGTAAAGGCCAAATTTCTAAGGTGTTTGGGTGTGTAAGCATGCAAAGCCAGGTGAGATAAAAAATCTATTGAACCTATCTTTATCTAGCTTACAACATTTTCTTAATAACATTTCCAGTGGCTGACCTCCAGTGACCTTGGTGACCTTTGACCTTAACCAAACACAGATTGCTTTGAAATCTGTCCTTTTTACCTTAAAATACTATGTTAAAACGTTTTTCAGTTTTTGACCCCTGGTGACCCCAGATGATCCCTTGACCTTCACCAAACATATCAGATTTCATCCTTACACAATAACACACCCACACACCAAGTATGACATCTATCCAAGTTTCCTACCTTGAAATATCATGTTGAGAAGGTTTTTAGTTTTTGACCTCTGGTGACCTCAAATGACCTTTGACCTCCACCAAAAACGATAGGGCACACCTTCAAACTACGGCACTTCTATATACCAAGTTTCAATTTAATCCAACTTTCCCTTGTTGAGTTACAGCGTACCCAAGCTAGCGTCACAGACACACACACACACATACACACACACACACGCCAACCTGACTACATAGGTTCCTTTTGCTAACGCAAGGAACCAAAAAGGGGGATCAAGGCGACCCGAGATCAGTGACATACTTCCGCAGCGAAGCTCCTCACGCCACACAAACTTGTGTAAACAAACCTGACCTGCACACAAAATTTCAATGCAACAACTCCCTGTTACTTGAACTGGAGGAGGGGATCAGATCTTGCCCAGGCGATCAAATGGGAACACTCATGTGGTTGGTCACAAAATTTTCCAGTTGATTGAGTTTGGGGCGATCAGCATAGGGGGATCAATTGGGAACATGCCCCTATGTACCCAAATCTAATTTCAATTCACATGTGATAAGAAATCACTCACTTTCAAATAATTTTTTTCCAAAACACCAACAAATTTTTCTTCCAATATCCTGTGCACATAGACACAGTAATTGACCTTCCTAGTTAAACATTAACTTTTCCTTTTTTACATTGCAATAAACTAGAACAGTTGATTTATTCTTCATAAACTAAAGCCACCAAGAGACAAAGAGACTTTGTTTAAAGAACAAACAAAAGAGATAAACAGAATAAAGAAAAGACTACTCACCACCAAGGTTACCAACAATGGGGCAGCTGTCGTTATTGTGTCTGCAATAGAAGTCATTTTTAATAGACATTAGCCAATACTCATTAAAACTCAGGTTTATGAGATAATTTTAAAATGTACGGAGGGTTCAGGCACAACAGCTGACCAACACCATATTTCAATAGTCATTGCACAATCCGATAATGTACATATATATACTATTCTTTAATGTGGATTACCGATATATAAAATATAACACTAATGCATGCAACCAATCAGTTCTACTGACAAAGATCAGAAACTAAAATTTGATCATACATTTCTACTTGCTCATTTAAGATTGCCTCCAAGCAACAAACAATTCATTTCACAGGATCCACTGTTGGTACTCCCACTAACTTGACATTCAAAGGGGTTACTCTTTGGACCTAATCCTTCAAACTTGTCCTGATGAGTAAATATAGTTGATTTTTCTTTGTCCACTGTATCTTTTCCTATCATCCTCTTATTGTGAACATTATCTCTTTCTTCTTGCTTTCGCAATGTTTGGGTTTCCTCCCAAGTCTTTTTCCTGAATTATCCTCAGCTGCATACATCTGCAACTGCATGATACCATAGACTCAAATAAATTTTTCCAAAATAAAAAAAAATTCATGAGTAAGACTTACAGAGCATGACCCTCCAAGTTGTACTGTTCAGAAGCATAGATATCTCTGACCCACGAAGCTTTCCAACGCTGTCAAGGAATATCTCTTCCCAGGCATAAAGTTTGATCAGCTTCATACCCTGTAACATCTCATTTGTTTGTTTCAGTCGCATGTCACCATAGTTCTGTTAAAAAATATAAGTCATGTGACATGTCACATGACAGCACCATTACACAGTCCTTGTAAAGAATACATCAAGTGGGATAACTAGATGCAAAAAAGTATTGAGTTTTCCTCAAATTCAGAGGAACTAAGCTTTATTTAAAACCACAATGACTCTACAATATTAATGGTATAATTCCATGTCAGGAATTCAAACACCATGTATAAAATTTGCCATGAACCTTACCTTGACTTACAATGAATTCTTATTTTTTCAGAATATGACAAGTGGTGAGATAGAATGACTTCCCAATGAACACATAACAACCCCAACAATAACATAGATCTTTGTAATTAACAGGATAAATAAAGACAGTTTTCCATTTTCTGAGACAAAAAAAAAAAAACTAGAGCACCAATGGAGCAGAAGCTCATACCTTCAAAGAGTCCCTAAGCTGTCTGTTCTACTTTAAATGACTTCAACTGAAATAACCACAGTAATACTCTTTCACCATAAAGGCAACTTTTATTCATGCAATAGCTTGTTAAACACCGCATCCATAGGGAAAGTTGAAACTCTGACAAAGCTTGACAAAATATTACTTCCCAACTTTCGTAAGGCTAAAT
The DNA here is from genome assembly GCA_037179385.1 of Holothuria scabra. Taxonomy (NCBI): domain Eukaryota; kingdom Metazoa; phylum Echinodermata; class Holothuroidea; order Aspidochirotida; family Holothuriidae; genus Holothuria; species Holothuria scabra. The sequence goes on from CM074181.1 coordinate 32,243,584, forward strand.
TTAAAATGATTCCCAACTGGTCATTCCAGGGTAGCAAATTGAGATGCCAAACTGGTTGTTTTGTCACATGCTATGCCTGCTCCCATTAGACAGCATGGAAACACCATTTTAACAAGTCAATCTCCTGAATTGTTCCATAAACAAAACAAAATATGTTGTCCTTCCTCCAAACAGTAGTGTTAGAAATGGGCTGGCTCATTACTTACCAACTTCTTTTTCTGGTAATCTGCCAGTTTTCTTGCAATCAATGTTTGTATTGGGATGCATATGAAGAATATAACAGAGCCAATCAGTGATGTAACACCAAGAAATCTATATAAGAGGACTAAGTAACCAATCAGCTGTGGAGACCAAAGAAAAGTATTATTATTAAATCTTCAACATAGTTGTGCAAAAATTAAATTTTAGAGGGGGAAGGATGCAAATGCTTCAATATATTCTCCAATTTATAATATATGCACCAATTATTTTGCAGGTCATGTTGCAATCATGATAATAATTTTGACTATTTATTTAATTATTTTTGACATGCAAGGGTTTTTTTAAATGCATTTTCCAACAAAATTTTAAGACACTTTGTTAAAATGAAAGGGCCAGTGTTTCATCCTCAGCTCCCCCACAGGCACCATGCTTGATTTCGTTAACAGTATGTTCAATTTGCATGTATAAAGCTTTGTGAATAGGAGATCAAAGAACAGAAATTATGTCAAGGGTGGAAACAACTAAGTGTAATTCAACTGACATCAGCAATTGCAACTGGGGGTTGTAGAATATGCCCACCTCATTTCCCACCTGTCCTAAGAGGCGAATATAAAAGGGAAACCAAACTAGCATTTGAACCATACATAAAAAGAAAGTTTAACTTTGAACTTTTTATCTAGTTGACTGACACTATACAACATATTCGTGTTGAAGTGTCATTAAATCTCATCTAACTAACAAACGGCTTTTTGTAGACCATTAAGGTATGAAGGCAAGTCTCCTACAAGCCTGCATGGGTCAAGTTGTTAGAACATCCAGCTTACAGAAGGAAAGCCTTGAGTTTGACTACTGGCTGAGGCAGACCTTAGACTTAACCAGAGTGCAAAAATGCATTGAGTTTTCGATGATACATAAATGTTCCGTTTCAAAGAGTGCCATCACGCACCATTATCTTCTCATTCAAATGTTATACTAGCATGTTCAAAATATAATTTTGTCATTCCAGATGACCTTTTGACCTTCATAAAAGCCATACATAGCTAGACATACAAACAACACACAGACAAATGGACAAACAGCTATCTTGACAGATCATATTTAAAAAGGTTTCCAGGCTTTGACCCCTGGAGACCCCACATGATCTTTCATATCTGCCGAAAACAATAGGGACCATCTTCTGACCATAATGCATCCACATACCAAATGTGAAATCTATCCAAGCTTCCAAACTTGAGATATTGTGTTAACAAGATTTTCAGACTTTGACCCCTGGTGACCCCAGATGACCTTTGACCTCCGCCAAAAACAGAGGGACAACCTTCTGACTATGACGCATCCACATACCAAATATGAAATCTATCCAAGTTTCCTACCTTGAGATATTGTGAACGAGATTTTCCGACTTTGACTCCCGCTGACCCCAGGTGATCTTTGACCTCTGCCACAAACAATAGGGACTATCTTCTGACTATAAAGCATCCACATATCAAATATGAATTCTATCCAAGTTTCCTACCTTGAGCTATCGCGTTAACAAGTTTTTCAGACTTTTACCCCTGGTGACCCCAGAAGACCTTTGACCTCCACAAAAAACAATGGGGACCATCTCCTGACCTTAATTCATCCACATATCAAATATGAAATCTGTCAAAGCTTTAAAACTTGAGATATCATGTTAACAAGATTTTAAGACTTTGACCCCCGGTGACCCCAGATGATCTTTGACTTCCATCAAAAACAACAGGGACCATCTTCTGACCATAACGCATCCACAAACTAAATATGAAATCTATCCAATTTTCCTAACTTGAGATATCATGCTAACAAAGTTTTAAGAAATTGACACCGGTGACCCCAAATGACCTTTGACCACCACCAAAAACAAGAGGGTTCTTTCTCTCAATATGGCTCATCTATGTATAAGTTTGAAAACTGTCAGACATTTCTAACTTGAGATATCATGTTAACGAGCAAAGTGTCACAAACACACACATACACACATACCCCTATTCAATGCCTTACGGGGTACACAGAACTGTTCCCTGTAAGGAAATGGTTGGAATTCCTCTTTAGCGGTTTAATCATGCAGCACATGAATGCCGCGAGCAAGGGTGGGCTCTTGCATATCCCTTGACAGAGCTCATTGCAGTGTCCGAATTTTCAGGTAGCTACACCAGTTACGAACTACGCGTGAGCGAGGAAAGACGTGCAAGGCTTCAGCTCTCGTGAGCTGCCTGTACCCGGCAAGGTATCGCTTACAAGCTCACACACATACATATACACGCCATCATGAATGCATAGGTTTCTCTAATCATCGAAACCAAAAAATGAAACCTAGGAACCAACTACCATTGTGTCTGGTGTTAAGCATAAGCCATGGAGTAGGGGAGGAGGGGAAACAAGCCAGGGAGCTACAACTAACAAGAACGCTAAGGCCAGCCTGACTTTAACCAACTGGTTACAAACTGAGCCATATAACCTCATCTGACTTTTTAACTCCTACAAGCTTGCATCTGCAATAGAGTACAGTGTTTTTCTTTGCCCATTCTTGAAAATGAAATTGCAGGACATCAGTGTCGGTGTATTTCTAGTTTCAGCTCTTAGCAAGAATGAGGTGAGGAGGGAATTCATCAAGTGAATTTGTTTCTCTCTCCACCTTTAAAAAACTAACTTCCTGCCAACTGCAGTCCTCATTTCAAAGTCCTACAATGCCAACACCTCGACTTCAGTTATCCATTCTACAATTTAAGTTGTACATAAACTTCAATTCTTACAGCTCTTTCACTAGAATCTGGTCTAACTTTCCACTGCTTGTCACCTTCAAACTAAATATTCAACATGCACAGAGGACTACAAAGTTGATACTCAACACTACTCCAGGAGTAAGCATATGACCAAGAATGATGAAGAAGTCTTGAAAGGTCTTGAAAAGTCCAGATGAGTTAAGTTTTAAGATAGAATGTTGCCAGCTTTAAATATGTGTGTCTGAACTGCATGGGTGGCAATATAGGAATGAGAGAGGGAGATGGAGAGGAGGGCTAGGGCACCACCTGTGATTAGTGTCTGCCAGATGGGTAATGTCAGTCGGGCAAGTAGGGAAATATGTATGTAAATAGGAGGTAAGGAGAAGCGAAATAGACATTCCCCTCTGTGAGAGTGTTCCTAAAATAACAAGATTTGCGATGCTAACAATTTTGCCACCATTTTTTGGGCTCTAAGTTTTCTTACCTGGTAAGGGATGGACCAACAGTAATGGACCCACTGAAACACCATCAGGATATTCTGAGCATCAACAGACATGTGGTTTGTAATCTGACCAGTGGTCATCAGACCACCACTGATTGTGTAGGTAGACAGCCGTAAAGATTTGTCATACACAGAGGCCTGATAGACAAAACCAGAAAGAACAAATTAATACGAAAGACATAGACCAAAAAAAAACACACACAAAAGTATACCACATCTTCATTTTCAAGTATGGTAATCAAAAAGTTGTACGATGCAGTACGGTTCTTCAGTCAAAATTAGGAGAATTACCAGAAAGGCTCTTCAATTAGAAAAAGTTGGGAAAAACCAAAATAAATATTTTGCAGAGACGTATTTTAATGCTTACCTGGATTGCAGCCTTCACATGAGCAGACTCAGATATAGCAATGTGATAATGTAGTTGCAGGCACAGTGAACGAGTGTATGACACTACAAATAATACCAAGGCAAGGACAAGTCCATTTTGGAAAAATTCCTCTAAGCTGATGTAGTTTGGTTGAGGATCTTCACCTTCAAGAGACTGCAAGAAAGCCAGAATGCAAAAATGCATTGAGATTTTGATGATCAATATGTTATATTTGAAAGAATGCCATAATGTCCTATATCTTTTCTATCAAATGTTAAACTACAGTAACTTATTGGAAAAATAATTTTGCATTACCCCACAAGATCTTCAACTTCCAACAACAACAATAAAAGTGTCCATCTTTCCACTATAACTATCCACATACGATACAAGAAATGTATCCAAGTTGCATAACTTAAAGGCCCAGTTTTCTCATCCCAAACAATACTTCACCTGACCTTCTTAATTAACCCCCCTCTCTCCTCTCCCTCCCCCCACATTTGTCTGTTAAAATTCATCCTTATCCAGACACAATCTCATTCAGTTTATTGCTTCCAGGTGAGTATAAAAAAGACCAATGTGTTAACAAGGTTGTCAGGGTTTGACCCCTGGTGACACCAGATGACCTTTGACCTTCACCAAAATCTAAACACGCCACCTTCTAACTATGAAGCATCCAAACACTAAATATGATATCTATAAAAGTTTCCCATATTGAGACATTATGTTGAAAGTGCTTTCAAATTTTGACCATTGGTGACCTCTGATCTCACCGAAAACAAAATGAAACATCCAAGAGATATTGTGTGAATAATGTTTTCTGAATTTGACCCATGGTGACCCCAGATGACCTTTGACCTTCAACAAAAACAAGATTCTCTCACTCAATATGAGGTATCTATGTAGCAAGTTTCAAAACTGTCAGACAGTCCTATCTTGAGATACCTTGGTAACGTGCAGTGTCAGAAATATACATACACATACATGCAAGCATGAGTCTACAAATGGTTTCTCTTATCATCAAAACCCATAAATAAGTTCTGAAGAATCTTAGAAAGATAACAAAATAAACACAAAGGAAACTTCTACAGCAAAATGTGCTCTACCCCTTCGTGACATCTGCATAAAAAACAGAATTTAGTTATGTGACTAATTATGTCAGGATTCAACAACTTTGTTTTTCATTTCTTGTCCACAAGGCTAACTGCTTTATTTGCCAGCAAGTTCATAGGAATATTCACTTGTGCACTTCTAACCTTTCAATGTTGCAGCTTTTGAAATCATGTGCATGAGACTCAGGCAAGGTAATTTGCCCAGCTATGAAATTGCTGAAAGACGTTTAGTTGCCATGAACCGTAGTAGGGGATTTGTGCAAGCTTGAAACTAGTCCACACTCACTACTCCTAAGTTTGCTTCTTCTTCTGTCCAAAATAAACGTAAATACTTTAAGACACTGCAGATATTTCACTATGATTTCATTACCAGAGATGATGTCCCTCTAGTTAGTTAGACAGAGTTTCACAGCCCAGTTTCAAACCTATTGATTCAAGTTGAGCCTGCCATGGCCTTTTTCCAGTTGTGGATCACTGGCTTGTTTTCCCTACTCCATTGCTTTTGTGGAGCATCATGCACAATGGCAGTGGGTTCCATTTTTAGAGTCTTTGGTATGACTTGAGCTAGGAATAGAACCCAGGAGCTCCGTGCGAGAGGCGGATACTCTTACCGTTAGACCAAACACACTGTCCCTCTAGGTATACTATACAGAGAGTTTTCTTAAGAGTGTTTCTGCAAAGTCTACCATGAGGGCTGAGAGACCAAAAGCAATTCAAGGGAAGGGTGCTGCAGTAGACTTGAATTAAAGTTGAAGCTACAAATACACATATTGGTTACAGCCTTATGTTTGTACAGGTTTTATCATAAAAACTGAAATGAAATGACCACTGAAATAGCTCAAATGGTAAACAGTATTGTTTATGATAAAATGATAAAAACACATAAAAGATAAAAAACTCATAAATTTTACTCAACTTTTTTAGTATTTTCAAGAGTTCCTGCATATTCAATCACTTTCTTCAACACCACTGGAACAACAAAATTAAGGGTATCTCCAAAGAATTTCACAATGCCTGCAGCACCAAGTCTCCATCCATATGCACGAAAATAAACCTTGTAAAGATTAAGTGTTTTTCCAGTTTTCTTTGCAATTCTCTGTAGAAAAAAAAAATGACAATTTTATGAAAAATTTGGCATCTATAGCTGCTTCAATGGCCCAAGATGCCCTAGAGCAACCCTCAGGCACCCTGGAATGTTAATCCTATTTTTGAGCCTTTATACATTAGGTAAATGGGAAACCAGTATTTTAGAATTGCAAGATTTAATGTCATTCTAATTTGCAATGCATGCAAGTATTAATGCAATAATCCTACAACAAAACTACAGCTAAAATCATGCAATCACACATCAATTTTGTTGATCAAATATTTTGTTTCCAGCGAAACCAGCATTATTTCTGATATATTTGAAATGGTCTGTATCCCTCACCTTCGTCATAATTTATCAGTCCTGGCTACCTACCTCTTCTTTCTTCAGAGCTTTTTCAAAGTTGTCCCTATGGTACCGTGCTGAGTGAACTCGAGACAGTACACCCAGGTCAGGTAACTCCAATGCTTCCTTGTAACCCTTCTTAAAGATCCAATTCATCCACCAAAAGATGGCTGTTGAGAGGAGGTTGGTGTATCCTTGAAGATATTGCATGTTATCTTTTTTCAAATCCTCAGGAAATTCACATGGTGAAGAAATACAGCAACAGGCCTATAATGAAGAGTGTCATCTGAATAAAGTATGTGGGTACAGAAGTGTATTTCCATAAACTAGGGGTCCAGTAGTGCGACAGGAGGTAAAAATTAAAAGATCATTTAAACTGACTGAAATTAACACTCATTATAGAGTATTATCAGAAGGTATAAAAAATGCAAATATTGTTTCATACAGCACTATGTATGCATAAGGGGGCTCAATCGGACATACAGTACACTTGCTGTACATTGACCAACATAACAGGGACACCAAAGCAGTCTTAAATCTTCTCTTAAAAAGATGAAGAGAGTCCTAAATTTGTAGTTTAGTGTGATTTAGGGCCCCTTGTGACAAGAACATGGAAACAGCTGGAAAGAATTCTCCAAAATTTAAAAAAAAGGAAATTTCAGCTTTCTCAACATTTTCAGGTGTCAAAGCCTGTACATTTTCACGTATTTTGTACCATTAACTAATGTTACCGTAACTAGAACATGATGTTTATTGTTTAAGTATTCCAATTTTCCTCTTTGACACCCTTAGACTGTTGGAGTTGTCATCTTGTATCTTATTTTACTTCACTGTGTGGACATGTGCGCGATTTGCAAGACATTTCACTACATTTTAGACCCACATGTAACAGGGACACCAAGAATTGGTGTCCCCATTCCCCCAACATGCAAAGTACCACTTTAATATTTAAAGTTGAGTTGACCAGGAAACTTTCAAAAGCAATATAAACCACTGTTTGTAGAAAACTCGTTTCACTAAATTTACATTGTTCATGACCAACCTAACTTTGGCAGCATGGTGGACACCAAAATATTCAAATGTTTAAAATGATACAGAATAGTTGGCTCAAATGATACAAATATGGAATTATGTTTTCTGGTTCCATTCTAGGAACTTTTTTTCATGTCAGTAAAATTCACGCCAAAATTATGCAGTTTGTGAAAATGATGAAGCATCAAATGTTATCATCATACCGTAGCTCACTGAGAAGGACACCAAATTCTGTTGCTTATGAATTACGCTATGCCTTAACCCTTTGTCGTCCGACTCCAGTCTGGAGTGGGCGGAAAAGCAGACATAGCATGCCCGCATCAGCTTCCATAGGCTATTGACCGGGTGACCTTTAACTGTTGTCTATCTGGCTCTTGTGGCGGGTAGCTCCTTGCAGTTTCGAGCTCCGTGTGAAACAGTAAAGATGGGTGACAGCCACGCCCTCAGTCTGGGGCCAAAGTGACCCGTAAGACCAGTAAAGGGTTAAACATTGGTTGCTTTGATTTTGGATTTCAAAATGTGCTACTATCTAAAAGAGTTTGACTTTACTCTAATATCAAGAAAACTTCATCCACCTGAGAATGACCTGATTTATTCAAATGATTAAAAGTACTTTAGAAAACCAAAGTACATGTAACTAGGGGGACACTAAAAAGTTATGTTGGTCAGGTTGTTTTTTATCACTTCATTTGGAAAACTGGTTGAAGCAATAATACCGACATTATGGAAATGTGGTCTATTGCTGATATCCTTACCATGATAAATGAGCAAAGTAATTCAATCAATCATGTTTTCAGATATTAAATCAAATTTGTATGCTTGTGTGTCACAGCTGTTACCCCAAATCAGAAGAGACACAATAGCCAAGTAATACAATTTCAAGATTATGCTACACATTGAATATTCAGTTGATATGTATTATAAGACAGCTGTTTTGGTACAGTATACTTCAATAGTTTTTTCTTCATATTTCTGAAGCAAATAATAATAAATCTAAAGAAATTTTGCAGTAATTATTATGTACTTTACTGTACATTCTTGTCTTACAGCAACCACAAAACAATACACTGTAAAATATGTCCGTACTTCTTCAGCATACAGTGCAACCAATGACTTCATAATTTAAAGACAAATTTTTGCACCAAATAACGAGCACCAACCTTTGATCGGATCAGGTTCAATTCTATAAGAGCGTACAGAGAATATAGTGCTACACCTGCCACAGTTACATCAAATCGTAAAATCATGATAAGATTCTCGTCGGGTGGGAGTTCATTCTTCAGCTGAAGCATACGTAAGGCCTCTACTACTATGGCAAACAGCCAGTAAAACAAAAGAAGAAATGACATCCGTGGTCTCTGCCAGTACTCGAAATGATGGTAGTAAACAATGGTTAGGATAGCTGCCATCAGACTGAGACTGCCAGGTATGTACATGAAAGGTTGGGTGGGGAATTCCCTATTAACATCCAAATCTGTCAAAAGACCCTCTCCAAATTGAATGAGGGACAAACACATTAACAGATAGTTCAGCAGCCATCTGATATTGTGTCCGGGAAGTTTGATCAAGTAGCGGCATTTTCGTTGTCTCATCCCAAGACAGCACGAAACAATAACCAATGACAGAGATCCAATTAAGATAAACAGGAGATGTGGCAATGTGGCTATCAGGTTGACAAAACAGGCATTGTTGAGAGTATCAGCTTTGCTCCACTGGAAATTGTCAAAGTTACTGCAACTTTCATTTTTACTGGTGTCACACTGACCACAAAACCAATTGAATTTCTCAATTGCAGGAGCCATGATTGCTGAAATTAAAAGCGAAATGATCATAGTTAATATCAAGACGTTAGAACATTGCATCTTTCAGGAAAAAAAATACTTGTAACCATAGCATTTTGATGTACCATCCCACTGAATAATACACTTGGATATGCACAGTATAATGGGATTTCCTCCGCCAGTATTAACTCAATAGTACATCACATATGGCCACTTATTATTTGTGTTCTATTATGAAACAGTAGTATATTTCATTGCGAACATCATAGGCAAAAGCTTGAGGGGTAGACCGATTATTCTAAAGCTAGATAGGTGAACAGCCACCAAAAAAATTAGGGGGCAAGACCCACTCTACCCAAAGAATAATTGCATTTGCCCAAATTTCAGAAAATTATGGCATCTAGCACATTATAGAAAATGAAAGAAATGGGAAGTAGGATGTATGGGTGGACGTCATTCAACAACATATTTGACCTTGAAGCTTGTCAGAGTATGGAGTTTCCTGCTCAAAATACTTAATCCATCCTGCAAGAAAGGGTACACAGAGCGCCACTATCAGTTTGGGGGGATCCATAAGAAATTTTTAAAAATTTAGATCCATCAAACAGCCAGAAATGGCCTTTTCCACACTTGAAATTAGGATGTAGGCAGTCATTTTCTAATTGAGTTTTTGTGTGCTATGAAGCCTTCTATTCTGCACAAAAAAGTGCATCCCTGCTCCCAAAAGTTTTGACCCTGGCCCATGCACCTATGGCTACCCATGATGGTAGTACTACAGTATCTGTGGTACCAGGAAACAGCACACTGGGTTGGTTCGTTGAATACACAAAATTTTCCAAGCCTGTACTCACATACTAATGACAAATGGTCAAAATCAGATAATCCCATAGCCCTAAACACAAATGTTTCATGAGTGAGTACTTAATGATAAAATTAGTTTCATATATGAATTCTTCCAGACCAAATATTTTCAACTATGAAAAAAAACAAAAAAAAAAAACTAATAGGAGCCAGCTAGGATACATATAAAAATATTAACTATAAACGAATCTGATAAACACTTGTTTTCAGTGACCGTACTAGGCAGCCATTAGTGGGGTCCATTAGCTTTAAATCATCTTCATTTAATGTCAGTATGAATTTCAAACCCACATATTCAGGGAAATTGAGGGAATCAAGACACAATTTAGTGTACATTCATCTATGGTACAGGTAATCAAGGAAATGAAAAGATTAAAAGGTGATAGACCCAAGTTATGGCCGACTAAAATCAGACCATCAGTTGCTGTCCGAATTGGTCTATACGAAGTACCATTACAGAGATGTAGAACTTTGACAGGTATACTATCTTACTATTTCACTTCCTATCAAATCGATCCGAAAATTGGAGGTGTCACTTCAGGATAACAGGCTTCACTTTTATTTTTTTTATCATTTTGCATGAAATTTTTTGTGAAATTTTTTGTGGAAGTTTACAGTAAGTATGAGAAGGTACAGTACTTTATTATCATCTTGAAAAGACCACACCCAGAAAAAAAATCCCATTGAGTCCCATTAGTTTTTTCAATGGGACTTAACAGGACATTAACAGGACATGCCAATGTCCATGTTGAATCAATGGGATGATGGAATTTCCCATTGACTCAATGGGATTATAATTTGTGCCCTCATTGAATCCAATGGGAATTAATGGGAATTTAATAGGATTTCAATGGGAATTTACAGAATCCTATAAGGTCCAATTCAATGGGACTTAATGGGAATTTTTTCCTGGGCAGTACTCTATATACAGTAGTTCTGTCAAAATCTAGGCTTGTAATGGTCTAACCTCAGACTAAATTGGTTGGAAAAAGTTGTGAAGCTGAAAGGCTACTTCCCAGAAAATTTTGGCATCTGGAGGGAAATTCCTGCAAACTGAAATAAAATTTCCCTTTTCTGTACAGTACATAAAAATATAGGGAGAATTGTGGCAAATTTTGCTTCCAACCTGGGAAATAATTTTACTCCCTTCCTGAGAGGCATAAAGTTTTTCCAGCCATGCTACATTAATGACACAGAACTTCGTTCCAAGCCCTTCTGTACAAGCTCACCTGTACATTACCTTCACTTGATCTGTCAACAACCTGTTACTTACTGTAGAAGAACTAATGCTGGAGAGCAGGTCTTCAGCAGAACTGATTTTCTGCCATTACAGTGTGTGGCTTTCATTCAGTTCACAATCTTTCAAAATCCAAGGCTAGGCCTAATTTGCCTGTTCACAACTAGGAATTTCAGCAAAGTGGTTTCACACCCCTGAAATACAAGATTCTATTCAGATACGAGCATTCTAAAATGGCCATAGCATGGACACCACAAATAAAGTACCGTACCTGCAGCATTTTGTTGAGTCTCTCTTGAGCAACTTTTGCAAATATGGCTATTTTAATATAATGTAAAAGCAATTAATTTCACACTCTGAAGGCTGTGTGTCATGTGTAAACATATACAGTACCATTTCTTACCACCTTTAAAGGGCAGGAGCAGTCATCCCAATCTTACTTCGGAACAACAGCTAAATATCACAATTTTCTTCTTATTTCTCTTCACAGTATCTTTTATAATATTTTAGGGCTTCAATATTGCACATTCAAGGTAAACCAAGCTGTAACTCTTAGTAAATTTCACATCTGCGGACAAAAAAATATTGTCACATGACTCTCAAGAGCCAATCATGAAACAGGACAGTCTATTCCAACTACTGTACTTCAACTTGGTAGGACTGCTCTTTACCATTCAAATCCCACCACTGACTATACACTTTTGACCTTTTTTGTCAGGAGTCACATGTCCCACTTTAAAGGCATATTTTCATTATCCCAAACAGTTCCAATTCTCCCAACCTACTTACTTCTAGCCCCTCCCACATTTATCTAAAACTCATCTTTATCCAGACACAATCCTTGTTTACTGCTTCATGGCTTGTCCCAGTGGCCGTACAAGTCTATAATATGTAATCAAGACACTCTCAGTGCCCATGCTGTGTAATTTAGCTATGATGCATTGTTTGAATGTGATGTCAATCAAAGAATTGAGAGTTTTGATATATGCATACTGAAACTGTAGTTTAGGGTGACGAATGACTGCCTTTTAATGATTGTCAATAAAGTGAACAATAGGCCACCAGCAATAGCTTATACTAGACAAAGCTATTAACAACAGTATACAAACACCTGGGGCATATGTTCTAAGATATGCCACACAAGATACAAAACTGCCTAATATGTATGTACAGGTCTGAACACAGTATGTGCAATAGAGGAAATCTACCTTACTGTATGGTTTTGAACATGCTGGTTACAAAACAAAAAATATGCATGTCATCAAAACATAATGCTAATCAGTGTAAAATGATTTTAATGGAAAGGACTTAAATACAATGGAGCAACTGACACAAAATCTCCAACAAAGACTTACTTTTCAGAGAACCTACTGATCTGTATCAAGATAAGAAGTGCACATATGTAAAAATGCTGGCCCATTACTGTACACTGTTGACACCATACCAGGGTTGTGATATTGTGCACTCTTACAGATGATTATATGTAGCTTGATTCACATGGCAACAACTTTGGAATCATCAAGACTTTTCCATTAAGCCCCCCTCCCCCACCCATAAGACATTTGCAAGAATACCTGTCAGTCAAAAATTTGTGTGGCCTCTTCAAGACCTCCCATTTAAAAAAAAAAAAAAGTCTGAGAAACTGAATGGCAACCTGTCTACGATAATCAATTAATCATACTGTGTCTTAGCATTCTACCCTGACTACATAAGTTTGAATGCAGAGTGGATCAAATTTTCTACATTGTTTCATCCAAGACAGAAGTTTATTAACACATATTTCACAATTTTTTTTTTAGGTGTAAGGGGGGAGGGGAGGGGGAAGAGAAGGAAGTCAGGTGAGGGTTTCATAGACAAAGACAAAATGTGCAATAAATTGTTTATTTGGGGTTCTGGCTCTTCTGGAACTTAGGTTTTGATGGATGTGACCATCAACAACCTAAGTTCAGAGATGCAGACTGCTTGATTAAAATTCTCCCTGAAATCATGCAAAGAAAAAAAAAAACACTTTTAAAATCTGCCTTACCACATGTGCTATGAGTCTGATAATAAATTCCAAAAAAGCTGTAGTGTACAGTAGTCAGCATGAAAGCTCCAGCCAAAGCTTAGAGTAAAAGGGGACAAGAAGGAAGGAGCCTATAACTCTTCAGACTGCATCTTTAAGGGACCTTCAAGAAATTGCATCCCCTGAACTTTGGCCAAGGGTTGCATCAATTTGGACTTGGGGTCTAGCATTTAGTAAATCCCCCTTTGTTTGAGTTTCCAGCAGAATGTCTTTAAGGTATTATTAATGAAAGACTTACAGTACCTTGCAAAGGCAGGATTGAAGTGAATGGGGCTTGTCTTAAACAAATCAAACTGGTTCAATGATGTGCATGATTCACAAACAAAACTATCATGCATTGTAGACTCTCTCAACACTGTCAACAACAAGAGCAATTCAGGGATGGAAGGAAAACAAACAGTTTGCCTCACAATTTTACACAACAGGATGCACAAACTGTAGACACAAAGTTAAAAAACTGTACATGTGAAAATGTACCAGTACAGAGAGTTAGGAAGAAATAAGCAATTACTTTTGTAGTACAAGATATTTTTGTCAAAGTGCAGGACCACTGTGCTTAGCCCTTTTGCTACAGAATGAACCCTGACATACTGTACTGAGCTATATACATCATATTATGTATACACAGTATGTACGGGTTCCACGAATACAAATTTTTTGGTAAGAAGGCTGCCATATTTGCATTGCCCATAGCCCCAGAGGGTGCACATATATGTAAAAGTACTGTACCTTGTCTTCAAGTCTATGTTTCTTCAAAGACGATGAGTTTACAAGGAACCATTCCAGGCCATAGCAAAGCAACATTGGCCAATTATTGTTTTGCAGCACAATCATGTGTATGATGGTTATGTGACTGGAATTTCAAGAAAAGATGGCAGTGTGGTATATGTGTACTGTGTGCAATCATGAACCACTGGCAGGTGAGGGGAGGGGGAGATAATTTACTGCAAAGTCAAATTGGTATCAGTAATATAGTAAGTATGCAGGGTGATGTAACCAAAATGAAAAATTACGCTGAGGTTTTGATGTTTTACTGTATGTTTTATGGAACATTAATGCCAAAAAGGTTCCCTATCTTCTCAGCCACTGCAGTGGTCAAGATGTTATCTTAAAATGTCATAAAAATAGTTCCACCTGCTTATACAGCTCTTGATTTTGGAAATCCCCAAAACAAATTTCATTAAGAGTCTCTGGTGGCCCAAAGACGATTTTGTTTCTTGGGAAATTTTGCTTGTTGATCTTTGTGACCATTGAACCCTCACTGAAATAGATGGGGATCTTCTTAGCTTTACATTGCATCCACAGGAAACCCTGATCAATGATACAGTACATCCATGTATTGTAAGTGTCTTTAGGAACTATTCGTTTTATTCGCTGGTTGAAAGTTAGTTGACTACATACATTGCATGTGACTGGCCCAGTGAGTTTAGTTGCTGAAAGTGTGGATGCCAACATATAAACCACCATACTACAGCTAACACATAATACTGTAAACTATACCAATGACATCATTTCCAACAGAATGTTGTGCTCAACGTTTACTTCACAAGGTCAGAATTTTTCACTGTAAATAGGAAGCAATCTGCTAGGCCACCAATGCAGTCGAGGAAAGCAAATCTCTTTTAATGCATAGTTTGTTTCACAATCAATTAGCCAAAAGATTTCTAAACCAGAATGCAAAAATGCATTGAGGTTTCGATGATACATACATGCTCTTTTCAATGAAATGCTACATTTCTTGTAACAACTGATGACCCAAAGGGACCTTTGACTCCACCTGTTAGTAACTGGTTTTTCTTTTAACCAAAACATTTCTACATTCAAAAAGCCAAATTTCATACTGTGCCTTAAGGTATTCTGCAAACAAGCTGCTTACATCATAACGCATCAAAATATCAAATTTGAAATGAATCCAAGTTTCCAACCTTGAGATATAGTGTACACAAGGTTTTCTGAGTTTGACCCACTATGACCCCACATGAACTTTGACCTCTACCAAAATCAAAAGGTTTCTTCCTTACATCATAACGCATCAACAAATCAAGTTTGAAATTAACCCAAGTTTCCTATCTTGAGATATCGTGTAAACAAGGATTTCGAGGTTTGACCCCACGTGACCCCAAATGACCTTTGACCTCCACCAAAATCAATAGGGTTCTTCCTTACATCATAGCGCATCTACATATCAAGTTTGAAATTAATCCAAGTTTCCTATCTTGAGATATTGTGTTAAAAAGTTTTTCAGGATTTGTCCCGATGTGACCCCAAATGATCTTTGACCTCCACCAAAATCAATAGGGCTCTTCCTCACATCATAAAGCATCAACATAGCAAGTTTGAAATGAATCCAAGTTTCCTACCATGATGTATCATGTAAACACGGATTCCGGGGTTTGACCCCATGTGACCCCAAATGACCTTTGACCTCCACCAAAATTGATTGGGTTCTTCCTCACATCATAACGCATCAACATATCACGTTTGAAATGAATCCAAGTTTCCTACCTTGATATACAGTGTAAACAAGGATTTCGGGTTTTGACCCGATGTGAACCCAAATGACCTTTGACCTCTACCAAAATTTGATTGGGTTCTTCCTCTCATCATAATGCATCAACACACCAAGTTTAAAATGAATCCAAGTTTCCTAACTTGAGATATAGTGTAAACAATAATTTCGGGTTTTGACCCGATGTGACCCAAAATGACCTTTGACCTCCACCAAAATCAATTGGTTTCTTCCTTACATCATAACACATCAACGCATCAAGTTTGAAATTAATGCAAGTTTCCTACCATGAGATATCGTGTAAACAAGGATTTCAGGGTTTGACCACACGTGACCTCAAATGACCTTTGACCTCCACCAAAATCTATATGGTTCTTCCTTTCATCATAGCGCATCTACATATCACGTTTGAAGTTAGTCCAAGTTTCCTATCTTAAATATTGTGTTAACAAGGATTTCGGTTTTTGACCCCCTGTGACCCCAGATGACCTTTGACCTCAACCAAAATAAATAGGGTTCTTCCTCTCAGTATGGAGTATCTGTGTACCAAGTTTGAAAACTGTCAGATCTTCCCTTCTCAAGATATCGTGTACACACACATACACACGCCCATACACACATACATACACACACACGTCATCATGAATGCATAGGTTTCTCTTTTCATCGAAACCCAAAATGACTATATATAGGCCTAATTCTCCAAAGTACAAATCAACTTCCCAGTTCGGACATATCTATGGATAATCTACTACTGTATTTCGTACCAACTTTGAATGCACTGAAAGACATTTCCACATTTTTCTAGACATTTCCATAGTTTTTCTAGACCCAAATTATCATCTGTGGTCCATTCTTTTAAAAGGTAACAAATATGCACACCCACAATGAGCAACAGGCCTTACCATATGCTACACATAGGCCTAAATATACTGTGCCCTTGATAAACTTCGGTCTTATAACTAGGTCGTCTGTGGTGAGTAGTTTGTCCTCAACTTAATTATATGCATACAAAAGACTTATTACTTGCCCTATGACTGGCAGGTACTTAGCGCCACAAAACCGAGGAAGTCCCTCTATGATTGGCTCTCTGTGGGCTGGCAGTTGAAAAATATGCCCACAGCATTTTCCGCATTGCGTTAGAGGTGACTAAGGGGCCAACACACTTTTAAATGGGCCGCATTTGGGGGTGAATTTGAGCTATGAACTTTTGTCAAGTTAACTGACAGTAGGCTATAATCGGGCTGGTGTGTTGTTAAATCTCATCTAACTAACTACCTCTGGCCTATATCTGCAGTAGGTAGGCCTACTAAAATAACCCCAAACCACTAAAAAAGACATTTTGACTGTGTCTGACAATCTTTTTTGTCACCTCCACTTGCTATTCTGGCAGTGTTCTAGAAAGCCACAAACTGGATTTCATACAAAGGGCCTCAGGCCGCCCACATGTGGGACTTTGGCCCCAAACATCCAGAAAAAATAAACAGGTCACTAACCAGAATCATTATGACAGGTGGCCAAATGTTTAAAGAACCCTCAGAATGTTGTCCAAAATCTGTGCCTACGATCCCTTAAGTTCCAGTCCTTTAAAAGGTCAATTCAAGATAGGCCTACTAACAATACCTGTAGGCTAATACCCAATTTACTGTAAAGGTGTTTCAGTCCCAAGGTAGTTTAGTTAAAATCTTAACAGGAATGCTTCCAAAATTATGCAGCAGTCATTCACTTCATGAAATAGTTGTAAAACATGTGTAAAATACTTCAACTAGGCCCTGTTTAATGGTTTTGAAAAATTTTCTTGCATAAAAAATGTCTCCAAACGATACTTTTCTCTTCAGTTACTTGCAAGGCTGCTTTCCTATCCTAACAAGTTTATATATGGAGATATATAAAGCCTATCATTATCTTGTGTGTCAAAGTACGACACTAAGTGTTAGTCTTGACAGTTCTGGTTAAAATATATCTTGGAACACTGGTACATAACATGAAGTTACATGCTGAGATTAATGCCACATTCCATTGAGCTAATGAAGTTGGGCATTCACGGCAGATTTTTTTTCCCTGCAATACTTATAATTACAACTTCTGCAATGCTTCTCTCCACAAAAAAGATGCGGAAATGCATGCTTCAGAAGCTCAATGGAAGGAGGCAAAACTATCGACTGTTAGATTTTCCATACCTGAACGGCAATTTTCAAGACCAAACACCCAATTTTCAAGGACTTGACAAAAAGTGCTACAGATACCATAATCTTTTGTAAATGCACAGCTTAATCCTTCAAAAATATCACTATCTGCAGTTTTTTAGTGACATTTTTGAAGCATAGTCAAGTTTTTCTCATAATGAACACGCTGGTCCACAAATGTCATAATGTATCAGCAGATATTAAAACAGGCCAATGTCAAAACTTAAGTATCTCTTTTGACTGTACATGAAAAATATAATGGCAGAAAAAGAAAAAAGAAAAGAAAAGAAAAAAGAAAAGAAAAGAAATGAAAAGGAAAGAGAAGAAAAGAAAAGAAAAAAGAAAAGAAATGAAAAGGAAAGAGAAGAAAAGAAAAGAAAAGAGAATGACAGCACTGACCTCGTACTTCAACTGTAACTCATTCCCCCATTGCAATCACAAGAAGAAATTCTTTATACAATTGTCTGACTCAGAGACTGTTGCTACTGTACCTTCACTGTTGATATGTTATGACATAGCAAACACACATGAATTGACTACTACATTTAATACTCCTAAAGATGCATACACTTGAGATCAAGAATACTTATTTTGACTCAAATTGCATATTAAAGGAGAAAAAATGAGTGAATTGTTACACAGCATAGATGAACCAAAAACAGACATCCATGCAAACATAAAATGTGAGAAATGCTAATGTTCTGTTGTATTTTCATAGTGCCAGATGTGGAAAGGTAAGACAAACAAACAAACAAATAACAGTCACATCCCTAAAAATTAAAATTGTGAAATGAATTTCATATTGCAGGATGTAAAAAGTATCTTTAGAATATGGGCTGAGTAGGAGGGGCTCCTGCTCCGAAAGAGGGAGGGGCAAAGGTGTTAATAGGGATTTGTACCTGCTTATGAAAGGAGGGGTTACCCTTCTATTTTGCTAAGCTGGAATAAAAAATAAAGCCCTTGGAAGAAGATCAATTCTGAACCTCGCAGGAGGCAGCACGGGCTTGCAGGATCTCTTGTGACCAAAGTAGAATAGTGAATGTTATAATTGGCTTGTAGATGAAACTACAGAGACAGTAAAGATTATTCACAAAACAAGAAAAACGTTGAGTGTTTTGTCCGTTATTTTTAAAGTTCATACTGCTTATAATCCGAACATTCACCAAAGAACCTTGATGTCTTGAACCGGCGAAGGAATCATCAATCGTCAACAACACCTTCCTTACAACTCCGTTACAAAGTCATATTGTGTCAAATCATACATTGAAGAAATGATGTATTTTCCCCACAGGAGTGTTCTATGGTCATCATCAACTGAAGCCTCACCAGCCATTTTTGGGGGACCCTGGCAGTAGCCCTGGTAGGCTGGCATAGATAGTAAAATTGCAATTTTGCAGATAATGCAGTGGTGCACAAGAAGATGTCTTCCCTATTCCATTTCTTATGCTGAGCTCCTAGCACAATAATAGTAGGTTCCATGACTTAACTTTTATGGGTCTGTGAGATATTAACAGGTATTTTGAAAAACAAGCATCCACTTGTAACCAAACCAAGCCTGATGAAAATATAAAGTAAGGGCAACTGTTACATACTGTAATTTCAAGGCTAACAAAAAAAAAAAAAAAACTTGAAATAGGGCACAGTTGAAATGAACAATGTGGTGTATTTATATGTAAAGCTCTACCTATATCATACAGTAAGATACATTCTAAGGAGCACAATGGCAAAAGGCCTGAAGGCCATGGCTATCAATAAAGTCATTAATTTCAAATTTTGCAACATGATACTTTCCACACTACTTAACAATCATGCAGAATTTCATTCCAATAAATTAACTAAATCCTCCTCACATATAAGAAGGCAAACCTTTCAATTACAAAGTAAACAAATACTGCAAACAAAATCTTTCATTTGCAATACTGTTTTGATAAAGATTTGAACAAACAAATGGTACCACTTTTAAATACCAGCATACTGTTATGTTATGACTCAGTCATACCTTAATGTAACTTGATCAGTGGCACTATATCAGTATACCAATTATTAAGCCAGAGTTAGTATTCTATAGGCCTACTGTATATTGTAAATTTCTCAATCAAATATTGTCTCTGCACTTGTAACTTACTGATATTAACTTGTTAGAAGCAAGTAACAATACATGTATGTACAGTTAGGTAGGTACTGTAAATGGAGTTTGACAGCCCAGTTTCCAACAAATTGGTTCAAGTCGAGCCTGCGACAGTGTTTTTTCCAGTTGTGACTTACTGGTCGTTTTCCTTACTCCATTAGATGTATGTGCAGGGAGCTGCACAAATATACCATTTTAAATTGAGCACTTGAATAAACTTCCAACATTTTAAATCCTGGCTCAAAAATGCCCTATGAAGATGGGATTTGGACTGTTAGAATTCACTTTTCATGCTGTTTTATATTTTTTGACTTACAATACACTTTGAATGTGTAGCGGGAGATAATTAAAACAACTTCCATTACTATATGACAATGTATAGTTTATAGTAAATAGTCCATGGCAACAACTTTGTACTGAGTATACATCTCGGAATTTTGTTATTTAGAGGCCTAACAAATATGCCTACAGAATGATATTTCTGAAATAGTATTGCAGTTTTCTGTTAGAGTTTGTCTCTGTTGCAAATTTCAGAAAAAAAGCTGAAATACCTCGGGTACAAATGTTGTAATGCTACTTTATCCCACAATTGCATCTTGTTTGGTTGTGAAGATATGGGGTCTGAATATGGTGGTCCTTGACATCTTCAAAGTGTTTTAGTAAAGAACAGGTCTGAACACCCAACTTTAGGTGTAGTTTCCTCAAAAAGTAGAAGGCTCAAAGGACTCAAATTTGTGCACATGACCTCTTGCTATGGGTGCAAGCAAAAACATCTCTGATGAAATGTTCATATTTTGTTACAGTATACCATGCTTGAAGGCCAGAAGTACCTTCTTTAAAGAGCAAGAGCAGTCATCCCACATTGAAGAAGTGTAGTAGACTGTTCAGTTTCATGATTGGCTGTTGGGAGTCATGTGACAATGATTTTTCTCTTCAAATGTGAAATTTACCAAAAATAACTGCTTGGTTTACCTATATGCAATAGTAAAGTCATAAAATGTAATTAAAGATAATTTCAAGAGAAATAAGACGACAATTGAGTTATTTAGCTTTTTCTTCAAAATAAGTTTGGGGGACTGCTTTTTACCTTTAAATTGGCCGCAGGGGCTGTTTTTGTCCTGCAATTTGACCACAAGGGAGGTAAATAACAAATATGAAGTTCTTGGAGCATTAGGGCAATACTTGTGTCCTTCCTTGGGAAAAGTTTCAAATCCGTACACATGTACATTTTACCGCAGGGTCAATGACCTCTCTGAAGGTGGGTCAGTCTCAGTGTCTCCGCTAAGCCGCTGTGACACGATTTTAATGCAATGACTCATCAATTTGACGCACTGATGTTTGTGGTGAAAAATAAAAAAGAGGGTTTCATTTTGCTCCTCGGTAAATAATCGGCATCAGTAAAATTCTGCCATTCAACCGATCATTACCACCGATTATTTGCACACTGGAAAAAGGGGCTAAAATATACATAAAACTTGCTCTTAGTTTCGTTAATTCTCGTAAATACACAATCCTTTATCTTCCCGCCAAAATGGGATGCATTGATGATCACAAACGTATAAATATTACCCCTGACATGGGAATGATCTTTTGATATTTAGCGCTATAACCCTGTAGTATAACCTGAAATTGCATTTAGAGTTGCAATCAAGGTGCATTCCTTGCAGTCTTGCAGAAAGCGCTGCTTAAGTTGCTGTACAAACTGTTCTGCACAAAAACATACTGTGCAGACTACAGAGCTGCAGTGTTTCGCCGTTTTTTCATCTCAAACATATCTGTGCATGTTTTGTACACGTAGCACCTAGAATCTTGTGAAGTTCCGTGGTTATTATCTTGCATAAATTAAGCCATTCCCAGCAATGCTATTTACAGTAGGACTTATGCGACCTTGTCATACAAGGCCATTGCAAACGGAAACAGTGATGCACGTGGTCTCATGCAGCAAACTTCTGGGCCCACGAATGCAGTAGACTTACGTGCGTGTCCATTTTTACCACCAAACAAGGCATCATGATTTGCTCAGTGACATCATATGCATACATCTTTTGCAAAAAATTAAATTGAACCCTGCATCGTGATTGGTTCAATTGCATTGATTCTAACCAGCCAATCACAACTCCCACCTTAGCCTATGTGATTTAGTGTGTGAAAATACTCGGTCTCGAGACAACTTTACCCACTGAGTTTATGTTAGGACGATCAAACTTCCCATGCTCATATTGCCGGCTAGCGCAGCCAGGCGAGTTCTGTGTTTGCATTCACCAAGAACCTGCGGCACATATCTCTGCATGCGTGGAATTTTTTCGGCGATCTTACTTACCTGAATTTCAGTTGCAGATTCTTTTAAACAAGACGTAAGTTTTGGAAAAGAACAGCTAACAAGAACAGCTAAAAATATACCTGGATATTTATATCCGAAAGGAACCATAGTATACATTAACTGGGTGCAATTGTTTTGCTGCCCCGAACTGCTAAGATTCTCATGATTGCTGTACATGGGGTTCATTATTAAAAGCAGGATAGTAGCTACAGATCATTTACATAAAGTTCTACAACCAAGTACAGTAAAAGGATGCAAATATTCTGACATGGTTGGGGGATGAAAATAAACAGAACATGACGTTGGTCTAAGAACTAAATTATCAAAGGGCATGTGACATTGACTGCAGATTTGTATCTCCACTTTTGAAGTAACAGTGTCCACTCTAAAAAGATGATTTCCCATTCGCGAAACTAACGCAACTATTCCCAATATTTTCCATCTTCAACTGGTTTTTTTGGTAATACGATATGAAAGAAGCAAGGGGCACCTATGAAAGAGACAAACATATGAATTACGACTTTCTAATAATCAGTATAATTACTACCCTCTTTCTAATAGTCAGCATCGGGTCGATTATTAAATTAAATAATCGGTAGTCGGCCATCACCAATTATAGAATAATCAGTCCAACACTACTTTTTATCATCACCTAGCATAAACATACAAAAATACAGGAGCATTATAAAAGAAATTTCACCCCTGGAAACAGTCTGTTTATGCCTTTAAAACCCCTGAAACTCAGGAGATTCTGGGAGCTTTGCCCCATGGACCCCCACCTGGGCTTTTTCAGGGGCTTGCCCTTCGCAATGCGTGCACGCGAACTCCATGCCTCTAACAATTCTACTGAGTCAAAATTTTCCAAACTGGTCATTTTGACCCAATGGTTAATTTCTTAGAGGAAACACTGGCCCCTCTTTCGAAATTTTTCCCTAGGACCAATTTCAGACCCTTGCCAAATCTTTGTTTTGATATCCATGTTGTAATGCTTACTCCTGCTTGTAATCAAGTGACTACATATTACAAATTACATATTTAAGGGCCCACATATCAAAAATTCAGAACGTTGTGCTAATTTGAAATGAGATTACAATTATAGGCCTACTGTCTTCAGCCATCACATTCTACTTCTTTACTTACTTGTACTTCTTTCACGTGAAAAGTTATCAGCATTCAAATAAATGAAAAATCTCAAAAGCAACATTTCGCATGAAAATAAGGTGTTGTGCAATACATTTTAGAAGGCCCTAACTTCGAAATCACTTTGAGCGATGGGTCCCACAATTTCATTGTGCTCCTTTTGTCTACGCTGCAAAATAATATGTGAGAATCATCAAAATCTGAGATGTTCACCTGGGGACTTTTCGGACAAGAAGTGTCAAAAATCTACTGGGGTATCATTTTAAGTGTGTATCAGAAAAGAACTGCCTTTAATACTGTTGCTACCCAGCACTGCTAAAATGGGATAGTTAAAAGGTTAATATGTAGCAAATTTTAACAACCCCAAACAACAGGGCAGGCTGAACAGTGAACATTGACTCTGAGGGTTTGATGTCACATAAAACTGGAAATTTACAAATAATGCACAACAAAAGGTTAAGAAATTTCAGCAAAAGTCATCATCATCATCAATATCAGACGTTGTTGGCCATAGGCAATTTCATCGTAAGCCACAGTTCTTTAACTCAGAGAAGCCTTATAATTGTTGTAAACCTTGTTAGGCTTCCAAACTTTATCAAAATTTGACTTAAACCCGTTTAGAGAAGGTGCATTCACGCTGGGCAAAAAACCCTGTCTCAGGGTTCATAGCCCTTCATGGATTCAAAATTCAAGGACTTTTCAAGGACTTTTCAAGACCTCTTAAAAACTTTTCCAAGTACTATATAGAGCGACTTTCACTCGGAAATTTCACTGAGATCAATCAAGCGCATGTGCATCTAAACTCGTACTTCCAGGTATCAGCTGTAATTTGCTTTGATGTTCAAACCATCAAACTGAAAATGGAAGCAGGGTCATGTACTGCATAATGCTGGGATGTCTTCAGATACTGTATGCATGAAAGAATCAACATTTACTTGAAAATAAACATATACAAAATCCATCAAAGATAACAATGCATACAGCGTGGCCAGTAGATCACCGGTTGCACGCGAAGACCAATTTGTGACAGAGCCTAAATGTTATAATGTTCCGTTTTGTTAAAATTCCCTTTGAAATATTCTGTTTGCATTTTTTCAATTACGAGTCCCTTTGATTTTTTCTCTTCAGCTAGTATGAATAATGGAAAATTCCGATTTCATAAAATGAAAATAGCCTCAGACTGTACAGCTGGTTTTGTACCAGACGTGCCGCATCGTATGTGCATGGCAAGCTAATGCAAACACAAGCCAACGAAGTAGCCAACTAGTGTGGTGTACGAGTAACATTTGCCTGCCATGCAGGGCATCTCACTAGTGTTCGACAGATTATGCTATAATTGATAATACCCGATTATTCAATTTAACAATCGGACCTGATTCCCAGTTACAGATCACTGATTATTGGAAAGAGGGAAGTAACATGTTTGTCACTTTAGTACGTGCCCCTTAGCCTTACTGCATATCGTATTATCATAACCAGTTCAGGATGGAAAATATTGGGAATATTTCTGGATATCATTTTTGTAGGCGAAATATTTTCACTTTAAAAGTGGAGATACAAATCCACCCTTAATACAGTACAATTGTTTGCAGTAGATATCACATGCCCTTTGATAATTTAGTTCTAATGCCAGCATCATGCTCTGTCTAGTTTTCCTCCCCCAATCATGTCGGAAAATTGCATTCTTTTACTGTACTGGGTTGTAGTTGCGTTAATGCACTGTAGCTACTCTCCTGTTTTAACGAACCCCATGTAAAGCAATCATGATAATCTTAGCAGTTCTGGGCACCCGTAGAACGTATCTCATGGTTCTTTTCCGATATAAATATCCCCGTATATTTTTAGCAGTTCTCGTTCAAAACTTCCGTCTTGTTTAAAAAGAATCTGCAACTGAAATGAACATAAGTCCGATCCCCGAAAAATCCACGTTCAGAGAGATTTGTGAAGCCGTTTCTAGGTGAATTTAATAGCACGGGGCTCGCCCGGCTTCGCTAGCCGGTATTACAAGCGCGATCGTCATAACACAAACTAAACGGGAAAATTTGTCTCGAGATCGAGTATTTCACACACTAAATCACATAGGCGAAGGCGCAAGTTGTGATTGGCTGCCTAGAATCAACGCAATTGAACCAATCACGAAGCAGGGGCTTATTTAAATTTTGCAATGGATCTTATGCATATGATGTCACCGAGCAAAATATGATGCCTTATTTGGCGGTAAAAACGGACACGCACGTAAGTGTAGTGCATGCGTAGGCCAAGAAGCTTGCTGCAAGAGACTACGTGCAATTACTGTTTTCGTTTGCAATGACGTCGTATGACAACATTGCTTAAGTCCTACTACAAATAACATTACGGAAGGAATGCTGGGAATGACTTAATTTATGCAAGATAATGACCACCGAACTTCACAAGATTCTAGGTGCGAAGTGTACAAAACGTGCACAGATATGTATGCAAAGCTTGTGGATTGGAAAACTGAAACGGCAAAACACTGCAGCTAGATAGTCTGTACTATGTATTTTTTGCTGAACAGTTGGTACCGCAACTTACGCGGTGCTTTCTGCAAGACAGGGAAAACACCTTGAATGCACTTCTAAATCGAATTCCAAGTAATACTACCAGGTTATAGCAGAAAACTTAAACATCAAACGATCATTCCCATGGCAGGGGTAAAATTTATACGTTTGTGATTATCAATGCATCCTGTTTTAGCGGGAAGTTAAAGGATTGGGTATTTACGGGAATTTTAACGAAATTAAGAGCAAGTTTCAAGTATATTTAGCCCCTTTTTCCAGTTTGCAAATAATAGGTGGCAGTGATCGGTTGAATGGCAGAATTGCCGCTTATTTACCGATAACGGAATAATCGGCCCGATGCCGATTACTTAACCGATGATCGGTCGAACACTACATCTCACCTGGAAGTACGAGCCATGGTGTTTGAACCTAGTACCGTTTACGTACGTTCGGTCTCAGTTTTTAGTGCTCAACATACTAATCTTACGGTACCCATACCGAATGCGGCGGCTAGCACTATTGGTCAAGCTTAACAAAGACACTGAGGCCCAATATTCCAGCCGCTGGGATATAAATTTTTTCTTTTCGACTAGTTGACATGAATTTTGTTTATGTTGGGATGAGTTACAGCTCATGCAGGCATTTATCCCCCCCCCCCCAAATTAATTCAGAGTTCTACGGATTTCCTGCATCATCAAAATCATGCAAATGTGAAAGTTGTCATATCAGTTGACATGTTATGTACGAGCACTGCGCAATACAATATTGCAGTACATGGATTACGTCCTGTCGTAATCTCGTAACATTAAGGACCTAAGGTTAACATTTGCCAAATGGTTATGCACACAAAGCAGGGACTAACAATATGATAGGCTGTACTGCCGATGGAAGAAGCTGGTTCTGCCTGCCGCAATGACACTCCTGCCACAAGCAAACGGCTTAGACTTTAGCAAACCTGATTGATCAAAATTACGGCTATTAATTATGAAATCTTGTAAGAAATAAAACATACACTGACAAATTTTACACTCCAAAACTTTTTTCAAGGACATTTTCAGGACTTCATGACCTCATTTTTAAATTTAAGGACATTTCCAGGACTTTTCAAGGCTCACAAAAATTCAAGGACTTTTCAAGGTTTTCAAGGACAGCTACGAACCCTGCTGTCTAATAGTTTTGTTACAGAGCAGCTTTATATAAAAGCTTAAATGGGTGACCCCGAGTATAAGAGTCAACTGCCCTATGGAAAAGCATACTATTCCCAGCCGTTTCACTGGTAGCCGGTCGTTTCGCCCCCTTGCCAGTTCGCCCCCTAAATACCAGTTCGCCCCCAAACATTAACCAGTTCGCCCCCTAAGACCTGCCAGTTCGCCCCCAAAAACCTTCCGGTTCGCCCCCTAGTCTTTCTGAAGCAGGTCCCTTTACAACAACTTACGTGTAACAAGTGAATGTTTTAGAACAAAAGATGTCAACGAAGTCAAGTTTCTTATTTAATTGTCTTTCAGGATGAGATTGAGTTTTTTATTTTGAAAGGTGAAACAAGTTGTTCATTTGTACTAACTCACGTACATGCAATTGCTGAGTGTTAATTGTGTTGATAGTACTGATGTAACGTTACACTTTCTATATGCATTCTCGTTACTACATCGTTCATGTGCTTCTTTGTGTAAACATTCGCTTATCATATGTTGTGGTTGTTTTGTTTGGTTCTATTTATAATTTCCAATAAATGGCGCAAAAATCGAAAATGGTTTAAAAAATGCTAGCTTACTTGCTTGTGAAATTAATTCTGGACGTGCAAGAGAATACCAGGTCAACTTAACATATGACTGGTTGGTGCATCAGATAGCGCACCGCCTACCCTTACTTTACTAGGTTTTTGTCACATTCTTGCCTACTTTGAAAATTACTGTTATGACAACAACAAAACTGCATTTAAAGTCAGTTTATTCGATGTCATACTCATAAGTATTTGGGGGCGAAACGACCTCCTCTTTGGGGGCGAAACGACTTCCACTACAGGACGAACTGGCAAGGGGGCGAAACGACCGGGGCGAACTGGTTGGGGGCGAACTGGCAAGGGGGCGAAACGACCGGTAACTGTTTCACTGGCCAGTCAGACACTTGTAAATGTAAATCATGTCACTACGTAATCTCCTATACTTATGACAAGGCAGATCTAATTTAGGCATATATATATCTTGATATAAGACAATCCCCTTACAGTCAGGTAGGCCTTCTATTTTAGTTCCACATCTTCGACAGCTTCGATTTCATCAATGTCCTTCCAATAAAAAGGAGACAAGGCTGGGATACCATACTCTGTAATGGTCAAATCATTGAAAATCAAACTTAGGCATCAAGAGGTGTGAAGCCAGCACCAAGGCTACAAATGAATTCCTTGTGACGTTGTGTGCCAATAAATCTCAAAACTTTGGGAATTTGACAGCAAAAGTGCCTATTTAGCAACCCTACCTGTGTACGGATTACCAAGTTACACCTAACTCACTGTAGTACAGTCCTGTTTATGGACTAAATCTTACACCTGTGTTTGGTTTCGTCTGTAATTTGTCAAGTGACCTAACTGTTAGACCTAGGATAGGGTTAATGCTGTATATTTTATTGATAGCCTAGGCCCAGGCTAAAGTGTAGTCTGTGCAGTATCTTATAACGCTTTTAAACTCAAACGTAACGATATGCCTAGATCGGTATGTCCATGTAAAGTGGGTAGGACTAGCCCTTGAACAGGGCTGTGTGTTACGTTACATGGCCTAAGCTCATTACACCATGTGGAGTGTAATGAGCTTAGGTCATGTAACGTAACACAGAGCCCTGTTCAAGGGCTAAGTAGGACCAACTGCATAACATTGTCAAAGGTGAATTGCGACACGAAAATGTACATAGGCCTAGGCCTAGGCCTACTTATATGGAAATAGAAACAAGTAATTTTCTCAAGTGCAGCTTTCGAATAAGTAGCACCAATCCAACAAAAACATCCATTTTTCACAGCAGACCTAATCATACCTTTCATTTCCAGCTTGATAGGCTAGTTAAATTTCATTGAAGCAGTTGCAGTTGATCAGACATGGCTAGCTGGCCAGACGATGTTTCGCATTGTGTAATGTGGACTAGCTAGCTACCGCTGGCTAGCTACGTACTTTAACGCGAACGTCCCCGGGATGCACATAATCATAGTATGCATGGTGTTCGGTTCGAGACGTGTGCGTGCGTGTGCAGCGCATGTGGTCGCGTACGTCAGAAGAAAGTGCAAGTCATGGTGTGAAAAGTTGTAAACATTGTGTCTCGCGAACTAAGTTACTTGACAGGTTGCATGGCACTGTACGGTATTACAGTAACGGAAGATGCGGACTGGCAACATGTGTACACAGATGCCTCGTCTAGACGTTACTTACATGATTTTTCACCTACTGCGACGAAGGTAGACCCGACTATGGTTGGCCACAGTGGACATAATTCCTTATTTAATGATGACATTAAATCGAATTTATGTCAACATTAATTAGATTTAATGCAGACATTAAAACGAATTAATGTCTACATTAAATATTTGCATACATTTATATATATACAATACATTTATTCGAATTAATGCCTGCATTAAATAATTTATGCAGGCATTAAATCGATTTAATGTCAGCATTAATTCGATCTAATGTCTGCATTAATTCGATTTAATGCTAGCATTCATTCTATGTAATGTCAGCATTAATTCTATTTAATGTCTGCATAAATTATATAATGCTGGCATTAAATCGATTTAGTGCTGACATTAAATAGGATTAATGCTAACATTAAAACGACGAATCATGTTGCAATATTTGACATCTGTGATGTCTAACCAATCAATATCACTGTTAGTAAGGGTATTCAGGTGTGCCCCTGAGTCGTGCTGAAAACTCAGAAGTTTGATGTCCATTCCTTGTTTGGAATATTGTTTTGGACCCTCAGGATATTTGGAAGGCCTAGCTCCTCATCTGCACGCTAGTACGTAGTACTAGGAGTTGTGTGCATGTGATGGCCAGCCCGATGCAGTTGGCACGGGAGTTTTTCGGCACGACTCAAGTGCACACCGGAGTACCCTTACTAACAACGATCTTGATTGGTAAGACATCACAGATGTCAAATATTGCAATGTGATTGGTCGATTAAATGCTAGCATTAATTCTATTTCATGTCAGCATTAAATCAATTTAGTGTCAGCATTAAATCGACTTAAAGGACCAGTTCTCTCACCCCAAACAGCATCAGTCCTCGTAACCTTCTTACTTAAGCCCCTCCCACAATTGTCTGAAATTCATCCTCATCCAGATACAATCTCAGTTTATTGCTTCTAAGTGAGTATAGACAAACTCAATTTATATAATCAAAACACTCTCAGTACCATTCATGCTGTGTAATATAAGCTTTGGTGCTCTGTATTGTTTGAATTAGCTGTCAGTCAAAGAGCTGAGCCAATTGAGAATTTCGGTACCCGGGTTCCAAAATTGCAGTTTGGGGTGAGAGGTCTGGCCCTTTAATGTCAGCATTATATCGATTTAATGTCAGCATTAAATAATTAATGCAGACATCAAATCGAATTAATGCAGACATTAAATCGAATTAATGCAGACATTAAATCGAATTAATGCTAACATTAAATCATTTAATGCCTGCATTAACTATTTAATGCTGGCATTAAAGGCATATTTTCTTCATCCCAAAGAGTTCCAATTCTCCCAACCTACTTACTTCTAACCCCTCCCACATTTATCTAAAACTCATCTTTATCCAGACACAATCCTTGTTTATTGCTTCATGGCTTTTCCCAGTGGCCATACAAGTCCATAATGTGTAATCAAGACACTCTCAGTGCCCATGCTGTGTAATTTAGCTATGATGCATTGTTTGAATGTGTTGCCAATCAAAGACCTGTACCAATCAAGAGTTTTGATATATGTGTACTGAAACTTTAGTTTAAGGTGACGAATGACTGCCTTTAATTCGATTTAATGTCTGCATTAAATGATCAATACTGAAACTTATTTAATGCTAACATTAAATCGAATTAATGCGAACATAAATTTGATTTAAAGGGACAATCCTCTCACCCCAAACTACACTTCTAGTGTAGGGTAACAGAAACTCTCAATTGGCTCAGCTTTTTGATTGACTGCTAATTCAAACAATGCAGAGTACCAAAGTTTATATTTCACAGCATCAACTATTCTGAGAGTGTTTTGATATTACACCTTGAGCTTTCTATACTCAGCACTCACCCGGAAGCAATAAAATGAGACTGTGTCTGATTGAGGGAGGGGCGTAATTAAGAAGGTTGGGGAAATTGGTACTGTTTGGGATGAGAAAATTGGGCCTTTAATGTCAGCATTAAGTAAGGAATTATGTCCACTGTGGCCAACCATATGCGTGTGTCGGTATGTGGACGGGTACGTCAAAAGAAAGTGCAAGTCATGGTGTGAAAAGTTGTAAACATTCTGTCTCGCGAACTAGGCTAGTACTTGACATGTTGCATGGAACGGTTGGGCATTTCACAGTAACGAAAGATGCGGACTGGCAACATGTGTACACAGATGCCTAGTCTTGGCGCGTGGAATGGTCAAGACGTTGCATGCTAGTACTAGTAGGCTACATCGGAGATACGCCCGATAGGGTCGTTAATATTACTAGCCACATTAGCTTTACAATAATACGGCAGAAAGAAACGGCGTCAATTATCCAGGGCATCGAAGTCTGGAGAGTTGAGAGATAAGGTCACTATTTATTCCTGAGTTAGGCCTAGGCCAAAAGTTAGGGCGTGATTGCCCGGGCCCCGATTTAATTAGCCTATGGCCTAGCCTAAGAAAGGCTAGGCTTAGGCCAGCCCTTGAACAGGGCTGTGTATTACGTTACATGGCCTTAGCTCATTACACTAGTGTAATGAGCTAAGGCCATGTAACGTAACACACAGCCCTGTTCAAGGGCTAGCCAACACTAGGCCTATACTAGCCTAGGCCTAGGCCTAGTACCGAGCGACTGTGGTTAGACCTACGGTAGCCTAGGCTAGGCCTAGTCTTAGGACAGAACCATGCACTTCGCTTAGCCTAACGGTATTGGTAGCACCTATGTACTCTGTACACGGTCAGGTACAACTACACAATACTGGCCGTCCCATCAATTAGTCATACTACTTTTTGTTCCAAACAACTACTGGCCTGTACGTATCCCTTACTTGTAGGCCTATTTGTTGTAAATTGTTAGAGCATATCATAAGTTCCAACTTAATAGACTTCCTTTAGTCAAATAATACCCTCTCAAATAAGCAACATGCCTTTGAAAGTCGCATAGTTGTGATTCTCAGCAAGGCCTAGTGTCAGTTATTGAAGACTGGGCTTTATCCCTGGACTTGAAGAAGCAGATCGATCTTCATTGTAGACTTTGAAAAGGCCTTCCGTACGGTGGCACATGAGCTGCTCAAAATCAAACTTTATAGGCTAGGCCTAAGTGTTTCCAAACAAGTTCTTAGGTGGATTGACGATTTCCTATTGGACTGGAAGCAGACTGTTGTGGTTAATGGTACTCGATCCCTCAAGCTTAGATGATGTTGTGTCTGGTTCTCCTCAGGGGACGTCTGTTCTAGGACCTTTTCTTTTTCTTGCCCACATAAACTATGATATTGTTAATGCCCCCAGTTCTAATGTTAGTAACAGAGTTCATAGAAACTCGTCTTGTTAACAATGGGGGAATTACGTAACAATGATAAGGATACGTCAACTATTTTAAATGTGCGCCGGGCAGGGGAATGCATGTTTTTGAATTCAAATATTTGGAAGGGATATAATTCATAGAATTGGTGCTGATTAGCTGCACAGTGTTTCAACTCTGGCGGAGACTTATATTGATTCTGAATAGAAGAGAAGAACGATTGACAGCAACATCACCTGTAGTCCCGTCTCAGTCTCAGTATGATAGCCTTGATCGGTTCGTTACAGGTGGATTGACGATTTCCTTTTGGACTGGAAGCAGACTGTTGTGGTTAATGGTACTTGATCCCTCTAGCTTAGATGATGTTGTGTCTGGTTCTCCTCAGGGGTCAGTTCTAGGACCTATTCCTTTTTTCTTGCCCACATAAACTATGATATTGTTAATGCCCCCAGTTCTAATGTTAGTAACAGAGTTCATAGAAACTCCTCTTGTTAACAATGGGAGAATTACGTAACAATGGGAAGGGTACGTCAACTATTTTAAATGTGCGCCGGGCAGGGGAATGCATGTTTTTGAATTCAAATATTTGGAAGGGATATAATTCATAGAATTGGTGCTGATTAGTTGCACAGTGTTTCAACTCCGGCGGAGACTTATATTGATTCTGAATAGAAGAGAAGAACGATTGACAGCAACATCACCTGTAGTCCCGTCTCAGTCTCAGTATGATAGCCTTGATCGGTTCGTTACAGGTGGATTGACGATTTCCTTTTGGACTGGAAGCAGACTGTTGTGGTTAATGGTACTTGATCCCTCTAGCTTAGATGATGCTGTGTCTGGTTCTCCTCAGGGGTCAGTTCTAGGACCTATTCCTTTTTTCTTGCCCACATAAACTATGACATTGTTAATGCCCCCAGTTGTAATGTTAGTCTTTTTGCTGATGACTGTGTTTGTTACTGGGTTATCAAAAAATAATAATGATTGTCGTTTGCTTCAGGATGACTTTAATAATCTTGATCTTTGGGCTAAAAGCTGGCCGTGGCAAGTGTTTTCAGCCTTCAAGTGTAACTTTATTACTCTCACCAGAAATCTGGGATAAGCATATTCAGGTTATTTGCAGTAAGAACAACAGAATTCATAGTGTACTCTGAAGGAATCTGTCCTTCTATTCTCTTAATGTTAAGATAGCAAAGGTCTTCTCCTCTCTTATTAGAATATGCTAGCAGTGTGTGGGGTCCACACAAGATTCATGTAAAGGATAAACATTCAGAGGAGATCTTCTTGTTTTATTTGTGGCAATTTTTCTCAGGAACCTGGGTCTATGACATAGATCCTGAAGGAGCTTGACCTCCCTATGCTAATGGAGCTTCACAGGCAAAATTCTGATTCTGATTCTTTTCACAAGAGGGTTCTTTGGTATGGCTCATATTCCATTGGGCAGACTTAGGCACCCTATCCCTAGCACTTGCAGAATGCATTACCTTCATAAATTTGCATCATGCATACTCTAGAACTAACTGTTACAAATTTAGCTTCCTGCCTAATATGGTTAAAGATGGAACAGTCTCCAAGCTGATCATATCAATAGTGCCCAGGGTCAAAAGGGCCTGGTTAATCTTATAAAGGGCTTAGGGGGCCACCTCTGATGCATGCGCGGTGAGGGAATGGCTGATTTTACGGATGTGTCACCATTTCCGGAAATAAGAAAGAAGAAGATTAGGCCTACTAAGAATCCAGATGCGGAGTCACAGTCTTCAAGTACAGAACATGTTAGCCTACACAACGCGGTGCCTATTACATTAAAAAGCCAAGGCCTGTTACCATTGTCATGTAATACCAGTTAGAAGACGGATGCCGGGTGGAAGTCACACTACAGCAACTGTGACTTCAGAATTATGTTAGTTTCTGCCCTCATTACTTGTCCCTCAAAAACAGTGTTGTTTGCCCCTTTATTTTTAGCAGAAAACATCTTTTTGTGGTTGAAAATAATGGAATGGAATGTGATGTCAGTGGTAATTGTTTCAAATGATGATTTCATCAACTTTTCCTTTAAGCTTCAAACATGATCATTGATGTCTTTTACTATTCATTGTGACACTTGTGGCTGCCATGCTTACATCTTTCCAAGCAACATTCTCAATGTAGACTTTAATACTTTTACAAACTTATGTACAGGTGATTTTCAGTGATGTGAACAATTGTTCAAATTAGAAGTCGGTCACTATACTTGACGTTTACAAAACGATCATACAGTTACTTTTTCCATGAGGATGCTGAAAAAGTTTTAGGCCTATCCACAAATTCCATTGTTGTCTTTGTTCTTAGATTAGAAATAAAAAAATTAAAGTTATTTTTAACACATGTATGTAAGTTCAAACATTACTTTCTGCCCCAAGATTTTTAGGTGCGGAAAGTAACGGGCAGAAACTAACAGACCCCGAGATTTCAACTCAGCATCCAGCTCCAGATGGATGCTCGGTTCATATGAAGAGAATAACTGTTACAGCTAGGCAATAAAAAGCTCCCCCCTCACTGTGACTGCGAATCAGTATCCAGTTCTAGATGGATGGTCAGTCGATATGGACTCACTGTGACTTTGACTAGGCATCCACCTCCAAATAGATGCTCAGTTGCTAATCCCTAGTTGTTAAGTGATTTCACTAAAAACTATCTACAGTATTGTATTGCATCACAAAGCTCTTTTAATGTAATTGTTCTCAAAATAGCTCACTGATAGACTTCGGATGAATAGTGGTCAAATAAGAATTTGACTGTTACTTTCTAGCTTCTCCAAATAAGCACACTTCAATGGCCTGTCTGATGTTGTACTTCAGTCATTAGCTTTCTATGCTTGTTGTACTGCTTCCACTTTCGGTGCCCTTGTGCTTTGTTGTCCCAGTACAGGCCAAATGACATGGGGTCCATTAAATTTTGAACCCAAAATTTTTAAGGGGTCTACATGGGCATCCCACATATGGGATATTGGGATATTATGCTGTCTAGCCATATCAGCAATACCACATCAACAATGAAACATATGGGAAATGAGCTGTGCAACTCTCTCACACCCCTGCTTTCTCTTAGGTCATCTCCCTCCCCCTTGTTAGAATGTCTGGATCTGCACCTGTCTTTGACTGGGAAGGCTGCTGTTTGGAACAAGTTGTCTTGTACAGCCTAATCTGCATGGTTTATTACAATCAGCCCTTTGAAGTAAGGCCTTTAATCCCTTTTGCAAAAAGTGACCTCTTATATAATCATGCTGAAGATTGCCATGTTCAGCATTTAACCATAAAATCAATACTGCCATGATGATGATAGGCAAATTTAAATCCATTCAGAGAGGATTATAGATGGGATTGTTCCCATGTTTAGACCTATAGCATGGGGTGAACCAGAAAGATGTGGTAGAGAATAGGCAAGGAGAAAGTTTAATTGGTTTAGAAGTGAGAAAAACTTAGCTGAAGCTGTGTTGTTTGTTGAAGCCACTCCTAACAGTTAATTACTGAAGAAATGTGTTCAGTATTATGAAGTACTGAAGTTAAATGTTGCAGAGAGGGCTGGTACAAGACATGTAGATACATTAAGTAAATCAAATCCTTTTCCTAGTATTGTTTGTCTAGACCCTGTTTGTAAATTATGTAATATAAAGAAAGGTATTTGTAAGAAAAGAGAAGTTGTATATTGTATTTGATGCACTAATTGTAAGGGTGAGTTCAAGTATGTTGGTAAAACCTCTAGGAGCTTAGGTATAACCACAAAACACATTATCACAATGGTAAAGATTTTGAATTAGATGTTTGTATTGTTAATTCCCACACTGGGGACCCTGTGAGAAGACAAGTGGCTGAAGGGGTATGCAGGGAATAATTTAGCATTCAAATTTTGCATAGCAGTTTTGAAAGTTTTTGGGTCTTTAACACATTGTTTGTGAAAATGCAAGGGTTATGCACACAAAAAATTGCTACACAAATTTTCATTTGTGTAGCAACTTGGCCTGTTTGTGTAGCAAATTGCGATGCGATACTGGATAAATTATTCCCTGGTATGTATAGCTGAACTTAATCCCTTGATGAATAAATCTGAAGAGTGGTTTACTAGAAGGATTGTCAAGAGAAGCACAAGACTATAGAATGGTCCGCCCTAGGCTCACCAGTGTAATGTTCATTCATCCCTTTCTGATCCTCTTTCTTTTTGGTAGCACTCTTGTGCACCTATATACTGTACCTCTACAGTTCACAGTGTACTTTAACTAACTAGCTTTTTATTGTAAGTTGTATTCTGAGGATGGTCGAGGTCAGACCGAAAATGTAAGAATATATACTGGAGTAATATGGAAAAGAAAAATTGAATGTCTTCATTCTTTCTGTTTTTCTTATGGTAAACTTAAGAGTTGGCATGGCTACAACTTAAAGGAAATTGAAACCTATATCAGAAAGGGATCTATCTGAGGTCAACCAAATTCTTTGGAATTCAAACTTATGTGAGGATTAATTTGTTTCATTCATCCTTTGAAATCATCCCTTTAAAGTGAAAAGAGATTAGAATCCCTTGATAGGAAGGAAAGGTTAAGTTTCCAGTCACTAAATGGAAATGTTTAGGTCAGTATGTTAATCTCTTTATACATATGTTATGAGTCTTCAATGTTATAAGTCTTCATGTTTTAAGTCTTCAATGTTGTAACTTCACCAGTGCACAGTCAACATTGTGGTGAAATCAATAAACTTCCCACTGTTTGTGGCAATGGAGGGCAGGGGTAAAAGGTGTTCCTGATAAATAAACCACTACATAGGCCATCTAGGAATAGTTCTCACATGGGTGAGGGATGAGGTGGCAGGAAGGGAGGGGAATTCCAAGAAATTCTAGAAAATAGGTATACAAGTCAACTTATTCTAAAAAAATACTATATTTGTGGAGGGGGAGGGGGATTCCTTTTATACTAGTCCCAAGGTGACAGCTTTGTGGATTCACATGTAGCAGTGAAAATAAATGCTAGGAGTTTTGAACATGTTGTCAATAAAACTTTGTCAACACTAGGCAGAACCATTTACATCTAAAGCTACCTCACAGTTACACTATTAATCCAAATTTCAAGGTGGGGAGGGGGAGTCAGTTCAAGTTCAAGTAAAACGTTATTGTATCCCACGAAGCGTAATTGTACACTTGCAAGAGAAGAAGGAAAAAACTTAAGATGTAAAGTAAAAAACAATTAAAAAGATAAAATAGTAATGATACTAATGAGTACAGGACTACAGAGGTAAACATGATATAACAATAAAAGAAATATGACATTAAAAAGTAAACAAAAAGAGGGAAAAAATTGAATGTAAAACAGATGAAAGATAAAACATAAAAACTGGCCATCTATTAAAATTACTGTTAAATAATTTAATACATTGTGGAATAAAAGATGAGTTTTGCCTTCCAGTGGCAGCATATGGTAGTCTCGTCCTACCACTACGGAAGATAATGGCGCTTAACTTAAAAAACACGCTGGTAGGAGTCATCCACCATATGCTGCTAAACTGGTAATACAAGAGTTACTTGATTGACAATAGAGTCGTTCTGTTTCTCATTTACACTACCCACGTTCCCACCCCAACAGACAATACAGTACATCCAAGCATTACATACAACTGAATTGTAAAACATTTAGACAATACGACTGTCAACATTAGATTTAATTAGCTAACGGAAGCAGTATAATCTAGGATTTAATTTCTTCATCAAATAGTTGATATGATCATGCCAAGCAAGTCGTTTATCTAGCACTATACCCAGATACTTGTAACTAGAAACCCGTTCTGCACCACTGTCTTTGTTGCTTACATAATTTGGTTCAGTGTCAGTATCTGGTTCAGTATTAACCTTTTGTCCGATATGTCAATAATTCACAAAATTATGAGAAAATTTCGTCAAATATGGGACCAACTTGAAATGTTGCCATGGATGGCACAATTTTGTATCTTAACCACCTGTAATTAACCCATGACAAAAATTCTCAAAGTTTTATTCTAAGCATATACACTGACTCTATTTCTTTGAATTGCTCCTCCTCAATCTCCAATCCCTAGTGATGCCACTGTGCAGGCTACTCCTCCCCTACCCATTTGGCAGTTCTCTCCCTAAAAGCTCACTGGAAACATAAAATGTCAGTCTGCTAATACTCCATGTGAGCAAGTACATATCAAATGGTTTCTAGTCAAAACTATAATGATCTAAAAATAGCTATAAGCCCAAGATTTCTGTAGGAGGCTGAGCCTAATGTCTCTTTGAAAATAAATAACTGATATTTAAGATTGTTTTCTGTCATGGAACTGTCACAAACTTCCTAATTGTTTGTACCTTTTTTCTTTTGTTCCCTCTCAAATGGTTTCCCTCATTTTGTAGTCAATGTATCTTACACTTTAAAATGTATAAGAATTGCAGTAAACAAGAATTTAATGGACCATGAACAGGGTTGTTACCAGACCATTTTTCTGTTAAGGTCTAGAGGTTTTTAACCTTGTTAATTCATGCACAGTAATATTTTGATTTAAAGTTAGAAAGAGAGTCAAAATTTAGTTTGTTTATAACCACATTACAATGGCTTAAACCTGAGTAGAATTGTGTAGCTGTTATGTAATATTGCCCTTGTACAATAGAGTGACCTTTACATTTGAGTGGGGTTTATCCATCATAATGAGTTTATTACTGAAGGAGATAATGCACCATCACCTCACTGTAATGGACTAATAGAAGTAGAAGATTATTGATTTTTAATGGACAAATGTAACAAGGTTTAACTTGTGCAATGTTATCCCGTTATTTTCAAAAAATTGAGCTGTCATTTAAATTTTTTATTCGCAACTTTCATCTCCATCTTAGCCCTTCACTGTCCAGTGACTTAGATAATGTTCCCAATGACTTCTTGGTTCTTTTACAGGTATCAAGATGAAACAGGTACATTATTGGATATCTGCACCCAATTCCAACAACTATTCCAGCTTTTCCCACTTAATGTGTGGAAATGTGTCAACGAGTAACCAAAAAAACAACCAGAGCTTTCTCCAGGATAGTTGCATCATAAACTGTATTCAACTAATTCCGCATATTGCCTTTATTATAGTCAGTGTCAGTATCCTGCTATTGACATCATGTTTCTGCCGAAAACAGAAGAAGCCGTTTTTAATCCGTTCTCCAGGTCACAACATTCGCTGGAGTCTATTCATCATTTTCATTATTTTACTGGTCTTTCAAATCGAGGAAGGCCTGTTGTCTGATTTGTTGGTCAATACAGAAGCCTTCAGCCAACCTGACCTATATTTACCGGCCATTATTGCATTTTTTGGAGGGGTGGTAGCTGTAGTGTACTTTCATCATATAGAATGTTGGCAGCAACCCAGTATGTGTTTGATACTTATCTTGTACTGGTCATGTTGTATCTGCTGTGACTGTCTTGTCCTTATCAACTTGAACCTTACCAACCACATGTCCATAGATGTAATGAGATGGGATATGACTGTTTTACGAGCTGTCCTTTATTCAGTCTTCCTGTTTCTGGAGTTAGTTGTTCTTGGATCATGGGTAAGTTTTAATTTGCACAAAAAAAATTGAACAAAAAAAATTTTTTAGAAAAGATACAGTTAGTGTGTGTCCTAATATCCCCATTCCTGACAAGCACAAGGATAGCATTGATTTTACAAATGTTCCTTATCAATTTTAAAGTGCATTTCTAACCTATTATTCTGATCATTTTTAATAAATTGAAAGAGAAAACCTAAAATGGTGGCTGGCAAAGCAAACAATACGCGTACGATACCATTGAAAAGAGAAAATCCTTCAGTCAAAATTTTTTTGCACTATTTTAAGGTGGATCATAGAGTTGTATCCATTTCACTGTCGTGACATATTTGGTGACTTTTGCAAATATGCACAGAGCACTCTGGTCTTATGCTGTATCATGCATGGCTAGGCTTACAATGAAGACTCCATCTTTTTTATGTTTTTAGAGTTTAGATTAACTCAAATGATTTAATATTGTTAATAATAAAAAAAAAATTTATTAGGCACCTTTTGTCATAAAAAATGAACAAAGGCCACTTCAGCGAAAAAGGGATAAAAGCCTCTTCAGCTTTAAAATGTCAATGATCAAAAGTGCCTTAAAAAGTCAGACAAGCAAAAATCCTAAAAAGTAAGAATGTATATGATTGAGTTGAAAAAAAACCCAGAAATTCAAGCATGAAAAAAAAAAATTAACAGGAGTCAAGGAGAAAAAGTCAAAATAAAACAAATATGGAAATATGTACACAAAATCACAAGTAAAAGCATAATAAATTAAAGATGAAAAGTTTGAGTTATATCATGCTTTATGAGAAACTTTTGAAATTTTCAAAATCAATCAACAGAATGCATTGAAAAGACCTGGGTTGTTTCCAATAATTTTTGAGTAATTAGAATTACTTTGTTGAGGATGGTGCAGTGGCATAGCCATGGGTGGGGAGGTGGGGGGAGGGTCAGAGCCCCCATAACCCAACCTTTCAATGCAAAAAACACCTAAAATAGTGGATTTTTCTCTTTATCCTTGAACTTTTCCCTCATGTCAAGCCCCCAAACCCCTCATGACACAATACTGGCTATGTGCCTGGGGTGGTGAATAAATGTGTATAATCATGTCAATTGGTTTATGTTGTGAATTATTCATTGCTGTATGCAGATGAGCAGACGTCATTCGTATCAACCATACCCAGAGGATTTGCAGAATGAAGAGATGAAGTTTTACCAGGGCTATTCAAATTTAATATCAACGGCGTTATTTGTGTGGATGCAGTGGCTGTTTAGGACTGGTTATAAGAGAACCCTAGAGCCAGAAGATCTAGGTACTCTGTCCCAGATACATACAACAGAGCATCAGAGAGTCAGATTTGAAAGAGTTCTACAAGATGAACTGGTATGGTTGATAATTTGGTTAGCTGTAAAAACATTTTTAAAATGGATTTCTAACTTAAACATTAATGGGTTAAATTTTGGACATAGATAAACCTTGTTGCAGACAACATATCTAGGTGCTCTTGTGACTAATGACCCCTCTAGACTGGAGGATATAGAATAGGCCCATAACATTTCAACTGGAGGGGAGGAATTGCACTGCTTTGAACTGCTTTCTGAAACCAAACTTGAATCATTTTTTATACTATATTTGAACATTACTGTTTTATTAAGTTGGCAATGTGTAACACATTAGTGTTGGTGTATCATCAAGTCTC
This sequence comes from Holothuria scabra, assembly GCA_037179385.1. Taxonomy (NCBI): domain Eukaryota; kingdom Metazoa; phylum Echinodermata; class Holothuroidea; order Aspidochirotida; family Holothuriidae; genus Holothuria; species Holothuria scabra. Next base: position 32,285,661 of record CM074181.1, read on the forward strand.
ATCTGATTAACTCACTAACTAACCATTGTGACTAATGACAAAACCAGAAAGCTGCTCAGTTGGCTTTCTCAGTCACAACTCATTAGATTTTCTAAATGGTCAGCCCACTGTGGTCATTTTAGGGTCTAAGGAGGACCCATGCATATATGAAATGCACCTTACTGTACGTTTCACGGACTTGGGAACCAAGTGAGCCTGTTATGGATCAAACCCAGTAGAACCCCTAGGATATCAAAATCAAACTATTTATGAGTCCCATATATTCTAGCCATCACAGATTTTGATAAAATCTTTGCGTTTATTTTTTTATTCATGAAGTAGTCCCTGTTCTTTGGATTGGAAGAAAAGCTGAAATATCCAATCATTTTGGCAATTATGTTTAATCATTGTCAATGCAGCATAACGCATTTTAAATGCAATTTCTGGTCTGAGCATAAAATAGTGGAAATTTGATTCAACAGCTATGATATAGCATAGCTGTTGAAAATGAAGATAACAATTCTATGTAAAAAAAGAATTTTAAGGGGTAATTTATTTGGTATTGCATATATTACACATCTCAAAAATCTTATGCTATGCCTAACCTTGTCAAGAACTGTTATCAATACCAATTTGATGCCCATTCTGTCATTTGGCAGTAGCCCTGAAGATAGACTTTTGATAGCAGTTTATCCCAGATGAAACTGAAAAGGGACCTATAAAACCCTTCAATGCACCATGAGTAATTTGATCCAATTTTTCCCAGCACTAATTTGAACCCCTAAACTGTGAAGCTTTTTGGTTTCCCGAAAGGGAAATCCTTTGGACTCATGCAGACTACACTTTTGCAAAACATGTGTAGGATCATGCATTTTAGTGTTGGCTGAAGCTATGGTTTGTAAGCTCAACGATTGAGAATTATTTCTTTGTTTTGTTTTGTTTTCAGTAGAGTAGTACCAAGCCAAAGACTGTCTTCATTTTGGATGATTGAGGTTGTTGTTGCTAGGGTAGATCATTTTTAATAGGGACATCTGTGTGAATGGTATTGCTGGACACTTAATTTTACCAAATATTACCAAATATTGCAATGTTTGCCTGTTTGTTTCTTTTTGAAAAAATACTGTGACTTTCATCGGGTATATTTGTAATTTCTGATTGCATAATTGCATAAACATCAAATTTCGTCAAGAAAATATGTCCACATGAGGCCGTCAGAAATATTTGTACCTTCTGTAAAATGTAGCAATCTTGAAGAAGCTGTGTTTTACTAAGTGGTTGTACATTACTTGATAGCATGGCATAGTCAAATATTTTCATGTTTTCACAAAGTGACTGACATTTATACATCACTACTTTGTCAACATTTTTGCTTAGAATTATAATTTTACTACTTGTTGTGCATGGTAAAAGGTACTTCGATGCTCTCACAAAGAATTGTGAGGTTTTTAGTTCAAGATACAGCTTTACTCCCTATTATTTACTGTAAGTGAAAGGCATTGTGCTGTCTGAAAGGTCACACGTCCGGCTGGATTTTCGACCGCAGTTACGTAATAGCATGTACAATACATGTATATCAACAGAGAGCAAAGTAAAATATTACCGTGTTTCTTGCATGGAGGGCTAAGATTTATTTTGATTTATACATCAATACTTCCACAAAATATTGTCTTAAATCATTTTAAAGATTTGTCTCCCATTTGCAAACTTCGAAAATACCTTTGGTACAAATTGTTAGGAACTTTTTAGCCATATACCCTTTACTCCCTATGATTTAAGTAGAAGACACCTGCACCTCCCAAAAGGTAACTTATCCGGTCGACCTTTCTATTCTTTATCGCAGTGACAACACATGCGTGACTTAATTCGTTGAATCATTTCGTCGCGTCACTTCAACCGGATCGTAGTAGTGTACAGGTTATTACTGAGTCTCGCATGCTATTTTCACAGCCTGAAATTAGACCCAAAGGAAAACTTTGCAATTAGGCTACTGAAGGTTGTTTTGGACTGCTCACATCTAAAGAAATACAGTATTTCTCCCTTCTTTCGGGAAACTTTTCATAGTTAGGTTTTGATTATTGAAAAGGAATGGCAAGCAAAGCTGTTGTACATTGAAGCATCGAATTGGAGTAATGAACCAGTAATGAACTTTAATAGGGAACCAAAGTCTTCCCTAAAAACTGTGATAGCCATGATGGATATTCCTAAGGGTAAATTTTTTGCCATGATATTGCTACCAAGTTTGTGGAATTACTGCTGTTCACTCCAAAATTTCATGGCAGTATACTGTATGTTCATACAACTGTAAAATTTTTACAGATTGTCTTTTAAAAAAACTTAAGGAATTTCAAATCTCTTTGCAAAAGAAGGTGGGGGAGGGGATTGCTTTCAATTATCTGTGCTAAATTCAAGGTGACCTACTAGAACTCAGTGGACAATAGCAGTGTGGGCTTTTGCTTTGTAAGATCAGTTTTTTAAGGACAACCGTCACCCCAGACAGATCAAAATCTTCCCTCCTATTGATTTAAGCCCCTCTCAAAACAGTCTTTATCTCATCTTCTTCCAGACACTTAATTGCTTAAGGTTGAGTATATACAAGACCCAATGTGTAATCAGAACGCTCTCGATACGGTACATACTGTGTAGTAGAAGCTACAGTTCCCTGCATTTTTTGAAACTGCTGTCAATCAAAGAGCTGTGCCAAGTGAAAATTTCAGTGGAAAAAATTATAGTTTTGGGTGAGAAGTGACTGCCTTCAGAGATAAGAATGTTCGTTTTAAAGGGAATGAAATAGAAAACATCAATCATTGGATGAGGAAGATCATGCTTTGTGCATTCTCTCTCTGTAATTAAGTGTTTTATGCTCATGGTGGGTATTAAATAACACATAACAGGGAAAACTATGATTTTAATGTTGCTATCGATGGAAGATGCTTGCAGCTAGTATATTGAGTTTAATTCCTAGGATTGTACATAGATTCAAAGCTCACTTGGAGCGATCATATTTGTAATATCTCATCTCAAATTCCAAAGTAGTTGGTATACTTGGATGACTGAAGTATGTACTCCCCAGAAATGCTCTTCAAATTATCTGTCTTACTTTAATCTATCCACACCTTAGCTATTATTCTGTTGTTTGGTCTGCTGCCAGTCGTTCCCAACTGAACAAGTTAAATGTTTTACAAAAACGTGTGCATTGCTACTTTTACTTATTTGCTCTCTTAAAGGCATCATGCCCAATCACTTTCTAAACTTCTTAACACACAACTCTTCAATCCATGATCACAGCACCCGTCAATCAACATTCCCGCCTTAAGACACTATTCAGACTTCTGCACAACAAAGTTCTCTCCGTAACGGTGCCATGAAGCTGTGGAATTCTCTTCCACATGCCATTACAGAAAAGCCTAGTATTAAATCTTTAAGGAGTAACTTCTCTTGATACCTAATGGATGGAAACCTATGCTTGATCTTATGCTGGGCTGAACTAAAACCATGTTTTTCCGCTGTTACTCAGGTGGGTTGGGGGGAGGGGGTAAGTCATGGGTGGGGTATGGTGTTTTCTCTCCTTACCCTCTTTGTTTTAGTGATTTAGGTTTCTCCGAAGGTTGGTTTTATTTTTTCTCTGTCTCTTATTTGTTGATTTGTTGTTACTGCTTTTGTACGTTGCTTTGTTTTGTTTTGCTAGGGAGTCCATATTCCAAGCTCAACAGGGTTTTTTGTGTACTTCCCTTCACCTCATGCATATATGCCTCTATTAAGTTTCATCTAATGTTTGCAATTATTTTCTATTCATGCATGAAGTGATAAATCAAATAAACAAAATGAAATGAAATAATGTATGTTTAGAAAGTGAAAACCAAAGGGGAAATTTTTTATTTGAGTATTTGACTCACTTCCAAGGCTTACATTAGAAGAGTTGAAACATCATGTGAGGTCTCCAGAGTTAATGGTTTCTGGTTGGAAGGAGAGTATGTTCCAAAACTTTCCCAGTCAGTGGCAGCTTTGCTCTGACCTCCAATCCCTTTGACTATGGGTTGGCTGGCCACACATGTACCATGGTTTGCCATGGTAAATCTTTAGTTTTACCATGGTTTCACCATGGTAAACCATGATCTCGCAAGGCACACTTTTATGTATATAAAGACGCTGGTACCCGGTGCCATTGTCTTCATATTCTGCTTGACACCAACCCAGCACTACTTGGCACTGCTAGGAACAAAGCAAAGGCACAACTTGGCATGAACTGTTTTCTTCTGGTAAGGCGTTATGGATTGGGACCATACATCATGTGAAACTGGTTAATTCTGTGTGTGGGCATTTTGTGAACAGTTCAAAGGAATGTATTTGTGTATGTATGAACCCTGAAGGGCACCAGTATTGTTTGAAAGATAATACCTTATCTGATACATGTTTTATTGTATCGGTTTGTTTTTTAGAGTAAGGGGCAGAGGGCATGAAGCCTACATGGTCTTGAAAAGAACATCAATTTTTCAATTTAGCAAGCTAAAGGCTATTTTCAAAGCTGCTAAGGTTATACCTCCAATGGTTTTTCCATAACTCAGATATGATGGTCTTTTGGATTTGTAACTTTTCTTTTCAGAGGAAATGTCAAGTGAGTAATAAACAACCAAATTTATTCCTGGTGATGTTAAAGGTCTATGGATGGCCTATGTCTGCGGCAGGTTTAGCAATGCTGGTTAATGTCCTGTCATCATTTATCATTCCACTGGTCCTGGCTGCAACCATTAATTCAGTGGGGAAGAGCCCGTCGTTGAACTTAACTGAGGTGAGTCCAAGTTCAACTGTGTTTATCATATTGCTTGATAGTTGAGTCAAAAGCAGAGCTCCTGTGGCTTAGAAAAGTAATGGAATATTGTAAAAATGACAGAAGTCATGGAAAAGTCATGAAATTTATCGCAGATCAGTCTTGTAATTTTTCACTAACAAATAAATTTACTAATGTACTTGTCAAGATCACCATAAGTTTTATCAAATCCTAGATAAAATTTATTCATGAAATATCCATGTTAAGGTCATGAAATAGTCATGGAAAATGCATGAAATTTTCCTTTTCTTAAGGTGCAGGAACTCTGCAATAGAGACACCAATTTAATAATATTGTAAGAATAATATTTAAGCTAAGATTCAACTTCATTAGATTGTCAGCTGTAGCTGTGACAGACCTTGTTTGGGCTGTATGTGCACAATGCACCCTGAAAATTTCTAAGACTCAAATCTTCAAGTACTACAGTCAACCATATCCTATATTTCAATTGGAACTAAATTCATTTTTGGTTAACCATGGATTTTTTAAAATAGTATTGCTTTTAAAGTGAAAAATTGTAGCTTACATTGGGCCTATTGCTTAAGGCAATAATTGCCAAGCCAGAATGTGGGTTTATAGTTAGATGGAGTTTTATGGCCCAGTTTCCAACGTATTGGTTCAAGTCTATCCTGTCACAGCCTTTTTTCCAGTTGTGGCTCACTGGCTTGTTTTCCTTACTCCATTGCTTATTTGCCAGTATTTGGGGGCTAAATTAGGCACACAACTGAATACACAAGCAATTGTATACCTGCTGTTTAAGTGAATATCAAATTCACAGTACAGTATAATTACAACTCTTTTGCTATTCTAACAATTTTTGAGCAAAGATTTATGCAGTTTGGGAGATTTTTTAAAAGCTTAAGTATTGGTGTTTATCACATATTTATAATGGTTCTTGGTAAGGCTTGCCATAATCAGCTGCCAGTGGCTTTTGGTTTCGATGAAAGAGAAACCTATGCATTCACAATGGCATGTGTGTGTATGTGTGTGTGTATGTGTGTGTGTGTTTGTGACACTTTGCTTGTTAACACGATATCTCAAGATAGGAATGTCTGACAGTTTTAAAACTTGGTACATAGATGCGCTATATTAAGAGGAAGAACCCTATTGTCTTTGGTGGAGGTCAAAGGTCATCTGGGGTCACCAGGGGTCAAAGTCTAAAAACCTTGTTAACGCGATATCTCAAGGTAGGAAACTTGGATAGATTTCGCATCTGGTATGTGGATGCGTTATAGTCAGTAGATGGTCCCTATTGTTTTTTGCAGAGGTCAAAGGTCATCTGGGGTCACCGGAGGTCAAAGTCTGAAAATCTTGTTAACACGATATCTCAAGGTAGGAAACTTGGATAGATTTCACATTTTGTATGTGGGTGCGTTATAGTCAGTAGATGGTCCCTATTGTTTTTTGTGGAAGTCAAAGGTCATCTGGGGTCACCGGGGTCAAAGTCTGAAAATCTTGTAAACACGATATCTCAAGGTAGGAAACTTGGATAGATTTCATATTTAGTATGTGGGTGTGTTATAGTCAGTAGATAGTCCCTATTGTTTTTTGTGGAGGTCAAGGTCATCTGGGGTCACCGGGGGTCAAAGTCTGAAAATCTTGTTAACACGATATCTCAAGGTAGGAAACTTGGATAGATTTCATATTTAGTATGTGGGTGCGTTATAGTCAGTAGATAGTCCCTATTGTTTTTGGCGGAGGTCAAAGGTCATCTGGGGTCACCGGGGGTCAAAGTCTGATAATCTTGTTAACACGATATCTCAAGGTAGGAAGCTTGGATAGATTTCATATTAGGTATGTGGATGCGTTATGGTCAGGAGATGGTCCCTATTGTTTTTGGCGGAGGTCAAAGGTCATCTAAGGTCACCGGTGGTCAAAGTCTAAAAACCTTTTTAAAGCAATATCTCAAGGTAAGAAACTTGGATAGATTTCATATTTGGTATTAGGGCTGTCATCGATAAGCGATTAATCGCCACCCAAGTAATCGTTTAGTAAAATGGTACATGTGATTAATTGCATCTCATGCCCCAGGACTCTAGCCGGCGGAGCAGACTCTGTAGTAGTCGAAAGATGGCGCTCTCTCAAAATCATAATACACCGCCCTAAAAAGTATAATATACAGAGTCTGTAAACCTTCTTCCAGTTTCCATTTACAGGAATCCCGCATTTTGAGGGACGAATAAGTAAACATGAGATGGTCACGTGGTGCATGAAACAAGTATGAGTAGTGTATTTTGGTACATACAACTGATACAACGGACGGCGAACAACCTAATTAGCTTTTGTAGGTGGAAAATGTGTACCAGGCCAAACGTTCAATGCATAAATATTACCTATTATGCGAGATATAATTTAGTATTTTAATTTTTGTCGTGATGTCATATTTGGTGGTCGTAAATCAGATTCGCTAGAAAGTTGGCAGGCTATTGTATACCGTAGGTATATGCCATGTAACTTAGTTGGAAACGTGGGCTCTTCAACAGTGAAGCCGTTGAAAGACTCATAGTATTATTAATAGTAGTGAAAGTAAGATTTTTGACTTTTGAATGTAACGTTAGTAGTTGAAACGCAAACACAATAGCCTGCTTACAGCAGGCTACCGGTACTCTGACTTAAGTAAACAATGTATCGTCCTTCTTCACAAGTTTAGCTGCCTTGACAAAGCAATCCATGTCTACAGTATGAACAGCAAGCTCAAAAATTGCGCAGAGCTATGACATGCACCTTTTATGCACCCAACCCCCTGTAGTTTACATGTGATTGTGTGCGGTGTTATGGGGGACGTTTTAATCCGTGAACCCCAAACACGGAACCCGTTGTGACAGGCTTTACTTCAACCCCACCAATACATTTGTAATGAACATAATTTACAATGAAATTTGAAAGCACTAAACGTATGCATACACCACAGTGTCTTTTAAGTGCCTTGTGCGCCATTGTGCACTTCACCGTAATAGTTCAATTTCAACAGCCACTTGTCAATTCGCTACTAGCGTACGTCTCCCAAAATTTCAACTTGAAATCGACAAATTTCAAAAAATTACAAGTTAAGCTTTCTTACCATGTTATTCCTGTCCTTGTATCATGTAGGAGTGTTTGAAGGTCATGAACTGAAAAAAACTTTGAAAAAAGTTTCGATCGCTGTTTATCAAGACCAACAACACTGTACACAGCAGCAGTTGCACATGTTAGCAGCCGGCTGAAAATCGTTTATACACCGCTGCTTCGTGCTGTACATTGAACGAACTTCTGTTGCGAAGAATCGTTCTCACTGATTGGCTTCTTGCGTTTAATGAATGAAGTGGCTTCTTTAAAAGTTTTGGGATTCCCCGCTTCGAACGTAATTATTGAGGGAGGGTGTCATGTTATTGCCAATTGAAGTACACCCATTCTCTGAGCGCTTTTAACGATACACGCCGAGCGAGCTGATCAACCAGCTGAAGGCGTGTATGTATATTACACTGTGCACGTAGCCAGCAGCTAGCAGGTCTTCTGTGCTGCGAACGTACGTAGGACACGTATGTTTTCTTACGGTACATGCAACGCACTTAAGTTATTTACGTCTTACGCGCACGCGCATGATGAATATTTATATCTCGCATAGCGACGACTTTAATGACCTGGCAACGTGGTACGCTTGCCCGTGAAGCTTACCTGGATCGAGTGGCAGACGATCGATGAATGAAATGAATTCTTAGTCCCTGGGGCGGGAATTATGAAAAATAAATAACATACAGAGCTTATGAAACCCCTACATTAAAAACAGATGAAATTCGCCGCCGTATCGTACCATGAGACTCACTACGATCAGCCCGAAGTTGAGGTCTGTTACACATAAGCCCAATGCATGAAACTTTTGGAATGGACCAGTTTAGGTATTTACGACCCTCGTATTTTAACAATTTAAAAATTTTTAGGAGTTTTTACAAAGTTTTGGTGTGATTATTATTACAGAAGTGTTTTTTTGCAAGACACTAGCACATAGTGCATTATTGCTTAATTCCCATAATATGAACTGTCAATTCCAATATTCTCCGTGTAAATGTATGCATATTTCGTCTAGCGACGTGTAAAACGTACTAGGGGTATGAAGGACTAGCTTGGAAAAATTATACATGGATATTAATCACCTTTTTGTCAGGAATTCCATTAGGTCTAGGTTTGAGGGAAAAGGGTGAAGAGTAGGGTGAGAGGTTGGTTCCTGTCAATATAGGCTATAATGATGAGGGCCAATATACTAGGCATAGTCTATTGATAGGGGAAGGGGTTTAACCATCATAGGGAGAGCTAGCTAGCGTAATGGAATGCAACCCATGCAGATCCTGAAGTTTATTCTCCACCTGGCCCAAAGTTCAACACATGCCCTGGAATTTGTTTGCTACTGTCTTCCCATGCCCTAGCTCATAATTTCCCCTGCTTGACCATTCTGCCAATATCATGGGGGGGGGGTGCATATACATGCATGGTGATATATGCATTGAATATTAAAAGTTGTGACTGTAAGGAAATTTAAAATTTGGCTAGGCCTAAGAAAGTTCACTTTAAGTCTCATATCCTATATACCAGTGGCTGTCAATTTAAAAATGCATGAAAAATTAAATATTACAGGGAGAAGTGAATGCAATTTAATTTGATAAGAAAATCCTTAGGAAGGGGGAACATTGTTACCAATCTGCTGATATAATAGTAAAGATCAGCTTTAAAATTATTGATTGCATGGGAAAGAAGAATTAATTATGTCATAATAATGTCAATATTCACTGTAAAAAAAAATTCTGGTCTATAACATTCACCAAAAGAGACAGAACAATGTGAGACAACTTGAGATAACTTAGAATTGACTTTATTGAATTATACTCTGACTTCTGTCCACATAATGAAACAAATTCATGAAACAATAAGTAAATTTTAAAGGTTATAATTTCAAGGACACTATGTAGAATGTATACTAATACACATGCAGATATTTAACATCTCATGTTGAAATATTAACATAAATATTCAAATAATAACATAAATATAGAAACACAAGATAATTATTTTAAAAGCAAACACACAATTTTAATCCACAGAACCTAACAATTTGACAGGCGATGAATTTACAACAACACATTGAGAACCTCCAACACCTATGTAGGATTTGTGGAGGGAGAGTGCAATCCTGTTATGACAGAGAAAAGGGGTGCAAAGCAAAGCAATGCATTGCATATGCTGAAAAAATTTTTAAGACATTTGCAGTTAACCCTACCGAAGATGACCAAACCCAACACCTGCAACACATCTGCCACAGCTGCTACTGCAAATTGTACCAGGAAAAACCGTTTGATGCAGTTTCTTGGGCACCACATCCTAGAACTGGTGTGTGCGGTGTATGCGAACAGTGGAAAAGCCAATGTAAGGGTGGTGGGCCTAAAAAGAGGTGATATAACCAACCTGTGAAACAGGAAGTCAAAACTGCTCAACCAGAAACCAGAGTGTACCTTCTGCCAGTGCTACCACAGCCTTCAACTGCAGGCACCAACATAAGCGATATTTTAAAGAGACCCCTCGATGCACCACTCACCACAGAAATGGAACAACTTGGGGCTCATATTATTAAGAGCAAAATGAAGCAGTCTAGTGATGGCATAACATCATTCAAAACTGGGGGTCAGGTAACTATCTGCCTAATATCCATTTTCCAAAAGTGAACTTGCAGTAATAACATAGAATATATAAAGGTAAAAATTCCTTCACAAAAATGATTTTTAAATGGATGAAAACTTTCTCTTACAGCCACTCAATTTCTTACATGTTCCCAAACCACGAAAGGGCACTTCAGAGGTAGAATCCACCACAAAGAGGAAAAGATGTACTCTCCTGGCACAAACAAGGGGGTACTTGAGCAAAGGAGAGTCTTCAAGGCAACTCTCTGAAGAACTACGAAAAGTTTCCCTTGAAGATTTACACCTCTCCAAAGTTGTAATTCCGAAGGGTGATTTCCTAGGTTTGAAAGCTGACACCTGTACCACGTGGAAGAAAACAAGAGAGCTCAAAAGGTAAAATAACTTGCTAGTTTGTTTCTGCTAGTCACCGGACCATATCAAATTGTCTCTGAACCTTAAAGTTTGAACATTTAACCCACTCATCGATGGATTTCTTTAAACACTTTATACCACTTATGGGCTGGGGGTGTAGAATATGCATGCTCACGGTATTACCTGTGTGTCATAAGCAGCGACCAAAGGAGAGAACTTGTATTGTATTTGAACTGTATTCAAAACCAAACTTGAACCATATCTAAAATCCCTACCCCCTTCACCCACTATGCCTTTAACGACTATTAAAATGTGTTGTAAATTGCACTAGTGTTATCTTCATCTAATTACTCATATACAGATGGTTAAAACAGCATGGTGTTGAAACAGAGAGTGAGTCAGCGATGAGAAAACAACAAAATTGCATCATCGGAGAAAATATTAAAGCAGAGTGGCTACCTCTGCTTCATAAAGATGAAGATGAGGCAACTATCCTCAAGAGGACACCATGGGTTGGAGTCAGGTCACTATATGATAAAGTTGTTCAACAACTTGATGGCCTGAACAGGTAAATCATATTACTGCCAAGTGAAAGTACAAACTTTCAACAACAGGAAAAAGTTCTTGGTTCCCAAGTTGATGAAATAATAGACTCAGCTTTTGCCTCTAGCATTATTTTACCAAATTTTGAGTCTCGTAGTTTATTGACCTAATAATCTGACAAATGTGGTTTATTCGCCAAATCACCAGCAAAGTGTTAATGCACCAAATGACCATTGAGTAATTAAGTAGCTACCCCTCAGCCCCTTAAACTTCACAACAATATTGTCCCGGAAGTAAATTTGCAAGGGATCTTAACTATGAAGATAATACATTAAAATTAAAAACTTTTAAACGTCTTGTTAAATTGATATTACATGAAGGATGTTTAACATACATAAATCCAATTGCAGTTAACAAATGTTGAAGTTAAAAAACCAGCAGCAAATTCATTGCAAGAATGACTGCTGTAAACAATGCAACAACCTTAACATTAACTATGAAATGAAAAAAACCCCAATAAATCATACCCAACAAGAAGGAAAGAAAAACTATTAAAATTTAATGAGAATGCTCAAGAATGCCTATACACTACCTGCTTTTACAAACTCTGGTTCAATGGATTTTTGGTGCACTGATAATTTTTTTTTTTCACTTTTCATTGTTTAATAAATCATCAAGTTTTTTTTGTTTTTTTATTGAGAAAATTTTTTAACTCATATACACATCTTTATAACAAAAATAGTCAGCATTAGTACTGTATGTAAATCATTCTGTTTATTTTCTGATTGACTGTTTATTTTCAGATTGAATCTTCCTACCTGGCACAATAAGATACCATCTGCAGAAGTATGGATCAAAGTCGGTGGGGATAAAGGAGGGGGGACATTTAAACAAGCTTTTCAGATTGCCAACGTTGAAAGACCAAACGCACCAAGGAATACTGTTGTCGTGGTGGCATTCCCTGCTGATGATGTGACAGGAAATTTAAAAATTGCATTAAAACAACACTCGGAGGAAACATCAAGGCTTCAGACAGCTGAATGGAAGTAAGTGGGTGTGATTCCAACATCAGCGGCGCCAATCCGAGGAGGGGAAATTCTGATGAAAATATCAGTGGGCAAACATATCCTTTCGCCCCCCAATAATCCGGCAGAATAAGCAAAATATAATATCGTACTTAAAGTCACTATATAGAGCTTCGAGAAACATTTAGTTGAGGCCTATTAAAGAAATAATACAGCGTCTATCTATGTTTCGAGTGTATGTGTGTTTGTGTGTGTACGTGTGGGATAGCATGGGTGTGGATGGATTTCTTTAATTAGAGAAATCTAGATCTAGGACAGGATCCAGTGTTCCAGCTGTTGGAAAATGTTTTTGCATACACAAACCAGATCAACGCCCCTGTGTCCAACATTAATCAAACTGTAACATAAATCAATAAAAAAAAATTATATAAACTTGGTATAAACTTACTTTCAACAATTAAATTTTACTCCTCAATTTTCAATCTTTTGCAGCAACAAGAAACTACGTGTATTCCTCTTTGGGGATTATGAGTATTTATGCAGGGTCTAAGGAATCACAGGTGCAAGTGGTAAGTATCCCTCAATTTTTGGTTGGTCCCCTTCCCTTCTGATCTTGGTGTACAGGTTTATAAAACTTATTTTAGTATGAACTTAAAAAATGGCTTAGGCAGTGAGTTTACAGAGAGTTTGAATGTATTGTTTTTTATCACATACAGATGAAAAGAAAACTCAGCATTCACATTTTATACACTATTGTGGAGATATTAAATGTTTAAGCTGTAGTATTATCCTGTCAACCTCATTTTGAACACATGACATAATTAAAATTGACAGGGTAATGCTCTAACTTAAATATTTCATACAGTACCTTTTATTCATTGTGTATAAAAATAAATGCCGAGTTTTCAAGAGTGCTTCGAACATATTCCTATGACATATCAAAACATTTTCAGCATGAACTTTCCTTATTTCCTTTAATTTTGTTGCAGGTCGGCACTGCTGTTTGTGGTGTATTTGCAGCAAAGAGGAGATGAGAGTGCCCCAGAGACAACGGAGGAGTGAACAAAGAAATCTTCATGCCATGAAGGAGGACTTCAAAAAGTTCACTGAGGATGGGGCACGGCCAACACATGCCAAGTTCTTTAATAATGTCATTTCCGAACCACTATTCGATGTGCCAATTAATCAGGTACAGTATATTGGGTCACAGCATTCTGTGTCAAGACAAATGTTCATGGCTGTGACAATTTAGTAATGCCATTGTTTAAATTATTCCACACAACAGGTATGCCCACCAGGTCTCCATATCAGCCTTGGTCTTTATCTTAAACATTTTAATGCTTTTGAGCAAGGATGCCACTTACTGGACCAGCAGATATTGATGACAACCAAAGGAAACCTGGCTAATTGCAGTGAAGAGGGAATGTCCCAAGCCTTCAAGATGGCATCAAGGCAGTACCAAAGAGCACTGCAGCTGGAGGAGGAGGTGCGTGGTCTGGAGGACAGTGCATCAATCCTGTTGGAACACCTCCCCACCATTAATGATGAAATTCAGGCCAAGATATACCAGGAGGCTATCTCACAGCATCTGGAAGAAAAAAAGAAATTGGTTAGTTCCTTTTGCAGAAGAATCATGCATGTCTACATTAAAATAATGCAATTTTCACCAATTACGAAAATTAATTTTATCAATATCTTACTTTTATCTTAAAAGTTGAAAGAGGCAGAAGTCCTGAAGCAGTCATCAGCCTTCAAAACTGGAGATGGGCCACTTGTAAGGCAGTTGGATGCCACTCTTCAAAAGTTCCGGGTTTGTCGTCACATCTATCACGGCAAGAGCTTTGTTGGAAATCATGTGCACCGTTGCTGTAAGGTGAGATAGTTTTCTAAAAATGATATCAAATCTTTTAACCCCAAAACTACATTCACACAGGAATGACATTTCAAATACAGTAAATTGAAATTTGATTCATATGTTCAATGTTCTGTCTCTCCTTCAAATCAGAAAGAAAATATTGACCTGCTTACTACATCTATGGTGGATTTGGTTAGGCAGCTCTGTCCACAACTGCAGGAGCAGGCTGCACAACTTGCAGGCAACTACAACAAGCTCTTTTGCCTTTTTGGGATATGCCATAGTGGCTACAACACTGCTGAGACAGTCACTGAAGACCAAATTATGGCACTTGGTGAGTAAAACTACTACAATATTATACCCATTTTCACATAAAGTATGTACAGTACTTTCCAAATCAGAATACTTTACATCATCCTACATCTGCTTGAAATTTCTGGGTAACATAATTTACCTTCCATTCTATCAATAACAAAATTCATTTTCTTCTCTTGCAGACCAAACAATAAAAGCTTACCTGAGTTTTTTTAGAACAACTTTCCCTTCAGAGACCATACCCCCAAAAATGCATATCTTGAAGGATCATGTCGTGCCATTCATGAGACAGTGGGGCTTCGGTCTCGGGTTCTTAGGAGAGCAGGGCATCGAGTCTGTCCACACAAGACTAAATGAAATTAAGCTCAACATTCGAGGACTGCCAGATCAACTCCAAGCTCTCAAGTCCATGCTGACGACACATTGGGTGCAAACCAGACCTGGGGCAAAGTGAATATAAGAGGATACCAGAGAGTTAATAAAATAAATACTAGCTGGCAATCAATCAAAATCTTGTCTTTATATTTCTCTCTCTATTAATTTATTTATTTACTTTTATTTATTTTTTCTATACAGCTATCCTTTCCACAAGGAGGGATCAAAGAAAAAAAAACACTAACGTTATCTGGGGTAGTTGGGCTACCTGTACGGTACTGTACCTCTACAACAAATATAATTAAGCAGGCCTTGTTGGCCCTCAGTCTGCACACTCCCTACAGTATTGCTTATTCCACAGATTCTACCTGTTTATATTTTTTATGTATTAGATTTGCAACCATTTTGCAATTTTCCAGTAGTCACTGAATATGTAGTCCAATGAGACAGGTTCAACCTGACGCGATGTTAAAAACAAATAACTTTTTGGTCCTAACTTTACAAAAAATTTGAGGGGGGGGGTTCAGGTTAGATGCAGTGTAAGAAACCAGTTTCTGACTAACTGGTTCAACAAAACATTTTCGGTAAAATATTTTAGTTTCAATATTAGAAGAAAGTCAATGCTAAAAAAAAAAAAAAAAAATTCAGTAGGGAACAAATATAACCAGGTTGCCACTATCATTTTATTCTGCCTTAACCTCTCTTTTAAATATTTTGGTAGCCAGCAATACTAATTAGCGCCATATACAGTAGGCTACCTCTTTACGTCTCAAAACAAAGTGCTGAAGAACTTTTGGGGCCATGGATAGAGACCAGATTCTAAGCGAAAGAATTGCAATGCATTAATTTAATTAGCCCGAAACTAGGGCACATCTCCCGGCATTTGATAAGTAGTGCATGCATGGGCTCTAGGGTTTTGCCCTTCATATATTACCCTAGTTGCCTGCTTCACATTTCATACCATGTTTGGCTACAGGTTTTCATTGAAGAGGCTAATTGGTGAACAATTCCTTTCGTTGAGGACTTGAAATAAATGCTGGGCTATATAGGCCTATATCTATTGATGTTCCCAGGGTTCTTGTTCCCAAGGTTCAATGTTCGTGAATATTGGGAGCATCCACATTTCTGGGAACATAGAACCCTGGTTATAACAAAGAATGATATCATCTTAATGTCATCGAGATAATACGAAAACAGGGAACATTGAATGTTGGGAACAGTGAACCACAGGAATATCCGGTAGACCCCATAAATACCAAGTAGCCAGACATGTATCATTAATTTTAAGGGGTGGGGGAAAAATGACACATAGGCCTAGGCCTAGGGCCTACCTTTTGAAAGCATACACCAAAATCACAGGAGGTCATTTGTCATTAATTTTTTTCCTGGCCCAAAGGGTAAAAATTTCATAGTAAGGTACATTCTCCTTACCCGTTCAGCTCTGGCGACGGCCCTAAACAAATGAAAAACCTTACTGCATTGTTCCGTTTCACCACTAATAAATTTTGCACGTTACTTGTTGGCTAGGTCTACAGTATACCAAACACCAAAAACACTGTCATAGGCGTCCTAATACTGGCTAACAGAGGACACAATGTCTCGAAAAATAGTGAAAATCATTTATTAGGATAAAAATACGGGAAAAATAAAAGATCTTACATGTAGTTTAATTCCAATCATCGATCTTTACCATCTTCTGGGCCAAACTGGTGGTTTCTTTGCCTGGAATTTTGTCGATTCCCTATCAAAATGTTCGTTGAAAAAGCCATATGCATGATCGAAATTTCTCTTTAAAGAACAATCTAGCAGTACAAACTAATGGATATTCATATAGAGGGTAGGTTATACTATTAGGAGGGATCAAATATTTCTCTGGGAAAACTCCGGTTACTGAATGAGACCGAAAAGTAAAAATTTACATGATAAGTCTTCGAATTTGACTGGATTTAGCCTCAAATTATATTTCGACTGTATTTTGTCCATTTTATTGTGTTTTTTGCAAATTTTTGGCCTTGTACATAGAAAAAATAATCAAGTAACCCCCTGTATCATAACAAACGCTTCCACTTTTGTAATTTTGAAGAAATACGACAACGAAAGGGGCGGCCATGTTCCCCACATTTGAAATTAAATACTCATTAATATTCATTACCTCATTTCCTACAGTCTGCACGATTGCGCACGCGCGAACTAAAGGCAGCGGCTTCACATACGTGAGGACTATTTACACAGTACAGGCGGTAACTTAAACATAAAATGACCGGTGAAAACTACGATGTCTAGGTTTGATCACAGCCTATTATTGTTAGCTCTAACGTTACATTTTGTTCTGTAAACTTAGGTGGCTAGGCCCTAGGCCTAGTTTTTGTTGTGGCTTCAAGCCACACTACTTTTTGGGGGAAATTAGAAATGAAACAAATTGGGTACATTGGGCAAGTGTCAAAATTAAATATATCGTAGTCGGTCCTGCAGCTGTCTGCATAGGGGGCTCGTCGGTTACTTTCGCAATGGAATGGATACTGTTTTGTGGCCTAGCCTATACTTTGTGAACGATCGTTGCTTTGAAATACTGAAACTTCATCTAGCTAATACTGGTGTGTGGTGTAACGATATATATCAACCCCCAATGGAAGCAATTCGCTTAAAATTGATTGATTGATGGGTCAGGAGATGGTCTGTAATGTTTTTGGGTGGAGGTCGAAGGTGTCCTGGGGGCACCAGGGGTCAAAGTCTGAAAATCTTTTTAACACGATATCTCAAGGTAGAAAGCTTGGATAGATTTCATATTTGATATGTCGATGGGTTATGGTCAGAAGATGGCCCCTATGTTTTTGGTGGAGGTCAAAGGTCATCTGGGGTCACCAGGGGTCAAAGTCTGAAAATCTCGTTAACATGATATCTCAAGATAGGAAGCTTGGATAAATTTCATTGTTTGGTAGGTGGATCCGTTATGGTCAGGAAGTGGTTCCTTTTGTTTGTGGCAGAGGTCAAAGGTCATATGGGATCACCAGGGATCAAAGTCTGAAAATCTCGTTAACGTGATATCTCAAGATGTAAGCTTGGATAGATTTCATATGTGGTATGTGGATGTGCTATGGTCAGGAAGTGGTTCCTTTTGTTTGAGGTCAAAGCTCATATGGGGTCACTAGGGGTCAAAGTCTTTAAATTTTGTTAATGCAATATTTCAAGGTAGGGAACTTACATAGATTTCGTATTTGGTATGTGGATATGTTATCGTCAGGAAATGGTACTTATTGTTTTTCATAGAGGTCAAAGGTCATCTGGGAACATGTGGGTCCAGAGTCTGAAAATCTCGTTATCATGAAATCTTAAGATGGGAAGCTTGGATAGATGTTATTTAATATGTAGATGCATTATGGTCAGGAGATGCTCCTGTTATTTGTGGCAGAGGTCAAAGGTCATCAGGGGTCACCGGTGGTCAAAGTTTGGCATTTTTTATGCGATATCTCAAGGTAGGAAACTTGCATAGAATTTATATTTGGTATGTGGATGGGTTATGGTCAGGAAATGGTCTATGTTGTTTTTGGTGGAGGTCAAAGGCAGAGATGCCAAGTATCCCAATTTAGGCAGAATAATTGCGATTTTCCACCCTTGATTTATCCCCATTGTTTTTGGCAGAAACGAAAGGTCATCTGGGATCTCCAGGGGTCAAAGTCTAGGAACCTTTTTAAGTATGATCTTTCAAGATAGTTGTTTGTCCATCTGTCTGTCCGTTGTTTGCCTGTCTAGCTATGTATGGCTTTTATTGAGGTCAAAAGGTCATCTGGAGTGACAAAATTATTTTTTGAACATGCTAGTATAACATTTGAATGAGAAGATAATGGTGCCTGATGGTACTCTTTAAAATGGAACATTTATGTATCATCGAAACCTCAATGCATTTTTGCATTCTGGTTAAATTTGCATACTTTTAGGAGTGAAAATAGAAGAGCATCAGTGATGGGCTTTAGGGCACAGGAGCATGTCAGTTTTTTCATTTTATGCAAGAAAAAAGTAATTCTACCATCAATACTATCTAAGTTGAGCTCCACCATCAGTTGGTGTTGAGAGAAAAGAACATTTTAGAAAATGCTTATGCCTCAGATGGTCTAAGATTGTGTTATCATGCTTTGAAAAGTGTATCTAAATAGTCTTTATCTTTAGCTTTCCTTTGCAATAATTAAAAACAAACCTAAGAGATCAGAAATTTTTCACAAAATGTACCATTTCATGAGATAAAACGGTATTTAATCTTCAGTGGGGAAACTACAAGAGAATTTACAGTATGCTAATGTTTCCTTATTGCAACTCTTGGCTAATTCAAGACCTGCTGAATTGATGCAATTGTGCATGTAAATGTCCAAACTCCCGATTATAAATGTTTTTACTCCTAACATCTGTTGCACAGTAAATGTAAGACTTGCTCACTGCACCTGAATATCCTCCACTCCCCTGCCTCTTTCTTGTATGTCTTAGCGGCTGGTGAACAAGCCGAAGGGATGGCCCTTTCCCCCTTTGAATTATTTTGTAACAGTTGGTGTCCTTATATGCAACCTGTTGGCTCATATGCTACCTTCTGTGGGGAAGGGGTTGGGGTGTGTGTCATGGCCCAATGCCCCGAACTGGTTAATTCACTGGTGGGGTAAGATAAAATTTATTGATGTCCATCAAAAAATAACAATGGATAAAGGTACTCACTTAAAAATGAAAAAAAAAATACATAGTTACAAAGTTATCTATGCATCTTACAATGTATGTAATATTTAATTTTTCATTTTTAGACATTCATCTCATTTAAAAAAAAATCAAACAAAAAGTTTTTGGCCAATCTCAAAATAAGACCAGGACAATTTCCAAGACCACAGGGGTCTGAGAACGAGACCGAGACCAAGGTGTCGGGACCAAGACCGAAACCAGGAAAAATCGGTCTCAAGACTGAAGCTGTTCTCTAACCTTACAACACTGGTGCAAGATGGCAAATTGGAAACAGTACATTTGTGTATCATGGAAGTGTCAATGCATTTTTGCATTCTGGTTGAACTTTTGTGCCAGGTTTGCCTTCATGCTGCATGGTCAGGTGATTCTGTATATTTGTTAATAGCCAGTACAAGCTCAAAATGTTTTGTTTAAATTTGAAATAAGATAAATATAAAATAAGGTAAAAATATGCCATTTCTACATCTGTTTCTGTTAATCTAGACTAGCTACATCCTGGCTGAAGACTTCTTCTCCAATGGCTTTGTCTTGGTGGTGGTGTTATTTATTTGTAACTATGTAAATCTCCTTGGAAGACAGCTTCACATACACATTGCAAACATCGAGTCAGCTCATGTGAAATCTGCAATTCAGGTGTGTATGAATGTCCAATCTGCTCTAGAAAGATTTAATAAATTTTGTTTCTTTTGCTCTATGAGCAGAATGGGTGTGTTCCCATGTGATTGAGCATGGTAGAACATGGTTTTACTGCCCCCTGCCCACATTTGATTGAGCACCATAGACCAGCGTGCTATAGACGAATCTGATTAGCACTTGTTTTTAGTGACTGTAGGCCTCCATTAGTGGGGTCCATCAGCTTAAAACCATCTTTATTTATTCTTTACATGAATTTCAAACCCTCATATTTAGTGAAATTGGAGAATTTAAGATACAAATTAGTGTACAACCATCCATGATAGAGGTAAACAAGGAAATCGAAAGATTTAAAGGTGACACACCCAAGTTATGGGGGACTGAAATTAGACCATCACTTGCTGTCCAGATTTGTGTATATAAACACAATTCATATGTGTGAAAACATCACCAATGTGCACCAGTCTCATTCCCATTTCCTTAAGCACTGTTCATACTGTACGTCTTTTCAAACACCAGGTCACTTGATACACTGATGATGGTGTACTTACAAGTTTGATCCAGTTCTGTCAACTCCAGTTATGCTGCTAGGATTGAAAAGAATTTTTTAGCCAACTTTACCCTGAGAAAAAGGCATTTTCTTGGGTGAAGCTTGTCTCTGTAATTGCGGAAGTTAACCCCATTTAAACCAACCTTGTATGCTCTATTGAGCAAATAGTCTTTGAAGGGGGCAAATGCCTTTAACTTTATTGATCCCAAATACCTGAACAGGAAGTTCTCTGATAGATTCTGGATTAGTAGTTGCCAGCTTGAGATGGTTAAAACTTGCTATTTGCTTCTAGCATCATAAGGAAGACCAAAATAAGTGGATCTTGATCTTGGACGTTGTTGGTTCAGATTATTCTTATTCCTAGGTCAAAAGATTGAAAGTCCATCATGCTCACCCAAAAGCCAACATTTGTAATAATGATCTTATCCCTAAGAGAGATTGTTGAAGGAAATTTATGCAGCTTTGTTGATAAGTTTATTAGTTAGATGGAGTTTTAAGGCTCGGTTTCTAACTAGTTGTTGTAAGTCAGGCCAGTCACAACCTTTTTCCACTTGTGGCTCACTGGCTTGTTTTTCTCAATCCATTGCTTATGCTGAGAAAGCATAATGCCAGTAGGTTCCATTTTTTTAAGTCCAAGATACATCATACAGGTAAGCAAGGTAATTGAAAGATTGAAGGTGATAGACCCCAGCTATGGCTAAATGAAATTGGACCATCACTTGCTGTCCGGATTTGTCTATAGTTTGCCAACTATTGGGGTAGAAAGTTTGTGAGGTATATTCCACAAAGCTATTGAACTAGAATGGTGTGTGTGGAGCATATCCCTTCACCACCAACTCTGCCTCTCAACAAAAATACTGTTTCAAAATACTCATTGCAGAAAATGATGTTTTAAAGCTTTAGAAATCAATTGTAATCTTCATACCTTTAGTAATAAGATTATTCTTATCTTCTCTTTGTTGCAATTATTGAGAAAGAGTGTTTCCAACTTTAGAAGAAAAATATGGAAAATTTTCACAAGTGGTAACAATGGACACAACTAGTTCTTTTAACAACCTTAAGAGGTGCAAATTTAGTTCCACTGGTCAGTTTTGCACAGTATTTACATATCAATATTCCCTTTTATTTTCTTTGGACATTTTTAAATGATCCATAGCTTTCTATCTAGAAAAAATAAATGCATAAGTTTCAAAGAAATGTATGAAATTCCCATCATAAAGGTCAATGAATTGGACAATTCTGTTTGTAGTTTGAGGGCATTTTCATGATACTGGGAAAGAATATTTCTTGCTTGCTTTCCCTGTAAAGGTTTTACGTGTATATTGTGAGACCTTTCAGTTTAAATAATTACTACATATTCTTATCATCAGGCTGCTGTGTACAACAAAGCCCTTCGTCTTTCATCCTGGACCATCAGTGGGGGTGAGATGACTACAGGACAAATAACCAATCACATGTCTGTTGATGCTACTAATATCCTCAACTGCTTTCAATGGATTCATTATATTTGGGCTATACCATTGCAGGTAATAAGTTTCCTGTATTCATTTTTCGCTATACCATTGTAGCTAGATAACACTGTCTTATACCCAATATATCTGAGCTTTATGGAACTAAATATGTTACTTTGTATTCACTCAGAGGACCTCTAAACCTACTATATCCTATTGGCTTTACCAGTTCTGGAAAAAGTTGCAGTTTTTTCTTGTTCAGTAGGTTTGAGCTATAACATTACCTATAATAATAATTTTTTTTTTTTTTTTTTTTTGGGGGGCACTACATTTTAAGGTGACATTAGCCTACTTGTGAATCTAATATTTTTTTTACTTTACCAGTACTTGTTCTAGTTTCTCTATATTCATTTTTTGACCAAGGGGGGTGGGGTGGGGGGTGGGGGGACTATATCACTACAGGAAGGGATTTCTCATTACTTAGTATTTTGGGACTATACCATCACAAGTAGTAGGTAATATTTGTTTTGTGTTCCTAGTACCCCTTGGCTATTGCAGTCATTGATATGTGTTTCTGCAGCTTACAAGATGTGTAAGCTCAATGTTTATTAGTTAAATTGGAAGAGAACTTTTAAAACACAATGGTTTGTTCTTTCTGATAAATAAGTTGGAGAAATAAGCTATGGAATAATAACATCCATTAGCATTCAGAAATTTTGCATTGTTGTTGGGTCAACCTGTATTTAGGGAATAGTGAAATAAACCTTTCTCATTGAATGTATGTATGAGAATGTTTATCCATATTCAAACCTTCAGCATCACATTACCATTTAATTAGGGTACAAACTATTTCACAAGTGAATTTTTATAATTAGGGGAAATTCTTATCGAAGATTGGAATACTCATTGCTTATTTTTACAGCTCTCTGGATTTCTGGTTATCTTGTACTACCAGCTGGGATTCGCACCATTACTTAGCTGCCTGTTCTTTCTGCTGGCAATACCCATTGAATCTCTCATAGCTAAGTTTGTGGTCAAATATCAGAAGAAAGCTATGGTAAGCAGCTGTATGATTCATGATATACACATTCTCTCGAAAGATTTGCTGTGAAATTCTCAACTTTTTTATTGTCTACCAGAGTGTCTACAACTTTACTTAAGGCTACTAAACACTTTAATACCAACACTTATGAATGTTTAAAAAGGATTTTTATGTAATGTGTATAATTTAGTACCAACAATTAAAAAATCTAGAATATGGTTCAAAGTTATGCTATCATTCGTGAATGTTAGCACTTCCTCTGGTAGTTATAAATTGTCATTTCCTTCATTCTTGCATTTCAATTTTCAAACAAATTTTGTACATATGTTCCATGCACATGTCAAAAAATAGTTGTGGTGAACATAAGGAAAAGTAGTGACCATTAAAAGAAATTTATTCATTCTTGGTTATAATTCTCAACTCATCTTGGTCCATTGTGGTCAGGTGACCGTGCATTATCCTGTGATAAAACCCAAGTGAGTGTTCTTTGTCCTCCTGAGATGAAGCACTGTACAAATACAAATGGTTAGTGGATCTACTGAATGCAGTTTGTACAATGCGTTAATTTGTTAATTGTGCAAGAACATTTCTTATAATGGTTGTATAAAGGGATTTAATGTTCCCCACCTTTAGTGGAAAATGCGGTTAGCTAGAAACGTTTTCTATCTTTTCAGTCTTTTTTAATGAAAATCTTGTGTATGAATGAAAAGGGTTATCAACTCTGGACCTGTGCATTGAGTAGTGTATAATGCACTCACGGTGGTTAATGCTATAGCTGGATGCACTAGGGCTACATCCTCATGCATCCCTTGCATTGACCCTGATCATGCATTATCCTGTACCAATGCACTGTCCAGCATTGATTGATCTTTAAGTAAAAAAATCTAAGTCATAATGATGCTTCATCATCAA
The DNA here is from genome assembly GCA_037179385.1 of Holothuria scabra. Lineage (NCBI taxonomy): Eukaryota > Metazoa > Echinodermata > Holothuroidea > Aspidochirotida > Holothuriidae > Holothuria > Holothuria scabra. The sequence goes on from CM074181.1 coordinate 32,309,899, forward strand.
AAGAAGAATTAAAAACAAGAGATATTTTAATCCATAAAACTTTGATTTTTGACATGTTTGTTACATTGCCAAGTACTGCTTAGGATTTGTGACCCCAAGGAAGGCAAAGTCATATATCCACTCTCAGACAGGAATGACATTCTGTAGCATACATTTGTAACCTGCTCAAACCTCTTTGCTTTGCAAACTCCATAATTTAACAAATTCATAGATAGGCATGCCATTTAAAAGCATTATTTACGGTGAACTGTAGCTTCTAAGATACTTAGTTTGATCCATATGGCCATCCCAAATTATGTCCTCTGCTGATCCCCCCCCCCCGTCCTCACAAATACCATTTCATTACATCCTCCTCCTCCCTATATTATTATCACTGGTATCAATTCTGTGTAAAGACTCTGTATAAAGGAAAACATGCTCCTCATTTTTGTGTTGTAAAATTGTACTACTTAGAACTATTTTTTGTCAATTTGTAGATTTTCAGCATTTAAATGAGAAATGTAGCAAATTTGTTTTATTAGACCCACACATGCTTTTGATCAACTCATGTTACATAATTCCAGGAATTCTCTGACTCACGTCTAAAGCAAACCAATGAGATGTTGCAAGGAATTAAACTCATAAAGTTGTATGCGTGGGAAGAAATCTTTGAAAGAATGATTGCTGATTGGAGAAGACAAGAAATTGGGATGCTTTTGAAAGCAATGCCATGGAGAATGATTTTATGTAAGTTTAGCGCCTCAGATTGTTGTAAGATTTTATTGATAATATTGAGTGGTGATGTCAAAATAGGGGGCATGGAGTAAACTAGGGGTAAAGAAAAATGTAACTGGTACAAAATTTATGCGCACAGAGTGAAACTGAATGCCAAGCATACTGTCCTGCAGGTGAGTGAGGTCCAAGGGGTGAAGCTCCTGGAAGCTCTGAGGTTGTAGCCTATCTCTGGTTAAAAATTAAGTCTCAGGACAGGAGAAGTATGTTATTTATTTTCACAGTTGATCTAGCTCCTAACTAACCTGACTTGGGGTATGTGTGAACAAAATTTGAGGGGGGCAAATCCCACATTCATGCACCCCCCCCCCCTGTAGTGCTGTCACTTATTATATTTCCATCTTGTCATATGAAGTTTTGACAGTTTCTTGTTCATGGACCAAATGCTAGTTGATTGCAGCAAACATGCTTTTCCTCTAATTGTGCCATCAGTACCATGACATAATGTTGTCAAAGACATTTGTAAGATGTGCTTAAAATATTTGCATTTATGAAATGCCATCACTCACTGATGTTCCTCAATTTCTTAACGAAATGCTTTCTTCTTCTTCTTCTTCCCAGATGGAATCACCATTGTCACACCAGCTTTAACAATGTTGCTTGTGAGTTTGAAAAAAAATTGCAAATCACACCATCTTTTATTTGAATTCATTAGGTACTTTATTAACATTGTAAGATGTAGAACAAAATTTTATTGCAGGAACTCCTACAGATTGACATTCTATATCAGCTAAAAATCATGGTTTAATGAGTAATTTTGCAAAATTGTGTACATTATTTACAGTAAGTTTCATATGCAATGATAGCATGACAATAGGGAAGGGAGTTTTTAGAATGTGAAAGAAATTTATTATCAGTTTGTTGTAAGGACACTGAAAAAAAGCAGGTGATAATTAATAACACGGAAATATGAAAGCATACAGACCTTGTTTTCTGTAATTTAAGGTGAGTAATCTGAGTTTTACTTGAAACGAACTCATGGTGGGAGAAGCAGTGGCAGTACGAGGGGTGCATGACAAGGTATTTGCCTCTTCAGATTTTTGTCCTTGTCCCCAATGGCCCCCCTGCCTTCCAGTTAAGTCAGTAGTGATTGGGTCAATGAAAAAAGTTACTGTACCTCTCCTGAGCCTAAAGTTTCTCTACGCTACAACCTCATAGATTCTGGGGTGTCTGCCCCTCGACACATTCCCCCTCCCCCCTCTCCAATTTTGACATTCTGGCAAAGTCATTGAGAAAAAGGTTGGATTCCTGGTGGCTGTGATCAGAGGCACAAAAATACCTATCAGGTTCAGAAAGCAAGATTTGAAAGGTCTGTCTTGCTCATCTTCCTCATTTCACAAAGAAGCTGTTTTGTTTGAAAAAGGAAAAGTTGACAGTCGCCATTCCTCCCTTTTTATAATTTCCACTTACTAAGTAGCAAGACATGATGCATTTTTCTTGCAAAAATGTTTGTGGCATGCATGTTTATGTTGTGAAAATAGATACCTGATCAATAATGAAATGAATTGTCTTTTCTCTGTAGACCTTTGTTCTATATTCAGTTCTATCTGGCAAACCGTTGACCCCAGATGTGACCTTTGTGGCATTGTCTGTATTCAACTCAATGTACCCACCATTCATTCTTCTTCCAAGAGTGGTCACTTTTATGACCAATGCCTTTGTCAGCACTAAAAGATTGAAGCAGTACTTTTGTGCCCAAGAAACTGAAATTGCAGTCAGAGGTGACCCAGGGGAAATACAGAATAATAAAGAAAGTGTCATATGCAAGGTGAGTTTTACTGCATCTTTATTAAAGCAATCAAGTAACCAAACCATATGTATGGACTTGTATGAGATACATGAAGGGGTTTTACTCACAGCAGCTATGCAACACATTGTAGCCCTACCTTTGTCTGGCCATTGGGTCTAAACTGTAAAGTGAATTAAGCACATGCTGCTATATTTGAATATGACATTTTGGCCAATGTTTCCCGAGAAAAAACATTTTCTCAGGTGAAGCTCGTCTCTGTGATTGCGGCAGTTAACCCTGTTTAAACCAACCTTGTTGAGCAAATAGTCTTTGAAAAGGGCAAATGCCTTAACTTTATTGATCTCAAGATACCTGAACAGGAAGTTCTCCAATAGATTCTGGATAAGTAGTTGCCAGGTTGAGATGGCTAAAACTTGGTATTTGCTTCTAGCGTCATGAGAAGGTAGTCCTATTTCACACTAGGACTGGCCAGTGTGCTTAAGGTCAATAGGAGAAAAGTTTTACAGCAGATTTTCAAAATATAATCATGCTTTCATATTTGACATGCTCCTGTGGATCGACGTGGTAGTCTGAAAGATCCTGCACTCAGAATCAGACTGTGAGGTTTTGATCCACTCATGGGGCCAGATCAGATCAGATCTTTGGCAGGGGCTCACAAAACCACATGTGAAATCTTGGAGGATCAAGGTAATCAAGGTGACCTATAACAAAAGATCCTTTTTTTTTCATGCAAAATACAAACTAACACTATGTGCTGTGCATAACAGTGGACAATATTGTCGGAGAGTGCAAGCTTCAGTGTATGTTGAATGCTTTGTCGAGGTTTTGATGCCCAGAGGGGGATCGTGTGTGAAAGCAACCTTTGATCTTGAAAGGAAGGATCTGATCCCCATGAGATTGCCCCCTCCAGATCAGTTTCCAAGAGAGAAACCAGCCTACTTGGCTTCTTTGTTGATGGACATTCAAATCATTCATGCATCTTTATTGTCTATTCAGCCAAGTGGGTTGTTGCTTTGTGGGAACCAGAAAGGAATGGTAAATCCAATGCATCATTTACTGGAGAAATACTAGTATGTTATTGATTCAGTTTCAAACTTTCTTGTTTTTGCTTTCAGATATCTAATGGTAACTTTGTTTGGGATAAGGACTTGACCACACCAACCATCTCAGATATCAACCTTGAAATACCAGCAGGTACATATAGCAATATAATCTCAAGTGTATTTGTGTTTACAATACAGAGCAAAATGAACTATTGCAATTAGTATCTGCAAAGAGGTTTGACATGTTGAAACACCTCCCTGTCTAACAAAAAAGAAACTCATATTTTTTTAGAACCAATATAAGTACAGAGTGGTAGCTATTTGAATTAATGCAGTAAAACAGCTCACTGTTCAAGAAGTAAGTATCTCATGGATAGAAACATACATCATTACATCCATTTTTCATGTTAACCTTTAACTATGGTGAAATTAGATTTGCTTCAACTAAGCATTGAAGTTACAGCTCCGTTCCCCCAAAAATATTACTCCCATTCAAGTCAACTGCCAGCACAATCTACAGCTTGAACTATGAAAGCAAATAGAGGGTACACTAGTTGTAGATAAAGCAGTTTAAAGGCAGTCAGTTCTCACCCCAAGCAGCAATCCTTGTAGTTGTTCACAGAAATTCTCACTTGGCTTTTGAATTACATCTAGTTCAAAAAATGGAGAGTGCTGAAGCTCATACTGGACAGCATGTACTGCGCTGAGAGTGTTTTGATTACACACTGGGATGTTGTGTACTCACCCTGAAGCAGTAAACTGAGATTGTGTCTGGATGAGGATGAATTTTAGACACTTGTGAGAGTGACTAATAAAAGCAGCTCATTGAATTGGTTCATGAGATTCAACAAATTTTTCCAAACCTGTTGAGTTTTCTTCACATAACAATAACAAATGGTCAAACTTAAACAATCCCTCTATCATATATTCAAGTAACTGTTTTATGAGAGAGTACTTAAAAGTTCAATTAGGTTTTGAAAAATTTGTGACCAGGCACTTTTTTCAAATTATGGACAAAACTGTTACAAGTCAGAGCACCACAAAATGCAAAATTCTAACTTTTCCTGTAACAATTGGATATGAAATTTGAGTCATTATGCTAATTATAAGCATTGTTATGTTGGGTTGACCCTTAAACACTCTCATTAAAATGCTGTATCACCTCATTGAGCCCCTTTAAGCAGGTTAGGAGAACTGGAACTGTTTGGGGTGAGAAGATCATACCTTCAACTATTTGTATTTTCAATTACAGTCATGGTCTTGATAAACTTATTGATAAAACTGGTCACATGATTAAAATCAGCTATTTTATGATTGAGAATACCAAGGTGTTTACTGTAAACAGGGTTTGCACAGGGCCTTGAAAACCTTGAAAGTCCTTGAATTTAAATCATTCATTTTCAAGGCCTTGAAAGTGCTTAAATTTTTGTACTTTTGCATCATAGTCCTTGAAAAGTGCTTGAATTTTACAAAACTACATTTACCAAACAAATATACACGGACATCTTATCATCTAAAATATTGGCAAATTTACCTTAAAACCATCTAAACCCATTGATTTTATGATCAGAAAACGATCAGGCACTTAACAAAAATCAGCGAAAATTTTTTTTTTGTATAGGCTCCACTTTGCCTATCATATAGTGTGTTAGCTAGGCTAAGTTGCCTGTGTGAAACAAGTGCAATGATGCCTTTAGGATCGTTACTGGACAAGTGCAACACTTTTTTCTTGCAAATAATAAGCCCACAAAGATAATGAATCTGACAGGAAGGGCTTTTCTATTACAAAATATAGTTAAAATCTGAAGAGGGTGACACTATTAGCCCTAGGTGAGCTATGTAATGCCGGTGCCCAGGTATACCTTTCCTTATAAACATGCTGCTAGAATTCAATAGGACATTTTAGCCAATATTACCCGGGAAAAAGGCTTTTTCCCGGGTGAAGCTTATCTCTATAATTGCATCAGTTAATACCTTTTACAACCAAACTTGCTCCATTGACCAATCAGTCTTTAAAACGGTTCAAACCCCTTTAATTTTAATGATCTCAAGACACCTGAACAGGAAGTTCTCTGATAGATTCTGGATTAAGAGTGGTCAACTAGAGATGGCTAAAACTTGCTATTCATTTCTAGCGTCATATAAAGCTCATACTGGTCAGGCAACATCACTCAATCCATTTATCTGTCCACACTTGTTCAAAATGTTTGTCTTCTAATGTGCTTTCATGAATGTGGTTGAAATTTGGGCACAGTATTCCTTGGGTGGTGGGGCCCATGTGGGGTGCTTAGGAATTTTGGACCCAGGTCCCATGTGGCCCATTTTATGATAATCTGCAAAATGCTTCTCCTCCAGCAGTTCTCTCGTACAATGCTGATGGTTTGTCATAGTGATAATCTATAACTAGTACCTTCAGGGTGTTCAGGAATTTTAAGTCCAAGGGCCAATATGGTCTGTATGGTCCATGTTGTAAAATATTGCACAATAATTTTTTTCTTTTAATTTGTAAAGGGATGCCGTGAGATTGCAAAAAGGAAAATATATTAAAAATTTTAGTTTAAAATTTAAGTCACTCGTCTGAGACAGTTTGAACAATAAATGAGAAAAATTAAGGTCCATGCTGAAAAATCCTTCATCAGCCTTCAAATTCTCGTGGAAATAACGTCTAAACTTGAGGAATTAGAAAATGTGCTGCACACAAACATTATTCAAACTCCCATGGGCCATCTGTTGAACAGACCAATCAGAACGAAGGTGTAAACAGCTGATCGAGTTGGCACAACGAACACAAGTGAACAAGACTAGCTTTAGTGTGTGGTCATTTATACACAACTCCCTGTATGTACACACTGTACCATGCCTGCCGTCGTACTTTCTCACAATGATTGTGTGAATATGAGTTCACGTAAATGACATAGTACGAGAAACAGGAGTTAGTGGCTACACGAAGGCTAAAAGAGTTTTAGCAGTAAGTACCAAAGAGTGGAAAACGGTGACATTTTTAGTAGTGAAGGAAAGCAATTTTGAGAGTACACAAGTAATTTAGTGTTATCGAGAGCCTGCTGCACAGTGAGAATAGCCGAGTCTGAGTGGTATGGAATGTTTATAACCATGTGGCATCTCGATACTATTGCATATTCAACACCAGGTTAGTTATTTAACGGTCTATAATGAGGGCTGTTTTTGAAAAAGGGCCTTCAAAAATTTAGCGATTTAAGCTGTTTAGGTTAGTTCCAGACACTACAACTACCAGTTTGCAGTTTCGATTTGTATTCTTCAAGACATGGTTGCACTCGCTGCAATTTCATGGATAAAGAGAAACATAGGAAGAAGTATGATTTAATGTTTTTCCTTTTAGTAAACTCACAACATCGCTTTAAAACAGTTAACAGCCTGAAATAAAGCTGCTTGCTTGATGGATTGTTTACAACATTTTTGAATTTGTGTCCAAGGTTCCATATGGGCCCATGCCAATATGGCCCATTCCATGAAAATTTGCAAAATCCTTCTCCTCCTACAAATTGTGTTTCGCAATGTTGATGATTTGTCATACTGATCTAGTGATCCTCTGTTCTTTTGGGTGTATAGAAAGTTTATGTCTAAGGCCCAAAATGTACCCTATGGTCCATATTGTGATATATTTCAAAATGATCAGTCCTTCCTCAACTTATTGTTAGACAGAGCTGCCAGCCTGGTAAAACAGTACTTGATTAGTGATCATACGGTGTTCTGGAAGCTTAGGTCTAAGTTCCTATGAGGGCCTTATGACCCTTTCTCTTAAAATTTTGTGAATTGCTTACTCCTTTAGATTGTCTGGTACAATGTTGATGGTTTGTTACAATGATCATGATTTTACTTAGTGGCACCTTCAGGTTAATTATTCCTGGCTCCTCGAGGTGTTTGGAGTCCAAGGCCCAAGGTGGACCATAGGGTCCATTTTGTGAAGTATTGCAAGTGATTAACTTTTTCTCCAGGTAATTTTGAATAGAGTTGAAGGCCTGTGGTCTGATCTGTTTACGTTTTGGGGCATTTTGGTCCAAGGTTCAATGTGGGTCCTACAGTACTTTTTATGAAAATCTGCAAAATGTCCCTTACACTACAGATTGTCTCGTACAATGTTGATGGTTTACCTGAATGATACTTGTTTAGTGGTACATTAAGATGATAGTGTTTGCATAACATGGAAGTTCATTTTGATTATTGAATTAGGGCTGTCATCCTTAAAAAGGGTTTTTTGTCCTGTAAACCTCAAAATGTGCTCAAGAATTTCATACTAGGAAAAAATTTGGGAGTGCTCTGTAAAAGAGCAATTTGATGTCCTTAAAAAACCAAGTTACACCTTGAAAAGTCCTTGAAAAGTGCTTGAATTTTATCTTGAGAAAAGAGTACAAACCCTGTGTAAATCCACACAGGGGTGGGTGCATCTTTTTACTGTTTGTATTATACACAAAATCTGTGTATGAACAATGGCCAATTTGCAGATAAACTTGTATGTCCTGTAGTGTATGGGAAATGTCTGATTACATGGTGGTTTAAATTGATTTGGCCATTGTGAACAGGTAAACCACAACCCCCCACCCCCTCCCCTCTCAAAAAAATCTTTACACAATAGTAGCGATGCCTTCACATGTCTCTGAATAACTGAATAAGCTAACATTTAGTGGCTCAGGTTGTTTCCTTTAAAAAACAAGTCTACCATGAACTGGGATGGACTGACAGATTGTTGGTTCATGTTGGTCACTACAACATCTGTTAGATTGGGTTAAAAGACACACCAACATGATTTTGTTATACAGTATCTACATCACCCCTCTTTAGTGTGTTATGCTGTATCAACATGATACAAAGGTAAAGGGATAAATACTGTTTTGAAAATGGTTCACATTTAAGGTCCATTTCAGTTAGAGTCCAAACATTATGAAAGTCACCTCTTACAACAGGCAGGATATCTCATGGCATATCCTAGCTACAATCTCCCATCACCACTGCAGCATCAGAAACTAATGAGAAAATCATCAGTATGGTTTTCATATTCTGTTCGTCTTTTCTCAAAAGACTTTATTTCATTATTGTTCTTTATGTTTAATTTAATTTATTCAGTGGAAAACTCGTCTTCAAATTAGTGTTGTAGTTAAGACCTAGCAAATCCAAGTCTTCAAGACCTCTCAAGGCCGGAGGATCTGAAGCCAAGGTTGGCCTTGACTACAAGACTGCTGCAAAATACATTTAAATACATGTAAATACGTTTACATAAGTCTGTTGGCTGATTTGACAGCATAGTTGTTTGGAAAAAAATTGAACATGATGTTATGTTTTCTCTTTTAATTATAGGAAAATTGACCATTGTTGTAGGCCCAGTGGGAAGTGGCAAGTCTTCACTTATTTCTGCAATCCTTGGAGAAATGACAACACTTTCAGGAAGTGTCAGCTGGAACAGGTAGGGTCACAACTTCAGGAATATAGGTAGAGGTTTTCTAGCCTAAAATAAGCAAGCTCCCAGATTTTAGTTGGAAGGCTTGGGTCTGTTTGTAGCTTTCTGCACATTAACTGAAAGGCCCATTTTTTGAATTCTTGTCTGTTGCATTGTTTTTCCAATGGAAAGGAGTTACTTAGTAAGATGGAGTCGAACAGCCCAGTTTCCAGCCTATTGGTTCAAGTCAAGCCGTCCACAGCCTATTTTCCAGTTGTGGGCTCACTGGCTTGTTTTCCCTAATCCATTGCTTATGCGGAGCATCACACGCAATGGCAGTAGATTCCATTTATTAGAGTCTTTGGTATGACTGGACCTGGGTAAAGAACCTGGGCCTTCCGCTTGAGAGGCAGATGCTTTTGCCGTTAGACCAAACATGCTGCTTCTATGGAAAGGAAGTAATCCTTATGTGTTCTTAACCAAAGGTTCACTTTAGCAAAGTTTGGCGAGACTTTACTATGGTATGACACACAGTTATAGGTTTAGAGTAGGGCAATGACACTCCTATTGTAGGATAGTCGGAAGGGTAAGGACCATGGCTATGATTAGACGTAAGGATTGGGACTGATGGTCTTGTGAAACTTTAATCCTAGTCAACCTTGCCCATATTCCATGATCCTTAACTGTGGATCCTGTAATTTGTTTTTTGTAAAAATCAACCAATGTTATCTTTGTTATGGGGGGGAGGGGGATATCATGAATACATGTGAATGCAATGTTGCTAATGGCATTCATAACATCTCAGGTGTTGACAACAGTATTCAGGCAGCCTTGAAGTTGTTTCTTGTCACTTATCTTGAGGCCTTGAGAAATCAGGATCACTGACCTTCAGTAATCCAGCTCACTAAATCAGTTTACATTGTATTTGTGTAGAACTGGCATTGTAATGGTGAAAGCTGCTCTTTTGCTGCCATGCATTTTTCAACAGGCATGGTGACACAGCAATAATTTCTGTTCTGAAGGTGTTTTAAAGAGCCTATGTATTCTTGCTCTGTATGAAGTGTTAGTCCAATGACCCTTCCTTCCCCTCCCTGGTGTCCCTCACTGGAGGCCTTTTTGTAGCCTAAATAGTGTTTAAAATACTGTAGCTTGTATTAAACATGCCCATCAGTTACATCCTCATTCAACTGTCATGTCATTGTCAGTACTTAACCCCCAGAAAACGGATACTTCTTCACACTGTCAAGTGAAAGGAATTTTGTCTGTTGTTTTACACAACCAGTTTTTTTGTTCACTGTAACACAAAAATATGTTACAATCACATAATTCTGTCTGACTTGGTTGTGCACTTAAAAAAGTAGACACAACAATCTGATTGAATTTTTTGAATTTCCGAAAGAAATGTTTATTTGGTTTATAGCTTTACTCGATTTCTTATGACCAACTTCGAAGGAAAAAAAAATATTCAAATAAGTAAAAATTTGTTGCAAAATACCTGTTATTTATGATACAATGAAGGTGTATTCATGTAGTGATGCTGCTGTTAAAACTGTTGAGCATAAATTTTGCAATTTATCACAGTTGTATTGGAAAATGATGCATCTTTAACACTTTCACAGCCAGTGTCCATTACTTTAACAGCTTCTTTTTCAAGAGGTTGCAAACTATGTAACAATTTACCTTAAAGTGTGTATGTGGCCATGAACAGAATCTTTTCAGGATGCTTAATATTACGGTAGTGGTTGCGAAAGGCTTGACTAAATGAGGACTAAGTATCAGAATGGCATTATAACAACGTCCTTTTTAGTGCTGACTAAAGATGTTTTTAAAAACAGCACACCCTTTAATGTTTTTGGTGACTTTTAACATTCAGCATGGTACCAAAACTATGTTAGATCCTATCCAACTAAGTTCAAAACACTGAGGAACTCAAATTTATGGCCATTTCTATCACTCAAGAAGACTAGCTTAGGGAAAAAAAGAGAGCCTTTTGAATGTAGACAGGTTTCCTCTTCAACAATTAGTCTCTAGTTGTGTTTTCTGAGAGGGCCTTTTGAATCGAGACTGGACTTCCTCTTCAGCCATAAAGCTCCAGTTTGTGTTTTCTGAAACTTTGACAAATATTGCTCGGCTGTGCTGCTCTGAATATACATACAGGAGGATAACCTTTCTTAATGGCTTAATTGACTTTACATTGAGCAGAGCAAATTTAGGTACAGGTAAGTGAGTTGGATAAAGTTTTGTAGCTCACTTTCTACCCAGTTGATGAAAGTCATCCCAGCCATAGTCTTTTTTTCCCCCACTAAATGGCTTGTTTTCCATTCTTCTTTGCTTAGGCTGAGCACCATGCAATAGGTTCCATTTTTAAAGTCTTCGTTCAGAATGACCCAGTGGGATGTTGCCTGTGTAGCAGGTTGTAAGGCATATCCCGTGTTCAGTCATATTCTTAAAGCCTGCCAAAGTGAACACAGAACAAATTCTTTAGGATATTGATAGAAACATGTAGCCTTGAGACTGGTGAAATATTACTGAATATTCACAGGAAGCCGTGCGAAAGGCAACATCAGGTGCCATTGAAATCATGCAGTAGCCCATGACACCCCCAGAGTTGGTATGTCACTGTAATACCCATGCCATTGTATTAGGAACTGCATAGGTGGTTTTGCAACACAGTAATGATTGGGCATCTCAGGTTTCAGTCTAGACTTCCAGTTTAAGACTTCAGAGTACACATGCTCACTCAAAAACAATAGCATGATTCATGAGAGAGTACATGAAAAAGTCATATTATGCTAATAAAGTTGAATCACAAATTGGACGCAATCCTCGTTACTTTGGTGAATGGTAGTTTTCTAAGCTGAGAAAACACAGTCTGTTCTGTGGAGTAAGTCAGGAGTGTAAACATCAGACCTCCCAGCTGCAAATGGAATACTCTAAGAACTTGACCATGCAGAGAGGTAGGAAAGAAAGTTCAGTTGAAAGCAACATGTTAAAAGTTTAAAGTAATATAAGATAAAAGTACTTTGTGCTTTCTGTTTTTCCTGAAATAATATGACAGAAAATAATTCAGAGAAGTAGAAATTTAGAAGTATTCAAAATTAGTTCATCAGACAAAAATCAAATGCCAAAATTATGCTGTACCAGAAAAATATTTTGTTAAATCTTTGTGTTGCAGCAGGGAATGGCCAGAATTGGTTCCAGATTGATTTATTGATTTGTTTCATGGATGAATTATTTGTACAAGTCTGCGTTATTTCTCTCTCCTTCATGATAACTATGAACACAAATAGAAAAATACATTAAAACACTTGGAAGTGGAATTGGAAAACACTAGTATTATCACTATAACAATCTATGTAAACACAACAAAATACAGAAAAGACTATATACATAACAGAATAACAGATAAACAACATGCTCCCATCTAACATGCAAAGAAACAAGAAACACTGTATTGCTGTAAGGCATTCGCCAGTAACCTACTATTAATAACTGTATGTACCTTCCAAGTCCTCCATGGGCCTTATTTCCTGTCGTAAGAACTAAGTAGTCATGAACTATTGTTACTTTCGAGTGCTTGCGGTGGTGATGTTTGTAGAGGAGTGCGCAGGAAATGCCCAAATTGTGCATTTTACACAGAACTTTACATCTGCTGTTGTACGCTTGCATAGGTGACTGTGAACAACAAGGTCCAGCTTGTCTAGATAAAAAGCTAAGCATGCTTGGAAATTTTCTGGTTTAATTTAAAGGAGTTCAGGAGGTCAGACTGCTACTCTTTGAGTGTTTTTACCTCCAAACAAATTTTTCATAGAAACCAATATTATAGAATAAAATTAGTCAATGAAACAGCTTGTTATGCAGTATTGGACTTTTTAGTGGCTGCAGATATTATATGCAATTTTTTTTCTAAACATGTTAAATCAATCTTGCCTTCCCCTACAATTTTTGCATGTAATACTTCTGAAATATCCATCACATTTTATAAATTCAGAACTATGAAGAATTGTGACATTAGAACTTGAATCATTAATTTTTTTATTGATTAATTATTACACTTCACTGTAAACCAAGATACTATAGTTTGCTACAATATGTGTGGGCATTTTATGGTTACTCCCTAATCTATCAAATTTACAAATATTTAACTTGCCCTAAACAATGATGCTAGAAGTGAATAGCAAGTTTTAGCCATCTCAAGCTGGCAACTAATAATCCAAAATCTATCAGAGAACTTCCCGTTCAGGTATCTTGAGATCAGTAAAGTTAAAGTCATTTTTCCCCCTTCAAAGACTATTTGCTCAATAGAGCAATAAGGTTGGTTTATACAGGGTTAATTGCCGCAATTACAGAGACAGTCTTCACCCAAGAAAAGCCTTTTCCTCAGGTAACATTGGCTAAAAACGTCCTGTTCAGTTCTATAAGCAATAAGGTTGGTTTATACAGGGTTAATTGCTGCAATTACAGAGACAGTCTTCACCCAAGAAAAGCCTTTTCCTCAGGTAACATTGGCTAAAAAACATCCTGTTCAGTTCTAGCAGCATGATTATAGGGTACACACATGATCCATCTGACCAACAGTCAGCCATTATTTGGTTATTGGATATTGATGCAAGAATATGTTACATTTATACAATATCAAGTAAACCCAGCAAGGAACAAAGTGACAGAATACTGTTCCTTTTGGCATTCCATGTAAGTACACTTCTTATGTTGTGACAAAACAATAGAACTAAGACATTGTCCCTTATGACACAAAGATGTAGAGTTAATAACAAAGACACAACCACTTGATGAAAACACCAAACTAACAAAGAGTTGACAAAGTTGCCGAAAACAACCACTCCCCCAAATTTTACTTGCATGACAGATTCCCTTGTAGTTTGTATAAAGTTACTATGTAAAAAATAGTATTAAAAGGAGTCCCCTTCTTAATTTACTCTTTGTGCTCTGATTTTATGTACATCTTTTCAACATGTAAACAATTGCCAATTGTATATATATTGAAAAGTATTATTAAGTGAGCAGTGTCCAATACATTGGTAATACTTTCATGCAATGTGTGACAATCAACTAGAAAAGTTTCTCTACAAAAGAAAGTACTGAACTGTGTCTTTTAAAAGTTGTACGGACAGATAAAGTTAGTTGGTAAGATGAGGTTTTACAGCTAAGTTTCTAAACCAATTGGCTTTAGCTTAAAGGACCAATCCCCTCATCCCAAACTGCAATTTTGGTAGGGGTTTACCAAAATTTCAATTGGCTCAGCTCTTTGATTGACAGCTAAGTTGAACAATGCAAAGTGCCAAAGCTTGTATTGTACAGCATGATTTGTACTGAGAGTGCTTTGTTTATACACATTGAGCCTTCTTGTACTCACCTTAAAGCAATAAACTGAGACTGTGTCTGGATGAGGATGACCTTCAGATAATTGTGGGAGAGGCAAAAGTAAGAAGGTAAGGAGTATTGGTACTTTTTGGGTGAGAAAATGGGGCCTTTAAGCTGGGCTGGTCACTTATGCTGAGCACCAAGCACAATGGCAGTGGGTCCCATTTTAAAAGTCTTTGGTATAACCCTGCCAGGAGTCGAACTCCAGACTTATCTGCTGTTACCGCTTGACCATGCAGTTGGTCTGTAAGGAAAGATCAGAGTGACTTGGACAATTCCAAAATTTAATTAGAAATGCAGATGTAAATATTGTTACCAATTTCATGAGTATATTCCAGAAACAATCTCATCCTGCTCTCTTCCATCCTGATTTTCTTCTTCCTCTCTATTGAATTGTAAATCTGGGTCAGCGTAGCAGTAGTCAGCAATCACTTCTTCATTTTCCGTCATTGATGTTTCCTTTGTAGAATCAGAAAGATCTACATCTTGCTCAACCTGACCTGTGACCCCTATTGCCTTTAAGATTTGGCCATCAGATTCTGCTTTTGCTTCTTCATAAAGTTCTTGGAAACTTGAAGAACTGGTTTGCACCAAACCATTCATATTCACATTACAGTTGTCAATACCTTGAATATCCACATCTGTAGAACTTTCCTTGCCTCTCATATTTTCTACTTCATTTCCGGGTGTTTCATTGCTGGTGAGCTCTTCTTCTTTGTCATTGCAGAGATTAGACTCAGTATTGGAAATATTTGTGTTGTCTCCACTTGCTTTCCTGAAATTCAACCTTCTTTTTGATATCACAACTGCCACAAAAACTAGGATGACAACACTGATAACCAATAAAGGCACAGTAATTCTTAAAAGTAAGGATGAAGATGAAATTGAGGATGAGGATGTTGTTATGGAGGATGTCATTGATGTTGTATCCTCAGAGTTACTCATTTGAACCGTACCAGTCGTTACGGGGTCACATAGGATCACAGTCCTTGAAGTTTTTCCAAGAGTGTTGCTAGCGGTACATGTGACCTGTACAGTAGTGCTGCAATCTAGACTTTCATTTAGGGTCAAGGTATTGCCATCAGAAACAAAGGAAGTTAAACCTATTAGTGACCATTCTATTGTGGGAAATGGATTACCAACAGCTAAACATGTCATTTGAATATTTTGATCAAGATAAACTTCATCAATGCTTGTGATATTGGGAGAAAACTCCACAGTCAAGTTTACTACACATGTACTCATGTATTCAGGAAAAGCAGTACTCCTTGACGTACAGGTAAATATAACATTGTTGTCCTCCATATTTGTAACTAGACGGTATGTCACTTCCGTTCTGCTGTTTTCATTAATATCAAATTTAGTGTCATTCTGGTCAACGTGCCTACCATCTGACCTTTGCCAACTTAATGTAACTAAAGGGTTACCTTTCGTGCTGTGGCATACCAGCTCGACAGATTTGCCACTTTTGATTGGTGCCACCCTTTCGCAAACTGGATTTTTACTGCTTGGAAGATAGTGGACAGTGAGAACAGCAGCAGAAGATGTAAGGATTTGTATCACCTCTGTAGCTCCCTCTTCAATCACAGCACAATGGTAACTTCGACTGTCAATGATTTCTACGCTTGTAATTATAAGAGTAAAAAGGTTTTCCTGCCTTGTAACTTGTGCATTTCTCGGTGAGTTTCCAACAATGTCTTGATTCTGTGATATTTGAGTCCCTTCAAAATACCATGCAATGGTTTGCCCTGCCTCTAGAGCATCAACAGCACAAGAGAAATTGACCATGCTGTGTACTTTAGCTATATGATTTTGTGGATGCTGTAGAAATTGCACTGCATGACAGATTCTCAAAGTACACAGTATTATAGATAAAAAAGCACTGTTGAAAAAGTTTTCCATGTTGCTTCAAAGGAAATATATAACAATTAATTGAAGAGCACCCAGTTAGCTGGTCATAGATATCTTGATTAAATTTTGTGAATCTGGGAGGTACTTTTCTTTTAAACTAATTTTTTCACCCCTTGAATTTGTCCTTTGCAGTAATTCAGAGAAAGAGGGAATAAAGGCAATTATTCAGTTGGTTTGATAATGGTTGTTCTGAATTTATTCACCCATGAAAAGGTTCCTTGCCCTTGTGAAAATAATTTCAGTGGTAGTGTGACCGTTTGATCCTTAGTTGGCCTATGAAGTAATGTATTTCTGTTGTTCCCGTTTTGTTAAGATCAGTTACATCATGTTCTGTATTTGGTACTGGTGAATTTCTGTGCATTCTCTATAAAACCGTCTCAAATAGAATAGCCTTGTATGGAAGGAATTCTCATAAAATCATAAGCGCACAAGCTAGTAAGCAACTTCTACAGATGAGCTAGCAGTTTTGAACCTGTTTCTCATTGAAGGTAGAGGAAAGTTGTAAAAGTATCATTCATTCTAACAATTTGAAACAAGTGATTGTAATTTTGAAACATGATGCAAACTTTAGAGAGGGTTTCTGCAAAATAATTGTCTTTTACATAGTTCAGACCTTCAGGTCATTCATAAATGGGAAGGAAAGTGTAGCAGTTTTATTTTGAGAATATCAATTGTTAATGTGCAATCTCTTCAGCTACTGCACATGGTAGGTAGAAGATACCTAATAGTGCCACAGTAAATGCCATAGTTTTCATTGGAAGTCAAAGGTCATCTGAGGAACACTGAGATCAAACCCTGTAAAACTTTTTAACATGATATCTCAATGTAGGAAACTTGGATGGATTTTATATTTGGTATGTGGATGCACCATAATGAGAGAATGGTCCCTACTGTTTTAGGTGGAGGTCAAAGGTAATGCAGAGTCACCAGGGGTCAAACTTGAAAACCTTGTTAACACAGTATCTCAAGATAGGTTAGTTAGTTAGTTAGTTAGATAGAGTTTTATGGCTCAGTTCCCAACCAATTGGTTCAAGTCAAGTGGGCCATGACCTTTTTTCCAGTGGCTCACTGGCTTGTTTTCCCTACTCAATTGTTTATACTCAGCACCAAGCACAATGGCGGAGGGTTCCATTTTTAAAGTCTTCGGTATGACCTGGACAGGACTCGCACTCCCGACCTCCTGACTGAAAGCCAGATGCTCTAACCACTTGGCCATGGGGTCTGGTAGACTAGAAATCACCTCAGATATGATATGATGACATGCCATGGTAGGGCAATAGTTGAAGTTTTTTTATTTCTCTGCATGTTGTTTATCCCATTTTCTCTCCCTGCCTTGTATCTTTTCCCTTGTAGCATAGCAACATGGTTAACTGGGTGACAGTGTTTGTGGTTTCCAAGGGGTTAGGGGGAATAGGGGCCAACCAATCTAGATCTGATGCATGTACATGACATAAACATTCCTTTAAAAGATTCATAGCAAACCACCCAACTTGTTCTACCACCAAGGCAGGGGTATGCAACTTTTTTATTCAGGCTATTCAACACCAGCACACGCCCATGCTGTCATGCATGATAATCACAATATAATGTTACCATTCAGCACATCAACACTAAACAGCTGATCTATTGTTTACAAATAACATAGCATTCTGGTTGCCACTAACAATGCTTTGACTCAGCTTGCCATAGTATCAAGTGATGGTCATAACCTGTTAAAATGAAGAGTGGTTGCTGATTGGTGATTGATTAAAGACTTTATGAATTTTTTAAGGGCAGAGGCATTTTTTTAACTGAGAGTTATTGTCAAGTCACTTATGTATTTCCTGCACCCAGCTGTCCAAACTGCCCCCAAAAGCAGTGTTTAAGTAGTTTAAGTTGCACTCTCACCCTTTAATGCATATACCTCCCTATAGAGATTGGAGGGTGCTTAACCTGTAAAAATGGGTTTGGGGACCTTTCGCTATCTCCTGTCCTTGGTTTTTGGTTTCGATGAAAAGAGAAACCTATGCATTCATGATGGCGTGTGTGTGTATGTGTGTGTGTGCGTGTGTGTGTATGTGTGTGTGCGTGTGTGTATGTGTGTGTGTTTGTGACACTTTGCTTGTTTACACGATATCTTGAGAAGAGAAGATTTGACAGTTCTCAAACTTGGTACACAGATACCCCATACTTAGAGGAAGAACCCTATTTATTTTGGTTGAGGTCAAAGGTCATCTGGGGTCACAGGGGGTCAAAAACCCAAATCCTTGTTTACACAATATCTCAAGATAGGAAACTTGGATTAATTTCAAACTTGATATGTTGATGCGTTATGATGTAAGGAAGAACCCTATTGATTTTGATGGAGGTCAAAGGTCATTTGGGGTCACATGGGGTCACACCCCAAAATCCTTGTTTACACGATATCTCATGGTAGAAAACTTGGATTAATTTCAAACTTGATATGTTGATGCGTTATGATGTAAGGAAGAACCCTGTAGATTTTAGTGGAGGTCAAAGGTCATTTGGGGTCACATGGGGTCAAACCCCGAAATCCTGGTTTACACAATATCTCAAGGTAGGAAACTTTGATTCATTTCAAACTTGATATGTTGATGTGTTATGATGTAAGGAAAAAACCAAATAGATTTTGGTGGAGGTCAAAGGTCATTTGGGGTCACATGGGGTCAAACCCCAAAATCATTGTTTTCACGATATCTCATGGTAGAAAACTTGGATTAATTTCAAACTTGATATGTTGATGCGTTATAATGTAAGAAAGAACGCTATTTATTTTCGTGGAAGGTCAAAGGTCTTTTGGGGTCACATGGGGTCAAACCCCGAAATTCTGGTTTACACTATATCTCAAGGTAGGAAACTTTGATTCATTTCAAACTTGATATGTTGATGCGTTACGATGTAAGGAAAAACCCAATAAATTTTGGTGGAGGTCAAAGGTCATTTGGGGTCACATGGGGTCAAACCCAGAAATCCTGGTTTACACAATATCTCAAGGTAGGAAACTTTGATTCATTTCAAACTTGATATGTTGATGTGTTATGATGTAAGGAAAAAACCAAATAGATTTTGGTGGAGGTCAAAGGTCATTTGGGGTCACATGGGGTCACACCCCAAAATCCTTGTTTACACGATATCTCATGGTAGAAAACTTGGATTAATTTCAAACTTGATATGTTGATGCGTTATGATGTAAGGAAGAACCCTATAGATTTTGGTGGAGGTCAAAGGTCATTTGGGGTCACATGGGGTCAAACCCCGAAATCCTGGTTTATACAATATCTCAAGGTAGGAAACTTTGATTCATTTCAAACTTGATATGTTGATGTGTTATGATGTAAGGAAAAAACCAAATAGATTTTGGTGGAGGTCAAAGGTCATTTGGAGTCACATGGGGTCAAACCCCAAAATCATTGTTTTCACGATATCTCAAGGTAGAAAACCTGGATTAATTTCAAACTTGATATGTTGATGCGTTATAATGTAAGAAAGAATGCTATTTATTTTCGTGGAAGGTCAAAGGTCTTTTGGGGTCACATGGGGTCAAACCCCGAAATTCTGGTTAACACTATATCTCAAGGTAGGAAACTGATTCATTTCAAACTTGATATGTTGATGCGTTACGATGTAAGGAAAAACCCAATAAATTTTGGTGGAGGTCAAAGGTCATTTGGGGTCACGTGGGCAAACCCTGAAATCCTTGTTTACACGATATCTCATGGTAGGAACTTGGATTAATTTCAAACTTGATATGTTGATGCGTTATGATTTAAGGAAAAACCCAATAAATTTTGGCGGAGGTCAAAGGTCATTTAGGGTCATGTGGGGTCAAACCCCAAAATCCTTGTTTACATGATATCTCATGGTAGGAAACTTGGATTAATTTCAAACTTGATATGTTGATGCGTTATGATGTAAGGAAGTACTCCATTTATTTTCGTGGAGGTCAAAGGTCATTTGGGGTCACATGGGGTCAAACCCCGAAATCCTGGTTTACACTATATCTCAAGGTAGGAAACTGATTCATTTCAAACTTGATATGTTGATGTGTTATGATGTAAGGAAAAACCCAATAAATTTTGGTGGAGGTCAAAGGTCATTTGGGGCCACACGGGGTCAAACCCGGAAATACTTGTTTACATGAAACATCATGGTAGGAAAGTTGGATTCATTTCAAACTTGATATGTTGATGCGTTATGATGTAAAGAAAAATCCTATATATTTTGGTGGAGGTCAAAGGTCATTTCAGGTCAGAAGGGACAAATCCTGGAAACCTTTCCAACACAATGTCTCAAGGTAGGAAGCTTGGATTGATTTCAAACTTGATATGTTGATGCATTATGATGTAAGGAAGAACCCTATTGATTTTGACAGAGGTCAAAGGTCATTTGGGGTCTTAGGGGGTCAAACTCAGAAAACCTTGTTTAGGAGAGCTCAAGGTACAAAACATGGATGGATTTCATAATTAGTATGTGGGTGAGTTATGGTGAGAAGATGATCTGTATAAGGTTTTTTTTTTTTGTGGAGGTGAAAGGTCATCAAGGGTCATGATGGGTCAAACTTTGAAAAACTTGTGAAAATGGAATATCTCAAGGTAGGAAACTTGGATGGATTTCCTAATAAGTGTGTGGATGTGTTACAGTATGGTGAGTTTAAAGTACTGTACCTGTTGCTTTTGGTGGAGGTCAATGGTCATCTGGTATCACCTGGCATCAAACTCTGAAAACCTTGTTTGCAGAATATCTTAAGGCACAGTATGAAATTTGGCTTTTTGACTATAAAAATGTTTTGGTTAAAAGAAAAACCAGTTACTTACCAGTGGAGTCAAAGGTCACTTTGGGTCACCAGTTGTTACAAGAAATGTAGCATTTTATTGAAAAGAGAAGGGCACTTTGGGTCACCAGTTGTTACAAGAAATGTAGCATTTTTATTGAAAAGAGCATGTATGTATCATGGAAACCTCAATGCATTCTTGCATTCTGGTTTTAGGGTGTTGCTTCTGTGCTGGTTTTTAATCTTTCCTGTTTACTATTGTCAGAACGTCTTTCACATAACCTCTGTCAGGAAATGTATGTGAAAATCAGGAAGTTGAATTGAAAAGATAAATCAATCAAAGTAGATCTTGGTGCCAAGAATATAATTTTTAGACTTACACAATTTCTTTTACTTCCTGAACTGAAGCTAACATTTGGTCACCTTAGAATATTTTAAAGTGTTAAGGAGGAGCTGAGTCATCGTGTCCTGACCACCTCCATGGAAAAATCGTGACTGTTTTGAGGGTGTTCATTCATTTACACCAGGAGTTTTTTTTTTTTTTTATGGTGACTAATAACGTGTTTCAAGGTTATGAACAGTGTCCGGGTTATGAGGTCAGTGACAGGGAAGTTCCATTGTAGAGAGCCTTTCACGTCAATAGAGGTCATCATGCTGACACACTTTTATTGTACTCATCCTTGGTGTAAAATTCAGATTATGCAACTTCAAAAAATGTGTGTCATGCAATTTACATGTGACAGTCCATAGCATAATGCAACCCAGAAAAGTCGTGATTGCATAAGATATATAACACATGAGTCACCTGAATCAGTCTTGCATAAGAGACCTGGCATTTCCTGGTGGAGTAAAATGCATGAAAATACAGAACTTTCAAATCAATGAAAAATGTCAGAATTACATATGGTGGGGAGTTGTACCATTGAATGCAGATCATTGACAAGCTTTCAGGCTTTTTCATGATGCCTCTGATCTTCTATATCTGCTTTTGTCTTGTTATCTGTTTTTGTTGTTCCTGCTTAGGACAGGACTATATTAATGTTCCAAGGATTCAATGTTCCTAATCCTCGGGAACATCAACATTTCTGGCAACTTCAAAGTTCAAACCTGTAACAAAACCTTGTATTCATCGCCAATGATTTGAAAAGGGAACATTGAAATTTGGAATTATTGAACCCTGGGAACATTGAGTAGACCCTCTCAATGCCCATGGGGTCAATGTTCTCAACATCCCATCTTGGATCCTGATTGTTCCTGCTTGAGGACAAATGTAGATCCTTGGCATATGAAGTTTGAATTCTTGCTGGTAATCAAGTCATTTAACACAACATTCACATATACAGCTTTATACAGTACTTCTAGCATGGTAATTATGTCACAGCTGCAATTTTGTAGTTGTTAAATTTGGTCGACCTGTTTTTGGTTTCGATGATAAGAGAAACCTATGCAATCATGATGGCGTGTGTGTGTGTATGTGTGTGTGTGTTTGTGACACTTTGCTTGTTAGCACGATATCACAAGATAGAAATGTCTGACAATTTTCAAACTTGATACATGGATGCCCCATATCGAGAGGAAGAACCCTAATGTTTTTGGTGGAGGTCAAAGGTCATCTGGGGTCAGCAGGGGTCAATTTCTGAAAACTTTGTTAGCACGATATCTCAAGATAGGAAACTTGTATAGATTTCATATTTGGTATGTAGATGCGTTATGGTCAGAAGATGGTCCCTATTGTTTTTGACGGAGGTCAAAGGTCATCTGGGGTCACCAGGGGTCAAAGTCTGAAAATCTTGTTAGCACAATATCTCAAGATAGGAAACTTGGATAGATGTCATATTTGATACGTGAATGCATTATGGTCAGAAGATGGTCCCTATTGTTTTTGATGGAGGTCATAGGTCATCTGGGGTCACCAGGGGTCAAAGTCTGAAAATCTTATTTGCTCGATATTTCAAGATAGGGAACTTGGATAGATTTCATATTTGGTATGTGGATGTGTTATGGTCAGAAGATTGTTCATATTGTTTTCGGTGGAGGTCAAAGGTCATCTGGGGTCACCGGGGGTCATAGTCCGAAAAACTTGTCAACACAATATCTCAAGGGAGAAAAATTGGATAGATTTCATATTTGGTTTGTGGATGCGTTTTGGTCAGAAGATGGTCCCTATTGTTTTTGGTGGAGGTCAAAAGTCATCTGGGGTAACCAGGGGTCAAAGTCTGAAAATCTTATTAGCACGATATTTCAAGATAGGGAACTTGGATAGATTTCATATTTGGTATGTGGATGTGTTATGGTCAGAAAATGGTTCATACTGTTTTCGGCGGAGGTCAAAGGTCATTTGGGGTCACCGGGGGTCAAAGTCTGAAAATCTTGTCAACACAATATCTCAAGATAGGAAACTTGGATAGATTTCATATTTAGTATGTGGATGCGTTTTGGTCAAAAGATGGTCCCTATTGTTTTTGGTGGAGGTCAAAGGTCATCTGGGGTCAGCAGGGGTCATTTTCTGAAAACTTTGTTAGCACAATATCTCAAGGGATGAAACTTGTATAGATTTCATATTTGATACGTGAATGCATTATGGTCAGAAGATGGTCCCTATTGTTTTTGACGGAGGTCAAAGGTCATCTGGGGTCACTGGGGGTCAAAGTCTGAAAATCTTGTTAGCACAATATCTCAAGATAGGAAACTTGGATAGGTTTCATATTTGGTATGTGGATGCGTTATGGTCAGGAGATGGTCCCTAATGTTTTTGGTAGAGGTCAAAGGTCATCTGGGGTCAGCAGGGGTCAAAGTCTGAAAATCTTATTAGCACGATATTTCAAGATAGGGAACTTGGATAGATTTCATATTTGGTATGTGGATGTGTTATGGTCAGAAGATTGTTCATATTGTTCTTGGTGGAGGTCAAAGGTCATCTGGGGTCACTGGGGGTCAAAGTCTGAAAATCTTGTCAATACAATATCTGAAGGGAGGAAACTTGGATAGATTTCATATTTGGTTTGTGGATGCGTTTTGGTCAGAAGATGGTTCATATTGTTTTTGGTGGAGGTCAAAGGTCATCTGGGGTCACCGGGGGTCAAAGTGTGAAAATCTTATCAGCACGATATTTCAAGATAGGGAACTTGGATAGATTTCATATTTGATATGTGGATGTGTTATTGTCAGAAGATGGTTCATATTGTTTTTGGTGGCAGTCATAGGTCATCTGGGGTCACTGGGGGTCAAAGTCTGAAAATGTTGTCAACACAATATCTCAAGGGAGGAAACTTGAATAGATTTCATATTTGGTTTGTGGATGCATTATAGTCAGAGGATGGTCTCTACTGGTTTTGGTAAAGGTCAAAGGTCATCTGGGGTCAACGGGGGGACAACAATATCACAAGGTAGGGAACTTGGATAGATTCCATATTTGGAATGTGAATGGGTTAAAGTTAGGAGATGGTCCCTACAGAGATGCCAAGTATCTTGATTTAGGTGGAATAATTACCATTTTCACCCTCAATTCCGCAATTACGAATATCCTCCAAAAATTGCTCTTTTCACATGTTAAGGATCTGTGTTGAAATCTCAAAGTGTCTAGCTCCCTAAACTGAAAAGTTTAGGCCAAAATTGTATGGTTCGAATGAGCAAGTGGGCTTGTACTTTCTGCCTAGGCTTAACGTAGGCCTAAGTTAGGCCTAGCCGATGTTACATCTTTCACAAAGCAGAATCGAGTACTGAAGAGGATCAACAAAATCCACTTGGCCAAGAACATCAAAAATATTTAAAAGGCATTGGTAAAAAACCCTTGTACAACAATCTGCAGTACTTTTGTGAGCTTTAGGTGTAAAGTTTTTCCCTGCGATGTAATTTTCTTCATCATGTCTAATGTCTTGGCACTTTTGCCATTGCCTAATGTATAGCATATTTGTACATTTTGAACCTATTCTACACATGTATGTTTCTGTGTAATATCCTTAGGCTAGCCTTGTGGGAAATTAAGCTTTCCTACCAATATTTTATTTGTTCTAGAACATGATATAAAGCATGCAGCAGCATATTTTGGTAGCAGGGTGGTATCTGCAGCGGGGGAAAACTTACAAAATTCTCCCATATATATTAGTGTTATGAGAAGCTGTTCAAAAGTCCTCCCATATATATTAGTGTTACAAAGTGTCATTGCAAAATAATATCTCGACTCTGCAGTATTTATGGGGTTGGTTCAAACCTCTGCACTGAAATCTAACCCTCATCAAAGTCTTAAAAGTATTATTAAACCTTTCAGCTGGAAAGGATGGGGAGAGGGTCCTTAGTTTACAGTGCTGTGAACTCTCAAGACTTTTTGCAGGTAATTATACAAAACCATCAAAACCATCATTTTGTCATTTCTTAATTGTACCATGGTTTTTTAGGGTTGCCCTAGCATGAGGGGGGTCCACTTTTAAAGAATGTTTGCATGATTTCTATTTTTCATTTCTTGAAGTCAGCTCGAAGCCTTTTGAAATTGCAATGTGTAGAGGTTAAAGGATTTGTAGGGTCACTGGTGGTCAAAATGTGAATGACAACCTTGTTTAATAGGTGTTAACACATCTTAAAGTGGGAGACTTAAATAGATTTCACGTGTGGTTTGTGAATGCTTATGGTAAGAAGATGATCCCTATTTTTGGTGGGGGGGACAAAGGTCATGTGGGAAAACAAAATTATTTTTTGAACATGTTAGTATAACATTTGAATGAGAAGATAATGGTACATGATGGGATTATTTGAAACGGAACGTTTGTGTATCATCGAAACCTCAGTGCAGTTTTGCATTCTGGTCATGTGACAGTATAGCGAGGAAGAGAGTTTGGTTTCCCTTAAACTGGATCAAATCTTTTTCTCTAATAACAGGACACTATTTTATTATATGCAAATCACAACTTGCATCAAAACCTGAAGTGTTTAAATTTGCATTGGACTCTGATCTTCCTCTAATATGTCCATCACATGTTCTTAAAGGGATGATCCTCTCACCCCAAACTACACTTCTAGTATAGGGTAACAGAAACTCTCAATTGGCTCAGCTTTTTGATTGACTGCTAGTTCAAACAATGCAAAGTACCAAAACCTATATTACACAGCACAAACTGTTCTGATAGTGTTTTGATTATACACATTGAGCTTTCCATATTCACCCTGAAGCAATAAAATGAGATTGTATCTAGATGAGGGTGAATTTTAGACAATTGTGGGAGGGGCTTTATTAAGAAGGTTAGGAGAATTGGTACTGTGTGGGATGAGAAAATTGGGCCTTTAACATGCAAAAACAGAAAGCCTCCAGTGCTAAGAAAGACAATAAGAAAAGAGGGAAATCTTTTGTTTACAAACACATTTTGTTTACTCCATGATGGAGTCACAAAACAAACCCCTCCTTTCTGAAGTGTATATCTCCCAACCAAACCACAAATTTAGCAAATTACACCATGGTGCATTCAGCTGCATGCTATGCGCAAGGTACACTGGTCACCTTGGCTGTTGCAACATACAGTTGCAACAGCCAGTAAAAATTGTAAACTAGCATTGAAGGTAGTCACCTGGTTTTGACAATATCTCTGAACATAAAAGGGTATATAGGAAGTAGCTGAACCATTGACTCATATTTGTAATCCTGTCTTTGTTCAAGGGCGTAGTTTCTGATAAACTTACGGTCATAAAAGTTATCTCTCTTTAGAAAACTACTAATGCAAACATTAAATTATTGGCCAATTTTAGCTTTTCCCATTCTTTCAAAAATACTTGAAGAACTGGCATTTAATTGATTATATTGTAACTTTTTAAAAAATAGCATTTAACGTGATAATCAGTATGACTTTTGTCCTAGTTTTTGCACTCAGCTTGCTATTTTAGATATAATTAATCAACTTGCAAATAACGCTTTTAGTAATAAACAGAAGGGTCTAGGTATCTTTCTTGACTTGTCAAAAGCCTTTGACACTTTCAGTCACAATATTTTACTTTCTAAGCTTTATTATTATGGTGTTAGGGGGTTTGCTTAGGAACGGATTAAAAGCTACTTTAATACAGAACTTAAAAGCTACTTACAGAACATTCATGTGCTTCAATTCATGTAATTCAAATTTAGGACATATTACATGTAGTGTTCCACAAGGATCTGTATTAGGACCGATCCTGTTCTTTCTTTATGTAAATGATATTAGAAAAACTTCTAGTACTTTGTCTTTCATTTTATTTGCTGATGACACTAATATTTTCTTCCATCATTCTGACCTGCACAGTGCTGCTGAAATAGCCAACAAGGAATTAAAAAATGTTTCTGCCTGGCTTAGGGCCAATAAGCTTTCATTAAATATTGATAAGACAAATTTTATAATTTTCCACCCCAATCAGAGAGCAATTTGTAATATTGAGCTTTATATAGATGGCTAGAATATTTCTTCAGTTATACTTTTAGGTTTCTTCGTGTAGTAATTGATGAAAGGAAGAAGTGGAACCAGTATTCAGAAAGTTAAAACCACAGTTTCTTAAGATTATTGGTGTAATTAAGTCTTATGCCCCAAAGAAAAGTGTCTTGCTTTCTATGTATAAAACTCTTGTTCCACCACATCTTCATTATTGT
Source organism: Holothuria scabra (assembly GCA_037179385.1). Classification (NCBI taxonomy): domain Eukaryota; kingdom Metazoa; phylum Echinodermata; class Holothuroidea; order Aspidochirotida; family Holothuriidae; genus Holothuria; species Holothuria scabra. Next base: position 32,337,535 of record CM074181.1, read on the forward strand.
GTTATTTTATGGGGTAATGACTGATGTATTTAGTTAACAGCCTCCTTTTGCTTCAAACAAAGGCCATCAGAATTGTGTAATGCTACTTATCAGCATACTGCACTCTTATTCAACAAGTTAAAACTGTTTACCATATTTGAAATTCACAAGATCCTACTAGGAATCTTTATGTTTAAATGGTGCAAGAATCTACTACCCTCTAATTTTTCCAATCTATTTACCCTAATTGCTGGACATATTCACTTGCATTTTATGCGTAATAGTTCATCAGTCTATGAACCCTTCACTCCTCCTCCATAGCTTCCTCTATACTATTTGATATTATGGCCCTAGATTTTGGAGTTCCCTCAAGTCATAATTTGTGTTGTCTAATTCTCTGTTAAGATTTAAGGATAATGTATTAGGTCAATTAGATGGGGTTTTAAGGCCCAGTTTCCAACCTATTGGTTCAAGTCCAATCGACCACGGCCTTTTTTCCAGTGATGGCTCACTGCCTTGTTTTCCCTACTCTATAGCTTATGGAGAGCATCACGCACAATGGAAGTAGGTTCTATCTTTAGAGTCGTTGGTATGACTTGACCTGGGAATTGGACCTGGGCCTTCTGCATGCATGAGAAGCAGATCCTCTACCATTAGACCAAACATGTGGTGCATTAAAGAATAATGTGAAGATTTATCTTCTACAAAACAGATTAGGTATCCCTGCTTAATATTTAGCTTTGTGTCTTTATCTCTGTCCTCCCTTTTTAATGCCATCTCCCTCTTTCCTTTTGTCTCATCTTTGTTTTCTCTTGTTTCCATACTTCTTTGTCTATTGCATACATGTAGCAATTGTAGTTTAAGTTTTAATTGTTCTTTGTTCTTATTTGTATGAGGTGGCCCAGCCTCAATAAGCTTTCTTCTGTTGTGTCTCCTCCACTTCTTCTTCAACAATTTTCGTGATGCTATTGTATAATGGTTAGAATCAGAATATGGTACAGTGGAAATGAAGAACTTCAAACAGTAGTGCAACATTCGTATGTAAAATAGTCCTTACTAAAACTGCCTACCACTAAACAGTCTAAAACCGACTTTTGGGCAGTTAAGTTGGGTATTTACTTGATATTTGCACCCACAGTTTATAGCCACTCCAACCCTAAAGGCAATAAAAATATGATAAAATGCAGTAAGCACTGTATTGGCCTTAAAATTTAGGATTTAACATCAATGAAAACCTGACTTACCACCCAAAAGTCGGGTTTAAGACTGTTTAGTGGTAGGCAGTTTAAGAAGGGCTATTCCAGGTTATGTTCAGAAGTGTACCTCTCAACCAAACCACAAATCTAGCAAATTACATCATAATGCATAATGCATTCAGCTGTCCGTTATGATATGAGCAAGGCACATGTTACATTGACTGTAAGACTGTACATAGCAACCTTCCTAGCAGGTATTAAAAATATTATGCCGTCTTAGTTTTGTTAAGTCTAGTTCAGTGCGAGTTTAACAACTCACCAACATGAATGTGTCACATAGTGTCAGCTCATATATAGTACACACGGTCCCCTTAGCCACCTCTTACGATGTGCTAAGAATGCTGACTGCATTTTTTTCAACCCCCAGGCCATGCAGAAAATTCTAATGTGAGCAGTCGAGAAATGGCTATGAGACTCGACTTGTAAAACCAAAAGCAAATGCCTATTTTGTGGTTTGCAGTCGACACTTGTTTTAGAAATTTCAATCCAATTAATGAAATGTTTGAGCTAACTGGATCATAATCACTCCATCTGTCTGTCCTATGCAAAATGTGTAATTGCCTTCGCATTATCAGGACAGCATAAATATTTCCTTCAGCTTTCAATCATCTCATGATAATTGTACACATTTTTGTGAAAGATAATTATTTCTGAAAAATTCCTTTTATGGAATATGTGTGATGCTGTTTTGGTGTAAATTTAACATGAGCACAACAGCTCCCCTTGGTATATCATTTAGCAATATGGATAATGAAGAAAGAGCGAGGTGACTTCTGACTTGTCCTTCAGCAGAAATCAAGGCTTGTGATCCGCTAATGAACAGGTCAGAGAGGGACCCGCATGTAGCTTCTCAAAACTTGGGAAGTATGCTTCCTCAGTGCAGGACATGGAGACTACAAGTCCTGTTCATGTATCCTGAGTCACATTGGGCCATTAAACTTGAGCTGATCAGCTGACCAACCAAACAAATAATAAGCATGCCTTGAAGGAGACACATGTGACCCAAAATAAGCCTAACTTTCTTAGTGGAGTTATACATGGCATGCTGAAAAAGCAGGTATATTTTGTATTCTTCAAAACCCATGGAGTGGTATTAGTTCTACGCTGCTTTGTGTGATGTAAGATATGAACGTAAATATATATGCAAATATTTCAAGTTGATTGAAATATAGCATTAAAATTTTGAAGGCATCAAACTGCAGAGCCTATCAAAATCCAAACATGTCTGCTGTTCCATGTTAAGAAAAAACTGTTATATTTCCTGACACAGGGATCAGAACATTCCAATTTTCTGACTCAGTATAAGAAATGTGGTCGTACTTGACCCTTTTGGATGGAATTTTTTTTTAGAGGGAGGGCTTAGTTTTTCAAAGATTAAAGCTCTGCAGGTGTATCACGTAGCTTCTCCTTACCAGAACTGACCTTTTCTCGTCGAGCACCACCATTTTTTAGAGTTGAGGCCAAAAAATGAATTGGAACATATCCTTTTGTTTAAAATACAGTACATTAAAGGTTTTATTTGTGAAGTGCCCTCACGGTGGGATATCCTGCCTGGAGCCCTCAAAGGGTTAAAATGATAAGAGAGGCACAAAATGACATATTTGTTAAAGTAATGGCAATCTTTACACGTAAGTGATTTCCCCATATAACATGAATAATTTGAGAGGAAATTATGAGAGCTACCCTTCTCCAATTGACCATGGAGTTCATTTAGAGTGGGGCTCCACTTCTGCACTTTACTTGAGGTGCACACTGCATCATATGCTACCTGTTCTGTTGTGTAGGTGATAATATACCAATAAGCAAATATCAGAAATAGGAAAAATGAGTAATCCAATTGTTGTATTCTTCTTTCATTTAACAGTGATACAGACAATGATATCGCATATGCTTCACAGAAAGCTTGGCTTCTTAATGCATCATTGAGAGACAACATTTTATTTGGAAATCCAATGGATGCTAACAGGTATGAGACTGTTAATATTTGGTGAAGGTTTGTAGCTAGAGCAAAATAGTGATAGTTATTTGATGTTTAGAACCAACAATTGCTGTTGCGATGGTGGGGTGAAAGGAAAGAAGGTTCTTAGCAAGTTAATGTCATCATCTTGGCAGTGAGATTTGTGATGTCATGTGCAATTGCCAAGTGAAATTATGATGAAAGCATGCAGTAGCGTAGCTAGGATTGTGTCATGCCGGGGGCACTACATAAGGAAAAAGTCTAACAGGGGAGAGAAAAAACTGCTATTTTTGGGGTTCTTTGCATACCAAGGTTGGAACATGGGGGGTTTCAACCCCCAGAACCATCCCTGTGGCTATGCCACTGAAAAGCATGTAAATACAATTCACTGTATTTGGATGAAAAGAGAACTTTTCCATATTTCACGACTGGACGACTGGAAATGGAGGGAAAATATAATATTGGTCGTGAGTAGTGCTCCAGTTTGAGCAAGGTTTGCTTTTTGTTTTGAAAAGTAGCGGTGGGTGAAGAAGAATGGTCTTCTCCGAGTTCTGGACAATATAATTGAGTGCTGGTTATGGTTGTTCTGTACTGCCCAACATAGCTAAATCCCTGGTTTGGTATACATATGAATTGGCTTACAAAATGATCTAGAGATTTGTCATGCATTTGTCGGGTCCATCTCCTCATTCCTTCTATCTACTGGTGGGATAATGTCTATAGTCCCCCATCTCAATAGTCCCCCGTGTCAATAGTCCCCTGTGTCAATAGTCCCCCGTGTCAATAGTCACCCATGTCAATAGTCCTCCGTGTCAATAGTCCCCTCGTCTCATTGGTCCCTTGTGTCGTTGGTCCCCTAACCTAAATCCTAACCCTAACCCTAACCCTAACTCGGGGACTAATGAGACGGGGAGCAATAAGACAAAATAATAAGGGGGGACCAGTGAGACTGGGGACTAATGAGACGAATTACGCTCAATGGGTGACCATTTAAATGGGGGTCAGACCCTGTACTGGTTCTATGAGTATTTGTATCCAATGCAAAACCTGACATTTATGTGCTAACAATGGGATTTGGGGTTGTTTGCAGCCATCCATTCCTATAGGTTTTATGCGGTAAAGTAAGGTAGCTTCCAAAAACTGAACATTTAGTCAGGTTCACTATGTCAATAAATTATGTTTCGTTGGCAATCATGGTAGATTATGAAACACATATATTTTTGGAAAGCTTATAGCATAAGGAAACTAAAAATTAATGTTTACATTTGAACAGATGTTTGTAAGGCAGCTATTTGGGGTTTTTCAAAATGGTGACTATAAAATACATATTTTCTTCTGTTTCTGCCCTTAATTACCCTAAACACTTAACTAAAACTATTGTATTTGGTTCTAGATCATAGTAGCTTTGCAAATTTACACATTTTAGAAAGCCTGGTTATAGAATAAGAAAACTGAAAGTCAATGTTTAAATTTGGAGAAAAGTTTTTGTGGCGACCATGTTGGATTTTCAAAATGACCACTGTAAAAGACATATTTTGTACTATTTCTGCCACCGCTTATTACCCTAACCACTTTATTTAACTTATATTACTTTCAAAACTATGATAGCTTTACACACTTAAACATTTTTGGAAAGTTGATGGTATTGGAAAACTAAAAATCAATGTTTTAATCTGGAGAGATCCATTTATGGCCACCATTTTGGGATTTTCAAATTGGCTAAGGTAAAATACTTACATCATAGAGAATATTACAGAATATGCCATTTATAACCTCTTTTAGGATTCTATCCTGGGATTTAGAACAAGTGGCCCTTTGTTAATGTTTTTCTCAGGGCAAATGATGCATAGCTTCTGCTCTACAGACTCCTTAGTCATGCCCAAAGACCAATTGCTTTCTTCGCGATCTTCACTCATGAAGGGTTATGAACTGAAAAGGCACAAGAACAACCCCCATAAACACCTCCACCACAATAGTTAATATGTAAAAACAATATATTAACCTTTACCCTTTCGCAACTACATAAACAATAGGCCGGAATTGGTATGATCCGGTTATATTTCTGGTTTAGAATGATATTTGTAATGAACAGTTTTATTTCCAATGGAGAATGAAACTTACTCTTTCAAATGTATTAAATGATTTTGGGTTATGATGTTTGCAAATTAGTCAATTAGCTCAATTATTTTATTTAATTAGCACATCACAAGAGGTTATAAAAAATGTAACAGCATACAACTATAAGACTATGATATAAATAGACTCACATTTACATACAGTCACCAATTTGGGATTTCAAACATTTGAATGTTAGCAAAAATCAGAAACAGTTCAATTGTCTGGCGAGGGACGAGCATACAACTTTCTAACTGGAATAATGAATCCCAATACCCCACCTCACAATTTGTGTAGGCCTAACTAATTGTAGACCTGTAGCCCATTTTCCTCATCCCAAATAAGACCAACCTCTTGAAATGACATCTTGACTTTGTATAACCCATTAATTTACGGAACAAAGCTCTGACTCCTACACTGTACAACCAACCGGAGCAGCTGCAAATGTGTAGAATTCTAAAGCTAATCCCGTGCATTTAGTTCACAGTATGACCGAGATCCACCCAAAATGTTCCAAGTCATTTGCCCCCTTTAACAATATACAGCTACCAAACAGAGGTGATCAGCAACTTGAACTTAATTGCTTAAACCTTATGATATTAAGAAAGTTTTGAGGCTTCTTAAACCCTTAGAATGGTGTCCAAAACGAGAGCCTACAATCCCTTCTAGTCCTTTAAAAGTTTGAATTCAAGACACTGCACTACCGGTAAGATGGCGAAAACATTTGAAACATCTGAGTGAAATCAGTTCATGTGTCCGGTATCAGTAGAATGTTGCTAAACAGGCCTGTGGTGATGCTATTCTAACAAAATACCTTTTTTCGAAAACAACTAAAAATTGAATAAGAAAAAAGCCAGCAGACGGGGATATGCTTTCAGTTTTGGATTGGAAATTTTAATTTTTTGGCCATAAGTTTACTCCTTTTTCTAAAATTTATTGTTGCATTTTACCCCACCCTGGGCCTGTAGCCAGCTTGTTATTCGGGGGGGGGGCAAGCGTTGTGATGGGGGCAAGTGTTGGGATTGGGGGCATAGGCCATAGAACTTTCTCCTAATGCCCGGTGTACTAGTTTCAATTTTCATTTGGTGGAGCAGAAATATTTTTTGGTTGGTTTGCCCGGAAATCCCCCGGGGGGGAGGGCTATACAGGCCCGTCACCCTCCTCAAAAAGAAAGAGTTGTAACAGTCAGAAATCTGATTATGCCGAGTATTGATTCCTTGTACCTGAAAACATAGACTTGGTATATTTTATAAGGTTTTGAGGGTAAGTAGAGGTAGAAATAGAGCAAAATATGTCTTTTTACGGCGGCCATTTTGAAAATCCAAAATGGCGGCCATACAGGTATCAGTGCAAATGTAAACATTGATTTTCAGATTCTCCATGTAATAACGATTCCAAAAATGTTTAGGGCACCTAATCTACCATGATTGCCAACAAAAATACATAGTGAACCTGACTAATTTGCCTGCCAGGGCAAGTTGTCCACTTGATTTGTGTGCTAAGCAGTTCACCTCTTTTCAGGTCGCAACCATGCACATGAACTGCCTTGCTGTTTATCTATTACATAATTAGTCCTATGCAGTTGTCTCAAGTTGCAGTAGCCTACACAGCAGTCTTTGTGTATGTATCCTTACACATCTTAGTATTAAAGTAAACTCTTACTGTTCATTGCGCATGGTGTATTTGCAGGGCAGATAAATTTCTTGGTTCAAGCTTGGAGGAGATTTTAAGTAAAACTAACAAAAATGGGATCTGATCTGATGTCACTGTAGTGTGACCTGGGGGCTGTTCTACAAAAAGTTATGCACAATCTTAAGTTTGATTCACCATACTTAAGCAAACAGTAAATCATACTTAAGATCGTGCATAACTCTTTGTGGAACAGGTCCCTGCACTTAAGAGTTATCATGTGTGATATTGGTGATTAAAAGGATAACTAAAATAAAATCCAGTGGACCCCAGCAATTTGTCACCATTACTTTGATCTGCTGGATTTGTCTGAAATGATGCATTGGTTAGAGAAATCAATTAGACAATTAGGGTCAGTCAAGTATGTTAAGCAAAAATTCATCTTGTCTTTGGGAGTTTGTCAAACATACTCAGGGGTGGATCTGAAAGATAAATGCAGCAATTGTTGGAAGGTATCGTCTAAGATTCAGGGGTGAAGTAGCTGGATCTGACAATGCTGGTAGATGGTCTATGAAATTACCCAGTGAGAACTGGAATCCTTTTGTATTATATGGAAAGAATCCATTCTCTCTTAAAACTTTAAGGAGCAATCCTTCCATGTTACCTATTAAAGTTATGTTGAAAATGGTATACCATTGGGGCAAGGTTGTATTCAATTTCTTGTATTATTTTAGGGAACTGAAGTAGACCTCAAAGATCACTAGATTTAAAAGTTTGTGCTGTGTCATTTTCTTTAGAAGGGCAGGAGGGCAAAAATTACCTTAGAAATTTATATGCCATTTTGTGAGGTGCTAACGGCCATTTCCAGGACTATATACCATTGCCTGCGTTGCATTAGTTTATTTCTGTTCTGTAGCAAGAACTCATCTGCAATCTGTGATGGGTAAAAGTTTTTGTTGTCAAGTGCAGATATTTTGTGGTATGGTATTTCTGATGAAAAGTGCACCTTTGTTGTTCTAGATATAAAGAAGTGATCCAAGCTTGCAGCTTACAGCCAGATATTGACATTTTACCAGGGGGAGATCAAACAGAGATTGGTGAGAAAGGTATCAATCTTAGCGGAGGACAGAAGCAGCGGGTCAGTGTTGCCAGGGCAATGTACAGTTCTCATTCTGTTGTTATCTTAGTAAGTGGCACATAGTCTTTTCAGTTAAAACAGTGTAAAGACAATTATTGTGAATAAGAACTATTTATTTTTACAGTATCTTGCTGCGTATGCAATTAAATAGCAAAATCAATCAATGGTAACATGTTTTGTGGATTTAATTTGGTTGTTTGAAAACATAATCAACCCTTTCAGACATATCAAAGCTACCTTGTGAATGCCAACATATGATTCCCATTCAATAGCAAAAATGTGGAAAGACTGGATTTTTTTTATCATATTGTCTTGAAAATCCTTGAATTTTGGCATTTGGTCTGGATAGGTAGTTATTAAAACAGCCTGGAAATTTGAAGTCTTACACTTTTAGTAGTTGTGATCATGTTGAATATTCTGTGCTGGGTCAACATTTAAATATGGAGACAATTTTGTAGGTAATGTTGTATTTTTCAGTATTCAGTATAACATATTTCCACATTAGTCTTCAAAAGTACGGAAAAAGTCTTTAATTTTAGGAAGTACAACAGGGTGGGAACCCTGCAAACTACAACTTTTTGTCTAGAGTTATTTCTAAAATTTGGCAGAACATATATGATGTTGTAGTATGCTATATATGTAACAGCAGCATACATTTAAGGTGTTCTTAGTTGTTCTATAGATTCCTGAGGAGCAAGGAAAGTCTAGAATTTGTTTAAAATACCATACAAGGATACCAAAGTAGGATCATGTCATAATGGTTTAAGTACATAATGTTTGCAGAATATTTTAGGAGTTGTCTCTCTGTGAAAGCCCAGCATTAGAATGCAGCAGTAGCTCATCATTGAACCAGGAACCATCAAAACCACAAACAACTACATATAACAAATAAGGAACACCACAGAAATAAACTGCACATACACAGCTGTCGAAACAAATAAAATATGCAAATTAGCTAACTCAGAGTTACCAAGACCCAAAGATCACATTGAATGCAATGTTACCATAGATGCTAGTACTATTTGTAATGGAACACCTCACAACTGTTTTTTTCTCTGAAACATTTGTCCACAGGATGATCCTCTGTCAGCTTTAGATGTCCATGTTGGTTGTCATCTCTTTGAAGAGGGCATTATGGGAATGTTACACAGGGAAGAGAGGACAGTTGTCCTGGTAACTCATCAAGTGCAATACCTTGAGTCTGCTGAGAAGGTAAATTGATACTAGGAGTATAATAATGGCTGAAAACTGAGATGATTAAAACAACAGTGTTTCATTAGTTATGAGTCCTAATGTGTGGATGTCACATGACATTATGTTGCAGGCAAAGAAGGAAGCACACGGCATGTTATGAACAATTTGCAGAAGCACATATTAGACTCCTGCACATATCCCTTGTGTCACTTTAAACATGTTTTATAACTTAATCCATTATCTAGACCTTGCAATTAGTTATCTGTTACTGTTTATGCCATTCACACCTGTCTTCACTGCTATATTCTTCATGTTGCTACATGACTCATTGGCCAAATGCAGCATTTCTGTAGCTCTCTCTTTCCACCTATGTTGTAATTATCTCTATTTACACTATTGAACAAGCAAGCTCCAAATTAGTCTCCATTGACAACAACTTCCTTAATATCAACAAATTCCCAGAGCTGCTTGCCACGAACTATCAATTGAGTTTATTGTTTTAGAGATGAGATGTGCACCACTGCACAAACTTTCGGAATACACATCCCAAGTGAAAAAAAAAAAAACAGAAGAAAGCAGCCACATATCAGGGTTTTGAGTTTCCAAAAGGGGCTGCACGTTAGTTATAAGCATTGTAGCAGCATGTATACCCATGTAAATACTGCCTTCATCTGTTATCTACATTTCCTGTGTATTTTTCTGTGCATAGTTGCTATCATCTATGAATATTGCTTTTAGTGATAATGGTATCTTTTATTCTGTATCGTTAAATGATATTCATGTCTACATTGTCTTACCCAAACACATACAAAATATGAATCTTTATAACTTTTGGGGGAATTAAAAAAACGTGACAAAAATTATTCCTGTAGGTTGTAGTAATGGATAATGGTGCCATAGTGCATGATGGGACATATCTGAGTATAACTGATGAAGACCCTGAACTAGCAGCTCTCTGGAAGAAGAGACAAGAGGATGAGACTGCTACCAGTGAGTCAGAAGGAGAATTAGGAGGCAGGCTGAAGGATGAAAGGATGCAGCTATTGAAACAAATTCCTCAGGGAATGGAACAGTCACTTGAACAAGGGAGTAAGATTTAAATTATGCTTTTCTGTGACAGGGATTGGGGAGGGGGAAGTAAAGACTCTAGCATTCCTTTCCCTTGCATGGGCAGGTGGGGATGAATAGGACTGGTTTACATGAGTGTATGCTTTTAATGTGATTTACAGTATGATATCCTTTTAGGAGATGCAAGTCTGTAAAAGATTATTATATCCCTGCAAGCAAATCCAATTTTAGTTTCAGTGTGGTCTTTTGTACAAGACAAGTCAACTTTCCTGCCAGCTGCCTAAATTGTTTCCAAATACCAATATTTCTGAGTAAGAAGCTTCTCAGATTGCTGCTTTTTTTCTATCCATGCACTTGTTAGTAATAATTTTTTGAAGGTCAAGTTCCTGTTGTGTTTTAGTTGAGTTGGTCACTTTTACTATGAAGTATTATATTAGCAGATATACTTTTTCACTATTCTGTCAATGATGTTGTATTTAAGTTTCTAAATTTGAAGAGGTTATCTGGTGACATATCAAAGAGAAAAATATTACGTGGCATGTTGTTCAAACCCTTTGTTGTATGTTTATTTCCAACTCAAGATATCGACCCTAAATGCATGTGATGTCACAGAGCAAAAATTATGCTCTCCTTTGGTACAAAGCAAATCAACACCAACAAATGCAGGCAGCTGATTGTCAACCAGTTCAATACCGACATAGTCTGCTACATGTGTAAGGCCAATTCTTATGAGCGCAACCATGTGTTCCATTGTTTTGCTCCCAAGGATGACGTCAGTGCATCATCAGTGCATAAGGTCTATATCTGTCTGAAAGTTGGTTCTTTTGTAAAGAAATACCCTCAAGGTTTCCTCAGTGTCACAGAGTGTGATCACAGTTGGGAAAGTGGGCTTTCATTTATCACATATTTTGCTTGTCCTTGAACATTTGACATTTTTAGAATTGATAAAGTGTGAAATTGTTTCTATACTTAGGGGAAAGCAATTCTAACATAAAGTTATCTTCAATACAGTGGTATCAGCATTATCAGAAATAAAATATTCAGATGTAATTAATTTGCCCAGATAACATTTTAGTTTATGTACCTTGCTCTTGGAAGCTGAAAGATGTCATCTTTCCATCTTTCTCCAAACTATATATCTTGTTGCAAGATGCAGTCCAGAAGGAGTTAACTTCCACTGTCAAATTAATGATGTTTGTTCTGTACATTTTGAAAAAACGTGCATTTTGTAACCTCTAGTATAAAGCACCTGATGGGAATCACTTTTCGAATTTTCATGCCAGAGGGAGAAGAACTTGATAAATTGATTGACCCCAGAGCTCATTTGAAAGAGGCAGAGGAGAGAGAAAGGGGCTCAGTACCCTGGACAGTTTACTGGTATTACTTCAAAGCATTCTTTATCTGGTACTGTTACCAGGTCTGCAGTGGATTGGGCCCTACTCCTCATACCTCCTTTCAACAAGGGAGTCAAACACCAGACCTCCCTCGTGCAAGTTAGATGCAATAACCACTTGACCATCCATTTTCAGACATTGAATGTAATTCACAAAGAACAAAATACCTGCAAATTTTACTTTATTTTTCTAATTGTATTCAGATGTAATTAATTTGCCCAGATAACATTTTATTTTATGTACCTTGCTCTTGGAAGCTGAAAGATGTCATCTTTCCATCTTTCTCCAAACTATATATCTTGTTGCAAGATGCAGTCCAGAAGGAGTTAACTTCCACTGTCAAATTAATGATGTTTGTTCTGTACATTTTGAAAAAACATGCATTTTGTAACCTCTAGTATAAAGCACCTGATGGGAATCCCTTTTCGAATTTTCTTGCCAGAGGGAGAAGAACTTGATAAATTGATTGACCCCAGAGCTCAGTTGATAGAGGCAGAGGAGAGAGAAAGGGGCTCAGTACCCTGGACAGTTTACTGGTATTACTTCAAAGCATTCCGTTTCACTCTTTTGGCTGTTAGTATTTCATTCATGGTGGCACAGTACATCACCATCGTCAGCAGCAACTTCTGGTTGTCAGCATGGGCAGATGATGGTACTCGTCATGTAAGTATAAACTCTTCAGTAAGTAAATGCTGACCTGTCTGTTTACATGTTATCCAAGGTATTCATGGTATTACATGGTAAACCTCTTCTATGTGCCCTTCACTGGTTACCTATTTACGAAAGAATCCAATTTAAATTTTGTTTATATGTTTCAAAATGTTTGAATAATATGGCTCCCGCCTATCTCTCTTAAATGCTTCAAAGGAAAACCACACCTTTATCTGGTACTGTTACCAGGTCTGCAGTGGATGGGGCCCTACTCCTCATACCTCCTTTCAACAAGGGAGTCAAACACCAGACCTCCCTCGTGCAAGTTAGATGCAATAACCACTTGACCATCCATTTTCAGACATTGAATGTAATTCACAAAGAACAAAATACCTGCAAATTTTACTTTATTTTTCTAATTGGCTTTTCTCAGACTTAAAGGTCAAAAGCAACTTGTTTTATTTACTCCCCCTAGCCCTTGTGTGAAAAGTTTCTATTTGCATTCAAGAGTACCACAGTGTGGGGTGTTAAGGGCAGTTAAGGTGAGGGGGGGGGATTTTTGAATTTTAGAATTAAAAGCTGTAGCAACCTATGTAACCACCATTATCATGACACTTCACATGCAACAACATGCTCATTCCAAGTTTTCATTTCATTCGATTAGATTAAATAACATATACAGTAATATGTAACTTAAATTGCTGTACCATATTTACTCTATTAAACGCCCCCTCTCTAATAAACGCCCCCAACTTTTTTGTCACATTGCATAAAGTGAAATTGTTAATTCCAAAGACAATATGGTAAAAGGAAAATGAAATAGTCCTATCTTGAAGCCACGAAATCTCCTAAAGTCCCATATCCTGAAGTAAAAGGCATATATCTGCAACTAATTTCTGTTGATATCCATCAAGCTATCACATACCGCGAACCTGTGCTGCTTCGTTTGCAGTTTGAAAGTGGTACTGTACATACCGTAGGTATAAAAATATTCGCTAGCCTATCCGAACCGCCTAGCATGAAAATCCAAATTCACCACAGGAAAACTGTTTAACAGTGAAATGCTGTGAACGCGTATGTACTGCTAATACATACGTGCATGGTGCTACTCACGGTAACTATTATGCAATTACCGTATGTACGTGCGTATAGCCGGCCGGTCAGTATAGTAACGTGAGGCCTGGCTGTATACTGTGCACAGCATGCATGTATGCTGTGCACAGTAAAACAGTCACTTCTGTGTGTAACGTTACATATCAAGATGTCGGCGAAAGTTGATCACACTTGCAAAGTTCACAGTGTTGTTCGTGGCTACCATATTTATAGGAAAGTTTGGTTACTGATTATTGGGGAGGAGCTCACAGCTGATTGTGAAGCTGACAACCAAATGGGCAAATATGTCATAGCAGTTTATCAGAAGGGCTCAGATAAGAAACAAGTTGTGGGGCACTTGCCTAGAGAAAAGTCATGTACATTTGACTCTAATAAACGCCCCCTTTAACGAAAATTTCACGCCCCAGGGGCGTTTAATAGAGTAAATATGGTATGTATGGTTCTAAGGATAGCTTTATTTAGATACAAATATATCACCCTTTGACATGAATACTGGTACATGGTCATTCCTATTAAAAGGAGAACCAAAAACTAATACATTCTCATTATGATGTATCTGTAATTTGTTGCTTCTATTTTACAATACCTATTTTTGGTGCCTTACTTCTACTCTAGGATAGAGGAAAATATATTAAAGGGAATGTATCAACTAACAATTTTCTCATCAGAATGGCACAGAAGATCAGCTGTCAAGATATGCTCCAACATATTCTATCCTGTCGGTATCCAGTGTACTTCTTGGTTCGGTTGGCGTCCTGATGATCATAGTTTCATCCCTCATAGCAGCCAAGAGAATTCACAACAAGATGCTTTCTACTGTCATTCTGGCTCCTATGAGGTCAGTTAAATCCCATTGAATATTTCATATGGATTGTTTTGACCTTTCATAAACCAGCATAGTGACATTTTTTAACACTGGACTGCTGAGACAGCATATCAAAATGCTGCAGGCTCCTGAGCCAAGGAGGGGTGGCAGCTACAGCCGTGCTATGTTAGTATAGAGTGCTTTCATTTACGTCACAAACCCTGCCTCTTTTGACAGGCAAAAATTAGTGTAGTGAGCTAGTAGCTTAGCTAGCTGAGAAGCAGCTGACAACCTACTTGTGACTGTTGCATTGAAACGCTGATTTCTGCTTGGCAGTATACTTGGCTAATACCAATTGCAACATTACGTGAAAGCACTCAATAAACATCAATATGGCAGTCAGTCTTTATCTGGCTGTTTTAATGTGTGAAGCGTCACAGCCCGGCTGAGGCAAGCTGCAACCTATATATTGACGTGGTGCCTAAACCGTCTGACATTATGAATTGCTTGACAGTGTTTTCTCTGAAACTGAAAGTGTACCTGAAGTCCAAAAATTCAAAAATGTGTGTTAAAGACCATGAAAAATGAATTCTAACAGTCCAACTCCCATTTGCATAGGACATTCCTAGCTGAGCTGAGATAAAAATTGTTTCAATTCACTTACTTAACTTTAAATGGTACATTGCACAATAATTTGTGATGTCACTGTTGTACTACTCAAATGACAATCTTTGTTTTTCTGAAAGTTACTGAACCTTGTACCAAGGTATGAAAGCACTCTTGCCCTTATGAGATGATGTAATTGATTAAGCCCTCTCTTTGAAACATGCTATGCAAGCAAACAGGAAGTGTTCAAGGTCATGAGAACGTTTTTAATTTTAAAGGGAAACAAATCAAGTAATGCGAGATGTGCAACAGGAAAGTCACAAATTATTCCACAATGGACCAATTTGTTTAAGGTGAATCTATTCAACATTTTATATCTCAGCTCAGGAATGTCCTATGAAGATGGGAGTTGGACTGTTAAAATTTATTTTTCATGCTCTTCAATATATATTTTTGAATTTTTTGACTTGAGGTACTGTACACTACAAAGTAAAGCAGCTTTCACATTGAGCTAATTTCTGTTATGAATGTTTGGATTTATCCATCAGGAAATCTTTAGGGAAAAGTTGCTGTTCCTTGTTGCTACTTGTTTGAACTTGTGGTTACTCAGGAACTCACAAATAACTTGCACTCTTTAGCAGTTTTCTTTCACAGTTGTATTGCAAGTTTGATCCTTGTTGCATGAAAAGTTTATGAGAACCAGAGTGTCCTATTTGCTGCTTATGATTTCCTAAATAGTTTAACGATTTGGGGGTTTTGGTTGCTTCGTGGGGAGCGTCTGGGCCTGGAGTGTGGGATTCATGGCCTGAGGGGTGGTTTTGGTGGACACAAGAGTAAAAATAATCCAAGCAGTCCAAGTTAAAGTATAGAAAACGGTGTGTTTCTGTTACCGAATATGAAAGGAAATGTAAAATGGACTTCTTTGTCCTTAAAATAGAAAAAAATCAGTCGGCTTTCAAAATACAGTGAGAAGGTACGAAACAAAAACGACGAATACAGCTTCAGAGGTCTATTCCCAATTGTACTGGCTTCAGGGCATTAGCCTGCCAAGAAACCAAAATACTCACAACCTTGCTGCTGAAAAACTAGACCTTCGTGAACATTCTTATGTACCGGACTTAGTTTGCATAAGCTTTACAATGACACAAAGACACAAAAAGGGCACAGTTTTCCTAAAATCTAATAATCTCCTGGGGAATGGAATACATTTTAAACCCTTAATAAAACATGACTTAAAAACATCTGTGCCCATCTCCCATGAATGAATTTATGATCGTTTGACCTGATGTTATGTAATGAAAATTAACATGACAAATGTTACGAGAGGTCATCCTCATAATGGCAAACAATGGTCTATGCAGCACACGGCTAATCCTACTATTACTACTGTAACTAAAGGAATCCCTAAGCCAAGGGATTAGCCGGGAGAGCCGATCTGCGGGTTACATAACGGATCCACCTGCGCTCTTCAAACACTCTGCCAGACCTTGGCCAGAGGCCGCCCTAGCGTTACACTCTTCTCTACTTGGCTTACACAATGTGACCCCAGACTACTCTTCCTAGTACAATAACAAGGACCTAGACCATTGTTAGCCCCTATTAACAAGCTTTCAGTAGGTCACCCCAGTAAAGCACAAACATGTTAACGTGAATAAAGGGAATGCATTTAACTTCAGAAAGGAATCCTGTTACTTAGATATGAAAATTCTGTCTTCACACTTTTAACTTTTAAAAAAAGACTTGCAAATTTCTCACGGTATAGACATCCAAAAGAAAACTTTTCATAAAATGAATCCAAGGTAAACACGGTTCCTTTTCAGTGTCCACACACAGACTCAAAATAATTCGTCCAAATTTAGAAATCTTTTAAATAGTCTTTTGATCTTAAGTAAAAAGAAAATTCCAAACACAAAACATTTTCTTTTCCTTTGAAACTGGTGGTCTTTCCCATGCATAGCCCTGTGTCAACAAATCCTAGAGTAAAAAAGACTTCTACACACAAACATGATCTGTTTTCGCTTTAAAACCCTTCGGCATGTCTCTGCGTTTGATGCTCCAAGAATCCTTCCGAAGCGGTTGATTGGAAAGCATGTGGGTGGTGTTGCACCAGGGATATAATCCCTCCAAACACTGGGTGGGGTGCATACTCTGGTGGCATGTAAACTTGATTGTATGGCCCACCGTACGTTCGAAGTACTCTGGCGTGACAACTGAACGTTGGGTCACTTCGGTGCGGGCGAGGTGATTCCCCTCTGTGTCAAACCCGATCGTCGAAGTGGGCAATGACCACTCTTCACGGAAATCCAAGTTGCTTGTTTTCGTTGTTTGGCAGGCAATGGGCTCTGTGTTGTTGTCAGCTGGTCTGCTGTACCAGACAATTCCAATGCAAGGGCATCGCTCGGGTCCGTGTGCACATCAATGAGGTCCAGAGCTGGGCCAGCTTTCGTATGGTGCTGGTCTGAGCTGCTAACCACTTCCGGTTGGTGTGGCCTTTCGTGAGCACGTTCCAAATGGTCGCACTCATGCTCAACCCCTCTACTTGTACACCTTCACTCATGGCGTTGGCAAGTGTCTCGGCCGTAGAATGTACTCCTACAGTAACTACACTCTTCCATCCTCTGATTTCCAAGGGCAGCACGACTGGTCCTTTGGTGGGATGTGGACATTCATACTCACCACAGTTCCAACATTCCCCTGAGACAGTTCTTCTGTTTCTCCATTCGCCCTGGTTACCTGCACATGTCTTGCCCCCTCCTTTTGCCAGTCCTTAAGCTCTAACAAACTGCTCTTCACTTCCTTAAGCATTTGAATAATCTGGGCCTGACTAAGGGATTCGGATAAAGGTTCTGGAAAATTTTCCAGGATGTGTCTCATTATACCCCGTTGTTCAAAGTGGTGCATCTGTTGTGCCTTCTGAAATGACTCTGTTTCAGCTGCAATTGCCACCGCGTCGGCTACCGATGTTGGTTTTGACGTGAAAACAGCTCTCTGCAGCTCCATATCGTTAAGGGCATTTCTGAAATGTTCCAGAGCGATGTCATCTCTAGCTGCACTGTTAAGGGACTGGTAGGTAACACTTAAAAGTTTCCTGATAGCTTGGGCCAACTGTTGAACAGACTCCCCTCTCTCTCTTGTTCTCATAGCCAGCTGAGCTCGGCATAAGGGGCCTTTATGAGCGTGTCCAAATTGTGTCTCCAAAGGGGTGCTCAGGGGTCAGAAATCTTAACAAGTGTGAGGGAGATCCGTCAATATCCCCAAGGCTTCCTCTTTCAAGCTTGCTTTCAGGTACTTTGCCTTTTCGCTCTGACTCCAGCCATTAATATCTGAGACAATTTCAAAGTGTGAGACATAGCTGTCCCAAACTTCTCTGGCAGCATATTTGGTTCTATGCCTAACCTCTTCAGGATCTCTCAGGTGGACTCTATCACCTCTTCGGTACTCTATGGGCTCCTCCTTGATCCAACGTTTACTACTCACCCAATCCTCTCTATCAATCTCTTTACTATAATTCTCTTTATCTGCAGCAGAGAAATGGTCACCCCAACTGTTCTTGCCAGAAATTTTATCCCGAGTCCTGGTGGAGTCCATATGGATCAGATCCCAGTATGAAGGAACAGTACTCAGGTAGAAGTCCGAATCCTCTGCAAGAGTGCTAGGTTTCGACTGGAACCTATTGCTCTGATTCCCTGTACCTGTCACCTCTGCTGGATTCATGTGAATCTGCACACCCTTTCCTTTGAAAACTTTCGTTCGAGTAGCCCCGGCACCGCTTCCACCAATGTAACCTTATGGGGGTGTGGGTTCGAAATTGGTTAGCGTGAGGCCAGCAAGTTGGGATTCTTGGCCAATGATGTTGTATTTTGATTGGTCACTTATGACTTCCAAATGAGCAACACAAAAGACAAGTCAGGAACTGTAAAAGCTTCGATCGGTGTATTCAAACTAAAAAAAACCTACATCGGGTGATTAAAAACATGGCTTGCAGTAAAATGAGCTGATGTTATAAGTACAAAATAATTGGCAAGACATGACAGTAGTTGTTGTAACTTCAGAGGTGCCTTTAAACACTAGCTGATAGTTGAATGGCATTAACCTTCTACCAACCTGAAGTGTAGACTGTGTCCTTCCCTGCTGTGTCTCCAGAAGTGTACCAGGCATGTGAATGCGCTCTCAGTGTCTAACTGTCTCTGCCTAACTTGTACACATGTACTTCTTTTAAATAAACCCCTTAAAATGGCATTACGGTAATCACCTCTTTCTACATAAATGATAAGACCGAGGCTTACAATAACAGTTAAAGTTGTCTAAGATAATTCACACTTGTAGAACTATTCACTATTTTACCAAGGAATACCCCGAACATGACATCATTTTCACAACACATACCTTCCTAGGTAAAGTTACATGAAGTTACATCATATATGCAAAGCAGCAAATACAAATAATAGGCACAAACAATAAAGGGATTATCCTTAAGATAATCTCTCTCAACAGACAATAACCAAATAGAGTCACAACTTGTATACAATGAAGTAACCCAAGAAGAGGGGACTAGCTTCAATACAGGGATCTAGGATCTCCACTTGATTTCAACTGATTCTCAAGGCTCAGCATAATCCCTTGGAGCTCTGTACGGCTCTGCATAATCTGTTGTAGCTTCTATATGACCTCGCAAAGCTCCTCAGCTGAGGCATACAAAAAGTATCAGTGTTACGATAGATTACAAATTTGCTACATATGTATTTGCCTCTAACTCCTGCTATATCATCACATACTCTTGAAGCTCAAGGGAATCCTCTATTTCACCCTGGGCAATTCATAATTCTCTCTGATAGTTCATAATTCACTGACTTTTGTTAACTTATGTTGTGCCCATTGTGAAATTTAACCTCCCAATAAACTTGAAATGAAACTTGTATCCAAAGTGACTCCTACTTAATACCATGAGTGTAAGAAGTACTTAACTCATGCAACTCCTGGAGAGAAAGACTCTAGGTTTGAGAGTTGCATGAGACTTAAAGGCAGTCATTCGTCACCCTAAACTACAGTTTCAGTATGCATATATCAAAACTTTCACTTGGTACAGCTCTTTGATTGGCATCACATTCAAACAATGCATCATAGCTAAATTACACAGCATGGGCACTGAGAGTGTCTTGGTTACACATTATGGACTTGAATGGCCACTGGGACAAGCCATGAAGCAATAAACTAGGACTGTGTCCGGATAAAGATGAGTTTAAGATAAATGTGGGAGGGGCTAGAAGTAAGTAGGTTGGGAGAATTTCAACTGTTTGGGATGATGAAAATATGCCTTTCACAAATGTTCTCATTGAAGGATACAAGGATCAAAGGATTACATAGCTATTGAAACTTTGCTCAGGCAGCAAATTAGTATTTTCTTTATAGTAGACAGGGAGAATAGTTATAACCATTCTTGAGAAAGCAAACATAAAAGTAAATGTTTTATGGACATGCAGATATTTCATGTCAAAGCAGAATGCAGGATGTAGATCAATTCTTGAAAAGAGTAGTTTTAAATGACCTTTGACCTTATTCTTCCTACCTCTACCAGATTCTTTGACACAACTCCAGTGGGTCGCATTTTAAATAGATTTTCATCTGATGTGCAAGTTCTTGATGTGGTATGTATTTACTTACTTTCTAGTATGGACATTGTAGTTTTTCAAGTTTCTGGTTTCTAATTTTTTTTAAGGGTAGTTGTATTGATTTGGCTTCTCTGACAAGAGAAACTTATCTTTAAACCTTGGTAGATTGAACAAGTGTGTTTGATACTCAATGTTTGCATGGAATTGTGGAATGCAAGAGGAATTAATTTATTTACAATACTACATGCGAATGGTCATGCATTAACTCTGTGGCAGATGATATTACAAATTTTGATATTAAGAGGCTAAGATAATTCTTTAGGATACCAAAACATTAATAAGAACTCTCCTTACAGTTTTCATGAAATGTACAAGTCCTTTGAAGTTAACAATTTCTGGGTTTTTTTTTAATTTTAGAATATTGGAGACAATGTGGATGGATGGTTTCGCATGATCTTCATCTGTTTATCCAGTCTCATCGTCAATCTTATCGTTACTTATTACTTTGTTGTTGTACTTGTTCCTGTCTTTATCATCTATGTCATGATCTGGCTCTTTGCAATTCCAACCTGCAGGTATGAATACTCATTTCAACTCATTTCAGTATTATTTCACCAATTCTCCCTATACTGAAATTCATCAAAGGTTGTTATCAATACTGCTTAGGTGTCCATTCAAGCATTTCCAGTTGTCTTAAAGGTTCACATTTGATGGCAGTTTATCTCAGATTGAATAGAAAAGTATTCTTACCTCTTAATCTCCAACGGACCATGAGCAGTGAGAAGAGCATCCACCTCTCACGTGGAATGACCAGGTTTTAATCCCAGGTCGAGTCATACCAAACACTCAAAAAATTGAACCTACTGCCATTGTGTGTGATGCTCTGCATAAGCATCAGAGTAGGGAAAACAAGCCAGTGCGCCTCAACTGGGAAAAAGGTTCTGGCCGGCTCGACTTGTTGTTGTTTGTTGTTATGTAAACCTCTATGTTAGTTGGCTTCTGTTGTGAAAGAATGATCATTAATGCTGCTTTACATTGAAATGGCTATTTGGTTAAAAACCAGTGGTTAGGGGACTTAAACTGGAACTGCAGTTTTTTCTAAAAATTGAGTTAGCTATGACAGATTTCAGCCAAAGCAAATTTTTCCTCATGTTTTTTTTGGAAAAATGATAAGTAGAGACCTTTTTTTACATTTTTTAAGATATTTACTTAAGAACAGGCCGTGGAACTTCTGCTATAAGACATATAGGACTGAGTTGGCATAAATAGCTATGATTTGCTCCAAAAATCTGAATAACTCTGTATGTTTTCAGGAAATACAGTAGATAGATCCCCTCTGCTTTTCATCAGATGTTATTTATCAAAAACCGAATATGGGGTATTTTCAAGAAGTAACAAGTCTGAGGTATCTTGTTGAATGTGCCGAATAGATGAAGAAGTGACATTTGAACAGAAAATTGCTAAGCTATCGCAGGGTGTTATGGTATGAGTTAGGCTACCGCAAAGTGTGTTTAACATAAGGTCTTTTATATTGTGCTACTAATTTCTTAAAAAGAAACAGTCTCAATTGGATAGGTATACAGTTTGACTTTAAATGTTGTATAACAAACTGCTTGCCATGAAGCATACCTTTCAAAAGAATTACCAGAGGACCTAGATTTTTTTTTGTGGGGGGGGAGGAGTGTGTAACAGAGAACAGATTTAAGCATGCTAATGTGTGCTGCCTAACAAAACGCAGATGTACCCTGTACACTTCCAGTCTTGTCACAGTCAGGGTTTGTGTCATGTTTTACAACTTTCTTATAATTTTTGACTTGATTCACTAAAACATGTGACCATCATTTATTTCAGGGAACTAAAGAGAATTGAGAGTATCACCCGTTCTCCAGTCTTCGCTCACTTTTCAGAATCATTAGGCGGACTCTCCACCATTAGGGCCTATCGGTAATGTATACATTTTTAGGAGGATATGCCATCACAGTTTCTTCTCTGCCAGACAGACCTCCATGGATTAGGCATTTATCTTCCAGGAGGTAAAACTGCACCGTTTGTGAACTTTGACTCCTAGTTGACCAGTTGCGGAATTTTTCCAGTAACAATTCGTAAACCCCAGGTCCCTATGTTGAGGGCCTCATTCATATTTTATTGTTGGCTTTTTGACTGAAATGGAAGGTAACTGCGTCATAGAAAACAAAAAGCTAATTTGGTATTTAATTATTAACTGTACATAGATATGAATTGAAAGTGTACAGCAAAAAAGAGCTGTTATTAAGAAGAATCCCATGGCTTGTCCAAGAGATCCAAAGGGCATTATTTTTCTGTCCTTGTGTCTTTTAGAACTACACAGTATCATTATTTTTATGGTTACATCTTTAAATAAAGATTGGTGATTTTTCTTTGCCAAGTAATTTTTGAAGACTTTTTGAGCAAAATAGTGTCAAACATGGTTGCAATTACCCATCTTGCTTGTTAGTGACAAAACTGTATCACAGATTGTGCTTTGCACAAAGTGTTTGAATTTTATTGAGCAGTAATGCCTGACCTCATTCTCAGATGTTTTGATCTCTGAGCCAAGGGTTCAGTCATTTAAGGAAAAGTTTGTAAAATTTTGTATCAGTCAATTCACATGTACCAGTCAAGTTTTTCAACAGTTTTAATGTGACTTAATTGATGGTACTTTAATTAAATTAGTTATGAAAGGGAGGGTGGGAAAATAATTGGGTTGCCCTGGATTTTTGTGTTTTAAGAAAAAGATTAAATCACCTTTGTTGCTTATTTGTTGTCTAATTTGCTTGTTAAACTTCAGGGAGAAAGCTCTTGACAAGTCCTCCAGTGTTTTATATATAAATATGGCAGCAAATTATCAGTTTATAATGCAAAGGCTATGTGTGAGTTGTTTCATGTTCAGATCCTGTTTTAATCTGTCTAGAAAATATGAAATCATGACCTACTTGCTCAATTGTCAGTATTCTTATTTTTCCTCCCAGTGTTCAAGATCGTTTTATGAGGAACAGTTTGGATAAAATTGAACACAGTAATGTCAGCTACATATACCTACAGACAGCCAATCGCTGGCTTGGGGTACGACTGGTAAGTGGCAACTCCAGAGTACCTTTATCCATTGGCAAAGTAGACTAGTCTTCTCTAAGTACCTGGATGACATTTAATCATGTTTGAGTACCTAGTTGAAATGTGACCTTGTCTCATCACTTGGTTTATTGGAGTACTGGACTTGCTGATTGATATTTGATCATACATGAATACCAGGTTTATATCTGAT
The DNA here is from genome assembly GCA_037179385.1 of Holothuria scabra. NCBI lineage: Eukaryota > Metazoa > Echinodermata > Holothuroidea > Aspidochirotida > Holothuriidae > Holothuria > Holothuria scabra. The sequence goes on from CM074181.1 coordinate 32,361,329, forward strand.
CATACCTGAGTACCAGGTTAATATCTGATCATACTTGAGTACCATGTTTATATCTAATCATACCTGAATACCAGGTTAATATCTGATCATACCTGAGTACCATGTTTATATCTAATCATAACTGAGTACCACGTTAATATCTGATCATACCTGTGTACCATGTTTATTCTTGATCATACCTGAGTACCCAGTTTATATCTGATCATATCCCAGTACCAGGTTTATAAATGATCATACATGAATACCTGGTCGATATTTGATTATACCTGAGTTAACTGAACAACATCTGATGATATCTGAGTACCAGGTTTGTGTATATCATACATAAATACTTGGTTGATATTTGATTATACCTGATTACCTGGTTTATATCTGATCATACCTGAGCACCTGGTTGATATTTGATTATACCTGATTACCTGGTTAAAATCTGATGCTTTCCAAGTTTCAGGTTTTTTATAATCATACATAAATACCTGGTGGATATTTGGTTATACCTGAGTACCTGGTTAATATCTGATCATACCTGAGTACCAGGTCTATATCAGATCATACCTAAGTATCAAGTTTATATCTGATCGTATCTGAGCACCAAGTTTTCATCTCATCATATTTGAGTACCAGGTTTATATCTGTTCATACACGAGTACCTGGTTGATACCTGATCATGATTATCTGTTTGATACCTGACATTGTTTGTGGGTTTATATCTCATCACATTTGTTTGTCTGTTATTATTGAATTGTCTTGAAACACTTAATGGTGCTAAATTAACTAATAGAGTGATAAAGTAATGTTCATTACAATCATATAATATATGTGTTAATATAAAATAATTTGGGTAATTTTAGTTCTTCACAGAGGATACTGTTCTTTATCTTTATTATTTCAGGATTTTTTAGGATCTCTGACTGTTCTAGGGTCAGGCCTGGCCTGCATGGCAGCTGCATCATTCAGTGATCTCTCACCTAGTCTTCTTGGTTTGGCATTAACATATGTGCTTTATGTAAGTATATTTCTTCCTTAGTATCAACCAACTATTTAAGTATAATATCTTTGGTAGTATATTATATCAGTATCCACTCTGTGTTAGTGTGTACTCATGTGAGTATGCTCTGTCTGAAAGTTGATGTATGTTTGTTGTGGAAACATTGATATAAATTCTGGGTGTAGGTAAGGTAAGATTAAAAAGAGTTTTATGCCTCAACTTAACCTTCTGTTTTAATCTAGCCATTCCCACAGCTTCTTTTTGGAGATTGTGGGGCAATAAATTGTTTCCCTTCTCCATGGCTTATGTGGAGCATTAACCTACAGTTTCAGCAGATTCTAGTTTTCATGTCTTTGGTATGACCATGCCAGGGAATCCAACTCTAGACCTTCGGATATAGAGTGAGGGGCTCTAGACAACACACTCTTATGTATGACTGTGATGAACATCCTTTTTCTCCTGGCTTTTCATGGCTCTAGAAGCGAATAGCAAGTTTTAGCCATCTCAAGCTGGCAACTAATAATTCAGAATCTATCAGAGAACTTCCTGTTCAGGTATCTTGAGATCAATAAATTTGAAGGCATGTGTCCCCTTCAAAGACTATTTGCTCAATAGAGCAAAAAGGTTGGTTTAAACAGGGTTAAATGCTGCAATTACAGAGACAAGTTTCACCCAAGAAAACACCTTTTTCTTGGGTAACATTGGCTAAAACGTCCTATTCAATTCTAGCAGCATGTATTGGAATGATGCATTTGTATCTTGTCATTGTAAATTCTCAGTTTTGATGCATTGAAACTAGATTGAGCAAATATGAAGTAAAGATTTTCTTTTCCATACATCTTATTCTTGCCTTATTGCTTTACAGATGGCAGCAGTGTTGGGTTTTGTATTCCAAGCGTCAACAGACATGGAACTACAAATGAACTCGGTGGAGAGAATTGCTTACTATTCTAATGTTGAACCAGAAAAATATGAAGGTGAGGGCTATGTCTTGATTGTCCCAATCTCTAACTTACGGTTGGTGTAGTCTGTATCATATTGTTAATTCTCTTTTTTAGGTTGATATTAATAGGGTTCTGGAAGAAAATTGGGCCGGGGGGGGGGGAATAGACATACGAGGCAGCAAGGGGGGCACTTCCCCTCTCAATTCAGGCCAAAATAGTTGGTTCGTTTGAATAAAACTTGATAAATGGTGCCATTCACCAACTAATAAGGCAAAAATTGCTCTTTACCCCTGCACAGAATTGCCCCCCAAAGGGCTATGAGGAGGGGGGAGGGCTACCCTTTACTGCACAGAGTGCTACCACTGGTTACAAATTGCTGTTTACTGGTTGAAACAGCCGTAAACCCTCATCTAACTTGCTAACTTGCTACCACTGTTTGCTGCAGAGCATACCATTACAACTTTTGTCAAAACTATCTCTCAGATTGCCTTGGATAGCTTTTCCTATGCTGGGCCCTGAGAGACTCCCCAAAGGAGAATGTATCATGTGGGTGGGTGTTTGGGGAAAGAGAGTGTAACCCCTATGATATGGGTACATAGATTGTGAATGTTTGTTTGGCAATAGCCATTCTTGTTGTCATTTAAATGAATACTGGATTTGAAGATGAAATTATCTTCACCTGTTTGTTAGGTGTCATATTTGCCAGTAAAGCTCATATTTGTATTTTAATTTCAGGTAAACAATCTGCCCCATCTTCCTGGCCTAACCATGGTAACATACAACTACTTAATGTCCATGCACGCTACGCTTCACACTTAGATCCAGTCTTGTCTGGACTAAATGTTGAAATCAAAGCTGGGGAAAAGGTTTGTTTTAAGTTTTTAGCACCCTTATTATGATGTTATTCTTATGCCTCAGGCCCTCAATAATTTCCCTGTTGACTTACACACTTTAGTAGCTCATTTTCAAGGCCCCTGCCACCTTGTCAAAGTTCACAGCTATTTCAAGACACCCATCACTCAAAAGCTGATAAGTTTGCCTATCATGGCACTACAAAACTTCCTTACCATGACCTTTTAGATTTTGAGCTACAAGGAGTTAAGAGTTTTGTAGGGTACACCCACCCCTTAGCCTCTTCACCACAATGGAAAACCTCTTCCATTTGACAGCGATTTTTTGAACGATCTAAATCACCATCAATCTTACCCAAATTTTCAGCATTCACCCTGTGGCAAGTTCTCTTTCATCCTCATGGACTTTCATTACCCAGCTGGCAGGTTATCCTGACAAAATTTGGTGCAGACCAGAGTTAAAAGAACTACCTCATTGAGGGTGTGCACTTGATGCCGTAGAACATTACCCTAATGGAGTAGTAAGGCCATATGGTTTGCTTTTTCCCGTGTTATCAAATGTTTCAATTTAAATGAATTAAATCTCTAATTATAACTGTTTTTGCATGTTTATATTCTTTGATTTGAAACAAAGTTATATCTTACAAGTCATATTTGGAAACATGTCCATCAAATCTTACCCAAGTCTAATTAATTTTCAGATTGGCATATGTGGTCGAACAGGCAGTGGCAAATCGTCTTTAGTCCTCACATTATTTCGAGTCATTGATGTGTATAAAGGTGAGTATTCACAATCCAAACTTGATCCTCATGGCAAGTGTCCAAGTGCTCTTGGTGACAGGACTCATTTCTTTGAGTTCATTTGTGATTATTATTGTGGGAGTTCAGGCAGCAGTGTGAATCCAGTGCACACTCTTGAGAGTGCCGTGATGTACATAAATAAATCTCTTGAAGTACTTGTACCCTGGCAGCAGGTAGTGTGGTACCACAAGGCATCCTCAATCTGGGTGCAGGATATATATAATCAGGCATCTGCTTTCAGCAGCCTCATTCTCATTGTCCGCTTGCAATAAAACTCTTCATATACTTGGACAGGTTTCTAAAAAAGATGGCTTAGAAAAAGTGAAAGAAAAGCAGACAGTTAAATAGGTGACCACTTAAAATTGTCCATAAGTAGTTAATTTCTTCATATTATTTTGAGGTTACTAAACCTGTGGTGTTTCAAACAAAATGGTTTATACACTAGTTATGCAGTGTATGAGTTAGTGTCTTTATAGTATTTTAATCCAGAAGGATTATAGGTTGAAATCTATGCAATCTAAAACCAAATCTTGGTGTATACTGTACTGTTAATAATTCCAATGACTAGAAGCAGGACATAAAACTTGGTCCATTCTCATTCCTTATGAACGTTTTAATCCTATTAAAATTTATTTTGATTTGAATTTTCATTCATTCACATTTGCAATGGCCTGTATCACTTTCTTGAGGTTGCTTAACATCACATCTCAATAAACTAAAAAGCTCAGTTTTTCATCATGTCCATAATAGTTACAGGCTTACTGTACTGATAACTGCATTATTTGTTCCAACATTCCAGGTGCTGTTTTCATCGACGGTCAGGATATAGCTAATCTACCTCTTAAAGACCTGCGGAGAAGTCTTGCCATAATACCACAAGATCCTATTCTATTTACAGGAACCATAAGGTAAGGGGAACTTACCCAATCTTCAAACAAAATGTGCTGCATGCCTCTGTGATTGCTGTTATACCCTTTGTGGTAATGTTTGCCAAGCTTTACTGATTAAATTATCACAATGCTTTGGCCTAATTGAAATGTGCTTACTTAAGAGGATGTAACTCGTCAATAGTTAGAAAGATGTCAGTATCACAGGGTTTCCACCAAGGGGCAAAGGGAGATCTTTGTACCTTTTCCAGAAGAAGGAGGGTAAAATGCCCCCATTTCATTTCTGTAAAAATAAAAAGTGTTAGTATCTGGGTTTCTTATGTAAGAAGAGAATACCTTCCAGCAATGTTCAAACTTACATAAATAGTCTTTAAATCCCTTCAGATTGTACCGTATGGGGCCTTGGAAGAAGATTTTGCCTCCTGAACCCTTTTGTAACTTGAGCCAAAGCCAGTGTGAATTTGGACTTTGGGTTTAGTAATAATAAATTTAGCCCTTTTTTTTTTTGAGTTTCTGGCAGAATCCCTGAGTCATTAAAATATGGTACAGATGATATGCATATACATGCATTGCAGTTGTGGTTGGGTCCAACAAATCTTATTTTTACTTGACATCCCCTGTGACTTTGTTACCAATGAAATTAAACTTTAGAAGCATCATGGAAGTGTGCAGCAGAGTGAGAGTACATTATTTATAACCTGTGAAAGCCTTGTACAATAAGGAGAGTGACTGGATGAGTCGGTGACCGGGTGAATTTTGTTTTTTTCTATGGAGAATCACCAGATTATTTGTTGACTGGGTGAATTTTTATTTTTCTCTAAACATGAGGAAATACAAAAGATGATTTACAAGTAAATATCACTGATGTAGTTAAAATGATATGTAGGTGTGACATTCAAAAAGGTTTTTTGGGTGGGGGGAGGAGGGGTGAAGATTAACAAGGGCTATTCAATCCTGGACAAAAATGATGGGACATTTTTGCCCAAATGTGGCAACACATATGCACAGACTCGCTAGTTTTCCAAAATTCCGTCTCCCCTAACTCAATGTTGTCCTTAACAAAATATTCCTAAAATTTCAAAAATTGCAACATTGAACGGTGGGGGGGGGGGGGGGGGAGATTTTTGTGAAGGATTGTCTGAACAACTGTACACATGTATGGGAGCATGTGGATTTACCACAGAACAGCTGCCGTAGAGTCAAGGAGCATTTAACATTTTGTAATTTTTGCAGTAATATGTAAATCTTGGATTAAAATTAATAAATGTAAAGGGACAGTGGCATGATTAATCATTGATTTCAACATTTCCAAGATGATCATGCATGATACTAGGCTGAAGGGAAATAAACTAATCTAACCAGTCATTTCAATATTTGGGTTAACCAGGGCTTGGGATGAGTGAATTCTAAACAGGTGTAAGTGCCCAAATAAATTTTTAAACAACATACAAATATGTAGTAAAAGAAGAGGAACAAATTATTGATACCATGTGAAGTTAAAAATAACATCCTGCATGAGTAGCAATGACAAAAAATTACACTTTGAACACAAAATCCATCAATGAGAACGGTTTCTGGTAAAATTGCAGTTAATTTGATATAGCGACCACACAAGTGACAATCTGCCATTGACCTGACGACCATCTACCTTTGACCTACACAGTATTTAAATGGAACTGACAGTCAACCGCACATTTTTATGAAGGGACCTATTTCAAAATGATAATTTCAGCAATTATACGGTTGACTGTGGCAAACAAGGAATAAACTACATTGGAAGAAACCAATTATTACTGTAGTAATGTTAAACCATCTCATCTTTACATGCGGCAATTTTGCATGTTTATGACATGAAAAAAATAATAAAAACAAACGGTAGATCGTGTGGTTCACCCTAGTTTAGAGATTGCAGTCAGAGCAAGGCGCCCTCTTCTTTAGTCTGTGGCTTATTTCCAAAGTCCAAACTGATTATTTTAATGTTCCTACTATTGGCTGAATGAAAGAATCATTCCACTTTGGCATTGATTGAATAATGTTTTCAATTATTTAATGGGAGTTACCTGTAAGATTGTTAACTACTTAATAAAAACTTTTTGTTTCCTTGATTACAAAATGGAAAATTTTACTGTATACTTTCCTAACACAACTTTATTATCACGGCTTTCAAACTTGTCCCAAAAATGCGACTGCTTCAACATGATCTACAGTGTATGTGCCCACTCCTATATATGTGTACAGCCGTTCAGACAATCCTGGACAAAAATGATGGGACATTTATTGTCCAAATGTAGCAACACATATGCACAGACTCGCTAGTTTTCCAAAATTCCCTCCCCCCTAATTCAATGTTGTCCTCGACAAAATACTCCCAAAATTTCAAAAACTGCAACATTGAACCGGGGGGGGTCGGGGGACTGTCCCATGTATTTTTGTCCAGGAGGCTATTTAATGTTGCATTAGGAAGACAGTTGCTTTAAAACTGTGTTGACAACATACCTGTCAAGTTTTACATTTGGATGGGGACTTGCTGGAAGTCACCCAAATATAAACAAAGATAAGGAAATAATTACTCCGCCAGCTGAAACAAACAATCATTCCTCCTGACAGATGGGATGGAGAAAGCAAAGGATTACAGGGGATGATTGTTTGGAGTGTAGTTTTGGAACTAAATTATTCAGTTTGTAGTCCATGGAATTTGGATCACATGACTGTTAATATTACTGGGTATTTAGTGAAAGAAAACTGGGTAAAAATTGAGAATAAAAATTATTTTTAATAGATCTAATGTTCAAGTATATGGATGATACTCGCCTCTTAACCTATTAATCTTTGCATGACATGACCAATGGTAGCTGTTTTGCTTTTTACATTTAAGTACTGTTAATCAGTTGTTAAAAAAAAAGAACTTTTTCATCTGTTTCAGATTTAACTTGGATCCATTTAACAAGAGGATAGATGAAGACATTTGGGAGGCAATTGAAATAGCTCAGCTCAAGAAAACTGTACAAGATTTAGCAAATGGATTAGGTAGGTTTGCTTGTCATATGATTGGCTTTTTATTTGTAACAGGAGGGTCACTTCTGAAGGTAGGGTAGCCTGTGTAATGTCTATGTGGCTGCCAACACCCTACCACCCTAAGGTCTGGAGTCAGACACCTGGCTGGGTCATACCAAAAGCTTTAAAAATGGAACCTACTGCCATTGTGTTTGATGGTAAGCATAAGCAATGGAGTAGGGCAAACGAGCCAGTGAGTCACACCTTGAAAAAGGTCAATGGCTGGCCAGGTTTAAATCAATTGGTAGAAACTGAGCCATTAAACTCTGTCTAACCAACCTTTGTGCTATTTCTGAGGTAGGTAGAGTTCAGTGGTTGAAATCTTTGCAATACTATCTTAATTGCAAATTCATGTAAACCATAAATGTATTTGCGTAGCATAGCTTTAGCACCTTGAACTACTTGTCTAACATTTGAGACATTTTTTGTCATTATTTTATTTTAGTCTTTGAATGATTATTCCTTGTTTACGTGTTTTAGATAAAGTAAGATGTTTCATCCTTATTAAGGAAAGTTAAAAATGCAGTTTGCATCATCTCTTTTTGTGTTTAGATTCCATGGTAACAGAAGGAGGGGAGAACTTCAGTGTCGGCCAGCGTCAGCTATTTTGCCTGGCCAGAGCTTTCTTGAGGAAGAGTAAAATACTTGTGATGGATGAAGCTACTGCATCTATTGACATTAAGACTGTGAGTTATTTATCCAATTTTCTGAGAATTATTTGAATAATAAAATATGGCACAGAGAATATTTTAAAAATGCTATCTTTATTTTTAAATTTATGAGTATTGCAGCTCTCATTTTTCAAATTCATTCATCACCCATCCCAAAGAAAGGTTTTGACTGTGGCAAGAACTGCTGTACAATTCTTCTGCTTCTCAAGATACCTAATTAAATGTTCATATGATAGTTTAAATTAAACTAAGCCTTTATGCTGAAAGCATGTTATTTAATGTGATATTTTTCCATTAAAATAATTTTATAAAAATAAATAAACCTCAAGAGAGACAGAGCTTAGACCATTTAACAACACAAGTGCCTAGTGATGTTTTTTATTCGTGTTGGTAACTTGAAAAAAAGTCTTTGGCCCTCCTGACTTAAACCAACTGGTTAGTAATTGAGCTGTAAAACCTTCTCTATAAACTATTTAACAAGTTGTCTGTTCATATTACAGAGTCCTTAGGACTTGAAGATGGTCTTTTAACAAGGGTTAAATTAAGCATCTTTGTGATGATTGCAAAATATTTTTCTGTTTCCTCTAATTTGGAAGTTTTTCCCTTTTTCCTTCAGGATACCATATTACAGGAAGTTGTGTCTACTGCATTTCAAGATAGAACTGTATTAACAATTGCTGTAAGTACTAGGCTTAAAGATATCATTGTATAAAGTAGGTTTCACTTGAAAATGTCCAAGATAGAACAGTTCTTACAATTGGAAAGTAGGGTTTAACTGTTTACATGCAAATTTGGAGATATAAACACTGGACTCATGCTAGTCGTATAAGCATTATCATGTTTTAGTATACAAATAATGAATGTTTATGAGTGCGATAGCGGTGAATTATTTCTTGAGTTGAAAGATTGCCACCTTCTATTCAACGAGGCGAAGCCGAGTTGAATAGAGGTGGCCATCTTTCAACGAAAGAAATAATTCAACACTATTGCACAAATTAAAACATTCATTGTTTTATATAACACCTAACTTTCTAAATATTCCTTGGCTAGAATTTGATTTTGCCTAATGTTAGCCTACCCCAGTCTGAGTTTTGTCTTGTCCTGTTGAACGCTAGTTCTTGCGTGTATGTATTACTCGTATGATATAAAGCTGCAGTGAACTTGCGTACATCGTACTGTTTGTTATTTTACTTAGCCTAGCCTAGGCCTAGGCCACAGTCTGTACTACTGTTCATAACTCTCAATCAATGTAAGCCCGCACTTGCGACTTAGTCTACGTTCCGATAAAGTAGTAACTTAGTAGCCTAGGCCTGGCCTATATTTCATTTTCTTTTAGGCCTAGGCTAAACACCTAACGCCCAAAATAGATTTTGGTCAAAATTTGATAAGAGGGCTACTTACTCGTACATTCAAGCATTCGCTGTCAAAAGCAGTTGTAATCCAAAGTGAAAACTTTTGGCGCGGTAACTGGATTTGTTTACATTATGTACATGTGCCGTCGCGTCTGCAACGTACTTGTATGTAAAGCATATGCAATGCATGGTTCACAACGTGAATTATCAGTTTGCAGCGACGTAGTTCAATGTGAACGTACGAACTTCATACGTAGGTCTTTGTACCGCATAGCCTACTATCAGCACTCTCAGGACTACTGTGCTATTGCACAATGGGGATTACTATTGCAGGATGGGGACTACTATTGCACTTTGGCAGGATCGAATCGTGCGGATAGTGGGGAGCCAATGACTGGCATGTGACCATCAATCCTCCAATCAGATGAAGACAAATTAAGAAGGTGTTATATAATACCCATTATGCACTGTTTATGTTATCAATATCAACTGAATATTATCAATATCAACTGAATATGTTCCTTTAAGGAGTTTGTCAAAACCTGCATGAAAATCACCATGCTGTAGTATTACCTGTGAATGAATGGCACAGTGTCTATCTGGACACACTGGAAGAGAAAGTAAGAGTTGAGTATGTACTTTCACACGTGTTTGTTTTTTTTGTTATTTTTGCAAAACATATGAGAAAAATAAATTTGAACTGAACAACTTTGACATGACAGAATGGAATTTTAGTTATTCTTTTTTTGTTTCAGCATCGAGTATCGAGTATACTGGACTCGGATAAGATTATTACTTTAGATGGAGGTACTATAGTTGAATATGGAGATCCTCAAAGCCTTCTTAATACAGAGGGCAGTTTATTTTCTTCCTTGGTTTATGCAAATCAGTGACAAGAATCAGCCTTATCAAAGCTTTGAATTATCAAAGAACAACGAGAGGAATAGCTTTAATTTTTCAGCAAAATTATTTTAACCTGTGGTTTTAAAGTATTGTAAAATATATCATGTGATTGTCATCTTTTTATCTTTCAAAAGTTCTTGTGTGAAACACATTTTGATTCAAAGTAAATACTCATACTCATGTACTTTCATATGTACTTATAACTTAACATATGTGACCCACCATGGCAGATCAGGTATTATGTGGGCTATGGGTCATACTGAGTTTTCCAGACTGCTGGTAAGAGCTCTGTAAATGCTTCATTTTGATGTCAAAATTATGGGCACGTGACATGTTGAAGTAATTCATACATTTGGTCAAGATGATAAAATTTTAATGAAATACATAACATTATATTCAATAAAATATAGCTGTATTTCAGATGTACATTAGCCGAGTTAATACCCGATCAGCCACGCTGCATCACGTATATGTACATGTTGCCTTAAAGGTAACATGAAAGCTTTTTTTACATTCCTGAAATATTTCCATCCTTCCATTTTTATCATCCAATTTTCTGAAATAGTCTTGGCAACTGACAAATTTTTTGCAGCTTCTTGTAAAGTTTTTAACGACATTATTGATATAACTGACCTTTAACATCAAACTTTCAAAGAAACTTTAAAAACTGTTGCATTTGATATTTATGTTCTTGTTTCAAGACTGAATTAGTTTTACTAATTTCTATACATCTGTCAGTAGCCTTTTATTTTGCAAAGTCGCTGTAAGTCTGTGATACATTTTATATTTATGTTGAGTTCTTCTTTGTTTTTCAAGTTTTTATAAGGCCGAGCCTTTTTTCTAAAGTTGTCCTGAATCTCTGACTTAGAGTTGTTCGACCAAACTGAATATTTACTCCCAAAGGAGTTCCTGCTTGCCAAGGAAGCTTCAACCTCTAAGGATACAAATACTACTACAGGGGCAATCAGAGGTTGTTATTTTCCTTAACTTCAATTCAGCACTACATTTGTACATAGACTTAAATCTAACAAAAAATGATCACAGTGCAATGCTCTGATTAGTTACAGTGGAGTGCTATGTCTAGTCTTTCTTCTGTGTGGATTTTTTATGCAACAAGTATTCAGAAATCTTCATTCAACAGCATGAAGCTAGTTCTGTAATTCATTGTTGTGGCTGTGCACATATGCACATCCTCCAAATTGACGGGATAAACAAACCAATCCTGCACCTACAACACGTTTTCCAAAATTTGAGTTTGCATGAAAATTTGATGAAATCATTCTTTCTTAATCCAGCCATAACATAAGGAGGGATCACAAGTGCACTCTTGTGCAGTGGATTGTGTCCAAATTGTCTCTTTGGTGTAGAAATTTTCATTTTAATGCAGAAAGAACACTGAATGTTTTCATTCGAGTTGGGTTGACACTTACTTAGTGTTGTGTGCAGGTACTGACGAAAACAAGGGAATGCTGTATGCTAGGGACTGAGCTTGGTTTGTATATTCCATGCAGTGCCCCACAATTCCATGCGTCAACAAATTACCGAACTCTCATGTTAGCACAACATTAACATTTCTTTTAACCTGATAGACCTTTGCAACGTTGCTGTTTTCTGGTAAAAAGTCAGTTCAGAAAGAGTAAAACAAGGTACTGGAACAAAAGGTTTATATCCTCTGTCAAACTCTGGTTGCTCCTTTTACTAACCAACCTCAAATCCTTGAGTTCATTAACATCACAGGTGAATCCATTTTTTACAGCCGTTTGTGTGCTACCTTGCAGGGATTTTTATACATTTTCTCAAAGACCCTTACCTCAGTGTAACATACCTCAGTCTTGTCAGATATAGAGGGCATCCTTCAATTCAAGCAATAAACATACCGAAGGATGCTGTTAGTACTTAGAGGAACCACAGATATATGGAAAGCATCTTTTATCATGAATATGTAGTGATTAACAATCTATGGGTGTGGGGCTATACGTGAATCTAAATTGTCACCAGTGTGTTCCTTCATAATCCTAAAGCAAAGCCAGGGGCCACACGGTTTTTCAAATGTAAAAGTAAATGTTGTCATAAGGGGAGAGTAATTTTTCTAACTGGCCAGTATGGGCAGGTGGGCAAAGGAAATACACAAGTGACTTGGCCATAACTGCCAGTTAGGTAAATAACTCTGCCCTAAGACCATAAAAAAGTTAATCTGAAACCACAGTTGCAGTAGTATAGTGAACCATATTTGACAACATTGTTATCTTAGAAAATGGAACTTATATGATTAGCAGTGAATGGCTACCATCAACCCCAGTGAGCTCAATGGTTCAGAGGGCTAAACTCTTTTTTCAAAATATCTGTGGAAATTGCTTACATGTTAGTGAAAATTAAAGTTGATTTCTTAAGTTCTTACTTTGCAATTTTCTGATCATTTTTAGCACTACCACATGTTAAACACTTATAAGTCAGAAAATCAAATATTATGATTTTGATGGGTTTAAAAGTCCTTAGAAGTTAGTTAGATAAGACCGTGTTTCTATCCAATTGGTTTGAGTTTGGTGGGCAAAAGTCTTTTTGGTTTCGATGAAAAGAGAAACCTATGCATTCATGATGGCGTGTGTGTGTATGTGTGTGTGTATGTGTGTGTGTGTGTATGTGTGTGTGTATGTGTGTGTGTTTGTGACACTTTGCTTATTTACACGATATCTTGAGAAGGGAAGATCTGACAGTTCTCAAACTTGGTACACAGATACCCCATACTGAGAGGAAGAACCCTATTTATTTTGGTTGAGGTCAAAAGTCATCTGGGGTCACAGGGGGTCAAAAACCAAAATCCTTGTTTACGCAGTATCTCGAGACAGGAAACTTGGATTAATTTCAAACTTGATATATTGATTCGTTATGATGTAAGGAAGAACCCTATAGATTTTGGTGGAGGTCAAAGGTCATTTGGGGTCACGTGGGGTCAAACCCCGAAATCCTTGTTTACACGATATCTCATGGTACAAAACTTGGATTAATTTCAAACTTGATATGTTGATGCGTTATGATGTAAGGAAGAACCCTATTGATTTTGGTGGAGGTCAAAGGTCATTTGGGGTCACAGGGGGTCAAACCCTGAAATCCTTGTTTACACAATATCTCATGGTAGAAAACTTGGATTAATTTCAAACATGATATGTTGATGCGTTATGATGTAAGGAAGAACCCTATCGATTTTGGTGGAGGTCAAAGGTCATTTGGGGTCACATGGGGTCAAAACCCGATATCCTTGTTTGCATGATATCTCATGGTAGAAAACTTGGATTAATTTCAAACTTGATATGTTGATGCGTTATGATGTAAGGAAGAACCCTATCGATTTTGGTGGAGGTCAAAGGTCATTTGGGGTCAAACCCTGAAATCCTTGTTTACACAATACCTCATGGTAGAAAACTTGGATTAATTTCAAACTTGATATGTTGATGCATTATGATGTAAGGAAGAACCCTATCGATTTTGGTGGAGGTCAAAGGTCATTTGAGGTCACATGGGGTCAAAACCCGAAATCCTTGTTTGCATGATATCTCATGGTACAAAACTTGGATCAATTTCAAACTTGATATGTTGATGCATTATGATGTAAGGAAGAACCCTATTGATTTTGGTGGAGGTCAAAGGTCATTTGGGGTCACGTGGGGTCAAATCCTGAAATCCTTGTTTACACTATATCTCATGGTAGGAAACTTTGATTCATTTCAAACTTGATATGTTGATGCGTTATGATGTAAGGAAGAACCCTATTGATTTTGGTGGAGGTCAAAGGTCATTTGGGGTCACATGGGGTCAAAACCCGAAATCCTTGTTTACATGATATCTCATGGTAGGAAACTTGGATTAATTTCATACTTGATATGTTGATGTGTTATGATGTAAGAAAGAACCCGATGTATTTTCGTGGAGGTCAAAGGTCATTTGGGGTCACATGGGGTCAAAACCTGAAATCTTTGTTTACATGATACATTATGGTAGGAAACTTGTATCCATTTTAATCTTGATAGGCAGATGTGTTATGATGTAAGAAAGAACCAGATTTATTTTCGTGGAGGTCAAAGGTCATTTGGGGTCACATGGGGTAACACCCGGAAATCCTGGTTTACACTATATCTCAAGGTAGGAAACTTTGATTCATTTCAAACTTGATATGTTGATGCATTATGATGTAAGAAATAACCCAATAAATTTTGGTGGAGGTCAAAGGTCATCTGGGGTCACATGGGGTCAAACTCCGAACTTCTTGTTCACACTATATCTCAAGGTAGGAAGCTTGGATTAATTTCAAACTTGATATGTTGATGCGTTTTGATGGGAGGAAAAAGCCTCTTGATTTTGGTAGAGGTCAAAGGTCATTTGGGGTCATAGGGGTCAAACTCAGAAAAACTTGTTTAGGATAGCTCAAGGTATGAAAGGTGGAAGGATTTTAAAATTAGTATGTAAATGAATTATGGTGAGAAGTATGAGTCTGTATAAGGTTTTTCCTTGTGGAGGTGAAAGGACATCTGGGGTCATGATCGGTCAAACTTTGAAAAACTTGTCAAAATGTGATATCTCAAGGTAGGAAACTTGGATGGATTTCCTAATTAGTATGTGGATGTGTTATGGTGAGTTGAAAGTACTGTACCTGTTGTTTTTGGTGGAGGTCAATGGTCATCTGGTATCACCTGGCATCAAACTCTGAAAACCTTGTTTGCAGAATATCTAAAGGCACAGTATGAAATTTGGCTTTTTGAATAGAGAAATGTTTTGGTTAAAAGAAAAACCAGTCACTTACAGGTGGAGGCAAAGGTTATTTTGGGTCAACAGTTGTTACAAGAAATGTAGCATTTTATTGAAAAGAGCATGTATGTATCATCGAAACCTCAATGCATTTTTGCATTCTGGTTTCCAGTTGTGGCTCACTGGCTTGCTTTCCCTATTCCATTGCTTATGCTGAGCACCAATGACAATGGCAGTAGGTAAGGTTCCATTTTTAAAGTCTTCCGTATGAGCTGGCCAGGAGTAGAACTCCCAGCCTTGTGACTCCCAAGTTTAATGCTCTAACCACTAGACCATGCAGTCAATCCTTAACAAGGAACACTTCTACTTAATGGAATGATTGGCAAGTATGCTACCTGTGAATTGTGAGGAATATTCAAAGCTTGATATTTTCCATCCCTTGCCGAAGGCAGGCAAGGAATCTATGTGATGGTGATGTCATGTGTGTGTGTCTATGTATGTTTGTGTGCATGTGACGGTCTTGCTTGTTAACATGATATATCAAAATAGACAAGTGTGACTAATTACAGGTTGGGCATATTGAGTAGATGATCCCCATTGTTTTTGTTGGAGGTCAAAGGTCATTTTGGATTACCAGAAGTCAAATAGAAAATACCTTGAGAATTTCTTGTAAACACAATGTCTCAAGTTGAATAATTGTGAGTAATCTCAAACTAGCATGTGCTTTGGTCATACCAAATAGATGAACCACATTGTGTTTGGTCAAGGTCAAAGGTCTTGTTGGGTCACCAGAGGTCAAATGGTAAATACCGTAGGAATTGCTTTAAACCATTATCTCAAGTTGGATAACTGTGAGGGATCTTATACTAGCATGTGCATTGCTCATATACATGGACCCTTTTCATTTTGGTGAGGGTAAAAGGTTTTTGGGGTCACCAGAGGTCAGAATGCAAAACCTCATAAACATGATATCTCAAGATATGTAACATTGATGGATCTCACAATTAGAATGTACATTGTTCATATGAAGCAGATTAAGAAACACTATCATTTTGGTGGGGTTGAAAGGTCATTGGAGTCAACAGAGGTCAAAAGGTTCAAAACTTTGCAAAGAAGATATAGACGAATCCGGACAGATTGTGATGGTCCGATCTTAATCAGCCATTTCTGGGGGCATCACCTTTAAATTTCCTTCTTTACCTGTTCCATTAATGGTGTGTACACTGAAGTGTATCATAACTTTATCAACTTGACTGACTATGAGGATTTGAAATTCCTGTAGACAATAAATGAAGATGATTAAAGGCTGATGGACCCCACTAATGGCTGCCTACAGTCACTGAAAACAAGTGGTAATCAGATTTTTCTATATCAATGAGGGGGGTAGCTAACTGTGATGGCTCTCATACAGGTTGCATTTGCATTGCCCATATTGAGAGGGCAATCAGTATTGTTTTTGTTCATTCAAGAAACACTGTCAATTTGAAAAAAGAAAAAAAAATAGAGACATTTCAGAGGCAAGGAATCATGTTTAAGTCTTTTGGCTCTCAGATTTTTTTTTGTTGTTGTTTTTGTTTTTTGTCAAGGTATGAGGTTCAGCTGTAGCATCTTTCATAATTCAGTTTTCAACCTTTCCATTCTTTCATCAAACAGTATTATTCACCTGTTATCATTTGCGTAATTCAGACCCCAAAAAATAAATAAAATGAGATGAGCATTTTGTAGAAACAGTTTTATTTTTTATCTGACACAGTATTGACTCAATACATTGCATAAAATGGTCCACAATGCCTAACCTTGAACAACCTGTACTCTAGTTTACTCTCACATTTGAAGAAAAAGATGAAAACGTAAGCATACTAGAGACCATTTGTTATGCACAGTGAAATGTCAAGTCACAGTTATACAGAATATTGACAAAAAGTCACATTTTAACAAGAATGTGAAAATCATGACTACCAGTTATGGGAAGTTAAAATGGTACTCAAACTTTGACACTTTGACTGGAAACTCAAACAGAAAGGGAATACTACAGCAAGAATCACATAACAATTCCATAAACTCAAAAAGGTATAAATCAGACCTACATGCAGTAAATTTGACAGCATCCTAAGCTTTCTCATTTTGTAACTTTTCAGACATTGGGGGAATATTGGAAAAAATGTAAGAGATTCCAGTTTTACATCAGAATTGCACATGGGAAATCATAAAAAATTAGTAACAATGCTTCAGTACAAGACATGAAATTTGACATAATGAACAAAATGAGATTGGTTGCATAAAACTATTTCCTCAATTATATTCAGGAGAAGCTAAGTAATCATGCTAATTTTTGAATGAGCAGGTTGATAATATAAAATGAAATGCTGCCACCATCCAACGTATTTATAAGTAACTGATGTCACATTTTCACCAAAAGAGCACCATATCAGAGTCATTTCAGACATTTCCATTTCTGAAATATCTGTGTCAGTAGAGCGCCATCTCGGCAGTGTCGGCTAAATCCAGTTTGCAATATGTTTGCAGTTGGCTATTTCCATAGTTGAAAGTAACACATTTTATCAAATAAGTAATTACTGTGAATTCCAGTCCAAACAGTTATCTCAAGCAAAGTTCATGCACTTTTTTCTACAGGTGGGATGACAGAGGAACTTTGTTAAGTAAGGCAGGTTTTCCCAAATAAATTTTTTTTTCTTTCAGTACCAACAGGGGTAAATGCTACTTTTACTAACTCTTTTTGTTATCTGAAAATAACCCAGCCAAGTAATTAGAGAAAATATGCAGTCTGGTAAAAATGAATGACATAAAAAAAGGCAAAAACATAAATTTGTACAAAAAAATATATTACAACATAAAATGGAAAACATGTTCATGCAATAATTGTAGTACCATAATAGCCAGTCCCTTTTGAATATGCATACACTACAACGTTTATGAATACATACTAATTAATCATTATAGGAAGTGTGCCTAAAATAGATGAAAACCTTTAAGGTGAAAGTCAGGTGTAAATAGAATACAACAAGTTCCAGCCCGGGAGTCATCTAAAATTTAAATGGAAGAAAAGGTTAACAAAATACCAAACCTTTTGCTGAAATCGTTACAACTTCTTCATATAAAGATCATATTTTCCTGATTTCAGATTAGATCAATATCATATAGCATCACTGAAAACAATCTTTACATTTTATTTACACCTAGATTAAAATAGCTACTACATCTCTGACTTAATATTCCCCTCAACCTAGGTCGGGTAGGCATAGAGCAGTGATTTTGGAGAATGACCCCCAAACTGTGATTTTACACCTAAAGTAAAATAGTTGAAATAAAAATAGTTAGGTTAAATACAGTAATGGTATCAAACAGAAGCCCCATGGTGCATTTATGTGTCCTGACAGGCATCATTCATGCCTATTTCATTGATGCCCATCTCATTGATGTGCATTTCAGCAGCAGAAGCATCAAGCTATGAGTCCTGCATATTGCAATGCATTCTCATAACCTGCATGATAAAAGTTTATACAGGCATGCATATTTGAATGATATACTGTATCCCTATCAACCATTGAAACTACGGCAGTTCTGTTCCTTACATCTATAACGACAATCTACAGTTCAAAAGAAATCAGTTTTGTGTTCATACTGAACAAACTATAAGTGATGATGTCATATCTAATTGGTGTAAACCTCTAGGCAGTCAACTGTCAACCCAAACTACAGTTTTATAGTAGTCTACATAAATTCTCAATTGGCACAGCTCTTTGACTGACAGCAACTTAAAAAAAAAATGCAGCCTTCTCTAGCTCATATTACACAGCATGTTCTGTACTGAGCGTGTTTTATTGATACATTGGGGTATTGTATACTCAACGTGAATCAATAATCTGAAATTGTGTCTGGGCAAGGACCACTTTTAGACAGTTATGGGAGGGGCTTAAGTAAGTAGGTTGAGAGAATTGGAATTGTTTGGGGTGAGAGGATTAGGCCTTTAAAGTATTGATGTTAAAGATTCTGAATGAAGCTTCCTAATTGGATGGAAAATGCCATCTTCTTGTAAGTTTACACTGGATAATGTGAAAAAAATCTTTAAAACAATAGTAAGCACCAAAGAAATGTTTTCAAATATATACAGAAAAAAAAAAGTTTGGCAATGAGCAGAATTTTTAGGTAGTACCAATAAATAAAGTATATACTAAGTGAGTGTGTTGAGTATATGCTTGGATGGATCATTGTATTGCAGAATGAAATGAAACTGAGTACAGCTTTATGAATAGACAGTTAAGAAAGAATTCATGTAGATTAGGTTAGATGGAAATTTATGGCCCAGTTTCTAACCAATTGGTTTAAGTCAGGCCTGCCACAGCATTTTGCCAGTTGTGGCTCACTGGCTTGTTTTCCCTACTCTGTAACTTATGCTGAGCACCAAGCACTATGGCAGTAGGTTTCATTTTTTAAGTCTTCAATATGACTCCGCCAGGAGACGAACTCTAGACCTTTCTACTGCAAGTTGGATGCTCTAACCAAGAAAAAAATTATTTAAGAAAAAGATTCCCAATTTCAGTAGTAAAACACTCTTTATAACGAAAGGCATTCTTTGCAACATTCCCTCTCTTTTCGACTTTTACATCATCATACATAATACCAGCATTTAATGATTAGATTATGATGCTTCATAAGCTTAACCATGAAGACAGCATTGTATCAAGTTAAATGTTTGGATGAGAATTACACTTCGTGATAAAGATGTCACACAATGTAAGTTAGGCCTGTCGCAGCCTTGTTTAGCCAATCGTGGCTCACTGGCTTGTTTTCTTCACGCCATTGCTTATGCTGAGCACCAAGCACAACGGCAGTCAGTAGGATATATCTTTTATATCTTCAGTGTGACCTGGCCAAACGATAACCTTCCCGAAATTCCCTGGTTTGGGAATCTACGACCCCCGATACTCACTTCCTATTTACACATTGTAATCCCCACTTACCCCGCAGTAAGTTCCTGGTGAGCTTTAATAGCAAAGTGGCTCCAGGTGACCTCTGGCAGAGGTCACCCACTTGTGGCAAATACGGGAACAAAACTGCATCAAAGTCCTTGGACAGGCAAGCAGGAAGGAGGACCTCTTGGGTGACCTCTGGCTCTGGGATTACAAAGTGTAAATTGCAGGTAAGGATGGGCAATGTAGCAAATCAATACTCATACAACTTTACCATGCAATTGGTTTAAAGATAAACATCTCATTAGCAGTCATAGCATATTATTCTATATCATATCATGACAAATAAAATATTCATTCAACGACATACAGAAACACTGTGAATGACCAAGAGATTATGACCTCCAGCAACCTTATTTTTTGGGATTGGGTGGGGGACAGGACACGGAGGAAGAGGGTGATATATATTTTACATCCATACCAGGAAAATAGGAAATGATGAAAGCTTCACAAAATGATGTAAGAATGTACAAACCTAGCCCAACTCACAAATGTTTCAAATATGAAAGTCCAATATATTAGTTTCACATGCTCTGACAAGGATTACAGAAATACCACATAAAATATTGTTATTGCTTTGAAGTGGGTAGAAAACAAATTGTTTTCACTGTACGATGAAAAGGCAAGACTTGTATACAATTCATCACTTCCTTTTTAAGCAGTTACAATCTGCAACAATGCACAAGTACATTTTGCACTTTTTTTTTGGGGGGGGGGGGTGAAAATACCTTCATGAAGAAATGGTATTAGAAAGCCACAAAAATTGATTGATAAAGAGATATTGAATTACTGAAAAGGGTGTTAATACTTTGTACATAGAGCAACAACTTTTAACTGTAGCCAGTCTCCTCAGCCTTTCCATCAAATACATGTTAGATTTTTTGCTTTCAGAAAATACCTTTAATGCTTAACTTGTTGAAGTTATTTCCCTGTGGTAAGTTAACTAGATGGAGTTAAATGGCCCAGTTTCTCACCAATTGGTTTAATTCAAGCTAGCCATGGCATTTTATCTCATTTCACCATGAAAGACACCACCCTATCATAATTCAAATTGAAAAAGCGACCAGTTGTACAATCAACTAGCCTACAAAAAGCTCAAAGTTTATAGCACGTGACATTTTTATGATGCAGTCTTTGATCATACTCAGGTCACTAACTTTGCACCATAATACTTAAAATAGCTTACTACTTCAGTAACATTACTCTTATTTCACTTTACAGTATACTTTACCAAACTATAGCTCAATACCTGGAAACAAGATGGGACTCAACTCAAGGACTATCTGGAAAAAGATTTCATAAAACATGTTGTAGTGGAAGCAAACTACACTTCACCACATATATTATGTGCATACCCACTAAATGTTCTCACATTTGATGCAACTGCACAGAGTATAAGTATTAGTTGACAATCAATTCTCATACTTGCAAGTACATGGGTATGTGCTAATGCATAAGTACAGTTACAAATTCTCAATATGTCTGACTATTCTTTCATGCCTGTTAGTGGCATTAGTTGCAAAATCACTAAAAATTTTTTACACTTCATTGTTTCACACTCTTAACCATGAATAGACCCTTGGGATTAGACCACGGTTTTCTGTTACATGGTCACCAAAACTGAAGCGCACATGTTCAATCAATACCCACACATTTAAACCCCTTGTGCAGCAAGTCCACTTAGATAGCAGTTTATCGAGTCCACAAATACAGAATGTTTACAATGATGCATTTTGGCTGATCATTTTCCTTTGAACATTTCTGAAGACCCCCTATGGACTGATTAGCAGACTTGATAACTACCAACTAAGTAGATACATAACCTATACGTACAAGTGTATTTAAAGGGCAAGAGCCGGCGCCCCAAACTCATTTTGAAGCAACGGCTAAATCTCATAATTTTCTTCTCACTTCTCTTCAAAGTACTTTTCATAATATTTTAGGATTTCAATATTTCATATTCAAGGTAAGCCAAGCAGAGACTCCCAGTAAATTTCACATTTGAGAAGAAAAAAAATTATCACATGACCTTGAAGAGCCAATCATGAAACAGGTCAGTGTACTACACAACTTCAAGTTGGGGAGACTGCTCTTGCCCTTTATGTTATTTAACATGATGAAATAAACCTATGTAGTTATAGGTCAATACATCACCCTCTGTAACACAATGTACTGAGTGTAACTACCAAATTCCTAACAAACTCAACCTTATCTTAAAGATTTGATAAAACTCAGTACCTGTTGTGCATATACCGTTCACATTAACAACACTGACATTTCAAAATGCTGCAGGTATCTCACCATCTGAATCAAACAGACTCAGTTCTTATAAATATTCACTTAAATTGCACTACACTTGTCAAAAAAATATTTCCTTTCCACCTAAAGTAATCTTTAGTGTTCAGCTACTTATCAAGCAGTTTAAACCACTGATAGTTGCAGAACTTCTTTAAAGAGCTGAACATTTGGAAATCTAGTGTTGATTTCACATTTCAAAACAGACAAGTACGGCAGTATGATCAGGGACTATATCACGATTCACTCAGCATTCGTCCCTTTGTTACCATCAAATATCTTCAACAGTCAATATTTTCATATTCTGTTTCCATAGAACTAAACTTCGACACCAGCACGAGGTGTTCATGGGACAATATTTAACAATAATGGGAACACACATAGCTACCTAATTTACAAGGAGTAAGGTTAAACATAAAACTATTGAGCCAACAAGGGACCCTATGGATGTCACCATCTGTCCACTGTTGCCAGGATCTTCAACAGAACCTTTTGGAGGTTTTCCTGTGAAATGAAGACGAGAGAACACCATCAAGATCGTGACCAATTGCTTTAATTTTGCTACCTTCTTATTAAAAAGAAATATCCAATCCTCCCAACCAAGTCACATGAAATGTTTTCATCTCCTCCTGGTGCAGCCATAAATCTAGTTCATAGATCAAGGTCATATTAACCCATCCTTTAAAGCAGAATTCCAAGCAAAAGTGTAATTTTCATGTGTGAAAGAGGAACTGCACAATTTGGTGAAACTTTCATTCAAATGAAACATATTTCCCAAGGTATCAGGTAGGAAGTTCCAAAGTGAACTTATGCGCAGCAGATGTTATAACCTTCCTCACTTTGAAAAATGATGTTTCAGTCTGTCGTTTTGAATTTAAATAGTGGTAGGACCTCTCTGTTGGAAATGGAAAGTTTGTGAAGTTCTTATACCACTCATGAAATAGTATTCTAATAATATGGGAAGGTGAAGGGAAAAATGGTTGCATGATTGGCAAGTTAAAAAGAAAAACAGAAGATGTTCATTAAAGTGAGGATATGGTTTCATACATGTTTGCTACAAGTTTACTTTGGAACACTAATCTAATAACTTCATTTGCAGATATCGCCAGAAAAACATTTACAATGTGTACATTTCAATATTTAATGTAGCACAGAGATCAGTATATAGAGTGTTCATGATACTGACAAAAAAAAATTTGGCTTTTCAACGGAACATTCAAAATAAAGTACTGCATCTGGATTGTAATATTTAGAAAGAGGCAGATCAAGACAGTTTCTTAATAAGCAATAAATACATTTTGCTACCTTTGAGACAACCAAAACTAAAAGATACGCAAGGAGAGATGGGAAATAGAAAAGGCTGCTGTTCAAAAAAAGACTGGTATAAGTAGGATAGGAACAAGTTATATTCAGGCAGGGTACACAATTGCTATGAAATACACTATGATTGTTCCATGCAGTAGGCCTATGCTACAAAGCACTCGGTCTCCAGGGAGCCAAGTCTCCTGGGCTCTGCACCTTAACAGCTTTGTGTTCACATTCTAATGCAGACCACAAGTTTGTAAGCAGTAGCAACTTACTTACTAATGACCTTGGAAGAAAGTGATAGTTACAGCCCCCTTCACAGATCTCTCTGTCTTGTATCCAAGTAAAATTTCTTTTTGGATCATTTAATAATTCACCCTTTGCAATGTAATCGAAGTGCATACTATTCTACATGACAATGACACCCCCTGTGAGCTGGGGGTTGCAAAATATGCCCACCATTTTTTTTACCTGTCATAAGAGACTACGACTAAAGGGAAGGACTTGTACAGATAACTTGAACTTGAAATGTTTTTGATATTATTTCAATCTTAACATTTTAATTACATCCAATTTGGTGAGTCATAAAATTTCATTTAACCAAATGGCAATAATAAATTGTGGTGCATAACCCAGCCAACCCCCTCCCCCTTCCTTTTACCAACTGGGCAATTGACAAGGTTGAAAGAAAATTCCAGTGCAACTTTTTTTGTTCATTAAGCTCAAAAAAGTACCTTACCTGTCATTATTTCTTTCTGAGCACTAAGCGATCCTTCTCCTCCCTTGCTATACCCTCTAACTCTTATATAGTATCTTGATTTGGGATCCAAAGAACCAATGGTGTGGCTTGTTGAAGTCTCTTCAACTTCAACCACCTCTGCTGTCTCAATGAAGGTACCTTCCTTCCAAAACAAAATCTGTGAAAAAAGCAGAGACTCATTCTCCTGAATCTTTGGAAATAATGTTTCCACAACTGACTGTCTGATCTCGCTTCCGAGACTCTGAATAGTAAAGATACTTTGAAATGAAGAGGTCATTGTTCAATGTACCTTTCCTTAATATGAATGACTCATTAGTGAAATATGTGCCTTCTCAAATGGAATAAAACAATTCATTTTAAAATATGATACATCTTCATCAACAGGGTTGTACAGAAGATAAGAGTCATAGAAACATGATATCAACAATACACAAGGCCTCTTTATTCATCTCCAACTGGACATCTCATGTTTTGTTAAAAAAGAGCCATTGGAGCAAGTTGAACCTGTACTGGATCTTTATGGTTACCATCCTGGCAATAGAACTGACACTGAAGCAGTGGCATATGCAGAGGGGGGTGGGCATTAGGGTGTGGCCCTGTAATTTAAATGCAAATTTTACTTACTGCATGCCCCCCCCCACAATAAGAGATATCCTCGGAGTAAAGTAAATTGAAACAAAAATGTCCACAGTAGGAAGGAAGCAGCTTTTGCCTATTGTAAAATTGTTTGAAAAAGTTGACAGTTTTCTCACCTGATAGCCATCTAATGGTTCCTCTTTACTTCCTGTTGAAATGGACCTCCACTCAACTCTTACTTTGTTACCATTCATTAATACAGCTTTTGTAATCTCTGGTGCTATCATGGGTGCTTTAATCAAAACAAAAAAAGTCTCTTGAAGCTTATTTCTCCCTGTTGCTTCTTGAAGCTTGAAATTTTACTAATGCAACTCCAATTTTTTTACATATAATATTAATTTGAATACTAAAATAGTAAACATACTTTGGCATTTCATGATGAGCACAACAAGCAGTCCTTAAGACTTTAAGGCAATCATTTATCAACCCAAGCTACAGATTTATCAGTTTTTACAGAAATTTTTTCAATTGGCAAAGCTCTTTCAATGGACTTCAGATTCAAAAGAATGCAGAGTAGCTCATATTTAACACTATGCACTGAGAGTGTTCTGATTAAACTTTATAGTCCTTGTAAACTCATCAGGGTATATATACCCTTAAGCAATTAATCGGGGTTGTATCTGAATGATGTTGAGCTTTAGACAATTTTAAGAGTTTTGGGTTTTGGTTAGAAGTAAGTCGGTTGGGAGTAAAGGAACTGTCTGGAGTGACAAATTATTGCCTTGACTAATATTATCAATACTGTATTCCAATACACAGAGATCAAGGGATCAAGATAATCCTAATCAAAGGTGCTCATTAATAGGTCATCCAAAAGATAATCACTGCAGTGCAGCAGTACCTTAGGGATTGTATGAATTGAGACAGTAGTGTGGAGAAGGAATGAGGGAGGGAGGTGTATACCTCTTCAGGAAGAGATTATGAAATCTTAAAAGGCCAATTGATGGAAAGCTTGGTCTTCAGCTACATGTCCCCTCTTTGGGCTGTCACTGATGGGAAATAGTTTTGCTTACATCTTCTTCTCACTTGTAAGAAGAACACATTACTTTCAGAGTGAGTATAAAAAGCAGCAATCAAGCTGCCCCTCCCCCTTAAATACACTTTACCACCTGAAAGTAGAAGTCATCTACTCAATGTGAAGGATTTATAGCCATGAAATCGGTCGAGTCAAAATTTGTTCTATTTTTGATGTTTTGCAGTAACAAAACTTACCCAGTTTCTTTGTTGATGCAGTTTTTACAGCACTAGGGGGACCCTCTCCACCCAAGCTCAAAGCTTCAATGACAACAAAATATTTGGTGGCTGGCTCTAATTTTTCTATCATGGCACTTGTTCCATCTCCTACTGTTTGAACAATATCAGCATCTTCTTGTGAACTCCCTTCTGGCCAATAGTAAATCTAAAATGAGAGAATAAAACTCATTGATGTGACGGATAGTGTCTGACACGATGTAGGCGACACTCACAAGAAACCTTTCCTGTTTACTTGGCTAATAGCATTTTCATCTTGTTTCAGAGTGATATAACCAGTTTCTACTTCAGTGCAATGAAGGTTTCAAAACCCTTTTCATCTCCACAATTGACATTGACATAAAGCATACTATATTACATAAAAACACAAAAAACAAATGTTATGATATAACCGAATCCAATTAGCGCTTGTTGTTAGTGAATGTAGGCAGCCATTAGTAGGATCCATCAGCCTTTAACCATCTTTATTTATTGTGTACGTTAATTTCAAATCCTCATATTCAGTCAAGTTGAGAAAATCAAGACACACTTCAGTGTATAACCATCCATGGAACAGGTAACGAAAGACATTCAAAGATAAAAGGTGATGGACCCCAGTAATGGCTGACTAAAATCAAACCATCATGATCTGTCCGGATTGGTCTATAAGCAAGAAAATGACACAGAAAGATCCAGGGCATGAAGCATTTGGAACCAATAGGGTGATGAGGGAGGAAGGCAGTTTGGAGTGGGAGAACTACCTTTTTAAATGCCAAATCCTCTCACTCCAAACTGCAGTTTTTGTAGTAGTCCGTAAAAATTCTTAATTGGAACAGCTCTTTGCTTGACAGAATGTACTGTTCTAAGAGTGTTTTGATTGCACATTGGAGTCTTGTATAAACTGACTGGTTGTACAAACCAGCTGGTTGGCCTAGTGGTTAGAGCATCTGCCTCTCAGACAGGAGTACAGGGTTCAAATTCTGGTTGAGTCATACCAAAGACTTTAAAAATGGGACATGTTGCCTTCTCGCTTGGTGCTCAGCATAAGAGATGGGAGCAGGGTAATAATACATATCGAGTGTTAAAACTGCGAGTGCTGAAAAGGAAACCAGGTTTGTATGGTACCCAGGGGCCTGAGACAGAGTTTCTGAATGAACAAATTGTGAATGATTTATGTATTGATGCTTGAACACCATGGAAATGTGGGTTTTATAAATCCAAGGTATTTTCATTATCATTATCATTACCCTGAAGCAATAAACTGAGATTGTGTCTGGATAAGGATAAAATTTACAGTTGTGGGAAGGGTTTCAGTAAGTAAGTTATGAGAATTGGAACTGTTTGGGGTCAGAGGATTAAGCCTTTAATCCAAGTGGTTAGAAACGAAAATGTAAAACCTCATCTAATGTACTAACCATTAGTTACTCACCCTGTACCCAGAAAGAACACCTTCAAAATTAGAATCATCTGTACTAACTAACCATTAGTTACTCACCCTGTACCCAGAAAGAACACCTTCAAAATTAGAATCATCTGTACTAACTAACCATAAGTTACTCACCCTGTACCCAGAAAGAACACCTTCAAAATTAGAATCATCTGTACTAACTAACCATTAGTTACTCACCCTGTACCCAGAGAGAACACCTTCAAAAATAGAATCATCTGTACTAACTAACCATTAGTTACTCACCCTGTACCCAGAAAGAACACCTTCAAAATTAGAATCATCTGTACTAACTAACCATTAGTTACTCACCCTGTACCCAGAAAGAACACCTTCAAAATAAGAATCATCTGTACTAACTAACCATTAGTTACTCACCCTGTACCCAGAAAGAACACCTTCAAAATTAGAATCATCTGTACTAACTAACCATTAGTTACTCACCCTGTACCCAGAAAGAACACCTTCAAAATTAGAATCATCTGTACTAACTAACCATTAGTTACTCACCCTGTACCCAGAAAGTGTCACCTTCAAAATTAGAATCATCTGTACTAACTAACCATTAGTTACTCACCCTGTACCCAGAAAGAACACCTTCAAAATTAGAATCATCTGTACTAACTAACCATTAGTTACTCACCCTGTACCCAGAAAGTGTCACCTTCAAAATTAGAATCATCTGTACTAACTAACCATTAGTTACTCACCCTGTACCCAGAAAGAACACCTTCAAAATTAGAATCATCTGTACTAACTAACCATTAGTTACTCACCCTGTACCCAGAAAGAACACCTTCAAAATTAGAATCATCTGTACTAACTAACCATTAGTTACTCACCCTGTACCCAGAAAGAACACCTTCAAAATTAGAATCATCTGTACTAACTAACCATTAGTTACTCACCCTGTACCCAGAAAGAACACCTTCAAAATTAGAATCATCTGTACTAACTAACCATTAGTTACTCACCCTGTACCCAGAAAGAACACCTTCAAAATTAGAATCATCTGTACAAACTAACCATAAGTTACTCACCCTGTACCCAGAAAGAACACCTTCAAAATTAGAATCATCTGTACTAACTAACCATTAGTTACTCACCCTGTACCCAGAAAGAACACCTTCAAAATTAGAATCATCTGTACTAACTAACCATTAGTTACTCACCCTGTACCCAGAAAGAACACCTTCAAAATTAGAATCATCTGTACTAACTAACCATTAGTTACTCACCCTGTACCCAGAAAGAACACCTTCAAAATTAGAATCATCTGTACTAACTAACCATAAGTTACTCACCCTGTACCCAGAAAGAACACCTTCAAAATTAGAATCATCTGTACTAACTAACCATTAGTTACTCACCCTGTACCCAGAAAGAACACCTTCAAAATTAGAATCATCTGTACTAACTAACCATTAGTTACTCACCCTGTACCCAGAAAGAACACCTTCAAAATTAGAATCATCTGTACTAACTAACCATAAGTTACTCACCCTGTACCCAGAAAGAACACCTTCAAAATTAGAATCATCTGTACTAACTAACCATTAGTTACTCACCCTGTACCCAGAAAGAACACCTTCAAAATTAGAATCATCTGTACTAACTAACCATTAGTTACTCACCCTGTACCCAGAAAGAACACCTTCAAAATTAGAATCATCTGTACTAACTAACCATTAGTTACTCACCCTGTACCCAGAAAGAACACCTTCAAAATTAGAATCATCTGTACTAACTAACCATTAGTTACTCACCCTGTACCCAGAAAGAACACCTTCAAAATTAGAATCATCTGTACTAACTAACCATTAGTTACTCACCCTGTACCCAGAAAGAACACCTTCAAAATTAGAATCATCTGTACTAACTAACCATTAGTTACTCACCCTGTACCCAGAAAGAACACCTTCAAAATTAGAATCATCTGTACTAACTAACCATAAGTTACTCACCCTGTACCCAGAAAGAACACCTTCAAAATTAGAATCATCTGTACTAACTAACCATAAGTTACTCACCCTGTACCCAGAAAGAACACCTTCAAAATTAGAATCATCTGTACTAACTAACCATAAGTTACTCACCCTGTACCCAGAAAGAACACCTTCAAAATTAGAATCATCTGTACTAACTAACCATAAGTTACTCACCCTGTACCCAGAAAGAACACCTTCAAAATTAGAATCATCTGTACTAACTAACCATAAGTTACTCACCCTGTACCCAGAAAGAACACCTTCAAAATTAGAATCATCAACAGCATCCCATTTAAGATGAAGTGATGTACTGGAAGATCCATCTGCCTGGACCCTTTCTGGTGCATCAACTGGTACTGCAGTGTTAATAAGAAAAGCAAACATTTGTGACATTTACACATAAAGACAGATGGAATATATGAACTATGCCACAGGGAAGGGGGGGGGGGGCACTGCTATGTAAATTATACTAATCTGTACTATGATATGTCCAAGTATTGAACTCCATATGGCTGTCACAGTTTAGAAGTCACTTCAAGTTATCACAAATTTTAGAAGGGTATGACAGGACAAGTTTTTCTACCTTCTTTTCTCTTCAGTTCTTTTCCTGGAAATATTTTGTAAAACGTGGTGGGGGTGCTAGAGTGTCGAAATTGGGGAGGGGGTGGGAACTAAGGGCAAAGGACAAAGTTGGGTGGCAAAGCCCCCTGAAAGATGAGGTTATAGGGTATCTCTAGATGAAAAATTAAGTCTATGGAAATTTATATTACTTATTTTACCAGTTAACCCAACTCCCTAACTGATCTGCCTAGGGAAGGGAGGCAAGTGTAGGGGCAAGAATAACATGGGGGGGGGGCAAATTTCCCCTCTTGACCTTCCCATTAATAGCATCACCACTGCTTGTATGCTGCCATTAAAATTTGACAAAAGTTAATTAACCCTTTTTAAGGGTGAAGAAGGGTGATTACCCTGTTCACTTTCCATGCAATTTATTAATAACGTTCATTATTCTGGATGACCTTTCATCCAAGTTAATCACCTGATTTAAATCAATATTCACCAGGAACTATGAGACAATTAACCATTTCATTAGTCTCCAGCAATAAATGCTTCTGTTATAACTTGTGTTCATGACATTTTTCAATATGATAAACTATTAACGGGAACAGAGCCCCCTTC
Organism: Holothuria scabra; assembly: GCA_037179385.1. Taxonomy (NCBI): domain Eukaryota; kingdom Metazoa; phylum Echinodermata; class Holothuroidea; order Aspidochirotida; family Holothuriidae; genus Holothuria; species Holothuria scabra. The sequence goes on from CM074181.1 coordinate 32,392,351, forward strand.
AAACCATGCAGTGGCATCACCAGATTTTTCGTATGAGAAGCACTAGGGGTGTACAAGGACTCTTTTCAATTATATTTCATTAGAGGAAAATAAAAATAGTTGTCTTTTCTTGTTCAAAGGGGGAATCAAATCATACAACATCTTTTTATCATTCTCTGACTATACAAGAGGTATCTTTATTTGAAAACCCAACTCTTAAATTACTCCGTGTTTGGTCTAACAACAGAGCATTCCCATCTCAAATTAAAGGCCCAGGTTTGATTCCCAGGTCAAGTCATACCAAAACTCTAAAAAAGAAACCTACTGACGTTGTGCATGATGCTCTGCATAAGAAATGGAGTAGGGAAAACAAGCCAGTTGGCCACAACTGGAAAGAAGGCCATGGCCAACTCGACTTGAACCAATACGTTGGAAACTGGGTCGTAAAACTCCATCTAACTAACTTACCCAAGTCAAAGTTTGGGGGAAACACAAGGTTTTCTAGGAGGACGTGTGCCCTCCTGGAACATTGGCAATGCCCCTGCACCAAACCATTTCAACCCCTCTGCACACCTCCCCCAAGCCCCTAAGCAAAGATACCTACTGACCTTCTTGATAGGAGTACACGATGCTAACAGGGCTAATAGGTCCTGTTCCTTCGTCATTACCGGCCTGTAGCTTGACCTCAAACGGTGTGTACACAGGAACATTTGAAACTATATGAATATTTTCACCAGTCCGCACCTCAGTTGTTGCAAACTGGTTAGCACTGCCCTCTTGCCTCCAATGAACAATGTAATAAATACCAGGACCATTATGGTCTTTACTTTCCAATGGCTTTAAGAGAAGATAAAAGAAGGAAAAACAGAATTTTTTAGAGGCTTTCAACTTTCTCTTTAGCCCAAGTCTACTTTCTCCAACTATTTGAAAATAAGAAAGTTTCTCCACTTTTTGATGTTTTCTAGGACTCCAGAACCATGCAAAAGTCTGAGCCGTGTGTTTTCCTGGTCTGGACTCCAGAACCATGCAAAAGTCTGAGCCGTGTGTTTTCCTGGTCTGGACTCCAGAACCATGCAAAAGTCTGAGCCGTGTGTTTTCCTGGTCTGGACTCCAGAACCATGCAAAAGTCTGAGCCGTGTGTTTTCCTGGTCTGGACTCCAGAACCATGCAAAAGTCTGAACTGTGTGTTTTCCTGGTCTGGACTCCAGAACCATGCAAAAGTCTGAGCCGTGTGTTTTCCTGGTCTGGACTCCAGAACCATGCAAAAGTCTGAACTGTGTGTTTTCCTGGTCTGGACTCCAGAACCATGCAAAAGTCTGAGCTGTGTGTTTTCCTGGTCTGGACTCCAGAACCATGCAAAAGTCTGAGCTGTGTGTTTTCCTGGTCTGGACTCCAGAACCATGCAAAAGTCTGAGCTGTGTGTTTTCCTGGTCTGGACTCCAGAACCATGCAAAAGTCTGAGCTGTGTGTTTTCCTGGTCTGGACTCCAGAACCATGCAAAAGTCTGAGCCGTGTGTTTTCCTGGTCTGGACTCCAGAACCATGCAAAAGTCTGAGCTGTGTGTTTTCCTGGTCTGGACTCCAGAACCATGCAAAAGTCTGAACTGTGTGTTTTCCTGGTCTGGACTCCAGAACCATGCAAAAGTCTGAACTGTGTGTTTTCCTGGTCTGGACTCCAGAACCATGCAAAAGTCTGAGCCGTGTGTTTTCCTGGTCTGGACTCCAGAACCATGCAAAAGTCTGAGCTGTGTGTTTTCCTGGTCTGGACTCCAGAACCATGCAAAAGTCTGAGCCGTGTGTTTTCCTGGTCTGGACTCCAGAACCATGCAAAAGTCTGAGCCGTGTGTTTTCCTGGTCTGGACTCCAGAACCATGCAAAAGTCTGAGCTGTGTGTTTTCCTGGTCTGGACTCCAGAACCATGCAAAAGTCTGAGCCGTGTGTTTTCCTGGTCTGGACTCCAGAACCATGCAAAAGTCTGAGCCGTGTGTTTTCCTGGTCTGGACTCCAGAACCATGCAAAAGTCTGAGCTGTGTGTTTTCCTGGTCTGGACTCCAGAACCATGCAAAAGTCTGAACTGTGTGTTTTCCTGGTCTGGACTCCAGAACCATGCAAAAGTCTGAACTGTGTGTTTTCCTGGTCTGGACTCCAGAACCATGCAAAAGTCTGAGCTGTGTGTTTTCCTGGTCTGGACTCCAGAACCATGCAAAAGTCTGAGCTGTGTGTTTTCCTGGTCTGGACTCCAGAACCATGCAAAAGTCTGAACTGTGTGTTTTCCTGGTCTGGACTCCAGAACCATGCAAAAGTCTGAACTGTGTGTTTTCCTGGTCTGGACTCCAGAACCATGCAAAAGTCTGAGCTGTGTGTTTTCCTGGTCTGGACTCCAGAACCATGCAAAAGTCTGAGCTGTGTGTTTTCCTGGTCTGGACTCCAGAACCATGCAAAAGTCTGAGCCGTGTGTTTTCCTGGTCTGGACTCCAGAACCATGCAAAAGTCTGAGCCGTGTGTTTTCCTGGTCTGGACTCCAGAACCATGCAAAAGTCTGAGCTGTGTGTTTTCCTGGTCTGGACTCCAGAACCATGCAAAAGTCTGAGCTGTGTGTTTTCCTGGTCTGGACTCCAGAACCATGCAAAAGTCTGAGCCGTGTGTTTTCCTGGTCTGGACTCCAGAACCATGCAAAAGTCTGAACTGTGTGTTTTCCTGGTCTGGACTCCAGAACCATGCAAAAGTCTGAACTGTGTGTTTTCCTGGTCTGGACTCCAGAACCATGCAAAAGTCTGAGCTGTGTGTTTTCCTGGTCTGGACTCCAGAACCATGCAAAAGTCTGAACTGTGTGTTTTCCTGGTCTGGACTCCAGAACCATGCAAAAGTCTGAGCCGTGTGTTTTCCTGGTCTGGACTCCAGAACCATGCAAAAGTCTGAACTGTGTGTTTTCCTGGTCTGGACTCCAGAACCATGCAAAAGTCTGAGCCGTGTGTTTTCCTGGTCTGGACTCCAGAACCATGCAAAAGTCTGAACTGTGTGTTTTCCTGGTCTGGACTCCAGAACCATGCAAAAGTCTGAGCCGTGTGTTTTCCTGGTCTACAAAATTCTACTTCTCATCCACATTTTATACATCAGATACATTTCACTCCGAATATCAGAACCTGAAATGGAAAGTTACTTGCAATGACAACAGTAAACTTTTGTTACACATTGATACTTCTTAACTTGTTTTTGTTTTGTTCTTCTTATGTAAACGTTGGTATCAAAAATTTTACTACATTCACCCAAAATAACCTATCCTAGCTGAAAAAAGACTGGCTGCCAAAATAAAAGGTGTAATATTCATTTCATTTATTTCGTTCACACAAATACAAGTACATAATAAGAAATGGCACAGTAGAAGTATGAACAGGATACTAGAACAAACACATAAGTGTCTAACAAGGCTAGCAACCTTAAGAAAAAAAACTTAATCACAAAGGCTACAAAAACAAAAAACAGAGAGGAGAAACAGAGAGAGAAAAAGAGAAGCGAGGAAGGAGAAAGAAAGGGAGACTAACAATATGGAAGGCACAATTATGTTAGAATTTTGTGGAATATGTCATACCTACCTCCCATGTAATTCGAAGATCTCCCTGGAAGCCTCCCCCTCCAGATACACCCGTTGGAGATACTAATGGACCTGGGAAAAAATAAATTAGACATTGAATAAATAGTGTGACAACAATACCATTAAAGAATAAATTGACACAATTGAAAAGAGATGACACAATAACACTGTTGTATAAGTAATCAAAAAAAAAAAAACGCTCACATTTAAGTAATGTTTGTCTCATAAGAAACTGTGAGCAAAATGCAAGTCACCACTATATCTACCTGCAACTCCTTGTTGTTGACAATCTGCATAAATCATCGCCATTATGATGCACCACCTGTATACAACTGCAGCTGAAATTATTCAATCAGCTGATGATTTATGACATGATGGAACTATAGTCAAGGACTTGCAATGACCCCAGGCATCCAGCTGACACAGTACCTTGTCCCTTGGTGTTGTTGTCACAGCTTTGGCAGTGTGACCCATGCTTAAAGGGACAATCAGAGTTTGGGAAACTGTTAACTTTTTGTTCCAGCACATCAGTTTTCCTTCTTCACTGGTTTTTCAACAGAATGCAGAGACACTGAAGAAAATCAAGTGCAGTTGACCCAAACTTTTTTTTGAAACCACAGCTAAATCTCACAATTTTTAGAACTTCCTTATAGCATATTCAAGGTAAACTAAGCAGTTGCTCCAAGTTAATATTTCATAATTGAGGAGAAAAATTATTGTCACATGATACTCAAAACCCAATAATAAAACTGACGAAGTCTACTATACTTATTCAAGTTGGGGTGACTGCATTTTCTCTTTAAGTAAGACAAACATCATTTATGAGAGAAAGGAATGTAAGCCACCCTCAAACACTTTGACAGATTTATTGGAAAGAGCAACAGAATACTTTAATGACCTGTTTTTGAAGAAATATTTTCAACATATTCCCCAATAAAATGTTCATTGAGATTTCCAAGAAAGACTTGTTGAATTGTTTGCAGTATATTCAATATGGTAAGGCCATCATTAATTCATCATTCAAAACACCATTAAAAACTTTAGATGACTTTTCATAGGTTTGAATTTGGGAGTAATAAATGAAATGTTACAGGAAAAGACATGACAGAGAAACAGAAATAGAAAACAAGAGATTCTTACTTGCTGGTGGTGTTTGTACTTCAGCTGATGGGACACTTGGTTCTCCGGGTCCTACATCACTGTCCCCTATGATTCTAAACTGATAAGTGCTCCACGGAGACAAACCACTTACAGTGGCCCTGGCCATAGCTGCATTGGAGTTCACTAAAAACAAATTCAAACCAAGACACAGATACCATTACCAAATAATTTTCAATAATTTGTCTTAGTAAACACAGAGCAAACATACTGAATCATTATACCTACCATAAGTTATACTTAGGCAAATTTTACTTTGGAGATCAATTTGCAGTCATTTCATTTACTTGAATTTTTGACAATTTACAAATGCGACTTGATTCTGATATTTAACCCATTTTCTACTCTCTTTAACCCTTCGATTGACTTAAAGTTAACTTACTGCTTTTTACAGAGCCAAATCATCTCACCCCAGACATTTGCAATTGTTCTAACCTTCTTACTTAAGCACCTCCCACAACTGTCTAAAACTCATCCTAATTTAAGTATTAATGTTTTCACCTTGAGATATGTTGCAACTGAAATGTTTCACAGAATTTGAGCTTAGGTGACCTTTGAACTGTTTCAAGATAAACCAGTTTCTTAACATTTTAACATACAAATGAAAAGCATGATATGTAAATGTTATACATTTGGAGATATCATGTTAAAGATGTTTGATTAGTATCCTAGCAACAACATAATTTTCTAAAGGTACCATTCTCCTAAGGCTCAGGGTTGCAGAATAAACCCATGGTATTTCTTGCCTGTTGTAAGAGGCATCTAAAGGGAAGAAAGTGAATTGTATTTCAACCTGAACTTGAACCTAAGCTACATCTGAAACCCTATATAAACTTAACCTTTTAATCGAATTCGCAGTATAGACCAATTCGGACAGATTGTAATGGTCTGATTTTAGTTGGCCATTACTGGGGTCCATCACCTTTTATCTTTAAATTTCTTTCCTTACCTGTTCTATGGATGGTTGTAAACTGGAGTGTATCTTGATTTTCTCAACTTCACTGAATATGAGGATTTGAACTTTACGAATACAATAAATAAAGAAGGTTAAAGGCTGATGGACTGCACTAATGACTGCCTACAATCACTAAAAAAAAGCGCTAATCGGATTCGTCTATATAACACATTCATGTTGGTGTGTCACTAAACTTCATCAAACTGACTGATGGTATCATCTCCCTGTGGGCCGAGGTTATAATAATATATGCCTGGCTACTATATTTCCTTTCTGTTGTAAGAGGTGACTCAAGTGGAAGACTTGAACCATTTGGACAGGCAACTGGCATGACATACTGACTGCCTACCTACTTACCTTAAACAGTTATTTCTATGTAGGATATGGGGGTTGTCTAAGTTTGGCCATTTGTCGCTGGTATGCTCTAAGAAAAATTTGCAGATTTGAGAAAATTTGTTGATTTTCATGAACCAATACAATGAGTCACTTTAACCCCACATCGCACCAACTAAAATGAGGATACTTACCACGATCCTCTTCCTGCCAGTCTGGTTCATGATTTGTCTTTGATTCAATTATAAAACCAGTCGTAGGGCTGTTGTGTTCCATTCCTGGTGTCCATGTTATTTCTGCTAAGAAATCTGACAACTGAACATCAACAGCTGTAGGGGCATCAGGTGGTCCTGAAAATACGAAGAGATTCTAAACAGTTAAGGTATTTGCTCAGCTTTGTACATCAGCATTGCTCATTTGCACCTTCTTCTACACTTTGGACAAAATATGTTGTTTGGTGTGCTGGAGTTTTACGACTCAACTACTGCAAAACTAGTTCTGGTTTCATTCTTTTTTCCTGGTGTAGGGCACTGGATTGTGTGTGTTCCCCCTACTCCATTGCATAAGAGGAAGAGTATCATGCACCATGGCAATGGGTTCCACACAAAATATGAGACTTTCAACACATGCATCATTTCTGTATACACAGTTAGGGAGGTCAATACAAGATAGAAATACACAATAGACCTGGTGCATGTGATGTCACAAATGGGAAAGTACACCCTCTATCGGGCCAGGGGCAAATCAAACCAACACACACAAATGCAGACAGCTTATTCATCAATCAGTCAAATATGTGCATAGTCTGCTACATGTTTAGACAAATTGTTATGCATAGGGTCACATGTTTCATTGTTTAGCATCCAAGGATGATGTTAATGTGTCGTCAATCTGCAAGGTCTATAAAAAGCCCACTGAAATACAGTATGTGCAAAATAGTGATATATAATAAAGAAATATACAATAACGCAATTGCCATTAAAATTTTCAAAAGATGAGAGCACAAATGATTCCCCCAGGCTCACTTTCAGCCAATGGCCAACATCCATACATCCTATGTATTCATTTGTACAAAGCTTTCATGGTTTATTTCCTCTCAGAATTTAGAACTCATGTCAAATAATTCACCAAAACTAAAATAGGGAAAAATTGAATGAGAGCAACATCTCTGACATACAGCATTTAGTACTTTTGTTGAATAGTGACATACACTTTAACTGAATAGAAACTTACAAACTCATCCTCTAGTACTGTCTCAGATCAATAGAGATAGCATATAGTAAATTTTCTGAAAACTTTAAAAAAAAACATCCCTTTTCCTTTACTACCCCCTTTTCTACCCCCTCCTTCCAACCTCCTTTCCCCCAGGGGGTACATACAGGCATGCATCCTTAATGGCAATCTTCCCTGCAAATGCAACAAAGATATCCTAATTATTACTTTTCTCAATACCAATATCACTTCATATTTTAGAATGCTGCCCTCAACTTTGTCAAACCTTAACTACACTGTTACTTACCAGCAACAATGACATCAACATCTCTCATATCAGCGTCAATGCTTGTCTCTGCTCTACAGGTATATTTCCCCTGCATTTCTTGATGGACATTAATTAGGTGAAGGTTACCATTCTCCTGAAATGATTAATTCAAGACGATGCTGTTTTTATGATGTCACTCAGATAAGGTTAAATAAAGTTTTATGGCTCAGTTTCTAACCAGGCTTCAAAAAAGTCAGGCTAGCCATGACCTTTATTCCAGATAAGAATACTATCTATAATATCAAAGACTCCAACAGCATTACGATATTTTAAGATTTTATTTCTTTGTGAAATTTTCATAAGATTTAACCAATGCTGGTGCTTCTACTGGCATTTACTCCAATCCAGTATTCACATTTGTGTATGGGATTGCAGGGTTCCAGCTGCTGTTCTAAAATCCCCTCATAAGAAAATGCAAGGTGGGTGGGTTCCCCTTTTATTTATTCAAAGAAACCAGAATGCAAAATTGCATTGTTTCAAAGATATGTTCATTCCCAAATAATGCCATGATGTCCCAAATCTTTTCAGTCAAATAAACATATTGGAAAAAAGGAATATTGTGTTTATACCTGAGATGGCCTTTGACCTCCACCAACAATAACAACAATAGTGACTTGATGAACTTTCAGTGTTCATATACATTCAAAATGACAAAATTTCATGACTTTTCCATGACTTTCAAGGACATTGAATAATATTTCCAGAACCTTTAAAAACAATTAGTTCCCACTTTTCCATCCTTTTCCCACAAAACAATGTATAATGAACATTTGAGAAACTTGAAATTGGAAACAGTAAGCCCACTTCCCAAAATTACATGACTTTTCAGGGACTTTTGAAATGTTGATCCTGACTTTTCAGGCCTGGAAATTCCCAATTCTAGTTTTCTCTCACCTTTCCAGGATTTTCAGGATCTCTACAAATCCTGGCATAATGCATCTACACATTAAATATGAAATCTAACCAACTTTCCTGATATCCACCAAATATATATAGCAGCAGCTTTTATATGTACCTCCCAGTATTAATGTAGAAGCCGGGACATTGTACAGATAAGATAGCCAAGTACCAATAGACCCCCACTATGTGGATGTTATGCAACAAATTGAAATTAGGGTATGTCCCATTCATATTGTAAATCACCCCCCCCCCCCCCCCCCCGCCCTGCCCATAATGAGAACAGGAGGAAGTCCCCAGGTTCAGTTCCTCAGTGATGACTGCTTCAATTATGTTACAAGTATTTGCCTAACAGTGTATATGTAGCACCAGGCAAGTGCTATTCAAGTGGCACTCTGAACATTACACTCTTGTTGTAATTACTCTTTGGGAACACAACCAAAGCAAAAACTGTAAACCACAAATTTTCCTCACTGCAGACAGCAGGCTCCAACTTTCCTCATAGCTTAGAGCTCTATCCCACAAAAGTAACTTGTAGCCCCTCTCAAGACTGTTTAGCTCCTCATTGTGGAGACACAAACCTTATCCTATGCTTGTTCCTTATCACAGTTAGCTTACAACAGGTTTGGGCAACTTCAATATTTTTTGAGTTGGGTACATGTGGCCTGTATAACCTATTACGCTCCTACTTACCTCCCCTATTACTACTATTCATGACTCAGAAGCTCCTCAATGAAGAGAAACAAAACCTAATTCTCTGCTCATTGCCATATCACAGTGAGCATACAACAGGCTTGGGTGACTTCAATATTTTTTGAGTTGGGTACCGGAGGCCGGCATAGTCATGACTTTGAAGCTCCTCATTGTGGAGTTACAAACCTAATTCTTTTTCTCATTGCCACATCACAGTGAGCTTTAATGACAGGCTTGAGCCACTCCAACATTTTTTGAGTAAGGTATACTTGTAGACTGTGTAGCTCTGACTATGAAGGAAGTTGGGACTCCTACTTTTAATTGGTTTCAATTTCTTAACTGCCACCTGCACATTATGATATTTTGAGCAGAAATTATTGTGTAAATCATGTATGATCCCAAACAGTGATGGTGGGTTAGAACTGAGCTTCTCCCAAAAAAATAAGCTGCCAGACAGGTTGATCTTGACATAACAACTTATAAAACTTGTAAAAGAACTGTGAAATTCACAAATTATGATCTGTACCAATATTAATTTTTTTTATGGTACTGAAAATTCCATGGGAGTCATGACTCCAAGGAAAATGGAGTCATGCAGCAGCTCCTGACCAAGAATCATGATTATGAAAAAGAGTCAGGTGATGTACCCAAGCCTAGTTTACCATGGCCAGGCCTTTAAGAGTAATGAGAACACAATCTCTACCAACAGTAAAATGTGAGCTGCTCTGTATCTTTCAAACTTTCCAAATTTTATGTCATTCAAACATAGGTCAATAACTGAGAATTTTAGTTACCCCAACCAAAAATATGCTAGGGGTAACAAGCAGTGGGTAGACATGGTAAAGGGGACAAACACCACCCCTGATGGATCAAAACTGCCTGCTACTTTAAAGGCCTAATCCTCTCAGCTCAAACAGTTCCAATTCTCCTAATGTTCTAACTTTAAGCCCCTTCCACAACTGTCTAAAATTTATCCTCATCCAGACACAATCTCAGGTTATTGCTTCAGGGTTAGTACACAAGACCCCAATGTGTAATCAAAACACTCTCAGTACAGTACATGCTGTGTAATATGAGCTTTGGTACTCTGCACTTTTTGAAGTAGCTGTCAAACAAGGAGCTTTGCCAATTGAGAATTCCTATAGAATGTTACAGAAAATTGTAGTTTGTTGTGAGAGGATTAATCCTTTAACCCCTACAAGTCTTTCTCATCATATTTATCCAAAATTCAAAACTCGACCACTGGTTAGGGGTGTCTGTTCTTTAAGTAGATACAAAATAATTTAAAAGACTTAAAAAACTAAATATGTAAATACTGTATCAGACTTTTGACATGACAAGCGAAAGAATGAGTAGTCCCTCTTCTTGAGGGCTCTCTTCCAGAAGACTTTCTTTCATTTCCCATGAATAACTGCAGGTAAGTGAGGGTTACATATGTAAACAGGTAGTCAGGAAAGGCGCTTTAGATTAAACAACTACCTTTCTATAATGAGGGCTATCATCAATATTTATTTGAACATCTTCAAAAAGCCAAATGTAGATAAGTTCATAATCTTCATCAGCTGATGCTTCACACGTTAGTACTGTGTCATGTTCAACGGTCACAGAAGTGTGTACAGGAGAGGTGACAATATTAGTTCCATCTAACAGAAACAAAAGAAGAAAAAATATATAAGAAAGATTATTCTTCTACATTCACATTTATGACCATCAAATCTTAACAGATTCTTCTCATATTTGCCACTATGTTCCTTTTAGAGTAAGGTCAAATATGCATATTTTCTTAATTGATTAGAAATTAATAAGCCTCCATAGTTATATTGTTGAAGAATGCAATCACTTGAATATAAAATGTTCACAAAAATTAGAATAAATGACATGAAATTTGTCATAAAAAACCTTTCTTCAATTCAATACAATTAACCTCCTGATTTACAGCATATAGAAGGGAAAAAAATACTGAAAAATTATTCCTTGACTTAACTTCACTAACATGAATGTTGCGTTAACTGAGATATGGAAGAAATCCACTAAGGATGGGCAAAAGCTACATGACAGAGAACTATCAAAAGTACAATGGATTTTCCATAGACTGTAGGCCAGTGTTGCAATCGAGTCACTAAATTAGTGAATCGAGTCACCAGTTTTCAAACTTTTAAGTGACTTGAGTTGAGTCATTGAATCGAGTCACTGTACTATTTCAATGCGAAAATTTCTCCTGAATTCTATCAAGTCACTATCATTTTGAGACGAAGTGACTACAGTCGTGACTTGTTACAACACTGCTATAGGCACAAAAGTGACCCACATACTATTCAGACAACATTTTAGATTTAATCTGAGATTAAGGGGAGGACAGGTCCATTTTGTAAAACTGTTATTCGATACTACCACCCTGGTGTGTCTGAGGTGTCTAAGAAGACAGTTCCCCTTTGGGAAGACTTCACAACAGAAGGAGGTCTAGGAGGTCTTCCTGTTTTTCAAGTTAATTCATGTCATAAATATCCATTTCTGAAAGAAAGACTCCACACAACATACAAACTTTCCGCTCTCATGGTGAAACTTTAAGCAAAATGGATTTCCTGAGAACTACTTTCAAAACTTTTCACTTTCTGAAGCCAGGAAATTCCCTGAATTCTTACATCTTTGACTTAATCATTCACTATTCATTTTGGTCATGTGACAAGTTTTAATTAAAAACTGACAAGTTTTTATTCTAAAGCAGATTTAATAAGTTAGTAATTAATGTTCCAAGGCAGGGATTTAGAAACTCAAGGAGGGGGTCACTTGTGCATATTTTTGCAGGACTGTTCACATAATTTTGATTGCTTTTAATTCAAACTAGATAAAATATCATCTTTCTTTGGAAATGGAATAAATGGTGAATGCACACCTTTTATAACCAAGCTTCCAATGCTTGATACTATGTCAAAGCTGTTTTCAGCTTCACAGCGGTACTCTCCAGCATCGCTGTCCTCAACATCTGTAATATAAAGGTCATCGTCTTCAGTGATGTTATATCGACCACCAGTACTAATCTGACTTCCTTGCCTGAACCACCTGATGGTGGGTTTGGGAGCTCCTTCAGGATTGCATAGGATGAGAACAGAACCACCTCTGGCTGCTGGTTGATTCCTTTGTAGAGGGATTGGAAAACTTGGAGGAATAGCTGTGAGGCAAACAAATATTAGAGAAGGAGTAAATAGTAACTGTTATAATATGGAAAATTTGATGACAGTACTTTTTACCACTGCAGACTTTCAGATAGAACGATTTGAAAAAGTGGGGTGAAAGAAGGTTTGAAGCTCTCGATAAAAATAAAAATAGTTAAACTAGGATGCAGAAGGAAAATAAATTAGGATTTTCAACAAAAATTAGGAGTAGTATTCCTGAATTTTTTTAAAGTATACAAAAGTGAGATGAGCAGGGGTGATTAAAAAGCCTGTAACTGGGGCAAGACTAGTTGTTCAAGTAAAACCTACTAAGTCATAATAAAATTCAAACATTTCTTGTCAAGTTTCAAGGTCATTTATTCTGGTCACATGATATAAACAGTTTCAAATAAACATACAAATGAAAATGTTGGGGGGGGGGGGGGGGGGCAGGGTTTGACATGCCTGACGAAATTGAGTGTGAAGCACATACTCCACCAGATGGTCTCTAGAGGGAAGAACCCATGTGGTGGTCCAGGGAGTGAAGGCCCCAAAAGTTCTCCATTTTGAGCATATGTCAGGGTTAAAAATTAAGTCTCATGAGAGGTATATTTCTTAGGTGGAACTAACACCAAACTGATCTAACTTTGGGAGATAACTAGGAAGGTAGGAGGGCAAGAGGCAAATGTTCTTCATGCCGATTGTAGTGCTGCCACTGTAGGGAGGGTGGGGTGTTATTTAATCTACTCACCATTGACCAATAGTTGAGCAGTAGAGATCACTTCACCATTTTCATTGGCAGCCACACACTGATACATTGCAGAATCTTCTTCCTGTTAACAAAATTTGAAAGACGAACTGTAGCAACATTCAAAAATGAAAATCTGTACTTATATGGAATATGTAAGACTTTTTATTGTTTCGTCACTGGTTGTGCCAGAACATATGCATGCATGTTAGGTTTTGTGCGTGAAGAGGTCTCACATTTGTGCACAGAACGTAGATGGATTAGAATCTACATTTCATTGTAACAAAAATGAAAAGCACACATCATCAATTCTGTTGTCAAGCAGTTCTGACGCCATTTGTTAGTAAACATGATTAAGTCTATAACATGATTGTTGCCCTTCAGCTCAGTGTGTTTATACCGTCACTATACACTTATTAAGCTGGGAAGAGTACAACATCCAGATGACCATCATTACCAATCCTTGTGTGGTTAGTTTGTCAGTATTAAACATCCCTGTCTCATCTGCTTCACTGATGAGACAAATAATACTAAAACTGCTACTTTTAACACTTATTTGCATTATGCATGTTTTAGAGGATTCTGATTATTTGGTTTCAAAATCAATTGCGCACTTAAAAATGATTCCTGTGAGCTAATACACATTTATTTAACAAATGCTGTCAAAAATCCATTTAACCTTCAATGTTAAAAGTCTTTAAAGGATAAAGAATAATATGGCATATACTTCTGAATTCCAAAAGCTACACATTATCCTGGAAAAAGCCATTTTACCACTTTATCCCTCTGTTTCAAGTCACCTTAGCCTCAAAGCATCAAACACATCCATAGTAGGTTCCCCTGTTTTTAGTATCTTTGGTGTGACTTAGTATGAGAACCAAACACAGACCTCCAAGGTGAGGGGGGATGCCAAAAAAACAGACAAAAACAACTTGAACTCAGAGGCAACAATCAGCCTCCCCCCCCTACAAAAGTCAGGGGGGTCAGTCCGGTCAGTACGGTCTGTCCGGTCAGTCCCGTCAGTGCAGTCCGTCCAGTTGGTCCGGTCGATCAGTCAGATAGATGGAGTTTTACGGCCCAGTTTCCACCCTACTGGTTCAAGTCGAGCCAACAACAACCTTTTTTCCAGTTGTGGCTCACTGGCTTGTTTTCCCGACTCCATTGCTTATGCGGAGCATCACACACAACGGCAGCAGTAGGTTCCTTCTTTAAAGGCTTTGGTATGACTTGACCTGGGAATAGAACCAGAGCCTTCCGCGTGAGAGGCAGATGCTCTTACGGTTAGACCAAACAGGCAGTCTAGGGTGGTGAAGGAGGCAGTACGGACATTATTGCTGAATGTAATTCTAACATCAAAAAAAACTTAAAATATATTAGACCTGCATGTTTACCGGCAACTTACAACTAAGTTGGTGAAGGAAGCAGTACGGAAATCATCGCTGAATGTGATTCTATCATCAAAAAACTTAAAATAGTGAACCTGCATGTTTACAGGCAACTTACAACTAAGTTGGTAAAGGAAGCAGTACGGAAGTTATCGCTGAATGTAATTCTATCATCATCATCTTGGATTTGTACAGTGTCTCTGTACCAGGTGTAGGTTACATCAGATTCACTTTCCACCTCACAATGCCATGTGAGATCTTCCATTATATCTATAGAAACACTGCTTATTTGCTCTATCCAAACAGGGGGTGCTGAAAGATAAAGCAGAATTTATTTGGATTCAATCACATCATTTACTTCTAAATATTTGAATTGTGATGTAAAAATTTATTGAAATACTTATTCAAAGCATTGAACAGACTTTCCACAAGACTTTCATTTGTAACTCAACTCTATAAATATAAATATATAAATATATATTAGTCAAATTTGATACTAAAAATTTAAAGAATTAGTAAATAACGTCTAGTAAACAACCTACCATGACTTACCTATTCAGTGGCATAGCCACAGGGATGGGGTGGGGGTGGGGGGGGTTGGGATCGGAAACCCCGACGACCCAACCTTGCAATGCAAAAAACACCTAAAATAGCGATTTCTTCACTCTATTCTTTGACTTTTCCCTCATGTTGTGCCCCAAACCCCCCATGACACCAACTCCCCCCCCCCGACATAATCCTGGCTACGCCCATGCTAATATCATCAATTTTAAATGATAAATTGCACAAAACCTTAAAACATTACTTCCCTGAAACTACCACCATCACAGAAACTACTTATCACAAACTTACAGGGAAATATTGCGCCTGTTTTACAAGGAAATTTCACCCTTTTAACACCAATGTCTATTGGCAAAGTGATAAATAATTACAAATTAGGCAGTATGGTAGCCTTCTTTTCAAGAAATAAGTTTCCCTCAGATAGAAATTCAGTTGTATGTTGCTCAAGAATAATTTGTACACCCAAACTTTACACATTTCAAAGGGTGCAATTTCCATATCTTTTCTTGTGCCTAATATTTTTAGGAGATGAAGCTATTCCTGCGGTTTGTTCAGACCAAATGATTGGAAATGGCTAGAGCTATTCACTTTAAATGCTATTTTAGAGCATTTTAAATGCAATATTTCCCTTTAAATCAGATCTAAAAAATACAAATGTCCCACTAAACTAACATCTAACTGTAACATTTCAGAATACACAAGAAATATTTACAAAACTTAAACTTCTACAACAGATGCAGCAAGCAGAGAGACTGTGCTTGCTGTTTCTTGAGTATTTCCAAGACTCATAGTTCAGTTTTGGAAAAAAAATGGCATCTTTATCCAAGCGTTTAGTTTCCCCATCCAGCACAGTCATATTTGCAGTTCACCAGGATAGCTAACCTCTGTGTAATTTTAATGTGATCAATATTCAACAAATAGTACAAGGAAATAACACACATATAGATTACAATGAGAAAATATTTACACATCACTGAATATTGCATTAGGCTGTTACAGTAAGTTTTCCCTGCCTTCTACAAACAGTGAAACAAAATGAAAAAAAAAAGATCAGAGATTGCTCACAAACAACAGTGATGGTTCCAGTTGATCTAACATCCTGCTCTAAGTTATTAGAGGCAGAACATTCATACTCTCCAGTATCTTCTGGTTTGGCCCCATGGATGATCAATTCTTGATTGTTGTCACTCATAGTTGACAGGCTAGGAAGTGGTGCATCAATAGGTGTTTTACGACGCCATGTCAGGGTCGGTGGAGGACTGATATAACAAATGAAAAAATATGTGGTCGTGTTCATGCAACATTATAGTAGAGAAAGGATTCTCCACAGACAAAGTTTTGAGCTACTGATAAACAAGGATTCAACATGATGTGATTAGATATGATGGCAGGTTTAAATAATCTCATTACAGGGTAAAAACTGTTACAAAAAAATGTGTCTTGATACAAGTGCTAAATCTTACCTTTCCTTCTTAATTCTCTTTCAAGTATCTCTCATGATATTTCAAGACTTACATGTTGTATACTATTGGATGTTAGTTAGATGGAGTTTTACAGCCCAGTTCCTATCCAATTGTTTAAAAGAGGGGTTTAAGGTCATATTAAATTTTGATATGTTAGTGGTTACTTATTCTAAGCATTTTGGTGAAATTTGCATCGAAATCAGATGTGCCGTTCTCAAGATGTGAGCAAGTAAAGTTGTCACATTTTCAACACACAGTGAACCTGAAGCAAGCACATATGACATCATTTCCCCACATTAATGGACAGTCTTTTGTTTTTCCTTTAAATTTTACAGCCTATTTTCTCCTCAGCAGTCCCTACTATCAAACTGTGATTGTATAAGTGGCATGAGAACTTTTCAAACTTTGCAATCCCCATGGGGAGGTCCTATTTCATTAACGTCAAGATCAACACATCAGTCTGAAAAAACAAAGGGAAACAAAGCATTCCTTGTCAATGTGAGGAAGAGATACAATCTCTGCTGCCCTCACTATCACTTTGGAACACAAATCTAGTAACTTCACTTACTGATATCTCAAGAAACACATGTCTGATTTGAATGAGAATTTACTACACCGAGTAGACTCTACTTTCATATAAGAAGATGAAATTTTTGCTTGCACTTCCCCTTTCAGTCAAGCTGCCTTTTAGTTTTCAGTCATGGCTCGCTGGCTTGTTCTCCCTACTCCATTGCTTATGCTGAGCACACTATTGGGAACCAATCAGTTACTCCAATTATATTTCAAAACTGAGGAGGAAAAATGTCACATGATTCTCAAGAGCCAATCATGAAATAGGATAGACTACTAAACTAATTCAAGTTGGTTGGGTTGTCTGCATATCTTTCCTTTTCTGACTCCATTTTTACACTTTCCAGACCCTTTCACACTTGGCATCACAAAATGTCATACAATGGCGATGCAATAACCATGGATTTGAAAAATTTCAACCCTTCCGTTTGTCACCGAGCAGTATTTTATTACCCAATCACCAAGCAAAATGCTATTTCTTAGATCACATGGCTAATCAACCATATATTAAGAACATCACTGAGGATAAAGAAATAGTTTCCATTAATGTGAAAGGCCCAACAGTATTTACATTTTTCCACATAATACAGCAATTTATCATATTATTCAGTATGAAACATGCTATGCCTAACTCAATAACTACAAACTACAAATATTTACCCCTATTGAACCAGCAAATAAATGTATTTATTGCAGAGTGATAAGTAAACAGAGCTGCTGGCTGAAATGTTACAAAATATCAAAGAAACAAGAACAGTTTAATTTTAAGTTATAAAGTCAGTTTAAGTTATGGACTACTACAAAAATTGTAGCTTGGGGTCAGAGGATTACCCATCAAGCACAAAATTAATGACAACATGGTGTGCAAGCACTTTCCTTCCTTTCGTGACGAACTGCATGGTCAAGTGGTTATGTCATCAGACCATCAGTCCTGGCCAGGTCATACTAAAGAACCAGCTGGGACCAGCTGCTTGGTGCTCAGCATATGCAATGGAATAGGAAAAACAAGCCAGCGAGCCACAGCTGGAAAAAGGCCTTTTGCCAGCTCAACTTAAACCAATTGGTTGGAAACTGGTCCGTAAAACTCCATTTAACTAATCCTTCCTTTCATAACATACAAGGTGGTGTTACATCATGGGTCCGAGGAAGTGATAACATTCCACCAAATTGCTGTGATTGCCCTCCTGCATCAACAAGTATTCATGGTAAGAAAGTATACTTGCGGAATAATATTTTCGGGGGGAGGGGGGGGGGAGGGGGGGGAGGGGGGGAGGTTATTTAGAATACTTACTTGCCACTGAAGAAGCATTCCAATTTAACATAATCACCTTCCTTCACAGTAACCTCTTGTACCTCAATAGCTACACTTGGGGCTGACTGTGGTTGTGCAGACCCTAAAAAATATGAGTAAACAGAAAGCTGAAAGGCTTTGTGATTTCTTGATGTTTAAATATGTTTCTTCATTTTCCAAATGGTCACTTTTTAATAAATTACCAAAACCAATAGGGTTCACCTTCTCAACATGGGCAATGTACATGCTACATGTATGAGATCCATCACTGTTACCCTTACAGCTATCATGTTGACAAGCTTTTGAGTTCTGAACTCTGGTGACCCCAAAGGAACTTTGACCTCCACCAAAAATGTCTGGCTTCATCTACAAAACAGGGACAATGCACATTGCATGAGATCCCTAACTCAGAGATGGCAACATTTACATCCAGAAATCAGGGAGGTTTCACACCAGAATCAGGGAGCTTTTTAAGAATTACATGCAACTTAATGAGGAAACACCTTTCTTGAATCAGGGAGGTTGTCACATACATATCCTAGTTGGAATGGACAGAAATTGTTGAATTTTCAGGGAGCCTCCCTGAGAATCAGGGAGAGTTGGCATCTCTGCTAACTGTTACCCTGGGCTTGATGAGATATTATGTTTACAAGTTTTAACCTTCTGACCTCTGGTGACACTGAATGGCTTTTCAACTCCACACAAAATGATATGGTTGGTTTACTAAATATGGGCATTGCAGATGCAGTGTGAGATACCTCACTGTTACTTTTCTTGAGATTACATATGTACAAGGTTTTTACCTTTTAACCTCTGATGACAGAAATGACCTTTGAGCTTATCAAAAATGTAGTCCATCTACTAATTATGAGCATGCATTGCATGCTAGGTCTGATATCTTTAACTGTTAGTTACCCTTATAGAGATATTATGTTTCAAAGGTTTCAGCCTTCTGACCTCTGGTGACCCTAAATGACCTTTTGACCACATCAAAAATCACAGGGTGAATCTACATATTATGAAAGATGCATATGATAAGTATGATATTCTTCACTGTTACCCTTATTGAGATATTATGTTTAATAAGCTTCAACCTTCTGACCTCTGGGGACCCCAAATGATCTTTGACCTACCCCCAAAACAATAGAGTTCAATATACTTACACTAAGTCATTGGCAATCTTCATGTTAAGTATGAGGTCCCTCATTGTTACCAATGCATGTTTAAAAGCAGTTCAGAGGTATTTACCATTTAACCTGTGGTGACCCCAAATGATACTAGACCTCCACCCAAAAACGATGGATCATCTACTCAATATGATCAACTCACACAACACTTATGAGATCAGCCTTGTCATTCTTACACTTCTTGCAATACCTTATTGTGTTTACAAGCAAAAGTGTCATATATACACACATGCACACACACAAACACAACATCACAATCAAAGAGATTCCTTGCCTGCATTCGGCAATGACTCAAAACAGGTATTAAAACTTCAACTGATCTCTATGCCAGTGTTTGCCTACATTACTGCATTCACAGCAAGGAGCATGTGGTCATTGCCCATCAAACATACCAGGTGCAACCTTTACACTCATTACATGAGCATGGCTTAAATTTACATTATTATTTAGGCCAATTTTAAGAGAGTAAACCAACAAGCTTCCAAATTTAGCACTACCTTTATAATCATTACACGAGCATGGATTAAATTTTCATTATTATTTAGACCAATTTTATGAGAGTAAACCAACAAGCTTCCAAATTTAGCACTATTCATACAATAAATTAAATCCATTAAAAATTCCTTTGCGTGGAGTCAACACTCAACCATAGCATACCTTCGTATGTAGTAACTTGAAACGTTTTACTAGCTTTATAGCTAACGGCACCACTAACAGTTTCCAAGTTTGACGTCACCAGACAGGAGTACGCCCCTCTATCGCTGGCCTGCACATAAGCAAAGCAAAGTCTGCCATCTAATGCAACTCGGATCCTTTCACTTTCTGTGATTAGAATACCATCCTTACGCCAGGTAACATCAATTCCTATGAAATTCAGAGAGAACATATGTTACGGTACATAAATCTTAGGTAGTATCACTCCATTTGTGTGGGCAGACAAGAGGAAAGCAGGGCTTGTGATTTGAAACCACTCAATGAATTTGAATGTTACATTTGAAGCACAATATTGCACTAGTTCACAACTGGTGACCTAAAGAATGACATTTTTCTCCGCCCGCTCCCTTAGTCACAATCCAAAAGCCATAATAATCCTAGTGATAAACCTCATCTTATCTCTGTGATAATGTTTTCTTCCTCAATAATATTTCTCAACATTCATTGAAACATAAATATGACAATGGTTTAAGAGTACTCTAAATGTATATAATCTTTGACATGAATCCCACTTTTGCCTTGGGACATTTAACCCTTTACTGTTGTGCCCCAACCGGGGCATATTTGCGCGCCTCGGGAGTGGGCGGAAAAGCGGACGTAGCACGCTCCGCATCAGCTTCCGTAGGCTATCGACCCCATGACCTTAAACTATTGTCTCTCTTGTTGTTGTGGCCGAACTTTCGGGTAGCTACTCGCAGTTTCGAGCTCCATGTGTAACAGTAAAGATGGGTGACAGCCATGCTCTCCGCATGGGTCTGAAAGGACCCAAACAATGGTAAAGGGTTAAAACTGAAATTTGACTACTGTTTTATGGTAACTTTACACCAACTTTGGGCCTTTTGGTTTTGGTGACACTATGTAACTCATTTCTGTCTTTGTGTTTAATATAAAATCCCATCTAACTAACCAATTAACCCTCTAGCGCCCCGCTCCAATCAGGGCATATTTGCGCGCCTCGGGGGTCGACAGAAAAGCAGACGTAGCACATGCCGCATCGGCTTCCCTAGGCTATTGACCCCGTGACCTCGCAGTTTTGAGCTCCACATGAAACAGTAAAGACGTGTGACAGCTGCGCTCTGTAGCAGAAGTGCCCCCTTGGGGGCACTTCTGTTTTATTACAAATCTAAATGTGTAATAACAAGCTCAATGAGGTAGTTCTGCAATGCTCTTGGAGAAGGAAGGAACCATAATGTTCAAGCTTTTTCAAAATCATGGTCAAACATACACAACACCTCACTGGTCTCATTTGATAGGTTTTAAGGGATACAAACTGGAACATAATTTTTATGAAAGTTTGGATGACTAAAAATTGCCTCAGCTTTAATTTTATTTTGCTGTCTATTTTCATATAACATCAAGATCACAAAGTGGTCGAGTTCACCATAACACATTCAACTATTGCATCCTGGAATAGTTCTGTACAAACCTTCATTGTATAATCATGTTTTGAGAATGGAATAGACTTGCCATAGAAGAGGACATTTTTTTTTTCTTACAAATGTTCTTGCCCTCCTGGGTTAAACTGTAGTGAACACAAAATAGCAGCCTCCATACAGAAACAAAACAAGGGGATGAATAGCAGTCTGCCTATTAAATTAGTAAAGGACACATTTTAAAAGTGAGAACTGAAAGTCTGACAGCATCCGGCTTTGCCAGACGATTGACACCCATGTTAACGAGATGAGACAAAGAAGAAGAAGAAAGTTGTTAGGGTATTGCATGAAGGGTAAGTGGGCCATTGCCCTTCATAGCCCACACCCCCTCCACATTACCATCACCTTAATTTTTGGCCAACCATAAACTTAAAGAAGGTTTGGTAAAATATTAGGGCTAATTCCTCTTACAAGTCCAATGGATTGGGAAGAAGAATTTGTGTTTTACTCTCACCCCTTCCTCCAATCAAAATGTTCCATGCACAACTGATAGAATGTTCCAATGAGGAGCCAAAGATCTTGAACCATTTAATTACATGTTATTGATGATGCTATTTGGGACTGAGGGCCAGCATTCTAATGGAAATTCTTGTGTAAATTTCACTTGCCCATGAAACATTAGAATGAGACCATAAAGGTTAATCAACTTCACTGGAGGTCAATTATTACGTATATTCGGTGACACAGTGAAGTTCCCTACCCATGTGCAAATATGCCCCCTCCTCTGCCCCTTCCTACTACTTTGCAGTTACAGCTACATGAAAAAGGAAACATAATGTACACTATAAAAGAACTAAATCCTCTGGGTAGAGACTGCAGGCCTCTCCTTCTCACCTGGATAATGATCCGGAGGGTTGCAGCTCACACAGCCTCCTGCATTAATTTCTAGCCTCACATCATTCAAGGGACTTAACGAGAAAAGTTCCACATCTGCAGCAAAAGAAACATAACAAAATAAGGGAAGAAGAAATTGAAAAATTCCTCCTTTGACAGAACATGTAAACATCTAACAAACAGTTATAGAGCACTTGAGGAAATTTAAGCACCATCTCTTAGCTTGATATATACACAGGAGGTATTTAAGGGCAATTGAGGACACCTGTTTTCTTGACACTTGAAAAAATCTGTGTACTATTTAAGTGACTACAAGATTTGATGATGGTTAGGTGCAAGTGTGATTGCAATTGCACACCACCAGGGACTGCAAAGGAGGCCAGCTCACTTTTTTTTGCTATGGGCATTTTGGGCCGCCTTAAACTGCATTTATTTTATTGGACATATTGGGCCGCTTCAATGATTAGCCCCCACACTTCAAAATTGGCTTCGCGGCCTCTGACTACTCACCTCAAGTTGCTGTGAGAAGTGTTGGCCATCTTGGAATAAAGATCATCCTCATTAGGCTGAAGGGCAAAAACCCACAAAAAGCACCTCCTGGGTACTTACTATTTATGGATGGAGACCAACATCAGACATGCATATTTTAGTGACTACAAGATTTGATGAAGTTTAGGTCTTGAATTTTGAGGTTTGCAAGTGCAATTTCAATTGCACACCACTACTCACCTCAAGTCACTGTGAGAAGTGTTGGCCATCTTGGAATAAAGATCATCCGCATTAGGCTGAAGCACAATAACCAAGAAAGAGTGCTTGAGAGTACTTGCCATGTATGGACGGAGGACCAACAGACATGCGAGACAGCAAATAAATGGCCCTTTAAAACCTTTCAAATGGCACTTTAAAGGGGCCTTAAAGCAAGCTTTTGACCCCTGAACTTGCTTGTAACTTTAGTCTAGGACAGCATACATTTGGACTTGAGGTTAAGCAGTAATAAATCCTCCCCCCCCCCCTTTTTTTTTTGGCATTTCTGGTGGAATCCTGATAGAAATTACAAGAAGAGTTATCCAATTTTTAATGTATTACAAAACAGTTTTCATTGGTGCAGAATGAACACTTAGTCAATATGGATGACTTCAACATATGTTGACTCATGCTAATAAGGTGAATACCCGATAAATCTAATTGATATCTACACTGTTATGTGTGCCCATGGGCTTAAAGGAGGGACTTAGGGCAAAAGAGGGATGGAGGCCAAAGTTTTTTATGTAATGGTCATTTTTTAAGTCTTTGGTATGACTTGGTCAGGAGTTTAATCCAGAAGGAACATCTGGGGTTTGATTCCTGGCCAGGTCTCACCTAAGACTTTACTGGATGCTCCACAAAAGTAATGGAGTAGGGAAAACAAGCAGCCAAAACTGCACAAGGCAGTGACCAGCCAGACTTAAAGGGACAATCCTCTCACCCCAAATTACACTTCTAGTATAGGGTAACAGAAACTCTCAATTGGTTCAGCTTTTTGATTGACTGCTAATTCAAACAGTGCAGAGCATCAAAACTTATATTACACAGCACAAACTGTTCTGATAGTGTTTTGATTATACACATTGAGCTTTCTATATTCACCCTGAAGCAAAAAAATGAAATTGTTTCTGGATGAGGGTGAATTTCAGACAATTGTGGGAGGTGCTTAGTTAAGAAGGTTAGGAGAATTGGTACTGTTTGGCATGAGAAAATTGGGCCTTTAAACCCATTGTTTAAAAACTGAGCCATACAACCTTATCTATTTACATTCTAGTAAGTGTTTGGCGATATCTGTTCTTCAATGTGCACCCCAACTTCAAGTTCAACATCAAAAGCCTTGTATGATTGTAATCTTACAAATGTATGTACTACCCCTCTCCATGGCAGAAACTGATTCAAGGTAATTGTGATCCCATGGAGGAACAACACTTATTACTGGTCTATTCGCAGGCTGCTATGTACATAGCTCAACCTCAATACTGCCTATCACTTTGCAGCATTGCAGGCTTTAATAAACTGTGCTTGTCTGTGACAGGTATGCAAAATGATTAACTGTCACACAGAGATAAGCAATCTTCACTCATCTACCTCCCAATAAAAAAAAAAATAGAAAATAAAAAAAATGAAAGAAGTTTTTCCATTACAACATTTTTTCCATTACAGACATTTTTTGCTAAACATAAACTTATATCTGATAATCAGTATGGTTTTCGTCCTGGTCGCTCTACTGAGCTTGCCCTTATAGACGCTACCGACAAATTGTATCGAGCTATTGAAAACAAGCAAACTTCACTGGGAATTTTTTTGGACCTATCTAAGGCATTTGATACGATTAATCACGACATACTCCTTAAAAAACTCTCACACTATGGCCCAAGAGGTAAACCTCTTAGCTGGCTTAAGAGCTACCTGACAAGTCAAAAACAATTTACTTCATTCAATGGTATAAATTCAGAAATGAATGACATTACATGTGGTGTTCCACAAGGCTCCATACTAGGGCCTCTTCTCTTCATTATTTATGTTAATGATCTGAATGATATTTGTAAGAATGCGTCACTTGTTTTGTTTGCAGACGACATGAATATTTTTTTTTGCAGTGATAATCTACAGCAACTTGAAAAGACTGTCTGTTATGAACTCTCAATTTTCTGTGACTGGTTTGCCTGTAATAAACTATCCCTCAATCTGTCCAAGACTAACTATATTGTGTTTAACAGTTCATCATGCATGAGGGATGAGACTTTTAATATTGTTGTAAATGGTCAAACACTTCAACGGGTCAATTATACTAAGTTCTTGGGTGTGATTGTTGACTCAAAACTAAGTTGGGTAGACCACATTTCTTACATCTCGTCACAGGTTGCAAAGGGCGTTAATATTATTGGAAGATTGAAGTATATTGTCCCTAAGAATGTTTTGCGAATGATTTATCTATCTTTAATCTATCCACACTTAACTTATTGCTCATCAATTTGGTCTTGTGCTAGCTCCTGTCATATTCAACGTTTGTTTATTTTGCAGAAGAGAGCGGTTAGACACATTTCTATGGCTGGATCTAAAGATCCAACCAGCCCTATTTTTAAGTCCTTGTATCTATTGAAATTGCATGACATACTAGATCTTGGGGTTTTGTGCTTTACATATAGGTTTTTGGGTAATCTCTTACCGAATAATTTTGCGAATTTTTTTGAGCAAAATAGGTTGAAACATGATTACGACACCCGTCATGCTCATTTGTTAAGAAACCCTCTCATCCTTTCTCATTTTTCACAAAGATCTCTACGTTACCGAGCAGTAAGGGCCTGGAACTCCTTACCGGACACTATGATTTCTCGTCCAAGTTTACAATCATTTAGGAAAAACGTCGTTACTTATTATATAAGCAAGTATTAATTAATTAGTTACATTGCCCTATTCAACGTCTCTACAGTGCTAATTCAGGTGCGGTTCCGAAAATTAACTTATCAAGTGGCATGTATGCAACTATAGGTTGGGGTGGGTGGTGGAGGTGGGTGGTGGGCTCCTTTTGGGCATGGGTTTTTTGCAGGCTTTTGGGATGGTATAAAATTATCTTTGTTTTCGTTGTCTTTTGTGCAGTTATTGTGCCTTCGTCTTCCTTGTTTGTTTGCTCAGGGAGTAAGCTCCCGACAAGCCCCTAGGGGTTTTTTAGCTTACTTCCTTCACATCATGTATTTGGATTTTTGAATTTGAAATTATTCTGTACAATACCGAAATAACATGTTGTGGAAACAAATAAATGAAACGAAACAACATGTACATCCTAGACATCTAGTTGAAAAGAAGGGCAAGACCCAGAGAGATTTGCTAACTTGCACTACAATGTACCTTATCAAATACAACTACTGTACCATTCTACTACTGTATTGCCAATCAAATCAACCCAGGGAATTGAGGACCAAGGTATGGAAGTGAAATTCAAAGATAGCAATTTTAAGCTGGACAGTTCGTCACATTTGTCATTTAAAGGCCCAGTTCTCTCACCTCAAACAGTACCAATTCTCCTAACCTTCTTACTTAAGCCCCTCCCACCATTGTCTGAAATTCATCCTCATCCAGATACAATCTCAGTTTACTGCTTCAAGGTGAATATAGAAAAACTCAATTTATATAATCAAAACACTCTCTGTACTGTTCATGCTGTGTAATACAAGCTTTGGTACTCTGCATTGTTTGAATTAGCTGTCAATCAAAGAGCTGAGCCAATTGAGAACTTTGGTACCCCTGTACTGAAATTGTAGTTTGGGGTGAGAGGATTGGCCCTTTAATGACAAGTGATGTCCCACAAAAACACACACACTTATTTTTTTCTTCACTTTACATAACATTCATCACAACATTTGCTACAACCTTCCAGAATAGACACTTGCTTCCTTTGGGAGAGACTTGTCGAGAATACCAAGGTTAAGGGAAAATGTTGCATTAAAATTGTACCAAAATGGTATGCAAGGAAAATATTTTTCATTATTATTATTTTTTCTTTGCAGATTCAACATGCCAGTGTCCCCCTGCCTTGAGAGGGTGTCTCCTAAGGGCTTAAGATGCAAAATGGTGCATAGTTTGGTTGCATTTTCATAAGGACATTTCCCACCAAATCTGCTACTTTTTTGGTAACTCATCTGGGTTGAAGCAACTTTTAAGAATGGCAGGAAGAGGGGTTTTTTTGTCAGATAAAAAATTACAAAGGAAAAAACATTTTGCATACCTAGGCTAGTGGATTAAATAACATTCTGAAAATTTTTAGCAATCTTAGAAAATACTGTACAATTATGGTGGGTCACAGGACAAATAGGACATTCAATTGAAAAAAAAAGGGGATCTGTGCCACATTACATAACTATCTATGGCTATGTTGAAATGTGGAGATATTTCCAACAAAACTAGCTAACAGTAATAGTGGGATATCTTGAGTTACTATAGGGAAAGGGTATTGCCACATGGTTTGAAGGACATGGTCTGGAATATTTTTGTCTTTTCTTACAAGACCCAAGTCAAAAGCCACTACAATATGCCTTTAATCTTAGCTGAGGCAGATGGAACCTGAAAAGTGGCATGATGCCTTGTGTGAAGAAAAAAGCTTTTATTTTTGTTATTTTGGTGTGTTTTGCACATGTACAGTATGAGCATGTGTTCTACCAAGATCGTTGCGCATAATGGACATGACACTCTACAACCATTCAAGCCTTGACTGGAAAGCAAAAATATTAACAGCAGTGGGAAGATGAAGAATTAGGTATTAAGGAATACTACAAGAGTCTCTATAAGGTAAGTACTGACTTACAGGCAAATTTTAACTCTGCTTTGCGACTGAAGATAGATCCATATGTGTTCTGTGCAACACAGTGGTATACACCTTCATCAGTCAACCTGTTTGGGTTATTGATGGTCAATCGGTCACTTGTTTTAATGAAGCGACTATTAGAATCCACATCCAGCAGTGTTCCATTTCTAAACCATGTAACATCTGGAGTTGGGTGACCCCTCACTTCACAGGACAATGAAACAGTAAAGACGTTGGAGTCTTGGTTGTGCAAGGTGTCCACAGGCTCACGGATGAAGTAAGGGCCACTGCGCATCACTGTGAAAAGAAATGAACCAATATTTAGTAAAACACATGAAGTAGTTTGAATTCTGCTAAGTCAGAACTTCACCATGACAACAAACTGGTCAGTCAGTTGCTACTTTTGCAAAAATTGCCTTATAAAATACTAAAACAATAATGGAGTTGTAGCTACACTACCTAATAAAAGTAAATTGAAGAAGTTATCTTTACCACTCCCCCTTTCAATGTTACTACAATTTGTACTATCAGATAGGACACAACATTGACAAGGGGGAGATGGGGTTTCAGGTGGAGTTTAAGAGATCATCACTGAGAGCATTTTGTCACTGCAACAGCAATTTGTTTTGTTTGGGATTGTCTGAGCTAAAAACAGATAAGACACAGCATTAGAAAGTAGAGAGAGGGTCCTAATTTGAGTATGAGAGATTATGAGAGCATTTCGTCACTGTAGCATTGAGATTCCATTTTTTTAAGTCTTTAGTGTGACTCAGGTCTAGTAGATGCAATACCAAGTTGACCACCGACTCAATCTTCTTTGACAAAGAGAGCAAGACAATTAAGACTGTAAAGTTAACATGGCCAACCAACATATCTAGTTTTATTTTTATCAAAGTAATTCTAAATTGACACCCTTATAACCCCCAGCATAACATAAAGCCTCTCAAGTACTATACAGCTGAACACAAAGTCTACTTTGGGAACAGGAGTCCCCTATGGCACATCCTCAAGCATTAAAAAAACCTTCAACAGAGTTAGACCATTGCTACTAGCACCTCCAGAACTAAAAGTCATATAGCTATATTAAGAACAATGTCATTGAGTCTGTACACCAACCTACCGAATGGGGACACCCCTACCCCTCCCTTTCCATAAGTCAGTGGTTACATGACTTGCTCCAGAAGAATACCCCATTGAAAGCGCTAAGTGTTTCTACAACACCCTCTCCTGGTGCTGAGAAAAGGCTAAATGCAATGGCAGTGCATTTAACCCTGCCATTTAAGTTAAAGGGGCTCATTCAGTTGATACTGATAACTTAATAAGAGTGTTAAAGGGTCACTATCACATGACAATGCTAAGTTAGCATAATAAGTAAAGTTTCATATCCAATAGTTACCAAAATGGTTGAAAGTTTGAATTTTGTGCTGTCTTGATTTGTAATGGTTTGGGGTGTATAATTTGAAAAAGTGTCTGATTACAAATTTTTAAAACTGGATTGAACTCTTAAGTACTCACTCAAAAAACAGTTATTTTAATGTACAGTAGGATATGGGGATTTTCTAAGTTTGACCATTTGTCATTCATGTGAAGAAAACTTGACAGGTTAGGAAAAATATGTTGAACATGATACACCAATTCAATGAGCCACTTTAACAATAAAGCAAGTGTTAGTCATCTGCAAAGGTTTTCTGCACACTTACATGCACTATAGGCTGCTGACACAACTGCAAAAAGAATTATAAACACTTTGAAATCCATGATTTGATTACTGCTGATCCGTCACATTAGAGGGTATTTAAATCAATCACTGTTGTACCTGTAGACAAAACATAAAACACATTCAATAGTCATAAAGTATGTAAGGCTAATAATGCAAGGAAAACATATACTGTTATACATGACTACACATGTAATTACCTTTAGTTATTGGCATCATGATTGATGTTGTGTATAGTGTAATTTAAAGAGAAAGTGGAAGATGTATCAACGGTTTTTCATTTTCTATTTTAATTTATAGCATAATGTTTTCAACAAAAATGAGATAAAAATGTGAAAAGAGAAGCTTGCAACATGGGAAATGGGTACAGTAGGCCCGGCCCAAGGTCAGGCCTGGAATTTTGAGCCATGCGAGTGAGATCACACATTATCACTCACCTACAATCACTGTGAGGAAAGTGATTTGTAGCACACTGGGAAAATCTAAAACTCAAGACCTGCATAGCTTGGCTAATACTCTGTCTTTGCAGGGTAAAGTTTAAAGCAGATCAAGTTTGTGCATGAAATTCAACCAATTCTTCCCAAGCTCTTAGTATAGTTTGCTTCACATACCAATGATAACTGGTCTACCAGACACTTTTTCACTTTATGCATAAAACTGTTGCAATTCAGAACACCAAAACATTCAATATTTTAATTTTTTTCTGTGGCTATTGGAAATAAAACTTGACTAATGATGCTCATTATCAGCATTTTCATATGGTAGTACCCTTAAACAATTTCATTAAGTTATTGATATCAACTCTGTGAGCCCCTTTAAACTTGAAATTAGGTACATTCCCATCATCATGTCAATATGTAAATCTGCTAAAGAAGACAAATTCTACAAAGGCCATAATCTGACTATTTGGGGATTGTCAGATGGCCGTCCCACATTGCACCTTTGTTGCTTTATGTCTCGGTAACGGAAAGTGGTGACTCAACTCAATGACTCCCGATAAATTGTAATTTCCAGAAATATAAAACGTACTTGAATTGGTACAGAGCTTTTGCTGGTAATTCAAACTGGGCAAATACTTGGTAGCAACAAAGAAAGAAATTAATACTCATTGAAAGAGGCTGGTACCAGTACATCCCATCACATTTCTTGTATAATTTATACCTTTCATGCAATAAATATTGTTTAATAGCATCAAAATTATAGAATATTTTTGATGTTATTACTGCATGACTAGTCTTGTGTGTAGTGATGAATGAGTTGCCACATGGATCATGTATACCATACAAGCACAGCATCAAGATACGATATCAGAAGGTTGAATAATTACAGGTTAAAGATGTACCATCACAGGGGGACAAACCAGAATGCAAAAATGCGTTCAGGTTTGGATCACATACAAATGTTCCATTTCAAATAATGCCATCATGTACCATATCTTCTCACGCAAATGTTATACTAGCATGCTCAAAAAATTACTTTGTTATACCAGATGATCTTTCACCTCCACCAACTAAGAAAGGGACCATCTTCACACCATAATGCACAAGGGCATACCACATGTAAAATCTATTTAAGTTTCCCACCTTGACATGTGTCACCAAGGTTTTCAAATTTTGACCTAAAGTGAATTTAGATTACCTTTGACCTCCATAAAAAGCAATTGGGTACAGATAGACAAACAAACAGAAAGACAGACAGAAAAGTATTAAGACACAGTGAAGGTAGCAGATCACAATAGCTGAAATGGCGCTTTCAGCTGGTATGAGCTAACAATAGCGACCATCTTCTGACCATAACACCAAAAATTATGTTATGGACCGCCCTACATCTGCATGTAGTATGCAAAAGAGATTGGTGCAGAAAATGTGTGAAAACTAGATCTTAGCCTGGATAACTTTATATTT
The DNA here is from genome assembly GCA_037179385.1 of Holothuria scabra. Lineage (NCBI taxonomy): Eukaryota > Metazoa > Echinodermata > Holothuroidea > Aspidochirotida > Holothuriidae > Holothuria > Holothuria scabra. The sequence continues at coordinate 32,423,782 of CM074181.1, forward strand.
ACACAGTTACATGTACTGATAATGATAAAACTAAATGAAGTATTTCCAAAGCAGGTATGGTCTTTGTTCCTCTGGGAAGGCTTTCCTGACTCTCTCTTTAAAATCCATCACTAAAATCATATGGATACCAATGCTGTGCATGATTTTGATGCTTCCTACTTGTGGAAATTAGTTTAACCCAACCATGCATATTTGGTTCTGCATCATCTTTTGGCATGTATTAGTGTAATATCAAGACTCATTCCTTGGCTTGCTCCTTTGACTGTAACTAATTAGTTGTTTGAATTTTTTGTCAAGGCCCTAGGGCAGCTACACTTTTGTTCATGATTTGGCACTACATAAGTTCAATGTACTATTATTATTATTAAGTCATCTTGCAGTGTATTGTGCCTGAGGGTAGTTTAAGTTAATCATTAATTTATTGTTTTTCCCTTCCCTTCCTCTTGACTGCATGCTGTACCCCAGTTGGTTTTCAATTCCCATGCACCCCCCCCCCCCCTAAACCCACACACACACACACACTCCTCATGAAAATACCATGCAGTTACACTTTTTGAGCACTATGCCAAATAATGACAAACAATAATTAGATATGTCTCTAATGGCAGGTATTTTTCATGCTTTCAGTGGAGTCCATGTACACTATACTTCCTGGACATGTACACAAAATACTGTGATCATGATGAAATCAGCTGAATGAATTTATGTGATCTTATTTTATCTTATCACAATTTTAATAAACAACCTACATTTTACAGTTTTGTTTTTTTTTTTCTTCTTCTTCTTCTACTTCTTCTTTTTTTTTTAGTCACTAGGTACAATCCATTGGTGGGATCAAGTAATCTCCTTTGAGTCATGAATCCTCAAATCTTGAGGTACATGGAAGTCACATGATTAAGAGCAACAATCAAACTATTTTGGGATATCAGCAATAAAAGTCACAAATTTGTCAACTTTTCGTGGCCTTTTATAGCTATAATATAAACACTACATTCCAATCTGAGAGTTTAACTGTATCCAAAATGTCTCATTCAGGAGTAACGCTTGCCTAGTTACTTGAACTAAAAGGGTAAACATAAATCAATAGTACAAATATTCAAACCTGACTGATCAATGTGGATATGTACAAGCAACTATCATATTGTGCTGATACTTTTTAAGTTTATGGTTTGTCTATAATAAAAGCATGTATTAAGTTAGATGGAATTTAACTGCTGAGTTTCTAGCATACTGGTTTAAGTCAAGCTGACCATGGAATTTTGTCCAGTTGTGACTCACTGGCTGGTTTTTCCTCCTCTGCTACATGCTCAGCACCAAGCACAACATCAGTGGGTTCCATTTTTAAACTCTTTGGATATTACCTTGCCAGGAGTCAAACTCCCAACTATATATTGTATATGTACGGTAAATGCACATTGGTTTCCTATCAATTACAATTATAACAATTTCCCCATAATTTCTCCTGGACAACAGAATTCCCCCACCCCCCCCCCCAAAAAAAAATGATTGTCACCCATAAAATTTCAAAATTTTCTGGTGAGGAAAGTTTCCAGATCAAAAATTGTATTAAGTGTCGATTGTTCATGGGAATTTTTTTTGTTCCTCAAGAGCAGGGTGTATAAAGGGCTAGGAAATTGTTTTGCAAGCCTATGTAAAATTGGCCAAGGAAGTCTTTGTGGAGGAAAATGTCCAGGGAAATGAAAAGGGCTGTCTAATCTAATATCTACGGAGTGACAGTGGTATAGCCAAGGGGGTGGTTTGGGGGGTTGAAAGCCCCCTATGACCCAACTTTGTAATGCAAAAGACACCTAAAATCCTCAGTTTTTTCTCTCTCCCCTAGACTTTTCCCCCATGTTGTGCTCCAAAGCGCTCCCCCCCTCCCCGACACAATTCTAGCTATGCTACTGAGGAGTGAGGTTTAGTTGTAAGTGTACAAAGCTATACACAGCAAAAGCCTGACTACACAATGGTAATGGTCCATCGCCAATATCAAAGTATAGCTATTCTAAGAACACAAGCTATAGTAAATAGCACTTTTAGCTTTACGGGACCATCTGTTTACATAATATCTGGATTTTAATTGCTAGACCAGTGCTCTTCTCACTTCTACCAGTGCGTTTCATCTGACCTGTAATCAGCCCTTGGTCTTTCTGCAGTAAATCTTTCACAGACTTGACTTTGTTTATACCAAACTGTCAGAGGAATCTGCCTCAATCATCTCTGGTCCATTCCCAAAAGGAGCCTTGCTGTCTCTCACCCTTTTTTTCCGTTTTTCTTTGACCCTCGTTAAAGATTCAGTCTTCATCCCTGCACATGTAGTTTTTGTAAACAAAGTGTCTAATATGAGATGATTAATGAGGAAATAGTTGATAAGTCAGTCCTTAACTTCTTCACATCATCATCACTATATGGAGGTACTTGCACCATGTTTAAAATTATTCTTCTTCCTTTATGAACTATTAACCAAAACACTCACTTCAGCATTTAAACTTGCAATATTGCAATTAATTTCTTCTTCATAATCTTGTGTCTACTTTTGAATTTCTTTTTTGATGCTCAAAATTTCCTTTCAACCACATAATTCAGGGGCTGAAAAAAATTAGATCAAGGAAAGTACTAGATGTACAAATTCTTGACTACATATTTAAAATTATAGGTCAAGGGCAGTCCTCAAATTTATGTTTAAAACCAACAGCTAAATACCTCAATTTTCCATTGTTTCTTTTCAAAGTATCTTTCATCATATTTTAAAACTTCAATATTGCACACTTAATGTAAAACAAGCAGTTAATTCTAGTCAATTCCTTATTTAAAGAGAAATATTGTTGTCACATGACTCTCAACACCCAATCATGAAACAGGGTAGTTTCCTAAACTTCTTCAAGTTCAAATGGTCAACCCTTTACCGTTGTGCTCCAATCGGGGCATATCTGCACGCCTCGGGAGTGGGCGGAAAAGCGGACGTAGCACGCTCCGCATCAGCTTGCGTAGGCTATTGACCCTGTGACCTTAAACTATTGTCTTTCTCGTTGTTGTGGCCAAATTTTCGGGTAGCTACTCGCAGTTTCGAGCTCCGCATGAACCAGTAAAGATGGGTGACAGCCGAGCTCTCCGTATGGGTTCAAAAGGACCCAAACAACGGTAAAGGGTTAACTGCTCTTGCACTTTAAAACAGCTGAACATTTAATAGCATACTACAAGTTGAAAAAAGGTAGAAGTATAAAGATTATAATCCGTAAATGATCAACAATAGTTCACCAAAACTTTAACAGAAGTGCAAAAGACTAAAAGTTGAACCAATGTGATGAAATCAAGTTATAGCAGCATGCTCATAACCATGCAGGGGGTCAGGAAAGCTTAATATTTCTTTGCCTCCTACAGAGTTTCAAGATGACACCAGTGGCCTAGTTTTGTTGAGTACATTTTTTCCATATAGTACAGTACTTTATCTGTCTGTCTTAATCTGCAACGTGGTGAAAGATAGCTTTACACTTTTATAGAAATAACTTTGTGTTACCCTCCTCCCCACAGAAAAAAGGCCCAATGGGTATTATGGTTCCTCATGCTGCTAGAATTGAATAGGACCTTTTACCCAATGTTACCTGAGAAAAAGGTGTTATCTCGGGCGATAATTGTCGCTGTTAACAATTGCGGCAGTTAAACCCTTTAAACCAACCTTGTTGCTCTATTGAGTAAATAGTCTTTGAACTGGCAAACGCCAATTTAACTTTATTGATCTCAAGATACCTGAACAAGAAGTTCTCTGCATATAGATTCTGGATTTAATATTAGTTGCCAGCCTGAGACGGCTAAAACTTGCTATTCACTTCTAGTGTCATGTTGATGAATGTATTGGACTGTACCATTACAGCACTAGCATACGGACAAAATTTAGCTAATTATACCTGTGAAGTTTGCCTCTAGTGGTCCCTTCATGACCTTCAAAGTTGTTGGCACCGAATGTTGCCTACATTCAATCAGTTTCCAGTCTTGAAATTATGTACATCTTCATCACAGCATTTTCAGTGTTTGACCTCCACCAAAAACAACATGGCTCTTTTTTCTGCTATAATTACACATTGAACACATCAAATACAAAATCTATCCAAGCTTCTTGTTGTAAGATATTGTGTTAACAAGTTTTTTATGTTTGACCTTTGGTGATACTTAATGACCTCTGACCTCTACCAAAAAAAAATAATTCCTCTTCTTTCCATAAAACTGTCTACTACATACTAAATTCATCCAGTTTCCTTCCTTGAAATACCATTTTAACAAGGTTTTCAGTATTTGTCCCATGGTGACCTCCAAATGACCTTTGATCTCCACCAAACATTTATATCCCCACCATATTGCATTCGCTTCGTTTGAAATCTGTTCAAGCTTCCTTGTCCAGGGGGTAATCTGTGTTTGACCTCAAATGACCTTTAACCTGCACCAAAAATTACAGGATTTACCTTCACATGATAACGCATGCACATACTAAGTATTAAATCCATCCAAACTTCCTATAATAGACCTGTCTTTAAAAGCTTTTTAGTGTTAGACTCTGGTGACTGTCAAAAACCTTAGTCCTACACAAAAAAAGATAGGCCAAACCTTCTTACTATGGATTCTACATACCAAGTTTCATTCAAGTCCGAATTTTCCTCCTGAGTATAATACAGCATATCCAAGCTAATGTCACAGAAACACACATACACAGGATGTCACAGAAACACACATACACAGGAACCTTACTACAAAGGAGTTTCTCACTGCATTTCCCTTGCAATGAAGGTCTTGCTACTACAACCACAATGTGGCTGGTATACACTTATGTAATGGGGGTGGGAAGAAAGTAGGACAAATGCTGCTGTCCCAAGACCAATACATGTGATGTTTGTTTATAATCTGTTATAAGACAAGATCAGATAAGAGATCAGATATCATAGGTCTAAGAAAAAACACCCTTATTGAGGTATGAGCTACAGTATAATAAAAACAAATGACTTTATATCTTTACATTTTACAAACATCTACATTAATTATGATTCACAAGCTATCTCAAACCTCTCTGAAATACCCTTTCTCAAATCTCTTCCAAAAACAGTGTGAATTATGATCCTCCATTTGTGAAGTCATACCCTCCACAAAAGAGGTCACAATCACTTCTTATCCAGCCTAAACACTCAAAGCTGATGTTGGTTGTATGTTTTAGAAAGCATCTGGAAACTGGCAGATTCTGTTTTACAATGTTCCTCAAATGACTTACCATAAAGGGCAAGAGCAGTGGCCTCAAAATATTTTCATTTCATTTATTTGTTTTTTCACTACAATGTACAATATTACATAATATAACAGTTACATAGTAACAATATAGAATAGACAGTGTAGTGAAAGGAAGTGAGCTACGAAACCCTTGGGGGCTTAACATTAAAGGCAGAACACTCCCTTGAAAGAAAAAGTGTAAAGTACAAAAACAAAACAACTTAGTCGCAAACAAAAGAGTGCCGAATAAGGGAACAAATGCTGGTAACACTAAGTGCAGACGGCACAACAATCTAACACTTAGAACAACCACCCATAGTCCCATACCACACACCCTCTCCCACCCCACCTACACCCCCCCCCCCAACCACCTACTAACACCAAACCATACCTCAAGACCCTACATAGGAGCCAAGTCCAATACTACCTAAATGGTAAAAAATAGAAGGAAAGGATTTTTTTCTTCTTTTTTAATACATTCCGATGAAATAATTTTGAAGGTTCCTCTTAAAACTAAAAATAGACAGCTTGCGCTTCAATGTAACTGGAATAGAATTCCACAAGGTGGCTGCACGGTAGTGTAATCCTTTCATTAAAAAAATTGATCTACAGCTGGGAATATGCAAGTAATCGGATTGTCTAGTACCGTGTTCATGAATTGCAGAATTAGGGACGAAAAAATCTTTTAGAGAAGGTGGCAATTGATTCCGTTGAGAGCGATAAACAAACTTGGCTATATTCAGTCTAATGAGGTCCGTGAATTTGAGCAAATTAAGAGACTTGAACAAAAAATTGGTATGATCATAGTAACCTGAAAGAGTAATATGTCTTATAGCTCTCTTTTGAAGAACAATCAATTTATTTAAATATCGATGACTAGCGTCTGACCAGATTATGCAACAATATGACAGATGTGGTATAATTAACGTTTGATACAAAGACCTTAGAACATGCTTTGGTAAAATGTGTTTTAACTGTGATAGGACCCCTACCCCCTTTGCTACTTGGTTTGATACATGATTGATATGCTCATTCCATGAAAGCTTGGAATCGATGTAAACCCCTAGGAACTTTACATAGTCAACTCTCTTCAAATAAGAACCATTGATTTTAATACTAAAGTTACTTATATTACTCTTTTCATTGAAAATGATGTAATTAGTTTTATCTATATTAAGTGACAGCTTATTAGCCGCAAACCAGTCAGTGTACACAATGAGTTCATTGGTAATAATACGTTGAAGTTTGTTTACATCATTATCACTAAAGAAAATATTTGTGTCATCAGCAAATAGCACGACAGAAGCATTGGATGAGAGACTAGCAATGTCGTTAACATAAATGATAAAAAGGAGTGGACCAAGGATGGAACCTTGTGGGACACCGCAGGTAATCGTTCGTATGTTAGAGCTGTAACCATTTAGAATCACAAATTGCTGTCTTTTCATTAAATAACTTTTAAACCAGGACAAAAAAATCCCACGGATACCGCAATAATTTAGCTTATGACAGAGGATATTGTGGTCTACAGTGTCGAACGCTTTGGACAAGTCAAGGAAAATGCCAGCTGTTGTTAGTTTTTTACTCATTGAATTTCTAAGTTTTTCAACTGCTTCAGAAAGTGCCATTTCTGTGGAAGTTCCAGAGCGGAATCCATACTGATGTTTGAAAAGAATATTATGTTTATCAAGAAATTTTACAATACGGTTGTAAATGAGACGCTCAAGTAGCTTTGAGAAGCACGGTAGAACAGAGATAGGATGATAATTAGAAAAGGTATTTGAGTCACCTTTCTTAAAGACTGGAATTACTTTTGCCATTTTAAGCTGGTCGGGAAATTTGGCGTTAGATAAAGAAACATTAAAAATATGAGTAAGAGGCTTGGTTATATACGAAATCGCCTTTTTTACAATAGAGGGACTAATATCATCATAACCAGCTGATTTTCCCGGCTTAAGACATATGTATGCCACCTCCACCACTTCATCTTCAGTAATAGGAAGGGCAAAGGCAGAAGAATCTGTGTGGGTACTAGTTTTGTGCAAGAAGTCCGAGAATGATGAAGAAGAATTAATATTCTGAGCAAGTGAGGGTCCAACATTAACGAAGTAATCATTCAGGCCATTGGCAATATCACCTTGTTCAGTTAGCTTAACACCACTACGTACATAATACTCAGGATAAATCGATCTCTTCTTATTCTTATTGATAACATCATTGATGGAGGACCATGTCTTTTTAAGATCATTCTTGCAGGTAGTGAATCTCCTAGTATAATAATTTTTCTTAGATACACGAATTACATGATTTAATTTGTTTCTGTAATTACGGTAAATCAAAATATTTGTTTCCGTAGGACATATGAGTTTAGCTTTGAAAAGTTTGGTTTTTGTTTTTATTGACTTGACAATTCCAGAGGAGATCCAAGGTTTCCTTTTATTTTTGTGGTGCAATTTACGTTTATTCACAGGGAAGCACTTTTCGTATAAAACACTGAATGTACGAAAGAATGAGTTGTACGAAGAATTCGCGTCCTGATCTTCAATGACATGATCCCAACTTGTTCTTGAAAGTATAATCAGAAATGAATCAATATTTTCCTGGGAGTAGTTACGTTTAAATACATAATCCTGTGTCTGTATGCACCAAGTAGAACTAATGTTTAAAAATACCGGGAAATGATCGGTCAAGTCGGTGAGCAAGATTCCCGATTCACTGTTCTTGCTGCTTTGACCACCAAAACTCAACGTATTGGTTATAATGTTGTCTATAAGAGAAACAGAGTTATTGCTTACACGAGTGGGTTTGGTGATGGTTGGTATGAAGTTATAAGAGGCAATATGGTTAATAAAAGAATCATTATCATCTAGGAGATTAATATTATAGTCACCCATTATATAACAACCTTTGTTTTCGTCACTTATTGCATTTAAACCAGAGTCAAAATGCTCGTAAAACAACACTAAGTTTGCACTTGGTGGCCTGTAAATGATCCCAACAATATTTTTTCTTCTTGTATAGGGATTACTTATTTCAACAAAAGGCTTTCAAATGAATCATTAAAGATAGAAAGGTCATCACGACTTTCAATGTTAAAGTCGTTTCTCACAAATATACAGACTCCGATTTTGAAGCAATTACAGCTAAATTTCACAATTTTTTGTAACAGTATTTCTCTTCAAAGTAATTTTAGGACAAGAAACTGCATATTAAAGTTACACTGCAGTTACTTCTGGTAAATTTTGCATGTGAGGAGAAAAAATATAGTCACATGACTCCCAAGAGCCAAGCAAGTAACAAGATGGTCTACTACACTTCTTCAGGTTGGAAAGAATGGATTTCCCCTTTCAAACCACTATTACTGTAGACATATTTCCTGTGTGTGGAAGGTCATCATCTAGTATAGGCCCAAAATTCATTTCCAACTGTTTTCAAACAGTGAAATGCTGTGATACTTTTTTACTGAACTCAAGCATGATTTTGGTACACTCCATTAAATATACAGCAGAAATTAAATTTTTTTAATAATGGGATGGAAAAGAATAGTTTATAGAAAATGACTACTTTGCATAGAATACTCCTTCTTTCTACCTTTGTAACTTTGTAAAAGAGAGCTTTATTCATCTGTTGAACCGAGTTATGAGCAAATACCATAAATTTTATGGTAGAGGTCAGTCTGTTGTTAACAAAATGTATGCCTGACTAAACAGGGTATAAGGCAAAATAGAAGTTATTTAATGCTGTACAGTAGCTCCTGGGAGGTGATCTCTCCTCCAAACAGTACTCAGTATTTTTAGTATAGATAATTATATAAGAAGTTTCCATTTCTAGTCACCTCCTGAATTATTTAGCACTAGTACAAGTATCACCTTTTAATATCATGTAAACTGGAAAGTTTCTGGAATTGAAAACAAATTTTATTATTCAAGACCCTTTGATTGGCAGCGTGTTATATTTTTGAGAAAGGGGCAGGAAGCATTTGGGGCATGCTTTACTATTCCCTGTTTCATTGACTCTTGGAACATACAAACATTCCATGATTGGGGGGGAGGGGTTGTATGTGCAGTAAAGGATTAAAATAAAATTGTGATGTAATTTAATAGTTTTCTTACATATCAGAATATCCTGATTACTTGTGCATGAGAACACCAACACCTTGAAACACGGTTTGGCTAACTCCTGGATCCTATCCCCTGAAGATACTTAAATACTGTACTAGCTTATGTTAAATGAAAGACAAAGCACTCAAGTATCTCAAAGCTAATTGAATCTTCAGCTGAACGACCATAGCTATATGCTTGTCTACAGCACATTTTGAATTTATCTGCCCATCAACAAAGAAGAAGGTTGCCAATAATTAGCCTGTTTCCAAACTTGATTGCTCATGCAGAAATACTTGACCATTCTATATCACACTGGATGGTACCTGAGCATGGGATATTTTTTAAATTAATAATTGTTTGAATATGATAATAAATTTATTTCCTTTGTTTAATTATTCTTCAAAACTGACAGTGTGACAGATCATGTGAATGGCATTATATCCAACATCTGGATTCAGAATGGGATAAGTGGAGAATGATAAAACACTTTTTAATTGCAAAATATTAATAGAACTTAAAGTTCAGTTGACAGTATGGCAGTCATTATTACTGCAAATCATAGTATTAAGATTAACATTTTAATTTTTACATGTATGCAATCACTTGAGATATTAACTCATGTAGCACAAACAAACCCTACACAAAATTTGTTATAGCAGAAACCAAATTTATGAACCCATTTGTTATCATTATCAGGATGAAATGTCATTTAAAATTATACAAAATATCGTTTGCTCGTCCAGTTTTTCGTTAATAGGCATATTTCCTTCAATTCAGTTATATACTCTAGGTTTCTCAAGTCAATAACATTCACCCTTTTTTTTGCTACTGAAGGGGGGTCCACCCTGCCATACTGAGCTATGTATGATATTACGTATGTAGGTTCCACGAATACTACTGTATTTGTATGGAGACTACTCAGACTAGTCACACTACCATTGTTGTATGCACTATACCCCCAAGAGGTTGTACAATATATCTCCTCGCCATGGCTCTTCCATGTCCAAGACACAGTAAAACACCATATAGCTTCATACCAAGCTATTCCAGGATGCAGTAGTGCACTGGTTTTGTGGCATATTCAACAGTATACAGCAGTGGTAAATTACTAGTTTTCAGCCAATCCACATGCAGGAAGGGGATAAAGCTGCAACTGAGCAGCTTAGCTGCGACACACTTTGTTTTGTACTGTATACAATATAAAAGGATTATATGCGCTTTCTGTTGTGTTAATAAGCATATAAACAGCTACTAGAGCTTGTCTGAGGCAAGCACAGCTTTTCATATGGTACAGTACCTTAATTATCCCTTTACCGTTGTGCTCTGATCGGGGCATATTTGCGCTCCTCTGGAGTGGGCGGAAAAGCGGACGTAGCACGCCCTGCATCAGCTTCCGTAGGCCATTGACCCCGTGACCTTAAACTATTGTCTCTCTTGTTGTTGTGGCCGAATTTTTGGGTAGCTACTCGCAGTTTCGAGCTCTGCGTGAAACAGTAAAGATGGGGGACAGCCGAGCTCTCCGTATGGGTCCAAAAGGACCCAAACAATGGTAAAGGGTTATGTCTAACAGCAAAAATGCATACAGTTTGAGTGAACAGTAAAAACATGTACTGTAACAACTCAGAGTAACAGAGTTTGTTGACAAGGATCAATCAGCAACTTTCAATACAAAATGGAAAATTAATGATCTGGCTACAAAATTTTCACACAAGTTTTCATTCCTTGGTTCTCACTACTCATCTAATATGTATCCATCTAACAACCTTCTGCATTATAAGTTTTGCATTTTTCATATCGCCGGCAAAAATCCTATTAAATTCTGACGGCATAAGCACCTGCAGGTATGGGTGAGTAATCAACCAGGAAGTTATATCCCACTGCATCTAGTAGTGTGAGTCACTATGATAAAGGTTATACGTGTAATCTCCTTCTGAGAAAGGAGGAAAAAAATACATCTGTAGCAGATGACTAAACTAATGTCCAGTAAGTTTGACTATAGGTGGAAATAAGTTTGGCTTTTAACATGGGATAAAATGTGTGAAAATGAACACAAGGCCAGGAGTCATAGAGAGGACAAAGCTAGTATTGTGTGATGTTTTTACAACACCCACAGGAATTGAGACATCCATCAAAAGTTAATGTCTTGGTTAGTATTCAATGGGATGAAAATCTAATAAAGAAAGGACAAGCACAGAAAGTACAAAATTTTGTGAGGTGTACTTTCAAGATAGAGTTAAATTGATAGAAATTCTCAATTTCTCCTTCTTCTGTAGAATGATTACACATTAATTAATTACATTAGGGGCCTACTACTTCACCTGCCATTGGATATGTTTCCATTTTCATGGAAATTTTCCTTAACAAGCATTGGATTCTGAGGTGTGGATGTGCAATGAAACACCATCACCCACCTTGAATGTTGAAGAGTGTTTTTTGTATCAAGACAAGGATTTAGAGTGAAAAATTAATCTATTAAAGTTCAATAAAACAGCACACCTATGACACTCCTTTATATTTTTAACTAATTCTGTACCTTTCCTACTATTATTTAAATTTTATAGCACACCTGAAGAATGTAAAACCTAAGGCCTTCCTTCAATCACATATATTTAATTGTGAATTATGCTGGAGGCATGGTGTCGGTTTTATAATCAGTCCTTCATAAATTTCTACTTGAATCTCCCTTCTAAAACCAGAGTAAATTAAAGGTTAGCACTATTTTGCTTCAAGCTTGAACATTTGATCACTTTGTACCTTCTATGTTCATTTAAGGCAATTTTTGGTTCAAACTTTTCCAGACCTTGACTATTTTTCTTGTACTATGTTTCATTTGCAAAAAAATGTGTATGAGTTACCAACGACACTACAAATCTTATAACATACAACTAGCACTCAAGTGCTATCAAGTTATTTGATTTCATTCAATCAATCTATTCTAAAAGCTTCTCTTTCTGAAGAGAAATTTTAAATGTGGCAGAAAATTGAGCAAGGATAAAATTCTCCTTTCTGTCAGCATGTAATCCAATCAGTATGGCTTCTATGTTGTGTGTTGTATATATCCCTACCGAGATGTACAGCATATCTGCAGTGCTCTCTGTGTCATAAAATGTCTTACATACCACAGACTGCAATGTTACTTTAAGTTGTTTAAAGTGGGCATGACACCGCCACAAAAACTTTTGTGGATTATGGAAATATTTACAACAGGTAAATGTTCTTGCTTAGCTGGCAAAGGGGTTAAAACAGTGAAATGGTTGCAGAAAGAACAAACATAAAATTTTGTGACAATCTCAAGGCCTGCCTGCTATACCACCAACACCACCGCACGAAAATTACCTTAGTCGAGTTGGGTACCAATACTGTGTGCAAGTACTGGGGCTGCCTAGATAATCGCCATAAGGCGATATCGTCAATATAATTTTGCCACGTCAATATTGACCCATGTTTTGTCAAGATGTGATACCTGTATCACAACAGAATCAAATAAATGACTAAACCACTGTGAAATCTCTTACTTTATTTTCCTAGTCAGTAACTTTAAATGATCATAATTTATGTTGTCACAAGAAATGCAAAATGGCACTTTTTTCAAAGGCAAAGGCTGTAAAATAAATGTACTTCTGATGAAACTTTGAACTTCAAACTGAATTTTATCAACTTGGTTTATGTGTCCTTGATATGGGTACTGCACATGATCATATTAGCAAGCTGATGGCAAATGTTAAGACTACAGTTTTAAATGCACCATATCATGATACTGCTGTGGAAAGGCAGGCAATATCGATAAATGAAAAATGGTTATCACGGTAACTCTAAAAAGTACAGCACATTCAGCTCTCACAGTAAGTTTCATATGAATTTCCCATAAAACAGCTAAAGTATGCATACAAATCAGGAGCAGTAGTGATTAAATTATAGCACACTGAAGCTACTGGACAAATTGTATTATCTGCTACAGAATATCATTGATAAATATAAATCATTACAAAATACCCACCTTGGAACAGGATGAAGTACTTAGGCTTTACTGACGCTGTTTGATAAAATCAGTAAATGATACCCTGAACCTGGCCCTCCTCAAGGGTACTTCAAGAAGGATGGCATCAGCCTTGACTTTAAGGGAAGAGTCAAACTGAATATTTCAAACTTTTTTGTGCAACAAAAGTCACAAGGGTGAGGTTTTATATTGTGTATAGGCTTAGTTTGATTGATTTACATTAGAATGCTGTCATATTGAAAGTACTTGTGACAGAATGCATGTCTACTAGTACCAGCTGTAAATTTAAAATATAGAGGCCTATAGTAAATAACAGTGCAGTAGGGATAAGTTTGACAGTCCAAATCAGGGTTTGCGTCAGAGGGGGAAAGGGGGGATTTGTCCCCCCCCCCTCCAGAAGAAGGTGGGTAAAATCCTCCCCTTTTCATTTCCATAAAAATTAGAAAATTGTCAATTTGATATCTTGGTTTCTTCCTTAAAAGGACTACACTTTTGCAGCAATGTTTGAACTTACACAAATAAATGGCCATTAAAACCTTCAAAATGCACCTTACAGGGGCCTTGAAGCAAGCTTTTGTCCCCATGAACTCACTCATAATTTTAGCCTAGGACAGCATCAATTTGGAATTGATGTTTAGCAGTAATAATTCCCCCCCCCCCCTTTTTGTGTTTCTGGAGGAATCCCTGCAAATGCCTTTACAATGAAGCTGTAATGCAATTAATGTCCTCTAAAACAAAGCATTACAGACCTAAATTTTATGTGGTTTTCTAAAATATTTTTACTAACCAGTAAACAATATATACCACACTTCATTGGTAAAGTTGTCAACAAACCAGACCTTATAAGGTACAACAGCTAGCTCTGTGTTTCAATGAAATATAGACTACAATATCAACGTTTCAAGGTTGAAACATTACCTAGCTAAAAAATCTCCACGACAGAAAATGGAGGTGACCTACAAATCATCTTGCTAGCGACAAATTGCATTTACTCTCCTGTCACTTAGTCCTGTCTGAGGGAGAGAGCACTTGGCACTACAGGTCTAAAATTCTTATGGAATAAAGAAAAATACAGCCTCTAATCCTCACTGCTAGAAACCTCATACCATCCTACTGAAGCACTGTATTCCCACAAGAGGCAGCTATTAGAGAAATAACTTTCAGATGCAGTAAGCCAGGAATCTTTCGCATCAGCCCCAAGATAAAGATCTTCTGTAGATGAAATGTAAGCCCTGCTTTGGGAATACTTCCATACAAATCAAGTGTAGAGTAGCTACTGGCTGGACTGCTGTTTTGTGGTGGCACACAGTTGAATTTTTATACAATCTCACACTAGATAAAACCCTGCAGCTCATACACAATTTATGCATTATGGTGCGGTAAACTGAAAGAGAACTGATGAGAAATCTCAATTCCCAGATGAGGTGTTTCCTCTTGCTAATGTACATTTTATCTAATTAATGAGTATCATACTGAGTACATTAAAGAAGCTGTTATCTGAGCCTAGCTCCCACAATGCATGCCTTCTAAAGCAGTAACATAGCACCACAGGGAAAAAGCATATATGTTGCACTTGGAAGTGTAACAGTTACCACGAGACTTCAACAACTAATTACTACATACATACAGTGCAGTGCATACATAGGGTTTGGAGTTTCAAAAAATGATACAAAGCTTAGAAAAGAAATGTAAATTATTCAACTCCCATTTTACTTGTTATTCGTTCAACATCGCTTCTCTATAAAAGGTACAAATTGTTGTAGCTTGAAATGGTACATTGCTCAATGACTTGTGATGTCAATTTTGTACAGTATGTTACTACTCAAATTACACCTTAGTTTTTCTACAATTCTTAAAAAGTCACTGCACCTTTGTCTACAGGTGTAAATATCCTTACTTGGCAAGCTTGGGGTTCTTGTACAAGACCCAAGCAAAAGAGGAATCAAGGTTATGCACACATAAATTTTCAAAAGGAAACACAAGCAGGCATTGTGAGTGGTTACAACAATTTGTTAGGTTTAAAAGATTTAACAACACACCAATGCAAATGTGTTACATATTAGTGTCAACTACATTATGTAAAAAGACATTAAATACTGTTTCAAATATATACAAATTCAAGTTAGGTTTCAAATACAGTTCAAACACAGGGCAAGTACAGTACTCCCCTTTAGTCACTCAACTCTTACAAAAGCAGGAAATACTCATGGCATATGTTATAACCCCAGCCCACAGGGAATGGGGGAATTGTGCAGGGAGGATCCCATCAAAAATTATTGTGCAACAGGCTGCAGTACTTCCACTTAAAGGCCCAATTCTCTCATTACAAACAGTACTGGTACCTATTCTCCTAACCTTCTTACTTAAGCCCCTTCCACAATTATCTGAAATTCATCCTCATCCAGACAAAAAGCCGTGTTCCCATTTGATCCAGGGAGGTGGATCTTGATCTACCGAGGTGGATCAAACACTAATGGGAACGCAGATCAACAACACACACGCAAGATCAAGATCCACCGATTTTGATCGACCGTTCAGGGTAGATCAGATCCACCACGCTGGATCAAAGTTTGTAATGGGAACACATCTGTAGATCAAGTGACCCTGGATCTCCGCTTACACTCATGTATGTTTTTGTGATACATCGATACCAAATGCATGGCAGGCCGACTTGTAAACATTGGTGACCTTTACGTGCTTGCGCGATGTGTTCATAAAACACGTTTGATCTACCGCGCTGACTCAAATGGGAACGGGGATCTCGATCAAGGTAACTGATGTTGATCCACCTCGGTAGATCAAGATCCACCTCCCTGGATCAAATGGGAACACGGCTAAAGTCTCAGTTTATTGCTTCGGGGTGAGTATAAAAAGGCTCACTATGTATAATCAAAACACTCTCACTACAGTTCATGCTGTGTAATACAAGCTTTGGAACTTTGCATTGTTTGAATTAGCTGTCAATTAAAGAACTGAGCCAACTGAGAATTCCCGTACACCCCTACCAAAATTGCAGTTTGGGGTGAGAGAATTGGTCCTTTAAGTAAAAACTTCCGTCAATTTTTTTTTCTCAGCACTACAACAATCCATGACAATTTAACATTTGCATGAATAAGATTCACTTTCCAGGATTTAAAATACATCCATTTATATCTACACTTTAAGTCCATTACAATTTTAAAACACGATTGCTTACAATTCAAGTACCAGAGGTTTGTATGGTAGTTATCCTACTGCATCAAATTTGACTTACCATTTTTTTTTTTACATGCAAAATGATTTTTGCAGAACAGTATTTTCTACAAATTTAGTGTCCAAACAGATTTCAAACTACCGCTTTCAGCATGGGGCACCAACACATTTGCAAAGCACTGATGCACAACAAGTTTGCAGAATACTTGGGTATGACCTTTAACTGCAAATCAACAAACACGAACAAGCACAAACCTAGCATTACAGCAGATTTCTTTGCATTAGTTTCTTGGCAAAGATGGTGTTAATCAATAGCTTTTTGACCTAAATATAGCATCTTTTACGATATAAAATTGTAAAAACCAGAACCCCCACCCAGAAAAACAATTACTAAATTAGAAAAGGTTTTGACTGAACTTGAAGAAAACAGTAGCAGCTTGCAAAGACACTCAGATGTTTTCAAAAATTTTGAATTGCCTGAGGCCAATCTCCTTCCATCAATATAACAGCCAGTATATTTCATTTCCTTTCTCCATCTGTCCTCGCAGGAGGTGTCAAGAAATTGTGCTGCCTGACTGTTATACAAGGTCTCAAATTCAATATAATGCAGTGTGTACAAACTGTGCAGTGGCTTAATATGAAGAAAATTTGATAGCTGCTCAAATCTGCTAAACAATACATACAGCCATTTTTTTCCATGTTTTTTTATATTTTTTGAGAAAGGCTCAAGTGCTAACAGCATCCACAGACAAACAATATCAATGTTAGAGTGTTTTAACCAACATGTCACAAGCCAAGCTTCTGGTGGGGAAAACTAAAAAAGCTAACTTTGAAACAGCTGACAACCGACACCCGTTGGTTTTTGCCTGGTAGTGGGCGAGGCTACCCAATGATGACTTCACACGAAAGCTTCCTGTACTTATGGAATCAGGCACCCTGTACTTATGGAATCAGGCACCCTGTACATATGGAATCAGGCACCCTGTAGACAACACACTTTCCCTAATGACTACAGAATGTACAGCAAGCAGACCTGTGATGTGCAGTAATATATGCCCCAAAATAACAATTTTAAAAATCCTCTGGCCACCTCAAACAAGTTAAAATTTAAACATGAACCATCAGTTTAAAATTTTTAAACTTTCTTTTTCTATTTTTCCATCAAAGACAGCTATATTGGCCTACACGTACAGTACAGTTATACTGAAATTCTTATAATTTACAGAATTTTGTTCATTCCTATGAGTAGACTTTCCCAGTTTTACTAACAATTTTCATGTATATTTTTCTAAATCTACATGAAGTTTCCAAAAAATAATAAAAAAGTGCCACTTCTTATTACCTTTGCCTCCTTTTCATCAAAAATACTTTTTATCTTATCAGATAGTGCACTGCACTTGAACTATTTGCTACATTGCATATATAGGCATACTGTAGATGCATTATACTTTTTGAGTTAACTATTGTGTAATAACAATCCAAAGCAAACAACTGATTTGAATGCAGGCGTGCACAAATATGAAAGTACAGAACCTAATTTTTACTATATACAATTATCTTCATATTAAGCTAAGCTAAAATACATACTATTATGTAAGTGCCTACCCAATGCTGGCAAATATATTATAGAGACACCATAAACTAATACCCCATTTTGTAGTGAAATTTTCACTGTCTGAAGTTTTTGAAAGTCTGGTTTTTCTTTTACCTTAATAATGATAATAATAATTATCATTTTCTGTCAAACAGCAAAAGCAAAGAAAAAAAATAAATAAGAACTCTAAATTACAGTATGTTGCAACTATCTAATACCAATACCTTTTCAAATTGTTAAAAGCCATCACAACTTTAAATATATACAGGGTGAAACTTAAATACTCAAATGCCTTAATCTGAAGTCAGTCATTACACAATTGCAGAACTTCCTCTTCACCAACAACAATCTTCTGTTTTTTTTTTTTTACATTTGTGTTTTTTTAAACCTAAATTTGGGAAGTATATTTTTTCAGTCAGACACTCACACATAATTCTAATGCCTGAAATCTGACTCTTTTACAACAGCAACTAAATGTCAGCTTTGCTACAAAGGCGTTTGACGAGATTGTAAATCTCACCACTGACTGTACGACTTATCGTCTCCAATGAAGATACAGCACACATTTTGTAGCAGATGAAAGGAGGAAGATGGACACTTTCATTACTTGAAAAAAATTAATCACCAACGTGAAGATCAATACATCTTTGATTAAGACCCCCTCTACATCAACTGTCAATTGAATATGTACTACACCAGACAAAATCACGCCTGTACAATACATGCATGACAAAATGCAAATTGTCACACAACTGTACAATCTCTCATCTCGATGAACAAGACTTCGTTCCAAATGTTTTAGTCAAATATATATGTAAATAAAAAGTAATGTGATGTACATAGACCTGTATTACTCTGATGCGATATTAACCGAGGTTGCCAAACAAATCAACATCCTTCTTGAGACATAGGTACAATGAGATTTGAACTAGTATTTAGTACAGTATCAAAAAATAAAGGCCTGCAATCCCCAATTTGCAATGATTACATCAATGCCATAGTTTTTCATCTGTGCCACCAACTGAAAAATATTTCACTCTATACACAGGATGGCACACACATTAATTATTTCAACATGGAACAGCAATGTAGCAATCAATTCAAAATAACCTAAAAAATTTGATATTTTAATTATCAATCCATGTCACTAAGAAAAACAAGAGCCCAAGGGCACTATGGTTCCTTGCATTAAAGATGATATTGTATTAAGGTAGTCCCAAGGTAAGGCATAATTTGCACCTTTAACCCCAATGACTTTTGGCCATCACCCAAAAACATAGGGGCACATTAAATTTCAAAATCATACAAGCACTTGCCATTTGAGAGAAATGGAACACTAAACTTTTCAAATTATCACACTGCACACTGCCCACTTCCATGCGACAAATACATTCATCACCTTTCACTAAAATGTCATTAACTTGAGTTTGGGGTAGTGTAGGAGGTTAGTTAATAGCCTTTTTGGTCAGTCTCAACAATTCAAATCCAGACCTCTAAAAGAAGTCACAAAGGTCAAATACAGTCAAAGTAGATCAAAACTGGTTTCAAATAAACACAGTCTCTTCTGCACCAAAGAAATTTAACAGTCATCTGCATGGTCATTCCTGACCACCAAAATTTATGATGGATGACTAGAAATTATGTCATGGTTGTCCTTTAGACTACCCAATGTGTTTGCCTGAAAAGCAAAAATAAGGAAAAGCCCACAATTCTGCTACTAAAGGCAGCCCGATAGTGATTTATTACCACCAATTACTTCTTCACAATTTGGCTAGAAGACCAAGAAACAAACATAGCTCTGTAGAATCTAATAAATGACTTTCAACTTGACCTTTTAACCTAAAGAGGGTGTTAGAAACAGCATTGTAGTCCCTAGGGTAAAAGCAGAGGTAAAGAAGAGAAACTGCTTTCATATTTTACTATTGAAATTGGAATCTTAGCTTGCACTGTGAATAACTTTATTCAATACTGTATGTGAGAAAAAGGTTGTTTTTAATAACAATTGCATTACTGTCCTGATTGTTAACTTAACTGCTTTTAGACTGAGAGGGGGTTATAATTCTTCCTTTCTTTTATACATTGCATTTGTCTAAAGGCATTAAACTTCAGCTGGACTTTTAAACCAATTGAACAAAGACCCAAAGAGTCTTCATGTGCACTTTACTTAGACGAACACAACTTTCCATTATTTCCACTATGTTACTTGGTTATTGAGTAATTGCACCGCATACCTGGCATTGCAATAGGCCTACATATGACCTACATGTACACACTAGCCTGTCTTTTAAATGTCAGTAACTCAAGTAACGAACATTGTAGGAGGGTAGTGTAATAGCCTTTTTGGTTCGTCTGATCAAGACAAATCTTGATGTCACAAAAAAGTCACAAAGGTCAAAAGGTCAAATGAGGTCAAGTGAGGTCAAGGGGGGTCATCACGTGCATTTCACTTAGACGAACACAAATCTCCATTACACCACCCCCCTAAAATGTTTCAGTGGCAAGATATCAATAAAACATTACTTTTTGACCTTTTGACCCTTTCCAATTATTTTGGTTAATGTACCAACATTTTCACCTCCTACCAATCTAACTTATCCTAAAATGATGCCAATGCTTGAACAACGGATACTGAGTTACAGCTACTAACAGAAATTCAGTTTTTGGCCTCTGGTGATCACCAGTGACCTTTGACCTCCACCAAAAACGATAGGGCACATCTACTCCACAACATCTACATACATACCAAGTTTGAAAAAAATTGATCACTCGGTTATTGAGTTATCGCACCACATACCTCGCATTCCAATCCGTCACATACATACACACACACATACACACACACACACATACATACGCCAAGGTGACTGCATAGGTTCCTTTGATACACAAGGAACCAAAAAGTGCTTCAATGTACAAACTACTAGAACTAAAGAGAGATCACATGAAATAAGTAAACAATACTATGCACACACCGAAGGCTTACATGCGCAATTATCTGTAGCCTAGGTACATTGAAAATGTTTCCTGAAAAGTGAAAATATGAGAATGATTGCAGATGCAAACACTAAATATGCTTCACACAATGATATACTATTGTACAAAATGCAGGCCTGTTTTGATTGACAGCTTCCGTTCAACACTTTCAGGAATATACCAGCACCCTAATTTGAGAGGGTTCTTTAATTTCATTTCATGGCCCCTGATCCTGTGTTTACATGACTTTCATAAATGAATCAGATACTCCCACAAGGATATTGACTCACTCACAAAAATTACTGATATTGTGCAGCAGCCTACATTTTCAATTTTACAATCCTAAGTTCAGAACATAATTCTCAAATGACGAGAAAGATACATGATGGAAATGATGATGATTGATTTTAGAAGCAAGAGGGATGTAATTGTAACATGAATGATTTATGACAGCAACGAATAAACAGCCATGTAGTATGTTCAAATAATAACAAAGAGAAAGACTCAAACTGTCATTGGTTATAATACGTAGTTTACCCATGGTTCCAACAAATGTAAGTAGTATGCAGCTGAATGGAACAGTACTTTCCATTGCCATCGCAAAGTGATAATCTAAACAAAATAACATTCACAGCAAAGAATTTGAAAATAGGCCTCAGTCAGTTTTACAAGCCCTGAAATG
Source organism: Holothuria scabra (assembly GCA_037179385.1). Classification (NCBI taxonomy): domain Eukaryota; kingdom Metazoa; phylum Echinodermata; class Holothuroidea; order Aspidochirotida; family Holothuriidae; genus Holothuria; species Holothuria scabra. The sequence continues at coordinate 32,445,573 of CM074181.1, forward strand.
GAACTACAGTAAGTACGTCTGTTTCAATGATTCAGGGCACAGACTGCACAGCCACATCTTTGGTTTACAGAAAAATGTATTAAATATAAAGAGAAGTTTTCAGCAAGATGATATACCCTCACCCCCACCCTTTCATCCTTTTTATTCTTTCAGTTGTCTGCACTGCTCTTCTTTCTTAAGCTATAGGCATCCTTATAGGTACCCAATGCATAATGCATATGCCAAGCTTTTTGTGTAGGTTTAATATACATCCAGTATGCCTATGCATAAAAGTCCCCTCCATAGAAGCATCAAAAAATACAAGATGCCCCTCTGCATAGGCCCATGGTCCCCAGGGCTGCCATTTTCTGTCTTTTCACTAATTGAGGCAGGAGATCACAGCCCAGACAACTGTCACTGTTCTTCCTATTCCGTCAAAATTGAAAAGTTTTTCACGAGGAAGGGGGATGGAAGAGCTTTTAACAATTTTACCCCACAGTATCTAAGGGCAAAAAGAAAAATCAAAGAGTGAAAGCACAGACACTGGATCAATCCTGTACTGCAGTGTTCATATCATCTTGGTACAGACACATGAAAAAAGAGTTGGAACTAGCAAAGTTGAAAACTGAAAACTGAAATCTGAAAATGTGGTTTCTTGGGTTCACCATGGGTGGTAACCAAACTTTGGGTTGAAGGATTTCATTACATCAGAAGCAACATGCAATGAGGTACAATTCGTTACATGAACTCTTATGGCCTGTTTTGAGTGCAAATTAGTTGGCACTTCCCATCTACCCATAACAGCAGCATCACTCCTGAGGGTTGAGGGCAGAGGGCAATTGCAGTCCCAGGGAAAATACTGGGGGTTAATGGGTAGATTACAAAAACAGGCAAAATAAACAAGATATCACATTGGGATATACATGGATAACTTTAGGGCTGCAAGAGAATGTCAATTTGAGTGAACGCGCATGTGTCAATAAGAGTGCATATGAATGTTTGTTTGTGTGTGTATAAATGTGTGCACTAACGTTTGTAAGGGTGAATTGCTTGTGCCCCCAATTCGCACACCAGATTGACCCCCTGATACATAGTTAAGTAGTACTCACCTTAGATGAAAGCTGGTATTGCACAAATCTCAAATGCACCACCTGTAAGAAAAAAAAGAAAAGTTTAAAATCATGAAACCTACCTATATCTTCTTGTGGTTTCTTGTTTTAAATCCAACAGAAAATCATATTACTATACCAGGCAGTAAAAGAAAATTCAATAACCTCTCTGAATTCTGTGACAAGAATTTTAATTCTGACAATTCCAAAGGCAAATTGACAACTTTTCAGGATCCTGTTACTCAACAGATTGCTTATAGTGAGTCATGCAATTACTGCAGTTTTCATGCATAAACTACAACAAAATGCAATCAACTGCAGTATATAGCAGTCTAGTATCTCTAGCAATGTAATAATTGACTGGACTGTACCTCAGAGACACCATCATAACAAATTATACTTAATTAGCATTAAAACCAAGGTTTTATGCACAAGCCTGAACAATCAATAAAATCTCATTAAAACGAATCACTAATTATCTGTTTGATAATTGTAATCATAGCAAACGAGGGGGAAGTATGCATGCATGGCTGGCAATGGAGGCTTGCAATTCTATACAGTGGTCAAAATGTAGTTTGTGTACAGGTCTCCATTCACTTACAGTGTACTGTATGTAGCAACTACTGTAAAGTTTCTTTGGTACTTGACCTAAACGGGTACTTAAGCATTCACTTAAAAGGGTACTTAAGCATTCATCTCAAACTGACTCTAACAAATTTTGTTGTCTAAATTATCTTAATGAATACAATATTTCAGGACAAAGGTGTTGTATTTTTTAATAAAGTAAGCCAGGGAGTTACTCATCACAATTTCAACAGTGTGTTTGGTCTAATGGTAAGAGCATCCGCCCATCATGCAGAAGGCCTGGGTTCTATTCCCAGGTTGAGTCATACCAAAGACTCTAAAAAAGGAACCTACTGCTGTTGGGCCAGATGCTCCGCATAAGCAATGGAGCAGGGAAAACAAGCCAGTGAGCCACAACTGGATAAAAAGGCCTTGGCCAGCTCAACTTGAACCAATACATTGGAAACTAGGCCCCAAAACTCTCTCTAACTGCCTAAATCATAAAAATTTCACTTTTCAATAAAAAAGGAATGTCACATAATGCTCAACATCTGTCCATGTGATACTGTAAGTTGACTACTTCACTAGTAAAATCCAAATTCAGATGACTTCATTTCTCCTGTTACGTAGGTGAAAAATTTGTGGCTCAAAACTTTCAACAAGTGACCCATGCTTTAGCAACACAATAGAAAACCTTTAAAGGCCTAATCCTCTCAACCGAAACAGTTCCAATTCTCCTAGCCTACTAACTCAATCGAAACAGTTCCAATTCTCCTAGCCTACTAACTCAACGGAAACAGTTCCAATTCTCCTAGCCTACTAACTGAACCGAAACAGTTCCAATTCTCCTAGCCTACTAACTGAACCCAAACAGTTCCAATTCTCCTAGCCTACTAACTCAACGGAAACAGTTCCAATTCTCCTAGCCTACTAACTCAACGGAAACAGTTCCAATTCTCCTAACCTACTAACTGAACCCCCTCCCATAATTGTCTAATACTCTTCCTCATCCAGACACAATCTCAGTTAATTGATTCAAGGCAAGTATACAAGACACCATTGTGTAATCAAAACAGTTTTAGTACAGTACAGTACATGCTATTTAATGAGCTTCGGTACTCTACATTTTTTGAACTAGCTGCCAATCAAAGACCTGTACCAATTGAGAATTTCTGTAGACTACTACAAAAAATCTTAGTTTGGGGTGAAAGGATAAGCCCTTTAAAAAGAAGAAGGAAAATATGATCCAATGGCAAACTCACCAAAACTATACACAGAAGAAACCTAGATTAGGGTGACTCTTGCAACTCCCTGCCCAAACGCAGCGGTAGTACCAACTCTTAAGGCCTATTATATAATATGTACAGTGTTAATTTTGTATGTTTCCAAACAAGTCTGTTGTATGGGGAGATTCAAACAACTCACTGGACAATGGACAAGATCCCTCCCACTGTGAAGAACATGGCTTAAGTTATTCAATGAATCAAGGATGCTGATGATAACAAAAGGAATATTGATCTGTTGAAGTATAGGGTTGATTTAATAAAAGTATGGATCACAATAAGGGGGAAGAACGACAAAAGACATACAAGGACAGTGTCTGTACAACTCAGTTTCTAACCAATGTAAGGTCAAGCCGGCCACGGTCTCTTTTCCAGTTGTGACTCCCTGGCTTGGTTTTTCTCCATTGCTAATAATGGGCACCAAGCATAACAGCAGTGGCTCCATTTTTCAAGTTTTCAGCGTGGTCCAGACTATCTATGGGTGTTAATGTAGTAGCGGGACCTACAATTAACCTTGAAACACAAGGGGACAAGGAAAGGGAGAGGGATGGATAGGAAGTAAATAAAACTGTTTACTACACATCAGAACAAAATTAAACACACAATTTTTTACACACCTACAACTATAAACTTCTTTATCTTTATTATTTAGTCTAATGAACGCAAACCAAACATTTATGAATATTAGAAAATTGTGGAAAGAGAAAAATTCAAAATGAGGCCTCTAAAACATATAATTTACATTAAAAAAAAAACCAATAAAGGAAGGGTACGGATAGGATCCCTTACAGTACAGAACATCATTACCACATGCTACAGTGGTATGTTATGTATGCAAGTAATACATTGGCTAAAATGTTATGCAATGAAGTGGAAAGAAGAAAGAGAAATCATTCCTACCAGAAAAAGTCATTGAATGAAGAATCTAAAAGCTGCTTTTAGCTTCTAAAGGCTTAATTACTACTTTTAGAACAGACCATGGAGAATACTAAGGGTACTTTTTGTCATGCCACATATATATCACTCCATAACATACACAATTTGCATGGGCACAATTTTGAGAATCTGAAAACAGTATTAAAATAATATACTGTAACTCTCAAATGAGCTAAGATTGTACAATCTTGGACAAAATTGTTGGAACACCTCACATCTTTATGTTGTTTATGATGCTCAGTGTTATTGCATGACCTCTATCCCCTTTTAAAATGTTGTGTCCTACAGGAAATAGCGATTTACAAACCCCGTCCCCCAGTACAATGTTGGTTCCCAAAGAAAATGGTGTGTCCCGAATTGGCCTCATTATCTCCAACATTGCACGGGGAGCGGGGTGTTCCATCTAATTTTGTCCAAGGTGGAGCTTGCTTGGCCATGTTTAGTTTCCTTTGAATCTATACAGTACATTAGCAAAGGTAAGTTCACCAACAAAGCATAGTATATATAAAAGTCAGTGAAGGGATAGATTTGGTTTACCTCAATGAAAAACAGTCACCACACCGAAACTGACATTAGCTTCATTAATTAAATCCATGGACTGTCCTAATTGGTCTAGCCCAGCAAACACACTCTCACGAACTGATTATAATTAGTCCAAGCTTGAAAGAGTCGACAGACGTGTAACTGATGACGTTAGAGAGACAGAAGACGATTACCACAAAAATAAATGAATCTATTCATCTTACTCAGGCTCTTGCCCTGAAAGTGATTTAAGAATTCCAATCTTCTACAGACGGAGGCGTGATGCTCGTTATTTTAAGGACCATTAGCTGACAATAACAGCATGTAGAGTGGCAGTTAAGGTATGGGTTATGAGTCACAAAGAGCCTACTACTGAAATTCAGTTTTTGCATGAATCAGAGCTTTTAGAAAGAAAAATTTATGTATCCCAGACTTCCTGTGTAAATATATGTCAGAAATGCTTGTTTCGACATAGCCAAGACAATATAATTCTCCCAAGATCGAAATAAGCGAGATAATAATTTAAGGCAATAAAACAGTATTTTTTTTCACTTTCCTATTTTCTAATTGTCAGCCCCTATCCACACATCCTTACTACCATACAGTTTTAGGTGTACGTTACACGTTTGGATGCATGGGCATGACAGACAGAAAGATGGTTAGGTCAGATGGAGTTTTACGGCCCAGTTTCCAAATCTAACCAATTGCTTCAAGTCGAGCCAGCCACAGTCTTTTTTCCAGTGGACAGATAGAAAGAAGATAAACATTATGAAGCTCACTATCTTCATGAGTTCATAATAATGACAAAACAATTCTAAAACAAAAATGTTTCATTTTCCACAATCATTTTATTTCACCTTTTCATAAACTAAAAAACAAAAACCAATATATTTTGTTATCTTGTAGTAAATATAGCTTCAACAATGCACTATTAAATATTAAGAAATTCCAGAAAACCATGGCAATTGTTAACTGCCATGTAGGAAGACTCTTAGCCCATAATTATATTTGTTAAAAGTCCTTTTATTAACTCTTGATCATTGCATTTTATTTTCTCAAATGAAATGCCAGTCAGAAATTCAGTATCTAAGACATTCAAAATGGTTTTTTGTACAGTCCAGTATAGGTACACTGTAGCAGCTATTCCTGTGCAGGCAATGGTGTTGGTAACACAGTGTATTACATACAATATGAACACCTGTCTGACTATGACAAGCCACCCTTTATAAATTTTCTTGCCTATGAGAGTTTGAATTTTCACAAGTAGAAATTCGATTGGATTGCACATTGTGAACTACCACTTCTAAGTTTGGAAATGAATCTGACACACTGCATGATCAATAAATTAGATCTTCCTTCTTTTCATTCTCTATGACTGGCTCACCTGAAAGACCTGCGGTATCCTTTAAGAGAATTTTCCAATATGCAAGTGCAAAAGTACATTAAAGGTAAAGAGCAGTCCACCCCAACTTGTTTTGAAGAAAACGCTAAATAGCATAATTTTCGTCTTATTTCTCTTCAAAGTATCTTTCATTACATTTTATGATTTAACTATTGCATATTCAAGGTAAACCAAGCAGTTGTTTCTAGTAAATTTCACATTTGAAGAGAAAAAACTTAGTCACATGACTCCCAACAGCCAATCACGAAACTGGAGAGTCAGTTACACTTCTTCAATTTGGGATGACTGCTCCTGCCCTTTAAGATTAGGTAAATAAGTCTTGTAGTTGAAACACCAGTGGCAACCACCACCCCCCCCCCTCCCCATATGAACCAAAAGCCCTTATTAGGTTTTTAACAGTCTGTTTTAACACACCCATGCCAGCCATTCTCTCCTCCTCTGACCAAAAATCCATAGCTCCGCCTCTGGAAATGACAGCTTCATATTAAATTAACTGCCCCCTTTTCATAGTTAAGGGCCTCAGTTAAACTGCAGTTTACTGCAAGTGTCCCACTCTATAACTGTACAGAGTGCAACATTTACTATCCTGACAGTACCTGATGACATGCATTCCGTGATGGACCTCAGAGAAGAGTTTGGATTGTCAGGCTTAACCTAATAAAAAATATTTTTAATCGGTTGGAATATCCATTAACACCATTAAGTAAGGGTACCAGCTGTCATTTCGGCTCAATTGAAAACATTCATCCTAAAACAGACATGCTGACATTTGCCTCCACCAAATACAGTTGCCAGGAATAAATTTGCAAGGGAAAAATTTGCCCTACCATTAAAATGTTCAACAGTCAAGTTGTGTGCCTCAAGACAACTGCTTTCAACATTCATTATGTTTAGACAAGCACTGTAACTTAACAATAAATTGAGACAAGGGAAACACGACTGTGCCTCTGACTCTGAGGTAATATACTTCTGTATCTGTATGAAGAGCAAAAGGAAAGCACTTCTGAGTACTGCAATTAGTTAGTTGGTTAGATAGAGTTTTATGGCCCAGTTTCCAACCTATTGGTTCAAGTCGAGCCGGCCACAGCTTTATTTCTAGTTGTGGCTCACTGGCTCCTTTTCCCTACTCCATTGCTTTATGTAACACAACATTAAGGTACTGTATCTTCCTATCTTCCAAAAGTACTACGTGTAAATACTAAATAGGGACTTCTTTCCATGCAAAAAGAGTAAGACACAGATTCCAAGGGGGGGGGGAGGCTTTTATGGCCTCAGCCCTCCCTTTTTTGCCACATCAACAATAAAACATGTGGGATATTAGCAATGCAACTCCCTCACACCCCTGCGTTCTCTTAAGTCAGAATCCCCCCCCCCTTTTTTTTTTTGGAATGTCTGGATCTGCGCCTGAAAGCGCATTCTGCCAGTAAAGACTTCACGTTCATCTAACCGTGATTAATCACCTCACATCATATGATTTAATGTGGGATAAGTGTCAGGGAGAAGCTGTCCCAAAATGATATGAAAGACAAAAGTTTCCAATTCTTTCTAAAGATCATCTTTGATAAAAATACATGACATGCAGAGACCTCATAGCAGCTGATCAACAGTACATCAATGTAGACCCATAGCCAGGATTGTTGTTTTGGGGCACCAGATATACTTGATTGCCATTCTGGGGATTCAGAGGTAGGCCAATAGGGAGAGTTAAATTAGAGAATTAAAAATGCATCCCTACCCTGATATTTTGGGCGTCACTTAAATGGGAATATATACCGCCAATGTGTCCATGACCAAGAACGAAATGCTTACTGTAAGGTACAGTTCTTAACTTAATTATTTTTTTCTTTCAAATATGCAATATGGAAGAAGATGATCACTGGACCATAACGTCAACTGTTCTCTGCCTTTCCCAATTTTTATTCTTTTAAGGGTATGGTTTGGGGAAGAAGGTGGCTGTTCATACAGTATACCACTTATAAAGGCCCTGTCACACTATTTCGAGCATGCATGCACTGGGTGCAACTTGTGGGTGAGAATTTTTAGAGCTCCCCCCAGATAACACAGACTTAAAAGTATCTCACTTGGATTTTGCCTATACTTGCAAGCAGGTGCATAAAGAAGTGCAAGTTGCCCATAGCCTCGTTTGGATCAGGCTCAAAATTTGTTCCAGGTAAACTGCAGGAGTTTGTCTGCAGGGGTTCCAGCAGTAGAACACCCTTAGGAGGCCCTAAGCAGCTGCAAGTCACAAGCAGTTAACACACTTGAAGAAAGTGGGTTGGCCACAGAGCTGTGACAATCTTGCACCAAGCACTTGTCTCTGATGCAGACATGGAAGATGCATTTAATGGGAAAGGAACCCTGTTGATACTGCCAACTTGCATGGAGTCTGTCATTCTGCTGGAAAGTGAGGGCATCCTGAGGGCAAGCTGCTCTCCCTCTGAAGTTAATCTGAGGGCTTGCTGTGGGGAAGTTGCTGGCCTTCTGAGACTATTTGGGTCATTTAGCTATGCTCACAATCATCACATACAATCCTCACAAATTGCAAGAAACTGTGTGAGTATAAATCTAGCAAATTGCAATCAATTCCAAAGCAGGTAAAAAGTAACTGGCAGGTGGGAAACCCAGAGGCCTGTATGTGTTCCTGGGCTAATACAGAACTCTTCCATATGCGGTATGCATGTCAAATGGAGAAAAACCAAAACCTATGCAGGTATCACATATCCCACACGCAATTTTTCACAAAAACACTTACCCAAATTTTGGCCTTCCTGCAGAGATTTTCCTGCCTGTAACAAAATCCTTGCCCATGTAACAAATCTGTGACATAGCCTGCCCAGATTTGGGTAACAAGGGCTTATTAAAAAGAGCAATATTGTGTATTTAGAAGTTTACCGTTTATCATAAACCGTCTTTCCCTCAATGCATAAGATATCAATTTTTGTCAAATTTTGGTTCCATTCCTTACAGAAGCTCTGAATTATATCAGTTTGGTATAGTTGTATCTAGCCAAATAAATTGGCTATGAATTTACCTGAAATATAATGTAAAATTGCATAGAGTGCACAGCACACAGCCACCACTGCAAAGAAATTTTTACAAGGCAACTATAAACATGGAAATTTGTTAGTTAGTTAGTTAGATGATGTTTAACAGCTCCAATTCTAATCAACTGGTTCTAAAGGGCCAAATTACCTCTCACCCCAAACTACAATTTTGGTACCCGGGTACCAAAATTCTCAATTGGCTCAGCTCTTTGACTGACAGCTAATTCAAACAATGCAGAGTGCCAAAGCTTATATTACACAGCATGAACGGTACTGAGAGTGTTTTGATTATATAAATTGAGTTTTTCTATACTCACCTTGAAGCAATAAACTGAGATTGTATCTGGATGAGGATGAATTTCAAGCAATTGTGGGGGGGGGGGGGGGGGGCTTCCGTAAGAAGGTTAGGAGAATTGATAGTGTTTGCGGTGAGAGAACTGGGCCTTTAAGTTGGGTTGGCCAAGGCCTTTTTTCCACTTGGGACACACTGGCTTGTTTTTCTGACTCCAACTCAAGTTTCCAACCCATTAAGTATGAAAATAGTTCCAGAATACTGTACACTACTGTGTATCAACCTACCACAGTTTACCTCAGAATGGTCGACAGCCTTTCAAAATAAAACAAGCTTGTATCCTGTCAATTACATTTTACCTTGAATAGTTTCATCAGCTGACAGTACAGAGAAGGAATTTCTTTAGTTTATCATATGTAGAGTACCAAGTAGGAGAATTTTGACCACTTTTCTTCCTCTCTTTTACACTACTTTTTGTGAGATTTAATCAAGTTATTTGGATGGTAGATTTAAGGTGGCCATCAGGTGGGAAAACGTGATTACCTGATGGTGCCCAGCTGAGACCCAGCTCAGTCGGTGACTTCTGTCTCACAGTCCTGCTGAGAACCAGATGTTTTATGAATATTGTACTGTGTAAAGGTACAGTACATCAGTAAAAGCACCTGGAGGCTGTATGCTAAAGACCTTGTCCAGTTACATGACATGGTAAAGATGTATATAAACAAAATGTACAGTATGCCTACAGTACCTCTCTCACACATCACACATTTAAACCAAGACACACAACCTTGTACTGTTCAACACTGCATATGCAACACTCACTGTCACTCTGCCATATATTACAGTTCAGTTCAATGTGAATTACCATCAGAGGAAGATGAATGCTACAAAGCACTGTAAGTACTTTAAGGGATGGTCAAGTGTTCCCCTTGTGCTCTCTGAAAGACTCTGAATTCAATAAAAATATTAATATTTTGAGCTTAGGATAAAAAGTAATAAAATTTCCCTGCACAATCATCGAGTGAGGCATGGCAATCATAGGTGAAAATATGACAGCATGTCTTTAAGAACTTCACATTTGTCACTAATAATCAAGCAACTTTCATTGAAACACTAAAGAAGGGGAAGACATTCTGTCTCTTTTGGAAGGCAGATGGGAGGGATAATCTAGCCAAGCTGAGGAGTTGAAACATCCAAATGCATAGCACATAATTTGACTTAATTTTGTTTTGCAAGAGCTCATGCAGATTTTACAGTAAAATTTACAGTTCTAACTAATTTGAGTTGTCAGGATGGAATGGAGGAAATCACATTACAATATTATTATGACAATCTAAGAGTACGGGAATTAGGCCTTGAGTTTCAGATTTTCAAGGTGTGCTACACATCACACACCCTAGGAAATGGAGGAGAGTGGTAGGTGAGCTGTTTTAAACTGAAATAGATTTTTATGAGTTCCCATCTAAATCTAGGTGTGCAAAAAATTACACTCATCACTCAGATTTGAGGAGAATGATTGCATGCAATTGCACTAACACACCTCAAAATACAACACCTGAGAAAAGACTGTTTGACTTAATTTTTTACTGCAAGTATCAAGCACAACCTTGCTTTACAGAGGCTTGCTCTTGGTCATAAAGTTGTTCATGGGCATAGTCCAGCTGATTTTAAGGAGTTTATTAGACCTAGCATTCATGTACCTGTAAGGCTTCTTCAGTGGACTGCTAAGACTCAAGCTTTAATTCCCCTTATGTTCACTTTGCAAGACTTTGGAATGATCTTCCTTTGAAATTGCAGGAAATTCCATCTGTTAATAGCTTTTGTAAAAGACTGTCTGATCATTATACATCTACTTACTAGGTCTTCCTAAGCAAGGGTAAGGGGTTCACTTACTTCTCAGTGAGTGTTTCAGATCTCTGGTCTATACCCACTTACCTGGTACCTTCACTGTTTGTACCAAGTATGTGATGTAATGTAATAAAAGTATTGGGTGAATATGAGAGAGAGCTTTACTCATTAACTGTAAACTGTACTGTTTATTTGAAAGAAAAGCTGATCTGTTGTCAATCAAGTTAATATGGTGCAGTATGCACTAGCTGTATGACACTTAAAACAAAAAACTGTGAAACCTTAAACTAATTTGAAACAACAGTCATAGGCATACGGGGATCATTTTTGTGGGGAGGGCAAGAGCAAATTTTGCAACTATTTTTGCCCGACCTGGGAGGGTGAGTTCCCACCTGCCACCCCACCTCGTATGCCTATGACAGCAGCTCCCACAGATTACTTCTTATTTTACTTACAAATATCTTTTCATAATATTTCAGGAATTAAACATTGCATATCCAAGGTACACCAATGACTTAAGTAGCACTCTCTTAAATTTATAATTTATTGACAAATCTACAGTACTGCCACATGACTCTCAGAGGCCAGTCATGAATCAGGAAAAACAACTACACCATCCATATTGGAATGACTACATTTCCCCTTTAAATGCAGTTACTCTGCTTTCTGGTGAATATAGTTTTTTTTCTTTACCTCTGTCTAGTCAGATTGTCTCAATACTCCCAACATTTCTAAACATCCTGAGTCTTATTACTGACTTAATACTGATTAGTTTTACAAGTCATCATGTACAACAATTATGTTGCAGCTGTGTGTATATAGGCCACACATCTCATAATTACATTCAACACCAATGCGAGTCTTCACAAGAGTAAGGTTCAAACATGCAAGGACCTTTTCGGGTCATAACTTAACATTCACTTGCATTAGTCATTAAGGCTTTGACAAGGTGAAGATGTCTTGTGATTTTCATGAGATCATGGATTTGTCAAGAAGTGATCTGAAACAACCTCTAATGAAATGCTGACAATTAAGAGTGCAAAAGTTTTTGACCAAAACTTAAAAACAACAGCAATATGCTATATCTCACAAATTGAGATTGTCCTAGTATTCCAATAACATTACCATTTATTGCTAAAGAAGGATTTCAAAATTTGGAAAACCTCTACACATGATTACGAGATGGTTCCAAACATCTTTTCACCTACAGCCTTTTTTCTAAAATACAATTACACATGTGCAAACGAAGAACCCTTTTTGTCAGATTTGATCTAGAAAGTATGCAGCAATGACATGACTTCATGCAAGGGCCAGCTGGCAGCAATATGTGTGACTAATTAAAGAGTTTTGCGCCCTAGATCTGTAAACTTGCTGAATTTCCGCACCACTGGATAGCAGGAAGGCTTGACACACAGCATGTGTTCACACCAACATGGTTAATCCATTGATGCTGAAAGATGTTTGATGCAGTTCAGTAAATTAAAAACAGAGTGCTCCTAGAAATTTTAACTATCAGTCACAAAGTTTTGATGATGCCTAAAACTGGATAATACATTAGTAATACCATAAAGAATCTGTTAAATTCATCTCTTTTTAGTGCAAATGGTTTCACACAAACTCAAATAAATTATGCAGCAGCAGGGCTGGTCATATGACCCGGGCAATTGCCCGTGCCCGCCTTTATCCACCCCCCTTGGAAGCAAAAACACTTCCCAAGGCAGGCATCAAAATGCCCTCCTTAAATTGTGTGTTGGGCAACAAATAGCCCACCTTGAGAAATAGATCGCCCATGTGAAAGAGCATTGCTAAAAACATCTCAATATACAGTATTTACATTTGTACATTTAAAAGACTTCCAAAAATTAAATTATTTTCCCTGATAATATTCTGCAACTTAGTGCATACTGTGCTGACAGCCTCGTGAACATCGATCTTCGAGTTCGAAGCAACATTGTTTGTACACATTAAGTAAATTAAGTACTAGCCTAGAGTAGCTTGCAGACAAGACACGCCATGCCGCTCCAGTGCAAGTTGCGATAATGTTCGGCGTGCTACGGAGCCCTGCATGTACAGTACATAAATATTACACTACGCAATGCTGTGCCTTCAGTTAATACGGCATGCCTCCTCGAGTATGCCAAAAAGAAAAAAAACCTTGCCCAACGTTCAAACGTGTCACTATTGTGCAAATCAACACCTTCCCGCCATGTGTAAACTACCTAGATAAGACTATAATAACGCTGTACATATTCAAGAAAAGTTTCGAAATTGATCGTGCTTTTGTATTTAACGTTAGTTTGCACCAAAGTGGTGCTCGTAAAAATTACAAAACTTCATATTGAAAGCCAATGCGAGTTGCCCGGATGTCAACACAAGGATACCTACGTAAGAACGCACGAAGCTGTTAGTGATAGTGTGTACACTGGTAGTAGCAAAATTCTCAAGCGTGACGTCATTTGTTTACATTCTGTAATTCCGGATGTGAAAGAGAATACTTTCTTTAAAGGCTTTGATTGGTTGACATGTTTAAATTGGTATAATTGAAACAGCTTCCAGTTAAGCTTGTTTTTTGAGTCGGAAAACGCCCCAAAATTCAATGCAGTACAAAGATATATCCTTACAAAGTACTGCATTTAGTAATTGGCTGTTTTTATCAGGTTTCTTTTATTGTTTATTTTCTATTTAAAACAACGCGATTTTGTTGTGACAATTTTGAGTCTTCTTGAACATAAGGTTGCTACCACTCCAATCTAGGCGTAAATATCAGGCAAGTGTCAGGGAGTCAGTATGTGCCTTATTACAAAGTGTATACTTACACAACTGCCCGTCTAAAATCTTGGGTGGGCAACTACTGTAATTGCCCGCCTAGAAGCATGACAGCTCAAGTAAGGCAGGCAGTTGCTTGCCCTCCTGAAAAATTTTCATGACCAGCCCTGTGCAGCAGGAGGCTGCTATGCATGTTAAAAATCAGCTTACAATAGAAACAAGTTGAGTTTTACAACTAACTGCAAATTTAACCCCAGTTTTAAATGTATCCTCAAAGTGTATGATAAGTCTTGCAGTATTTCTAAGATCAGGGATGAATTTTAGCGGTCGTCCGGTCGTCCGAGACGACCAAAATTTCTGCAGGACAACCAAAGTAACCACCTTAGGTTGTCCTTTGGACGACTATATTTTACCTTTTGTAATGTGTATTGAGACACAAAGCGTACAAAAAACACTCCCATGCGACCAAAACATCTTAATATTTCATGAACTCGCATGTCAAAACACATCTGTACCTTCACGAAAAGCACACCAGAACAAAACAACCCTGGAGACCACGGTACGCACAATGCCAAACAAGCAGCCTCGTGTACGATCATTGTTTCAGCTGAACTGTACAGAACGTGCTCATACACATTCTCCGGGATTATGTTCAACGTGCTGGCGCGAAAATTCTTGGAAAGGACTGTTCGCCCGTTTTTGTTGTTATGTACTCAGCATCGGGCCAATTATTCCATTATCGGTAAATAATTGGCAGCGGTAAAATATCTCCATTCAACTGATCATTACCACTGATTATTTGCAACTTCCTCTTATATTCGTTAAAATTCCTGTAAAAACTCAATCCTTTAACTTCCCGCCAAAACGGGATGCACTGATAATCACAAATGTATTACCCCTGCCGTTTGATATTTTCCCCTATAACCCGGTAGTATTACCTTAAATTAGAATTGGTGTTCAAGGTGTATTCCTTGCTGTCAGGTAGAAAGCGCCGTGAAAGTTGCTGTACAAACGGTTCTGCATAAAACACATAGAACAGACTATCCAGCTGCAGTGTTTTGCCGTTTTTTCAAATCCCCAAGCTTTGTATACATATCTGTGCACGTTTTGTACACTTTGCATGTTGAATCTTGTGAAGTTCGGTGGTTATTATCTTGCATAAATTAATCCATCCCCAGCATTCCTTCTGTAATGTTATTTACAGTAGGACTTATGCAATGTTGTCATACGACATCATTGCAAACGAAAACAGTGATGCATGTGGTCTCGTGCAACAAACTTCTTGGCCCACGCATACAACAGACACACGTGCGTGTCCCTTTTTACCGCCAAACGAGGCATCATGTTTTGCTTGGTGACATCATATGCATAGGATCCATTGCAAAATTTAAATTGGCCCTGGTTCAATTGCGTTGATTGTAGCTTGCCAATCACAACTCGCGCCTTCGCCTATGTGATTTAGTGTGTGAAAATACTCGGTCTCGAGACAAGTTTTCCCGTTGAGTTTGTGTTACGACGATTGCACTTGTTATGCTTATATAGTCGGCTAGCGAAGCCGGGCGAGCCCCGTGCTAAATTCACCTAGAAACGGCATCTTAAATCTCTGCATACGTGGATTTATCGGGGATGGGACTTACGTCCATTTCAGTTGCACATTCTTTTTTAACTAGACGTGGGCCTAAGCTTTGCACAAGAACTGCTAACAATATACAAGGATATTTATATCCGGAAGGAACCATAAGATACGTTAATCTGGTGCATTTCTTTTGCTGCCCAGAACTGCTAGATTATCATGATTGCTCTACACGGGGTTCATTAAAGCGGGAGAGTAGCTACTGGTCATTAACGCAACAGCGAATGTTCCGACATGATTGGGGGAGGAAAACTAAACAACGCATGATGTTGGCCTTAGAGCTAAATTATCAAAGGGCATGTGATATCGACTGCAAGCTGTATTCAACTGTTATAACGGTCGATTTGTATCTCCACTTTTGAAGTGAAAATATTACGCCTATACAAAAAAGATATTCCGTTCATAACAATTCCCAATATTTTCCACCCTGAACTGGTTACGGTTATACGATATACAAGATGCAAGGGGCTTAAGAGACAGAGACAAACATGTCACGGTGACTTCCCTCTTTCTAATAATCGGCATGGGGCCGATAGTTTAATTAAATAATTGGTAAAAGGATATTGTATTACCGATTATAAACAAGCTGAAACAAACACGCTTTTAAAAAAGGCATTTTGTTCAATAGACACCTCATGCTTACGATTGTCAGATTTTAATTCAAAAGGAATGAGTTTCAGAAATCGTGATATGTAGGCTACCGTTTAAGTTTTGTATTAATGCACCATATTTTGAAGGTACAACTGCATGTCCTAGTGTACGAATAGGGTGTCTAAAGATTAAATTATTATTGTGTCTACCAAACGTTGGGAAGTTATTAGGAGAAAAAAGGTCTTTTGTCTGTTCTTGAGTAAGTGATGAATAAAATGTGGGGTGGGGGGAAGTAGCAATGATCAGGGAGGCCAGACTTTTGTCGTCTCAGAGATTCCCCCAACTGTTACTTAAGTTATTACTATCACTCAGTCCAGATTCTTGAAAATGGTGTATTGAACAGAAAGCTGCAGGGGCTCTGCATTCACTAGGCCCATTAAAGTGTATTGTATGCGGGTGTTCTCACTGTGTATACAGTAGTTTTTTGTCTTCTATTTCTGTCCGTTATGGTTTTCCCCTTTCATGTGTATTTTCAATAAAGTGACTTTCACGCTAGATATAATGCAATGCAGTGCATGTTTGCACATGTCTTTTGTGGAGGATGACTAAATTTTTGGGAGGACAACCAAAATTCTTGCAGCTGGTTGTCCTTTGGACAACCAATTTCAATTGCTTAAAAATCATCCCTGAAGATACTACTGTAGGTTTATACATGTTATTATACAAACTATAGGATGAGGTCTACAAAGTTATTAATGCTCTAAAGTAATAATAAAGTTTAGGTTGTCAACCCAGCACAGATATACACTAACTGTAATACTGTCTTCAGTCTCTTAATGTATGGGTCTCCTTTTTTCTGATGCTTCATATCTACAGTTTGCCTATTATTGTAACTTAAGACAAAATTGCCAAAGTCGTGACATTTAGCTGGGCTCTCAATGGAGTCTCAGTTACAACTATCATAGACTTGTATTAAGTAGGCCTAATTACTAGGAGAAGACTCAGACTACTGTAATCTACCAAAGTATGTAAACTAAGCATACTGTACTTTCATTCAGCATACTCATTCAGTGTTTACAAGCAAATAACGACACATTTAAGCATCAAATATGCTTGTAGGTTGCACTTTATACACTGTCCTCATAATAAACAGTAGATTCAAATTCATATACTTTCTGCTTGCAATCCCCCAAGCACGAACACGCACAACACCTTACTGTACATTCATGTGTCCGTGTGCAAGCTCTATGCCAACCATACCAACCAGTGGTGTAAGCATTAACATCCAGATAGATCTAAGCATAAATCATAATCTTTGGAAAAGTTATCCATCCAGAATTATAAATTTGTCATTTTCATCTACTAGGTGTCATTATACTTTGAAGAGGAAATAAATTTTGCTGAATAGCCTCATATGTGACTTTAATTGCAACCTCAAATTAAGTGATTCAACACGTACGAATAATATATTCTAAAGGCCTACTGACTTTAATGAAAATAAAATCAATATACTATCCCAAGATCAAAATTTTTATTAGTTCACTCATTTTGTATGTTTTTTTTCTTTCTGTAATATTGACTGAACACAGGCTAGTTGTGTTCATATATATTGCACACTGCAAAAGGCATGACTGTTTATGCCTCTTTTTTCATTTCTGATCATTTCATACACTACAGAAACATAATGTATTCAATTATTTGGTACATCAAATCTGTAAGAACTTCATGAAAGGAAAACAATACGTCTAGGACTTAATTGTGTAGAATACATGCATCAACCACTGCACCCTTTAAACACAAATAGCAGGCACCCAGTATTCTAAGCAAAATTGAAACATATATAGGCCTATAAAACCTATTTTGGTAAGAGATTTGGAAAAATTTTGAATGAAAAAAATTCTCCCGTTATTTAACTAGTTTAAATCTTAAATGACACTTTACAGTATCTTTCAAGTAGTGTAGAGTGTGAAAGAATACTAGCAAATAATGCTGAAATACTGTAAAACCTGATGTGCAAAAAGATAGAAGAAGAAAAACGTGTACAATCATACAAAAAATAAAAAACTTGGAGGAGGATATGAATTAAAAAGCTGTTTTTTCTCTGACCATATTTATATCAAAACATTTTCAATTTTTATGGATCCATTATAGAAAAAAAAAAACAGTCATGACCAATTCTACAGTGTACCCCAATGGTCAGTACCATGTGATCAATGAAAAACACAGCATGGGGTGGATTTAATAGCTTATCATTTTACAAGTAGAATGAGTCAACAGCATGTGATATTGCTAGAACTGAGTCAGCCTAAAATTTGTAGAAGGGCAGCGATTGCTCAAAGAGCACTTGAAACTACTACTGTATGGGTTTTCTTTTGGGAAAAGGGAATATTTTGACACAAATCTCTGAGCCTTTTGTGTAATCTTGTCAAAGCTAGTGAATTTTTGAGTTGACCAAATATTTGAGAGGGTACAGATCTTCCCTGCCCCCAGCAATTACCTCTGCCTCCTTGCTGGTGCAAATTTTGGAGAAGCAATTTTTTTGTTCAGGGCATTTACATGAGGTTCATCTCACTACTGAAACCATTCATAAATTTAATTTTTTATATAAAAATTTGCAAAAGGGACATCAACATGAATACCACCTACGCCACCTCTCTCCCCCTTTTAAATGCTATAGGCCTGGCCTTTTATCCTTCACTACAGCAGCGAGTTGCTATGGAATTAGATATCCAAACTGAGAGATGCCTGAAGATACACTCTCTATGGAGATTTGAAGATCATAGCATAGCACTAAATACTGTAGTCAAAATAAATGAAAGCAGGAGTGTGTGAGTGTGTGTTGTGTGCAGACCCCTTTGCTAGCCCCACTTCCAGCTGTCTAGATAAACTTCTCTCATGCCTGCAAGAAAGGTTTATGAAAATGTGACATAACACTTACAACCTAGAGAAGCAAGTGTATTTTATGAACATGGTCAAATTACTGTACATGTAACTGTCAGATACCATTCAAAATTTATAAGTATGACAAGGTGCAGGCCAAATGCCTTCTCTGAAACAATATTGTAAAGCTCACATCTTGTCACAAAACCACAGAGTTTCTGGCTGATGTACATTGACTGGCTAGTTTATCACAAGAATTTTACCAGGAGTCTGGTACCTGGAAGCTCTGAAATAGATTATAGAAGTCATACTGTCATTCTGTGAAGTTGGGGCAAATGGACAAACCCAACCTCACAAGAGCTTGCAGGTCTGAATTTTCAGTTTGTCATTATAAGGTGGAGCCAAATTGAGGTTATCTGAAAAAATCTTAGGATGTACAAATGATAGTGAAAAATGAAGTAGTCTGCACACAGAAAAATGGTTGGTCATACCATTATCTCAAAAGCATTTTTACAATAGTCTTTCTTGCAAGTGTAGAGAACTAGTCAATTAACAAGATCTTGCCCACTGAAGAACCTCAAAAAGAGAAAGTCCTCAGTTGTCCAATAATTTTTTAGCAGTCTGGGACAATAGAACAAGTACTAAATTTCAGCCCAGGTTTGTGGCCCCAAGTGAAGTGCTTACGTTAAGCTAAAATGATCTTTAACTGATCTAGTGTCATGTAACAAGAATATATTCATGAATCCAGGACACCTATATTCAAACTAAAACTGTGGCATTTACAGTAAATCCAAAGGCCACAAAAGCCCTAAATTTATCTACCCCTGTACAATGTGATGGAATACAATTAGAATGTGCAGTATTCATAAGGAAAATGTAATGGCAACATTTGCATTCCATTTGTGCATATCTCTTGTCCCAGGGGTTCTTTTTGACTAAAAAGTAATCATATTTAATAAGATACAATAGGATCATCTCAACCAGATCTCAATTTTAAGTCCCTGCAGTACTAGAAACAGGTGTAAAAGAGAAACAAGAAAATGGGATTTTCTTGAAAACTTTTCCTGATGCAGGTATTGCCTCCAAGCTCTCTTGAAGGAAGAGAGCAGTTGCCCCTAACTTACAGTATTTTGAAGTAACATGAGCTAAATGGCACCATATTTTCTCATTTCTCTTCAAAGTAATTTTCATAGCTTAATATTTTAGGACTTCAGTACTGCATATTCAAGGTACTGTAATTAAACCACACAGTGTCTCCCAGGTAAAGTTCACATTTAATAAGAAAAATTGGTGTCACAAGACTCTGAAGAACCAATCATGAAACAGGACAGTGTACTACGTACACTACAGTATATCAAACTAGGAAGACTGCCCTTGCTCTTTAATTTACTGCAGTACTTACTCAGCTATGAAGCCACATGACTTCCCAGTCATGACAAATTTGATGTACAGTACTGTAGGAGATGCACCTAGCCCCATTAAATAAATGAGTTCTGCTTGCAGAAATGGTCCACAATTGCCTATTAAGTTTATAAAATCATGTTTGTTAAAATCTCCAAATTAAGTCGTATATGTTCCATTTTATGTGACATGCACACTGCTGACACTGACAGTGGACCAAGCACAATTTGGCATTTAGAGAATAATTTTAACTTAAGAATTAAAAAGATATATAGTTGCAACAGAAGTACATCTTATTATCATTGTCAATAGCTTGTTCCATTGGAGAGATCTATATAAAATGTTGAAATTTATTTACTTGAATCAAAATAGACCGTTGAACAAAATTTTGTAATTTTCTTATTGAACAACTCACATTAATTAACTACTTTGTTTGCCTTTGAAATTGAACAATGTTTACACGACTTTGGATGCTTGCTATCTTCTTTCTTTACAGTAAGCATGTCCTGCAGAGAAAAGTCAACGGAAATTTCCCTCCAACTGCCAAAATTTCCCTCCACATACAAAAACTTCCTGAAAAGCCTCCTGGCTTCCTAACTTTTTCTACCCATAGCCACGGCTGGAAAAAACCGGCAATACGGGAAGCTCATTGCCGGGAAATCCAACCCACTCGCGGGAAATCGGGCTGATCATCGTATTGTCAAAATAAGTCAATAAAAGCTCCTTGTTAGCTTTCATTCTAAAAATTTCAACACATTTTGCACTCCCCAACTTGAACTACCAAAGAATATTTAAAAGTTTTTCGTTCATTTATACAAGCAAATTCAATTGGGATATCCCGGGGATAAACTACAACTTCCAAGCACTACGAAGAGAAACTGCGTGATGCTGCCATGAGTGGGTCAATTAGTACCGTACACTGTGTATATTCTGCATGTTTTGTACACAGTCTGTGCTGATAAGACAACCAATCAGAATGCGCGACATTTTCTTCCGCCGAGCTGGCTGACGAATCTACACTGAGTTATAACAGATGAATGAATGCACGTGGTTGAACGTTCACTGTGTGTAGTACATCTGAAGTGATAATGCATGTAGCCACAGTATGAAGGAATCTCCCTGTTCTTAAAAATAAGAGGCGTGTTATTCTCCTTTGTTTCAACAAATCGGTGCTCAAAAATCAGTAGTCGGGCCACATGTGTAATTGTTTTTTGATGGTGCAGGTGAATATCGTGAGCATTCAATAGAGCGGGTAGTCATTAGCGGGAATAGCGGAGAAGTTTGGTTCAAGAATATGCCAAGTATATAGACCTAGCCTTTATGCGTATCGTAGGCCTAAATGATTTCTTGAATGATTATGTTTTGCCCCTTTGTGAAGCCTGAGTAACGGACACATTTTACACAACACAGTGACAAAGTTCGTCCCATCCTCATTGCATAGCTGTATTAAACAAACATATTGCCATTCGGGGCGACCAATGAGAGAGCTACATTTGGGCTATTTGCTTTCATTTGTGCAGCACAGTAAAGAACGTGATAGCGACGTAGTACTGAAGTAGCAGCGGTGACTTGCTGCTGTTTGTGAAGGAGTGTTTTATGTATGCACACAACAGTAGTAGTTGCTGAGCTGAATGCGACGGCGCTCAATGGACAAGTTGCTTGGCTAGAAAGTTAATTAGTTTGTTTGACAGAAGAGAAGAGTAGGACAAACTTTGAAGGAAGGAGAGATTCGGTAATGGAATTCAACTTTATTTCGTTCGAAATCTACATAATTTGAAAGCTTTACATTAGCAGTTAATGCACAAACAAGTTTCATTCCCAGTGCTTGAATTCATGATTAGGTCGGACTCAACAAAATCGTGTCCAAAGCTATCAAAAAACCCAATGGGCTACATAATTTTTCCGCCGCTGCGTTCATTCATCAGGGGCTTTCAGGGCCAGAAAGGGCTGTTTCCTGCAATCTGAGAGGCTTCATTTTTCAAAAATTTTTCTGTACGCTTCGCGCAAACCCATGGTCGCGCTCCGCTTAGATAGTAAATAATTACAATCACACAGGAAATAATTCTTTCATTGCCGGGAAATTTCGGTTTTTTCCAGCCGTGCCCATAGCTGGACTGTTAAAATTCATTTTTTATGCTTTTTAACATTTTTGAAATTTCAACTTTAGATACACCTCAAGTTTTTGTAATTTGCTACCATATTACTGCAACCTATTGATACAGCAGCTGTTGAAATCATATGGGAATTAACAAAATTAAAAATAATGAATTAATTGCTGGGACATTTACCATAAAGAGAGGCTGACTAGGAAAAATAAATTGAGAAAAATGTGTATAAAACCCCAGTAGCTGCTCTATGGAAAAATATTTTTAAGGTTAACAAGGATATTGTCATCATACTGTATGTAAACATTGCACAATTTACTAAAACACAATGCCTTATGATAAATATTCGTTTAGCTGTCTAGCAGTACTGAAAGCCACTTTATCAAGTTATCTGACTACAAATCCCTTTTAAGATGTTTACTTGCCTTCAAATTCTTCTTGCCTGAAATAACTATAGAGGAGGCTTTCATGATATTGAGGTTGGGCATGTCTTTATTTGAATAACACAGCTGAGCAATTAGGCTCTGACCATGAAATTTTCATCTTGGAAACTACATACATTTGCAGTGCATGACTGTCCCAACAATAACCTTGACATTTTGGCTAAAAAGATTGTTGAGTTAATCTTCCATCTCAAAATCTCATGGTAATTGAATTTTTTCATTTGGTTAAGACAAACCTTTTGCAGAGAGGATGATGTTAAGCCAGAGTCCCATCACATTTTTACATTGGCAATCATCATACAACACACTATAAGCCAGAGAAGCACAGTACTGCTGTACAGAGACAACTTGACCTTGATGAGAGCCCTTACAAATCAAGTTGCATTTGGTGGGTCAAGACTTCAGTGAGAGCTAGAGAACCTTTTCCATGCATAATGGAATTTAGGTTTTCAATGAGAAATTAGCAACTGTTTCTTGATCTTTTCAAAAAGTATGGTTTTGTATATAAGTTTAGTAATTTAAAGGTGAACTGTTTACCATTTGTTACTTACAGTTGGGCCCAGATATAGAACACTAGTCTTATTCAAGAACTTTTTGAAAGGGGATTTTTGCAAAGGGTTACAAACTGTTTAAAAAGCTGAATCACTTTTGGTGTAATCGTCTGTTACAATCAAAGCACTATTTTGAGTGGACGAGACACTAACATAAAAGTCCCCCCCCCCCCCCCCCCCACACACACATACACTTTTGTAGTCTGAAACTAAAAAGTTAGGTACTACCAAAAAGAACTATACATGTAGGTTTTAAGGGGTCTTCTACCGATTACACTCAATTTTCAGCATCACTAATGGGCCAACCGATACAGTACTTGTGCTTGGCATTCCTTCCAGCATGTTCACATTGCACATCACCAAAATTTTAACATGGTCTTGCAGTGGCATTGATGCTTTCCTCCTCAGTTACATCTCAAACACACTTTATTCATCCACATCTATGATCACTGTAGGTCAATTGTTCGTGTTATGGAGGAGCGCAGCATTTACTGAAGAGGAACGCCGCTCCCCATCTATGTTTAATGAAATTTGTAATCTTTAGTGAATGACTAGGCAGCAGGCTAAAATTGGCAAATGCATTGTAAGGGGACTGAAAATATCTCAGTGCACAGTCTCCATGCAATTTTTTCATGAAATTTAATGATTTTGAATGCAAAATTTTGAAACCTTCCCATCACACAGTTGTATAATGATTCTGCCATTTCTAGGACTGAAAACGTATCAGACAAGTTAGATCACACAGACCGACAGATCTTTGCTATATAAGAGACTTCAATCTGGAATTAGAGCTATGTGTTCATCTTCTGTCTGCAAATGGTGTATGGTGAGGTGTTGTTCAAAAGGATATTCAATGTATTTTAATGTTTTTGAATCAACAATCTTCCACCACAACCAGTTTGTAAAGGTGTCTCAGAAGAAGCAGTAGATCTTTTCAATCCCCCCATACAATTTCTGATTTTCCCATGGTAGACTGAACTAAGTGTGCTTTTGAGCAAGTTATCGATTAATTTTAACCATGTTCATTGCAAATGGTTACCAAACAATAAGAGCTTTAACTTAAATCGTTCTCAAACTCAAAATTTTCATTGTGATTCTGCCACTTATGTACAGTAGAGTACACCCAGTACCTAAATTCAGACTGACTAAAGTCTGTCAAAGTTACATCACCCATACTTTCAAGATCATTTGAGAGCTTTGAAATTTTCTTGGTAACTCTAAATATTTACATATTTAGCATCATTTTACATCTGCATCCCCTTCTTTTGGACACCTTACCAGGACAGGGGAAAAATTTTTAGGCCAGATTCTCCCCCCCCCCCTCACCCCACACACACTTTGAAAATCAAATGGATGGACTTGCTCATAGCTATGCCACTGTGTCACTAGTGATAGCAAGTTGTAGTTGTACACTAAAACAATTACTATAGACCTACCAGTCATCCAGTATCATTCTTAGCAATTTCCTGGAAACTATCAAAGCACAATACCTACATTACAACATAAATAAAGTCCAACATTAATATTTTAGCAACCTGAACTGAATAATAAAGATGATTAGAATTAAGAGTTTTATGATGAAATTACAGATTCAGAGTGAAGAAGAATTGCATCATATACAATGACAAGGTACAACCAATTAAAACCAAAATTGGTAGGCATGAATTTCTTTGGTAGTGTAGAGTAGATTATATTGACATACAAGAAATAGTTTAGTGATACCTTGTCATGATTAATGCTAGATATGACAGCTGAGAATACAAAATAATGAACTTGAACAGAATTATCTAAGCTGTGATTTGTACAGTATGGCATAAAGGTCATATACAGCCACAGGCCTTCCCCATCAAATGGTAATAGTACTGTAGTTCTGGGAGCAGTTTTTGGAATTCCCATCCTTACTTAGAGAATATACAACATACTGTACCTGGCACAGGGTGGCAGCTGGAAACATCTGACTGTGTACGCAAATAACATCTAAGTGCAATTATTGATGTCACCATCCTTTGGCCTGGCTGAGACTAAGTGGTAAATTTCTAGCTTAATCATGGTAAAAGTAGGAAAATGTGAGGGTCTGAGGAATTTTAGCCTCAGTATGGGTGTGTTAATGCTGGAGTGAGTCATTGTAAGGGAAATATTGCATTTGTTTTGCAAGAAAAATTTATCCTTTTAAAACTACTGTAACATTTATTGACAAAGGTTGATAGATTATCAAAAATAATGCGGGGTAGCCTTTTTTTTAAGATAAGTCTCCCACTGATAGAAATTCAGTTGTTTGTTGCTCAAGAATAATTTGTTCACGCAAACTTTCAACACCTCAAATGATGCAATGTCCATGACTCTTCTTGCGCATAATATTTTGAAGAGATGTAGCTATTGCTGGGGTTTATGATTAAGACTGAATTGTTAGACAGTGTCTGAGCCATTTTCTTTGTGCTCTTTGTTGGAGCTTTTTAAAGATAATATTTCCCTTTAATGGCATTCTTTGCCAACCCTTGCAGATACAGTACAGTACAACCCTGCCTTGATATAATTAATTGTGAACTGCTCATTTCATCATGTGACCCTTTTCGTCAGTGCATTAGCAAAGTCTGCCACTGGTGAAGAATATTCATTACTTCACCTTTCAGCCTTTTTTCTTCCATAGGCTGGGAAACATAATGAACTAGTCTTTACAATAGGCAGCAGCATCACGAGATACCCTCACTTTTCTCAACAATGCAAGTCTTAAAACTGCTTGCTTGAGTAGGCCTATCACACATCTGCAAACTGGCAAAATTAATACTGTACAGTAAAAAGAAAAGACTTTTATTGATGGAATCATTACACATCCCAGTTTTTGAACCTGTTGAAAAATCCAGCAGGCTGAAATATTTTGGAAAGCCAGAATTTCCTCCGAAAGATTCTGACACTGTGCCAAAACTGATGAAGACAGAGGAAGTAAGGGAAAATTTGAAAAAAGTAAATACTCAACCTACTGTACAGTACTGTAGCTTTCAAATAAATTTGGGGTGACTTTTAAGGTTTCTGTCTTATGAGAAGCAGCCTGCTATTTTTCATACTCTGATCAGTGCAATGGTGCTTAATGTCCTGTGTGGAAATAATACCTTGTCAATTTTTAGGAACCAACAATTAAATGTACTCCTCGTATTATTTCAATTAGCATACAGAATAGGGTGATGGTATGGTACAGTATTCTTTATATCATTGTGCATAATGCTACAGTACTTCCACATTTTAAATTAACTTCGACATCGTTCAAGGTTTATACAGTATACAGTAGATAAGGTAGTAAAATTTAAAAGCCATAATGCCTCTAACGGAAAATCCCTGAATAAATACTAAACTACAGTAGGGAAACATTTTTAGTTCACTAATTTTACTTTCAGATAGGAACTTGGGCAGATTATTTAAGGCCATTGACTGCTTCCTTTATGAAATTCATTCCTACAGAAAGAAATCCTCAATTAATACAAAATGAAAATAAAACTGAAACAAGCTTATATGAAGATGTCAGAACTGGTTCATTCATGGAATCTTTCAGATCCAGCTATAAAGCTACTGTACACACTGTAGAAACACCATAAAGTGTTGTCTCATTGACCATCTTTTGCTCTTTGTCAAATTAAACACATGCTGTAGCACAGGGTAGGCCTACGGTATATAAAGTATAAACTGAGGCATCCTTTACATATAGTAGTTTTTTAGAATTCCTTTGCAAACCATGACTCTGAACTTTACAGTATAATGCACTCTGCTTAGAGCAATGGTTCTCAAACTTTTGCAAAGTACCGCCCCCATAAGGCATCCATGACTGACCCAATGCCCCCTCCCACCCAACATGCCATCATATTTGTATAAGTCTTTGACTTTGAGCTTTCAACTTTCAATTTCAAGCACCAAAATGACCCAGATAAGTTTTATATTGGGTAAATTTTTGTCAGTAGTTGCTAAACCTGGAGAAAACAGTCTGTGTGAACCACTCTGCAACCCCCTAGGTTACTTTATTGCACGAATGTATGAGAACCTCCAGGGACCCCCTAGTCAATGCCAACGCCCCCCTATTGCTTGTAAACTCCTCAGCGCCCCCTTGAAAATTTTCAATGTCCCCCAGGGGGTGGTAGGGACCACTTTGAGAACCACTGGCTTAGAGGGTAGTGTAGATACAACATACAAGCAGCCTGAATTTAAATTACTGTACTCCTCAGATCAAGCGCAAAACCAAGGGGGGGGGGGGGGGGGAAGAGCAAAGTGCTAATGTTTTTTGTTTTACATTTTTTTTACATTGTTACTGGTGTTTTCCCTATTAACATGTGGTAAATAGGGCCTAGGAAATTTTCCAGCGATCTCGGAGGCATTTAAGGACAAAACGTGCCTGTGCTCCCTGTGACCCCATGGGAGCAATGAAGTCTAGTCCTGCATATTCTGCTCATACCATATGAGGACAAGTTGTAGACCTTCCATATCAGGCACACATAGTATCTAGTGGTACGCTTAATGATGTATGAAAGCAACACCTTAAACACTTGTCTTGATTAGCTGTGATTCTGCACACTTGTAGAACAATAAATTATTTGTAATATGGGTGTTTCTCATTGCTGTATTGTTCCTACAAAAACAGTTCATAAAATACTAAAATAATCCATATGAATGCCAAATCCCACATTAAGTACACACCTTATCACACACTTTCACATTAAAAAAAAAAACCAAATTTCACAAATGGGAGTCGGGACAGTCCACTCTCACACCCACCCCCCCCTCCCGGCCCCATGTTGGTTCAGTTGCTTTTCCCCCTCGCTTTGCAATACTTGCCTAACCCTTGTCAAATTCCTGGCTATGTGAATGCAACACATAAGGTACAGTACTAAATGGTCACTGGATAAAATGGCCACCTCTTTCTTGGAGGACATTACAAATTGATGGAATGACAGTGTGCATGGGGAGGAAGTGATGGTACTTATTAAATCATATTTTACTTTTAATTGATGTCCTTTTTGCAAAAAAAAATGATAATACTCCCTAAATCACTTCATTTGCAGATATCCTACTTGCAAAATTAATCAAAAGCAAGCAACAATTGAAAATTAAAAACTGCCAAATGGCAAAAATATTCTACCTGAGTATTATGACAATGGCATCTTATTTTCCCAAAACAAGACAACTGCCAATGAATGATGATAATTTCTTTGACAGAAATCAAAATTCATCAACTATCACTCAGAAAATCTTCTACTGTAACTGTCAATTTATCTCTGATATTTAAAAAGAAACAGTTCACATTGGATGACTATAGGCCTGCTGAAATGTAGGCTAACAGTATTTAAAGGGGTACAAATCTATACAGCATTCTGCACTGGATAGGCTTACATACTAAAAGATATCCATATTACCACACTTTTGCAATTCACCTATATTTATTGTAGTGCGCCGCACTACAATATTGGCATTTACTGGCCGACTGACAATTTCTTTTGTGAAGCCTGTTATGGCCCACAACTCATTTCCCTGCGCGTACCGTAACTTAGTTCGTACAAATATCCATGCTCTACCCTTTAACAATAGCAGTAAGTGCAATCTGTGGCCGTCTTTAAACAAAAATCAACTTCAGAAAAGCAAATACTACACTTACAAGGCTGATTTAAGGAGTTAGCTTCATGAAAGAGCATTGCGGATAAATTTCCAGAAAACGCGATGTAATGTGGTTCGGCCTTTTCACACTGAAGTGATAAGCCTGGAGAATCAATCGCTGCTTCCAAATTGGTATACGTAACACGGCGCCATTGCGTACACTATCGTTGAACAGTATCAAGACGTTATTGTACAGTATCTTCATCTAGCTACTACGGAGCAGGGTATTGCCAATTCCCTGTACGGAACGAATTGGCTTTACTGCATTGGATTAAGTGACTTGTGCTGTAGTTCTATTATCATGCTTTATTTCAGTGGTAAAAGCAGAAGCTATTTTGACAGCAGTCTGATCGAAACGTTTTTGTAGCATGCATTGCGAAGTAACGAAACACGGATGTTAAAACACACAGCGTCAACAGTTATTCGGCCTTCCACGAGACAGTTGTCATATGCATGCAGCGGTGCAGTCAGAGAGCTTGAGAGGGCGTCATTATTTAACATAAAGAACGGTGAAAGAGGAGTCGAGAACCGATAAAACCATTTCAGGCAGGAGTAAACAACACAACAGAGCATAACGTATGGCTAAGTAGGCTACTCAGCACGAGTCCTTGAACGGGACTATGCTTCGTCCACTTCATTTTACTCCACACTAGACTGTATGCGGAGTAGGTCCTACCGTTAAGCGCAGTACACGGTCTTGTTCAAGGACTACTCAGCACCTGCTTCATTGTTGGCAAATATGCTTCAAAATAAAGATAGTGACTGACTATTAGCATAGAAGGTCTGGATTTACTCCATCATTGGTTACTCTTCTATGATTTCTTTATGCTTCCAGCCAAGGAGCTGGGAGACAAGTGGTCCATCTTTGTACTATCAAGAAATAGGGTTGAGAGGAGTGGCCAAAAAGAAACAACAGCCCCTCTTCCCGCCATGAACAAATCCTAAAGTTCAAATAAAAACTGGGCTACTGTACTAACTGAAAAGACATCTTTAACACGCACTACAATTCTGCGTATTTGCAAGCAAATGCAGTTCTAGTTTTAAGTACAATTTAGCAACATACACAGCATTCTTGTTACTCAATTTCTTCAAGCCTCCTAGTCTGATTTGTGTAAACAAAACTGCATGAACTCCTGGGACAAAGAGACTCCCAGCTGACTCTGTGCATGACCTGAAATAAGGTCTGATTATCCACAGTCTAATGAATCCTACCCTGGGGGGAGAAAAGCACTATCATCTTTTAGTAATAGTAAGGTGCTGAAAAGATTTGAATCAAGTTGTCAATGGAACACAAATTATGAAACCATGAGTAATAGAGTTTCCAAACAGGAAATTTATCCATAAACATTGAGAAGTGTTCTCTTCTTAATACTGCAATCAATCTGGCTGATGACAGCAGCACTTAAATACAATGACTAATGTGAGTTACACACACCTATGCACAATTAACATTTAGAAACCATAAAAGATGTCAGTTTACAGTATATAGTGTCCCCCACATTGTCTTTATGGAATGTTAATTAACAGTCAGATATTTTGAAACCAAATAAATTGAGAGTGGAAGTATTTCAAGCACATTACCCAACATTCCAGGCAACATATCTGACCTGGTTTTCTGTGGTGAGGTATAAGTCATTTGTACTGAAAGATGTCCAATGTATCATGAAACAAAGGCATCACTGTTCAAGTTTTAACTAATTTTGCAGGGCAACTGTGACAGAAAGATGAGGCCCAACATGATACATCTGTTAATATTCTGAAAGCCCAATAAAAATGATTTATAGGAAACAGTAAGTAGCATGGAGATGGGAGTTTGATCGTAGAAGACTCCCCCCTCCATAGGATCCAACAAAAACTCCTGCATACACCGTGCATTACATCAAATTTAGTAAATAAATTACTAATAAATAGTAATAAAACAGGGAAATAACCCTGTTTCAATGAAGGGAGTGGTTTAAATCACCTGGGTTTCTTTCTTGGGTAGTAATGTCATGCATGAGCTGCAGCAAGCATCATAGATATTCCATAACAACTCATCCCCCAATCTCCCCTTCCCCTCCTCTCACAAACATTAATTCTACTGTAACTGTTGTTGCTACAATACAAATTCTTATTGTGCACTGAGGTTTGGAACAATGCAAGAAGTTACAACTGTACTGTGATACTAAAACTGGACTCAAATTGCAATATCATCTAAAATTTCTAAGCCTATAAGAGTAGGTATATACCACTTTACTGCAGGATCTAAGCTGATTAATAATACAGGTCAAGACAAATACAACAGTATAACAAATCAAAGTTGAAGCCAAACATTAATAATTTTAAGTCTTTTCATATCATAGGGTGCTATTGGTTACTGTGTCATGACCTCAGCTAGGTACTATGAATTTATCCATTAAAGTGTTAGGTTTCAGATACACTTAGCAGGGTTATGACATAAAATTATATACAGTAACAAATCATTGGCTAATGGAATAGATGCCAAATGTATTAAGATTTTACAGCTTTCAGATAACCTGGGTTGTAAATCAAAATTTTTTGTCAGGACTACAGAACCAGTCCACCATATTTTAAAAATTTGTGGGCCAAAATTATAACTTCCCAGTTTGCAAACAATGTGCCAATTAAGTACACCTTGGACTAGAAGTGGGATAAGGGGGCTAGGTTTGAGGAGGGGGAAAATGGCCGTTACAGTATACTGTACCTCAACCCTTGCAACACAAATGTTTGGACAACCCCAAACTTCAGTCCAAAAGTAATCTAAACCTGTAGACAGCAATTCTAGCAGAAA
Organism: Holothuria scabra; assembly: GCA_037179385.1. Lineage (NCBI taxonomy): Eukaryota > Metazoa > Echinodermata > Holothuroidea > Aspidochirotida > Holothuriidae > Holothuria > Holothuria scabra. Next base: position 32,477,344 of record CM074181.1, read on the forward strand.
AACTTATACGTATCTAAGAAATATTTATGAGCAGTAATTTAAATACAAGCATCAAATGTTAGAATTTGTCACAAGCTCCATTCATCGGTGCAGAATATCTAATTAGTGTACAATAGGCCATGCAAGAAAATTTTCAGCCAACATGCCTTCTGAATGAGAGGGAAATGAAAAATGAATTGCATAGTAAGTTACTTTCACACTCTTTGCCTTGGTAAAAAATTTAACTTTGATTTGAATTAAATGTTGGGTATTAAGGTACCAGTTTATTGTCTTCATCATATCATTTAGATAATGACAGCCTATCTTATCTTTGGTTCATAAGGCAGACATGTATTCAAGTTGTATATTTTGTAAGAGGAAAGGATCACTTCCTCCAAAAGGTTTACGTACACAGGAAAACATCCAAGGCGGTGGAAAAAGATTCCTATTAATGCATGAACTTTAGGTTCCTTGGGAGCTGACATTTATAAATACAGTATTAAGGGATATATTTTTACATTTTCAGCATTTCAGTACTTATTGTGCAGAAGACTATAGTAGCTCTAGTTTTGAGTATGAAAACTGCAGGAGCGGATTAACATCGCCCTCCAGTCTGCCAGGCAGCATATGCACCAATTTAAGAAATATGAACATCCTATAAAAAAAAATTATGCCATTTTAAGTAATTCAACCAATAGTATACCTACTGCATATCACAGATCATGATACACTACATGCAATAGGAAAAAAATCATTTTCCCAAAAAATTGCACAGCTTTAATACAGTTAATTGTATTTTAGCAGCTAAAAATGTGTCTTTGTCCACACTAACCAAGCACGCTAGCTGTGAAAACAGCCTCATGAAAGTCTTACATTTATACTGCTCTCAAACTCTCCCCTGAGGATGATATTTAACATCACCTAAAAATAGACCACAACTATCTAAAGTTCCTTTTGCAAATTCATTGTATTAACTACTGTGCACACAAGCAGCTGTCAGCCTCTCAAACACTTTTATCAAAGATAGCTGGCAGCAATGCCTTCAAAGTACAGGCTACTACTGTACAGTGTATAACCTATCTCTCGAATTATCTTCTACTGTGAGTTGGGTTTATAAGGATACAGAAGTAATACAAAATTGCCATGGATAGGAGTTGAGTTTAAATAATTATGCACTTACAGTAAGTACAGTACTGCAAAATTGCCATGGATATATAGTGAAGACAGTACTGTTCAGCACAGCACCAAACATTTTACAATTTAGTAACACTTCAAAAAATTCCAGAATGTTCGCTTAAATGTACTGCACTTTGGCCCTATATATTTTGATGAATTCTTGCCAAACTGTATACATACACTGGTCTACAGTGTAGCCTACAGGCATTACCTGTATCTTGTAAAGAAGGACAAACAAAAAAAAATACTATGCATGGAGAGGCACAAGTAGTCTCATTTGTTTGATCAATCTTTCCACTTGGCCTAACTATAACATTACCAATACTGCCATTTTAACTGTTTGTTTTGTCATCAAGAAGTCTGAAAATATGGTCAAACCATCACACAGTTTAGAAGTGGTTACATGTGGCTTGAATTACTGTTCTGTATTTCACAACATGTGCTCCACCATCTATGCCAACCATTATAGACACACTTTTTTGTCCAAAGAAAAAAATGCAGTGCCTGACAGCTTTCAATTTATTATACCAATTTCAGAGTCATGTTCATAGTATTGACACTAGTTTGGGCCCCTGTGACAGACTTCCTAATTATTCATTCTGCAAACTACACACATGACAAGAGGGAGACTACTATTGCAGAACCAACAAAGTGGACCGCAGTGTGATATTGTACCCTTGAGTGCCATTTCTTTTTCCCCAATAGAGGCAGTCACTGAGGTTTTACTGTCAGGCTCCTATACTCTTTCTTCCAGTTTTGTAGGTCTATCATGAGAAAGGTGCAGTTCCAACTTGAGTAATGTTAAGACATTATGACCATGTTAATTACAATTCACATCTGGATTCCACATTGCACTTTCCAGCACAGCACTCTGGAACCTTTTAATTAATGACATTGATCTCATGTCAGGCAGGAGCCTGCCATAGTGATGACAGACAAGTCTCCAGAAAAAAGAACTCCTCAGGAAAGTTGCTGTAAAAAAAAGCTTCCATTATACCAAGACTGCATGCAAAAGAAGTATATTAACATAGTTCCTAAGTAAAAATGTAACTTGACACCTGTCCACCCAGTGAATCAGTGGATTCATCACATACTGTAATACTGTGGTCTCACGTACCCCGCGCTCGAGGTAACACCGTGTTACCTCACACTCCAGTAACATGGGAACGCGGGTTAATGCGGGGTCCGTGTTTTAATTTCAATCCACCTCAAATTGTAGGGTTAAGCAATTTAAACACCGTGTTTGTTTTAATCAAGCAAGGTCACAGGTGAACTTATGGCACTGATGACAGGTCTTTTCCTACATTTTACAGTAATAGGTATGTGTAATATTTGACCTTGTTACTATGGTAACACTATCCAATCAACGAAACACGGGGTATGTGAGAACACAGACTGGAAAACACAGGGTTAACCTGCGGTTTTGCCTGATACGAGGTTACACCAAGTATCGCGGGGTACGTGAGACCAAGCCTTTAATTAACACAAAAAGACTACTCGGCCCAAAGAAGAAATGAATGAGCAATAGCATGGGTAGGAAGCTGGGGATATCCATGTATTAAATCATAACCACAACATTCAAATTCTAATTTCCCTGGTTCTCTTTTCAAAAGGGCAAGAGCAGTCATCCCATATTGAAGTGGTGTAGTAAACTGTCCAGTTTCATGATTGGCTGTTAAGAGTTATGTGACACCATTTTTTCTCTTCAAATGTGAAATTTACTAGAAATAAATGCTTAGTTTACCTTGAATATATGTGATAGTAAAGTTATAAAATGTGATGAAAGATACTCTGAAGAGAAAAAAAATGAAAATTGTGTTATTGAGCTATTTCTTCAAAATACGTTTTGGGGGACTGCTCTTTACCTTTAAATTATAGCTAGCTGTAATATCTGCTTTCCATCCACACTGTGCAAAGGATTTTACTGTAACAACAGCTACTGTGTGTTTTCCTTGCCAATATGTTTTATGAAGGGATTAGGAAGCACATAGCTCTCAACTTGTAAGAAGCTAGATGCAAGTCCACCTTTGTCCTGCCCATCGAGGATCACTGCATGGCTAAGGGAGGGGTATAAGTGTAGGCCCCCTTTTGAAATTTTTTAATTTTAGTGGTATAGATCTATGTGCAAGATTGTGGGACATTTTGGTAAATCACTCAACTAAACTTTTAGTTGCACCAAAAATATCTGCACTGATACTCACGAATTTAAGTTAAACCTGTCCAAATGATGGCAATTACTTTTTGTTTATTGCTACCCTTAAAGGGCTTGTCCTATCACCCCAAACAACACTTTTGGTAGTAGTCAACAGAAATTCTACACTGGCTCAGCTCTTTGATTGGCAGCTAGTTCAAACAATGCAGAGTACCAAAGCATACATTACACAGCATGTATACTCACCCTAATGAGAGTGTTTTGATTACACACTCTACATGATGTGAAATATGAGCTTCCATATTCTGCATTTTCTGAACTTATACTGTCAATTAATGAGCTGAGCCAATTGAGGTTTTTTTTTTGGACTACTAGTTTGGAGTGAGCAAATTAGCCATGTAATTTCTGATATGGCACGTGTCAAAAATCACATAGCAATTTAATCATGAATAACAATGTACTGCTAATTAGTGAAGGGAAGTGGACCACTGCAGTGTATTCACACCAAAAGTGTCACACACTTTCCATAATGGCAGTTTTGGGGGAAAAAGTTTCTTTTACAAAACAATTGTATACAATTACCACCCAATGAAATACAAGATTTCACATATTTTTGCATAGAACAGACTGAAAGGGCATAGTTGGGATAAAGTTGGCTCAAATATTTTGGCCACAGTTTCTTGGGTTGAAATTTCTGAGATGAACCTTAATTGTAACCTGTGAAATGTACACTAAGCCTAACTGTTAGATCTGACAATATGAAAATATTAACCAAAATGGCTTTGTTCTAATAGTGGAAAAATGCACCCAGCATAATCCCTTAGTCAGTCAAAGTTGAAAATTCCTTCAATGATACTCATGCCCTTTCTGATCTATACAAAAATGCAGCCAATGTAAAAAGGAGGAGTGGGCTCAGTGGGTGAGAGTAACTTGTTCATTTTTGTCATGAAAAATAGTCCAATCCCCTCACCTCTGCCAACTCCCTATGTCTACATCAGGGTTGGGTTTTTGCCGGAAAAACCTGTTTTTTCGGAGACAGCGGTAAAAACTGGTAATAACTGGTAATAAGTGGTTATTACCGGTAAAAACTGGTAGAAACTGGAAAAAAATTCTCTGACGATTATAAGTGTGGGGTTGCTCTATCCCATCACACATGATGAATAATTCCAATTTGTTTACATGACTTTAAGATTCAAACTTAAAAATTAACCAATAAAACTTGCCAAAGCTAGAATGAAAACAAAAATGCCAATATTACAATGTTAGGTATAAAGCTTAAAAATTTAAAAGTGGTAAAACTTCAACTGCATACTGACAATTAAAAGACTGAAAGTTAATGTTTTCTACAAAATTACTGGAATATCAAATAAGGTTTCACAAAATGAGGATAAATGAAATTGCTCATGTTTATTAAAGTTGTAAGCCTTCTTTAAAATTGTAAAAGGAATGGAAGACTGTCATATGTGTAGCCAAAGTAGGCAAACACACAATGCAACATATGGCACATAGACTTCTTTACAGTGATACAGTTAGTTGTCTTAGCTCTCTCCTTGCATATATACAGTATCAGTACACAACAGTATACAAAGCAGTTTTGAAAAGAAATTTCTTTGCCTTAATGTTTAGCTTAATACAATGTGAAAATTGATCATTTATATCACAGGTGAGAAAATAATGACGTACAGTAAGATGTCAATCTTCATAACTAGATTTATACTTTATGGTACTGTATGGTGTCAGTGTAAATCTGGCAAAATGTGACACAAGTCACTAAAAATAATCCATCCAGACCTTTACATGGTAAATTTGATAGCCTAAAATGGTCAGTCTTGATGTAAAATGATGATTTTCATCCTTTAACCTTGAAAAAAAGTAAGAAAAGTTGTTACTTAAAATATTTTATTCAATGTAGCAGAATAGGTTTTTTTCTGTTTTTTCCATTTTTCGGCAAAAACCTGATTTTACCGGGACGGTTTTTACCAGTAAAAACCGCCTGTGGCAAAAACTGCCAACCCTGGACTCTACATTAGCCTACTAAACTATTCCTAGTTTAAGACTACTTCAAGGTCATTTACTTGAACAAATTGGTTGGAAAGTTGGCCATAAAACTCTATAACTAGAACTAACTTAAAGGTGGCCCAAAACTTATTTTGAAACAACAGCTAAATATTACATTTTTCATCAAATTTCTCCTCAAAATATCTTTGATCATATTTTATGACTTAAATATTGCATATGAAAACAAAGACTAAATTTCATATTTCAAATTTCAAGAGGAAAATGTTGTCACATGACCTTTATACTCATTACACGAGCATGGATTAAACACTGCTGTACTTCAAGTTGGGGTGACTGCTCTTGCCCTTTAAAGTTATCTCAAGCTCAAACATTGCTAGCTCCAAAGGCCTGTATGAGTTCCCTATTTCACTTGCATTCACCTAAAAGACGGACTTTTCAGTTTGTTGCACAGTGTGGACAGCTAGGATACAAGCAACAATCTCAAAACATGTTTTGAAAGAATTAACATGAAAATGTTTTCAAAGAATTGACATCTTTGAAAACATGTTGCATGTTTTTGTTGTAGAAATGTTTTGGGGATTTTGCTTCTGACTATTTGTGCCGTCATCTGTTACCCATTCTTATGGTGATCGTGCTTTTTCAACAGTATCTGCGAAACTGTGATATGACCTTCCATCTTTTGTCAAGAACTCTTCCACTGTTGGACAATTTAAAACTAACTTGAAAACTCATTTGTTTACTTTGTCTTATTGACCGCATGTTGTATAGTTTTAGCGCTTTGAGACTTCTTGTGTAAGGCGCTATATAAGAACTGTTATATTATTATTATTATTTATACAACCTATAGTACAGTATACTTTACAGGCCTATAAAACACTACAATAACTTAGTAGCAGTATACTTTGAGGCCTGCCCAAGTTACTTGTTACTGAGTCAGTGTACTTTTGTAAAATGTTTGAATACAAACGGTATAACTAGGAGAACTAACAAGAAGCCTAACTCATGCAGTATTAAGTTTATAGCAATATTTACTCAGAAGCAGCCATTCATTATATCACAGTCATGCAGGCACACTTGGGAACTAGGCCTAGGGGCTACAATCCTGGACAAAAATACATGGGACAGTCCCCCGCCTCCCGTTCAATGTTGCAATTCTGGAAATTTTGAGAATATTTTGTCGAGAACAACATTGAACTAGGGGGGAGGGGATTTTGGAAAACCAACGAGTCTTTGCATACGTGTTGCTACATTTGGGCAAAAATGTCCCATCATTTTTGTCCAGGATTGTAGCTACGTAAGTTAGTGTTGGAATAGTCCACAGTACTTTACTGAGGACTAACTTTGTGTAGGAGATGCAAACAGAATCATGTCCTACTCCTAAGATAATTGGGATAAAAGAACAATTTCAACTCACCTCTTTGAGGTAGCGAGGATAAAAATCCGTGCAGAGATGTAGGCTGGACTATTTACTATTCCCAGATCGCACCAAATAGTCTAAAACAGCCACAGTCTGGTTGAAAGTTACCTAAGTGATGATGATACGGTGATCCTCCAGCTTACTCAGCTCAACTTCTTCGTACTGTCTTACAATTAAAGTACAAAGCTTTGCAGACTACACTGTACTTCCTAAGTTGACGCACGGGTTGCAAGTCACTGACTTGACCAGCTCAGCAGGCGTGCTGCAAGGTGTACGCATATGTAAGTACACCACATGCACACATTGCAGTTACGGTATTGTTTTGGAACAGCCACACTTTGAAAGTGGTATAACCCAAGTAACATAACACTCTTTCGAAAAGTAGGTTTACCACAAAGAGTTATCAGTTAAATCAGGGAGTTGCGAGCACCTCGCTGGTTAAATGCTGTTTACCACAAAGAGAAATTCAATCGGTTTTCAAGTGGTACAAATGCTCAACAAAGCCCACATTTTTGGGAACGTGATTGTGAATGCTAATGAAATGAATGTTTTTTTTATGGACTTGATATAGGCGAACTTTTTTGATTTTCCATTGGCGTCTCCATCCTTTCATTCTAAGGTGGGGGCACAAACCTGGATACTACAAGGGCAACTCATGGTACTGGAGACCCTGACCAGCAAGCGCATCAAGAGCAAAACCTTAACTGGCGGGTTTCAGGGACCGTCTTAGGACCCCAGGAGCCCAGGGGAGGTGTGCGAGGCGGGGATGCAGGGGGCACTTGTTCCCGATTCGGGCAAAAACAGTTGGTCCATTCGGGGAAAACATTAAAAATGGTACCATAATAACGGAAAAATAGCTCTTCAAGTTTAGCTTACAAAAAATACCCCGTATGCCTGTAGTCCTGCAGGGACAAACCCCAGTGGGTAGTGGATTAGAGTATCTTTGAATTACTAATGCAGAAGTGTTTGCCCATAAATCAAAGTTTGATGAACTTTCCCGCGCTCTTGAAATAACAAAGTCGGGAAATATTGCCTGACGTGACACCAGATCAACAAGTGGAAGCGGCACCTACAGTGCTATTTGCATATATTTTCTCACATAAAATTCCAAACTTTCTCAAATAAAATCTCTTGCCTTTTAAACTGACGCCGGGAAGCATTGAACAGAGTCTCATTTCGTAGGCCTTAGCTGTGCATGCCGAGCAATTACAAATTTGCCAACAGGAAGTGGAGATTCTTCAGTAATTCTCCAACTATCAAATTTCCTTACCAGGAATCCAGAATCGAACCCAGATTTTTGTAAAACGGCTTGGCATTTTCAAATATTTGTTTTAAAAGAGCAAACACTTAAGCGCACTGCACATAAGGGCCCTAGTATCGCGGTGTCTGTAAAAATTCGGAAATTTGGGTGAGCACATGTCCCCCTCCCGGAAAATTGCCTAGATACGCCCACTGTTTTCCAGGGGTGAAACCCTGAAAGCTTTGGGTTTTAGCATTTTTTCTGTGTGATAAAAATGTTTCAGGATAGGCAAAGACTTATTTGTTCAGGGCTGCATGTATGTGTCTTAGAGTCACATGGAGAGGCATTTCTATGCCCCTTGGTGTCTCCGGGCACTGATCTGGGCCCTGCAAACGGTGACCCAGTATTCACTGGAATAGTAGGCTATCATCCCATTTCAATATAGGTTCACCACCAGAAAAAGGCTGGGAAGCCATGAACAACCATATATTAGAAATATTCAGAACTACCATATCTGGTTGTTAAATCACAAATTTTCCACTGTCCGCACTTAACGGGGAAACTGTTTTCTAGTCAACTGAGCAAGTTGTAGGCCTATAATTAATGCCTGCTTCAGTCAGTTTATCGTCTCTAGCAATGCACACTTGCTGGGTATAAATGGTATTTACTTTTTCTTTTTCGGAGTGACAGGTTTTCAAATATTTGCCACCCCGCGATAAGTGTTATCAGCCCAAGTTGGGGTCGAGACCCCAAGACTGAGAAACTATGCATGAGATAGGCCCTTATTATGTGTCCTACTTCATTCAATTTCACTGCTGTCATTTCTGAAACGTTAGATAATACTTATATCATTCACATATTATCAAATTTTCCCACACAGTACCCCCGATATGTTATCAATGGTATTAAATTGCGCGTGTTTTCTTCATGTGACAATCATCATGGCGCCTGCCTGGGTGGGTGACATGGGTTTCAAATTTCAAAAGATGCAACTTTTTAAGGTGTTTTTTAAGGTGTATCTCAAGTCAAAAAACCAAACAAATATGTATTAAACAGCTAAAAAAATGAATTCTAACAGTTCAACTCTCATCTTCATAGGACATTCTTGAGCTGAGATGTTGAAATCTATTCACCTATAACAGATTAGTCCATTGCGCAATAATTTGTGACTTTCTTGTCACAACTCACATTACTTGCTTTGTTTCATTTGAAGTTAAAAATAATTTTATGACCTTGAACGCTTCCTGTTTGCTTGAAAAGCATGTTTACAGAGATGCCTTAATTACATCACCCCAAACGAGTAAGAGTGCTGCCACGGCTTGGTAGCAGAAGGATACAGAAACTTTCAGAAAAAATAGAAATACAAAGATTGTAATTTGAGTTGTTTGACAACAATGACATCAAGAATTATCTTGCAATGTACTACCATTTTAAAGTGAGTGAGAAAACATTTTATTTGTTATTTCTCGGCTGAAGAATGTCCTATGAAGATGGGAGTTGAACTGTTAGAATTCATTTTTCATGCGGTTTAATATATATTTTTGAAATTTTTGACTTAAGGTACACTTTTAATTCTTCCAATGCACAATGGAGTTATGACCTATTGCTGATGTTTATTGTGAGACTGAATGGTTCAATAATGAGCACCTTTTTTATTGTGTGCTATGTTGGTTCTTTTTTCCATAAAGTACTTTTATGTACTCCTTACATGAATCTGATAGGCGTGTAAAAACATGTTTAACAATTACACATTTATTTCACCTCTACTTTGTAAAAATGTTTAGCTATTAAACACCAAATGTTTTTCAATCAAAAGTGTCTTAAAGTGTAAAGAATGTTTAGGAATTAGAGTTATGTGTTTAAACGTGTTTTCGAAGTTGGGGAAAGTACTTCGAGAAAATGTTGCATGTCCTATAAACCACCGCTTTTAGAGTGCAACTACTTGTCTCATAAATTTCTTCAGTATTGTCAGTCAGTCAGTCAGTCAGTCAGTCAGTTAGTTTTTTTTTTTTTTTTTTTGTTAAACAAGATTTAACGACACACCAACACGAATGTGTTTTATATTGTCATACTGTTCAAATACTGTTTAAGTCCTCCCGTTTAGTCGCCCCTTACGACAGGCAAGGAACGCCGTGGGCATATTTTTCGACCCCAGCCCACAGGGGGGCTCCTTCAGTATGACGGTATTGTTACATTCAAAGACTTATTTGCAACTTTTAATATCACGGACAGTTCTCACTCATGCAAGTCATAAAAATCCATTTCTTTTTAAAAATCCAGTAATGTTTTCTGTGTCTCGTTAAGTGCTTATGCAATACTTGTAAAGATGGTCAAATGCAGTTATACAATTTCCACAGAATTGTTGCCCAACCCCCTTAAAGCTTCTACACATGAAAGGGACGAAATATCTTTCAGAAAACAAAATATTTTTGCAGTGACGAGATCGTCTGGGGAGTGGGCGAAATTTTTCCGAAAGACTTGCTCACTTTGTTCACTGGCCCCGTATTTGCATAGAAGGAAGGACATATTGGGCTCGACCTTAGCTGGTGCTGAGTCCACAGGTTGAGGGACTGCTTTGGTCACTCTGAAAGTAGATCTCTAAGCCCGCGTACAGTTGAACCATTGAAACCTATGCTTGAAACCCGTGGTTTCACCAATATAGGAGACAATTTACTCAAAAATGCCCAGGTTGGGGAATCCACGCCGAGTGACCATTCACTTTCTATACGTTGCAAATTTTTTGCATTCTAGATCACTAGTTTAATATGGCATATCTTATAAGGAACAAAATGTGTTATGTAGCTTCGCAGCTGTTTCAAATAGTCCCTGATTAACATTAGAAGAACGTCTTTTCCCTTTGAAAGAAAAAAATCATTGTATTGTTTTTGACTTTTCCCCCAATGTATCTACCTTTTTGCTAATCTGGACAAAGTCAACTATTTTATCAGTAATTTTTCAGTTTGGTTAGGTATATTGTTAGTGTATGGTACAGCCTATATGTTAGGATTTGTTTGAAGTCTATTATTTAATGCATAATCTATTAATAGCGTATCATGCGGCATATCGTGCTTTCAAAGATACATGTTGTAAGGTCACAAAGGGAAGCATAGTATGTCAGTTACCTCTAACTTCTAAATTGTTTGTGATAAAGAATTACGTCATTCAGGCGGCGCTAAAACAATAAAAGTATCTTTTCAAAGAGTTATAAAACTGTCAACTTAAAACCAAGAAATGCGACAGTTACAGGTAGAGAGCAAAGAAACGGTAGAATAGAATGGTTGGTATTTTTACGTACAATGGCAAGGTCAAGGTGGGTTGAACTTGGGGGAAAACAAAGTATATTTAAACTAAAAGAAGCATAACGCTGTCACAAGACCATAATTTAGATTCAGGGCAGTATACAGTACTGGGTTAACAGTAGGGTCCATAGGGCCCAGGCCCGGGGCCCCCAGATTTTGAGGGGTCCCAATTATTTAGGTCCCCAAATTTTTGTTGAGGAATTTCATCAACTATCAGTTGTTTGCCTTGCAGGATGAAATGTTGTTGTTCTGGACATTATTTTGGGGCCCCTAGATCTTCATGTGAAATATTTTCAGCAGCTTTGTGCCATTTGTAACACTAAAATATACCAAGCGCAAATAATTAATATGGATATTCACTGTAAATAATTTACATGCAACAACTTATTAACCCTTTCGCAGCCAGCTACGTAATATTACGTACCTTGCGAATGTAGCGTTCACAGCCACGTACGTACTATTACGTAAAAATACCACAAAAAAATCAAACAAAAATGTTAAGGGTAAATGTATGTGTTGTAACAGTAAATATCAGTTGTATGTAACAGTATATTTTGGATATCTATAGACATGGGAAGTGCCATTTCCTGCAATCTAGGGGACGTGTTAGCCCAATTTTTTCTTGTACGCTCCGCGCCAACCGATGGTTGCGCTCCGCTTAGATAGTGATGAGGGCCCCCACATTGACATAGGCCTCGGGGCCCCCACATACCTTAATCCGGGACTGGCAGTATGGTTTTGTATACTCTTCTCCGCTAGAGATAATGAACCAAGTAGTTTTATAGTATCGGCCTACAGGACTTTCTATAATCTGATCAGGAAATTGACGATTACGCTGATTTAGACATCCTGTTGAGAGATCGACCCATTTCATCTTTATTATTATTATTATTATTATTATTATTATTATTATTATTATCATTATCATTATCATTATCATTATCATTATCATTATCATTATCATTATCATCATCATCATCATCATCATCATCATCATCATCATCATCATCATCATCATCATCATCATCATCATCATCATCATCATCATCATCATCATCATCATCATCATTATTATTATTATTATTATTATTATTATTATTATTATTATTATTATTATTATTATTATTATTACTATTATTATTATTATTATTATTATTATTATTATTATTATTATTATTATTATTATTATTATTATTATTATTATTATTATTATTATTATTATTATTATTATTATTATTATTATTATTATTATTATTATTATTATTATTATTATTATTATTATTATTATTATTATTATTATTATTATTATTATTATTATTATTATTATTATTATTATTATTATTATTATTATTATTATTATTATTATTATTATTATTATTATTATTATTGTTATTATTATTATTATTACTTTCTGCGTAGTATTTTCTTATTCACTGCCACCTTTTGTGCTTCGTACTAACAGCACTGGTCTGACCGTGGTTTGTCTATTACCAGGCGCGTAGCCTGGATTGTCATGGGTGGGGGTTGGTGTCATAGGGGGAGGCGGTTTGGGGCACGATATGAGGGAAAAGTCTAAAGATAGAGAGAAAAACCGCTATTTTAGGTGTTTTTGCATTGCAAGGTTGGGCCATGGGGGGTTCTAACACCCCAAACCCCCTCCCCCATCCCCCCCCCCCCCGTGGCTATACCACTGTCCATTACACAAGACAACGTCTGATCCAGCTGATACGTATTGATTGTATTATTTGTTAGGGTTAGGGATTAGGTTTGTGCCTGGTGCTGTCGTTAGCTAGTTAGGAAATTTCTTGTTAAACAGTGCACATCGGGTCCAGTTTGATAATGTTAATATCTGAGAAAGATAAGTCCCGTTTACCCTTTGCAAATCGTGAGACCGATTTCGCCTTTAAATGTCACCAGTGGTACTGTTATAAAGTAATAAATGTGTTTCACCTCACATAACAAACACCGACTGAAACGGTTTTCTGAGGAGCAAATTTATTGTTAATGATATGCGGAATTTATATGACTTGATGCATTTTCTTTTAGAAAGCGCGAATACCCCGAGTTGCAAACGGACAACGTTTTAATGATGAGGACGTCTGATTCTTTAGGTAATTGCAGAATAAGAATTATAAAGCAATTTTATAAGAGTTCAGGCTTAAAGGTAAATTTTGTGAGTTTAATCACATCTGCAGTGTTTCATGGGTCGACTATAAGAAACGTTCAGTACAACGGATTTGTAATGATTTTGGTTTTAGTTGCAATGGTGGCCTGTGTTTTACATTGTCTAATTTTTTGTCGATTTTTGGAAATGAAATGATTTCTTTAAATTATTATCACGAACGTCTGGATGACATATTAGAAAGTTCCTGTAAGTGTGGTCTAAAAGACGGGTAGAGCAAAGTAACTTTTCAAAAATGATGGCGCTATACAATTTCTGGGAACAAAGCCGTATATTTATACTATTTTTCAAAATCTTCGACCTTTCCCGGATCATTGTATTGTGCTGGCAAGCAGTAGGCCTATGTTTTGAAAAGACACAAAGAGTTTCCATTTTAAAAGATCACTTCCAAAGCAGATAATATGTCATTCACCCTGCCAAGCAGCTTATATTATTTACATCGTTATACCTTTTAAAGATATTCAGGATGTCTTCCTGGGACTTTTCTCAGAGAAACAACTGATGGACTTGCGTGGTATTTTTTCGGGGCAGAGAGTTCCAATTTATGATTGATCAAATACCTATATACTATCTGTTTGTACATGCATGACATGAAGTTATTTTAATTTAATTTAATTTAATTTAACATTTTGAGGGTCAGGAAGCCATTTGGCTCATCGAGAACCCCATGCCAGAGTGAGCGTGGATGAACACCGGCGAACTTCGCCTACTCTTTTCGACTAGTGCTCAGACGTAACGAGGCAGGCGTGTACTAATCGCTCCCAATCCTGCTCCCGGGACCGCCATTTAACGTCCCAGTCCGACGGACGTGAGCGTATCCTCAGTCTTTAGCCACTTTCCCAAAGGCTGGGTGGGGGTGGAGGTTACTTGCTCAGCACCACTGCTCAATAGCTGAACTGAGCAAACGGACAACTTCCTGAGTCCATGGAAGTACTACCTCCGAGGTATATAGTACTTCCATGCTGAGTCGGACAACTTCCTGAAACGGACAACCAAATAGCAAATTTTGTAATTCACCAATTTTTAAACCCCCTCAGCATCACCGTGAACAGCTATGCTGAACAAGCTAATTTATAGACCCCGGAAAATTTCCAAGTGGTTCCACCGGGATTTGATCCGAGGACAAATTTGTTTATGATTCCCTAGAATATCAAATATCACTGCCGTCATCACATAAAATCTTTCACCTCATAATATTATAATGTGCAAGAGCCTTCATTTGTTCTCTTTCTGTTATTCCGCTCTTGGTGGCGCTCCTGGACATAAGAGTTCTTAATACTACATTCTGCTTTACCTGAACGCCAGGCAAACTCGCGATTTCTATATACCCGAGTACAGTCTAGTTGACAAGCGCCCGCATTCAGTATGTAGTGTCAAACTAACTTACTAACGTCTTGACCAAGACTATACTTCTCAGGATTCTCCTCAGTAATACTGACAATCAGAGCTAGAATGCATTCGTATTATGTACATATATTCATGAATACAACAGCATATACAGTATAGTCGCTTTCTGACTAAGCCTTACAATAGCTTTAATAGTTTAAAAATTTGCATCACTGAGGGGCCTTAGGGAGACTATCCCTCCTATTTAAAAAAAAAAAATGAGAAGTTGGGTGTCCTTACATGCAATCTGATGCCACATATGCTATATCTTGAAGAAAATTTGTGGTACTAAAGTAGCTATTTTTTAGGGTCTACAGAAAATGACATCCGTGAGGGGGGGGGGGGGATGGTCTAATGGCGCTTTCCTGCGTACGCCACCGGGCAGGGCCGCGCACATCTCCCATAAATAACCATTTAAATGCCTCTGAAGGACAATATAAAGGAAAAGACAAGAGTATATAGACCCAACTGAATCTTTTTGATGTAAGGAATGGTGTATGAAAAGATTAATAGCTTTATGGAATTATAAACCGTTTGTCAGAAAACAATATCATATTATAAACTGGACAGCTTTGGATTGGAAAATTGTATTACACTGTTAGGAGAGGCCCGCAGCCAAACAAGCTACTGAAACGGGAATGATGTCCAAGTGGGGGGGGGGGGGGGGGATTTCAGAGAGGGAATGTGCAAAAATGTATGAAAAAAGTTCCAATTAGTAAAACTGCGCAAGTTGTTGCCCTTTCCGTAAGTATATATATATATACTATAAAACCCCTCTTCGTGCAGTCACCAACCTGCTTTATTTCTTACGTCATGTCCTTGTGAGCATAAAAGACTATGATCTGTAATCGAAGCGCCTTCCTGCGTTTCGTGGAATACGAGCTACTCTGAATCTTCTGAGTTTTCAAATTTCGATTTCAGTCAAAGAGCACTAACCGTTTGAAAATTGCTATAGTACCCCTATAACTAAAAATGCATATTGGATGAATGGTAACATGGCTTACAGAGGCTCATTGATTGATTGATATCGATAACTTAATGAGAGTCTCAAAGGTTCACTACCACATAAAAATGCTTAAAGTTAGCATAACAAGTCAAGCTTCAAGTCCAAAAGGCACAGAAAACGTTAAATTTTGAATTTTCTAGTGTCCTGACTTGTAACGGTTTTGTACATAATTTGAAAAAGTGTCTGGTCACAGATTTTTGGAAACGGACTTGAACCGGTCAAAACTCACTCATAACACAGTTATTTGTATGTAGGGAATGGGGATTGTCTAAGTTTGACCATTTGTCATTGGTTTGTGAAGAAAACTTAACAAGCTTGGAAATAAATTTTTGAATTTCATGAACCAACTCAATGAGCCGCTTTAAAGCCAATGACAATTTAACACTTTCCAGGTGAAATTTTCCAAGAGTCCTTTGTCTACTGGCCTGATAGTGCTATTAAATAAGGGCAGCAAACAGTTTTTAAGGTAAGTAGGCTATTTAGAAGGGACATTTCATGGATACAATTCGTTGCCATTCGAATTCTGTCCCACCCCACCGCTCTTCCTCCTCCTGTGGCTATACCATATGTTGTAGTTAATAAACACCCCTTTGTCCAGAACCATTTGCCGATAATTTGTACTTTTGTGGTCAGAGAAGTTGAGAAAAAACGCAGTGTTGAACCTCGGTTTAAGTTAGTGTTCTCGTGTCGAAATTTATGTGAAGATACATTTGTTGATCGAATTATGAGATGAGAGTTCAAAACATAACTCATGTTCCCTAGCGTTCGGATAAATTACTTTATTTGGTCCAAATTAGAGCAAGTCTTTTAGTAGAACCCTCACTTTTTCCAATAAACCCTATAAATAACCACTATTTTGTTTTGTTGATAACAAAAGTAAAAAAGCTTCGAAATGAAATCTCATTCAAAGGGATATTTTTCAGATGCCACGCGACTAACATTGCCGAAAGTTTTTGTTTTATTGACTAGGGCTCCAGTGAATTAATGAGTTTAATCCACGTTCTCTGAATGTACTAGCAAATCTTGGCGCCACCCCTGAAAAAAGATACTTATTAAGAAAATTAAAAATTGCTCCAACTCTACTCCACGCAGTTGTCCAACGGTGGTAGTCTGTACCTTATCAGCATCAAGCAACGCAGTTACAGATCCGGAAAAATCCATCAATAAAACAAAACTTACGAAGAAAGGATGTAGGACTACCTCCTCTGCGTTGATGTCTCACAGAATGCACTCTTAAAATGTGTATAAGGATTAAATACCTATCTTGTCCCCACTTTATAAACACGTTTAAGTTCTAAAGATGTTTAGTATTAAACACAGCGACATAGCCAGAATTTCGTTTTTAGGGGGACCTGGCACATAATGGGGGGGGGGGGGTCGAACTTGAAGACATTATGGCGGATCATATTGAACAAATTACTGTGAGATAACGGGAATATAATATGCATGCATCCACTGGTTTCTGTATCTATCATAGATGTTAACCTGCGGGTAGTCAAATAGTTACTTTTTAACAGAAACGTCATAAGGTGTTATATTTGCAATTAATATATAATCAACATATAAATATTCGTACAATCATGTTAACAATTGAGAAAAATGAGGTTGTCGTGTGAGTAAGCTTGATCTCCTGTCCAGAACCTGATTGGAAAGAGAATTACGCGTGCAGTTAAAAGGGCAAGTTGAACATCCATATAAGTTTTAACTAGTAAAGTACTCTATCCTTGTCAATAAATGGCTGTTGAGAGTCATTTGACAACATTTGTCTTACTGAATTGTGGAATTTACGAAGAGTTACACCCACAGTGTTTCACCTTGGATACGCGATATTTAAATCCTAAAGTATAATGGGGTACTTGGGGAGTATTAAGAAGAAGAAGCGGTGAGAATTAGCATTTGTTTCAAAACAAGTTTGGGGCGAATGATCTTGGCCTTTAAGGAGGATTTACCGTGACTGAAGTCGAATACATAGACACAGTTTTAACAAGCTCTACAAAAACTGCAATTAGAGCCGGCCAGCTTTCGTGAAAACTGAGTTTATTGCCGCCGCACATGCCATGGGCTTGGAAGCACAAATTATATAAGTTATATTTTTACTTAGAGTTTTACGGCCCAGGTTGATGTTTCCAACCTATTGGTTCATACAAGTTATATTAGCACGTGATATAGCACATACAGTAATTCTCATAATAAGCTTTTATAGAAAGTGACTTACCGCGGGATCTGTTATGTAATAACAACTCCCTGGACTTAGAACTAAAAGATGGAAAGTGATCAATGTACAAAAAGTGTACACATTTCTTCATTAAACAGCAGTACGGAACTATAGTGCTAATCGTCCCGATCTTCTGCTAAAATGATCAATTACATCATTATAGCTGATTAACTGAAGCACTTCTCTTTCAAAGGCGAAAGATTTGAGAGACGCATTGTAAGTATACTACTTCGCCGACTGCTAGTTTTACCATGGTTCATGTTGAGAACATTCTCTCAGCTGTGACACTAGTCATCGGTTAAGGAAATACACTCTAAAAACACAATAGTCAAGTATGCACCGTCTTATGGTCAAAAAGTAACCAACTAATGATTAGTTTGACCATAAATTAGTAAACTTTGATCAAAGATGAGGTCAATAGTTTGACCATAGCTTGGATCAATCCATAGTTGACTAAGTCAGCGGTCAATTTGACCATATTTTTTTTTTTTGGGGGGGGGGGGGTGTACGTTACAGTCTATGTTGGCAAGTACTGAAAGTAAACAAGGAAACTTGTCCACCGCTTCTTTTTCTCGTTAAATTTCGCAATCACTGCGATCTCCTCATTAGTGACTTGTACACCTGCTTTTTCACAGTTTGTTCAAATGACATGGATGTGTTGATTAACCCTTTACCGTTGTTTGGATCCTTTTGGACCCATGCGGAGAGCTCGGCTGTCACCCATCTTTACTGTTTCACGCGGAGCTCGAAACTGCGAGTAGCTACCCGAAAATTCGGCCACAACAGCGAGGGAGACAATAGTTTAAGGTTTACGGGACTCTGCACACTTCATGAAATCAGTCTGCACCTCTCCGAAGCGATCTGTAAGTTCTGTAAGAAAGAAGTTAAAGCAGCATACCACTGACCTTCGAAGAATTGCTGTATCTGTGAGATTCTGGTTCTGCTGGCAAGCTATCTCTATAAGGACATTGCCTTTAAAATGGATGGGAAGCTGTTTCTTTCGAGTTGGCCTTTTACCCGTTTTGTTAATATTATTTCTCGAAATTCAGAAAAAGTATCTTTTGCGATATCAAGCAGTTCCACGGTGGTGTTAACCGTTAAATCGCTCTTTTGCAAGCTTTTTGTCAACTGATTAGTGCACTGAAAGAGCTTGTTGAAAGCAACCAAAAGAAATCCAAACTGGGTACTCTACAAAACATCTTATACATGTTAACCGCCATTACAAGTCAAATTAAAGACAAAGGAAAAGGTTACCAAAAAACGGTGCCTGCCAGTAAGGTAGGATGTGAGTTCCTATAAAAGTAACAAAAAGGCCCGAAAAACTTGCAAGAGTCCATTTTATCAACAATAAATTGAAAGATACTCATCATTCTCGTATCATGTCAGGGATTCATTCAATTCACTTGTGTGTTGACGAGATTCGACAATTGCTGCTCGACACGGTCGTGTGTTGTGTGTTTGTGAATTTCATCATATATCGAGGGATATTGGTACGGATGTTGTCAGCTTTATAACACTTTTCGGTGTACTAACCGAACGAATAAGGGAATTCGTTTCTCTTACGGAAGCAAGAAGTAACTATACAATGCAAAAGTACCACACACTGTCATTTTTAAAATAATTATGTTTAAACTACGTGAAGTTTGGGGCTTATGACATTTCTGGGGGCCTAGGTCGCGTGGCCCATTGGCTTGGCCTCTGATTAAACATTAAACACCTAGAAACTGAATGTGTTCAATAGCAAAATATTAATGAATTAAACGCCCGTGTTTCGCTTCTTAACGTGTGTACAAAGTGGGGCAATAAGTGTTAAGAGAAAGAGAAAATGTCAAAATTATCATTAAAATTTGTGAGAATTGACCATCATGTTTACAGGGTAATTTCTGGTTTGCACTTAATCATGGACAAACATGAACTCAATATGCAAATCTTGTGGTGTAGGCGGCATGCCATATATGGCTAATATTAACCTTTGTTTTCGCAGTGTTCACGTCAAGGACATTATTGTAATATAAAGTATTTCCCTGAAGGTTTTATTTTGGAAGTTAAAATTGTGCAATTGAAAATCATCAGTATAAATTACGAAACCATAAACTATTTGATGAGTATATAAGATACAGGGTTAACAAAAGAAATGTCAACACTGTGCATCATCCCACATCATTACTTTAGCGTAAGCAGCAAGTTGTTTCAGAATCATTCGAACCTTGAAGAGGGGAATCCAGTTGGGAACCGTACTACCGTAAAAGGTACTGACATAATTCTAAATGGTTTTTACCAAGGAAAGCTTACTCTTTAACTGTTAAGTAGAGTCACAGATTTTTGCTGGCATGGGTAAATGTCGATTGTACAGGTTTAACTCAGTGAGGGTAATGAAAAGGGGATAAATGTAAATGGGTGAAAATCCACACGATTGACTACAGTAACCAATCCGCGTTTCGCGTGACATTTCACTCTCCATCGAGTGACATTTTCATTCATTTAGACATAATCACCACTCCCAGCAGAGTGGAATTTTAATCTATTTCCACTTGATGAAGAAGTGGTCACTGTAGGTAATTGTCAAAGAGTGCAATTTACTCCTTTACTTTTTGAGAGCATATGAGGGGCTCAATAAGTTTTAACTTTAGACGTAGAAGCTCAGCAAAAATCGACTTAACGATAGTAAGTATACCACTAGTGGGAAATTTTCATCCCCAATTATGACCTAACCCACTTGCACTCAGCCCGCTCTACACATATTGAGTATAAAGGAAGGGACATGGGCAACACTTTTCCTAAAATGTTGCCCCCCCCCCCCCCATCGCCAGCCCCCGAACACACTAAGATTCCTGGAGGCACGATTGCTTATTGGAGCAGGTGTTTTTTCAGGAAACATACATTAAAGGGCAAGAGCAGTCAACCCCATTTATTAATATAGTGTAGTAGACTGTCCTGTTTCATGATTGGCTCCTGAGAGTCATATGATATTTTTGGTCATATCTGTGAAATTTAGTTCTTCTTAGTTAACCTTGAATATGTAATAACAGAATCCTGAAATATTGTGAACGATACTTTGAAGAGAAAGAAAGGGAAAATTGTGAGATTTAACTGCTACTCCAAAACAAGTTTGCGGCGACTGCTCTTGCCCTTTAACAAATGGAGCACGTTAATTTTAGCCTTGTGTTGCCTTGAGCTACATTTTAAACACGCCCTCCGAGGGCAGGAACATGGGATGGTTTTTTTTAACATATTTTCCTTATTACTGCAAATGTCGTTCACATGATGCCCTGTAATTTATGCTTGTTTATTCAATAACTTTTGTGAAAGGAATAAATAAACGAAATGAAATTAAAAGTACGTTTCTTGTCACTTGAGTTTCCTGGTGCTACATCCATATTGGTAAGGTCGCCCTCTCTTGGACAAATCTTGGTGTTTTCCCTGATTTGTAGTCGATTTGTAGGCCAGCCTATGCTATAACACTTTAAACTTATTCTTTTGTATTTACACTGGAACCGTAAGCAAGTACTCAATTTCCAAATGTAGGAGTTAAACTAAATCGACCCAATTTGGGGAAACTTCCATTTATGTCGCACATATATTGCTATTAGCAAAATGGAGTTACCATATTTATGTTCTAAACTGAACATAAGGCATACGACATATCATTTCCTCACATTGATAAAGAAGTGTTTTTTTTTTTTTTTTGTCTTTTAGTTTTATTTTTCAGACTTTCCACTTAATAGGGATATGACTTCCCTTGGGAATGCAAAGTTTGTCATGCCACTCACCCAATCGCATTCAGACATGAAATTTTTAAGGACGAAATAAGAAGTGAAACTTACATGAAAAGCAAAGACTGTTCATTAGTATGAGGAAATGATATCATATGTCATTGTTTCAATTTCACTTCGAAAGACAAGTCTATAGTGACTTCATTTGCCAACATCCAGGGAAATTCATGTCCAATTGGAATGGAAGTTGCACCAAAATTGGGCAGATTAAGCTCTTCTTTCAAATATGAAATTTGAATCTTGCTGAATTTACCATTTAAAGGCCCAATTCTCTCACCCCAAACAGGACCAATTCTCCCAACCTTTTACTTCAGCCCCTCCCACAATTGTCTGAAATTCATCCTCATTTAGACACAATCTCAGTTTATTGCTTCAGGGTGAATATAGAAAAGCTCAATGTGTATAATTAAAACGCTCAGTACATTTCACGCTGTGAAATATTAGCTTTGGCACTCTGCATTGTTTGAATTAGCTGTCAGTGAAAGAGCTGAGCCAATTAAGAATTTTGGTAAACCCCTTAAAGAATTGTAGTTTGGGGTAAAGAGGATAACCCCTTTAATATAACTCAACAACGCGCTAAGAGATTGAAAGTGTGCAGTGTGAACCCAATCCGTGGTAAAGGCAGAGCATTCATTGAAGAGTGGGTGGGGGTCCAACGTCGCCAAATACGAAGCCACTTAACATATACCTTAACTTCAACGAAGAGAAAGTTAAAAAAAAATACGTTGAGTAGTTAGCATCTGAAACTTATGTATACACAAAATATTGTCAAATAAAACATCGTCTCAATTTATCTTTTAATGTTTTTTCCGTTTAAACGGTACATGTTTAGTTTCTGAACGATATGCATTGAAAAGCTTGTTAAGTAAGGATCTTCATTTAAAAAAGGAAATGTATACACCATACTTGCATTATCCAGCAGAACAATATTACAACAGATATCTTTTAAATTCATTCAAATATAGCTGCCAGACAAAGTTTCTCAGAATTTATCAATTGGATTTCAATTTGTGTCATTGTGCCAGTTTCTGCATTTTTCAGTTGCAGTCCCTTATACGAAACTCAAGATGTTCTTTTACACCCCTTTCAGGAAAAATGCAGTCATTGCAATTTGGTTTAGTACAATGTTTCATGAATTGGCTCTTTACAGTCATTTTGAAATATAGGAGAGTAAGACATCAATTTAAATTGAGTATGCAATAAATGTCATGAAAACATACGTAGAAGTGAAGTAAGAAGAAATCTGTAGAATCTGGCGGTTATTTCAAAATAAGTCTGGTCCGACTGCTTTTACCCTTTAACCTTCCCTAAACCTGTTCATGCCATAATTCCGCTAGAGAAAGACTGAAAAAATTTTGTACCCCAAATTATGGACCTTTTTAAAAAGTCAAATTGAGATTGATGAAATTGTTTTTGATAATGCACTAAATAGGGCTACATATACTACAGTACAAAGACACATAACATAAAGATCGTGCGAGGTTAACTAAATCCTTTTTACCTATACACCCATAAACACCATTCTACGGTAGGAGCTTGGCGTTTAAAAGTTAAAAGAAATGAAGAGATTACTTAGTTTATGAAGCAATACATCATCAAATAAAATATAAAATGGAAAATGTCCCCTATATTGGATTGATTTACATATTATTTATAAAACAATTGTCAGGTGCATTTTTACATATCATATGTCGGTACCTTAAGTCAAACCGTTCTCAAACTCTTTCCAATAATTTTCGATTATTGATAAGCAATCCTACACCTGAAATCTCCGACCTCTCAATCTATGGACTTGAAAATCTGTTTTAAGACTTTTAACATTTACAATTACCAGATGCCCTTTTTACCCTTGCGTCGTCATATATATTTTGAATGAACATCTCAGAAAACTCTTCATCGACAGAATTTAGCCGAGGTACATAGTAGTAACCAACTTGGTTGAACACATCGCAGTACTCCTTCCGATAGTTTGTCAAAACAGAGTTGCCGCCACAGTCGCTGAAATACATCGTGTAGTAATTCCCGGGCTTCTCTCTCATCTTGGGCCAGTGCGGCATTCGTGCTGTCAATTTATCTATCTTTGCCTTCAGTTCTGGTGATCCCGGCATATTAGGGTCTCCAGTGTGAAGGAAGTTACTAATATAAGCTGTCATGGGGTCCATCATCTCGAGTTCTCCTTCAGAGTAAGTGACGTTGTCCAAGGGCCCAGTCCGAAAAATGTAAGGTAGGTCCCCACCGTGGCAGGGGTGTCCCCAACACTCTTGATATTTTTCGGTCCATCTTTCTTCGAATGACCATGCAGCATTCATCACGTAGAAGTAGTATTTGTCATAGCCCAGGTCACTCATTGACAACGATATGTTTAGTGACGAACAGTAGAATATAAAATCAGTACAGGTGTCAGTCAGAATTTCCCTTTGGTCTGCGTTTGGAGTGTTGTTGGGAGGATACAGATTAATGAGTTCGCGATACCAAGGCGGAAGAACTGCTTTCAAAAATAAGCGATATGGGAGGTTTCCGAGCTCGTTTCGAAAGATGGCCCAGATGTATGACCGTCCCTCTTCCCTAATGGTGCCGAGCATCGTTGGTTTCTTCTGCGCCAAACCGAGCTGGTTTGCAACCACGACTTCCTCGGGTAGTTCAGTGCCGGGGCCAACTGCCGGACTCCACGGCTCAAAGATCTGTAGGATTTCATCGGGGTTGTAGATGACATTTGTTCCTTCCCTTGAAGCTGCTAGGAGTTCCTCAGCGGAAACCGACCTCCAACATTCTAAATCAAACACATCCGAACAACCGATGAGGTTCGCAACACCAGTACCTAGAGCGATACCATCGTCCAACAATTTAAACGGCAATGTGTAGGGATTGCTGAACATAATGACCTGATCGAAAAGGTCTTTACTGACTTCAGACACTAAGTGAACACCACATGATTGAGCACCTGCACTTTGACCGCTAATTGTTATCTGGAACGAAATATTGAATAAAACCGGTACATATCATAAATGAATCTTGAGATCAATGAAGAAGGGTCATGATATCTACACTATAACGTTATCTACCAGTTCCAAGGTGCATGAAGAATCAAGGGAGGTTGCAGGAATAATATAGGAAAGGGGATGCTGAGATGTTTGGGTGGTTTTAGTTCAACAACATATTTTGTAAAAATTTTTGTCAGCTTGGATGGAGAGTACGAAATATCTCATCTTGCAAAAAATGAAAATTATAATAATAATAATAAAAATACCACCCAAGCGGAGCACTGTCATCAGTTGGCATGGAGCGTACAAAGTTTTTTTTTTTTAAAAAATGAGACCCCTCATATTGCATAGCTGCTCATAACATTTGACTGGGGGAGGGCACCTTTCCCTTCTGGCTCGAGCAAAAGAGCATATGAATTTAAATTTTAAGGATACCAAGATTGCACTTGCCTGGTATTTTGTCTTCAAAATCTCACACATCTTATTTCATTGGGTGGGGACCCAGCTTTGGTTTGAATTAACACGTCTGCTAGATCAAGCACAAAGTAACTGTTCATTATCTTGTCTTTTCTGACCAAATATTGCTTTGAAACAAGTTTTTCACACATTCATTATTTAAGGCGTGAATCCAGAGCGCGAAATGGAGCAACTGTGCCCCACCACTCCCGAGCATATTTTAAGTAGGCCTATTTCAAATGTTTGTTTTATGATATTAACATTCTCTTTGTATATGCACCAGACCAGCATGTCAAAAGTCATTTCCGGGGATGTGGGATGCAATTTTTGGCAAATTTCCCTGCGCTTCGCGCTAGAGAAGAATAGCTTTCTTCTAAGATAGTCCCAACAATTTTCAGCACCTAGTCATTAATCTTTAAATATTCAAATTTGTG
Source organism: Holothuria scabra (assembly GCA_037179385.1). Classification (NCBI taxonomy): domain Eukaryota; kingdom Metazoa; phylum Echinodermata; class Holothuroidea; order Aspidochirotida; family Holothuriidae; genus Holothuria; species Holothuria scabra. Next base: position 32,503,059 of record CM074181.1, read on the forward strand.
AAAGTGATGGAGTCGAGAATGCTCAGTAGTTTACTTTTTCTCATCCTGCGTGATGATTTCTTCCATAACATGTGCCTTTGACAATAGTTAGATGGAGTTTAAGGACCAATTTCCAACCTATTGGTTCAAGTCGAGCCAGCAACGGGCCCTTTTTCCAGTTGTGGATCACTGGCTTGTTTTCCCTTCTCCATTGCTTATGCGGAGCATCACGCACAATGGCAGAAGGTTCCTTCTTTTAGAGTCTCTGGTATGACTCGACCTGGCGTGTCTTTGACAATAAACCAACTAACATGTAATTATATTAGTTAAGATGGATACAATTTGTAAGGGGATTCCAAAATTCACTCGTCTGACAATGTTCATATAGAAAGTTTGAAATCGTGGGTGTAAACAAGCAATATGGCTGTGCCAAGTGGCGGCACCAGCGGGTGGGGGTTGCAAGGGGGAATTTGTCCCGATTCAAAATCTTCACACCCCGTTTGTACCCCCACCCCAACCAGCTACAAAGTACAGTGACCTGACATGTGTTTTCTAGACATGTGTTTTCTAGGCAAAGTTATTCACAAAAGAACCATCAAACAAGTTGAACCATTCTGAAAGTTTTCAAAGTAGGTCTAAAACAGTTTTTGTAACTTCCTGTCATTAAACTTTTAGTGCAGCTCAAGTTTGTGTAGTGGCTATTTTTACGATACCCTCTAGCCCACTAGCCCACTAGCATCAGACCAAAACTGTTACACTCTCTGTGCAGTCATCTGGTATAGGTTTTGGATTTAGTTGCTTGTATACGCTACTCCTGCCTTCAGAATTTCATCTGTTAAAGCACGTCTTAGTCAGCAATACTCACTCAATCAACTCCTGGGGTAGTGTATCTGTCTTTTATAGGCCGCCTACATAGACTTTGTTTTAAAGGATATGCCTCTCCTTCTCATGGCAAGCGACCGGTAGAGGGCGGGCATTTTTTTTACCTTGAAGTTGAAGTGTTTCGAAACTTTTTCGAAAAGAATAAAAACTATTGCTTTCTTAAGGTAAAGTTGAGTTAAACACATTTTTGATGACATTATCATACAGAAGGAGCTGCAAAATATTCATCTTTCAACATGTAGTCAAATCCGGGTATGTTCTTGAACTTCTCGTCACGCTGAATCTCTGCAGGACATAGTTTTTTTGTAGGGGGGGGGGGTGTAGTTTTAGCAATTCAATGTTGCATTCGAACCACAAGATATCGCTCTATCTTCTTAGTTCATTTTTTTAAAGTGTCTCAATTATTGTAAGGGCTGCCTTTACTATATGATATTTTTGTAGTTACTTACTTTGTTAGGATCTCCGCCAATTTCTGCTATGTTTTCTTTAGCCCATCTAAAGGCCATTTGTTGATCTTTCAATCCATGGTTTGAAATAGATTCCTTCTTGCCCGTGGCTGGATCGTAAACGTCTCCCAAAAATAGCCATCCAAAAACCTCTAAAAACAAGTCAAATAGACACGATATATCAAGAAATTTTGATAACAACTTTTTCTTTGCAATGCTGTATTACTATGCATTTTGTCATAGTAGGTCATATAATCACAGCTTTATTAAAGGACCTAAGGAGTCACCCCGAAAAATGAAATAACAGCTAAACCTCAGAACTTCACTCTCATTTTTCGTCCAATTATCTAGTTGAGAATATTATGTTCCATGTTTAAGGTAAACCATGAAGATGATCATTTCAGTATAGTTAGAAAAATGGTGTCACATTATTCTAAAGAGCCTTTCATGATACAGAAGAGTCTACTACACTAATTAAAATAGGAGTGACTGCATGCCCGAGTGCATCCAGCGATAGCATTTGCCCTCGTGCCCTTCTCGACAAAGCTGTGTCACTTTGGAAATTTGGGAATGTTTATACCCATAGAGAAGGAGAGGATTCAGACATAACATTGCTCTGAAAGAGTTCGTGACCCCTCCTCCACCCCCATCTCAAACATTCTTTGCAGTGCCGCAGCTATTGGTATTTGGGTTTTGTCATTATATGTTACTAGATTGCCATGTCTTTACCTGTCCTGTAATTTATAGATATAATTATTGCATCAGCATCTCGGGCCAGAATTCTTCCATCATACAGTAGCGCTGATCCGGAACCATCTCTAAAATTTCCTCCGTGCATAAATATCAATGTAGGATAATCAGTTCTGCCGGTTTTAGGAACCCAGACGTTCATGTAAAGACAGTCCTCGGATATCTGTACAAGATACATAAGATACGATAATCTCGTACTGAACTATTATAAAAATGGTATTAAATGTGCTATAGCTGGTACAGTTTTCCATAACGGCTGTTCGAAAACAGTGTAAAAAAACGAGAGACCAAGAGCGTGAACAGGCCGTTCAAAAGTATGTGTGGGTGTGAGGTGGGGTGTGTGCATTGGCGACATTTTTGTTCAAATACCTGAGGGGGATGGAACATAACGCCCCCTGAATGAGTAGGCGAAGGAAGAAGCTTCCTCACCAATTTACCTCGGGGCAAGGGCCATTTGTAAGATCCCAGAGAACGAAACCCGTGGAAACGCTGATGTGAATCAGTATTGTGAGTATATGTAAGAGTAAAAGGATGGGAGATGAGTACAAAACACAGCACGAACATGATACCAACTCTGGAAAGCTTGTAAGTATGAGATAGCACACGCCTTCGCGAAGAGAAAATTGCGAATTTGGAACCTTTAAAGTTAATAAATGATGTACTTCATTTTTTCACCAGCAAAAGTTATCAATTAGACGATAGGACATAATCTATCAACATTCCCACACTCACAGATGATCAGGGGGTGGCGCCAGGATTTGCCCGACAGGGGGCCAGCATTTCAAATCCCCGACAAAGGTGGTGACTTAGTCCTGGTAGGACGTGACTCGGGGGAATTTGAGGCGCGCGCAGCGCGCCGAAATTTTGAACTCTCTTTTTAACTAATACTTAAAAATCTGGAGTTTAATTTGAAGAAAAAAATGAAAACTTTTGAAACAATTTTGACTTTTGGAGAGACCATAAAAAAGTTGGGGTGTTTATTGAAAAATCTATTCTTCATATGGGCGAAATCAAAAACGTTTTGTACGCGACAGCTGAAATTCTGTTGAGGTTTTGCATGTAACCGCTCTAAGTTTACATACTCAAGACGAGACTAGAACTTTGCCCGAAAAGTTTTCCCCTTTTTAACGAAGATTTAAAGATTAGGAGCTTACTATATTGCAGAAATTTTGGGATTTAATATAAAAAAATTGTATTTTTGCAAGGTTAAAATGACAAATTTGGGTTCTTTATTAAGTGATATGCCTTTCAAGAGCAAAATTAGGCAGAATGTCGGGGTGATTTAAAAAGTTGGTTTTAAGTGCTGTACTGAGTATCCATCGATATAGGAAAATTTTGTAACTTTGAACAATCTGAAGCTTTTATTGGGGAAAATTGTAATTATATGACAGACCTTCTTATAAGAAAAATCAAGTAGAGGGTGGTCTGTAGTTTTGTTGGGGTTACTGAATATCATCAGGCAGATTAAGGCCCTCGGACCATATTGGAAAATTTTCCCGCGGAAAAGTTTGGCTTCCCATATATTTGAAGTTTTATATCTTATATATTGAAGTATACAGGCGTACGGGAGCGTTTCGGTTTGGGAGCGGGCGGAATTTTTTCCCGAAAAATGTAGTCCTATCCGAAAGGGCACACAGATTTTTTTGAAATATTGAGAACCACCAGACAGCAGTAAAGGCATTTTCCGGGCTGGTACGGTAATTAGAAACAAAGTAGTCATTAATTTGAGCGTTCGCATGCATTGTTTCGGTAAGTTATCTGCAGTGGCGTCACCAGACTTTTCATTCTGGGGGGGGCGCTGGGGTGGCACAACAGTATTGCAGGGGGGCACTGCTAAACTCCACACTGGCGCCGTAGGCGCCACCGAGCGCGAAGCGCGAGGCTCAGCGGGTGGGGTCCAGGGGCCCGCCTTAGGGCCCCTGTTGGGGTCCAGGGGGCGAACCTCCCGGAAGCTCCTGGGTTTTAGAGTGTTTGTGAGGCACTAAAGTCGCTATTTAAGTGTTCTTCTATTGACTTAACACTGGTCTAAAAAATACCTCCAGAGTAACTTCCAGTAAGAAGTTTTGGTAAAAAAGTGATTCAACTACCAAGTGCAGATCCGGCCGACATTTTGAAAAAGGGCGAGTTGAGAAAAGAATTGATGGGCAGTTCAATGTGTGTCTCGTTTGGGGTCCAGGGGGCGAAGCCCCCGGAAACTCATGGGTTTTAAGGGGTTTGTTAGGTATGCAGGTCGTTATTTACGGTTATGCTGTTGTCTTTACACTGGTCTAAAAAAAACTTCCAGGGCAACTTCAATTAAGAATTTATTGGTAACAAAACTAGTGAAACAACTTTCAAGAGCGGATCCGGCTGATATTTAGAAGAAGGAGAGCTGAACTCGAAAGAGAAAGCAGTTAGATGTGATCCTCTTAAGGAAAAAATGTAGGCCTATATAATCCTGCTTGAACGGTTACCTGAGCTATGCGGCACCTTCAGTTAGCGAAGTTGGAAGTGTGCAGAAATTTTTGAAAAACGCAACCCCTCAGACAGCCGGAAATGGCATTTTCCAGGTGTTTTTGCGATATTTTTAGTTGAAAAGTATGAAAATTACTGCCTTTTCTCGTCAAAAGTAGAATCCAATTTTAAATATTTTCATAGTCACACTCTGACTAAAGAAGGCATATCGTTTTTTAAAAACCTCAAATCTTATTTGGGGGGGGGGGGCACACGGGGGGGGGGGGGGCACACGATTTTTCAGAGGGGCACGTGCCCCCCGCCTCCCCCCTCTTGGTGACGCCACTGGTTATCTGTTCGGCCAAAATATTTAAGCGGAGCGCAACCACCAGTTGGCGCGGAACGTACAGAAAATTGTTAAAAAAATCTAGTCCCTCAGACTGTCAAACAGCCGGAAATGGCATTTCCCAGACTTGTAACTAGAAATGAAGCCATCGTTATTTTGAAATGAACGTTTAAATTCAACAGAAAAAAGGTCCAACTTACTATAAGTGAATCAGAAAATTCCCAGATAAAAGGTACTGCTTCAATTGGATGTAATGGTCTTGTCCCTTTTTTTTGGGGGGGGGGGGGGGGAACTGTGCAACGGAGTTGAAATCATACTAATGTGTTTGACTCTACTATAGGAATCTTCGTTGTATTCAATTTCAAGGTCCAAGTTGAAATTTTCTACGTGACTGCCCAAACCCCAGACTATAAATGATTTTACTTCCGACGTATTTGAAAATATGTCACGTTACAAGGTGGTTTTAAATGAATTTTCAGTCAGACTTATGGGGAGACATCCTCACGCGACTGTTTATCATTATGTGTAGCTCAAAACATCCTGACCGATTCTCATTACCGTTGCTAGAATTCGGCTGTCGGGGCAGGCCAGATGGCAGGTCATTGGGCACTGCATGCACCTGAACAACCTCTCGTCTGTTTTTTGTCAGGAAAATTCGGAATTGTGAGTTTCCTTGAAGAATATGGCCTTCCAGTGAGCAAAACCAAGAAGACCGTCCGGATTACTAAAGTTTATAAGACCCACATCTTTATCAGTTTAAGGTGGGCATTCAGATGAAGGTTCCCGACGAAATGAGGTTTTCTCAACAAGAGGGGGGAAGGGCAGCCTTCCCCGACGGGGGCATGACCTTGAAGATTGAAGATAGGATGAGGGATAACAGAGCTTGTAAGAAGTGATTAAAACAGATTCAGATAGGCATTAAAATACCGTTACAAAAGAATTAAATAGTTCAAAAAGAAAAAAAGTTCATGATTATCCTTCCAGTAACTTCAGTCCTTTAGCTTCATTTTAGGCCTCCCCGAAGGAAATTGCCGTCAGTTCCACGACGGGGAGGAGATAGGACAAGGTACATGAAATGAGGTTTAACCGAGCACTTGAAAGAAGAAGTGATTGAAAATTGATTCTAATGTGTACTAAAATAGCATTTCAAGACAAAAAAAGTTTACCCATCCAGTAATTTCAGTCCTTGTAGGCTTTTTTTCTTCTTCTTTTCTTTTTTTTTATTATTTTTTTATTTTTTAGGTCTCCCCGACGAAATAGCCGACCTTCCCCGACGGGGGGCCATGGCCCCGCTCCCCCCCCCCCCCGCTGGCGCCACCCCTGCAGATGATATTATTATGCAATATTTTGCAAAATTTGGAGAATATTTATGTAGGTAACCCCCTTTGTCAAAAGGTGATAATACAACCTCAGTGATATAGGTTATTAAATATTTACCCTTCCTGAGAGAGATCATTTTCAGTTCTGTGACGTAATACGCAGAGGTCTCTACAGGTTTGTGCTACTGATAATATTGGAATTGTGTGTTGATGAGCGTGACTAAGGATGTCTTGGAACCCAGCTACCTTTTGTAACAGTTGTTTAAGGGTTTTTCGAAATAGCTACTACACTAATTTCGATTTGTGCCTATGTTTTTCGTAGAGCCCCTTGTTATAAATCCTGGCTCATAGGTGTCGTGAAACTTTTGATTCTCCACTCTAAAGGACAATAATATTTAAAAGCTTTTATTCCTCCCATAAATCTACACAACCATCCCTCGGTTCAAAGCATTTTAAAAGCAATGAAACTAGCACGGTTCTCTTGCAATTTCTAGCTGTTTTGGCAACCGTTTCTACAATTTCAATTTTTGAAATTGAAATGACCTCATAAGCAATGGAGTAGAGAAAACAAGCCACTTAGCCACAACTAGAATAATGACCGTGACTGGCCCGACTTAAAGGACCAATTCTCTAACCCCAATATACAATTCTTGTAGGGGGTTTATCGAAAATCTCAATTGGCTCAGCTATTTGATCGGCATTGAGCTTTTTGTACACTCACCAGAAGCAATTAACTGTGATTGTGTCTCGATGAGGATAAATTTCGGGTAGATGCGCACTGTTTAACAAGATGTTTCTTGATTGGCTGTTGTCGTTGTAGTGTATCGACTGTATTCTTTTTTGGCTTAGGGATTAGGTTAGGGATCAGGGTTATCGTTAGCCAGTTAGGAAATTTCTTGTTGAACAGTGCGCATCGCCCCTAAATTTCAGACAACTGTGGGAGGGGCTTAGGTAAGAAGGTAAGAGGGTTAGGAGAATTGGTACTGTTTGGGGTGAGAGAATTGGGCTTCAAACTAATTGGTTAGAAGCTGAGCCGTGAAACCTCATCTAGCTGACTAGCTTACTAGCCCACAAAGAAAATGGCGATGGCATATCCCTCTCATGTCTATAACTTTGATCTCACTAATTTCCTAGTGAGTTTCATGTGGGCATCCGACGAGGGGGAGAGATACTTTGGCAGATATGCAAGTAAAGGGCGGGTGGGGGGGGGGGGGCGTGCCCGGCTTGAACTTCAATACAAAATATTTATTTAGGCATATCTTTGTTTTATCTAAGTGTCTATGTATGTGTCGGTGACAATCCATGCTAAGTAGTAGCAACCCGATGCATGCTGTTTCCATATACAAAACAACTCGTGATCAAAGTATAATCATTAGACCCGAACCCAATTTGCAGTTTCATTAACATCAGTGATAATACTTTAAGAGCAAATGACTTACATAACCTCTTGAACTTTGTTTCTTGTCCATAGATCTTTTTAATTAGTTTTGTTGTGGCTTATCTGATACTTATCTAAACAATTAGATAGTTTTATGTATTCAGGAAAGAAGATAATAAGACAAAGATTTGTCTTTGTCGTCATCTCTGATATGTGGATTCTTCAAGCAGGAATTATATGTCTATATAACAGTTAGTAAATTGCTGTTTCCTTTTCGTGTTCACACATTTCATTGCATTCATTTAAAAACAATAACACATAGCCTATGGAACAAATTTAACGAAACATGTAGGCAGGGCCTGATTAACCCCAAGGCAGGTTCTGCATATGCCGGGACCCAGTGTTTTGCGGCCCCGCCCGCGGGTCCCGGCGTCCCGCGCTTTCTGATTTTCAAGTCAAGGAGACATAAAACAATTTTTTAGTACTTGTCTAGCGCAACCGATTCAAGCCGAGGCTTTTTTTTGAACCTGAATGCCAGAGACCAACATTGGTTTTCAGTTGCTATTGGCTTAGGCCTACACACAAAGTGCTCTGCTTCAGTAATGTTTATGAAAAGGTGTTTGGGATGTGAGAACCACATTATTTTGATTTACTAGTTGTCAGGCTTTCGTTTCCATGTGTGTGCACTTTTGCCATGCCTTAACACTATTTTGCATGTAAAGTATAATAACTGTCATGTATCACTGTATAATGCGTTAAAACAACTATTAACTATAATTATAACTATTAACTATAAGCGGTTTAAAGCTTAAATTTAATCTGTTGAGTGTTATTAATTTTGTGGAAGCGGGAAGTGGGAAAGAGGGAAGGAGAAAAACTTGTAAAGGGGGCTCCGCTACAGAAAGTGCCGGGCCTAACACAAAGCTAATCCGGCCCTGCGTGTAGGCCTATTTTTCAGGGCTGCAGTCGAGTCCGGAGTCGGAATCGTGATTTCAGAATTTAATGGACTCGGCCAGAGAGGTTGATTTCTTACATTGAGAAAGTACAAGGACTCGAAACCTTCCAAACTGAAGATTTCCGGACTCGTGACTTGGACTCTCCGGACTCGACTACAGCACTGCTATTTTTAAATCGGCGAAGTTCATCTTCATGTTTTCTTTTTCGTTTTTGGAATAGCCAACAACCGGGAAGTATGATAGGAAGTGCTTCCAATTTCCTTACTTCTAAAAGCCAAATTGGGAAATCACAATTTTATTTGACTGAGCACCCCCCCCCCCCCCTCATTAGCAAGCGCCTGCTAGAAGAATGGGTTGTTAATACTGAACAGGGATCCTGAGACACAAAATGCTACAAATTGAGGTAAATTTATAGACTAAAAATAAGATACAAAAAGATTCCAGTAAAATATTGTGACAAATATTTGCCAGATCTTTACTGCAATCTTTATGCATCTCTTCATTATTTTGTTCCACAAATTTACAGCGATTTCTAAACTTGTACAAGCCGCAAAAGAAACAATTCCAGATTTTAAGCCTGTCATCTTACTTTACATTTTCAAAATGGAAAACCTCCTGTGAGGTTCTTACCACAATTTATTCAATACAAATGTAAATTTACAGAACAAAAAATAAAAAAAAAAACATCAATGTTAAAGACAAATTTGAAAAATATTCTTCAGAATTTTCTGGAATCATAATGCGTTTCTTAATGTTTTTTCTGTAAATTTACAGCCTTCTTTAACAGATTGTTACTTTGTTTTTCTTTTTAGGTAGTTTTACCCCAACATCGTTACTATGTCTAACTTGATGACACTATATAACACATTTGTGTTGGTGTGCCGTTAAACCCCATCTAACTAACTAACTAACTATCTTTCACAGTAAATAGGCCTGTCTGTTCTTATTGTAATTCCCCTTCTTCTAAAACTCATTGATGTGGTCCTCCAAGAAGAAAAGAGAATAATTTTACACTTTCCTAAGGAACTTCTTTTTGAAACTATCTCAATCTTTTAGACCTGTGTTTACTTTCAATTGTCACCTGCTTAGAAATACTATCTAATCGAAAAGTTAGAGGACTGAAGGGCCCGCACTGGCACATTTGACAATCGCAGGAGGAATTTTAACTGTCGCTGAGTTAGCTCCCCTTTTTTGCGATACTCTGCCTTAGTTCCGACATTTCAATTTCACCAATAGTCACAGGGCATGCAGGAAGAAAAAATCCACATGAGGGAAGTTTGCAAGTCCTAAATATGTTCAATATGATAACCAATTCTTACATTAAATTTGCCTTCAAAAACTGAAATGTTAATACCACAGACTGAGAGAGACAATTTTTGTTGTAAATCGAAAACTTTTTACACAAAAAGGTTTATTTAATACTGTAATTTTGCACCAAAATTTCTAAATTATACCAATTCATTTAAGGGAGGTTTAAATCGGATATACTTCAAAATGATGCGGTATGTTCAGTTTAGATAAAACCAAAAAAAAACGCCTATTTTCATTCGAACTACGTAATTAATGGACATGACACAGCATGTCCATTATTGTGGTTGGTCGCATTTTCTGATGATCACGTGACCCCATTTCTTTCGTTCAGTTTATCGGACGACTCCCAATGAGAAACAAACCGATCTTTTGGGAAAAGATTTGTACAGCAAAGGAGACCGGTATGTGACAAGATTGTGTGAAAAATGTCGCTAATTACGAAATGCGGTACATTTTTCCTCAAATACTCGATATTTTAATATTAAGTAGGCTAATAGTAATATTAAGTAGGCTAATAGTAATATTAAGTAGGCTAATAGTAATATTAAGTAGGCTAATATTAATATTAAGTAGGCTAATATTAATATTAAGTAGGTTATATGCCTGTTACTTTACATATGACGCAGTCATGAACGCGAGGGATGCTATCCTACTTTGGCCTGTTTTTTCAACATCACTTTATTTAGTAGAACTGTTTGGTAACCAAATTAATTTTACATTTGACTTATGAAGTGATTTTAAAGACGATTGTATAAATTTGAAAACATTCGTATAATTTTCTTGTCGCAATTCCCAGGAATTTCGACTGAGCGGCATGCTACGATGTCTCCGTTTGAACTGCTTTCAGTGAAGGAATGTACAAAATGTGTACAGCAGTGTAAGTGCCGGGTTTGGCGCAGCGTTCAGCAGTATGAAGTCATTATGTACGGTCCATTGCGACCGTGTACAAGCAATGTGACCGATTGAACGTATAAACAACTAGAAAATGTGGTTACGTACCGTAACCACAATGGACATGACATTGTGCTAGTCTTTGGTTGCCCATATAGGGAAGGATGGACTGCCTGGTTAATCCGACGGACAACAGGGACGTAGATCTGGTATGTGGTTTGGGGGACAAAAATTTTCCAACAGACTATGTTGAACCCTATTTCGTGTCCAGGTCCGGAATGATCTATAAGCAATCCACCCTATGAAAGCGAGTGGACTCGTAGGCCTACACACACACACAACCAGACACACCTACACACTCACAATGACATGCACATACACTCAAAGTGACGTTTTCAAGAAGCCCCCATATCCCAAAATGTTATTACATTTTTGTTATTCTCCTTTTTTTTCTTTTTTTTTTTATTTTAAATTTGCCTGAATTATTGGAGGGGCAAGGCCTATGTTTGCTCACCCCAATATTTTCATTGGTGATGCAATTAGTGTAATTTGCACGTGTAACCACTCGCTATCCTATGACCCGGTTCCAAATCTACTACGCGAAGCTTAAATATTTTGCATGCGAAAAGGATTACCCAATTTACGCTATTCCCCACGGTAGTGGAATAAAATATTTTACAATTAATTTGGTAAACATTCTCAGGGCCTGAGAATGAAGAGAGCCCTAGAAATTATGTGTAAGTTTGTTTATGTTTTGTGCTTAATATGTACCAAACAAATAAATCAAAAAGTTTGAAAGTTGTTTGTACTTTATTTCCTGAAGTTGAAATTTTTATCTGCGTGCGGTCCGATCGCGCTTTATCGTCACGTAGTGAGTTACTTCTCACACATCAATGTACGTCACTTTGTTCGAGCAAGCTATCCGACGGTGATTCAAAATCACTTCGTACTTCACGCAGAAACTAGCAGACACATCCCCCCGCCCAGCCTGCAGAGACAGTGCCCGTAGCATTCGTCATGCTAGGTAAACTGAGCCTTGCATGTATACGATCTTAATACGGCGGTATGACACCTTTATGTCACCATGTCCGGGTGTCAACATGAGGCCTGCTACGTCAGAACGTACATTACCCTACAGTGAAAATTCCAACGTAGGTTGTGCATTCATGTGAGAGAAGTTCACGAGCATGACGTCTTTGTTTACAATCGGTAATTTTGGACGTGCAAGAGAATACCATAATATAGGGCTCTGATTGGTTGATGTTCTTAAACCGGTGTTTTAAAAGGAGAAGCTTCGAGCTCTTAGGATGCTTGCTTTTAGAGCAGGAAAGCGTCCAAAAATTTAATATCAAATATTGATAGAGGCCTTGGAAAGTACCTATTTTCTTATTTGACTGTTTTCTGTTACGTTTCTTTGGGATCATGGCCCCTACGCGTCCGGTCGTTCCACTAAAACTTAAATACACTTAAAATAGGGGTGAAGGTTGTTGGCTGTGTGTGGTGTTTACTAAGGCACAATAGATGTTCCAACAATAGCCCTTTCTCGTTTCTTTTACTTGTCATTTTGATTTAAAACAAAAGGAGATGATAAAAACTTATGGCAAATCAAATGTTTTGAACTTGGGAATGTGATCATCACCTCTCCAAAACAGCTGTAAATATTATTTTGCATGTCTGATATGGAGCATGCCTAACAAAATGTTCTAATCTTCTTAGTCAGTGTAACACCAGGTACCCGACGGGTATGGCAATTTGGTACCCGGGTCCTACTTTTTAGTAGGGCCTATACCCGTGCAAAGGCACTTGTTGCAATTCCCTACCTGCCACCGAGGATTGACAAACCTCAGCAAGTGGGTAGTACTAAATTTGTCTCTGATTTAGAATAATTGTCCGGATTGAAGTGAACCTGCGAATGTACATGCATTTAATGTACACTAGCTACGTTCACGTTTGACCTCAGCTGGCCTATGCCAATCGAAAACCTATAATGGTTTATACGTATGGTAAAATAGGAGATTTGCATCGAAAATTCGGACTTGAGGTTTGATTGCACTTTGCCTTCGATCGATCTGTACGACATTATGAAATTCTGTTTGTTTATACGTTCAATCGGTCACATTGCTTGTACACGATCGCAATGGACCGTACATAATGACTTTATACTGCTGAACGCTGCGCCAAACGGCCGGCACTTACACTACTATACACATTTTATACATTCCTTCACTGAAAGCAGTTCGAACGGAGACATCGTAGCATGCCGCTCAGTCGAACTTCCAGGGAATTGCGACAAGAAAATTATACGAATGTTTTCAAATTTATACAATTGTCTTTATTATCACTTCATAATTCAAATGTAAAATTAATTTGGTGACCAAACAGTTCTACTAAATAAAGTGATGTTGAAAATACAGACCAAAGTAGGACAGCATCCCTCAGCTCGCGTTCATGACTGCGTCATATGTAAAGTAACAGGCATATTACCTACTTAATATTAATATTAGCCTACTTAATATTACTATCAGCCTACTTAATATTACTATTAGCCTACTTAATATTAAAATGTCGAGTATTTGAGGAAAAATGTACCGCATTTCGTAATTAGCGACATTTTTCACACAATCTTGTCACATACCGGTCTCCTTTGCTGTACAAATCTTTTCCCAAAAGATCGGTTTGTTTCTCATTGGGAGTCATCCGATAAACTGAACGAAAGAAATGGGGTCACGTGATCATCAGAAAATGCGACCAACCACAATAATGGACATGCTGTGTCATGTCCATTAAAAAGAATTTCACATAATGTCGTACAGATCGATCGAAGGCAAAGTGCAATCAAACCTCAAGTCCGAATTTTCGATGCAAATCTCCTATTTTACCATACGTATAAACCATTATAGGTTTTCGATTGGCATAGGCCAGCTGAGGTCAAACGTAAACGTAGCTAGTGTACGTTAACTGCACGTACATTCGCAGGTTCACTTCATTCCGGGCAATTATTCTAAATCAGAGACAAATTTAGTACTACACACTTGCTGTACTTTTTTCGGACAGGTTTGTCAATCCTCGGTGGCAGGTAGGGAATTGCAACAAGTGCATTTGCACGGGTATAGGCCCTACTAAAAAGTAGGACCGGGGTACCAAATCGCCATACCCGTCGAGTACCTGGTGTTACACTGACTTAAAAGATTAGAACATTTTGTTAGGCATGCTCCATACCAGACATGCAAAATAATATTTACAGCTGATTTGGAGAGGCGATGGATACATTCCCAAGTTCAAAACATTTGATTTGCCATAAGGTTTTATCATCTCCTTTTGTTTTAAATCAAACTGACAAGTAAAAGAAACGAGAAAGGGCTATTGTTGGAACATCTATTGTTCCTTAAACACCACACGCAGCCAACAACCTTCACCCCTATTTTAAGTGTATTTAGTTTTAGTGGAACGACCGGACGCGTAGTGGCCATGATCCCAAAGAAACGTAACAGAAAACAGTCAAATAGGAAAATAAGTACTTTCCAAGGCCTCTATCAATATTTGATATTAAATTTTGGGACGCTTTCCTACTCTAAAAGCAAGCATCCAAAGGGCTCGAAGATTCTCCTTTTAAAAGACCGGTTTAAAAACATCAACCAATCAGAGCCCTGTTGTATGGTATTCTCTTGCACGTCCAAAATTACCGATTGTAAACAAAAGACGTCATGCTCGGGAACTTCCCTCACAGTAATGCACAATGCATGTTGGAATTTTCACTTTAGGGTTATGTACGTTCTCACGTAGCAGGCCTCTTGTTGACATCCGGACGTGGTAACATAAAGGTGTCATACATGCAAGGCTCAGTTTACCTAGCATGCCGAATGCTACGGGCAGTCTCTGCAAGCTGGGAGGGGGGGGGGGGTGTGTCTTCTAGTTTCTGCGTGAAGTACGAAGTGATTTTGAATCACCGTCGGATAGCTTGCTCGAACAAAGTGACGTACATTGATGTGTGAGAAGTAACTCACTACGTGACGATAACGCGCGATCGGGCCGCACGCTGATAAAAATTTCAACTTCAGGAAATAAAGTACAAACAACTTTCAAACTTTTTGATTAATTTATTTGGTACATATTGAGCACAAAACACAAACAAACTTACACATAATTTCTAGGGCTCTCTTCATTCTCAGGCCCCGAGAATGTTTACCAAATTAATTGTAAAATATTTTATTCCATTACCGTGGGGAATAGCGTAAATTGGGTAATCCTTTTCGCATGCAAAATATTTAAGCTTCGCGCAGTAGATTTGGAACCGGGTTATACGTAGGTAGCGGGCCACTAATTATAAGTCCCGTTGACTTACACACTAAATTAGGGTACTTCCGTGCCCCCTAGCTCCTAGTAGAAGTTTTCAACCAGGACATGCTACCCCTCTGATCGAAGCCCACAAATTCGGCTTTCATGGCACTTTCAAATTTCCATACCATGACCATTGAAATTTTGAGCTAGAGAGCCTTGAATGATGGGGATGTGTTTCCCGCCATAATAGCTACTCAAAAACGGCATTTCACAGAGCGGAATAATACAATAAAAAAGAAGCACTAAAATTGGTCAGATTGCCTTGAATTTTGCACAGTATGTATTTCAACTCATTGTCTACAAAATCCAGATGCAAAAATGATCATATTTTGTAAGTAACACAGTCAGAAACAACATCCCATAATTTTTTTTTATGGCGCTTTGTCTGTACACTAAACATTTTCCCGGACATGAGTATTGGAGTAAGTGGTCCGCTACCTTATAGGACAGAGAGTGGTTACCCGTGCAAATTGCACTAATTGCATCACCAATGAAAATATTGGGGGAAGCAAACATAGGCCTTGCCTTTCCAATAAATCAGGCAAATTTAAAATAAAAAAAAAGGATAATAACGAAAATGTAATAACATTTGGGATATGGGGGGGGGGGGGGGGCTTCTTGAAAACGTCACTTTGAGTGTATGTGCATGTCATTGTGAGTGTGTATGTGTGTCTGGTTGTGTGTGTATGTAGGCCTACGGGTGCACTCGCTTTCATAGGGTGGATTGCTTACAGATCATTCTGGTCCTGGACACGAAATAGGGTTCAACATAGTCTGTTGGAAAATTTTTGTCCCCCAAACCACATGCCAGATCTACGTCCCTGCTGTCCGTCGGATTAACCAGGCAGTCCATCCTTCCCCTACATGGGCAACCAAAGACTAGCACAATGTCATGTCCATTGTGGTTACGTACCGTAACCACATTTTTTAGTTTTCTATAAATTTTGTGTCAGGGAATTTCTCCAAAATAACGGAACAATCCATGATCCAAACCACACCGCTTACAATGATAGATCCCGGTAAAAACCATTTCTTCTGACAATGATACCTGTGCTACATGTAGAGGTAAAAATACGTTAAGCCGTGTAGATATATTTTTGTCTTTTGTTCTGATTGTCTGTTAAAGGTGATGCAAATTACAAGTTTAAAAAAGACAACATCATATTTCTTGATGGAAACTTAAAATGTAATAAATTATGACGTAAAATAGATTCTTTAAACTCATTTTAGCAAAGTTGAAACCCACTTTGTGATGAGTGTAGATAACTAGCCTAAATTGTTGTGACAAAATAAAGCCATGAGAATGGCGGCATTATGGCTAAATTGGCAAGAGCTCGCCACAATCTTATTTTGAACCAACAGCTTAATCTAACAAGGGCCTTGTTATTTCTCTTCAAAATATCTTTCTCATTAATATTTCAGGACTTAAATACTGTTTTAAAGGTAAACCAAGGAGTTACTCCTAGTTAATTTCACATTTGAGGAAAAATATTGTCACATGATCCGCAAGAGCCAATAATAAAATTGGGCAATCTAATGTACTAATACAAGATGCGTTGACTACATTTTCCTTTGAAACCAAAGTGGCAACAACCTAAGCATTTACCATCCGTTCCCTTATTTATTACGAATAAGACTCGCTTCCAAGCTATAGAAGCTCTCTCCCAGAGATTACTGGTTCTGTACGCAAACTCATATCAAGGCAAATAGCGTGTTTAAAGGGGACAGGGGGCACCGGCCCCCACCTCCGAATTCAGCCGGGAAAAATCACTCAGTCGGGGGATTTACGGGTTCGAGGAAGTGGAAAAGTTGGAAGAGACACACTGAGCATTCAGACCTTAATCACACACCAGCACAAGTATGCCGACGTGAGTAGGTCGCCAAGAACTGAAGTGCAGAAAAGCAAAAGAAGAAGAAGAAAAAAAAAAAGGTCATCAAAATCCGTTCCAGTCGGGGGAATCACAGGTTGTGCCCCCACCTTCGAAATCCTGCACACGCCACCGATGATCAAGGCACCTCCATCACTGCAAAAATTTTGAAGTGAAAATACTCATAACCTTTTTCGAAAACGCAAACGCAAAGGATTATTGAATGGAATTCAGGTTTGTCATTTCTTTCTCCATGACTTTTTTTACCTTGGCCAAAATACAAAACTCTGTCTCAAGGCCCAGTCTTATATAATTGCCATAGGGTCTGTGTCAAAAATATACTTTCACGGTGAAATTGGTACCGTACGGCAGAACAAGACTGTAACTAACTTTTAGTATATCAGACTATTTTGCGATTAATTTCTCAAACTCATTTTGATAATTATCCATTTTTTCGATAAATGTTATTCGATTACAGAAACGTTGCCAATATGGGAGAACTGGCACACCGGTATTTTAAATTTCCTTTAATTAACCTAATAAACACATTTCACAAAACATGACTAAAAAATAGGCAACTCGTGTAATAAAATAAACTACATGAAATAAAATAGAAAAAATATGTTACCGTTTCGGGGCAGCCCTCCGGCGGCTGATTGCAAACCTGCATGCACCCAGGGGGTTTTACGATAGCATCACGTATGCCTTCCCATGGTTCCACGGGTTGCGGTTCTCGGAGTCGTAAATCTCCCAAGGGTGGCTTTGCGAACGGCACTCCCAGAAAGGCGAAAGATTCATCTAAATTTACCCCACGGAGTTGACCGACAGTGGTGTTCATAAAAACATTATCCGGGCTAAGTAATGAAAGTACAGTCGGGATAGCAGTCACAAGAAACAGAAACCATGTAAAGCTCGAATGGAAAGCCATCTTGGTTGTGCTTGGCTGTGATATCACAACGCGCGTTTGTCTTCTCGTGTAAATAATGGTAAATGTACTGGCTGTTCCCAAACGGCCGTTGTCTACGTCAGAAGCAAGTTGTGTACCTAGTTTGAAGCATGCGATAATTAACCAGAACAAATTAATTTAGACTTTATATAGTTAAATAAACATGCTAAGTGTTACTTGTATCTACTTGTATCACTTGTTTACTAAGTGTGATAACACATGCAGCTCTATATATGGACGATTCCTTCACTTAATGAAAATCCTTATAATTCAGTTTATTGATAGAGCAAGTGTATAGATTTTACTAATTAATATTACCACTACACTTTATTAGCACCGATAGGTTGCCTCGTCATCAGTTCCGGGTTGTATTTACAATCGTACCAGATGCCTCACTTCAAGTTCATTTAGTAAGGTAATTGGATTAGCCTCACCATTTTGTAATTCAGTGGTCTCACTTTATCGATCGGGTTGTCTCACTATCAGGCTTATCCACTTACCTAGCTGTTCAGTAATTCAATATTGATCCATTTTCCTCACTTATTGATAATTCAGTGGTTTCACTATCAATCCAGTTATCACACTATCAATCCATTTGTCGCACTAGCAATCCAGTTACCTCACAAGGATTAAGTTTCCTTGTATTTCCAAGAAGTGCTATACATCATGTACGTTCTATACGTTTTGTATGCAGTGAGCGACTCAAGATACTGGCCGGCTCATGTTACAGTCACTATCGACTGTGTTGTCTCACTCTCAGTCTAGTTACCTCACTATTTCTTAATTCACTTTTGATCCAGTTGCCTCACTTTTAAGTAATTCAGTCGATCCACTATCGATCTCGCTTGCCTAAATCTGGAATCATCAACCAGATAATGGATGAAATTTGACACAACTGCTTCAATTTAATCAGTGTAGTTGTAACAGTCACCAACACTCCCATACCTATTGCTGCATGTAAAGTTTCCTCTCATGGACACGCAAAAAGGTAATTTATGCGCATCGTTCTATCATATTTTCCGCCTGGGTAGGATTCTCGCGTGCACAATTAGTCAACTAACGAAACAACGCTCTGGAGGACACGTAAATGCAAGCGGACGCCAAGTCATGCACTTAAGCAATGTGGTGCGTAGTGCAGTGTCCTCCAGAACAAGTAGCGCTTCCTTTAAATTTAAGGTTTTTTTTCTATGTTAGGAACTAATGTCACAATGACGTCAAGTTTGGACGATGAACGTTATATAATGTAGCGTTAATAATGCAGCGTTAATAGTGTACACACTTGTCAGCCGTAGTGTGCCTTATTGCTTCCTTGGCGCTTATTCCTGCAGTTGCGTTGAAACACCTTCACGTGCGAAAGAACATTTCCTGAACAATTCGTACCATGCGCAATTGGTTCGTGAAGTGAGACGATTGCGGGCGAACTGGACATGCCAAGATCACGTGAACAACTAGTGACAACACCATCACCGACGCACGGCGCTCGTATGCGTGAACGCGTTCAAACGTGAGCGCGCACAACATGAAAGGTTAGTGAACAGTGCGTGGCATACCGTATAGACTTTGTGCATTGTCAAAACACAGACGTCATCTTTGGGGCAAATCAATAGAACCCATGGCCGCACGCATTCGCCCTTCACGTATAGCAAACTGGTTGACTAATCAGCTATTTGTATTTGTCGGTGCTGGTTTGTTTTGCCCCCAGCGGAGGGAGTACTTGTTGCTCTGTAACATCATATGCATAAGGTCTATAGTGGATTTCCAGGTTACGCTTTTATAAGCATTGACACGCATCGTCAGCAATTCCCCCCTATTCGCGTTGTGCGTTATGTATGAGTGGCACGCAAATGGTACAAATTTAACACGCAAAATGTACCAAATTTTTTAAAATTTCAAAATTCTCCATAGGACATTGATCTTGAAGGTGTTTCAACGTGTTATACCACAGGAATATTACCTAACTTAAGCGTAAAATGTAGGAAAATCAATGTAAGAATGCGGAACAATCAATGTAAAACAAACCAAAACCAACAAATGCAGAAAGCTGATTCGTCAACCAGTTTGCTACACTTGCAGGACGAATTCTTATGCGTGCAGCCATGGGTACTATTGTTTTGTCCCAAGGATGTATGCGCAATATTTGTCAATGCGTGTCAAGAGGTCCAATTTTTACCGCGTATTGCGTAGACAGTGCGTAACTTAAACCTGTACAGTGCGCGAACAGACCCAAACAAAACATCACGGTGTTCCGGCTGCATAGCATCAAATGACACGTCTTGCCACGAATTATTAAGGGCACAAAAGTCGTGCCAGTGTCGATCAGGGTGGCATATAAGCTTAGGATTTCTGAGTCTGTCTGCGGTGCTGCTTGCATTTAACACCTTCAATGACACACAAGATATCTACATTTTGACATTATGATAAAAACACGACTAAGTGATTCATTAGATTTAATACGTTATCATCAGAGTGTTGCAATTTTATTCACAATGGCCAGACGTTATTTTAATTTGAACACACAAAATTACAATGCAGAAAAAAATATCATCTATTTCGGGAGACAGCCAGAACATTGCAGAGATGAATAAAAGTGTCCGATATAGCATAATCCGCCAATAAAGATTATGGGTATAGAATGGTATATAAACTAACGTCATGAACGTCTTATTATATGTGCAACTGCTTTGAAATAAAACAATCGGATGAAGGGATCGGTTTAGTCAGGGATAGCAACTCCCTGGCTTTAAATTTAGTCTACTTTCTAAGTAATAATGCTTAATTGTACCATCACTCACAGTGGCTGTTGACTGACACACTCATAAAAACTTCTGGCAAATTGGTGGTTGCTAAAGTTCGTCGAAATTATTGATGTTATAATTCTTTTTAATTTTTTGCAATCACATCCTAGGGCATTTTTCTAGCCGCTCGACTTAAAAATTTTCTCCAGTTCTATTTTAAACAACTCGCTTTCAATCGAATTTAGACGTGGCACGCCATAATAACCGATTTGGTTAAAAACATCACAATATTTTTGTCGGTAGTTGGTGAAAACGGAGTTTCCACCGCAATCATTAAAGTACATCGTGTAAAAGTTACCAGGCTTTTCTCTCATTTTAGGCCAATGTGGTCTCCTTCCCTTCAGGTTGGAAATAGTCTCGTGTAACCCTGGGGTGCCAGCTTTGTTGGGGTCACCCGTGTGCAAAAAGTTGGTTATGTAAGCAGTGAAGTGATTCATCATTTCCAGTTCTCCTTCCGTGTAACTAATGTTACCCAAAGGTACACTACGAAATATGTACGGAAGATCACCACCGTGGCAGGGGTGCCCCTGACACATATAGTAAGCATCGGTCCACTCTTCGGCAAAGGACCACGAGGTGTCGAAAATGTAGAAGTAGAAATCTTCATACCCACTATCAATCATAGACAGAGACACGTTCAACGAGGGGCAGTAAAAGATGTAATCAGTAGTGGTATCCGTGATAATCTCTCTCTGGTCAGCTCCGGGAATATTATTGGCAGGATAAAGTTCAATCAAATCACGATACCAGGGTGGGACAACTGCTTTTAAAAAGATTCGATACGGCAAATTGCCAAGCTCATTTCTAAAAATGGCCCAAATGTATGGCCTACCTTCTTCTCTCATCGTGCCTAACATGGTTGGCTTACGTTGTGACATTCCCATTTGATTGGCTACCATTATTTCTTCTGGTAATCCGGTCCCCGGTCCCACAGCCGGGCTCCATGGCTCAAATATCTGGAGGATTTCACCCGGGTTGTAAATGGTACCCGTCGCTTCCCTTGATGCTGCTAAGAGATCTTCAGCTGACACTGACCTCCAACATTCTAAATCGAAGACGTTCGGACAACCGATGAGGTTCGCGACACCGGTACCCAGAGCGATACCGTCGTCCAACATTTTAAACGGTAAGGAGTAGGGATTGCTAAACATGATAACCTGATCGAACAGATCCCTGCTCTCCTCAAGTAACAGATGGACACCAACTGACTGAGCACCAGCGCTTTGTCCAGTTATTGTTATCTATTAGATAAGAAAAAAAATATTTCTTCCTAATTTATTTAAAATGTGATGAGGGGTCTCGATAATGCGTAACCTATACCAGAGAAGAACAAGAAGCGTTCAGGAGAAAATGTTCCCTGAAAACGCCCCCCCCCCCCCATATTTTTAAAGTCAATGGAGGACCCAAGAATTTTAAGAATCAATATTTTGTTCTCTTAGAGCGCAAGAAACATATATTACGTAAAATTGGAAACTTTGAATTTCATATGGTGCGAAAAAGTCTCATAACGGCCTCCTTGACTCCTTGAATTGATCTGCATCTTCAAAGAACGGCAAAAATTGCTTTAACTAATACAGTTATGTTTACACTCACACATGAAATAAATTGGAAAATTTTGTTGCTTACTCTTGGCAAAATATAGCCACGCCACTGGTCGCATGGACATGCTCATCACCCATCAGAGAGATATGCGCGCTTTAAGGGCAAGAACAGTCTCGGAAACTTGAAGCATAGTAGTACACTGTCCTGTTTCAATATTGGTTCTTCAGAGTTATGAGACAGTATTTTTTC
Organism: Holothuria scabra; assembly: GCA_037179385.1. NCBI lineage: Eukaryota > Metazoa > Echinodermata > Holothuroidea > Aspidochirotida > Holothuriidae > Holothuria > Holothuria scabra. The sequence goes on from CM074181.1 coordinate 32,525,488, forward strand.
TTCTCAAATGTGAAATTTACTGGGATTCCTTGCTTGGTTTAACTTGAATATGCAATACTGAAGCCTTAAAATATTATGAGAAATATTTTAAAAAGAAATCAGACGAACATTGTGAAATTTAATTTTTCTTCAAAATAGGATTGGGACGACTTCTCTTTCCCTTTAAAGTATTATGACGTACTCGTGTTGCTATATACAGTAGGGCTATTCTTATATTACTATTTGAGATAACCATGGGCGTCCGCAGAAAAAAGTCAGAGGGGGGGGGGATTTCTAGGGAGGGGCAAAACCTCCAAGTCACCATGAATTGACACAGAGCATGCAAAAATTTCAGCCCAAAATGCCTCCCAGATCGCCGGAAATGGCATTTCTAAAGCCTATTTTTCGCATAGAAACTTGGAAAACACGTTTTGTTCGGGTTTTTGCTTTGATTTTTATACGTTTTTTCAAACAAGGGGGGGGGGGGGCAAGTGCACTTGCGATTGTAATTTAGTTGTGGTGCTCATTATTTAACTCAAAACAAAGGTTTTCTCCTTATACAGGCCTGGCATATAAGCATGAATTATAGATATACCGTAGTCGGAGGCACATGGTTCACTTATCATTGATAAAAGGGAGTCATTTGTCACTTTAAACTACAATTTTGCTAGAGGGGTACCAAAATTCTCAATTGGCACAGCTCATTGATTGACATCCAAATAAAAAAATACAGAGTAGCCCTAATTGCACGGATTGCGCTTAAGTGTTTTGATTAGGGCCTCGTTTGCTAATAAGAATATACCCTGAAGCAATAAACTGGGATTGATTGTATCTGGATAACGATTAATATTAGAGAGCGGGTTAGAAGTAAGTAGGTCGGGAAATTTTGAACTCTCTGAGGCGATGAATACATGCCTTTAAGATTAGACTTTTGCATTATGATAAAAGACAAAAGTTGATCATAACTAATGATAAGAATAAAAAATGTTAGTGCTTCTCAAACCTTGTTGGGATCCCCTCCGATTTGAGCTACGTTATCCTTGGCCCATTTAAAGGCAAACTGTTGGTCTTTCAGTCCGAGGTTAATGATGGATTCGTTTGACCCCGTTGCAGGATCATAAACCTCACCCAGAAATAGCCATCCAAACACCTCTACAAAGAAATAATAAAAAAAGTGTTAAAATTGTGATTATAAGACAGCTCATTCCCTTCCCGGTTCCTTCCCGACCCTTTGATATTTTTGGCAACAAATTATTCGCCCTTCTCGGTAATCAGGTGTATACACGAATCCGGACAGCAAGTGACGGTCTGATTTCAGTCGGTCAGAACTGGGATGTATCACCTTTTAAGCTGTCAATTTCTTTGCTTACCTGTATCATGGATGGTTGTATACTAAATTGTATCGTGATTCTTTCAATTTCACTGAATATGAGGGTTTGGAATTCATGTAGACAGTAAATGAAGACAGTTTAAAGCCAATGGACCCCACTAATGGCCGCCCCCCCTACAGTCACTTAACACAAGCGCTAATCGGATTGGTCTATAGAGTGCTATCACGTGACGTCACAATTGGGAAACCATGTCACCCCCTGCCGGACAAAAATCAACACTGTTTGGGTGCAACACTCACATGTGGCCGGGTCGTCAGCTGCTTCTGCAGCTAGCTCCACTAAATGCGTATATGCCCGTTAAAATGGCACTTTAAACATTTGTTTGTTTACATACTGTACATCGGTTTGCTAAAGAAATCCTTTTCTTTTTGAAGTTCTTAGCAAAGGTTAATTGTAATGCTGAGGTGATATTATCCTTAAATTGTTTTCTGACTGAACTTCTTGTTATCTTCTGGTTTTCTTGATCAAAAGATATTAAGGAAATCGAACGGTGAGTAATGAAAAGATATTTATCACTTCTTGAACTTTACAAACACATTTTGGCCATGGTCTGCAGCATTTCAGCTCTTACAATAGATTTGTAACATATTCTTTGTAAAGGGATGGTGTTGAACCGTGCTTCCCGAGCAATATATTTATTACATCACACAAGAAAGTTGGACGACTCTGATTCTTCAAAATCTTCGAGAAATACATATTTTGCCCAAACAACTTCGGAGAGAAGTCCGACAGTGTTGTAGTCCAAGGTCCTTTGCGCATATGCGTACGTGTAATATTGTACGGTGTAAACCAGCTATGTAGTCGGACTCGTGATTTCAGAATTTGAAGGACTCAGCCAGAGTTAGGGGTTGATTTTCCCCTATTGATAAAGTACAGGTACTCGAGTGCGAGTCCGAGTCTGGAAAAGAGCTTAAAGTTGAAAATTGTTGGACTCCTGACTAGACGAGCCGGACTCTACTTCATCACTGGTTTAAAGGTCACATAGGCCTATTCTTCGGCCATTTCAAGTTTTAATTTACCCTTCAATATTTACCTGTCCTGTAATTTATAGTAATTATAATTGCATCTGCATCTCGGGCCAGAATTCTTCCATCATACAGTAGTGCTGATCCGGAACCATCTCTAAAATTCCCTCCGTGCATAAATATCAATGTAGGATAATCAGTTCTGCCGGTTTTAGGAACCCAGACGTTCAAGTAAAGACAATCTTCGGAAATCTGCCAAGACAAACGTCATATAACAAATGTTCAAATTTTAACTTTTTTGGGTAACCACTGGATGTGAAACTTCACTTACTATGTTAAAACTAAGCATTGTCAGATTGTATATAGTATCATCCAATTACCTTGTTAAAGTGGCAATCACAGTTAGTTTTTGACAATGTTTTTCACAATTTGTTATTCTGCACCACACTTGTACAATGGCTCAGGCACGTAGCCAGGGTTGTGTCATGGGGGGGGGGGGTGTCATGGGTGTTTGGGGCAGGACTTGAGGGAAAAGTCTAAGGATAGAGAAAGCCCGTTATTTTAGGTGTTTTTTTGCATTGCAAGGTTGGATCATGGGGTGGGGGGCTCTAACCCCCCCCCCCTCGTGGCTACGCGACTGCATTGGCTCAAAACTAACAAAAATGAACCGTGATCACGGCCTGACTTCGTAACAGTGTAGTGGAGGCTTTCTAGTCTTCCGTCCGAGTGATTTTTTCCCTTTTTATATTCAGAAATTTTCATTCCCAGACAGAATCAATACAAAACTAACGTTTTCCTAACCTGAAAGATGTCTCCAATGTTTCAGTATATTCTGGAAAACAATCAGTTCAAATGGGAAAAAGAGTTGCCGAAACGAAAGATTAATATTCTCTGCCAAACTCTGATTCAGGGGTGGCGCCAGCGGGTGGGGGGGGGGGGGACGGGGGACGGGGGACCATGGCCCCCCGTCGGGGAACACCGCCCCCCCCCCTCCGTTGGGGAAGGTCGATGGTTTCGTCGGGGAGGCCAAAAAAGGTAAAAAAAAATTATAAAAACCGCAAGGACTGAAATTACTTGGGTGATCTTGAACATATTTTTCCTTTTGTAACACTATTTTTATACACAGAGGAATCGATTTTCAATTACTTCTCATAGCTCATAGTACATAGCTCTGTTAAAACTCATTACATGTACCTTGTCCCATCTTAAATCCGTGCGCGCAAGTTCACCCATAACCGAGACTTGTGTTAGGGACCTGGAAATTTCACGTGCAGACTTAACCAAGGGTGGCACCAGCGGGGAACCAGCGGCCTTGCCCCCTTCGGGGAAGGCTGCACTTCCCCTGTCGTTAAGAAGATCCAGTTTCGTCGGGGATCCTTCTTCTATAGGCCCACGATAAAAGATGTAAGCCCGATAAACGTTAGTCCCAGGACGATCTTCTTGATTTTACTTTACTATAGTTTTCCTTACAAAACGGACGAGAATTTGTTCAGGTGCAGTGCCCAAATGGTTTGCCCTCTGTCCTGCCCCGACAGCCGAATTCGAGCAACGGTAATGACAATCGGCCAGGCCGTTTTCAGTTATATATAATGATGAACAGAAGTGTGAGAATGTCTCCTGATTAGTCTGAAAATTCATTCATAACCTTGTTGTTACGTGACATATTTTAAAAGACGTCGGCGCGAAGTAAAATCATTTATTGTCGGGAGTTCGGATAGTCACATAGAAAATAACATAAATTTAGTGGACCTCGCAATTGAATACAACGAGGGGTCTCAAAAGAGTAAAAAAAGAATGGATTTTTTTTTTAATTCGGTTACACAGTTTTCCCTAGAGAAAAAGACGGCCATTTCATTTAATTGTAGCGGTTCCTTTTATCTGGTTACTTTCTGATCATATAGCAAGTTGGGCTTTTTTCTATTGAAGTGAAACTTTTATAAATAACGACTGATTCCTTTCTAGTTACAAGTCTGGAAAATGTCATTTCCGGCTGTCTGAGGGTAAGATTTTTCTAAATTTTCTCTACGCTCCGCGCCAAGTTATGGTGGCGCTCCGCTTTGATAGTGTTTTGAGCGAACAGATTACTCATCAGAACAATGCATGCTTGCAAATTATTCTTCGTTTGAGGGAAATATGAAGTGAAAATTTTAAAGCGGAAAAAGCTGAAAATAAAGACTGCTTTGTTTCTGGTTAGGAGCCAGGGAAATGCCATTTCCGGCTGTCTGGGGTTTTCAATTTTTCAAAAATTTCTGTGCACTTCTAGTCAGTTTTTCGGGCAGGGTTACATTTTTCAGACAAAATAGACTATTATTCTGCCTCCTACCAAATTGAAACACTCCCGTACACATATGTCAATATACAAAATATAAAACTTGAAATATATGGGAAGTCAATCTTTTTCCGAGAGGAAAATTCCGAGGGCCTTAGTTTCCATGATATGTAATTCAGAAACCCAAACAAAACTACAAATCACCCCCTTCTTGATATTTCTCATAAGAGGGTCAGATTCTTCCATAAACCCCCAAAATTTGTCATAAAATTACAGTTCTACCAATAAAACATCAGATTCTCTAATATTTGTTAAAAATGATAAACTTTTTCATTTTCGATGGATACCGGTACTCCACACAATAAAACACCCAATTTAACGCTCTTAATCACTCTGACAATTGCCCTTGACGGGCATATCATTGAATAAAAAGCCCAAAAGTTTCATTGTAATCCTACCCAAAAAGCAAATTTTTTCCATAAAATTCTAAAATTTCTCCAATATGATAAGCTGTTAATTTTCAAATCTTCGTTCAAAAAGGGGATCAATTTTTCGGGCCCATTTCCAGTTTCGTCTGAAAGCCTTAGTACCTAGGCCTTGTACGATGAAATGCGTAACCCCAAAAGAGTTCCAGCTGTCGCCTATGTAACGTTTTTTATTTTAATGAAGGACAGATTCTTCAATAAACACCCCAACTTTTTAATGATCCTTACAAAAGCAATTTTTTTTAAAAAAAAGTTTTTCTTCCAAACAATCTCCAGATTTTTAAATATTTGTTGAAAAAAACCCCCAAAATTTCGGCGCGCTACGCGGGCCTCAGATTCTACCAAATCACGTCCCTCTGGACTTACTCATAGCCTTTGTCGGGGACTCAAAATGCTGGCCCCCCTGTCGGGCAAATCCTGGCGCCACCCCTGCTCTGATTACCCTTTTAAGATATAGATATCAACTCAATATTCCCATTTATAAGTCCCCTGTTGCAATTTTGCTCTATATTCCGCTTTACATGGCCTTGTTACAAGTTTGTGTTAAAGACGAGTCCGAGCAACTACTAGTACTAGCTAGTGAATGCTGCCATTAGTGGGATCCTTCAGCGTAAATAGTCTTAATTTCATTGTACGTGCAATGCTAAACACTCATATTGAGAAAAATTGAGGAAATCAAGTCGTATTTTAGTCAGTTAGTGTATAATCATCCATCATACATTAAGCAAAACTGACCATCACTGACCATCACTTTACTGATTGGATTCGTCTATATTCCCCTTTACAGGTCCCCCGTTGCAAATTTGCACAATATTCCCCTTTACACACTCCCTGTTGAAGGTTTGCGATAAATTCTACCTAAAAGGTTTGGATATAAATTTCAATTATGTAGGTACCCTTTTAAATTTCCTAATAGTACTTGAACTACGTTCTCATATGAGTGTCAGTTATTCTTTCACTCGTCTTTTCCAAATAATTGAACAGTACGGGGGGGGGGGGGGGGTTAGTGGGTACGAACCAACGTAATGATTCAGATCACGAAAGGATGACAAAAGCTGTGGTCACTTTCACCCGTCCCTATTTGAAATAAAATCCATCGTTTTCCGTCTTAGATACATGTAGACCTACAAAACGAAGTTAGCCGAGGCATAGGCTTACAAGAGCATTTCAGTTTGGGGGCAGCAGATTTTTTGCCCAAAAATGTAATTCTGCTCCCAAAAGACTATCTAAGCGGTGCGCCACCATTAGTTGCCGCGGAGCTTACAGAAAATTTTGAAAATTCGTACCACTCAGACATTCGAAAATTGTACTTCCCAGCTTTACAATGGCGATCTATAGCAATCGCTATTTTGAGTTTTCAATTGCCAGTAAACGTTCACTTAATATTAAAATTCAGTCAGGAAGACTCATTGGAGGGCCACCACTGGTTGGCGCTGAGCGCACGGAAAATTTTGAAAAGTCAGACTCCTCAGAGACGCGGAAATGGCATTTTCCAGGCTTAGAAGGATTAGGGATGTGTTACTAGTAACAATCTCTGGTCGGAGGATCTAAGCAGTCGCTATTTTGATCAGAAAATTACCAGATTACATTTGCCACTACCACTGGATGAAATTGTCTTGTATATTTTCGGGGATAAGGCAGAATTAAAAACAGGCTAAATTGGCTATAAATTCAATATATATATATATATATATATATATATATATATATATATATATATATATATATATATATATATATATATATATATATATATATATATATATATATATATATACATATATATATATACATACATATATATCTATCTATCTATATATATATATATATATATATATATATATATTGGATTGTTTTTGATTGATGAAATTGTGTGACTGCACTCACTCCCGACTATAAATGCTTTTAATTCTATCAGTAACACTTTTACATGACAGCATGATGGGTTTAAATGAATTCCTAAGACTTATGGGAATTATTATAGTACTGAAAAACAAATTATCCTATTTGCAAACAATTGCCCGGGTTTGGCTTTAGGGGCAGGACAGATGGCAAAAAATTGGGTACTGCTCCCGAACACCCTCCAGTCTGTCCGTTGAATTAATTTGGCAATTGAAATCGACCCAGCGTTCATCAACCTTCGTGCAAATATTTTACCATTTCGGGAATTTTTTTTGCAAAACTACAGTATGAGGTGGGGATGGGGAAAACTCTTTTTTTTCACAAGCTACCCAAATGTGTCGAAGATCTTTGTTATCATTTTTATTTTCAATAGAAGCAGATTTTACCTTGATCATAGCGTTTTCTGTTTTTCGGGCAAAGATTTTACAATATTAAAATAATCGACCGTTTCGGGTATAATGTTACACAAGATTTAAAAAAAGCTAAAGAATGGTTGTTTCTTTTAAGCCACAAGCTTCCCAAATGTGTCGCGATTTTTTTTTTATCTTCGATATTCTGTAAATATGATACCCTGGCTTAGGTAATTTCCTATTTTCTGGTAAATGCTTGAAAGAATTGGAGTAAAACACACAAATGATAGCTTTTTGGGCTGCTCGAATAATGTAGCGAATTTTTGGAATCTTGTTGATTTTTTATGAAAATTAAAAGGCGACTATGACGTTCTTTCCTTTTTCGGGTACTCTTAGGAATTTTCTGAAAACCATAACGTTTTTTCCAAACTTAAATGGCTGTCCGAATTTCCCCAAATTCCTGCCCGAATTTTAGATTTTGCGGGAATTTGGGGGGAGGCAGTCTGCCATCTACCCCGCCTCGTTCGCCACTAAGCAGTCATGATCTCACGAAAACCAAGATTTATTTTAGCCTTACAACTATGAGTGAGGCAGAAAACACGAAGTCATCAGCAATGTGGGATTCGATTCTCTTTGTATCGTACGGTATAGCTTCATCTGGATTTTGGTAAGAATACTCCACCCATGTATACAGCAAACAAATATTTAATAGTCCGAGGGTCTGGGTTTGGTCAAGTGTTGTCCTTCAATGGACGTATAGCTTCTTAAGGAAGCAGTTCAAAGTTTGGTTTCGCCGAACGGCCCTTTTCCAGTGGGTCTGGAGGACTTTAGAAAAGGGAATATTTAATTTTTTGGAAGTTCCTTTTTGTGGACCCCAAGACACTTCCCCCGTTAGTCCATGCTTAAAGCAGGGGACGTTGAAATGAATCAATTTTCTCAGTTTCAAAATGGTCATGGCTTTTGCGAAAGGCAGTATACTCACAGAGTCTGGACACCCGTCCGGTGGCTGAGCGCACACTTGCATACACCCTGGAGATTTTTCTTTGGCGTCGCGAATATCATCCCACGGGTCCATTTCCCGAGGAGCTTGGAGTCGTAAGTCGTTCACTGGTGGTTTCGCAAAGGGTACGCCAAGAAAAGCGTAAGATTGAAGTAATTCTAGTCCACGAAGTAATCCATGAGTGGTATTAATGGTAACATTTGGCCTTAACTGAGTCGAGCCAAATGAAGGCAACACGATCATAAGAACCGCTGTAAACAATGTTTCAGGCAAATTCATCCTGCTCCACCAAGATTAGCAGGTTCGAGATTAATGATGATCCTTTTTGGTTTTTGAAGTTAGTTACGTTTACACATGAGAGCTAAGGAATACTGGACAAATTTAAATCTCAGAGATTCCACATCCTCCACCAGTCTAGTGACGTCACGCTTGTTGTCATGTTTTATGAGATAAACTTCTCCTTTATATCCTGATTATTTATTTTGTCTTAAAGGGATTAATCTAGCAACTAGGAGTATTTGCTTAACCCGTGCTTGTTATGTATACTTTGTAAGCAGATAAAATACGTCAAAAAGGTATGATGTTGTTCTTAGCTTGGAATTGTTTCTAGAACCGCCGTCCAGGGAGAGTGGTCTAAATTGCAAGGTGTCCCCATTGGGAAATGTTTTTTCAGGAGTTTTAGAAGCAAGATGGCGGCGCAAATTTTTCAAATTGAAGGAAAATATTTGCAAATTTAGTAGGGTAGTGTTGCAATTTGGACCCCTACTAAAAGAGTATTCTGTTTGTTTTGGAGAGTTTGGAAATGAGGAGGGTCAGTGGAGGAGGTAGGGGTTTCGGTCAGAGGGGACGAAAATGGTCTGCGGAACGATTCGAAGGAGCAAATACCCTGAGCCTCAGCACGTTCGAAGGCACGGCTTTTCAGACTTTCCATTTGATTTTCCGCACCTGGTAGAAGACCGCTTTGCCATTTCTCCTCAGCAAGTTTTTCTATTAAAACGTTTTAATTTTCTATCCATGGGCCTCCGCAGAAGGAAATTCGGGGTGGGGCAAAATTGTTTTAGGGCGGAAAAGCTCCGCGCCACCATGAGTTGTAGCGGAGCGCAAGAAAATTTTGGCCCAAAATGCCTCTCACGTCGCTGGAAATGGCATTTCTAAAGCCTATTTACCGCACATCACAAAGTTTCGATCATAAACCTCCCAAATGCGTTACAGTGTGCGGAGGCATTTTGCATTTTTAGGTTTTTCGCTTTATGTAGCATTCGGGGTTGTGTCTTAAGGTCTGGCTAAACTGGATTTGTGATGTTCATACTATTGCACATCTAGTGAATGCTGTTTGAATGGACACATCCGTTACTTTTGTCGTAAATCATTAACTTATGGGATTTGATGTCTATGGTCTAAAAACGTTTTTCATCCCAATTTTACATAATTTAGAGGATTAACACTTCTACCCACAAATATATTGACACGGCTAAACGCGTTTCTGGGAACTGCATGTCACAGGTAACAGGAGGAATAGAATCTATAATTTTGTCGTAAAACGCGTGTAGTAAAGGCATAAAATGGTCCATTATTTTGGGGAAATTCTCCAAATTATGACGTCACAAAATTTTGAAATCGTCAAAAATCATGTATTTTGAATGAAAATCGGCATTTCATGAGTTCCTCTCACCTTGACATATCATTCCAAAGCATAACCGATTTAGCTTACCTTAATGAGATTGTTTAAAAAATTTTGACAGAATGAGCAAATGACCATGAGAAAATCTGTCCGCTTGAAGAACGACGGAACGAACTGGCCAACCACGGAACGAACTGGCCGATTTTTTGACGTCAATTAACCACAAGAGATTGTTTGCTTATAGTCGGCGCAAATATTTACCCTGCACGAAAGACAAGAACTGACCATTGTTCTGTTACAGTTTTCCTGCTAAAATTTTTTTTTTTTCCACCAAACCTGGACCGATTTTTCTGGTTTAAAAATTCGTTTTAATGTCAACTTATCCATGAAGATAGCGAATAACTTCCAATAACTGCAAAAATTACGTCATCATGCTTCGAGCCACTTGCTGTCCACTGCAAGTGAGTTAACCGCAAAAATGTGACATCTAGAGATATAATCCCTAAAGCAGGCGAAGGCAATTTTGTCGTTCCTTCAAGGGGGCGAAATCTCTAATGATCTTTTTTGTACAAAACTTTTCGATATGCATATAAATAGCTGAACAGGGAAAAAACTAAGTGAACTGTTAAGAAATGTTGATAATTTTTCGTTTCTTTCTTTATTTTTTCTTCGTTTTATCAGGTTTTTTATTTGCTAATGGAGGGCAAGCTCCCCCTCGTCCCTTCCATGATTCTATCCCTCTCTTTCACATTCTAGTATGAAGGCGGTCTTTATTATTTTATGTTATTGTCAGGTCTCGATCTAAGATTTTAGTGTAAACAAATGGGCTACTTTGTGAAGATAAAGGTCAAACCTGCTAGAGCTAAATATTGTGGCAAGCAATCTTACAGGGGGAAAAAATTAAGGAAATTAATCACCATTAGGTGTACATATTTTGCATCTAGAAATCAAGAAAAGTACACGAAGAAACATCAATTGACGTAATTTATATCATGTGACCACTCTGAAATAGCCATTAATTAAAGTAGGCTTTTTAGATGCAATTTTCTGGCTTTTGAGACCACGAAAGTACAGAAATAAGCATTTATGAGATTATCATGCAGTGTCAGAAATAGTCACGACAATGGTCACTTGAAGAAAAGCAAAATAGAAACTGTTCATTAAAACTCTTAAACCGTTACCACTTTGATAACAGTTTTATTTTATTTTAACCTGAATGTTCTCTTGAAATGATTTTGAAAAATTTTGTGGAAGCTATTTTGGTATCTAGACTCTTTTTATTGCTATGTTGGCAATTATCCCAGGCAGCAAGAGGGTCATTTGGGTTACAATCCTCCACTTAACTTTATTGTCTATTGTAAATATTTTCGATTTTTATAATCTGTGGAAATAAATTGAATTGAAATTGAAAAGAGTAAAGTATATTACGACATTCGATTTTGGTCCATGGGGGGGTCTCCCACTGATCACATGGCGGCTCCGCCTCTGAGGAGGGTGGAAATACTCCTACACTTTCTGTGGTAAAGGGATCAATAAAAAAGGAACTTGTGAAAGGTTAATTTACCCGACACGTGTGCAAATTTGAAACAGCAAAAGGACAGGGGCAGGGGTGTTTTATCTAAGAAATATGACGCCACAAGATGGCTTTCGATTTTACACTGAACACGCTCCCGTCTGTCCATGTGGTTCAGCATTTGAGAGCATCCCAACACTTTCTTCGGAATATTCTGTTTCCGGGCGAAGTCGTTTTCAACAGAATGGGGCGAGACCAGTAGCGGAGCTACAATGGGGCAAAGGGGGATATCCCCCGCATTCTGTCCTGCCCCTACTTGACCCCAGCTTGATCAGTTAGAGTTGAGTTTACGAAAAAATATATTATATATATCTCCAGAAATATGCGACCCCGGGAACGGTGCTTTGGGTTCGGTTTTGCACTGCGCCTGAAAATTTTTGGTCCCCCGAAATGTTTCTTTGCCCCTAGTCCCCCCCCCCCCCCCCACTGAGAACTGAAGAAGTTTTTCCAAAGGCTTTCAGGGCGTGTGGCAAATATTTGCGCTTTTTGAATGCTTTATGAAAATACCTTCACTACCCTTTTTTTTCGGACAAACTTTTGAAAAAATCCCCAAAACTTACCTGGTTTATCTATAAACCCTACTTACCTCATCTCTTACACATATGAACAGCTTCATCTATCGCGGAAGATGTACTGACGAAATAAGTCCTACACAGGGCGTGCGCGCTTAGTTAACCCCAGAGCCATATATTTAGAAATATATGGCTCTGGTTAACTCATGACCCGTCCTTGCGTAAGCGGCAGCGGAACCCGAGAGACTTCGCTTCAGAACGTTTAGACCAGTGCAGTACCAATGGGTAAACCACCAAATGAACCACGGAAAACACCTGATTAACAGAGGGCACTAAAAACAAGAAGGAAAAGTCCACAGGACTTGCCGATTCTTACGGAGGATGGTTCAGGTTGTGTACAGAATGTCCAGACATCACCGGAAGGCACAGCAGATAATAAATATTAGTAGGTGAAGTTAAACCACCGTGCAGACGAGATTTCTAGGCGAGATCTCTCAGGTTCCAGAGTGGAGCATGGAGGCGGGAACCAGATGAGGTAAGTAGGGTTTATAGATTCCCAAACCAGGTAAGTTTTTGGGAATCTATTTCACTCCCACTTACCTCATCTAACAGATCAGCACCGCGGTTGCATGGTGGGACGGCTGGGACCGGAGACCGAGCCGATAGAGGAGACTGTCTGGAAGAAGATTGTTGGTGGTGACTCAGCACTGCCTGTCTTCGAACGACCCCTCACCCGAAACTGTATCTGTGAGGTAACAGAAAACAAAGGATGACGCTGTGTTCCACGCCACCGCCTTGATGATATCTTCCAAAGGGACACCATGCTTTAGAGGTCGCATGAGATCTGACATCATGAGCTCTCACATGCTGATGGAAGTGTAAAGGGCTGGATGAGGTCCCTGATCCATCTGGAGATTGCAGCTTTTGAAGCTGAATTATGTCTTCTAGTTCCCTGAATGTACTTCTTGAGAGCTCTCACCGGGCATACCAGACCATCCTCTTGTACTGAGGAAACCGAATGCATAGCAGGGACGTACATCTTGGTAAGGGTTAAAGGAGATCGTCTGATTTTTAGCTAGGAAAGCGCTGACGATAAAGCAAGGACGGGTCAAGGGTTAACTAGCGCACGCCCTCTGTAGGACTTATTTCGTCAGTTCATCTTTCCGGAATAGATGGAGCTGTTCATATGTGTAAGAGATGAGGTAAGTAGCAGTGAAATAGATTCGTCTGTTCGACCTACTATTTCTGGCATTGTCTTACGAAAGGCTTTAAAAAGGGAACTAAAAAAATGTCGTAATAAGCTGCCAGATGTATTGCGAAATGTCCGTTTTCTGGCAAATGCTGGAAAGGATTTGGATATTAGGCCTCATTGCGGACATCATGTGCCAAGCCAACTATTTCAGCTGCCCGGATGTGTCACGAAATGTAACCGTAACTAAAATTTCGGTCAATTTTCTTAAAACATCGAGTACACCCTAGACTTCATATGAACATGGTCATGGTGATTTTAATGGCTGCCCGAATTTTCCCAGACCCCTGCTCGAATTTTTGGGCAAGCCTTTGTAATTACCTCATGATGCAGATTTCTGGTCCACATAGCATATCACCCCACATCCAGCATTCGGGAGGTGTACGCATGCATATTGGCAAGATATGGAGTACGGCCAATTTTACGAGTATTAGGAAAAAGTAACCCTTCAATAGGCGAGCGCCGAGTTATAATAGGCGCGTCCTGAACAGAGGGCTCTGTTCCATACATACACGGGTATGATGGGTTGGATCTGAGCCCTCCTAGGTTTCGAAGGTCTCTACTATTATAATTGTATTTACATAGGTTATAGATTCAACCTTGTAATCGGACTTCTGGGTTTCTGTCATCTTCTACCTCTGCAACCATTTGACAAGGAGGCAGGGAGGACCCTGACTACAGCACACAACCGAGGTGAGTGGGTGCGAAGACCGTCTAAGACACCAAAGCATTGTCAATGATCACAGTTGCGGGTCGGGTTATGGCTATACCGACTCCCAAATCCGCTAAGGGAGTGGGGTAGATGGATAGTCCCCTTCCAAACGGGATCAGGGTCCATGATATAAAAACGCTCCTGAAGGATAACTGGACGGATTCCATGGTTGTTGAGAATTGCTATGGTCAGCGGTGACTGTCGATCTGGGGTGAAGTGCCATAACATGATTTTCGCATAACCCGGATTGCAGCTTCCAAACCAATGGCAAATACACATGGGCATGAAGGATGAACAGTCACAAATAAAAGCTAAGTACTCCGGGCTCTTTGGTTGCTGTTTTTATTCTAGTGATGAACCCATCATGCTAATTACATTTTACACAATTTAACGTTGCCAGATGGTAATGAAAAAGTGCAAAGTCCTTATGGTTTTTTTAAAATTGAACCCACAAGAATAGTGAAATGCACTCTACAAAGAGTGTCTGTGGACCACAGTTATTTCAGTGAAATTTTACAACCTAGTGTTTCTAATCCCCCAAATTTACGGTTTAAGGACCTACAATAAATCCTACTTATACCTCAACCATGACCACTAATTTGACACTTAGGTTGATTGCGTTAGCAGCTCGACGAGGTAGAGGCCTACTTCGGGCACAGTATGTGGATCAGTGACATTGGTTTTACCGAGTGAGATGAACGCCTTGACTTTAAGCTCATCTAGTGCAATATTTAATATTATATTAATATTATGTTAATGTCAAATACACGTTTCTGTTTAATTTGGTGATTTTACCAAAAACGCCGACCCTTTGGTCGTAGGTATGGTGTTGCCGAGTAACAGGTGCTACCAAGTACGAGACGCAATAATCAAGCAAAATGATGGTTTAAAGTTAACAGCCCCTAAGTACAGAAAAATCGTCATACATTTACAAACTGAAGGCAAAAAAAAATGTTAAAAATATCGGAATGCAAAACCAATCTATTTATAATAGACGTCTAATTAAATTGTCTAATTAAATATTTTTATACATATTTTATACATATTTTTTCATATTTTACATACATACATATTCTATTGCATATATTATTTAGGGCAAGCAACCTTTATTTTTTTTTTATTGCATGTGTCTTTTAAGTCTTTGAATCATCTCTGAATACTACTGGCAAGCAGCAGTCAATGTCCACATCGTTCACACTGGAATCAGCTTGCACACGCTTTGCTCAATGTTGCTTTTCTGTAACAAAGGAAAAAGTGGATGTAAGGGGACACTCCCAAGAATGTACAACAATTCAAATTTGTTCTATTACCTACAATGATGTTACCTGGATATAAGAGAGACCCAGACATTTTAGTTCAGGAAGTACATCATTTCCCGTGCCCACAAGGTCGCGTACCCTTTTCTTAAAACAGGGCGTTTGAACCTGTATGTTCCCTTTTCCAACATAACAGCTGCAAGGCTTTCATAACACAGCCACAATCGTGCTGAAAAACACCCATTTGTCCCTATACTTATCCATGTATGCAATCCCCACTTACCCTCAACTAACTCTGGTAAGCCAATAAATAGCACCGAAATGAGGGCGCCCTTGCTCCCACAACGAGGTGAAAGGCCGCCCTTAATATTTCTTTAAATTCTCCAAGTCTCCATTTATAGAACGATATCTTGGAACGAGAATTGCCATCGGTAATCGTCCATTTATGCAATTGAATAGCTCACCTCTCTAATACAGTTTAGGCCAGGTCAAACTACAGCGATATCGGATCAGCTTACGCTCCAATTGGTGAGTTTAAACTCACGTCTATCTTTGGGTCAACAAGACCAAAATTTGCTAACCTGTACAGATTGTATCGCAGGGCTAAAAAGGTATCCTGTCAATGTGAAGTCACGAAATTCCGTGGTCCTCTCAAACCAATCATATACTTACACAGTATGGCAAATGTGTTCTTTCCGACAGTGGATGGAGATTTTAACTCACAAAAATGGGGTAGTAATTGGATCCGATATCGCTGTAGTGTGACCTGGGCTTTATGGACAAAATATTGGGTCAGATAAAGCTCTGAATCCCAACCATTTATGGAATTGTTCCCAGTTCACAAGACTCCCCATTTGAATCACTCAATGATTCCCCTTCAAAAAGGGATCAAAATTGCATCGAGAAGACCTATTCAGTCACATGTGACCGTTACAAGCCCCCGTAACTTGATTATTTGTAATTTGTTGCGTAATTGACCACCTCTTAATGGAAATTATTTCAGCATTTTAAATGCAATTTTCCCTTTAAATTGGCTTACCTGTGATTTGCTGCATTTGATCAAATTGACCAGCATTTGTTCGGCTAGTCCGAGGCTAGATTCATTATGTCCACACCTCCTCAGAAATCCCTGTCTCCACATCTTAGTACTCTTTCCGTAAACTTGGTAAGCAACACCAAGAGCAGATGCGGCTCTTAGTGAGGGGGGTATTTGAGAAACTGAAGTAGAGTCGAGGAGGAAAAGATCCATAAGAGACTTGGCCAAGTCTTTGATCTGCCCAAAAGAAAATAGGAAACGTTACTTTGCTACTGCAATGCTGAAAGGGTGCCAATTAAGTGGTTCGAAGCAACGGAAAGTAAAACCCCAAAACTTTTTTAACATGTATACTGAGTGGGAACCGAAACACAACCCCAGCCAGCTCATTTTCCTCCACTATGGTTCCCTTTTTCCCGGAAATGTTTTGAGAATTCGCAGCTATATAGCGGAGGAAACCAGTTTATCCTCTCCTCCTGCACATTACACATTATTACCACATAACATTTGTTCCCAGGATTTCTTATCTAGCGGTTCAAGGGCCATCTCTACGTGCTCTGGCAGTCTGGGAAGCATTTTGCGGACAAAATATCCTTGCGCCTCAAGACCGTCAGTTCCTTACAACCGAAATTTTCAGTCTGCTGTTGAAAGTGCTAATTTCATACAAGTTGAAATTCCAGCCTGAACAACTCACGGCCCAGTTTCCAACCAATTGGTTCAAGTCGCGCCGGCCCTTTTTCCAGTTGTAGCTCACAAGTTACTAAATGTAAAATTTGTAATCTATGGAAGTGAAATACACATAGTCCGACTCCAAAAGGGCCATGTGATATACAAAGAGATACTCACGTGTCGAGATTCTTCGTCTATGGTGTAGTAACTAAGAAACCACGATGAGGTTGGCAGGTTCAGGTCGTAGTCAAGTTCCTTCAGGATAACTCTCTCCTTACTTGTGAAAAGGTTGTAACTGTAGGTGTAAGATGTCAGGTACACCAAAGTCTCGATCTGCAAAAATAAATGAGAATGATATTTTAAAGAGATATGAGATATAGAATTTTATGGCCCAGTTTCCAACCAATTGGTTCCAAGTCGAGCCGGCCACGGCCCTTTTCCCAGCTGTGGCTCACTGGATTGTTTCCCCTACTCAATTTCCTACGCTTAGCATCAAGCACAATGGTATGACCCTCCATAGTGGCAAACGCCGGCATTTTTGCAATCCAGGCGCAGCAAATGGAGTGTTAGTATAATCAATTTGTGCGATAGCCGAAAAACACCTTAAGGGACATGTAACCCGCTATATACCTACGATGAAGGCACCTACTTTTACGGACCCCACTCGTCCGTCAATACCCAATTCATATTGCGAATCCCCCCCCCCCTCCCATTTCCGTTCGGAATCTACTGAGATAAACAACACAACCAGCACTGGACGGTAGGTATTGAATGTGGTTGGGACGGAACATAAGGTAGTATAATTGGAGTCAAATTCGTAGCAACAGGAGAGGGCAACTTGAAGCGAAATAGATCAAACTTACATCCGGTATATATTTTTCCAGGAATTTTGCTGCAATGTAGATTCCCAGAAGTCCCAGCAACTGGTATTCGTGTAATTGGATGTCTACTTTGTCAACAATATTATCGACTATGGTGATAGCAAGATGATATGTCTCTTGATGAATTCCAAGGAAAACCTGGGGATGAAAACGAATTTGTTTGAATAGAGACGAATCCGGACTGTCAAGTAATGGTCTGATTATAGTCGGACATAACTTACCTTTGATCCTTCCTTCAAAATTCCTTGATTGGGCTGTACCATCGATGATTCCTTACATTTCACTGAATATGAGGGTTTTGAAGTTCATGTAAACAAATGAAGACAATTTAAGGCTGATGGATCCCACTAATGGCTGCCTACAGTCACTAAACAAACGCTAATCGGATTCGTCTATATAAAATTATGAATATTTCGGACTAACGTCCTGAGGCCGAGTCGGAAGGGCTCTTTTGGAAAATGCCTTTTGAAATTCTTTCACAGAAGTGTTGAATATTATTTAATCCGCTGGCAGGTTATTAGTGGCTGGTATTAAGCTGTTACAATTCCTCTACCCATCTTTGGTCGGAAAGGGCCAAAAATTTGTGAACCAGTGTAAAGACGATTTGATGTCTGTGGTCAGTATTTTTATTTATTTTTATTTTTATTTTTATTTAATTTTTATTAATAATTTTAATTCAATAAATTTAATTTTCATGCGATACAGCTTCCAACCATTTGGTTCAAGTCGAGACGGCCACACCTTTTCCCAGTTGCGCCTCACTGGTTCATGTATGTGTATTTGGACATGTTGACAACATGCTCAGATGTTTCGCTCTTTCCAACCAGAGAGTGAGAAAATTCCGAAAAATAGTATGACCGTAGATTCTGACGCTTAAAAATATGCCAAGAATATAACATGAAAGTGTTCTTTCCATGAAGCCTTCTCGTCAGGTACTGCTGACCATAGAAGCCTCCTCTCCTTGTATCATGTTCCAGCCAGCCCGGATTTGGTGTTCAAAACAGTAACTCTTCAATTTAAAAATGATGAGCGGGGAGGAATGGGTTACAGGTCACACAGCATGTAGCTATTAAATATACATACCTGTACTTCCTTGAGCCATGCAATCAACACTTTACGATTCTCATCTTTGATCGTCTTACCAAGGAAGCCGGGGCTGGGGCAGCACTTTGATTCAACCGTCTGAAATAAGAATGTAGTTTGATGGAATTATACAATGATCGCTGATGGATGCATACTCCTAATGCAAGTTTCCTGGTTTTTAGCCTAGATTGTCAAGTTAGTAGTGGCATTTGCGGTTGGCGACATTATAAAAGTGGTCCTCGAAAAGATCGGTCGTTAGCTGCAATTTATAGAAAGCCATTGCGACCAATGAATGGAATGGTAGCCTATGTAGAGAGAGTGCAATTGCCCATAATGTGCCCCCTTTCTCCTCTTTTTAAGACTATTGATTGATTTTACTCTCAAAAAAGGACCGCCTCTTCTCCTAACTCTTAGACCCTCTCCTGATCACCTCAGCTATCGGAAGTGCCTTGTGGTTGCTAGCACGCTGATAACTATTGGGCATTACTACAATCGCCGCCAAAACAAATGAAACAAAATCCCTACGTAGCTGATGTTTCATTGCCTTTTATCCATTTCACATGGTTGGGAAAAGCTGACCAATCCTGAGTAAAACACATTGAAACGGGGGAAAGGGGTTTGTTTGTTTCATTTACTTTTGGCGGCGATTGTCGGAAGACAAATCTGGGACATCAAATATACGTGAAGCCCTAGTTTGAGAAATTATTGCTCGCAACATTTTGTCATATTTGTGAAAATGCATACAGAGTAGCGGGGGACTGGCACGAGGTGGGGGAAGGGTAGGGAAGGGTAGGGGAGGGTAGGGAAGGGTAGGGGAGGGTAGGGAAGGGTAGTGGAGGCTGCTTCGTATCAAGAAGAGAGATTTTTACTAATTTTTTTTTAATTGCTAAATAATTCGATACTGAATTCGGTACTGTGTGCTGAAGACTATTTTAAAACCAAATTGCAGCATGGGAGGAAGACAATTGCATCGCTTTGCGGCTGTTGATTTTCACTTTAATTATTAAAAAGTAAAAAAGTAAAAAAAAAAAAAAAAAACGGCAAGAAGCAAGTAATAACTCTTCACTCAATTATTTATTGACAAAACAAGCAAGGGCTGATTCTACCTTTACCGTTTATCTTACCGTATCAATAGCACGTGTTTCGCATTATGCGGTTAACCATCTTTATGTTAACCATCTTTATGCAGTATCAGTCTTTTTAACCGGTTAAAATGCTTTACCGTGTTTACCATTTAAGGGAGGGTATTAAAGGGAGAAATATTGTATGTTAGCTATGTAAAAGCCGATATATAACATTTCTTACTGTTTTACGGGTCTCTGAAGTACGATATTATGAAAATTTCCACAGCAATAAGTTAAAATTTGGCTCGTAAACCGAAATTTTGGTATGGTAAACCATTATTGGTAAACCAACTTTGTAGTGTCTCGAAAGGATGTAAAATAGCGCCTTTACCCTAAGCAACATATAAGCAGTTAAAATGGTTTATAGGCAAATTAATATGAAAAACATTCCGGAAAGTTAATGGGAAACTTAAATTTCCTATTCGCCGCCCCCCCCCTTCGTCGCAAAAATAAAATATTCCTTAAGAGGTCTTAGGTCACGATGCATCTTTCAGAAAATAATGCTGTATTTCAGGTTTCTATCTCACACCGTGCATTTTCTTCAAAATAAGCATTCTGGCTGCCTTAACTACGTTCTACTAACCCCACCCCGGGGCTTCACCGCAATTGAAATAATTTCATGTAAGCCTACTTATGAACACTTCGTCCTTTCCAGGCCCATCCCATGACACGTAACGATACCCATATATATTTCTACAATCGGCGCCAAAACAAATGAAACAAAATCCCTACGTAGCTGATTTCATTACCTTTTATCCATCTCACATGGTAGCCGCTCTTCCCCTTTCCCCCACACTTCAATGTTGGTTGGGAAAAGCTGACCAATCCTGAGTAAAACAACATTGAAACGGGGGAAAGGGGTTTGTTTCATTTACTTTTGGCGGCGATTGTAGGTAAATGCTGGAGCAACAAATGGGTGAATGTATACCAAGTACTGGGGTAGACAGGGGAAGATTTTTAGCCAACCAAAGCTCCTCTGTCCCCGTCCTCATTAGAAAAGTTGCCTCCATCCACCATCATCGCTTCATATCCTGGCCCAACTATTCTCCCTATAAAACTCACCTTAAGATAATCATGGATGTCACGTGCATATGAAGCGTCTTCAATTTCTTCATTTTCGTCGCTGTCCATTAACTGGGGTTCCTCGCTTACAGGCAAATTTACGGGCAACACAACTGGAAGGAAAACCGTTTCAAAGGAGCAAGTGAAGATTTAAGAAGGGTTTCAGGTTATAACAGGATTTGGTATGTAAAAGGGTGCTTATTTTATGCATTTTGGTGAAATTTGCATTGAAATCCGATGTGTGGTTCTCAAGATATGAGCATGTAAAGTTTTCACATTTAACAAAAAGTGAACTTGAAGCAAGCACATTATGACATCATATCCCCACATTTTTTTTGTGTGAGTCGATTTTCTCCACAACAATCCCATATTATTAAAATGTGATTGTATAAGTAGCATGAAAACTTTACAAATTTTGAATCCCCCACAGGGAGGTCCTTATCCTATTAACTTTAAGGTCAACACAACAGTGTGATAAAAGGGGAAGAAAGTATTCCATGTCAATGTGAGGAAGTTATATAGGCTCTGCTGTCCTCAAACTCACTTTGGAACAAATCTACTGACTTCGTTTACTGATATCTCGAGAAGTATGAGTCGGATTTGAATGGAACTTTCACCACACTGTGTAGATTTTGTTCATCTTTCACATATGAAAATCAAATTATTTGCTTAAACTTACCCTTTAAATATACTATTATTATATTGTCGCTAGGTACTCACGGACCATTGTGGTGCCGGCATCCGAAGGAGATGAAGATGGGATCATCTACATATTCATGGCATGGGCGAAGGAATGGCACAATTTAGGGTAACTTGCATAAGCAGCGGGGAGACAAACAACCACAACACTTAACACCCATTAATGTTTCTTTCACCATCTTTATCAGGTAGCCTACATGGGTACCATATAGTACCTTTCGCGTGGTCAAAAAGACTAGATGTATTTTGACCGATATATTACGATGGAAAATAAAGATTTGTTTCCGAGTTCTTGAGGGAAAAGTTTTGCTGGGTTGGGAAGATGGAGGGAGCTTCTGTACCCTACTAGTGGGATGGTCCATCGTGCCTGAAATCGTCTTAATTTATGGGCTACATGCAATTTCAAGCTCTCATAATCCGTCGTAAAATTAGAGGGAATAAAGAGAAATTTTAGTATGCAGGCATCTATGATATACCTAAAAGAATTTTAAAGAAATGACCCTATACGGACCCCAATAATCCCAAATAAAATACGGAAATGCGCGTACCTTCAAAATCCCTCTGGCCTTTTCTCAGTTGTTGCCTCTCAGTAGGGGGAGGTTGTGGTGTTACCTCGGAGATTTCACGTCGGACATTTTCGTTGGGAAGGGGTAACCTAGACGTCTGGGGGTTTTCTGTGTTGCAAACATTCTTACCGGAGAACTTGGAGGTTTTCTTAGCCTTTGGGAATAAAGAAATACAAAATAAAAAGAGCGCTAGAACTCTCTATACTATTATTAACAAGTGCAATGGCTATGGTTGGTTACGCTTACGACACTTTTAGGTATAGCGTCCCTCCACGTAAAGTGGACTTCTATTGTTCACACAGAAACCCGTGGTCTATTACTACGCATATTTATCCACTTGGGCCTTGGCAGTCGAATGTCAGACCAAGTTTGAGAGCTTCACGGACTGACGGAATAAACAGGAATATCATGGAATTCAACGCGGAAGTTGAATTGTGCTCTTCTACACAAACCAATTGTCCCAAATCTTTTAAATGCCAAGTATAGTAATGAGCAAATTGTAGATCTCGTTACAAGTCTCAAGGATGCCTACACAGGCTAGAAAAGGTATGGGGGCCGGGACTGATTTCCAGGGGACACCAAAATGAACCCAAGCAGCAGTTTTAATGTTGTGGGGCAGGGTACTTTTTCCTTTTTTACAGTGTTGTTGCCAGAACGGGGTGGGAAGTGTTTTTGTGGGAAATGAACGTTCCTCTCTTGGCTATGGGGCTCGCATAATACCAGAATCAAAAGGAGCGTCTGTATTTCATCTCACCACAAACAACCCACTGATATTCTCATCTTGAATTGAGAGACATCGTTGGAAAATTTGACCTACAGTTTACAAGGCACGTTTTCCTAAGAGGGTGATGACTGAAAAAAGGGTAGTGAAATGGATTTGGAGGAAAGGAGAATTTGTAAATATGTACCAAGCCTGTACAATGACTTCTAGCATACGTACTATGGGATAGAATGTCATTAACAGCAGGTGCTAGTATTTGTCCTCCAGCTGCCCCTCCCATTTAACCTCTTGAGAGTGACGTAACGACAACATTGTTGGCTTACCTTAACATTATATTTCTTGAACATATTTTCCTTGCGTCTAAGTCCATGGTTGGCAAATCGTCTGGCAAACATTTTTCTATTCGATTCCTATACGAAATAGGAGGTAAAGAAACATGTAACACATCGAATCACGCCTTTTCCAGCCTTTTACAATGCCCACGAACCCGAGAATTACCTTGAACAAGACAAGGGATTCCTTTCAGAAAGAATCTTGTAAACCTGTAGCATGCCCGCCCCCTAATCCTTCTCAGCTCCAAAGTGGTAAGCCCAAGATAAGCCTATGCATGGTAAGGTAAATTTTTCACCTCAGGTGTAAGGCGAGTGGCCCTTCTCTGAACTTGCTCTAAAAGAAACTTGTCCTTTTCATAGAAGGGGCTCCAAGCCTGAGCGGCATGGCCAAGATGGGGTCTTATCAACTGGTTGTACAAATTCCCTACTAAAATTGATGAAATTCCTCTTGATCAACCCAAGCACTCTATTAGCCTTTGCAGCAGTGACTGCGCACTGCCTTGATGACTTTAAATGTCCAGTATTGATAAAACACGAAGACCTGGGATACCAAATCGGTGCAGAAAGGGTCATAAAGTAGACCTGTTAGACAAGATATTAAAGAGAATAAAACCTTCGTTTTCTTTGCTCATTAATACAGTTTCGTCGATTCTGAAGAGGGGGGGGGAGGGTGGATTGCCCCACAAATGAAAATATTTGGAACAAACATATCGCTTAGATTTTTATGCATATGTAATGAATACAACTTCCTAAGGGAAAATGCAGTCACCCGAACTCGGAAGTACACACTGGTCTTGTTTCACTGCAGGATTGGCTTTTTTCTTTTTTACTCCATAAATTTACTCCGCTAGCTCTTCGGAGTAATGTGACAGTATTTTCCTTCTTGAATGTGATTTTTTTTTTTTTTTTTTGCCTTTGTTTACCACGGCCGAAGGCCTCATCACACAAAGCCAGAAAGCAACGTCACGCCTTGAATATACACGAATCCGGACATCAATTGATGGTCTGATTTCAGTCGGCCATAACTGGGGTCCATCACCTTAACCCTTTACAGTTGTGCTCCAATCGGGGCATATTTGCACGCCTCGGGAGTGGGCGGAAAAGCGGACGTAGCAGGCCCCGCCTCAGCTTCCGTAGGCTTTTTACCCCGTGACCTTAAACTATTGTCCCTGTCATTGTTGTGGCCGAATTTGCAGGTAGCTACTCGCAGTTTCGAGCTCCACGTGAAACAGTAAAGATCGGTGACAGCCGAGCTCTCCGTATGGGTCCAAAAGGACAGAACGGTAAAGGGTGAAATCTTTCGATTTCCTTGCTTACCTCTATCATGGATGATGGTTGTATACTAATTGGTATCTTTTTCCAAGTTCCCTAAATATGAGGGTTTCAAATTCATGTAAATAATAAATAAAGACGGTTTTAGGCTGATGGACCCCACTAATGGCGGCCTACAGTCACTAAAAACAAGCGCTAATCGAATTCATCTATACAATACTGAAGTATTAGAAAAGGTATACTGGAAACACTGGAAATTAAGGGTAATGTGCCCCCTAGCCATTGTTTCATAAGAAGTTGGGACTGCTCTTTCCATTTACATATGTTGCACGGGGCATCAAATAAAAATTTTACCACAGCCCTCGAAAAACTTTTTTTCCATGTGAACACCGTCAAATAGTTTTTGAGCCTGCAGGGCATTTCAAAACCCACTCCTCAAAAATGCAAAAAATCCGACTTTTGCCTGAGTACCATAAAAAGTGAAACTGGGGAAGGGGACTTAAACTTAAGGACTTCATTAAATTGATCACCCTTTAAATGTATTAAAAATGTTCCTGATGAGAGCGCATCAGAATAAAGTATTTGTCTGAACAGTTGCGTCATTAGATTTGTCACGCGTTATGGGAAACTTTTGGTATGTATCGGAACCCTCAATTAAATTCAACAGTTAACTTACGCTAATGCTAGGATACTGAGCTTTAGCAGAAATCTGTCGGGGACTTGCAAAATATCACCTTGAAAAGGCGGGATATGATATTTGCCTTGACCGATATCACCAAATTTGACATGTTTTGTAAATTTAAGTCATCCAAATTTAGATGAAAAACTAAAGCAGCTTAAAAACGGTTTGACGACTTACCTGGTCACCGTTTCAGCTGTTTCCGTAGTTAAATCTTCGAGTTCTCTTCTTCCGTGGTCAGCGGAGAACTACTGTTGGTATTTCTTACGTGTTTTTTACTTACTTAACTTTAACGATTCTTACCTAACTTTTACTCCTAAGTTACTGTGCAAGGGAACAACTGACAACGAATGACACCGAATCCTTAAATTCTTGTGTTTTTATACCTAATTAGAATGCCTGTTGCATATGCAAATTGTTTCTCTGGATCAATTGGGCGCCGAGTGAACAACAATGTCCGGTAGTCAAGATACGTACCTTGCATTGTTGTGAAAAAAATGCTGTCATTTGGATAATCTTTTTTTTTTCGTTGAAAGTAGCATTCTGCGTCCAGCAGATAACATGCATCGCTGCAGGCTGGTGCTTAACCCTCGTGAAGAGACCCTGCAGTAATAGAAATCACTGAAGCACAAAGCTGTATTCACTGATATAATACTGTTCAGGATAGGGTGAGATGTCTGTGAACTCAATAGTATCAACAATGTACCCTGACCAGCAGAACTGCTTTTGGCGCGAAATCACAATCCCTTAAAATCCAACCATACTTTAAGGTCAAGAGTAGTTCCCCAAACTTATTTTGAAGCAACAACTAAATCACAAAATTTTCTTATTTCACTTCAAAGTATCTTTCATCATATTTTATGACTTTAATATTGTATATTCAAGGTAAACCAAACAGTTACCTCTCACTTTTGAGGAGGAAAAATGTCGTCACATGACTCTCAAGGGCCAATCATGAAACACGTAACAGTCGTCGACACTATCTCAAGTTGGGGTGACTGAATTTCGCCTTTAAGGTTTGCTAATGACGCAAAATCACAATCCTTTAAGCCCCGTCCACGCTATGCGACGCGACTTATTGCGACAAGACTGACGACTTACAAGGGCGTCGTCAGGGCAAATCCTTGGACTAACTAGTATTAAGAGCAGAGTGTCTACATTATGTAGCAAGTCGCAGGTCCATGGAGCGATTGACCCAAAATTCTTACTTTGAACATACTCTTTATTTGTTACGTTGAAGAGACAGGAATACGTTCTGTCCACTTCGATTAGCAGAACTTCGCGGGCTTAATTCCAGAAGTCGGTCATTGTTGTCGGTTGCACGTTTCAGGTTCATGCGACCGAACATGTTCAGTCGCATAAAACTGGGTTGGGCGTCTACTTTGCAACTAGTTGAAATGTTAATACAGATCACATGAGTTGAGATGATCAAAAAATCACAATGACTTATGCATCCCTTTTCATTTGTCTGCCATGCTGTCATATCCACCTTCTATATGTCTGTTAGGGTTGCACATTACCCAATCCATTTATTTCCATCACCAACTACCGGCATATTCAAGGGGTCGGGGCAATTGTATCAAATAGGAGACCTATTTCAATTTGCCCCGACCCCTCCCCTTTTGTCCCACTACAACCAGAGTGCTACGTATATTGTTCCATCTACCTGACTTAATTTCTGTTACATTTGTCCATACATGTCCACTACTCAAATTATGCATCTTTCAGATCATAATGCGCCAGCATCCCCCACTGGGTGCCTTTCCCTCATCGCACAAATTCACAGTTTTGGAGGTTTGCGTATATATTGAGTATGCTTGTAGGCATGCGCACAGTCAAGCAACATATTCCTCGTTGTGAACCAAGGAGAACACGCATTCAAAAATGCCATCCTCAAATTTGGAAGAGCCGTTACGATGCCCGCTACTTAAAGGTCATGTGATCCTGGATAGTTACTCCAATGTCAGAGTATGAAGGGACCCTTCGAGTGAAAACAGCCGGCGATGGTAAAGCATTGGGGGAGGGGGAGAAAACGCCTTCTACCCTTGGCAGCTATCGTGATACAGAGTGAAAGCTCTCTGCGAATGTTATTTGGGTATTCGGAAACGGCACATTTGAGTTGGTGTATGCTATTAACCCGACATTAACGCGACAGTGAAACCATTCGAATCCAAGACGAGTTGGCCCTGTTTGCTACCTAACTGTCGGACTGAGCATTCTTTCCACGTCTTCACCAAATTTGCCAGATCAGACGAGTTGTACCCGAGTTGACTCGGATAATTTCAGTGTCCTTAAAGCCCGGTACACACCGCCACGACTACCTACGACGCGACAAGACTTCACCTGTCGTAGACAATCTGCATAAATCGTACACATTCTGGCGCCTTCCTAAACCCACGAAAATACCATGTCACACCGCTCCGACACTAATCGATGGAGCGACGCTGCACGTGGCGCGCCATCAATCAGGCTATTCCAGGTTTGAGATTTAGGCCCTACAATAAATTTGAAATGGTTCATTTTTTGGCCTCTGGGTCGCAATTAAAAATTATTGGCGTGTACAAGCTCTAAAGTAGGCCTTTTACACTGTCCAAAGTTTGCGTATCGTGTCCTTTAAAAGATTGAACTCGGTATATGAATTAGTAAGTTAGATGGGCTTTAACGGCTCAGTTTCTAACCGAATTGTCAAAGTCGGGCCGGCCACGGCCTTTTTTCCAGTTGTGGCTCATTGGCTTGCTTCTCTTGAGGACTGTGATTTCCCTGGGACGTAGGCTGGAGGAGGGGGTGCGTGCGGACGCACCTCCCCGCACCAGCTGGAGTTCCGCTCAAAATGAGGCAAAAGAATTCTTCAAAAAACATAAGGCGAAAAAAGAAGCTCAAGAAGACTACGGTGCTACTCCCTGACCAGTTAACACCTCCCTGCTCTGACCGCCGTCTCCACCCAGCACGCTTGTGCCTACATGCAAGAGGATGAATACAAGTCGGCTATTGCAGATTTATCTGCCAGCCTTCGTAGGCGAACGAATGTCTTACAAAGGTATTGACACTTGTTATTTTGAAAATAAATATGGAAAGAAAAATATTCCCCTTAAAAAGGAAGTAATTTCTAATTGGCTCGGTATTCTAGGCCTACGTAAATGCTTGAACATGAACGCACAATGAGTGGTTTGAAGTTAACGGACTTGTTCCGTCTTTTTCTTTGCAAAGTATCTTCAAGTGATGCACTTTTATAAGTGCGTTCGTTTTCCGAGCACGCAGAAGTTTGCATCAACTAAAATCCTGATAATACACTGAGAAATGTCTTCTTCGCGTATGTAATGCGTTGTAAAAGCGTACGCACACTGACCTCTTTGAACGATGGAATTTTTTTTTCTTTTTTTTTTTTGCTAATGCGGCTTTAGTTTTTACACGAATCGCCGGTTAGACTGGTCAACGCTAGGTCTCATTTACACTTCCACCCCGATATTTACGTCTCTATTTGGAATCAATTTCAGCAACAGTGTAAGTAAACGTGAGGAATATATGCTTATAATATCTTTGGGGTTTACCCCGTCTTCGAACCTCCAGTTCGTAGGTCTATCACATGGCGTTAGTCTACTCTGACTGATGTAGCGCAAAATTCATCCCCCCCCCCCCCACTATTCAAAAGAAGTATTCGTATGTCTTTCGCCTCCAACACGCTTACGTTTTGTACACTTGTTAAAATGAAGAAAAAAGATGGTCCCTACACGAATAGCTCCTTATTCTCGAGTCATTTCGTTCATTATCCTGCTGTACAGCACAACCATTGTGGGCAATAGAGACTTTTCACATGACGTCATAATAGTCTCCGGCGGCCATGTTGGAGTACATGTAACTACGTAGTGAACCATACGGGACGCGCTTGCTCGTTGAATTTGTATACACCGTGCATGTCACAGTGCACACTGTGCAGTGCGTTCGGCACAAAGCCACGTGTATTTGGCATGAATGTCCTCCAGCATGGCGGTTCAGTGACGCAATTGCAAAGCCTCTATTCATCAACGCAAAATCACAGTCCGCTTAGCAGGCATACGTTGCAAACATGCAGTTGGCTTCGCGCTCAACAGACCATGGGTGAATGCTGCGCTCTGATTGGACAAACCGCATGAGGCCTGTTTGTCGCGTCGAAGACGAGTTCACATCAACACAACGAGTACCGCCTAGACCCGACTACGATTGAACATGTTTAATCTTGCCGACGGCATACGACCCGACGGAATCGTAGTCGTGGGAGTGTTCACACCGCCCATACCCCAGCCGACGCGTTGGGTGGTCGCCGTCGTGTCTTGGGTCGTCGTGGCGGTGTGAACCGGGCTTAAGCCCCGTCCACACTATGCGACGCGACTTATTGCAACAAGACTGTCTTGTCGTGGTCACGACGACTGACGACTAACTAGTTTTAAGAGCATAGTGTCCACATTATGCAACAAGTCCCAGGACAAGGGAGCGATTCACGCAAAATTCTAAGTTTCAGATACTCTTTATTATTGTTACGTTGAAGAGACAAGAGTGTGTTTGTCCATTGCGATCAACTGATCTTGACGGGCTTCTTTTCACAAGTCCGTCATTGTTGTCAGTCGCCTGTTTCAATCTTATCATGTTCGGTCGCATGAAATTAGGTTGCGCGTCTTCTTGCAACTAGTTGCAAAGCACTCCACACTTTGCAACGCGTCTGAACTATCTTGTTGCAATGTGTTGCGTCGCATCGAGTAGTGTGAACGGGGTTTTATGTCATTGAGCTGAACGTGATTCGATAAAAGAATAAAGAACTATTTCGGAATCAGGTGCAGTGGCGGCGCCAGCATGACAAAATTGGGGGGGGGGGGGCAAAACGTTTCGGACACAGTGCAAAACAGAGCTCAAAGCTTGGATGGGGTCCAGAGGTGAAGCCCGGGGAGCTCTGAGGTTTTAGCATATCGCTGGATGAAACATTACGTCTCTGGTAAATTATGTATTTTTTTCGGTTAACCCAACTCCTAACTGACCTAAGTTGAGGAAGGGGGGCAAGGGGTGAGGGCAAGGCCAAAATCTGGTTGGATAATTCCCTCTCTTGCCCCCCCCCCGTAGCGCCACCATTGATCATGTGACGATTACAGAAAGCCATCATGGTGGGTTGAATTAACGTATATAGCCTTTGAACTTGGAAAACGACTAAAAACTACCCATCTGCAATATACTGTTTCAGTCGGCCCCAGTTGCATCTCATACCTAAGGGCTGTAATTTTAAGATGAAAAACCTACTAACTATTTATGTTAAACATTTTAAAAATACCCTTCTTTATTTTCTCGGATTTTCTTAGTCCAAAGACAATGTCTGTTTTAACTGAGATAGGTCTAGTGCCTATATCGTAACATGTTTTACCTGTTTTTATTTGTGATAACCTTTTCAACGAGAGTATGCTATTTCTGTACAAACAGAATTCCAGACACAATTCAAAACATGAAACCTAAGCATCTCTGAACAGGTTTCGTTTTATGTTCTGAAGGCGAGATTGTACAATAGTTTTAAGGAGCACAACTTTCAGGAATTTAATTTTTTAATGGGATCTGAAATCCCTAGTGAATGACCGGGCAACTGGTTGAAATCGTCAAGTACGTTGAAAGGAAACGGTGTAGTCTTCATGCGACTTTTTCAGGAAAATAAACAATTTCTAATGCAAATATTCTACTCGTGCACATCACACATTCGTACAACGATTCAACCATTTTAAAGAAGTACTATCACACAGACATTAATAAGATAAGTGACTTCAATCTGGAATTTGCGGGACACCTCCATCCTCTGTCTTCAGATAGTGTATGATGAGGTGTCGCTTGAAAGAAAAATGGATGTATTTTACGTCTTTGTACCAACAAGTTTACACCGGTACAAAGGGTGTCTCAATAGCACCAGAGGTTACAACCTCCTTCGATCTTTGATTCTCCCGCAGTAGATTTAAGTGTGCTTTTGATCAATTCATAGATTTGTTTTTAACATGTTCATTACAAATCGTTCCCAAATTATCAGAACTTTTGAATGTATCCTTCGCAAACTATCACAACTTTCTTTGTGATTCTGATTACTTACATATATGGTACTCCCCCCGCTATTTAAATTCACATTGACTGTAGTCCGGTGAAGTAATTGCCCACACTTTCAATACCATGCTTTAAAAACTTAAGAATTTCCTAGTTACTCAAAATATTGAGGCATATAACACCATTTGGTATATTGGCCCCTTTTCTTAGAAACCCAGTGGCATGGCTACAAAGGCATGGGGTGGGGCTTTCAAAAATGAAGCATTCCAAAATTTTACCATTTGATACACCAGCCAACTACAGTATGGTTTTCCCAACTCTTCCTTCATGACATTTCGAATTCTCTTCAATAAAAGCTCCATATTCGTCGTTATTTGTTTCAAATAAGCAAAATTTCCAGAGCGCTTCGAGCGCCGCACGTCGCAATTCCTAATGCAGTACCGTACGTAGTGTTCGTCCATACCCGTTTAGCTTGGTGAACTTGTTCGATCTTTGGAAGTGTCAAAATCGGAAATTTGTTATATTATTATATGTGACACCAGACCATCAAGGGGCACCGGTAACTACAGTGCTATTTTCATAAATTTCCTTTCATTAAATTCCAACTTTTCTCCAATATATAAGCCCTTGACTATTAAAATTTCGTCGGAGAGCCTCAATTCGTAGACGGTGGATAACATTTTGTAGCAACAACGATCTGTGACCGCTGTTCAATCTTAAATTTGCCAATCAGCCAATAGGAAATCCAGATTCAGTTACTCCCCCAACTTTCCAAATTTTCTTATAGGATACCCAGATTCAAAACTTTTCTGCACTACAAGAGTCATATTTTCAAATATTTGTTTAAAAAAGGGAAACATTTCATCGCGAAAGACAAAAATTTCAGCGCGCTTCGCACACCGTAAATTACGTCCCTAGCTAGTTCAGTGGTGTTCACACTTTAAAAAACGGCAAATGTGGATGCTTTCCACCTGAAAAATGTCTAGCTACGCCACCGTTAAAAAACCTTAGCAAGGCATGAGGAGCTCTTGTCTACGGAGGTCCTAACCGTACTTATGACACGTTATAAATGAACACAGGGATTAACATTGCTATTTTGAGCTGGAAAAGCCTGGACAAGGGATGCGTGGTTCCGAACACTATCTTTACTCAAAGACGGCGCCTCACGGAACAGTGTTACAAAACAGTGGCGTAGCCACGGGGGTTGGGAGGTTGGGGGTTGGGGGTCAGACCCATTATGACCCAACCTTGCAATGTAAAAACAACTAAAATAGCGGTTTTTTTTTCTCTATCCTTACACTTTTCCCTCATTTCGTGCCTCAACCCCCCCCCCATGATACCAATCCTCCCTCCCGTGACACAATCCTGGCTACGCGCCCGTTAAAGAATAAAAATGACACTACAATGTGTCATTTGCCTAGGATTTCAAATCATTTCCTACAAGAAACAAAGTAGTGACCAACGGCCACAGACATGTTTACGGCCAAACAAAGTATTGAATTGGCGACTAAGTATCTTGATAGTGCGTTTAGCATAGTTTTAAACTTTGCTTCACTTTTCCCCTTACATTTGGGACTTGGACTGAAGAATATGGAATCTCCCACCTGTTGTGTATGGAGGCGACTAAAGGGGAGAACTTGAGACAGATTTTATCCGTATTTGAAACAGAAGTTGAACCCGGTAGGAGACACGATCAATAGTTCGACAGGCTGCTGCGGAAATTTTTGCCTCCCAATCCACAAATCACATCCACTGTGGCACTCCTAACCTAAACTCCTAACCCTAAGGAAAATATTGTTTTCTAAAAAAAGATATAAATTTTTCTGTATTTCTCAACTCCTATTCTCAAATTACTTGCAGAAGGCTATCCATGTACCAACTTTTTGGAAAAGGTTGGGAAGGGAGGGTATAGTTTCGGGAAAATTCGAAGAATATAGACGAACTGCAGATCTACAAGGCCCCAGTGTCAAGTAATTACGGCAAGTATCATTATTTCCTATTGAAAGTCATTCACCGGATTTCCCAACAAAAAGGCTTGTATAAGTTAAACCATACAATCCCCGTGTTGTTAGTGTAGGGGTATGTCACTGCCCGTCTGGGAAATTATCGTTTTTTTGTTTGAAACGAAGGCAGATTGTTGAAAAAATCAAAATTTCCATCTTTCCTTGCAAAAATTTAAACTTTTTCATTCCAAATTTTCTTCAATATAAGTTCCAGCTACAAACATTTGTGAAAAAGAAAGGAAAGCAAAAAAGGAAAGGAATATGATGAAAAAATCAAATTTTGTTTCAAGGGAATTGATCCGATAAAATTAATAACCTCAACACAGCTTTACGTCCCTACGATGTGCTTTATTTTGCTTATAGGAAAAATGAACTCTTTGAAAAATACGATGGATGGGTGTCATTTTTAAGTTTGAATTTCACTCTGCAAACAGCATTTTCTTCCATTTTTTGGTTCTCTTGCCAATTTTTCAGCTTCTTAACAAAGTACAAAATAATTTTATCTGTATATAAATAGCAAGCAAGCTTTGTTGTAGAATTGTTGCATTACATGCTTAAGATTTGGTGTTTACGCTGTACAGCACGTCTCACAGACAAAAATAATTACTCTTTTCATAGTACAATACTCTTATTCTTCTTTTTCGTAAAAAATATGCAAGTTTTGAACTTTTCTAAAAATGCATAGTAAAAACAAATTTTCGCCACTTTTGTTTAAATAGCAATCATTCGATTAGCCAAGCTAAATAAAGATATTTCCTCCTTTCAGACGTAAATTATTCTAACATGTATTTTAGCTTTCGCGTTTTTGTAACTGTGACGCGCACTGAATGAAGGAAGTATAAGTAACAGTTGAGGTGAACATTGGCTTTTCTCTGATTCGGACTTTGTCTTATCGCTTCTTTTAAAATTTGGATTTCTAAGACAATATTACCAATCAAATCTCGGCAGGTAAGCTAATGATCTAACCATTCTGTTCAGACCTCATGTTATTAACGAAATGACGAATATTCATCGCAACTTATATTTAATAGTTTCAAGGAATTTCCAACTGATTTCAAATATGTTCAAATATTTTGCAGTTTTCGTAAATATCGCCATTTTTCATGCTGCTCTGTATAAACAATAGAATAGGGAAAATAAGTCAGGGAAACACAACTCACAACTGTAAAAAATGCCGTGGCCGGCCTGACTAAAACCAATTCGTTAGAAACTGGGTCGTAAAACTCTAACCAGGGCCGTCACCAGGAAGGGTGCGGAGGGTGCGTTCCCCCCTCCAGACCTGCCCGCCGCCCCCCCAAAAAACAAATTGGGGCCAAAAAAAAAATTGGGGGAGGGGCGTCGCCACCGGGTGTGGAGATTTTATTTTTAAATGCGGTCGGATCGAATTGTGCATGGAACGACCAAACGGCAATCTTTCCTACGTTTTCACTACTTCTAGACTATCATATAGCGAAGTTTCAGCTCGTCGTCGATCTCCGTATCTTCGAGAGATCTATCACTATTCGCGTCTGTGAATCCAGGGCGGCATTTCCATCAGTCATTTCCGCTCTACTTTCCTCCCAGCCTAGGTTTTGAGTTCGAAGTATCGCAGGCCATAGCACAGTTTTAGTTCGCCTCATTTATAGTCAGTTCGTAGCAGTACGGGTTGTCGTTTTACGCTACCGAATCCTTCTGACCGCGTGCTTGGTCTACGGTAAGAGCATCCGCCTCTCACGCGGAAAGCCCTGTTCGCTTCCCGGGTCATCAGTGGCGTGGGCTAGCCCCCTCCCCGATTTTCTTCAGGTCCCCAAGATTTTTTTGCCTCCTGATAAAGTAATTGAGAAAAAATAGTGTTTTAACGGAAAACACTTTGAAGTATTTCCTTCAAAAAAAGTAAATAAATAAAATGTGTAACAATTAATAAAACATGCATGAATGTGTGTAAAACACGTTATGTGTGCACGTATGGTATCAACTAATGACTTCTATGTCGTGCCTCACTCCTTTCCATGACAAGTGCCACTGTGAAACGACTTCTTCAAGAAGTCCTTATTTTACTAGTTGGTACTGGCGTCCGGGCGGATTTGTAAAATGTACACAAGGTCCGCATTTCATGTGTTTCCCGCATGATCCATACTTCGAATTTGCAGTTAAAATTTTTTGAGAGATTTTAATTTTTAGATATTTCAATTATGACTAGGTAATATACCGATGACTGAACAAATACTGCACCATTTTCTATTTAAACACCACTGAAAACCGGAAAATATTATTTCTTTGGTAGTATGTATGTCACGTGTAAAATCTCTACAAAGAATAAAAATGAGAATTTTGAAAATTTTCATGTTCCCCAAATAGGAAAATTCAAAAACGTAGGCCTATAATCAGTTCAAAGTTTTGCGAAACATAGCACCATTTTACAGCAAAT
The DNA here is from genome assembly GCA_037179385.1 of Holothuria scabra. Lineage (NCBI taxonomy): Eukaryota > Metazoa > Echinodermata > Holothuroidea > Aspidochirotida > Holothuriidae > Holothuria > Holothuria scabra. The sequence goes on from CM074181.1 coordinate 32,561,322, forward strand.
ATAACGCAAATATAACGCAAAAAAGTTGGTGAGGAGGGCACAACTAATTTTGGTTTCCCTATTGAAGCTGAAATCTGTTCAAATATTGCCGCATTTGCGATCTACGTTCTCCTGAATTTTCAAAATTTTTCCCGAGAGAAAGGGAGATACCGGTTCCCTTCAGTTCTCATCCTACAGGCCATGGCACAGATCAGAAATGCCCAAATTTTGGGTCCCCAAAAAGTGTATGTATTAACATTTTTCATAGATTGATTTTTCATTCACACTATTTGAGAAGTGGCAGACATGAGATTCGTATTTCAAGGCTGGGCGCAACCGGCTTAAAACACTTGGGAAGTGCCGTTTCCAGCCATCTGGAGGGTTTGTAAAACCCATAATTTTCTTACACGTTCCGCCCCAACCGATGGTCGCGCTCCGCTTAGCTATCTCGGAGGTACCAGCCCCTCCCCACTAATTATTACCTAGCCCCTCGGAAATTCCATCCTGGGCTACGCCACTATTTGTCATACCAAAGACTCTAAAAAAGGAATCTACTGCCGTTGTACGTAATGCTCAGCATGAGCAATGGAGTAGGGGAAACAATCCAGGGAGCCGCAACTGGAAAAAGACCGTGGCCGGCTCGACTTGAACCAATAGGTTGGAACTGGGCCGTTAAACTCTATCTAACTAGCTAACTAGCTACCGAATCCTTCGCAAATTTAGCAGTACAACACTGTGGCCTAGTTATAGTCTAGTCCAGGTGCCAGTATTTCTTTTCACAGGAATCAGTCATTTCATCCAAGTTGTGTATTAGGGTAAAACATTTTATAGTTTATAGTCCCCGTCAGGACATTGATTCATAATCGTGGACAGACTCATTACTGGAAGAGTGAACCAAATTAGAAACCGACTAAATTTTGAACTGTGAGTAATTCATACTTAATACAGTTGACAATTGTGTTAGGGGTCAAATTTATTTTTGAGTTAATCATTCATATGTGTTTTCAAGGAGAATAAAATGATTACAATTATCAATCACCCTCCCCGAAACAGTTAATCCTACGCCTGAATTTCCTCTCTTGGTATGCACCAGATTGTGCCATTTTAAGTTGAAAAATTGCAAGGCTCCCAACCATGCGAGGGGTCCCATGTCCACCCCCTTCTGCTACTTCGTGGCCTCGTCCACAACAATTTCCTCACTCACATGCTCGAGTTTCAAAACGCACCCCCTTTGAAAAAAGCTGGTGACGGCCCTGCTAACTAACCAGGCTAATGAACAATATAGTCTTTTTCTAACTCTGTAGTTTAATCAGGATTAGCAGCTCCCTGGTTTAATATACAAAGAACCTGTAGCGTATTTCAAACCAATTTGTAACAAATCAAATGTTTTAAAACAATATCGATGATGTCTACATTTTTACATAATAGGCCTATTATATTTCATGCAGATAAATATAAAGAGTGTGTTATCAAAACGAATTAAGACAGGTTGTGGTTATTTATTTTGCAAGCCACATGTCAAGTCCATTGCAGGATCATGTGTGATGTTACGTGGACGGATTTATTTTTTATTTTCTTGCAGTTGAAACATAAAAATGTCCTCAAAGGTGTTTTACTTGGTCATAACTGTCATCCAGTATTCCCCGTCACATTTCCAAGGTAAGAGTTTATCTTAAAGGTGATATGCAGTCACCATAAGATGAAGTAGTGTATTTAGTAGACATTCGCGTTTCATGATTGGCTTTAGAGAGTCATGTGACAACATTTTTTTCTCCTCAAACGTGAAATTTACTTTTAGTAACTGCTTGATTTATAGTCTTAGATATGTAAGTCCTGAAATATTATGGAAAATATTTGAAGAGAAATAATAGGAAACTTGTGTGAGATTTAGCTGTTGCTTCAAACCAAGTGTGGGACGACTGCTTCTTACCCTCTAAGTTATTATTTTATGAAATGCATCTTCCGCCAATTGCTTATTTTGGGGTGGACATTTAGGGAGGGGGTGATTCGTGTTATTCATTTTAAACATTATAAAACATGTTAGACGAACGATTCTTCTTCGGTCTAGTTGAAAGATAACATCATGAAAAGAAACTGCTCTAGTCTGACTTTCTTGCTTCAGGCAGTACAGGAACGTTTCGCGCATGACAGGCCTATCTCGTAAAGGGCTGAAGGCGTGATGGTAGGGGATTGATCACTCAAAGTGTTTTTTAAATGGACGTGGCTTATTAGAAGCAGGGCTCGTAACGTTTGATTGGCACCCTTCGATCCGCTTTGCCAAAGAGTCGATGGGCATTAGGAAAAACTATAATCAAATTACGCCATATTCGGAATTTTCATGTTTTTGTTATTAACATGCCATCGTAATACAAAGGGGTCGAACAAAGTTATTAAATGAACAGTATTATTCCTTTTTGTAAAGTCCTTCCGACCCTCTGGCAAAGGGCCTTTCGGCGAAACCAAAACTTTTACTGCTTCCCGAAAAAGCTATTACATCCACTAAAGGACAACACGTGACCAACCTCACGGACCTCAGACCGTTTTCATTATTGGTCTGTCATGCATAGCTCCATTCTAGACTGGATGAAAAGAACAGATACTACACATGATCCTAGCCAAACAATATTATAGCTTTTGTTTTCTCTTTACCTTATCGGGTTGGATAATTTGCTTTCGGATTGCTTCAAACTACAATTTTGGCAGTAGTCTACAAAAACTCTCAATTAGCACAACTGTTTGAATGATAGCAAGTTAAAAAAAAAATCAGAGTACTGCAGATCATATTTCACAGCATGCTCTGTACTGAGAGTCTTTTAATCACACATCGGGGTCTTACAAGCTCACCCAGAATCAATAAACTGAAGTTGTGTCTGGATGAGGAAAAGTTTCAGACAGTTGTGGGATGAGCTTAAGTAAAGTAGGTTAGGAGAATTGAAGCTGTCTTGGGTGCGATGATTAGGCCTTTGAATGTCTGGAGCTAGTGAAGGGACACTTACTAGTGAAGAGCCAGGGGTAAAATCAGACGATTAGCTACTCCCAAATTCTGTTCCACAAGTAATATCCGGGGTGGAAGGACAACAAATTTAGAAGACCAACCTCATGACCTTCAGACTTCAGATATTTACATCTGAGCCTGCCATGCGAGACTCCCATCTAGACCTGGTTGTCCGTTTCATAAAGTCTCGAATCTCTTGGGAAGGGGCTGAAACGTTAAGAGGCGAAATCAAGCAAATATTCAAGCAGCAAGCCAGTAAAAAGAACTTTCAGGTGAGACCTTGCAGTTAAGGAAAACATTTTTAAAGATAACACACATCGATGTCCTATTTTCATTAGATATCCTAGTTAATCGATTTAATCAGCTATGTTAATATCATCCATTCTTTTCTGTTTACTGTGATCCATTCTATATATATATATATATATATATATATATATATATATATATATATATATATATATATATATATATATATATATATATATATATATATATATATATATATATATATATATATATATATATATATATATATATATACATATATATATATATATATGAACCCTAAAGAAGCTCGTGATCGTCTATTAAAGTTCGTTCATGGGCCCGGGACGCGCTGCCTAAGTTTTTAAGTCAATGAAGGTCGATATTACGACTCCTAGCACATCTCTGAACTATTCAATATAAGCACGCCAACGAAAAATAATATTTAATATTTGTAATGCTAGGGACAATTAAACAGTTCAACTTTCTCATTAACTGAAAAATATTAATGAAATTAACCGATGTGCCCATTAGTATTTTGCAGTGAAAGTCCAAATACATTAGCAAGTGTCGCTAATTTTCTTTGTGTTAGAAGTTCCAACAGCCAATCATAGCAACGTGACATTTACGCCAAAACAGTTAACCGATTCTGCTCTTCAGCTCTCTGGGACCGTACACACTACAGCAGAGACATGTAAGTGACTATGAACACTCCGATTTTTACGCCGATTTCTGATATAATTTAGTTAAAGGCAGTCAACTCCCACCCAACTTACAGTTTTTGTGGTAGTCCAGAAATGCTTTATCGACGTAGCTCTTTGACAGCAATTTAAGAAAATGCCGAGTACCGTAGTTGATATTACAAAGCATGCATGTGTAGTGTACTGAGAGTTTTGACTTAACATACGGTTCTTGTATACTCTCCCTGAAGCAGTAAACTGAGACTGTGCCTGAATGAGGATGAGTTTCAAACAGTTCTGGGAGGGGCTCAGTGGCGTAGCCAATGGGGGAGGGGCAGGGGGGCAAGTTGCCCCCTGGAAAATATTTTGGGGAAATTTGTGGAACTTGGGGAAATTTCAAGTTGACGAAATAATACTTCCTTTTCCTATTTATTTAAATTTTTCTCAGTATAAGTAATCGTGAAACATTTCTCATGCATAACTAGTATTTCCATGCAACGTTTTCCCCAGATCTCGCGTTCCGCAGAAACGCCCTCTCTACAGAAGCGTGAATGTTCTCTGGTACACGTCCAGGGTATTGTGATCAATTCAACGTATACTGCGCAACACTGACAGGCTATAAGACTGGGGCATAGGATACCATCATCGAGCTAGTTCCCTACGTATTGTTGAGATAATGTTATGTTCATCAACTTGATACACTATTGGGTAATACGTTGCTGATAAATAGTAACGTAATCATAGCCCCGTGAACGAAATATTCCCTCATTTAATTATCACAGTTTCCGTTTCTTTTTGTTCCACAACCATTATATTTATATTCGATTTAGGGCTGTCAGCAATACATACCGGTAGCACTCAGAGTTTCCAATTTTTCTTTTCTGTATATATTGTGAACAAATTGTCTCCTTTAAAGTTTTCAGGATAAGAAAAATATGGCACTCTAAGCATGCAGGAATGAGGCAGAGGACATGTCATTTCCTGCAATCTTAGGGGTGTTTTTATTGAAATTTCCCCTGGAGGGACGCTCCGCGCGAACCGATGGTCGCGCCCCGCGTATCACTCTCACCCGTCACTAAAGTTGACAACGCCCTGGGTTAGGTTAGCCGAGGTTTAACAGTCCAGTTTCGAACCTATTGGTTGACAGCGCTATAGGTTAAGCTTAAGCACGCCTCTCATCTTACAAGCTACATGGCAGGTTATAGACTGATCTTACTCTGTGTTTAACCATGGACGGAGCTAAAATAATAGCTTACAGTTGCCTACATAGGCAGGATTACGGGGGCTCGGGGGGCACTTGCCCCTCCCCCATTTTTTCCAGAACTTAGTTTTTTACGTCTTAGTCTGGTTGCTTTTGCTACAGAAATAAACTGGAACTGACAGAGCTTCGCAAGTGATAATTAAGTTGTATAATGTTTAAACAGGTCATATACTGCACTGAAAACTAAATAAAAACAATATTCTTCCATTTAACGTCTCAACGCTGTTTTTTCGACACGCTTCGCGCGCACCCGTTTTAAATATTTCAGTTTCATTACTGAGATGTCTCAAACGTTAAATTTTTCGCCCTATCATAGACAAAGGCTGAATTCACATCACAACAAAAAGCCCTCTGGCTTTAGTTCTAAAAAGACGATCTGGGGCACCAAGGAGGGAGTCCCCGAAGAACCCCAATTTTAAGTAATCCTTTTCCCTCCCAGCACTCTCTGCATTATCGATTCCGGCCGACTTTAATCATGCGGAGAAAGGATATAATTGAAAAAGAGTCAAATTGTGATATTTGTGGTCTGTTAAGTGCCCATCTTATGAAATTTAAAGTTGAAGATAAAATGCATCATTTTAATGCCTACAATTTCGTAAATACCCAGGAGCTTCCGGGACCTTGTCCTCCGGACCCCCACCGGGGCTTTGCCCCTGGACCCCACGCCGTTAAGAGGAGCCCCCTCTCGGCGCCGTTTGGTGGTCTGTCCAATGTTGCCCCCACTTTTAGAGATCAAATCCCGCCCTTGTTGTCTAGACATAATAACCCTGCAAACCTGGACAAACGTATGATGTTTACCTTATTTTAAAAGGCCTTGTTCGGAAGATTAATCTGTTTAATCTGTTCGGAAAATTAAACTAATTAATCACTGTGGATAGGGGTGAGAACGGGCCCATGATGACATTGTCTTAATCCTACGTATATAGTAGTTATGTTCAGGGTCTTGTAGTCCATGTATTAACTTAGGTAACATTGCATGACGTCATGATAATCTTGTTGTTATCATAAATTTACGTATTTTGTATGCACCTTGACCTTGAAAATATACTGACACTGAAAAATTTTGGGGGAATTTTCGAGCTTTGCCCCCTTGGAAAATATCCTAGCTACGCCACTGGAGGGGCTTAAGTAAAAAGGTTAGGAGAATTGCTATTGCTTGGGGTGGGTGAAAGGAATACCACTCTAAGCTTCATTTGCTGAAGACTTCAAAATGAAACGGGAATCATGCGTTAATTTTACCCATGATGTTTTTAGTCTGGAGTATCATCCGACTAGCATTGACTTAGACTTTAAACTAACGTGTTCCTATCGATCCCAACGAACTTATGGAAGTACACAGTCAAAACGTAAAACGAACATCCCTCATCCCGATCCGCAGTATAAGGTTACGGAAAATAAGGCCAATCTGAGACACTTCATTTTCTTTGGGACCCAATTTTGTACTGGGGAACGAGTTATTTAGTTAATGTTACGGTCCAGTTTGCCACGGCCTTTTCCCATTTGTTGCTCATTAATTTGATTATGCTGAACACCAAGCACAATAGCATTTCCCTTTTCAAGTCTTCGATGTGACTCGGCCAGGACTCGAACTCCCAACCTCCGGACTGTAAGTCTGATGTTCTAACCACTTGACCATGCAATTGAGAAACAAGAAAATGTACTTGGGGCGGGGGATAGAAACAAGGAGAAAGGGTTCAAGTAGGCTATGACATATTGGAGTTCTAGGTAAAGGTATTTCAAAAGTTTTGTACGAGAGTAAAGATCACTTCGAGGGGGCCGTAATTGAAATTTAAGTATCCAGGTACCAGCTGACTAGTCACGTCACATGAAGTACCCATTTGGGAAGCGGTGTGAACCCGACTTAACATATTGGCCAGCTGTTGTTGTTAATAACACGAGCATACATTAGTACATAAAAGAACGGTGTCAAGGGCGCTGATATGTACTCATGGGGAGATATATACCTTATTTAAAAAAGGTCAACAAAAACAAAGAGTATTTGCGGTTGGCAGGTTGGCCAAAAATGGGGACATGCCCCAACCCTCCATCGCAGGTCAAGAACAAAATGGTCGTATTCAAAATAAATGTTTCAAACTATGTCAATTTTAAGAGGCACAGCTCGTTGTTAAGACATTGTGCCATTCAAATGTTTTTTTCTATTTCTACTTAGATGGTGATGATGATAAAGTAGTGCATTACGTAACTGCAGGGTTACTCGTCATTGGAGCTGTTCTGTTTGTGTCCGTCTGCTACCTCTTCAACGCACAAAAGTATGATACCAGAAATAATTATTAAAGGAAAATACCGAATTCATTTGACAGATATTTAGCATTTTTAATTTTTTTTAGGTACAAAATGATAGGGCGATAGAACAAATTGGTGGTCGCGTTTCTTCTCAGGAAAGTTCTCACAGAAAGAGATTAACTTCTGAGTGTCGTTTATGCTAGCCTTGCGAAGCGGACGAAATTTCTTCGTTCAGCTCATCTCTACGAAAACACATATTTTAATATACCTTTCTCTGGTTAGGGAATATCCACGAACTGACTGCTTATGTTGAGATTCCGGTTTTCGTCAGTCACGTGACGTTGATAGTACATGAGAGCGTTGTTGTTGGACTCTCCATACGTACTTTATATATGCAGACAGGGTAAACTGATTTCTTCGAGAGTCTCTTTCGAACAATCATCAAACTGTAATGACTTCAATTAGGGCGTATGTAATTGCGAAAGGTTTGATTAAGATTTCTGTTTTGAATTAGAAAGGCCGTAAAGCGAGAATAACTGTACCCAAACTAAAATAGCGAGACAATCGAAGGCTGGGCTAGCAACAATAACTTGGTAAGCACATTCAACAAATCCGCGAAATTGTGAAGCACGTAGCAATCGCACTGTATAACGTTAGACTAGTTGGGTTAAACATTTTAAAAAACGAGTGTAACAATTCATCAGACGAGTGTATTATACAATACTTATCAGAAACTATGGTCCTACAAAATTTTAGAAAGTCCACCTAGCGCAATGAAGTAGGTCTACTTCACCCTTACCGCACACTGACTGCGATATAATAAGCCTGTAGGGCCTACTGAATGTCCTCACAAAGGTCTCCAAACGCCAGGCCTCGGAACCAGTATTTACGCTTAAAAAAGAGAAAATGAAACTCGAGAATATAGGATGTTTTCATTTATTCAAAAATCTTAAAAACGTACTGATTAGGAGGCCTTTTGCAGTTCCCTTTTAGCCCTTCTGTCAACTTTAATTTCACTTCCCAGCAGAAACAGTACATCACTCAATGGAGCCATATCGCTACCGATCGATCGTGTGCATCTTCAAAGTCATGTGATGAGGCTTTTTCGAAGAGCTCAACATGCTTTTACGGACAGTTAAGGACGCGCCTTACAAAAACTATGAACGTACATACAGTTCATACGTCTGTGCATACACAGTGTACGTAAGGAGTTTCCCAACCACAGAAAGGTATAATAACCATGGAAAACCAAGGAGGGAGGCAGCCTAAAGGGGCAGCAACACGGAGGGACTACGCAGGCTTCGTTTATGTATACTTTGTTAATCCAACCTTTCGAACTGTAATATTATACAACATATGTAGCCCTCGTTGTTAAATGCATAATATTATTTGTTCTTGTTTGCATTTTCTAGTTGGTTACCTAAGAAAATGTTATTTTTAGTGTGCATCGCATTATACAAATTTTTTCTCATTTAAAAAATAAAAGAAAAAATATTAACAAGCATATATGATGATTTTCAAGGACAGAATTTAAACTTTCAAAATAAAACCCTCAGGACAAACTAATGTTACAATTGTCCTTGAAATGAAGATTGTAAAAAATGGATAACATTAGCCATATCTGGCACGTCCCTCTTATGACATCACAAGATTTGCATATTGAGCTAATGTTTATCAATGATGAAGTGCAAATCAGAAATTGCCCAGTGAAATTGTCAATATTTGACGGATTTTGATAGGAATTGCGGCTATTTTCTTGGTATTTAATGCTCCTTATACCAAATACTCAACTTGTTATTTTCATTTCACACTACCTTTAAATGTAACATTTTAGGAACTGTCTGAGGGCGTTACCAAAAAAAGAGAAAATGTAAAGATAATCACACCAGGGACACGAGAGTGAACAACAATTAGTTTTGGCACTCAGTATTTTCAGCAGCTTTACTATTTTAGACTACGATAGAGTTTTTCTTAAAGAAATCCGTACATTTATAAGGCTTGGTACGGTTTGGTTTGTAGTAGTTTGCGATTCAACTTCTAACCGAAAGGTTTAGTTTAGCAACGCCACCGGCCCTTTTTCAGTTGTGGACTGGTTTAACAAACTCAGTCGGAACCCATTGGTTGCATAGTTTGGACAAATCTTCGGAGATTGACGTCTTTTCATTTTCTTTTCTTGTTGCAAACTTGTCCAGGCGAAGAATGGTGTCAGTGTTTCATGAAAAAGTTGGAAAGATTAGCACTATCAGTGGATGTGACGACAGTCACAAAAAGAATTCCCCGGCAGTTGTGAAGACGGTTGTAATAGCTCATCACCATGTGAACGAAAGCAGGATAGATACCAACCTCACCACGGATAACCATGGCAACGGCTTTTATTTGTGTTGCGCTGATGGGACAACCACAGACAAGAACGGTTCAAAGGGAAATAACACGAACTTCGTTATGTCCCCTGTCTCACAAGGTGTGCAATCTCAGTGGCAATTTACGACCATTTCGGCGTTCGATACTCGATATAAACATGACAAATCACGCGAATTCAATCCCATGTATTATCACATTACGTATGGACATTGACCCGGAAGTTATTAAAAACTGGGATAAGTGGTAACGGAATCATGTCAAAGTGGTGGGGTAGGGGGACACCGGTACAGGGACATAGACGTGGATCGGTGGGGCAGGGGGACGTGCCCCCCACACTTTTTTGAGTGGAGGGGACACTAACGTAAAATTCCCCTACTTTTGTGACCTGCAACTTAAAAGATAGGTGCTACCAAAAACTAAACATGTAGTTAATGTAAGGGGTCTTTTACCAACTACGATCAATTTTCCATATCAATAATGGCGTCGGCCAATACTTGTGCTTAGCATTCCTTCCAGCATGTTTATTTTGCAAATGACAAAAATTTTTGCTCGCGGCGACTTCTTGATGTTCTTCCTAACAAACATACTTTATTCATCGGTCTCTTATCTGTGATTATGTCGATTGTTCGTGTTCATAGACCAGCAGTTGTGGTTATGTGAAGGAGCGCAACATTCAGGAATTTAAAGAAAAGAAATCGTCCCCTACTATATGTTTTAATGAAATCTGTAATCTATATGGAACAACCAGACATCAGGCTGTTTTGGCAAACACATTTTAAGGAAACCGACAATATTTCAGTGCACAGTCTGCATGCAACTTTTTCTGGAACGTCAATGATTTCTAACGCAAAATTTCGACAGGCGCACACCACAAATTCGTTTAACGATTCTACCATTTCGTATTTGGACCATTATCAGAAAGGTAAAATCACAGGGATGTTTGCTTGATAAGATACTTTAATCTGGTATAAGAGGTACACCTCCATTTTCTGTTTACAGAAAGAGTATCATGAGGCGTCATTCAGAAAGGTAATGGATGTATTTTAATGTTTTTGTGTCAACTATCTTACACCGATGTGCAACAGTGTCTCAGTAGCACCATTGGGTATACCATCCCCTCTTCAATATGTGATTTTTCCACAGTAGATTGAAGTGTGCTTTGGAAAAATTCACGGATTTATTTTCATTATATTCATTTAAAATGGTTCCCATGATCACAATTTTTTGTTATGAGTCTGATCACTTTTTGAGTACACATTGACCCACTCACATCGAGCGAAGTCCGTTGAAGTAATTACTCACATTTTCAAGACCATGCTCTGAAAACTTTAGAAGTTTCCTAGTAACTGAAAATAATGGGTGGATTTACAACCATTTTGCACCAGGGCAACTTTTCTTCGACACCCTGTGGCGTAGCTATGAAGGGAACGCGGGGTGGGGGACTCTGAAAAATGAAGAATTCGAAAAATTGCCATTGCCATTGCTATGTGTGGTTTTCCCAACTCCCCCTTCATGAAAATCAGAAAATTTAGATGCTTGCCCCTAGTAAAAGTTCTAGCTACGGCACCGTAGATACCTTACCAGGACAGGAGAAAAAGCTGGGCTGTCCCCACTCTGAAAATTAAATCGACGCCCATGGACAGGTAGGTAAGTCGGTGTCGTTATAATTCCTGAAAAAGACGCCAAAACGTTTCCTTTAGGTCAACGTGTAAAGAAAAATGCTATGTAGCCTCAGGCTACATAGCATAGTACCATAAATCTCATCTTAAGCCTAGGTACCTCTATTTTGAATACATTCCGTAATACTATAGCAGAACTTAATATGGAGTTGTCAATGTATGGGAAGGATCTTTCATAGATATCCTAAAAAATTAGTCTTAAAATTGCTGGCAAGAATGATGGTAACCCGATTTTTTGTTGGAGGGACAGGATTTTCCCGTAAAAATACTGAAGGAGGAATATTGTTTACCTACAAACTTCGACCGGGTTCCCTGACCCTTCCCTTTCATTACTTGGGTTACTTGTTAGAGATCTGGGAGATAAAAAAACGGAAATGCAGACCGTTCACTTTCAAAGTCCAAAAGGCTGAAACTAGGAACGAATCTAAGAAAGAAATGCAACCGAGTCTCTAAAACATATCAGAGAAAATTAACTGAGTTTTGGAAATGTGTCATTTTGGCAGTTCATTTAAAAAGTTACTGTGAAAATTACCGCCCTTTACCCTTTGCCATGTGTCTAAAATGTAATAATCATGTGTAATAATTGGTTTTCATTTAACGATAATCACTATTTAATCAAAGGTTCGAGCAAATAATCATGAAGACTTCTTACGATCTTCACATACCCTGATCCCAGAAAATCCGGCGGCTCCCCCTTCAAATAGAGGCTTAAACCACCTCCTCCTGAACACACCTAAAAACTTCTTATTTTATTATTAATAAAGAAGATTGTAAGCTTACCCTGACTATTGACCTACTGAGTGTACTGACATGTAAATTTTACAAATTGACGACTTTTTATAATTTTTATATGTTAGTTTTATTATATCTTCTTCATTTTTATGCAAATATTTTTAAAGCATGTTTTATAAATAGTATTTAGATATCCAATACAATTGAAAAAAGCCAAGAAAATGGCAAGCTTGTATCAAATAAATGTGACGGTTGGTTAAAAGGATATCCCTTATATTGAAATTACTTTTTTGTGCCTTAAGTGTCTTGAACAGTCGTTGTTGGTTAACATGATAATAGTAAGGAACGCTGAACGTGTCATTGGTACAGTTCTCACTCCCATTCACATTCTCTACAAGAATCGCACACTGGTGCGTGTGGAAAATATATTGGAGGATGACTCACATCCAGCCCATAAATATTTTGAGTTTTTGCCATCTGGCTATAGGCTACGTTGTACCAGGGGATCAAAGAGGCTGACGACTTCTTTTTATCCATCTGCCATTAAACAGTACAATGACTCCTGCAGACGTTAGCCAGTGCCCTCTTTTGTCATATTTCATAGTTCTTATATTAGGGTTTAGTGCAATTGTGTTTATTTTTTTATTATTGATCTCTTGCCATATTTTCTTTTATCTATGCATAATCATATTACTTATTTTACATTGTTGTCTTACTGTTCATTTTATTGTTTTGAGCTCTTAATAAAAATTTCCACTGTATTTTATGATGCTGTTGGCTGAATAAATAAAATATCTATCTAAATATCTACATGATGAAACACTGAAGGAGACAAATACTGGATACCAAACGCAAGAGACTATACAAAGCAAGGATAAGATCCCATTAGATGATAGGGACAGTTTATTTAGTTTGATCTCGAATATTCATCTGAATCAATTGTAGTTTTAAATTCAGTCGCGAATCCAGTCTTTTTGAAGGGGGGGGGGGGGGGGGTTGGGGTTCCTGTACATTTCCCACACAGAGCGATATTGGTTCGCTTTGAAAAATCGAGGTCCCTCTGACAACCGGAATAATGGTGACACTTTACAAGCGTTTTGAGTAGGATTTAAAAGTTCAAGCATTCCTTATTTTGAACCATTTTGCAAAAAAAAAAAAAAAAAAAAAAACTGAATTGCAACAAAAATGAGAGAATTGCAAAATGATCAGGACATTACCAAACAAAATGAGATGTAAAGAAGGCTAGTGGAAAATGAACTTAGAATGGATTCCCGCAAACTAGTATCACATAATTGCAACATGGGACTAATTTAACTTTTACATGCAACTTCAGTAACCGGAGTATATCCTTTTCAACTTCAAGGGAACATGACAATCAGGAAATGCATCTCATACCGGCTACCTATAGACGAATCCAAGCAGTCAAGTGATGGTCTTATTTATTTGGACATAAATGGGGCCCCTCACCTTTATTGAATCTTTCAAATTTGTTGCTACCTGTATCATGGATGGTTGTACCCTAAATTTATCTTTATTACCTCAGTTTCACTGATAATTAATGTTTAAATATCATGCAGACATTAAAATTAAAACAATTTAAGACTGGTGGATCATACTAATGGCGGACTTCACAAGATGATAGGATTCGTCTGTAAGTTTTAAAGAACTTTACAACATTCGGTGTTCTTGGGCACTGCGCACTTGGTTCAGAATCAGAGGCTTAGATACCCGAATTCACCCGAGTGGGAAATTGCATGAGACTAATTGGCTAATTTACATGCTTAGAACAGAAAAAACGGACACGAACAACTCCATACAACTCGGGAGTTCGAGTTATGGCAGGTTCATACCGAAGACTTTAAAAACGGAACCTTCTGCCATTCTGATTGGTGCTCATCATAAGCAATAGAGTAAGGAAACAAGCCAGTATGCCCCAACTGGAAAAAAAGGCCGTGACTGGCTCGACTTGAATCAAATGGTTGGAAACTGGGCCGTAAAATTCCATCTAACCTAACCTAAACTAACCTACACACACACACAACCGCACACACGTACCCACACACCCCAACTTTGAAAATCAAACTGACGCCCCAACTGTGCGCCATCTACTCACCTAAACACTCCAAGTATCAACCGGCCTCTCACGTTACATCAGGGAAAAGGCAGCACACGTATTTCTAAGAAACACTCACCGAAAAACAACATTCTTTTAAGTTTCAATGAACATATCATTACACATTCCTTACACCATCTTGGCCCATCTCTTGTAACTTTCACGACCATCACACAAGAGACCAACGGGATGGATAGTACCAGACACTGTCTACATCAGTGGCGTAGGAAGCAATATGAAATTGGGTGGGGAGGGAGGGGAAACAATTTTGGACCATGCACCTCATCCTACCCGATTGACCAAAAGGTACGTTTTTTTCATGCTAAATTTTTTCGCTTTTTTCTAGGAACAAATATATTTTTAAATTACAAAAATATGATTTTTCCATAAGTGCTAACAATTCTGTAGGCCTGTTAAGGAACATAATTTGATGCGCAGAGAGCGCGCCGAAAATTTGGATCGTTTTACACTCTTGTAAATATAGAACTTGTACTGCAGAAGTGACGTTTAGATTCAGGGCTTCCTGTGAGGAAATTTGAATATTTGGAGACTATCAAAGAATCTGCGTGTCCTATCTGCATATATCTGACACAGCATGTCGACTGAAGATGGTTGTTGTTACATAATGTTACCTAAGGAATTCGAATTGAGGCTTCTCGGCGACTTTCAAAGAGCTCCCGAAACTTTTTTGCCTTTTTAGGACAAGATACAGAAAGATTAAAAGCCTATATTAAAGAAAATTTTAGGGAAACGGCATTGTAGTGGCTCGGAAAAGTTCATCACTATCTGCTTTTAAGGGCGACCTTACATTTACTGCATTGTGGGTTGCAATTTAGGGCGCGCGAAGCGCGCCGAAAATTTTGCCTTTTTTTCCTTGAAGGAAAAACTCAATGCAGAATATATACAAGGTCATAAAAATATTTACAATTATTCACACATTGGTTCAGCTAATTACAACACAATTACAGTTTACATAACTTTTTACATAACGACAATAACGCAGATTTTTCAGTCATTCAGACAGAATAGACTAACAAGTTAACAATATTTATACAATAAAACCATCATCTAATAAATATTTACCTCCTCAACACAAACGATAAGTTCCGCACCCCTCCTTTCACCCCTTTCTTAAGGATTAATCATTAGCCTTTGCACATAAGAAAACCAAAAAAACCCATTATACCAAAAAGAACGAAAGTAATAACACGGACGCTAAATCTGGAAGAGTAGTTTATAATTTTCAACTTTTACAAAAGAATTTCCCTCAATCCTACAATCTACCCAAATAATTACAGGATTAATTTTAAGACACTCCCAGAATAGATGATTAATAGATTCAACCACATTGCAGCATTCATATGGACAAATATCATCCTCCAATCCCCAACGAGCTATCCTTTGACCAGTTGCTAAAATATGGCGAGACAAACACCACTGAAAATCCATTAACTTGTTATCCAGTATTTTATTAAAACTGAACTCTAGATACTTTTCCAAGGGAAAGATGGGTAATCTTGAACCACTTTAACACTAACTAACTCCCCTTTCTTAAACGCTTTTACGATAGACTTGGTTGTTGTACAATTATCCAAAAACAGGGAATCAAGAGAATGCATTAAGATAAGAAGGTCACAAGCATAAAACAGAAAGTGACTACAAACAGGGGAATTTGGCCTCATATTAGACCAAACAGAAAGAAAGACTCTACGAAGTTTAGAGGCCATTCAAAACCTGGCCAAAATGAGATACGAAGGGGGTTCACCAGTTAGAATTGGGAAAAGAGGTTTTACAAATAGAGCGTCCATCTTAGTCTTAAAATTATCCAGACCTTAATCACCTTCATGCCAACAGCTCTGTCAAAAGTGACAGTTTTTCTTGAAACTAAGTCCGGTTTCTTGTCTCCCCACAAAAAAGCAAAAACAACCTTATTAACCTTCCGAAGAACATTTTCTGGGAGTGGAAAAACGGGAGCAACGAAATAAAACAGGGGAAAAGTAATCGTATTAATAATGGCCACCTCCCCCAAGCAGGGAAAGATGACAGCTCGACCAGCGTTGAGCACACATAGTGGCTCTCTTAAGTATGACATCCCAGTTACCTTGAACAGACTCATCAGTTCCAAATGTAACTCCAGTGACTTTAATCGCAGAACTGCTCCATACAATATTGGAAGGTATTACCAATAACGAAACCATGGGGATTTATTCAGATTAATATTACCCCCAGTAGCCCCCTGAAACAAGTCAAAAGCGCGTAAAAACTGATGGATATCATTATCACAACACAGCAATTTTGCCTTTTTTAAAACTAATAATTGCAAATATGGAGCTTTTATAAGGAAGAATTCGGAGTTTTATGAAGGAAAAGTTGGGAAGCCAACACTGTGTTCGACCAGTGTTTCAAATGGCAAAGTTCCGAATTTTTCACTATTTCGAGCCAGTGTACTATCGCCCCTGCCTCCTGTTGTTGCATCACTGCTCTGCAACATTGGACATTGATTTAATTTGACATTTCAATAATTAACTAAAAAATCCATCTACACAGCAGTGGCGTAGCCACGGGGGGAGGGGGCAGATTTTCTTCAGGCCCCCCCCCCAGATTTTTTGCGTCCTGATAAAGTAATTGAAAAAATAAAAATAAAATATGTGTAAAAATTAAAAAAAAAAAAAAATGGATGAATGTGTGTAAAATACATTTTGTCCGCACGTATGAAATCAAGCAATATCTTCAAAATGCCTACTTTCACGAAATTAGATACCGTTTGTGATCTGCACTGTAGTTTACTGCATTTCATTTCGAAAATGAAACGAAAGTCTCGACGACAAACTTTAATGCGACTTTGTTATGTTAAGACCCTTTCTCCCTTTCGAATGGCTGATTGATTTACTGAAAATAAGGCAATCGTACACTGGAGACCACTCTTACACGACCCTTCCTATACTTAATTATATACAAAATATGCCGTAAGCAGATAAGGGTAAGGTACTGCCTTCGGATAATTCTTCCCTTCCATCCTTAACAAGTAGGCCCTTGTCGTGCCTCACTCATGCCCATGACAAGTGCCACTGTAAAACGATTTTTTTCGACAAGTCCGCTTTTTAGTAGTTGACACTGGCGTCCGGGGGATTTGTAAAATGTCCACAAGTTCCGGATTTCATGTGTTTCCCACATGATCCATACTTCTGCTTTGAGGTTCAATTATTTTGAGGGATTTATTCGTAGTATTTTAATTTTGACCACGTAATGTACCGATGAACAAATACTGCACCATTTTGCACATTGTTTCTTTAGTAGTATGTATGTCTCTTGTAAAATCTCTACAAAAACTAAAAATATTTTTATATTTTTCATGCTCCCCAAAAAGGGAAAATCCTAAAACTCAGGCCTATAATCAGTTCAAAATTTTGCCAAACATAGCACCATTTTGCATCTAGGAAATCTTACGCAAAGAAAGTTTCTCAGAGGGGGACACAACTACTTTTGGTTTTCCTGTTAAAGGGTGAGGTACTGCCTTAGGTAAGCTGAAATCCATTCAAATATTGCCGAATTTGCGGCTGGGTACATCCAGTTTAAAACACGTGGGAAGTGCCGTTTCCGGCCCTCTGGAGGGGTTTTAAAGCCCAAATTTTTCTTGTACGCTCCACGCCAACTGATGGTGGCGCTCCGCTTAGATTCAAATATTGCCGCAATTGCGATCTACGTGCTTCTGAAGTTCACAATTTTTCCCAAGGGAAAGGGAGATACCGGCTCCCAGGCCACAGATCAGAAGTGCCCAGATTTGAGGTCCCTAAAAGTGTATGTATTACCATTTTTCATAGATTGATTTTTTATTCTCATTATTTGAGACATCCCAGACATGGGATTCGTATTTCAAGGCTGGGTACATCCAGCTTAAAACACATGGGAAGTGCCGTTTCCGGCCATCTGGAGGGGTTTTAAAGCCCCAAATTTTCTTGTTCGCTCCGCGCCAACTGATGGTGGCGCTCCGCTTAGATAGTCTTGCCGTGCCTGACCCTCGGAGGTCCCAGGCCCCCCACTTGTTACCTAGGCCCCCCCAAAAATCCCATCCTGGCTACGCCACTGCTACACAGACTACTCTACTGACAGGGTTGAAAGGTATCTAGTAATAGGTGTATATGAGAGCATTTGAGTACGGTAGGCCAATGGTTCCTGCCTGGAATATTGGGTAGATGCGCACTGTTTTTCTTGATTGGCTATTGCCATTGTATTGTATCGGTTGCATCCTTTGTTAGGGTTACGAATCAGGTTAGGGATTAGGGCTATCGTTAGCCAGTCAGGAAATATCTTGTTAAACAGTGCGCATCGCCTCGGAATATTAAGTATCGCTCGAAAGACTATCTTCAGTTGGCGCGGAGCGTAGAGAAAATTTTGAAAAATCGCTACCCCTCAGACAGCCGGAAATGGCATGTCTCGGGCTTGTAAGAAGAAGCTAAGTTTTTTCCGATTTTTCCTTCAAATGTGAACACCGCTGTATGAGGGACGTATTGGATTCTGGGTTTCCTGTTAGGAAATTTAAAGTGTTGGGGGATTAATGAAGAATCTGCACTTCTTTCATATATTGGTGGCAAATCTGAGAATGATTGCACGACGACTGAGTCGTTGTTGATACATAATGTTATCCAGTGACCCCCCTTCGTTAGCCTTACACTCTTAAAAAATTGGTTAAAAACATGCACCAACACTGGTCATGTCAAATACCTGAAATTGGTTCAGTTTTCCCCAATATTTGTTGTTTATTTGGTTACCACACAGGCTGGTTACCCAATAAATTGGTAAAAACCTCTTGGATAACCCATTTATCAACAATTATTGGGTAAACTTTAGCCAATTTCAGGTATTTGACATACGTGACCAGTGTTGGTGAATGTTTTTAACCAAATTTTTAAGAGTGTAAAGCCAACGAAGTGACACTCTCCGATGACATTTCCAAGTTTCCCAAAGTTTTTTGTCCTTTATAGAGAAAATATTTCATAACCAAGAGGTTTCATTGAAGAAAATTTGAAATTCAGTGAAAGGCAGTTTACAAAAATAGCAATATATGTCTGTGTTTCTTGATGATGTTTAGTACTAATGGTAAATATCCAATTTTGTCAATTCCAAAGTTCAGAAAAGTTCACCAAACTAATTTTGTAAAATGCGTTCTTCCGCCCCGATTTTTCACTGGGAAAGGGTCCTGTCGCCTCAGTCCCCACTTACTACGGCCCTGGTCTACTTCACGGTAGAATATGAGCGGTACTAATAATAAAACATTTAGGATAGAGTCATGGGCGCCCGGAAGGGGGTAAGGGGGCGCTTGCCCCTCCTGGAAAATCAAACTTGTGAAAAATTATTAATTAAAAACTGAAATAAAAAATTAAAAATAAATCATCGAAATATCTTCACTCACAACGTCAGTGTCTACTCGTGAAATATGCGGACATCATTGACCAGGAATAGCAAAAGAGAAGATGGTTTGCTGAATAGGGAAATCGTAATTTGGGGACCATCACTCGTGATATCTATTGGAAATTTGTGATTGTAAAAACTATGCCAAAATTGTACTAGTTGTCAAGTATATGTAGTTTGCATACGGCATCCGACTATTGATGAATGCGTTGGTCTTGGTTTGGTCCCGTGCTGAACTCAAGTGGCGACGCGCGGATGTAACTGGGATATACATGGTGAATATGGGGGGGGGGGGGGGGGTATGATTCATAGTTGGGTAACGGATATAGGCCTATATAGTCTGTATGGCAGTTGCAAGTCTTATCGTGCATAGGCGTGCGAGGCCGTGACCGAGAGGCAGATTTCCCTTCAACAAACCTTTACATTGAAAATTCTAAAGAACTAAAAATTTCAGACATGAAATTCTTGTTTCAGGGCTGGGTTCATGAAACTTATAATACTCGCCAAGTGTCGTTTCCGGCCATCTGGAGGGTTTGTAAGGCCCAAAATTTTCTTGTACGCACCTAGCCAACTTATGGTGGCGCTCCGCTTAAATAGTGTACACAATTCAATAATCCATGAATGACCTTGCCCCCCTTGTAAAAATTTATGCGGACGCCCATGGGTAGAGTGAGGCTCACTCAGCGGTAATGTATTCAGAAAGCAGCAGATTTTTACAGAGAAAATAAAGAAATATTCTTTTTTGTACATTTTTATAGGCATACTGGGCTTTCGTTGCTTATCCTGCTGTAGGACGTGGGCGTAATAGCTTTTTCGGGAAGCAGTTTAGAGTTTGGTTTCACCGAAAGACCCTTTGCCATAGGGTGACGACAGGCCCGTATGCAGCTTTTTCAGTCGGCGGGGGGGGGGGGTCGATTTTACCACAAGTGGAACATTTTACCCGACGACTATGACCGGCGACTAGTGCCGAAAACACATTCAAAGAAAGGTAAAGATGAATGCGTAAGATAGTTATTAGATAAAAAAATGTCCGCTACTCGATTCCCAGACCGTGTCATATCAAAGACTTCAAAATGGAACCTACTGCTCCGCGTACGTAAGCAATATGGAGTAGGGAATACAATCCTGTGACCACAACTGGAAAGAAAGGTCGCGGGCCTTTAGATCTGATTTAATCAGTTAGTTGAAAGTTGAAACGTGAAACTAACAATATTAAAGCTCATTATACTATGTTGCTAACGTAGGCCTTCTATCATAGGCTGAACGGAACTCCACATCTTGGGGGAGGGGGGGGGGGGTCGTCCGAACTCCCTGAACCCCCTGGATACGGGCCTGCAAGAGGACTTTAAAAAGGTATCCTGCTCTAGGGTTATATCTATTGCAAGAGAGCGATGTCTTAGTTTATTAATTTTTTCATTTTCCATAAAAACGGAAAATGGGAACATGTTTATTCCTTCTAGCCTATAGACCCTAGGCATACTTGCAATTCTTTCCGCGAACTTGGTCTAAATAGGAGCCATGGATTTCTATCCCAGCCTGAGGATTTCGCAAACTAAACTAAAGATACCCAATTGTGGTAAAAGTTAAAGGCACGAAAACCAAACTCTACTCAATGGTGGTATAAATTCTAGCACCTAGAGAGTTTCTAGTAGAAATTGCCATAGAGATTGTTGGGGGTTTGAAGGGGGCTGGGTTACGGGTATGGAAAAATAGAGAGAATGGCTGATTGGCGGCACATGAATGAGTTAAAAGGGTGTTAATTAATTTTTTGAGAGACAAGATGTGGGCTGTTGGTATGACTGTATGAAAATATTTTTTTTTAACAATATCAAGTGCAATTTCATTTTAATCTATATTTTGAAACTAAAGCAATGTAATTTTTAACATTAAACATTAAAGTTATTATTTTTTTATTTTTGTGATCTAAGTAAGAGGTGATTAAAATAAGAGAGCATCAAGTTTAAAAGGAGACGGTATTTTTGTTTTCTTTTGCCACTTAAGCTATTTTCAGTACCCACTCCATGGAGCTGCTTTCAACTTCAAAATTTCATGATGCACAGTATAGGCTACGTACACCTTTTGGGTCCTCAGTTTGCCCATGTACGGCTCTCTGAAAGCTTATTGTGCTAATTTTTAAAACCTCCATTCATATCGAAAAGTTTCGATCATAAACCTCCCAAATGCGTTACAATGTGCGTGCGCATTTTTCATTTTTAGGTTTTTCGCTTTATGTAGTATTCGGGTTGAGTTTTAAGGTCTGGCTAAACTGGATTTGTGATGTTCATACTATTGCACATTTAGTGAATGCTTTTTTAACTGGACACACGCCTTAATTTTGTCGCAAATCATTTAATTTGGGATTTGATGTCTTTGGGCTAAAAAGGCGTTTTCATCCCAATTTTACACAATTTAGAGGATTAACACTTCTAGCCACAAATATATTGACACGGCTAAACGCGTTTCTGGGAGCTGCATGTCACAGGTAACTGGAGGAGAAGAACTGGTTTTTTGGAGCTATGATTTTTGTCGTAAAACGCGTGAAGTAAAGGCATAAAATGGCTCATTATTTTGGGGAACTTCCCCAAGTTATGACGTCACAACATTTCGAAATCGTCAAAAATCATGTATTTCGAATGGAAATCGACATTTCATGAGTTCCTCTCACCTTGACATATTATTCCAAAGCATAATCGATTTAGCTTACCTTAATTAGAACATTTGAAAATTTTCGATATAGAATGAGCAAATGATCGTATTTGAACAAAACTTTTCGATATGATTCTCTGTACAGTCCCCTCCCCCGCCCGATGCCCCTTCGTCCACTTTGCTAAGATTGCTAACACTGTCAATAACAAACGATGACTGACAACTTCTGTACACTAATGAACCTTAGGCTGTTATTCGGTGGCGTAAGAATGGTGGGTATGCAAAGATATTATAAACGTAGATACCAAACTCCTATCCCTACACTGTTAGACGCGCTGACTCCCCATGGAGGCTCAATCGGAGGGGCGGAAGTGTTCATTTGACATGCGCACAGTTCTATTCGGCGATCCGCGTGCATAACGACTGAAAATTCCATTGTGACGATATGTCAGCATGCGTGCATTTTCAAAACGAGCTATATACGCGCAAAATACTTTTCTCTGTGTATAATTCGGGGTAAAAGAGACGCGCACTTCTGCGTTCTGGGAAGATGAACGCAGTGGTTGGGTTTTCGTTGTAAGAGCCTAAGAATGTAAACGCGTGTATAGATGTGCGCTTGTAAAGATACCCTAGAAACTGACCAATCAGTAAGCCAATGAACTTCTAACCAGTCGTTGTGCGTTAATATCCAAACGTTCTTAGGTAAAAAGCCGACCAAGAAGCCTAAAAGTGTTTCATGTAAGCAAAATTTATTGAAAAACAGTGTTTGAAAGAATTGCAATGTTTTAAAATCACTTGCATTTATACTACCGGAAGATTTTAATTAAATGTTAGCTTTCAAAACGACTGATCAGGGATCAGCACTTCCGCCCCTCCAATTCGGTCTCCGTGAGGAGTCACCGGGCCATTTTAAGTTTGGTATCTATGTGTATAATATCTTTGTGGGTATGGCTTTATGGCGACATAATGGCTACCCTCGCGTGTTCGCGGTGACTTCTATGGCCATAGACTTCAACTGTTTGTACGTGATACGTGATTCGAAGCGCTATTCAGGTTCTTTTATTTACATGAGAGGAAACTCCTATCCCCTTAGCTCACTTGAAAAAATTGATGTATCCAAGCAGAAAAAAGGTAAATCATGAGAGCCATCACTGCTTTTGTGTTCAGTGTCACAAAAGAATACAATCACAATGTCTCTGTTGTGCTGGTCACTGGACATTTCCTGAGTAGCTTCATGAATCAATACACACATACAATACTCTATAGCAATTGATTTAAAGCAGCTTATGCTGTTATTTTAACGTTTCCAGTGTTCATCAAATGTATGGGCTGTACTCCATACATATGTAAAAAGCTTTAAAAACTGACGTACTTTAGTCTTTTCTCCGAAAATGAGCAAAATTTCGAAAAAATTCGAAAAGATTTCAACGGTTTCCAAACGCTATTCTGCCTTATTATCTTGCTCTAGCTCCGCCCAATGAATTTGATGCATATTCAGAAGGTCATTTTGAGAAGGAGTCAAGCAAAACGTAAACAAAACAGACAGTGAAATTTCGTTCAATTGATACATACGTTATTCGAACGGCCTTTACGTGTCCAATTTGCACATCGCATCGAACCGGCTGCGCAATTCGTTCGTTTCATTTGTGAACCCAGATTCAGTGACAAATTCCTTTTCACTTGTTTCGGCTCCATCGTTCAGTTTTTAATTTTGTCCCTGATTGTGCTATTTTAATCCGTCCCAAGTTTCAAGATAATGTTCCCTTTCTCTTTGATTTGATGCTGTGGTTTGGCATTCAAAAACAGTCTTTGGGTTACATACGTGTAAAACTAACTGTCATTCTGTATTGGGAACGGTTGTGAAAGGATCTGTAATGCATGTACACAACATGTGTGATACATTGGCAATACGTACATCTTCGTGTCAAAGGGTAGGCATAATTTTACGTCATTCATTTCTTGCATTGTGATTGGTCAATTTGAGATAAGAGCCCGTTGTCTTTGCATAAGAGTTTAGCCGAAAAAAGTAGATGAAGTTTCTGTCTATTGTAATTAGCGCTCTAATTAGTGAAATTTCACCGGAAAAAATCCTGTCGTGAATGATTTCTACCGGGTTGTTATCAAATGGAAGAGCAAGATTGAAGATTAAAGGTAGGATTCCATAAGTACGGATGCGGATACGGAATGCGGTTGCGGCGTCCGGATGCGGTGTGCGGATGCAGACGGTTCTGATTCCATCAATGCGAATACGGATCCGATGCAGATCCGGACGTATAGCGTGAGTGGATGATTTTAGAAACGAGTGATAAAAGTAATAATGAGAGAGGATAATTTCGGATGAAGTGGTATTAAACAGGGTTCAACGTTCCAATTAAAGGGCCAAACGATGCATTTAATAAAGCTGGAAAACACTGAGGTAACAATAATCTGTGATATGGCCTATGTGGATCGAGAGCATGTAGTTCTAACACATGCGGCAGATAACGGCCCTCTGCCACCAAACATTAAATGCAATACGTGGAAAAATTGTCTTGGAGGCTGCTAGACTGGTGCTGGAATCAGACCCTAACAAAAACCACTTGGAAATTTTCTGGTTACCAAGTTGACTTATTTAAGCAATGTTGTTTGCCAGTTTGCAGAGATAGCAAAAGGGTTTCATTGGTAAAAAGGAGGTGTCTGGTTTTTTCTTCAATTGTTCAAAGATATTGTACAACCTTTGACCTCAATTTGTATTGAAATTTGAAGCAACACAGCTGAGGGGTATACCTTATACCTAGCCAAGGCATGCAGTAACCCTCAAGTTTTTGGCGATATTAAGAACTCCATTTTTTATATAACCTTCAAAGTGCGTTTCGGTGTAGAAAGTCCAGTATCGGTATCCGCGGCTTGTCCCTCAAAGGCCATTTCCAGAGACCAAATTCAAACTTTTCTCCTTCAGCAGATAAAAACTGCATCTCAATTGCATATAGCATTCCAAATTTTATTCAAAGTACTGCAAATTTGGGGGGAATTAGTCCATTATGGGAAATCTGCGATGTCATCGTGGCACATTAATTTCACATTGAATTCAATTTATTTATGCTTTTGATGCCTATACAGAGACAATTAAGCAACTTTGTTTGCTATTCCCAACATATGCTAAAGCTACAGTAAAAGGTATCTAACATTCCAAGAGTATCAAATTTCAAGGAGAAATAGGACATTTAATTATAAAGAAAAACAAAGGGAATCTGACGCAATATACCCACATTAAAACATAACTCTCTGTTGCTATGTTGAAAAGTGAAGATATTTTTTTTTCACAAATAACCAGTCAAGTGAAACATTTTGAGTTAGGAAAATGGTATTGCGACAGGGTTTGGAAGACATGTTGTTGGGTATTTTTGTCTTATTTTGCAAGACTTAAATGAAAAGCCACTGAAATATGCTTTTCATTCACACTTGAAACAAATTGAAACACTTGGTCATGATACTTTTTATGAATTTGATCAAAGTTGTGAATATTTTAACTCTCCCAACAGTTTCCAGCTGTTTTGTTAAAGGGCCAGCGCAGTCATCCCAAATTTATTCTCACTATAAATTCTTGTTTTTCTCTATCCAAGTAAACCCTTATAGTTCATTATATTTTAGTACTTCAATATTGCAAATCCAATGCAAACAGTGATTCTCTCCTCATAAATAACCAAATTCAAAGAAAAAATATATTGCCACATGATTCTTAAGATTCATGAAATAGGAAACGCTACTAGACTAACTTAAGTTAGGATAACTTCACTTGACCTTTACGCTGTCAGCAGTCATAGTGAAGTAGCCATGTGATAATTTACAAGTTTAAAAGAATGACTAGGGGAATGACAACTGCTAAGGTAGAGACATAGAGACATGAGTAAACATTAAGAGAGACTTTTATTGAGTTATTTGTATAGAACGATAAAAAAAAAAAAAAAAAAAAAAACAGAGAAACAGTTTCAAAATGCTGCGAAGTTGTTAATACGTGTTATGTCATAGTACTGAACTGTTAAATATAGACTGTCATTGCAAACATAAAACAAAACAAAACTATTAAGTCGTGCATCATTTGATTAAAATGAGTAGCTCTCGGGAACATTTCTGTCTATTATAATAGCAAGTCCACAGTCCAAAAGCAACATCTTGGGATCATGACCATCCACATAACAAAAGGTGTGGAAAGAAGGTCTAAGCACAGTAAGAGAATTTGAGAAAATTTAAATATTTCTACAGGGAACAAGGGAACAGAAAGACAAAGTGAATTGACACAAACAATGCAGTCACCTCAACTTAGTTTCAACAACCAACACAAAGGTGAATTTCAAGGGGAAATGCAGTAACCTGAACTTAAATTTGTAAAGTAGACCCTCCTGTCCTGTTTCATGATTGGTGATTGAGAGTCATTTGAGTGTGTTTCGTACTCTCAAATTAGGAAACTACTAGGAGTTACTGCTAAATTTACCTTGAATATAAAGTAATGAAGTCCTAAAAGGAAAATTGTGAGATATATCTTTTGCTCCAAATTAAGTTTGAGTGTCTGCTCTTGCCATTTAAGTTTAATGTTTCTAAGATCACGAGGCTAAATTGCTC
This sequence comes from Holothuria scabra, assembly GCA_037179385.1. Lineage (NCBI taxonomy): Eukaryota > Metazoa > Echinodermata > Holothuroidea > Aspidochirotida > Holothuriidae > Holothuria > Holothuria scabra. The sequence goes on from CM074181.1 coordinate 32,588,287, forward strand.
ATCCAGGACCTTAAACTACAGTCCGTGAGCACCTCTTTGTGTTTCCAATTGTACACAAAAGAAATAGAAGAAGAAGTATTAATCTTATTATTCTGAGCTTTTCGGGGTTGCGTTGAAATTCAACAAAACTGTATGAGCCAAATGTTCTCATGAATTGTTTGGAGAAGCGCTACCACACTTTAATAATTTGATATAAACTATTTAGCCAATGGGCTAGGTGGAGTGTAATACCGTGTCCCTTTACACACTTGCACCAGAAATTGAATGATTTGACTTGAATGATGACTTACTAACATCATTCAAAACAGTATGGAACATTGTATATCCAATCATGTATTCATTAAATGGTACGATGCTTAATATGTGTAAAGTAAAACCATGGTTCGTTACTGCATACCCGCCAAAGGGGTCATCTCAAAGTTTCGTATCCACATGTTGTTGCATAACTGGATTGAATGTGAATCAAGGAATAAACTCTGTTCAGTAGAAGTGCTGTCTCGTCACATTAGGAAACAAAGCATTCAATATATTCTTAATGTAGCAAAAGTAAGAATCATGTAATGTCATTGTGACATCAGATGTATAAATGTCTTCCAGTTAGTTAATTAGATGGAGTTTTATGGCCCAGTTTCCAAACTATAAATGTCTTCCAAAAATGTCAGCAACATCTTCAGATCCAACAGGAAATGTATTAAAAAACACTTCGAAGAAATAAAAAGATGACTGTTGTTTCTACACTCTTAAAGCGCCAGGCTTAAGTTTAACCAGTATCTGTGTTCTATTTACTCCAACACAATCCTGGTTAATTTTCCAAGTTAAACTAGTTACTTCAACCAGAATAATTTGTGTTAATGTTTCCAGGATTTGCTTTAGCTTAACCAGAATTTCATGGAAAATTTAATCAGAAGTTATGTTGGAGTAAGCAGAACAGCAATCCTGGTTAAATTCAATCCCAGTGTTTGATGAGTGTACTAACAATGCAACAATCGTTGGACCAGTTCTTTATCAACTGATGACTTTCCTGGGAATTGCAGAATGATGCTTCAAACGTGTTTGTCTCCAAGTTATCTTCTCCAGATGGCCAACTAATATCTAATTTCTTTTCTAACTAGATGCAGGTCTAAAATTTTGAGTCCTCCTCTAGGTGAAAAAATTTGAATAGCATGATGGTAATGACCTTGAAGGCTGGCTGATTTTCGTCCCTGTGGGGGTGTAAAAGTTAAATCATCATTCAGCAGTCAAGTGTGTGTAACTGAATACATAACTAAAAGTCAAAGTTATTAAATATGTAGATATAAGACATACTAAAAGCTAAATAACACATTTTGTTCTGCAAATGAAAAAACAAACAAACAAATATAACCTCTATCTTTAAAAAAAGTTTTATTGCTGATATTTAGGTCTCATCAAAAAAAAATTCTTTTTTCCCCCCTTTTTAAAGTAGACAATAGGCCTTACTCATTGTCATCATAAGTTCAAGAAATGTAACAGCTCAACAGACTGCTCTAACATGACATACTTTACAAACACATATCGATTGGATTTCCTTCATGCAAAAAATTATCAGGCAGATGAATACTCAAGTAGTGGGTTAACATAGCTTTTAAAAGAGTTGGAATATTTTGCAAGAAAAGTGGGGAAGACATCATGATGATATATGTGAGTAATAAAAATTTTTGTCTCTCTTGTTATTTTGGGGGGAGGGGGCTGAGGGGGAGAGGATGAGGTTGTGGGTAAGTTCCACGGGGTGTGGGTAAATCTCACAGTGCCCATTACTACTTTGGCCTGCTGAATAGCTGAATAGGAAGGTCTAATCTTATACATTTTCTAAGTGTGACCTTGGATGTGCAACAAACTTACTTTTTATGACAACAACATGAGAAGATGTCTTCTACTGTAAGGTGTGATGTCTCTGTTGAAGATGAGTGATACAGAGGTCTTCATCTAAATACCCTTACCACAGGTACTGTACTACATGATGATGTCGGCAGTCAGGGAGTTTCCGTAATAGCTAATACATGAATCTCCTGACTAACACTGAAATTCCATTTTCAGTTTGATGAAATGTACTGACACAGCATTTCTAATATTGTACCTGATGGGGAAACATGAGAAGTACAAACTACAGTCACAGTTTGGGAATACATACATGTATAGAAATTGATTTTGCTTAATGCAGCATGCCTTAGTACTAACAAAGACTGATAGCAGAGTGGGACTTAAGGAGCTACTAGGAGAGGACATACATGATTGCTCTTGCAGAATGTACAAGTGATCAAAAAGGATTACAAAAAGTTGTGGTCATACCTGTATCTTCAGTTAGGTAATGTATCAGTCCAATTACATTCCAAATACATTAAAAATCATTATTAATTATTCTATCTGTCTAAAAAATGCTAAGCAACAGCAGTATCTCTTCAAAATATGAATAATGCTGGTTGGATGTTGAAGTTGACCAATTTGACCTTTTTGAAAGTTTTGGCAAAAAAATTTTCTTGAACACAAATTTTACTTACTAACTTTTTTCTGTAACACTGTGAAGGTGAGAGCTAGTGAGAACCTCATTTTTAAAGAAAGATGTACTGCCTCATCTTATCATTTTGTACTTAGAAATGTTGATATAAAGTTATAAAAAAAACTTTCTGCAACAAGGTGCAGAACTTTTTTTCAAGTTTCAACCCAAACCAAAGAAAACTAAACACTGCCTTGCTGTTATACCTACTAACCATTTCAATTCCATTCCTTGGAGCTTGGCTGATGAGTGTAAACTCTTGAGACTTTTCCTCTGAACTATTTGATAACCAGGATAAGTCATCAGCCATCCAGGTGTGGTGCACTGATGTTGAAATCATTGTTATACTTCACAGATAGTCCCTGAAAATTAATTAACAAATCAGGTAAATTACAGGCTATACATTTGACACTACAAAGGTTCCTAGCATTTAATTCAAAGACAAACAAGATAGGCAATTAAAAATAAAAACAAGAAATCTGACTGTGCTGGAACGCTTTGAAAAGTAAATGTATTTAACAAAAATAACCTATCTCTAAAATGATACACATTTAAGTAAGCTAATTAAGCCAGGGTTTCGCTACATTAATCAGAGTATATGGTCTGGAATATTCTTCTTTCATATCACACCCTAGTAAAAACCACCAGAAAATATCTCTAAAAAGAACGTGTCACACTCATTCAGTGCATATTCACTTGTCAAGATGGTAATCTTTTATTACATCAGGCAAAAGGATAACTAGCCCTGATGGTTCACACTAGACTAAGTACACTTTAAGCCTAAATTTTAGTGGGGTACTGACACAGTTTGCAAACGTCAGCTCTGTGTGTCACGGGCAGTCGTATCGTACGTGCTGCCGGTGATTTCCAATGTTTCTGTACATCTCGCATGGGATTCTAGCCATGAAAACATAAGCCAAGAACGTCAAGAATTGTCAAGACTGTCCATAACTTTTGGGCAACTCTAGGACAAGTCCCGCCTGTGACCCGCACAGTGGGCAATTATTTCCCCTATTGAATGCGGCATTGCACGACTTTATTACACTATTTTCACAGTGACAGGAATATATTCCATACCTGCTGCGAAGGTTAGCCGATAACAATATTGTGACAGCAAACGTAGTTCCGTACGTACGTAGGCCTATGCATTGTATAGCGCCGCGAGCAGTTGAATATGCTGTGAGGTACGATCTTGTTACGATGTTGTATAGTAAGATGAATTATTTGCTAATTTGTGTGGTTCTCTAACTAGGAATACTTCGGGGATTTGAAATGCGGGTTTTTCAGAGGGCTTGGCGGGTCAGCGGGTTTGGGTGTCCAAATGCGGGTCACTTGGGAGGTATGTGTTCAGTTAAGGACTGAGTTTAACGTCATGTTTGTACCCTCTGCCTAAGCAGATCTAGGCTAGCCTAGACTAGGGCTAGCCTAATACATAGCCTAGCTCTTGAACTTGAAGATGATCAGGATTACATTATAGGCCTAGGTGTTGGCCTATGTGCTACACAAAATTGACATTACTTACGCATAGGCTACTCATTCTTATCTGCAAATGAATCTGATGGGACCTTCGGCTTTAATTCACGCTGGGGCTAGCAGACGTTTTAGACTTTACAAAAAGCCGTTTCCCACTTTTTTAGCCTACGGCTTTAGTGGTAGTGACTGATACCAATTTTGAGTCAGTCAAGTTAAAACACTGTTACATACAATGCTGGTCGAGCTTTGGCCTATACTAGGCCTTGGCTAGACTATGTAGGACTCTATGCGTCATAGACTATGTTTTGTAGGCCAAACGTAAAGTAGGCTAGGCAGTATAAAGTAACGTTGGGCCTAATGACTGACTCAAAATCAATGACGATCAACTCGGGTACCGACCATTGCTAGTTTTGGAGAACTGTACGTGGCCAGCTTACTTCAACTTTGTTTACTCCACACTAGACGTAGGCCTAGGTCTAGTAAGTTCTAACGCTACTCTTTAAGCGAAGTAAAAGGCCCTGTTCATGCCCTAGCCTAGGGCCTAGGACTAACGTTAGTATTCCGACTCACTAAAGGTTACAGCCTATACTCTGCACAGGTACAACGTTAGGCCTAACGTTACGAAAAGTGCACACTTTTCCTATAGGCTTAACATACTCTGCTTAGTTCCTCGCTGTGTCCATCACATTTACAGCACTCTCCCACATTTTGGTATAACTCTTTCATATTTGTACGGCCCAAAAAGTTCGCATCATAGAAAAAGAATGATCCGTAACCAAGCTTACATAATAAATTTATTCTCGATCCAGTCAAATACGTGTTTTCCTCGCTGGAATGTGAGAGCACTGCATGGCTGTGGTGGTCGCAAGTTCACGATTGTCTCTATCATGACGTCATTTCGACTGCTTACCGCATCCGATTTGCCGTACCAATCGCTACATGGTGCGGTCGAGTTTACCGCATGCGTTTCCGGATCCGACAACGTATCCGCATCCGTACTGATGGAATCAAGCTCGTTGAAACCATGTGTGAGCGATTTTTGCCGCATCCGTATCCGCATACGCATCCGTACATATGGAATCCTACCTTAACGATGAAGGTTATTTTTTTTCCATCAAACAGCATAAGCTGCTTTAAACCATCTTTCCTGCCATGTCAGGGACCGCGGAGACGGGGGGCTTTAGCCCCCGCACTTTTTTTGCTGTGTGCATTTTGGACCACCTTAAACTGCAGTTTGGGCCGTCTTAAACTGCATTTATTTTATTGGACATATCGGGCCGCTTCCATGATTAGCCACTACACTTCAAAATTGGCTCCGCGGTCTCTGCATGTACCTGCTATGGAGGGGCTTTTCCTAGCATGACAGAGATCGGTGCAGGAAAACCACACGTACACAAGGACGCCGTGTCCGGTTAAGGTTGGCGCGGTCGTGAGCATGCACCATGCACGCATTATCTTGTCGTCTGTCATGTTACTGTACACTATATGTGTGTACAGTATGTACGAACTAGTCACTGAACGTGACCGTATAATCCGCTCCTTGTAGTCACTCCTTACCAGAAATGAAGTGTATAGCATAGGAACGTAATGCTGGGTCCTGTTCAAGGGCTAGTACGAACAGCCACATACATTTTAGGCCTATATTAGGCTAGGGTCGCAGTGAAATTTCGTCTGCTGACAATGAATGTCGAATTCGAAGATGCCAGTAACTCACATCATAAGATCACACAAAACTAGCCTGAACGAACAGAAATAAATTTGCAGAGTGGGTGACGTCGGAATGAACACTAGCAATAACCAAAAATACTGTAAGTGTAAGCTTGTGCCGAGTTACTTTTTGTTGTTTGTTGCATAGCCTTAGGCCTAACGTTAGGCCGAACGTTAGCGTTAGGCCTAACGTTAAGCGTAACAGTGAGACAGAAGACGTAACGCTAAGTTATGCCCTAAAGGTAAAGAGCAGCCCCCCCCCCCCCCTGGCCTAAACTTATTTTAAAGAAAAAGCTAAATAACTCAATTTTCATCTTATTTCTCTTCAAAGTATCATTAATTGCATTTTATGACTTTACTTTTGCATATTCAAGGTAAACCAAGCAGTTAGGCCTAGCCTAGGCCTAGGCCTAATTGAGTCATTTCTGGTAAATTTCACATCTGAAGAGAAAGCCAATCATGAAACTGGACAGGCCTACACTTCTTCAATTTGGGATGACTGCTCCTGCCCTTTAAGCTAGCCTGGCTAGGCCAAAGCATAGCAAGTTATAGATGAATCTGATTAGGCCCTAGCCCTTGTTTTTAGTGACTGTAGGCGGCCAGGCATTAGTGGAGTCCATCAGCCTTTATTCGTCTTCATTTATTGTCTACATGAATTTCAAATCCTCATATTCAGTGAAACTGATCGAGAAAATCAAGATACTCTTCAGTGTATAATCATCCATGGAACAGGTAAGAAAGGAAATTTAAAGATTAAAGGTGATGGACTCCAGTAATGGCCGACTAAAATCAGACCATCACAGTCTGTCCGGATTCGTCTTTAGCCCCTAGCCTAGGCCTCGGCTAAGTTAACCTGTGTTCAGCTTAAAGTAGCCATAACAGTTTGGCCGAAGGTTGGGCCTAATAGCTACAGGAAAATGTTCAGCAAGGATAAATTTGCCAAGCCAAACCTGTTGCATTAGAAATAGCCTAGGCAGGGCTCGCTTTGCAAGCTTTAGGCAAAAAATACATGACGTTATTGGGAGCAAAAAATACATGACATTATGTGTCCTTTCTATTCCATGTGACAATTGAATTTTTGTCCAAGGATTGATGTAGGCCTATGGATTGAGGGCCAGGCTTCAATAAATTCATTTTTTATTACTTGTCCATCGGGCTAGGGATTCCCAAAGTCTACTTGTCCGCATGAATATGCTCTGAATCCATATCTGATTATCTAGTACTAGTCATTGAATTCCTATGTGAAGAAGACTTCTGTGCTGCTTGCCCAGCGGGCTACAATATTGAGCAGGTCACTTGTCCGAGTCATTTTTTACTTGTCCTGGACTGTTGGGCGGGGGATTTGTCGAAGCCTGTTGAGGGCACTAAAACCTCAGACTCAAACAGCCCAGAATTCAACCTAGGCCTAGTATTAGGGAAGCCGCACAGCCTGTGACGTCACACCATACTTAGTGCGGATTTCTGTTTGACGACACAATTAGTGTACAAAGATCGTAACTTTTGCTGAGAATAATCATGATGAAATAAACATCAAATTATGTAAATATGTACCTGAATCAAAAAATAGAGTCTTATTTTAGCTCCAATTGGATAATCTTTTTCAAAATTCAATCGATTGTGTGAAATATCCATGGATTTCGGCAGGGTATGAAGGCACTTTAGCGTGCATTGAATCATGCACAAGCCATATGTGTCCTGCATATCCGTAGCACTATTGCACTTACACTATCGTCTGTAAGGGTATTGTAAGCCCAACGAAGTTATTTAAAAATATTGTTCAAAAGAAGACATTTCAAGCTTAAAAATGATATGAAATTTGATGGGGTATCATTTTCGGCTCATAATGTTATCTAAAAGGGTAAAATTTGATTTATCATCATTTTTTAATCCTAGCTTGCATCATTAGGCATCATACATAAATGAAAAGTGCATTTTCTTAGCTTTCTAACGATGTATTAATTAGCAGTGTGGGGTATGGAAGTTATATGCCACTTTCCAAAAGTCCGAGGCAACTGTGCTTGAAGCTGGCCCAAGTTTTTTGTGAAATTAGGCCAATGCAATTTCAATGGCATTCATATATGCTAGTATACATAATGTCTTCAGTTATTATTATCTGAAAATAATATTTAATCATCTGGGATGCCTTTTTTTTAGTCTTCTAATGAAAAAAACGAAATTTTACTCAGTATTCGTAAGTATAGGCTAGGCCTAATGGCCTAGTGGTGTACTTGTGTATACTACATTGCTGTTATTGTGAAGCCTAAGCTGTACTTTCGCTATGCATTTCTAATATAGTAATGTGATTATACATATGGCTTATGTTGATAATTATTGATCATTATTAATTAATAATGAATAATTTGTATGTTTATATCATTTTTTTTACAAATTTAACTGAACTGACATGAAAATAGGCCTAGGTGAAAAAAGCTTTTGAAACTTGTTAAAGAAGTATGTTTGTGTTATTATAATGAACATTGGCCTATTATAATAATTAATTATGAATTCTGGGGTCAATGCACTTTTGTGCCCCTTGTCCAATTTTTGATGAATTGCCAATTTTAAATACTCATAAAATTATAGGCAATAATTTTTTACCTTTTGATATTGTTTGAGGTAATAGCCAGTAGTGGTCTCTTAAATCATAAGGACTTTCAAACTCATCAGAAGTTGTACTTCTGATTTATTTAAGTTCAAAATTGCTAATTTTCACCGTGTCAACCACAACGCAGTTTTGGACACAGGTTAAAAAGGGGGATTTTAGTCATTTTGTGACAAATATAGCTCATCAGCACAAATACAAGATGTGGTCATTTTTGATTTAGTATTAGAGTTTTCCCTATACTTTTAAAAAAGCTCATCAAACTTGCAAAGCTATTTTGTTATACGGAATTATGGTCCCTCAAAAATCGTAAAATAAGGGACCGGGCCCTTTTCTAGCTAAATTGAACGTCTTTGGGCCAACTTTGTCGGACCATAACTTGAGATAGCAAGGTCCGATTACCTTCATTTTTTTTTTGCTGAGCTTCTCACAGTGAGCTCTTGTCATTGACATACCTTTCAGAACTCTACAGGAAACTTCATTTTTAACATTGTCTTCCCTACTAGTATGACCAGTATTCATTTCTTCAACCCAGACTACCACCACAGTATTACTATTAGTTTGTCACTTTCAAGCCTTAGGCCTAGGCCTCTCTGTCTCTAGGCCTCATTTGGTCTGCTTGTTGCTGCTGTCTGGACCTCTGTACAAGTGACAAATGCAGTCGTTGCTCTTTCATACATATTAAGGCTTGTCAGAACATATGCAACAGGACTTACTCAGGTATTAAGTCAGCAGATTCGAGCCAGGGCATTTAAGGAGCAGCCTGGGCTGCTATCAGGGGCATCATATAGGATAAAACTGTGGGCAATGGTACTTTTCAACATATATTTACTGTAGGGAATATTCTGTCATATTAATCCATTCTTGCTTTATTTCTCTTGATTAAATAGTCACATGTTGTCACCATTGTTGATTTCTATATTTGCAGCATTCCCACTGGTAAATACTCCATCTGAAAGCAGGGCACAATTGCCTACATGTAATCAAGGACAGTTCAAGACACCAACTCCTCTGCCAGGGTCATCATCTATTGGGCCATCAAGGGCTTTTGGTTCTTTAAGCCATGGCAGATGGCCCAGGAAAAGGTTATATTCTACTAGCACAGCTCCAGCATCATCAAGCAGGTAATGAAATTTCCAGATTGCTTGAAATTTAAATGATTCTGAAATGTTTCCACTATTGTCTATTAGCCTCTTGTCTATTTGCACTTCCTTTTGAAGCATCTAAACTATTTATTAAGAGGTGATTTTAATTATTAATCAATAACATTTCAAATTTAAAACTTTTCAAAATTTCTCTCCATCTTTCCACATTTTCAGGAGAAGAGCTTTCCCTTCACAAAAATTGCATCTGTACTAAATGCACCATTGAAATCTGAAAACCTTTCGGTGGCTATAGTACCATCAATTAAAATTACTCACTCATGTATTTAGATATCACTAATGTGCAACTGGATTAATTCTTGATAATCCATTTTGCAATGCTTGAGTCAAAAAAGTCTGCTCCAAAAGACTATTCAATTGTATTTTCTGTCAAAAATTATTTTGTAAGGAGTTGGGAAGTTTTATTCAGGTGCAGTGGGTCTTCTGTAATGTTATAGCTTAATGTCATGGAAAGCATCTGAACTATTGATTAGACCTGTTCTGCTTTTAAACCGGTTCCTAAATAGTAGGTGTGATGGGCATTGTTAAACAAGAAAATTCTTGGCTAACCATAACCCTAATCTGTAACCTAGTCCCTAACCTAAACAAAAAATACAATCAATACAATACGATGGCAACAGCCAATCAAGAAACACCTTGTTAAACAGTGTGCATCTTCCCAAATAGTACAGTGCCAAATACTTATCTTTTTACATTCAGCCTTTTATCTTTTGCTCCCTATTTAAGAACACATACAAAAGAAAAAAAAATGGTACATGGTACCATTGTCACACTTTCTTTGTTTAACAGTACAAAAGGTGGTTAAAATTTGTTTGCTACAGGTAACGTGGCCTCCTCAGTGTCGTATCTTTCAGAATTGTTAAAGAGTGGTAATACTTGGTCAGAACTCACTTGCAAGTTGTATAATACAGGGAATATCAAAAAAAAAAAAAAGAAGAAAGAAATGGAAAAACAACAAAATAATCTTGAAACCATTTGTATACATGGATGCAATTTGAAATGCAATTCAGTTTGTTGTGTGCTGAAAAGTTTGAAACTAACCTTTGGTCCTTCACCAGATCCTGTACAAATACACCCTTCAGGACAAGCAGCACAAGTGGTCGCACTCCCTCATCAAGACGCACACCCTATCAAAGTACCAGTTCAACTACCCCAGCTGGAGTTCCAAAGTCTTCCACTATTTTAGGTATGTAACAGTAACACAAAAGTGTTACAGTTTTTTCTCCTTCCTGCTACCATGATGTACAATTATCATAGAAGGGATGATTGGGAAGACCTTAGAAAAAGCAAGGGGTTCTGCATTAAACTTCTATGGTGGATGTTTGGTTCGATCAATTCTGACTTCTAGGTAATGTTTCAGCTGGCTATACTTGGAAATAACAGTGGACTGTTTTAATAGAGGCCATTTTGTCATATCCAACATACCGGCTGTAAAAATATAAATAACAACATTTCTTATTTTGCAAAACAGCTGCTTGCTAGATAGTTACTTTCAAGAGAATGAGGTCAAGTGAATAAATAATTGGGAAAGTTTTTTATGTAACTGTTCCACCTAGAACAGCTGTCCTTTTATTTTAGAAATTCTAATTTTTCAAACAGACATTCATGTTTATGTTTGGTTCATTGTATTTTCAGCTATTGTGGAGGGTAGAGGCCAGGCACATGGTGAAATAGGTTTAGCATGTATAGACTTGAGACAGCCAATCCTTACATTGTCACAAGTAAGTCATTCCTTGTTTGATATTTGAATGGTTAGATATGGCGCCGTATAATCTCATCTACATAACTACCTTGATATCTGAACATTGTTTGTTAGGGCACCACAGGCTATGAGTATTATCTGGATCTATATACTTCTCTGGTAGTGGTAGAGCGTTCTCATATAATGCAGGATTCAAATGTTCTCAGCCTGTAACAGATCCCTTAGCCATTACTTAATCATAGCATTAGGAAGACAGTTGCTTTAAAACTTTGTTAACCACATACCTGGTGAATCAGGCATTTGAACCAGTACCATGGATTAGTATCAATTACCAAATACAGCTGGAAGTCACTCAAGCATAAGCAAAGATGAGGAAATAAATTGTTCTGCTAGCTGAAGCACATAATCTTCTTGCTCACTGGTAGGAGAAAGCAGAGGATTGCAGGAGACCATTTTAGATTAAACACAATTTGTAAACTTCAAAGGACATGTCCATCTCATGGATATTTGGTCTTTATTTGCCTTAAAAAATGACTCTCTCCATGTCAGTTCTGCGACACAATATCAAGTTTTATATCTTCTCATTTTGAAAACATGGAATCAAATAGATGTTCCAGACTCTCCAAACTGTGTACAAATTTTATAATATTCCACAATTGAAAATTTTCGAAGTAGAAAGTGGTAAGCATTTGGTAATTTTTGTGAGCTAACTGTTCAATTTTTTTTTTTCATTCTGTGTTATTAATCTTTTATTTCTAGTTTTCAGACAGCCAGACATATGTCAAAGTAACCACAAAAATACAGATATATCAACCCCTTGAGGTAAGCTAAAGTAGACTCACTCACTGTTACATCGCTTATTGATAAAGAGCTTGTACAGGACAGGAGTAAGCATGTAAGGTTTTGCGCCTGGAACATTCTCATAATTGCATGCAGAACTAAATTTCATTATGATGAAAACGTAAGCGTACCTCAACTCTGTTGTAAGCAACCTTGATACCATTTGTTTGTTAACAACATGAATCTATTGAAGTTCACAATTCTGTTAGATTCTGTATTTCTACTAAGCATGTTAGCCAGATTTGCAGAAAGCAGTATTTATTGTTTGCCATAGTTTTCATTGACTCCAGAGGGAACAGGACAAAGATACTATTTTATTTTCATAACATACTTCACATTTTATATTATCCACAGTTTTCAGATACCACTGTCACCCTGCAGAAAGTCTGTATGCACAATTTCATTGCATTAAATCTGAATCTTTCTCTGATGGTCATGTAATTTGTTGTTTAAATTTGTATCTTTCTTGTTATACCCAAATTTATGTTACAGATAATTATGCCTCATACAGCTTGTGACGTTGGCAAAATGACAAAACTGTACAAACTGATCAGTGACAATTTTGAATCCACTCCCATTTCAACAGTACAGAGGAAATATTTCAATGAAACTAAAGGTATAGTAAACATGGTTTGACTTAAATTTAGGGGAAAGTCATTTATCTAACCGGCCAGTATTGAAAGTTGAGCACAGGAAATTACTAAGTGACTTGCCAATAACTGCCAGTTAAAAAATTACTCTGTCCTTAATTTACAATGACATTGACTACCCAAGTCAGAGTAATATTGTCACCCCCTTCCCTCCATCAGAAGAGAACTCTTTCCCCAGAAAGAAGACTCTTTGAATAACTCTTCTGCTTACCTACTTTCAAGGGATGGTGGGAACAGGTTTATGTGAGAAGCTTGGGAGCTGTTTAAGTTGTAGAAATGACTGCTTGTGTCTTTTACAGCCAACCCTCCACAGAAGTTCACATATTACAGTTGATGAATGAAGCAGAAATGTAGATTTCAAACTAAGTATATTACATCACTGATCCTTCCTTCTAGTCTTCTTTAAAAAGTTTGGATAAACTAGAATGATTATACCTCTTTAGAATGATGCAACATTCAGTGTGTGTGTGTGCTTGTGTTTATATATGTAACAACATATCTGACTTCATCCAAAGTGGATGAATACTAGTGTTTTTTTTTTCATTTCTATGAGGTTGTACACAGGTGGTTGACAAAAACAATGTTAAATTGATGCATTCAACTGAGAAACAATTGAAATATTTGAATTATTCAAAGTTTTAAAGATCTCTTTGAACTTGTTGACTGTCAAGTGGCACAGTGGTCTGTTCCAGCTGCTCTGCAACAATATGTTTCACAAGTGAGTGGGTTTGACATTTCGCTCGATGTATGTGGGGTTTTCTAATGGAACTCCAGCTTTCCTTCCACTTGGGGTTATGCTTGCCTCTTAAATTGGTTTAACAAAAATCAGTTTTGGGCAAGACTGAAGCTCCTTTGGACAGAAGCAGTGAAATGGTCCACTTTGCTTTGTAAAATTTAGATTTTTGTGCCTGACATGATCTCAGTGTTTAAGTGCAAGTTATGACCTTAGAAAATGTCTAATTTATGCTGCTTAATGTAGAAGAAAATAGTTTGATAGTTGGAATCAAAATTGTTCTTCTTTCAAGATTTCATTTACCATTCTTAGATCTTAGACAAATATTTCTGCGAGTGCTTGTATTGTTCAATGAAAAAGAAAACATGTGCATTGATTTATTGTTTGTAACACAAAGCAACTGTAAATCATCATATTTACCAAAGATGCCAGAAAATTCAAAATCAGTAGTTTAATGTTGTCATTGTATGTTTTCCCTTACCCATCACTTTTTTTTTTTATTAATCCAGGTATACAGTATGTTAAACAACTTTGTGCCTCAGACTTCAGTGCAGTTGAAATGGAACTCTCATCTAAGTAAGCATGCTAGTTTTTTGTTTCTGACTTCTTTCTCTCTGTTTGTCAAATTATATTATTTATTTACAGTATGAAAATTTTACTGAATGTCATTGTACGTCTAGGTAACATGCCTTTCCTCTATTAGACTACTGATAGGTTTCTCCAAATACTTTAAAATAAGGAAGAATCGTAGTAACACCAGAAAGACTGATAAAGTGTGAATTGTGGCATGTAATACTCCAAATAATGAAGTGAGGATGTCTTGCCTTAAATTTCCAATCAAACCCTGGGGAGCTTATAAATCTAAGCCCAAATGCATCTCCATTCAATCATACTATTTGGTTTGTTTGCTTATTGACTGCTCAAGTTTCTTGCCCAATATGACACAGGGCTTGATTTTCGTGGTTGTGCAGGACAACCAAAATTCCATACAGACAACCAAAATTTAAAAGGTGTTTGTCTAATAGACAACCATTTTTTCTCAGTAAGAATTAAAAAGCAGTGTACTTTTTCCTGATTGCAAGACTTTACTGCTCATTTCATCATCTCAAGATTTCAACTTTTTCCATCATCAAATATTTCAGACTTTAACAATGTTTTTGCCTCCCAAACATCACATCTTTTTGTCATTGAAAACCAATTGCACTGAACATGAACACACTCATAGTTTTTTACCCAGTTGTGCAAAAAATGTTTCGGACAACCAAATTTTCTTTCGGACAACATATGGTTGCCCAAAGGACAGCCATAAATTTTTCTGAAAATCCAGGCATATGGCATGGATGAAATGAGCAGAACTTGTGGTCGAAGTGCCCTGCATTAAGGCATTGAGACAAATAATTGCCTAGTAAGCCATGGGTTAGTTTAGTTTAACTATCCAAAGGATTCAGTTTTTAGATTGGCAGGAAGAAGGTGACTTTCAAACCTTACCCGGGATGTTTGCAAATGGAATGTGGGTAGCAAGTATTTAACAAAAACAAAAAAGAAGTTGAAAGGCCTCATAACTTTTCACATTAACACAATAAAAATGGCTTTCTCAGTCTCTTCTATTTTGAAATAACAGCTTTATATCACAAATTTATCTTTTTTGGGTTGGATGATAAGAGAAACCAATGCATTCATGATGGCATGCGTGTGTATGTGTGTATGTATGCGTGTATGTGTGTGTGTTTGTGACACTTTGCTTGTTAACACGATATCTCAAGACAGGAATGTCTGACAATTTTCAAACTTGGTACATATTGAGAGGAAGAACCCTATTGTTTTTGGTGGAGTTCAAAGGTCATCTGGGGTCACCAGGGGTCAAAGTCTAAAAACCTTGTTAACGCAATATCTCGAGGTAGAAAACTTGGATAGATTTCATACTTGGTATGTAGATGCGTTGTAGTCAATAGATGGTCCCGCTTGTTTTTGGCAGAGGTTGAAGTTCTCCTAGGGTCACCAGGGGTCAAAGTCTGAAAATCTTGTTAACATGATATCTCAAGATAGGAAGCTTGGATAGATTTCACATTTAGTATGTGGATGCGTTATGGTCAGGAAGTGGTGCCTTTTGTTTGTGGCAGGGGTCAAAGGTCATCTGGGTTCATCAGGGGTCAAAGTCTGAAAATTTTGTTAATGCAATATTTCAAGGTAGGGAACTTACATAGATTTTGTATTTGGCATGTGGATGTGTTATGGTCAGGAACTGGTCCATGTTGTTTTTGGTGGAGGTCAAGGGCAGAGATACCAAGTATCCTGATTTAGGGGGAATAATCGCGATTTTCCACCCTCGATTGAGCCCCATTGTTTTTGGCGCAAATGAAAGGTCATCTGGGGTCTCCTGGGGTCAAAGTCTAGGAACCTTTTTAAATACGATCTTTCAAGATAGTTGTTTGTCCATCTGTCTGTATGTTGTATGTCTGTCTACGCTATGTATAGCTTCTTGAAGTCAAAAGGTCATCTGGAATGACAAAATTATTTTTTGAACATGCTAGTATAACATTTGAATGAGAAGATAATGGTGCATGATGGCACTCTTTGAATTGCAACATTTATGTATCATCGAAACCTCAATGCATTTTTGCATTCTGGTTCTTTTTGGGGCATCTTTCATGATATTCAATTATTGAATATTGGAAAACTGGAGTTGCTCTTCGTATATCCCTGTTCAGTAAGTACAATATTGGCACATGATTTTGGATTTAAATACAGTGGACTGCTGCACTTATTCAACTTGGGGTGACTGCATTTTCCATAAAGGCAAATGAGTAAGCTAATTTTCTTAAAATATCATATTGGTACGATGCTTGATTACCTCTCACAACACAGGTACTACTGTCTAGCAGCAGGAGCAGCTCTCTTAAAGTACGTTGAGTTCATCCAGAACATTGTTTATGCTCCAAACTCTCTTAAAGTGGTCTTTAAAGGGAGTGAAAGAACCACTATGATTGGTAAGTTCCTTCTATCCTTTTTAGTACCCATACTGACTGCACCGTCAAGCTGCTAGAGCATTGGACGTGCAGGCTGGAGGTCTGAAGTTTGACTCCTTGCCGTGTCATACTGAAGACTTTAAAAATGGAACCTACTGCCATTTTCCTTGGTTCTCACCATCAGTAGTGGAGTAGGGGAAACAAGCCAGTGTGGTACAATTTGAAAAACAAAAGGCTGTGGCTGCTCGACTCAAACCAGCTTGTTTGGATGCTGAGTCATAGTAACTAAATAATCTATTGCATATCAAGGTTACAGTTGAATAGATTCATCATTTGTCAAAAAGTGAGGGTAGTTTTCCTTTGGTTACTCAAATTACTTACAAGAAATGAGGACTTAGACTACCACAAAGTTGTGTTTTATTGAAAACCTTTTTTTTCCCTACAGATGCAACTACAGCAAGAAATCTTGAGCTTGTGCAAAATATGAAAGATGTTAAGAGTGAGCACACATTGTTTGGAGTACTGAACTACACCAGTACATCCGGAGGAGGTTTGTAGCCCTTGTCTCCATTCCTACTGATGCTTTTATTTTTAGCGATTTTCCAACAACTTAGGCATTTTACGCCTTCCTTTGGTCAAAGTAATGTGTTGTAAATGATGTAGATTTGAAGTATAGTTCACAGTTCGTCTGAAATTTCAAACTGTATCCTCCCCCTTTTTTTTTTGGAGTCTTCCTCCTTTTAATTTGCTTTAGTGTACAGTATGTTTAAATGTATTTGTTTCTGTGTAAGTCATGCAGCATATTGGAATTCAAAAATAATTTATAACTGCAGAAAAGTTTCTGTACATGACAGTGCAATATTGCAGTATGATATTTGTTGTGGTGACAACAGTGCAGTAATAGCAGAGCTGTAGGAAATAACATTTTGCTCTACAAGTTTGACATGATGATTTAACTTTCCATTTTCTTCATTAACTTTGATTCCTTTTTCAGCTCGGTTACTGAGAGCCAACTTATTACAACCACCATGTGGTAAGATGCAACAATTGTACTCGTGCTATAATAATTGCTCTTAAAAAAAAACATGTTTGTATGAACCCCACCACTCTGTTATCTATATGAGGTACAACACATGAATATAGTAGTTGCAAATTACAACATTACTAAATGCTGTTTGTAGATGTTTCTGTTAGTGTTTTCAGGCTCACGTTTTCACCTGGTGGTACACCTTGCAAAATGTGTAATGCAACAAATCACCAATTAAGGGAGGGTGTTTCTCAACATGAAGATGGTTATAAGTAATATAGCATTATCAGTTGCTGCTAAGTGATGGTTCATAAACAACAGTAATGAGAATTAGCCAAAAAAAATTGCAAGTGTTAAAATATTATGTACCTAGTAATGCCAAGTTGTTGATTGTGTAGAATGCTCCCAATTTTCATGATTCACAAACTCTCTGATTCAAGGACTGTTTTTAAAAGAAAAATGAAGCCGCAACCCTAGTATATATAACCAAGTATGTTTCATACATAATGCTGTTTAAAGTACTGTGACATTTTGTTCAATTCATGAAGAATAAAAGCCAGGTAAGCCATAAGGAAGATTTGTAAGTTTAATTTATTTAATCATGGTGAATATTAAGTTCTTTGACCACAGTTCCCTCCAAAACACTTAAATTTATATGTTCTGTGATCAGTTCATTGCATCAGCTGTTTAGTTTTAATGTTATGGTTTATTTGATAAGGACAAATTGAAGTTGTCAATTAGTGTAATGTTTTATATCAGCATGCATTTACATAGAAATCAATTTTATTGGCAGTTTCATAGAGGGTGCTCAAATTTCTGACAATAAATTGATTAATTCCCTTATTAACAGATCATGAAACCATCAAACTGCGATTAGATGTTGTAGAAGAATTAACTCAGAGTGAGGAAGCATTCTTCAATCTGCAAACTGGTACTAGTTTCATTTTTTTCTGAATAAACACTGTTTGTTTTAAACTGAATGAGTCTACAGCATCTTAATGTAATAGTTTAGGAGTGTTATCCTTTCTTGTGACTGTGATATGTATGTAGATATATTTAGCAGTGTTGTGATAAATGTTTATAAAAACTTTTTAAAAATAAAAAACACTAAAACAAGATTGCTCAACTATCTGAAAAATTCTCAATGATTGCGATTTATGTTTCATTGAAAAAGTTATCCAATACTTAAAAATTTTGTTCGTAGGATTTTTTTTAAGCACTGCATCATTTGAAAACCATAAAAAGTTGTATTATTTGCTCTGTGTCCTTTTTGTTCTTCTGTTTCATCAGTTCTGAGTAAATTTATGGATGTAGATCACCTTCTTTCACTTTGCGTTCAAATCCCAAAACAAGAGACTCTCAAGACGGCAGAAAATAAAATCACAAACGTGATTTATCTCAAGCATGTTCTTGAGTTGGTAGAACCATTAATAAAGGCCTTGCAATACACCACATCAGAGCTTCTTCAGGCCTACTACAAGGTATGAAGAAAAATTACATCCGTTGACATAGCTGTTTTCTCATCATTGAACCACATTTGGAAGACAACAACTTTTCATTCTCTTCCATGAGACATTAACCATTCTCTTGAATGCTTCATGTTTGAAAACTTGAAAGTCAATTACTCTTCTATTCTTTTAATTTGGAATTCTTGCAAATGTGAATTCCCTTTTTCACATAGACTTTGCAAAGTCATTCTGGGCAATGTCATTACCCCTCTATTGCATTTAACATTTCTTCTAATTTAGTGCATGCTCAGCTGTAGTAACTCACTAATCTAGAGAATGCAGGGCTCGATTTTGGTGGTTGTCCGATTGTCGGGGACAACTAAACTTCAATAGGGACAACCAAAAGTTTAAGGTTGGTTGTCCGATGGGCAACCACTTTATCTCAGGTTGAAGAAGTTATACTACTGACCATCAACTGTTTCAACTTTTTTCCATCATACCATAATTATTTCAGATATCAAGTGTTTCTGTCTCTCTAACATCAAATCTCTTTATTCTTCAAGACCAATAATACATGAACACAATAACTGTTTTGTACATGAAGACAATAACTTGTTTCCTTGTTGACAACTGAAAATAGTGAAATAGCCTAATGGACAACCACAAATTTGTCTAAATATCGAGGCCTGGAATGCACCCATTCTCTCAGATAACTTGTAAACCTTCTGCCTGTACCTGCATGTGCCCTGTATTCATGTCACAAAATGGACACAGAATGAGGGACAAAACATTTTGGGAAGAGCACTGATCGCTGAGGAAGAAATTGATTTGTGGTAAAATGTTTTCTAAGCAGACTCTGCAGAGTCTGCTTTGCACACAATGTACATATTCTATATATCTACTTAGCTACCACTTGCTTACTTACCATTTACCTATTCCATCTTCTCTTAATATATTAACATGATGTGCAGATCCTTTCCAAAAGAGTACTCACAAAAAGTTACACATCCCCTTTACATTTTTTCCTCAGAGTTACTAGATGCAACTCTTAAAGTTTAACTTAAAGGGCAGGAGCAGTCATCCCAAATTGAAGAAGTGTAGTAGACTGTCCAGTTTCATGATTGGCTGTTGGGAGTCATGTGACAATGTTTTTTCTCTTCAAATGTGAAATTTACCAGAAATAACTGTTTGGTTTACCTTGAATATGCAATAGTAAAGTCATAAAATGTAATGAAAGATACTGTGAAGAGAAATAAGATGAAAATCGTGTTATTTAGCTTTTTCTTCAAAATAAGTTTGGGGGGACTGCTCTTTACCTTTAAAGACCTTTGATTTAAAGAGAAATAAATGTTGTGAATATACAGTTGATAAACCAAAATTTGAGACATAACTGGATATTTTACTTCCTCTGAAAACAGACTTTGGATGATCAAAGATTTGGTTTAATCTTAAAGAAGATCAGGATGGTGATACATGATGACACCAGATATCAGAAGGGTACCCTTAGTATGAGAACACAGAAATGCTTCGCTGTCAGACCTGAAATAAATGGTATGTATGTACAATTTAAAACAGTTTTTCACATGAAGATGAGAAAGTCATTATAATACCATGCTGTGATGAAAATTTGTTCCATTTATTGTCTGTGAATGTTGTGTAGAAATTATTTGAATCGTGTTCTCCATTCAGGTTTACTGGATGTAGCTAGAAGAACTTATACAGAGGTAGTGGATGACATTTCAAGTAAGTATATAGTAAGTTCATCTGTGTAATTGTAACAAACTCAGTACTAGACAGGGATCCTTCAAGAAACTTAAAAAACAAAGTGGGAGGGAGATTACAACTACCGAACCTCAAGTCCAAATTATTGCTACCCTGGTTACATGTGGGTGGGGTGGTGGGGGCAAAAGCTTGTTTTTAGGGCCTTTTTAAGGTGCTTTCTCAATGGTTTTAAATGCTCTTTATTTATGCCAGTTCAAGAATTACCACAGAGGTGTCCTCTTCTTAAATAAGAAACCTTAGATATTTATATTTTTTTCATTTTTATGGAAATAAAATGGGACAGTTAGTTAGTAAGATGGCATTTTACGGCTCAGTTTCCAACCTATTTGTTCAAGTTGAGCTGGCCACAACCTTTTTTCCAGTTGTGGCTCACTGGCTTGTTTTCCCTACTCCATTGCTTAGGCGGAGCACCACGCACAACGGCAGTAGGTTCCATTTGAAGCGTCTTTGGTACGTGTGATTCGACCCGGGATTAAATGGGAAAAACACCACTAGGTACTGTATTAGGGAGTCCATAACAATTCCCTAACTGTGCACATATGGACATCATCTACAATGAAATGACATCATTAGTGTCTGTACCATTTCAAACGCATGACAAAATAATGCTACATCAAGGGAATTGTAATGGACAATGCAGGTAGTGCTGTCATCATATTGTAGGCAAAGTTCATGTTGCAATCTAAAGCTCACTTTTCACAATATCACCAGAGGTACATAATGCATCATAACAGCAACTTTTGTCTTTTTTCTAAATTTTTGTTTGTGTGGATTCAGTGGTGGTGAAACAATTGGCTGAAAAAACTGGATGGCCTTTGAAGACCAGCTACAACACATCTAGAGGGTTTTTCATCCAGTTACAATGTGTTGGTGCATGGTCATCCTTATCAGCAGAAGCAATGCCACCTGAATTTATCAAAGTCATAAAGACAAGAAATACTTTGAGTTTCACCACATCTGACTTGGTACGTCAAAGATACTTTTAATTTGCTATAAAACTAGCTTCTGTTGGGTTATGATAAATAAAGACATGTCTGTAATTTTAGTCTCTGTATGCATGGTTAGTTTGATTTCTGCTATGCCCATAACTATTAAAGCAAAATATAAATACATGTACTAGTCACCTTGGAATTACAGATTTAAAAGGGCAAGAGTAGTCAACCCAAACTTATTTGAAGTAACAGCTACATCTCAAAATTTTCCTCTTAATCTTGAAAGTATCTTCCATATTATTTTAGGACTTTAATGTTACATATTCAGAGATAAACCAAGCAATTACTCCTAGTAAATATCACATTTGAGGAGGAAAAATATTGTCACATGACTCTAAACGGCCAATCATGAAACAGGACAGTCTACACTACTTCAAGTTGGGGTAACTGCATTTCACCTTAATAAAATGTTTCACTGATATTTTGATTTAATTTTTCTCTAATTTTCATGCTCACTGTCGAGTTTATGTATTTTTTCCAACTTTGTTTTACTTCCATGGTCATTGTCCATATACATAAATAGATAGTAAATAATTTCACAAGAAGTTCTATCATTATGAAATTTGAACAAATATTCACTTATTAAAATGGTACATTTTCAATCTTTGACAATCTTTCATAAACATCACAAGAATACTAACATTAGGCTATCACTTCCATTCACTGTAGAAATGTTACTCACATAGCTTTAACAATCAACACATTGTTTCATCCTTCTTTTGTCTGGCAGATAAAATTCAATGGTAAGTTTATTTAACTCCCACCTTCCATTTCATATTTTGAAACTGTCAAAACTGTCAGAACATTTTGTGTCAGTTGTTGTAATTCAGTTGAAATTTCTCAGCTGAAAACTTGCGTCATTTCATTACCCTTAAAACATTACAATTCAGCCTCTACCAGAAGACAGAATTTTGACCTACCTTACATCATTGCTTAAACCTCTTTGCGTATACTTTCAATTACAAATCTGGAGCAAAGAGTCAGTCTCATTAAAGCTGGAGATCTGGATGAGGTCCTATCAGTTTTGGAAGGAATGAAATTAAAGGTGTAACTTAATCCGAGTTGGAAAGAGAATATTAACCTTGCATTCCAGCAATCCAGTTTTCCTTTTTTTACTGATTATTTACCAGAATCAACAGAAATTGAAGATGTCTTTCAAGTGAGAAGAAATGCTAGCTCTGTGTTTACTTCTGTTGAATGTAATTCTGTAATTTTGTTCCGGTAACACACAGCCCCATTCATACAGTGAACAATCCCAGTGAGAGGTCTTTTTTTTACTTTTAACTCAATGTGTGGTTGTTCTACAAACCCAAAGAACCATCATCATTGCCATCTTATGCATTTCAGTTTCAACCTTTATGGGTTTATTAATGTCAGATGAACCTTCAACCATTTAATATTAGACATCCATGGTTTGCTCTTGATTGAAAGATATTTGACTGCTTTTCAATAGCTTGGCTTAAGGTTGAGAGATATTTTAGGTTTGGGTTAGAGGTGGGGATATCCCACTAATTTTTGTCATGTTGAGACCAATACAAAAAACTAGAGCAGTTGTTGTAATGACTCCTGTTTGTGTCTGTGATTCAAGAAATTTTGAAATGCTTGACTTTGCCATCATTTTATAATAAATGACATGTAAATAAATGTCTCTTATTGTTCCAGACAGGATCAAAGAATCTTTAAATGAAATTTACCTCATGACCAACATGTGAGTATAGGTGTGAAATGTTGTCTTTTGAATGATGTCTTATGACCAACATGTGAGAAAAGGTTTGAATGTTTTCCTTCTCATACTTGGTATATAGGTTTGTCATATTGAGAGGAAGCACCCTATTGTTTGTGGTAGAGGTCAAAGGTCATTTGAGGTCACCAGCGGTAAAATTGCAAAAACACCGAAAATGGCTTGTAAACATGATATCTTTAGATAGGATTGACGGGCAATTTTCATACTTGGTATATAGATTTGTCATGTTGCGAGGAAGAACCCTATTGTTTTTTGGAGAGGTCAAGGTCATTTGAGGTCACCAGCAGTCAAATTGCGAAAATGCCGAAAATGGCTTTCAAACACAATATCTTCAGATAGGAGTGACCAACACTTCTCATACTTGGTATAGGACCCAATTGTTTTTAGTTGAGGTCAAAGGTCTTTGAGGTCACCTGCGGTAAAAATTTGAAAACACCGAAAATGGCTTGTAAACACGATATCTTCAGATAGGAGTGACCGATACTCTTTATATTTGGTATAAAGATTTGTCAAGTTGAGAGAAAGAAGCCTATTGTTTTTGGTAGAGGTCAAAGGTCATTTGAGGTCCCCAGTGGTAAAATCGCGACAACTGCGAAAATGGCTTATAAACATGATATTTTCAGATAGGAGTGACCAACTCTCTTCATATTTGGTATATAGGTTTGTCATGTTGAGAGAAAGAAGCTTATTGTTTTTGGTAGAGGTCAAAGGTCATTTGAGGTCCCCAGTGGTAAAATCGCGACAACTGCGAAAATGGCTTATAAACATGATATTTTCAGATAGGAGTGACCAACTCTCTTCATATTTGGTATATAGATTTGTCATGTTGAGAGAAAGAAGCTTATTGTTGTTTTTGGTAGAGGTCAAAGGTCATTTGAGGTCACCAACGGCAAAATTGCAAAAATTCTGGGCCTAAAATGTAAAGAAAAATCTATCAAACACTGTCTATTTGAAAGCATGTAAGTTATTTCATGGCAAGGAATCACTAAGCCTTTTGGCTTTCTGGTTTCATTTATATGTTTTATCACACACTAAAGATCATGATGACAGATATGTCCAATTAATAAAGGTGGTAATTTGGGTTAATTAGTCAGTGTTGTGAATGGAAGCACTCTTAAAACCCTTCTGGGCTTGAAAAACAAAAGCCATCCCAGAGAGAGTAGATTAGAAAGTAAACAAAAGAGTGAACAAAATCCCTCCCATACCCCTAAACACCACCCTCTGCACCCAACACCACTGTTGTACCCTACCTACAACATTTTTCAGTATAAACAAAGTATTTAGATTAACCTTTCCTCAAAGATGCAACTGACTTTATATTAAAAGGGTAATTCCTATGATGGAAAACTGTTACTGGGAGTTTGATTCTCATGACCCACATCTGAGTATATGTTTGAATGTTTTTCTTTCCCTCAGCAGTAGGTTTGAATGTGGGGTGGTGGGAAATATTAAACAGTCTTGTACTAAGATGGGGGGGGGGGGGGGGAGTCAGACAGACACAGTATTTGAGAAATCACCCAAATGACTGTTTTTTGATTCCCTGCCATAGGCAGGCAAGGAATTTATGCGATGGTGATGTCTTGTGTGTGTGTGTGTGTGTGCATGTGTGTGTGTTTGTGACACTTGCTTGTAAACAGGATATCTTAAGATAGGAACGTCCGACACTTTTCATATTTGGTATATAGATTTATCATGTTGAGAGGAAGAACCGTATTGTTTTTGGTAGAGGTCAAAGGTCATTTGAGGTCACCAGTGGTAAAATTGCGACAATTTCAAACATAGCTTGTAAACACGATATCTTCAGATAGGAGTGACCGACACTTTTCATACTTGGTATATAGATTTGTCATGTTGAGAAAAAGAACCCTATTGTTTTTGGTAGAGGTCAAAGGTCATTTGAGGTCACCAGCGGTAAAATTGCGAAAACACCGAAAATGGCTTGTAAACACGATATCTTCAGATAGGATTGCCTGACAGTTTTCATACTTGGTATATAGATTTGTCATGTTGAGAGGAAGAACCCTATTGTTTTTGGTAGAGGTCAAAGGTCTTTTGAGGTCACCAGCAGTAAAATTGCAAAAACACTGAAAATGGCTTGTAAACATGATATCTTCAGTTAGAAGAGACCAACACTCTTCCTATTTGGTATATAGATTTTTAAGGTTGAGAGAGAGAACCCTATTGTTTTTGGTAGAGGTCAAAGGTCTTTTGAGGTCACCAGCAGTAAAATTGCAAAAACACTGAAAATGGCTTGTAAACACAATATCTCCAGATAAGAGTAACAGATACTTTTCATATTTGGTATATAGATATGTCATGTTGAGAGAAAGAAGCCTATTGTTTTTGGTAGAGGTCAAAGGTCATTTGAGGTCATCAGCGCTAAAATTGCCTAAACACTGAAAATGGCTTGTAAACACGAAAAAAGGAGTGGCAGATACTCTTCATATTTGGTATATAGATTTGTCATGTCGAGAGAAAGAAGCCTATTGCTTTTGGTAGAATTCAATGTTCATTTGAGGTCACCAGGGGTAAAATTTGGAAAATCCCGAAAATGGCTTTTAAACATGATTTCTTCAGATAGGAGTGACCGACACTTCTCATGCTTGGTATATAGGTTTGTCATGTTGAGAGAAAGAAGTCTCTTGTTTTTGGCTGAGGTCAAAGGTCATTTGAGGTCATTAGCGGTAAAAATGTGAAAACACCGAAAATGGCTTGTAAACATGATATCTTCAGATAGGATTGCCTGACAATTTTCATACTTGGTGTAAAGATTTGTTATGTTGAGAGAAAGAAGCCTATTGCTTTTGGTAGAGGTCAAAGGTCATTTGAGGTCACCAGCGGTAAAATTGCGAAAAACACTGAAAATGGCTTGTAAACACAATATTTCCAGATAAGAGTAACAGATACTTTTCATATTTGGTATATAGATTTGTCATGTTGAGAGAAAGAAGCCTATTGTTTTTGGTAGAGGTCAAAGGTCATTTGGGGTCACCAGGGGTAAAATTGCGAAAATTCTGTGCCTAAAATGTAAAGAAAAATCTATCAAGCACTGTTAATTTGAAAGCAGGTAAGGTATTTGATGGCAAGGAATCACTAAGCCTTTTGGCGTTCTGGTTTTACACTGTAACTTTTTACTGACAGTAAGGTAACGTCGCCCTCAATTTGATACAGAATCGTAGCCTTTGTCAGATTGCGGTATAATATGGAAAGTGAAACTGTGACATGTAGAATACTTGAATAAAAACATTTCACAAAACTGACTTGTTAGATTTAATAATGCAGTAGTGGCCAATAAAATATGATTAATCCTTTCATTCATGATGAATAGATCATTTTAGTGCAATTCTCCTAGAGCTGTTCAATAGTCACAATTTTTGAAGCACATTTTATTCTTAATATAAGTCCACCACATTTGACTTTATATAGTAGAAGTTATGATCTCAAAGAACAGGAAGTTCTTTGAACTGAGCACCTTTTCATTCAGCACTGTATTTTTTCAAAAACTTAGTACTCTGTTTGGTAAAACAGTTTCTGTTTTGATAGAGTCATCAACTTACTGATTTAGACAAACAATTTTACAGTAATTGTTGAGGGGATTAACTTGGAGAGGAAAACATTGAAAGTTTGGAGAAGGCATTTACAAATTGTTTATAGTAGGTGGAGGGTACTTGAGTTGATGTAACAGTTTTATTTTTACTTTCATTTAATTGCAGAGTTGTCAGTGATCTACTGAATGAAATCAGGGATCACATAGGTTGCTTGTACAAGCTAGCTGAAACTGTTGCTATGCTAGACATGCTGGTTGCCTTTGCCCATGCCTGTACCTTGTCTAATTATGGTAGGTTTTAATGTCAGTGTGGAATTCACTTATAACTTGAATACTTACTGTGTCTGGGGCAGTTTGCAAGTAAGCAAAAGTGGGGTGGATGTCATGTGTGGTTGTAGATGTATGGTTTAGGAAGGGGGCATACACTGGATCAAAAGCCATGTGGCATATTGGCCTTTAACGGGGAGGGCTTTATCAGTTCAAGAGTGTGCTTAACATAAAGAATTTGTATAGTAGTTACATACAGTATGTATATTTATCATTCTTAAATTTTGAAGAGGGCTGTCTGGATCATAATGTTGTACAGGTACTTAGCTATTCAAACCTCTGACTCTGAAAATAGTTCATGCATTACCCTCAATATATGTACAAACCTGAGGACATCATCAGCAAGTGGTTGATTCACATTTAGTCAGACTGTGATCTTAGAATATTATCCAATCTGATTGGTAAATAGTGACTGCAGTCCATGTAGTCTGCATTGCATAGCTAGGAAGCATTTATAAAAAAAAAAAAAAAAGAAAAATTGAATTTGGCAGAAGTTTCATATACAGGTCTTGTCTTGGAGGTGCCAGATACTTAATAACTCTCATTTTCAAATCATTTTAATAGACTTGGCAGGAAAGTACCCAGACAAGGTATTGAAGGTGAGAAAAAGAGCTAGGGGACAATATATTTTGGGAGAGGGAGTGGTAGGGTCAAAGTAGTAAAATTCATTGTAGTTACAGAATTCATTTCTCTTCTAGAGTAGCAAAAATATTTTCCAGGGGATCAATGCTCCCTCCATAGATGCCCCCTGACTATGGGCCTTTGTCTGGGACAAGAAGATGGGTCTTCCAATGATTTTCAAATCACATTACAAATAATGGTATGCATCATATCAGTTACATGACATGTTGTTTATTACAGTGAGACCTACATTTACAGAGACCCTTGCAATTAAACAAGGCTGGCACCCAATACTTGAGAAGATCTCCTATGACCAGTTGGTACCAAACAATACTGTAAGTAAATCCTATGTGTGTTACACCTTCTGTGAAATTACTTGGAGTACAATTGTAGGTAATCCATATGTTCAGGCTTACTTAAAGGGCAAGCTAGAGCAGTCACCCCAAATATATTTATTTTGAAACAACAGATACATCTCACAATTTTCTTCTTATATCTGTTCAAAGTATCTTTCTAAATATTTTAGGACTTAATAGTGCATATTCAAGTTAGACCAAGCAGTACCTATAAGTGCATTTCACATCTGAAGAGTAAAAATTTGCCACATAACCTTCCAGAGCCAATCATTAAATAGTTAGTTAAATGGAGTTTTATGGCCCAGTTTCCAACCAGTTGGTTCAATTCAAGCTGGCCACATCCTTTTTTTCCAGTTGTGGCTCACTGGCTTGAAACAGGACAGTCTAGTGCACTTCTTCAAGTTGGGGTGACTGCTCTTGTTCTTCAAGGAAGGCTTGAAGTACCTTCTTTGTTGAGCAATTTTGGTTCACATTTGATGACCAACTGATCAGGGCCATAGCCTGGGCGCTGCATTTGGGGGGAGGGCACAATGGATTAGTGATTGCCATCTTGGGGGAGGGGGTCTAAGGGGAGTGGGAAAATTTTTTGTCAATCTGAGTGGGCTAAGATGCAAAATGGTAGACTGTCAGACATAAATTCACTGTCACAGATCAGATGACACATTGGCATAATAAGATATGTGCGATACTGCTAGGTTGCTCATGTTGTGAGTGTGTGTGTTCCATTTTTCCATAGCAATAAAATTTCAACCCATACTTTGAAATTTTTTTTGGGGGGGAGGGGCAGCACGGGACAGTCCATCCAACTTTGTTAAACCAAGTAATTTTCAACTAAATTGTATGCATGCATATCAGTAACATTCTGCATAGAGACCAGAACTTAACACTTTTTAGAGGCAGGTGATTTGAATAAGGACAGTATTGTGGGTTTGAAAAGATGGGAAAGGATGTTCTCAAGAAAGCAACAATAAGAAGTCAAATCTTACATTTCAGTTTAAGCTAACCATATTTCTTCAAACCAACAGAATCATAGGTTGGTACCTTCTGTTCCTAGATATTTGGGAAGACCAACTGTATGGTCCAGTGGTTAGAGCATCAGACTTGCAGTTGGGAGGTTGGGAGTTCCAGTTCGAGTCCTGGCCGGGTCATAGCAAAGACTTTAAAATTGGAACCTACTGCCATTGTGCTAATTGGTTCTCAGCATAAGCAATGGAGCATGGAAAACAAGCCAGTGTACCACAAGTGGAAAAAAAGCCAGTGACTGGCTCGACTTGAACCAATTTGGTTGGAAACTGGGCCATGAAACTCCATCTAACTCACTAATTAACTAGATATTTGGGGTAGTAAGTGCATAATACAGCAAGCTTAATTTTTATCTTTTCAGTGTGCCTCAGTGGAGAACAACTTCATCATAATTACGGGTCCAAATATGGTGAGTGATATTTGCTATCTTCAAAACTTAAAATGGTTGCCATGGGAAATACATTCTATGTCAATTTGAATGTCCCATCTTTGTCTTGGTCTTTGGTATCATAAGTGAAATTCCCACAGTTCATAAGAGTGTAGGCACCAAGGGGTGGGTTATTCAGGGGTCCCCAATGTTTATGAAATAAAAAGTACTTAGTTTAAGAACCATGAGTCTCATAGCTAGGAGACTTCCCAATCCCTCATTTTTCCAAATCCATTCATATAGTGCCACTGGAACAGTGTACCATATTTTTCAGCACGCAGTTGGTGAAAATCCCAGACTTCTTTTTTTAAACCAGAACATGTTTTTTTTTTAAAACTAAAATGGGATAAATATTCAGCTGAATCAAATAATACATTACTTGGTTATGTTTGTCTCCTTGATTTTCTCTCTCAGGGTGGAAAGTCAACTTACTTAAAGCAGTTGGCATTACTCCAGGTTATGGCACAAATTGGTTGCTTTGTGTCAGCAGAATTTGCATCTTTTAGACTTTGTGATCAAATCTTTTCAAGAATTGGTTGTGATGATGACATAGAAACAAACGCATCTACCTTTATGTTGGAGGTATGTTAAAGTCCTCCCAATTTGAAACATAGACCTATGCTATGGAAATATACTGTATCATAAGAGTAACATTTTTTATTCGTAAATAGGGGATATCCTTGGAAGGAAATTGCAACCCTTCCCCTCTCCTGAATGCCTAGAAAAGAACAAATTTATGCAAATGTCTCATTCACCTTTAAAAGTATAACTTTTAAAATGTTTTTGAAGATAACTATTTCAAACAAAAGGTGAATCAAGGGATATTCTCCATACATTTAAGGTCAAGAGCAGTCACCAAAAATTATTTTGGAAGAAGAGTGAAATCAATTTTCTTCTCATTTCTTTTAAAAGAAGTGTCTTTCATGATGTTTTAGGACCTCACTATTGCATATTCAAGGTAAACCAAGGAGTTCCTCCTAGTAAATTTCAAATTTGAGGAGAAAAAATACTGTCACATGACTCTCAAAAGCCAATCATGAAACAAGACTGTGTACCACACAATACTTAAAGTTGGGGTGGCTGTTCTTGTCCTTTAAGTACTTCAGTAACAAATATAGTGCCTGATTATAGAGAAAAATCATCTTTGAATGAGAATGATGGGGCAAGCTTATTGTGGTGATGGCATATTACTTTCAAGGCCAAATTCTCTCACCCCAAATGGTACCAATTCTCCTAACCTTCTTACTTAATCCCATCCCACAATTGTCTGAAAGTCACCCTAATCCAGACACAATCTCAGTTTATTGCTTCAGGGTGAGTGTAGAAAAGCTCTATGTGTATAATCAAAACACTCTCACTACAGTTCATGATGTGTCATATAGGCGTAATACTCTGCATTGTTTGAATTAGCTGTCAATCAAAGAGCTGAGCCAGTTGAGAACTTTGGTAAACCCAAAGTTGCAGTTTGGGGTGAGAGGATTGGCCCTATAAACAAGTGAAAATAGCCAGTAGCATTTGGTAAAAAATATTTCTGAAACACTAAGAAACAGTTTCAAACTCAGTAAATAAGCCTTTTTTCTGGATTATCTTTAAGATCTCACAGTTGAATGGAGAAGTTTTTAAATCAAAGGTCCTTGATAACTTAACACATCAATCAATTGACCAATCAATCAGTGAAATCAATCAATCAGTATTTAGCTTGCAGTACTATCTGTCATTTACAGATGAGAGAAGTCAATTACATCATCCAGAACTGTTCTCATTCATCCCTTGTAATCATTGATGAACTTGGAAGAGGTAATGTAGTAGGAACTCAAATAGTTCAGTGTTAGAGAAAATGGGGCAGGCCTATTAGTGAATATTTTTAGCCTGGTTTGGCATTGGTCTAAAAGTAATACAAAAGCTCCAGGAACAATGATCTACTCTTTATGCACCAAGAGAAAAAAGTGTTATTTATGTGAACAAGGCTGATAACACTGTACCTATTTTGTTACTTGCAAATGGATATTTTTGAATTGCTGTATTCCAATTTTGAAAATATTACAAACTTATGTCCTTGCATTCGTGATACTGCCTAGAAAGAAGAAAAAAAGAAACTTTACTTGTAATGAGTACGATCATTTGCACAACCATTATAAATATAGAAGTCTTAAAGCATTTTAATGTGCATATAAGGGTTAATGATCAAATGTAGTCTTCATTGTAGGTTTTATTTGGATTGGTAAAGTTGATGATTTGAGCAATTGCAGGAGCTCAACCTAAGTCTAATTCAATCTTAGTCAATATATAGCTTTTGTGTCGTGTGCTGAAGTTGTAATTAGATTAAATTTTACTGCTCATTTTTTTACAAATTGGTTCAAGTCGGGTCATCAGCCACAGGCTTTTTCTAGTTGTGGCTCGCTTGTTTCCCCTACTCCATTGGTTATGCTTAGCATCAAGCAAAATTGCATGATGAATTGGTCACCGTAAAATTATACACTTAATTTCCTTCCTTGCCCAATTACACAATTTGATGATTGACAGACAGTTATACCCCATGCGTATACATATAATCCAGGTCAAGAAACCCTAGCCACAGTATGCAGAGCATGCAGAGGGGGTTTTGATCACAATCCTGCCCAAAGTTCCATGTAACTTTTTGTAACCTACATAGAATAGAGGCTCAGTGAAGTGATGATAATAGAAGACCAGTGGTGGATTTGGAAATTTGATATACCTCACTTGGACAATAGATAAGTGAGGTTAGAAATCACTTTTTTACTAGAATCAAAACAGCATGTGAGTAGGTTCAATTTTTTTAAGTCTATGGTATCACCCAGCCAAGAGTCCAACTCCAGACATCCTGGCTGACTCAAACTACATGACCATCGAGTCCATCTCTGTGGTATGCAGTAAAGAAATAAGAAAAATGTTACTTGCCTTAAATGATACGTATGCTTACATTTTGTAATCGTAATTATCTCAAGCAATTGCATTATGAATAGATCCTCCTAAACCTTGTCATCTTCGTTTCTTTCTACCAAGGCACGAGTAATGAGGAAGGTGTTGGTATCTGCCATGCAGTCTGTGAATATCTCATCAGTTTGAAAGCTTTTACATTTTTTGTGACCCATTTCATGGAGATTACCAACTTGGATGCACTTTACCCTAATGTGGAAAAGTAAGTGATGCCACTTTTCATCTAAAAGATGTTAAGACTCTAAAAGTACTACTAGGTATCACAGGATTGGACTTTAAAAAATTGGATAATTGGTTTCTATACATTCATGTGTTGTCTTAAAATATTAGTTCAAAACAATTTCAAGAAGGGGGGGGGGGAGGAGGATAGGGAAGAAGAGGTAAAATCTCCAAAACACATACTCATGATGAAACGTTCCCTCTTACTTTTTGTTACATCTTTCATTTCTGCCTGATTAACTCTTATCACTTCAGGGAGGAAAAGAAGCCCACTACATGCAGACTTGATTAAGTCAAGTTTCATATCTGATTTACTGATTGACAGTAAAAGATGTTTTTCAATACACAAAAAGTTACGTAACATTTGGGGTTAGCTAACAGTTCAGTCAGCATGTGTTAATTGCTTTTCACGCAGTGTGAACACAATGAAAGCTTAACTCATTTGAGGTTACAGATCATGTATCAAACTCATATATTAGTTACACCCCATACCGCCTTTGATATACTGGGGTGTTTATGTTCCTTTTTTAAGAAGGGACGTCACAGCATGCTTGCAACATGAATGATAAGATTTAGTTAGCAGGGTTTTCATCAACGGGTTAAAGGGAGATGCTCCACCCTTTTCAGGAGAAAAAGGTGACGATCTCTCCCTTTTCATTTCCGTAATAATAAAAATTGTCAGTGTTTTGGTTTCTTAATTAAGAAGAGGATATCTTTGCAGCAATGTTTGAACGTCTACAATTAAATTGCCTTTAAAACACTTCAGATCGCACCTTGTAGGAGCCATGGAGCAAGTTTTTGCCACCCTGAACCTGCCTCTTACTTTGGCCAAGGGCAGTGTCAATTTGAACTTGTTTGGCAGTAATAACACCCCATTTTGAGTTTCTGGTAGAATTCCTGATTAGTGTTGTGAAAGTATTGTGAAAAATATATGTTGAAGAGGCCAAGGAAAGTACTAAAGGTTCAACTAATATCTGAAAGTGATATTTGGGATATTTGATTACTGTTGTGCCCACTAGATAGCAACTCCTCATGACTGCATAGAGGTAGCTGCCTTGAAAATGAACAAAAGTGAAAATTCTGTACATATGAGAATCCTTTTATTCTTACTTTATCTTGCAGCTATCACTTTGAAGTTGAACATAGCTCTGAAGATGCTGCCTCTTCACATAGACTGAAGTATACACATGTTATGTCAAGAGGACGGACACAGGAAGAGCAGTATGGTAAGGCTATTGAAGTGGCAATCAGAATTTGTTTTTACAATTTCACATCTCTAATTCTGTGCCACAATTTGTACCTTGACTTCAATGTAACGAAAAATGATTTGTGGGTAGTCTAATATCATATTTGGTTACATTTTACTGGAGGCTGTCTAGCCTTGCATTTGTGTGGCATTTTTTAACCAACAAATATTCAGATATTTTCATTCAATCATAATTAGCACAACATTAACTTTTCTTTTAACCTCAAAGAAATCTTCAGTGTTTTCCATATTCTGGTAAACAATCAGTTCAGAAGGGAAAATGAGGCACTATAACAAATGGTTGATTTCCTCAGTCCTGAGGCTCTGATTACCCCTGTAATCAAGGTGTGTAAGGTTTGGACAGGGTTTGCTGTAGATACCTCACATGTGCAGAGTGATACTGAAATACCAGCAAACATTGGATGGTAAATATACTTTCAGTTCCAGAGATGGGAGAATTAAAAACAGTGGCAATGCAGGTGAGGGGACAGGGGTAGCCTTCAAACTTCCCTCCTCATTTTTGTGGAAGTTTTGCATTTTTAAAGGGAACCATAGTTAACAAAATAAGTTTGGTCTCGTGGGAGGACTTACTAATGTGTGTGCACACAAATCTTACATTAAATTTTAAAGTAAATCAAGTGGTGAAATATTTGGAGTAAAGTTTTGCAAATGGTCTTAAAAACTAGTTGATCTTAAATTTTACACCCCTCACTATATTCACCCCAAACTTTGTTTGGGGGCTGGCCCTCATATAAGGGAACTTGTGTTTCAGTCTGGTGTGTCCTAGGACAAGTAAGGGTGACAAGTACAGCTGCTTGGATTCTAAATATGTAATACAGGGGGACAGTGTGACACTTTGTTCCTGGGGACACTATAACACTGCTCACAGGGACAATTTGGCATTAATTGATGGGTGCCCAGGGATTGTAATACCATGTTTAGAAATACCATGTGTGAAAAGACACTATGGCATATTAAATGTGTTAATGATGTATCCCCTGACTTCATTTATTAGGGATCAAACTGGCAGAGGTTTCCAGTTTACCAGCACCTATTGTAAAAGAGGCTAAACAAATTTCATCCCAGCTTTTACTGAAACGAAAGGTAAGGGAAGCTTCTTTCAGGAACCATAGTCATCGTCAAGAGCCAAATAAATGTAACCATTACTGTATTCATCATAAATATATTTTGATAGAGATATGAGGGACACACTCAATTTGTAAGATTAAAATTTGGGAGCAGTCACCAGTTTTGGTTGGAATGTTCAGTTCAGTAAATAGAGAAGAGATATGTCTGACACACTCCATTAATAGTGAGATTGGAATTAGGGGTAAGTCAGTTATTTTCGTTGAAATCTTCACTCCAGTTAATAGAAGAGATATATCTGGCACTCTTTAATTAATGAGACTGAAATTAAGTAGCAGTCAGTAGTTTTGGTTGGTTCATTGTAAAATGTCATTTCACAGTTAGATTTGTCACTTTCCCTCTCTTTTAGATTGATTTACAGTTTTAGGTTTTACTAGAACAGGGCATAGCCAGGATTTTAAAGGGAAGCAACAGTACAGTCTTCTAAGCAGGTTCACTTTGTTAGAACAAATATTTCCAAACATATGGATACCACTTAAAACTGATATAACCTAAACTCTAATTAAACACAATTTTTTTAAAACATTTTCTGACACTGCCTGAGCGTGACTCTTGTCAGCTTCCATGCTGTTTCATTATTTCCCACAATGCAATGGAATCATGCTGTCTTGCCTGCTCCTAGTTGAGAGAAGTGCAACTTTTTTAACACATACACATAAGACGTTAAAACTATGTCTAATTTTCAAAAAATTCAACAGTGAAATTCGCCATTAAACTCTCTTAGTTTCAATGTTACTATCTTAATGTGAAGTAATTTGATGAAGTACGGGGAATCTTGCAGTGTAGCTCAGGACAAAAAATGATTAAGAGAGTTCCAGTTGATTTAAAATTATTTATTCGTTGATTGAGTTCCAAAAAAATGATCAATGAGCCGGCAGAAAAAGGGTAATTATTTACGTACACAAAGATGACTGATTAATGACTACATGCTTCTGCTTCGAAGTCTGTTGCACGAGTGACCAGCTTGTGGGCTCGGAGCTCGTCTCGTACTTCCAAGGCACGAGGGTTGTGGGAAGATCCTAGTACGAATTGCAGTCTTACGATTGGTCAAAAGTTATGACACACCAAATTAAATGAATATAAATGAGTGTGCTGATCTGAATGACCAACGAGGAGGCTGTAAAGGGTGAAATTGGCCTCACCTTCCACACCTTAAAAATATGGGTTACAGCGTGCACGTGGAACTGAGATGAGGTAATATGTCACGTCCACTGGTAACACCTGAAGGGAAACAGGAAGGGCCCTGGGAATCTAGGACAAAAGGAAGGGAGAGTTGCTCGCAAGCAACAAGATGGCGTCTGTTAAAGGTCATGGAGAGTGCACCATACTACATAACATTATCACAGCACCTTCTTTCTTCTGGACGATTTTTCAATCAAACAGAATCTCCATTCGTATAAATTTACCTCAGTTGCATTCTTTTCTGAAAATTGAAAACCTGACTGAAATGTGTTGCCTTTTCCATTACCACACCACAGTCAGAAAGAGTTTTATGAATTATACAATGGAATCCTAACTCTAACTGTAGTTGTTGACGTCCAAACAAGTCATTCTTGTCAAGGAGTACTCTTTGCCCTCATGCAGGCTCTCAAATCATCCTTTAAGTTAAAGCAAAATTTGGTTTACAGCTTTTGATTATTACAATCAAAGACCATGACAAAACAGCTATTGTAGAGAAACCATTTCCCCATAAACCTTCACTTCCACTGCTTTACATCAATTGGATGTTTGATGCTGCTCAACAAATTACAAGTTGGTTTAGATTTTTTTAATGTAATTTAAACTGTGCCACTTACTTTAAACCATAATCAACAGGGATATTGAGTGTGAATGATTACAGGGAGAGTGCATTTGTAACAACTGTCTCAGGATTCAGTTTTGTGCTTCATCTTTTATTTTTTACAGACTCAGAATAAAGAGAATAGCAAGGTTGTTTCAAAGCAGAAAGCCATCTTTCAATTGGCTAATAGACTGATACAGGCAGCACACAGTACACATTTGAGTGAAGATACTTTAAGGGGGTACCTACAGAACTTGAAGAGACAGTATCTGGATGAAATGAAATCTCAATCTGAAGAATGATACAAGTTTGAAATCACCATGGTGCAGTCTTCCATTAAACCTGGTCCACTAATTTGTAATAAACCAATGGTTTAAACCCATTTACTACTTCTAGCAAATAATGACCACAAAGGAGTGGGAAAGTGTGGAGGGGGGGGTGGGGGGAAGAGATTTATGAGCCTCTCCTGTTATAGCCGTACAAAGTGTGGAGGGGCCGGATTTGATGGGCCTTGCCTGTTATAGCCAAACAAAGTGCTAGGGTCTTTGGAAGGAGCTTCAGCATAAACATTTCACCTACTACAACGTACCTTAAAGGGCGGGGCTCATTGAATTGATATTGGTATCTTTATGAGGGTGTTAAAGGGTCACTACCACATGACAATGCTTATAATTAGCATTGATAGTCAAGTTT
This sequence comes from Holothuria scabra, assembly GCA_037179385.1. Taxonomy (NCBI): domain Eukaryota; kingdom Metazoa; phylum Echinodermata; class Holothuroidea; order Aspidochirotida; family Holothuriidae; genus Holothuria; species Holothuria scabra. Next base: position 32,625,971 of record CM074181.1, read on the forward strand.
CATATCCAATAGTTATGCAAAAAGTTTAAGTTTTGAGTTTTGTGATGTCCTGACTTGTAATAGTTTTGTGCATAATTTGAAACAGTGTCTGGTCACAAATTTTTGAAAACCCAATTCGACCGTTAAGTACTCACTCGTAAAACATTTATTTGTATGGTGGGGTTTAGGGATTGTCTAAGTTGGACCATTTGTCATTGGTATGTGAATTAAACTTAAACAAGTTTGGAAAAAATGCTGAATTTTACGAATCACCTCAATGAGCCGCCTGAAGTGGAAGGCAGCAGTAGTTGCTACAGCATACTACAACCTATAAGTATGGTTTAACAAGTATTGTAGAGAATGTACATGAAATTAATTAACAAATGAATTGAAAAAAAGTTAGGATATCCTGCTCAACTGTTATGATATGTAAATAGGTTACGACACCTGATATGTAAAATTTCAACCTTTTTAGAAACATGTTTGAGTTTAGTCTTCACTTTCATGCACCTGTATGTTCTCTATCTTACAAAGCAGTTCTTCTTAACTGAACCTTTTTGTGGTTAGAGCATCAGACTTGCAGCAAGGAGGTCTGGAGTTCAACTCCTGTGCAGGTGATACCAAAACTTTTAAAATGAAACCTGCCATTGTGTTTGGTGCTCAGCATTAGCAAAGCAGTGGGGAAATCAAGCCAGGAAGCTGCCACTGGAAAAAAGACTGTGGCGGGCTTGACTTAAAGGGCAAGAACAGTCGCCCCAAACTTACTTTGAAGCAACAGCTAAATCTCACAATTTTTTTTTTATTCCTCCTCAAAGTACCTTTCAAAATATTTTAGGACTTCATTATTGCGTATTCAATGTAAGCCAAGCAGTTACTCCTTGAAAATTTCACATTTGAGGAGAAAAAATCTTGTCACATGACAACTATCAAGAGCCGATCAGGAAACAGCAGTCTATTACACTACTTCAAGTTGGGGGGACTGTCCTTTAATGCAGCAGTTGTAATCTTCACCTTACCCCCCTCAAGCGTTCACCTTTTTCCACCTTTTATGGAAAAATAATTAGTTCAAGGTTCACCTCTGCATTGAAATTTGTAAGGTACAGGTTCACCAACCACTATAAATCTTTTAGGTGAGGATTCACCAAGACTTGTGTTTCCTTTAGGTAAAGATCAGTTCAAGATTCGCCACATGATTGTCTTTAGGTAAAGATCCACCAGCCTGCAAATAAATTGTCAGTTAAAGATTCAGCACGGAATAAAAAATTTGGTTTACAAAGCTTTACAACATGAGTATGTAGTAAAAGGAGTCCCTGTATTGTCTTGAACTGCAATAGTGACATCAAGAAGGGGGAGGGGCATGGGCATTTTCCCCAGTTGTGTCCCCAAGTCAGCTCCTGAAATATAGTACAAAGATGAAATATGGAAAGATGAACCATATATCCTGCCCTATAGAAAGGGCAGGTTCTAAGGGAAAGGTTTTTGGTTTCGATGAAAGAGAGACCTATGCATTCATGATGGCATGTGTGTGTATGTGCGTGTGTGTGTGTATGTGTGGACGTATGTGTGTGTGTGTTTGTGACACTTTGCTCGTTAACACGAAATCTCAAGGTAGGAATGTCTGACAGTTTTCAAACTTGGTACATGGATGCCCCATAGTGAGAGGAAGAACCCTATTGTTTTTGGTAGGGTTCAAAGGTCATTTGGGGTCAATAGGGGTCAGACCCCGAAAACCTCGTTAACACGATATCTTGAGATTGGAAACTTGGATGATTGCCATACTTGGTACATAGATGCTCCACAGTGGGAGGAAAAACCCTATTGTTTTTGGTGGGGGTCAAGGGTCATATGGGGTCACCAGGGGTCAAACTCTGAAAACCATTTTAACACGATATCTTGAGGTAGAAAGCTTGGATGAATGTCATACTTAGTATGTAAATGTGTTATTTGTCAGAGGAAGAACTGTATCATTTTTGGGTGGGGGTCAAAGGTCATATGGGGTCACCAGGGGTCAGACCCCGAACACCTTGTAAACACGATATCTTGAGGTAGAAAGCATGGATGAATGTCATACATGGTACATAAATGCTCCATAGTGAGAGGAAGCGCCTTATTGTTTTTGGTGGGGGTCAAGGGTCATATGGGGTCACCAGGGGTCAAACTCTGAAAACCTTGTTAACATACTATCTTGAGATAGGAAACTTGGATCAATGTCATACTTAGTATCTAGATGCATTATTATCAAGGGAATAACCCTACTGTTTTTGGTGGGGGTCAAAGGTCGTGTGGGGTCGCCAGGGGTCAAAATCCGAAAACATCGTTACAACTATTTCTTGAGATAGAAAACTTAGATGAATGTCATACTAAGTATGTAGATGCAATATTGTCAAGGGAGGAACCATATAACTTTTGGTGGGGTCAAGTACATGTGGGGTCACCAGTGGTCAAAATCCGAAAACCTAATTATTACGACATCTTGAGATAGGAAACTTGGAATGAATGTCATTCTTAGGTAACAGTGTTCTCCACTAACTGCTTTTACCACAGGTGCACCACCAGGGTAAAATCTGAAGAGCTGCATTAGTGCCCACCTTTAAATTGCCCCCCCCCCCCCTACACAAAAACATTGGACGCCCGGACAAAAATTCGCTTGCACTAAGCCTAAAGCTAAAATTAGCAGTTTGAACACATGTGGATGGCATAAGATTTGAGCAGATTCATGCTGAAATATAGCTTGCTTGGCGGACGTGTTTGGCAACTGCTTCAATATTTTGCACAACGTAATAACGAAGGAGAAGTGCACATTCGACACCTGCCAAGAAGACAAGGTGAACTTCGAACAACAGGAAATTTCTGTTAAAAACCTTATTGTGATTGGTTCCATACACCAATGATCGATCACATACTTAAAGCGCAATCACAACAACTACTCGCGGCACTTTCACAGCTTCCTCAGTGTGTACAGCATAGCTAGAGGATCTCGCAAATTTTGACAATGGAATCTCGGAAAAAAAGTTCGCCATTATAAAAGGGGAAAAAGATAAATAAATTAACGGTATTCTACAGTGGCAATTCTTGGCTTTTGGAAAAATTGAAAACACAAAGTGTCTAGCTCCCTTAACTGAGAAATTTAAGCCCAAAATGTATGGTTTGATTCAGCAAGTGAGCTAACGTTAGTACTTTCTGCATACGTTTGTGCTAGTCAGCAGTAGCCTGCATTCCTTTCACAAAGCAGGATCGAGTACCGAAAAGGGTTAACAAAAATCCATGTGGCCAAGAACATATAAAATATTTACAAGGCATGTGTAACAGTCCCTCATACAACCATTTGCTTTACTTTTGTGAGCTTTAGGCTTAAAGGTTTTCTCTAAGACATACTTTTTTTTCAGCATGTCTTGGCACTTTTGCTATTGCCTAAGGTATAGCACATAGGCGTAGGCTAGGCTAGCCTATGTACATTGTGAACCTATTCCTATACATATGATGTTTATGTGTATGCGTGGGTGTGTGTGGTGTGTGTGTTTGTGACACGTTGCTTGTTAACACAATATCTCAAGGTAGGAATGTCTGACAGTTTTTAAACTTGGTACATCGATGCACCATGTTGAGAGGTAGAACCCCTCTGTTTTGGGGTGGAGGCGAAAGGTCATCTGGGGTCACCAGGGGTCAAAGTCTGAAAACATTGTTAACGCTATATCTCAAGGTAGGAAACTTGGATAGATTTCATATTTGGTATGTGGATGCGTTATGGTCAGGAGATGGTTCCTTTCGTTTTTGGCATAGGTGAAAGGTCATCTGGGGTCAGTGGGGGTCAAAGTCAGGAAATCTGGTTAACAGGATACCTCAAGATAGGAAGCTTGGATAGATTTCATATTTGGTATATGGATGCGTTATAGTCAGGAGATGCTGATGGTCCCTGTTGGTTTTTGGTGGAGGTCAAAGGTCATCTGGGGTCACAGAGGGTCAAAGTCTGAAAATCTTGTTAACACCATATCTCAATCTAAGAAACTTGGATAAACTTCATATTTGGTGTATGTGGATGCGTTATGGTTAGAAGATGGTTTCATCTTGTTTTTGGCAGAGGTCAAAGGTCATCTGGGTTCACCAGGGTCAAAGTCTGAAAATCTTGTTAACATGATATCTCAAGATAGGAAGCTTGGATAGATTTCATATTTGGGTATGTAGATGGGTTATAGTCAGGAGATGGTCCCCATTGTTTTTGGCAGAGGTCAAAGGTCATCTGGGGTCAGCTGGGGGGTCAAAGTCTGAAACCTTTTAAATGTGATCTTTCAAGATAGCTGTATGTCTCTCTCTGTATGCATGTTTGTCTATCTATGTATGTCTTTAATGGAGGTCAAAAGTCATCTGGAATAACAAAATTATTTTTTGAACATGCTAGTGTAACACTTGACTGTGAAGATAATGGTGCATGATGGCATTATTTGAAATGGAAAATTTATATATCATAGAAACCTCAATGCATTTTTGCATTCTGGTTATATTTAATTGGCAATTGCTATTTAAAAATGGAGAAAAACAATAGGTTATGAAATAATCTCGTCAAGACCACTGCTTTATCGATCCTGTCCAATTCTTATCATACAACTGAATAAGCATTTAACTGGAAAAAGTCCACTTGTGACTTTGTGGTACAATTTTGTCCTTAACAAATCCCACCCTCACAGTAAACTCCGGAGAAAGTATGTACGGCCAGATCCTAGGCCTAGGTACCCTAGGCTACGTTAAGCCTAGCCTGACGTTATGCTAGCATCTCAGTCTGGCATTTATTCTTGCAATGATTCATAGCCTAAAGGCAAATTCATTTGGTTATAGCTGAAGGTCATTTTTAGTTTCAGTCTCTTTCTTTCTATAAATGTTAGCAAATTTATCTTTTAAAATACACGAAGAGTCTTAACCTTCTAGGCTATCTCTATTTACATACAAACAGTATGTTGCTATTGCTAACTTCGTTCGGAGTGGCAAATAGCTCACGTACGTACGTTCTGCTGTACGGTCTCTCTGCACTGTAGCATTGTGGGACTTGACGTCGACATGATGTCGAATCTGCAAAGAACCTTGAGGGGGGGTTAGGTGAAGATTACAATTGACAGCTGCATAAATTGATTGAGATTTATCCTGTATCCTGTATTCTATGGTGGATCCTGGGACTCACCTTGGAGAACACCAAGGCCAACCTATTTAAAGAAGCTACAATGGATAAATAATTCTTTTATCAAAATGTTTCCTGTTCTGAAATATCACATTTTGTTATTGATATCTCCATTTTGAATCCGTTAGGTGTCTCTATTTATACTTTTAATACATTACGTAAAAAATATTATGTTGAAGCCATCTTGAACCAAATTAAATACACCACTCTGAATATAGCATGGTGGCCATTAACATAATCTATTTGTTATGTAACATATTCTTAAGCTTGTGATTCATCATTAGTATTGATAAAAGGAAGCTGGGAGTTCTTCTGTCATACAATAAACTTATCTGATTCAAGTATAACCCTGAGTACTTAGTAAGGTCAAATTGCAACAATATTAATTTCATGTACACTTAATGTGGCCTTGAAATTAACAAGCATTATTGCAAAAATATGTTTCAGGTGGATGGGGTCAGTAGTAATATTTAACATTATTTTGCATAGTTCAAAGAATGTCATGCAGTGGCCAAACCAGGCAATCTGAGCTCTCCTTTATCATCCCATCTAGGTACAGCTGTTTTTCAAAGAACTCTGGCAGATGTTGGAAAGCCTAGGGTGTACACCAAGAACAGGGGGCATTAGGACTGATTTAAGGGGTCTCTGGCAGTTATGGGGGTCCCTTAACTGCTGCAAATTAGGGCATAATAAGGTATTCAGGAGTTCAGGGATAGAAAAATATAGTGTGACCATAAATTATTCTTAAAGGGCATTAGTAATTCAATATTAAACTGCCAATTGATCTGCTTTCTTGTTGTTAAAACTTTTTTTGTAACAAATATCTTTTACGTAGACATATTTTTAGAATTGTTCTTCAGGGCGCTGACTACCAGAAGGAAATCGGAGGGGGCCCTACAAACAAATTCTGGAAAAACACACTTGTATTACCCACACACATTACAGGAAATGCAAAAATTGACCACAAAGGATGTACCAGATTGTATCCTAGGAGTACTTCAGCAATCAGAAAATTTTCAAAGGAGTGGGAAAGCCCCGACAAAAGTTCTGCCTATGCAAGTGTTTGACCACCAGGTGGATTAAGATGTATCTTTAGTAGGCAAGGATTGCGTATGTGTTACGTTAGTTTGACCTCATCAGTTGGATAGGACCATAATATATCATAATTCCTGTATTTTGGTCAATGTAACATACCTTGTTTTAAAGTATTTTAAATTGCAACAAAAATCTCAAATGAAAACAATACAAATAGTCAATATGGTGTCACTTGTTCAGAAGGGTGCTTTCTTGTTCTACAGTGAAGCATTGCATTACATGAAACAAGTACCTCATCACCGTGTTGAGGCTATATATAGCCCCCACCAACATAATAATAATACTAATACATTATAAAATCACCTCAAGTCATGAATGATACAAAACTTTAAGTAAAATGTGTAGTAATACAATACTTTTCAAGTAACTTACAGTATAGACATCTCTTTTATGTTTGGAAGACAAAAGAAGTATTGTCGTTTCACCAAAGAAGAAATCAAAATGAATGACTCAAAACACAAACCACCACTGGCTGTTTCACTTATTGCCAAAACAAAACTCTTGAAAAAGAAAATGCACTCAAGTTAACATATATAAGCAAAGGAAAGAACTCTGCCATACTTGGTAAATAATCTGTAAAGTTTTATTGTAGTTGAAAGCTACAGCATTCATCAGTTGCAACGTGACTATGAACTTATCAGTGAGGCACATGACTTAATGTAAATGATTCTATCCCAAAAAACTTCACTGTTAAGGGAAAAAAAAAGAAATTCTTTCCAACAAATTTAGTATCCATTTATTATCAATTTAAATTTTTTTTTAAACCTGCATCCCCTTGCTCAGTTAAAATAAATTGTTTCATTACAAAAAAGAGGCAATTTGCAGCTGAAATTGAACAGAACATTTTAGATGCGAAATGTTTGATAATGCTGTTAGCTCACCATAACCTCACCTTACCCCTTGAAACTGATATACTGTATACAGTGTAAAAGCTCCTAAAAGTATGAATACGTTAACATTACAATACCAAATTTTAATGATATTTTACATACTATAATCAAACAAATATTACTATTATTATTTGAATAAAATATTTCAGAGGTGGATTTACATATAAAGTCATCACTGTGTAATCAAGGTCTGTATAACACTTGTCACATCCCACCCATGGAAGACTTCATGAAAAATTTCTCTTCTTCTGGAACAAACATATGATAAAATGCGGAAGCACATATTTCTTGCAAGCATTTCCTAATTAAGGGTGACATAGCTCCAGTGAATGACCATTTTCCAATTAGTGATTACAATAAAAGGATTGTAGGATAGATTTTTGGTACACATCTCTTTTGGCAATGTCATTTTAAAGGGACCAAAAAAGATGCACACCAAAAAGCTGTCCCAGAACCCTTTGTAATCATTTCTTCATAAAGGGTCTGTAAGTTGTTATATATCATAAACAATCAATACTTTCCTGATTCTATCAAACAACACACACTTTAAGCTGACTGTGGCTCACATAAAACAAAATTGCAAACTAAATCCATTTTTAAAGTGAATCTTCAACCCCTATCTGGAAAGTAATTTTTATGTAACTTCTTGCCAAAATTTGATCAAGTTAGTTCAATATGACATCCTATGCTGTTCCATCAGTCCATGGAAAAAGGACTGACTCCTTGTTGCATGCATGACAAATAGTCATAGGGAAAACATGGATATAAAAATCCATTTTGGAACTGGAATTTGTTCTGGACAGAGCTGCTATTTCTGTCATATCAACACTGAAAGCATCATATTCCATGATATTCTCTATCCAGTATCAGTCTGCCTTTCCCATACCTACAGAAGGGAGGTGTGTTCTTTCATACCAACACTGAAAGCATCATGTTCCATGATGCCCTCTATCCAGTATCAGTCTGCCTTTCCCATACCTACAGAAGGGAGGTGTGTTCTTTCATACCAACACTGAAAGCATCATGTTCCATGATGCCCCCTATCCAGTATCAGTCTGCCTTTCCCATACCCACATAAGGGTGGTGTGTTCTGTCATATCAACACTGAAAACATCGTGTTCCATGATATTCTCTATCCAGTATCAGTCTACCTGTCCCATACCTACAGAAGGGAGGTGTGTTTTACCTTTCTCAGTCCATCTCATCATGCTGTGTTGACTTGTCAAAGGATTACCTCAGCTGAGCAGGTTTACGTACTGTAAATTAGAGGTAAGGAGGGGCAACGTGTGTAATAGCAATCAACTTCATAAACTTCATCGTTTTCATTTAATACATGTTTCCCACTGCATTCAGTCTTCTGGCCAAATGTGACACCCCCTCCTGCCCCTTCCTTCTAGATATTCTAATGGATGTAACCACAGGTCAACCACAAAACATTTTTAAATCTTGTTGTTGTTTGCTCTCAGCCATATAAATGTTATGTTTCTATATTCAAGCTCCCATGGAAGCAATCACATTCCCTTTCCATAACACAAATATAATAGCATTTGCTATTCAGTAAATATTATTTGTAGTACCTTTCATAAAATGTAGAGTAAATATCCTAAAGTCCCTTCAGATCAGAATCTACAGGACTAAATATTTTATTTGGCTCTCCTCTTCTAACATCTGACCCTGGATCCATACCTATAACATAATACTGCACATGACTAACGCTCATTTTTCAATATCTCTCAACACTTTTGTAAGCTGTATAGATTCATTGTAACCAGAATATCCTCTTCAGCCCAGGGGCATCTAAATTATACACTGCATAGCAGTAGCAAATGCTAAAATGTTTAATATAAATATTTTTAAAGAGGTGCAAGCTTTAAAATTTAGAATTAAAAATGGATTTATTTTACTGATACATCCTTGCAAAAGGTATGGCACCAACAATCAAGCTTAATATCGATGTGAAAAGTATAAATCTATCTCGGTCCTCGACTACCTTCTGTTACCCCATGGGTGATAGCTAGAGAGCTTTTTTCAACACCTCTAATATAGACAGTACAAGTTTTAACTTAACAAAGCAGTGCATGGCTTATTAAATTTCGATGTGCAACTTCTTTTGGAAGAAACAAAATGAGGAAAGTCTTCACTTTACTATGTATTATGTACAAATAATAATTGCATAAAGAGTAATTTTTCATACTTTAAGCTGCGGTTCATACCACATATAAGCTGTTCACTTTGTACACATTATTCAACAGGACTTTGTATACACCATAATGGCACTTGAGGAATATTTGGCAAAATTCTTGACAGACTGTGTAGAAGGGTGGGTGTAATATTTGCTACTTGTAACAACAGAGATGTAACGTAATGAACATCTGTGCTGTTACGATATTGATTTGCATAGCATTCAGGTACTGGAGTGGAAGTAAAAATCTTTTGAAATCAATTCTAGTTGACAAATTTATCTAATGCATACAATAAACTAAATGTGTAGTGGTAGATTTACACTTGTTAAAATGAAACATTCACGCTGCATATTACTGACATAAAAGGTGGGAACACAAGCATCAATGTGACAATTATACCAGATTTCAAGGACTTTGGCTGATGGTGTGAAGAATGTGGGCCCAAATTGGATAGAATATAAAACAACCCATGTGGCTAGTAAAATCTCTTGTGGGACCCTTCTCACCCATACCCCCCCCCCCCTCTTCTGACATGGAACCATAGATGGAGAGATAACCAAATTTTTTCATTCAAAGTAGTATTTTAAGTGCCCCTACATTAAATTTCCCTCTTATAAATCAGCAAAGTTGGTTTAGACCTTCACCCTCACCCCTCCTTGCCATTGTCCCTCCCTTGCCAGAATACCCTCTTGTTGATAAATGCCCCTCATACATTGCTCCAGCGTGTGCTGTGATGAAAACATATTTGAAAAAGTGTATATAGATTCAAACAGCTCTGCTAGTGCATAGTGACTGTAGTCGGCCATTAATAGGGTCCAGTAGTCTGAAATCGTCTTTATTTATTGTCTGAACGTAATTTCAAACCCTCATATACTGTGAAATTGAGAGAATCTAGAAGCATTTTGGTGTACAACCATCCACAGTGCAAGTAGGCAAAGATTAAAAGGTGATAGACCCCAGTCAGGGCCAGCTTCAATCAGACCAACTTGCTGTCCGCATTTGTCTATATAATGAAGTGAATATTGCCAAAGCCATCTTAAACCTTAAATCCCTCAGAAAAAAATTAGATAACTTAAGTCTGGAATTGTGTCTACAGGGTTGTTTGTTTGACAGAAAGGAAATACTTGCACTGTGGTATGTTCTGTTTTGAAACCAAAAGTAGAGGAGAGTCACTTGCACCTAAGAAGCCTGTTTGATTCTTACTAGCAGGCTGTACGCCATATTCCTTGTATAATCATATCCCTAATGGCCACCAAAGTGAATATCAAAGAGATTCTTTGGATATTCATCAAAATATGTGGCCTTGCAAGTGATTGAATGTTAGTGAATATTCACAAGAAGGCAACATCTGGTCCCATTTTTATCATGCAGTAGCCCATGGCACCAAGAGGGTTGGTATGTCATTGCATTACCTATATCCTTGTAGAACCCACTGCATAGGTGGTTATGATACACAATAATGATCAAACATCTCGGGTTTCAGTCTACACTTCCCACTTACGACTACAGGAGTACAAACACTCACTCAAATACAAGAGCAAGATTCATGAAAGAGTACATGAATAAGTCTTGATATTTTAATAAAGTTTTCATCTAAAATTGAATGCAGTGCCTCTTCCCTTTTGCTGACGGTGGTTTTGCAAGCTGAGGAGCTGAGAAAACGAGTCCCATCCGTGCTGTCGTTTGATCCACGATTCAGATTCAGATGTTTACATATCACAGCCTTAGAAACTTTACTTCAACACAACCGAAATTTTTCAGTGCCAACTTTAATTTGTGTGCCCCCACAGATTCAGCTTCTCGAATAATAGAAATTTAAAAATCTCCAGTAGTTCTTTATACTCTGACTTGTTTTCTGCTAAGTTTTAATACATAATCTGTACAAGAATAAATGGCCTCTTTGCATCATAGGGTTTGTGATTTGTTTCCACCTGGGGGTGGAATGTTTCGCCTCACTGAGGGCATTGGTCTCATTGGCTTGGGTTTCGGTTTGACCGGAGGAGCTGGCTTGGACGTTGAAGGTGATGATGTCAAACTGGATGGCCTTGTTGGGAGATCTTGTACAATATCTGGAGGTGTTGGTTGATTAGCCAAAGCTGTATTGAGCTTATTAATATGTTCTGGGTCGAATCCTGAAGTGTTTGCAGCAGGACTGGTGCTGTACAAGAGAAAAATGGGAATGTCATTACTGTGAGTAATTTATGGAAAAACAAACCATGGACTGTATAACTACACCTGGGATATGGAACTTATTTACAAAGTAACATGACGAATATGTTCTTTTGATCCTCCAGTTAACAAAAAGTTTTAGTCAATGTTGTCTTTTTGTTAAGACTATGACTTCCAGAATGTTCAGTTCCACCATATTTGTTGTCTTTTTGTTAAGACTATGACTTCCAGAATGTTCAGTTCCACCATATTTGTTGTCTTTTTGTTAAGACTATGACTTCCAGAATGTTCAGTTCCACCATATTTGTTGTCTTTTTGTTAAGACTATGACTTCCAGAATGTTTAGTTCCACCATATTTGTTGTCTTTTTGTTTAGACTATGACTTCCAGAATGTTCAGTTCCACCATATTTTAATTCAATGGAAATCAAGATTAAAAGGAAGCAAATACCCAACTTCCGATTTTCTCCTTTCTTGTTTCATAGTGACACAGACAGACCTTTTTTGTTATTTCCAAAAACTCTTCCTTTGCTACCTCAAGGACGTTTCAGTTTTTAACTGTTGCAGTTAAGAGTTTATTGGAATTAATTGTCTTGCAAGATCTTTAAATTCCTCAAAATATCCTTCCAGTTCCCCCTCCCTTCCAAATCCCCCCCCCCAAAAAAAAGGTCATTCATGTCCACGGACTGCTCATGTCAGCGTACAGATGCAGTATCTAGTACCATGAACCATGATTACTTACCTTTACTTAATCTCTCATTACAGAATGCAACCACTAAGGTAATAAGAAGAAAGGCATAATAGTGTTGTATACCTTGAAGTCCTCCTTCATTTGCACAAATTTTTGTTCCCTTTTCTCTTCTTATGCAACATTTTAAGGGCATCTTTTCGAAACAGCAATCATTTTGTGAAGGTGCAGAGAGAGGTTAAGTGGTGTGGTGATGCTGTGATAATTAATTATCTTTATCCCCCAAAATAATTGACTACAGGGGTGATGCTCAGAGCATCTCAAGTCAATTGTGATACAGCTTTTTAAATGTGTATTAAACTCGGTAAAGAAATTTTTCACCCCAAAAAGAAATTGGTTTCAATTTAAATAGACCAGGTCTACACCTCATTTCTTTATGAAATAATTCAGGTCGTACATAATAGCAACATGAACATTAAGTTACCACTGTGCCACTAGAGAAAAGTTTCAAAACCAGTGTTTTCCAGGATTACACTGGTGACTACAAAAGTTACGAGAAGGCTCCTGCCCGCTGACTTCATTCCATTTGGTATATCTCATTCTTATGTCATCCACTGCATGCCATACCAATCCCCCAAAATCCCTAACCCCGTACTAATAAAATCAGTGGAATATAGCCACCCCTGAAACATGCCTTATTTCTGCCATTTCAAATATAAGGCCCCACCTCCAGCACCAAGACTAAACTAACACACCACAAGAAAACTTTTTTACTTTTATAACAGAGTTGAAAAATCATACAACAGTAAAAAACAGGTTAAGGGGGCAATATTTTGTAACATCAGATTTTCACACAGTTTCATTCCTTAATTTCCACCACTGATAATTTGCATGCTCAAGTTCAGTACACACCAGTATAAGGACAGGGTCATTATTTAACCACAATTCAGAACCACAAGTTGCCATAGTAACATAACTACCTGACTCAGGTTCACACAATGAATGCATCACAGAGGATCAGGTCTATGTAGCAGTCATGAAATATGTTAATGTTAGTAGTTCATAGTGATTGTTAGAATGGGTTTCTTAGTAGATTCACATGTACAAGGCATTTTGTGGAACATTTGAAGTTTATCTGCTTTTAAACACCCACATGCTCCTATTCAAGTCATTTCAACTCCTATCTAATTGCAATATATTCAACTGCATCCACAACACCCATTCTGCCATTTTTTTTTTTTTTTTCAAGAGAGTTTACTTGAGGCATGTGCAACTGTTTCCCCTTTTTGGTTCACTTGACTTGAAATAAAAAGGTCACAAAAAGAGGAAGACACCAGCCCAACAAAATGCAAAAAGTACCTTCTATATTGAAGCCTACAACAGCTCAAAAATGCTTTTGGAGACCAATGCATTATATACTGTGTTTTTGTGAAGGCCTTTTGTGCATGCTGCAGTATTCCCTTCAGCAACAGTAATTCCAAAGTTAAAATCTTTAGATGCTTTTGCTGAAAATATCCTATGCAACCAATTAACCAGTTTAACTAGACCATGCCACCAGTGATTCAGCTTTTACAGCCTGGCCATGCCCCAAATACAGCAGAGAATGTCTAAAAAAGGCTGAAGATTTATTGGAAGATTTTAGAGTGCTGCTAGCATATATAGAGAGATAACTTCTTTGACCTTTTGTTATATTTATTGTTTGGTCATACCCAGTTTTTACTACCCATAATGGGCATACTGGGCTCTTTTTCTCAGGAAAGGGAGGAGGGGGGAAGATGACCTTTGGTCCCACTCACAATTCCCAAACAGGACATAATCTTTGCCCCACAGAGGCACCAAAGTCTGCAGCCCCCTCCTCCCCTCCATTCAGTACAGCCATGCTGCCCCAACCCCTCCCCCTCTGCTCCGCTTACTCAAAAGGAACAAAAACGTCAAAGGTTTCAAGACTGACAAAAATTGGTATGGTTGTTAACTTTCCACGACCATGCCTTCTAAGAAATAAACCTTTCACAAATGTTCAATGCCAAAAACATTGAAGTCAAAAGTCTACCATACATGAACAACATCAAAAAATTCAAAGCATAATTTGGTGGGATGGTGCAAGTCACTGAGTATATAATGTTCAAAGGTGACCCTTGCAAGCAAATGTGAATGGCAACTCTCTTACCTAAACCCTACATGATTTAGCAGAAGATGCTGGGCTGTTTAAAACAATACAAAGAGCTATTAGCATAAAATAAAATAAAAAAGTATGTCAAATGTCACAGAGCAGACACATCATTGTCTAAAATTAAACGTCATCTAATACATATGGAGAGCTTATCTAGTGCTTAGAACACTTGCATGATATAGAGGAAGAATGTTGAACTTTGGCTACGACATATACATGTGAACCTCCCCTCACCCTGCCTCCTGTCTTGCTCCCTTTCCCCAGCTGAACTCTCTGCTTAGAGAACAGGCCCACTGCCTGTGCAAGTAGTTTTAATTTTGAAAGATACATGCATCAAAGTTCAGTAAAAATGTCTCTAAGATGTAAAGTTCAAATGAGGCATTAACTTATAAATGAAAGTTGAAGTACAATTGTAAGATTATTTTAAACTAGCTATTAGGAGGATGTTATATTGTGGTGTTAAAGTATTACAAAAAGTCAAATTTTGTAGTAGAAACCCTGTTCTCCTAAGAGGTCATAGTCAAGTCTATACAGTAACCTCAAAAATGGCAAATGATCTTTAACCACGCAGATGGGAGTTAATAAGTAGATCAACAAAGTTGGAGTACTATGCATAGTGAAACTTGACCCCTCACTAAACATGTACTCCTAAATTCAGTTGCAATAAGTTTATTTCAATGCAACAAGAATGTACAAATATAGGTTTAGAAGTAACACAGTCAAATGTTTTCTGCAAAATAGGGTGAGTCTCTAAGAAGTCAACAAAAATGGTAAAAAACAAAATCTCATTTAAACTGAAAGGAAGTGAAAACTTTCATTGCCATCAGTGCATATGTAATAGTCACAGTACTGAATATTCAGTGTTTTGCAAGCAATATGTGATATCCTGAATATTCAGTTGTGTGCAATATGTGATATATCCAATATGTGAGGAAGAGCCCTAGTCTAATAAACTAAATGCAGTAAATCTACAAATAAATGTGGTAAATTAAAGTAAACGAGTGAATTATTAAAATTAGGATTAAAGGATGGGTTTAGGCTTGAAGCAAATTTTGATATGTTGGAAGTTTACTTGATCTAAGCATTCTGGGGAAAGAGAGGGTTGTGTCACTGTTCAAATGAAAGTGAACTTGGAGCAAGCACATTATAACCACACATAAATGAGCTTTTTTTACAATTTAACTTTGCCTGTTTCCCCACAATTTCATATTACTGAAGTGTGAATACAAGAGAGAACTGTAAATTTTTTAAAACATGTCATTCCTTCATAACCCTATGAATTCAAGGTTAAATTGAATAGACAGAAAAAAAGTAAAATACTGATTATCAATCTGGCAGGAAGGAGAAGGGGCAGGGGACAGTGATATAACTGTGCTTGCTTCAAGCTAACTGCAGTTCATAAATGTAAATAATAATGTCATATCTTATTTAGTTCCTTTACATCAAAAAAGCTTGGGAATTTCACCCAAATGCTTAGATCTAGCTTCTCTCCCAATCATTTTTGGCTTGAAACCTTCCTTTAAGTAGTAATAACCATAAAATATACCCACACATTAAGAGCCAATTACCCCAATACCAGTTTTGTTGTTCCTTGTAGCTACTAAATGACAACTGTTAAAGTTACCTGCTTATAACCTTCCTGGAGTGCATGTTTACAAATACCTTGGGAAATAAAATATCTTAAAAGTATAATATATATGTGAAAATTCTTTTTCATGCCATGAAGAGTTCAAAATACATTAAAAGAAAATGTCAACCAGCCTTTGGAAGCAATGAAACTGACTGGCTTATGTGTTCTCACAAAGCTCTTCTATCTGAACTAACTCTTTTTGGAACAATATTTTGTTGCATGAGTCATGCTGTGTACCTTGTTGTATTGACAAAGAATCATTAAAATATTTAAACCCAGATTTGTAAACAAACATGATTAGAAGCTTGTGAAGTTGGAAGTCAAACAGGTTGTATAGATCTGACAGGAATGACAATCTGATTTGTATATTTCCACATTCATGACTGCTTCCTTTAGACAGGGAGGCAGTTTGGTTTAAAAAGATATTTTGTGCAACTGAAATAGAATTGTAACAGCATTAAAATGCCTTCTCTACTGACCAACAGTGAATGAAATAAAGTGACTTCTTTTCCTTTATTGTTTGTGCCAAAGCACATCAACAGAATGAAATTTGCAAATTAACATATGCCCTTTATATACTTAGTTTATCTCAATACCAAGTTCACTACAGCCTAATTTCAAAACACTGTTCCTTCTTTCAAACCTGATTTTTGCTTTTTTTTTTTTTTGTTTGTTTTGCAATTTCTTCTTGCTATTTCCATTCATTCCTTCTTTTACTTCCAAATTCTGCATTTTATTACTAAACTCATAAATCTGGCTATCATACTTTTGCTGTACAATGACCTCAGATTTGCTGGCCCTGGAATGACTTCAGTTACCTTCACCCTCCCTAAACCCCTAATTCAAGGATTATGATCTCAAACTTTATGGGCAGATGGGGGTACGCACACACCGCATACACACATTTTTGCAATGTGACATAGTGAAAGGAGGTAGTTGGTGATTGGTGTTCCATGAATTCTGTTTTGCAGCACTTACACCAAAAGAAGCACTAAGACCTGATGATTACTCCTTTTTCTATTTTCTTTTTCAAGACTCAATAAGATCCAATTACAGCATAAGTTTCTAACTTTACCAGTATATTTAAGACTGAAGTTTTTCTTTTTTACTACCTGACCAAATGAATAACATTGCACTTCCCAATCTCTCTTTCATATAGATATCAGATCCAACAAAATAGAGAAAGGCTGCCCTCAAAGAAGAGGTGATAATAATTTCTGTTAAACTGGTACATTTTGATGGCTAAGTTTATGCAAATTGGACCAACACTTACTTTTATTTACAACTTTATGATGGTGTTGAAGCTACTTAAATGTGCATATCAAAAAATCAGTCTACATTGAATCAAGTATGAATTCAGCTAAACACTCCATTCAACATTCACCAGCTACTAAAGCTTATTTTTCTCATTCACAGAATTCAACAAAACTTTGATAAGAAACTCAAGGTGTTCTACAGTATTTTTTTTTAAATCTAAATATTAACTAGATTGTCAACTAAGCTGTGGAAGTGCTTTCAACAATAGAGTCATCATGCAACCATACAGTTTACTTCCCCTATTAGAGGGCGGTCTTCACTCACCCTGCTTCTGTATCAGAGACTGACCATGGAGTAAAACTTTGTGTCTCCACTCTGCTGTTGGAACCTCTTTCTTCTCTAGGCAAAAGAGTAAGCTCATGTACTTTGTAAGCTCAATTAAATCACAATTTCAGTGTGATTGACAGATTTCTATTTTATTTGTGTCAGAGCTCACATTATTGTGCAACAATATGTATTGATTTGTCACTCCACGACAGGGTTGTCACCACACTAGGGGTGCTACCAGGCTCTCAAAATCTCCACTTGGTACTCAACATCAATTTTACCATCACTGCCCAGCCCAAATTTCTTACCCTGAATAAAATTCTTAGGATTTCTTTAGAACAGAGTAATAATTTCTTGCTTTTTGTTAGCATTCTCCAACCTGCAAAAATTTTCCAAGGGGAACCCCCTTCCCTTTGACCACTCCCCCAGGACCGTGATCACAAATTACCTGGCTCTCAATATGGTTCAGTAAACACATGAAGATGTCTCAGGTTGTTGTGACTTTTTCCTAGCAAATAATGAATTCCATTTTTACAGACCTTGTGGGTTTTAAGTCTGAGAAGGCTGTTACGCCTAGAGTTGTCTGTACCGAGCACAGATTGCAACATGTGACTTGGAAGGTCAAATGCAGCCCACAGCCTATTGTACTGCCTGCAAAACAATTTTCAATTTGCCCCATTTTCCACCCAAGTACATCTTGTTGTTTCACTACATCTTAAACTTAACATCAGTAAGGATACAAAAATGCAGAAAGTATCGTTCTCTTAAATGTTTAGTGGATATTCTCGATAGAATTCCATGAATTTCATGTTTTTACAACACTGTAAAGATTTCAATTAAACTGATTTATCATGATCAAAAAGTTTTGCAGTTACAAAAAAAACAACACACAGTACAAGTGTTGTGGGGTTAACTTTTGCACAGAGATAGCCAGACTAAGATTCAAATTTGTTTCCCTGTGCCCCTGCCTCCCCCATCCCCCCACCTGGCCACATTTAGATTTAATTTTGCAGACCAGTTTCTTACTGATTGGTTTAAGTCAAGCCAGCCACAGCCTTTTTTCCAGTTGTGGCTCACTGTCTGCTTTTCTCTACTCCAATGCTTGTGCTGAGTACCTACCGAGATGGCAATAGGTTCCTAATTTTCAGTCCAGAGGGTCACAGAAACTAATTGGGCTTGGTGTTCAAACAGCTTGCACACCCCTGCTATATAGAGGTTCAATCAGTTATGAATGAAGCCTTACATTTTCTATGGTCAACACAAAGCTATTAGGTTGAATACATTTTGTACTAAGTTTTGTTTTGAGGAATACAAGGTGAAGCAGGCCAACAAATGTATGTTTAAACTTACAGTTCTGGAATATTGACATGTGAGTTTGGTATAATGCCATCAATATCACCGATTGTTCCCTTCCAAAAGAAATTATCCACTCGTTCATGAAGGAACATTTTTTGTCCACGCTTGAAAGAGAGTTCTTCTGGGTTATGTGCTGTGTAATCATCCTTTGCAATGGCCAGCATACCTAAGGCATGTGAAAATATTAGAAAAATGTACACGTAAGGGACACAGGAAGAAACAATCCAACATGGAATGCAAACAGAGAAAGAAGAAAAACTAAACGAAAATTTGTCTCCAGACGAACTAGATTTAAAGGCAGCCAACTCTCACCTTAAACTACAATTTTTGTAGTAGTTTACAAAAATTCTCAATGGCAACAGCTCTTTGATTGACAGAAAGTTCAAAAAAAGCAGAGTATTATAGCTCATATTACACAGCCTGTACTGTACTGAGAGTGTTTTGATTACAAATTGGGGTCTTGTATACTCACCCTGAAGCAGTGAACCAAGATTGTACCTGGATGAGGATGAGTTTTAACAGTTGTGGGAGGGGCTTAAGTGAAGAGGTTAAAGGGAGAATTAGAACTGTTTGGGGTGAGAGGATAAGATCTTCAAAGGGAAATAACACCTTAAAAACATGCCAAAATGATACACAAAGGAAATAGCTGTAACCATTACTACGTTATTTATGTTCAACCAAACGCACTACTAAGAGCTTCATCTCCACAAAACGTTATGCATTAACAGAGTTGCAGAAGATGAGTCGTTTGAATTTTTGGAAGTGTGGGTGAACAAATTATTTTTGAGCAACAAATAGATAAAATTATATCTGTGAAAATTTTACTTCTTAAAGAGAAGACTAGCTTACTGCTAGCTTATTTGAATGAGCTTACTTTAAGTTATCAATTATTTGGTTTCTGTAAAGATTGGTTTTGAAAATTTGAATTATCTGTGTAAAACAAAGGCAACATTTCGCTTTAAAACTGACAGTCATCAGTCCAAGTACAGTTTTGGTTTGGGGGTATCAAAATTCTCAACAGCCGGCTGTTCTCTGACTGACATCAATTTTAAAACTTTAAAAAATGTTCAATTTGCACATTGTGTAGAGAGAAAATTTTAATTAAATATAAGGGTCTTTTATGCACTCCAGGACATGTACTCCACTATTAGAGTACATCTGCTTCTTTCCAAGAAAGAAAAAAAGACAATTGTAAAACTGTGTCAATAATGTGCTCCAAAACGGCATCTGCAGGCTCTTGACCATGCGACCTATTGCATAGTTGCCGAAATTGTCATCTCAGAAAGGACACATGTAGCAGGTGATCTAATGTATGCAGCGAGCACAGAAGCAATAACATCAGTGACTGGGATTCAGGTGGGATTCAAGGGGCAAAATTCCCCTATTCCTCTTGAAATATTCACATTATATTGGTGCATGCAAAGACTAACTTTTGCCATGCTTTTGTTTTTCATTTTATCTGATCATTTTTAGATCAAATCATTCTTAATACTAAAAGTCAGAAAAACAGAACATTCCTGTTTTTATGTGTCTAAAAGCTCAGAAAACAGAACCATTAGAATAGTTGGCAAGTATACTATTGTATGCAACCTTTCTTGTTGTTGTGGTGGAATTTAGTGGGAGCTACTCACAATTTTGAGCTCTGTGGGACAACTTTGAGACATGAAAGATCTGGCATACATGGCTGTACCTGAAGTGGTACAAAAGAGTTAAAGAGAAATACTGCATTTGTTTTGCAAGAAAAATTCATCCTTTCAAAACTTAGATTTATTGTCACAGGTTGATAGATTATCAAAAATAAGGCAGTATGGTAGCCTTCTTTTCAAGAAATAAGTTTCCCACAGATAGAAATTCAGTTGTTTGTTGCTCAAGAATAATTTGTTCACTGAATCTTTCAACATTTCAAATGATGCAACATCCATGGCTCTTCTTGCACATAATATTTTGAAGAGATGTAGCTTTTCCTGGGGTTAATGATTAAGACTGAATTGTTGGATAGTGTCTGAGCCATTTTCTTTGCACTCTTTGTTGGAACATTTTAAACATAATATTTCCCTTTAAACTAACTGGGACACACAGGTTTGTTCTGTAAGTAAAGCATACCTTGTGGATTGTCGTCACCATCACAAGTAGATTCTGGAATTGTATCTAGGCTTCCCGTTGGACTAAAAAAGAAAGAAAAACCAACATGGAACAATTGCTATTTTTGTCTTTGATCTGCAATTTCCTGAAAAGGGTCTTAAAAGTGACTGAAACATAATTTCTGACAAAACCCACTCTCATATTTATTTATATGAAAATACAATATTTTTCACATTTGACCTTTTTTTCATCTACAAGTAGTGCTATCTTAGAATGTGGAAAGGATTCAATACTAATTCATCCAGTAAATTGCATGATGGGTAGCATTGATGATTCCATATCTAGAAAAATAAAGAGAACTGTCTCTGATGTTGTAAGAACAGGGCTCTTAACAGGCAAAAGACTGGTGTACTATCTATAGCAATCTGAGGAGAAGCTGACAACAGATGTGATAACCATTGATTTTTGCATGACAATGGTCATGGCTACCCAATCATGTAACGATGAAAGACTATACAGCAACACTTAATTTGCATTCAAATTATTTTTTAATTCATGTGAAGTTTGGTTTATGTCAAATTATGAGTCAATTTGGAGCATACAGTACATGATATGTTTATTCATTACACTCATTGGAAGATGATTTTAAAGTTTCAATTATCACATCAATTAAATGATAAAAGGAATGTATCAAAACTGAAACAAAAGGTCCTGGTAATTGAACATACTTTTAGTAGTAACCTTTCCCATTATTTCTTTGGCACTTGCATCAAAATTTTGTTTTTAACATCTCATGCTGGGAAAAGCCCCTTAGCTACTTTTCAAAGTTGGTACCCATAATAGCAGGAACATGGCAGGAAAGATGGATTAATTCAAGTTCAATGGAGTTTTGTGTGTGTGTGTCCATAGATCCATGAAGCTACTCAGGAAATGTCCAGTGATCAGCACAATAGAGGAATTGTGATTATATTCTTCTATGACACTAAACACAAAAGCAGTGATGGCTGTCAGGATTTATTTTTTTTTCTATTTCGGTACTTCAAATAAGCTACGGGTAATTTCCTCCTATGTGTCTTCTTCAGGAAAACCTGAGTTTTATCAAGCGATGCAAATGAGTATTATCAAGCCATGCAAATATCAAAATAAAAACAGAATGCTTAATACTGAAATACTTCCAGAACAAATGGAGCATACTTTACAGGGGCTCATTGAGTAGATACTGATAACTTCATGCAAGTGTTTAAGGATACTACCACATGAAAATGCTTGAAGTAAGCATGATTGGTCAATTTCTACATTCAATTGTTACAGAAAAATTGAAAATTTGAATTTTGTGATGATCTGACTTGCAATGGTTTTGTGCACAAATTTGCATAAATGTCTGATCACAAATTTTTGAAAACCGAATTGTTCCGTAAAGTTCTCACTCACAACACAGTTATTTGTACATAGGATATGGGGTTCTTCTAAGTTTGACCATTTGATATGTATAGGAAAACGAACAGCTTTGGAAAAATTTGCTGAATGTTACAATGAGCTGGTTTTACATTTTGAAAATGTCTTTCCTATTAATGCCCTTGACTTCACAGTCAACAGGTGCAGACGAAATTTCAAGAAATAACTGTGTATGGTAGATATTCTTTGTTGGTATATCTGCAAGTCCACTACAATGGTCCTTCCCATATCATTGCTTGTAATGTTGACTCCAAATAAAGTACAGAAAAGTTTGTGGGACATAAAGCGCATGAAAGCTGTACAGATGGGAGAATAGCTAGTCAAAGCAGAAAGGCAGGAACTGGGCAGGATTTTCGAGAATTTTCCACTTAACTGAAGCTTTGAGAGCTTTGCAACACTAACCGTTTGTACACAGACACCTTTATAAACAGTACAAACCTTTAGTGCACAGACACCTTTTCAACAGCACTAACAATTTGTGCATAGACACCTTTTATGAATCACTAATGGTTAATGCATCTATTTCACATCCGGTAGAAAAAAGCGTAATGTTTTTTATTGTGGTTTAAAATTTGCCAAATGCCATTCTAAAAATAGTAAAAGATGAACTTAAAAATTGATTTATTTACCTGATGTCTCCCCCTTCTTTGTAGTGAGGACCAATTGTCTTTGGAAAAATTTCATGAGCAAAGACTATGCAATAGTCCACCACTTCAATAGCACCACTCTGAGCTGTTACAGGGTCATCCTCTGGTGGGGTCCACAGTAAGGTTGGACCGAAGCATACAGCTAGGTTACGAGAATCCATCATATTCTCGTCATGGTGAGAAGACAGACTATACAAAAAAAAATACAAAAAAACAAAAAATAACTTGAGTGGCTATTCTGTAGAATGTCAATACTTTGGTTAATGTGTGATCAAAGGTAACCCCAAAGCAACAGAACTTTGCATCTGAGTTTTAAATGATACAACAGAAAAAAGAAAATATCATTTTTGTGATCATGATGCAAGCATAAAAGTGAAACATAAGACAAACTTTCCATATGTTAACATACACACAATCTTTCACACAATAGAGGATGATTTGCTATTTTGGTGTAGTGATCTAAATATTTATAACAGAAATTTACAGTGACTTGATGCTGCTCACTTTATGCTCAAGAATTGAAATATTTATCACATACTTACAAAACAAATTCAAGAATGATTACATTATTCTTAGTCATAAATATAATCATTGCAAAGCAATGAAACATGAAACTGAAGCAATTAACCAGCCTGATGGAGATAAATGTCATAAGCAGGAGCTTTCTCCAACAAAACTAGTTTTCCTATTGCCTTTCACTCTGTTCAACACCACCCTCCCTAATGTTATCTCTAATAGTCTTGAAATGGCTCAACACTCAATGCCATTTCTATTAGCACTCATATAAATTTAGGTCCAGATCTATGTAACAATATTTTCTCACTAAATTATGACATCTAGCATTGGTTTACCTGAATATACAATGATTACTTTCTAAACTACCATAAAAAATATTTAACATATAACACACATAACCCTTACACTCTCATCGTCACTTAACCTGTATTTCTTAGACTCAACCACTGTCACACTACAATGAATTAGAACTGGATTCTGATTAAATATTTTTGAGTTTTTATTGAAATCTTCTCCTTCTTTGGTCAGAAAGAACCAAAAATTTGCCAACCATCATACATGTATGCTTTGCATGATGTGTCTATGAAAGTTAATTATTAACTGATTTTTTCCTGACATCACACAGACAGATGGTTTTTTTCATACATGTGTAGTCTGATAAAAGCTGTCTGTTGGTGTGACATTAAAAAATAGTACACATTTAATTTTCATAGTGCTGAGATGCAAAAGATATATGGACACAGGCTGGCATATTCGAAATACTGTCAAACCCGAGATGAAGGTTTTAATAAAAATTCACCGAAATTGGATCAGAACTGCATTCAAATTGATTGTAGTGGGATTGCAGCTTAATATTTACCCTGAAACAATACACTTTTGGGAATACACCTGACAGAGAGCAATTCCCATCTAATCTCTATCTTTATTAGGATGGGTACACCATTTACTAGCACTCATACATTTTTCTTATCCTGAAATGAGTTGTTTCAAGACAACCACTAACACAATGGATGATGATACATTCAGGACGAAACAAACTGTTTATTTCACAAGAAGGGAACAACATTATTACCCCATGGAGTAAAATTTCCTACAATTCTCCCCATATTTTCATGTTCGCAAAAGAGTAATTTCCTTCCTTGAATTGTCAAGATTTTCCCCTAAATGCACAAATTTCCCAGGAAGCAGTCTCCCATCTTTCCAACTATTACCACCCATGGAAACAGTTTACCAATTCTTATAACATTAGTCACACTTACGCTTTTAGGAATTCAAACAGGTATCTCATCACAACCATTACTGGAACTGGTATTTTATCTACCAATTCTTTAAGTCTCGTTATTTTCCCATCTAATTCACTGATTCCTGAGAGAGAGAAAAAGGAGAATTGACCAAGGTTAGACACACCCTGTACATACAAACAGACCTAACTCTTCCTATGCCACATACAAAGCTTTGGGATTATTTACGACAGAATGTTACCATATCAAATGTACTTCCCTCTAAAATGTAACACCACTTCAATGATATTGCTAATATCCTCCAAACTCCCTGGATTGGGAATCTACATGTTCCCCATATTTACCCCTATTTATAAATGTAACCCCACTTATCCACAATATCCCTAGGTTGACCCTAGTAAACTAAAAGGCACAGTGAAGAAGGAGGATGCCCCTTAAATCGGGGGCAAGATAGGGGCAATCTAGACTGATTTTTATTTAATTCTACTGACCTAAAGCAGTCTTGCATTGATACCACTAGTTGTATATACATTAGAATATTACATAGCACTTAAATGTGTATTGTTACAGTTGAAATGGACATAGCTGTGTCTTAGTTAGATGAGGTTTTACGGCTCGGTTTCAAACCAGCTGGTTAAAGCCCGGGCCAGCCATAGCCAGCTTTTTCCAGTCGTGGTTCACTGGCTTGCTTTCCCTACTCTTTTACTTATGCTGCACATGGTTGTATCTTAGTACCTACATGATAAAGTATATCATACAAATATGTGTACACATACTAAGGACATCCATAGGCTTATCACAGAGCAGAATAGAAGAGATCAATTAGAAAAATGGTCCGAAAACAGATTTAAGTTATTTTGATATGTTAAAGGTGAACATATTGGAAGCATCCTGGTGAAATTTCCATTCATTTCACATGTTCATTTACTGAGAAATTAGCAATTTCAGTTGGCAAATTTTCTACATAGAGTGAACTTGAAGCACTTGAGGTAGGCAAGTGTGATGTCATGGATTCCTTTAAAAAAAGGGATCAGAGAGTATTCTATTGTTCTCCAAGAATCAGGAAGGGTTATGCTAATGTTCTCTAAGAATCAGGAAGAGTTCCTCTTTTGTTCTCCAGAGATCAAAGAGGGTAAGCTATTGCTCCTCATGAAACAGGATGGTACGATCTCAATCTCCAAGGATTACAGAGGGTAAATTCAGGCAGGCTATTGTTCTCCAAGCACTGATAGCAGATTCCCTATCTTTCAAGTTGTGCATTTAAGTTTGGGCTTTACAACCAGGCACACAGCATGACAAGGTTGCTGAAGAGAAGAGCTTATAATTACTTCCGCAATAATGCACTGAGGGCAATGCTAATTTTCGATCTTCTGCAGAGGGCAGGGAGTAAATTATTTACATGAGGTTTGATGATACACCAAAACAACTGTGCTATACACTGTCAACCAGATAAAAAAGGTAAAGATCAAAATTTAAATTTGATTGGGTTAGGCTTTTCCCCCCTCCCCCTTGCCTCCCTTCCCCAGCTACAAACTTGCTCAAAGATGTGTAGAAAAAAGGTATAAATAGGAAATGGTAATTATTGACTTACTGACAGCTTCTATAAAATCAGGTGTTAGATTTGCTGGAAACAATGGTTCTGGAAGGTCTCGGAAATATGATTTGAGTACACTGGCTACAAGATGGACATCACCCTTTTCACCAAGATCAGGAAGAGGGTCATCACCTGAAAGTAACAAACTTGCATCTATAACCATGCCACTACTTTATGAACTGAGATAAAATATTACACAATGAAAATAACAGAACACTCTCAAGAACTAAGATGTGATCATTTTTTTTACTTCATACAAAATCAAGTAAAATCAAACTTATTATTAAACATTTATTTTGAAAGATGTGTGTGCCCTTTTGTGCAACCCTTAAAACCATTACTACTAAAGGGATGTATTCTTGCTGAGGAAAAATGATCATTCTTGCAGCAAAATGTAGCTCCACTAAAATACCTTCATTAAAATTACAACTCAGTGCATTTGATAGCTCCCTTATATGCAACCCTTAGAATTCACAATCTGATTAATTGCTAGTTGAATTGGGGTCATGAGCCTTAAAGTGCAACCTCATGATGTCAGCATGATAATTCATCCAACGGGCAGCTGCAATCAATTCTATTGAAAGTCCAACATGCCAGTAAGCATGCCATGACTGAACTACTCCAGCATATCTAGTAACAACTAACTTCAAGTCAACCACATGAGTAAGGCCTAAGAAGGTACTAAAAGCATATGCTGTTCCACCTATTTTGGTTCACAAAAATGCACCAAAATCACAATCTAGCTGTGCTGTGAGGTATTTTGGTCACTGAAGGGCAAAAGAAACATCACACGTCATTTGTAACAACAGCATGTACCACACAATGGCTAACATTATTAGTACGCAGTCACACTCTGCCATATACATCACTGCAAATTTGACTAGAACCTATCACTCAGAGAGCGTGAATCCATGACATAATAGCCTCATAGACCTACTCAAAAATAATTCAAAATTTTCTTTTAGTTTAGAGGTTTGAAACTAATGCTACTGATGAATGTTGTTTAACAATACTTTGTTTTCATAAGCCTTTGGACTATTCTTTTCAATTCCTTCTGGAATTATATAGATGACATGACTTACCATTTTCAAACTTTGCCTTCATCTCATTGATTTCTGTCTTAGACCCAGGCATCCTAAATATACCTTCAACATCGATCCCTACAAGAGAGTAAGTTCCAAATAATTTAGTTCTACAATCATTACTGTGTGCACTCTACTGGTTTCACAAAACAACTTAATACTTTGTGTGCCTATTATAATATAGTGTTCCCTAAACTCAGGAATTGAGCAAATATGCCAAAGATTGTAAGTGTTTATTTCATGTGGCACAAAAAGTGCTTTTCCCTAGACACTCTCTTTTGTATGCCTTAACTGTTTCCTTAAGGAAAAAAGTGAGAAAAAATGCCTTTAGGTGAACTCTGAAAGACAATGGGCACTTCACAAGGGCAAATCTTGTTTTTGTGCCTGCTTAGTAAAACTACCGTGATGATGAAGCAAAGAATACTTCCTCTGACAGAGGGTAACCATCTGATTTTTGGTCTGTTTGATGTTGTTAGATACATTTTCAGACATAATGTAAACCAGGCTAAACAGGTTCACATAACTTGCCTTCTATTCAACAGATAAGTAACGCAGTGGAAGGGTTTAAGCATGTGTCCTAACATCCCAAACAACCATAATTTCTGTAGGACATCCAAATATTTCCAAAAATTGTGCAGAAGATTGTCCTGTGGACAAAGCCAAATTTTGGGTGCAACAAAATTAATTTTCATGCATTGAAGAATGAAGATGAGAAGCCATTTAACTCTTAGAAACTTTGTGATTTTCAGTAAAGTCCAATTGTGATCATCATTTAATTTGTATTTTAAATGAATGCAGCACAGATAAAGCTTTTCTGAAAAATATAGCAATTCTGAAAAATCAGCTTGACTACCAAATTTCTCACAAGAAAACTGGTTTTCTGTGACCACTTGCCCTTTGGATAACCATAGCACTTTCCTTAGCAGCATACAATTGAAGGCTAAATGTCTCTTATTGTAGCACTAGCTACAAATAGGATATGAAAAACAGAACAAAATAGGCATTGTTGATAATAAATTTGCACCATATGCTGCATGTGAGAACACATTTGCTCTAGATATTTCCTACAAGCCTTTAAATATTTACAGAAAGCTTATATGTCAAACAATCTCAATGTACGATGGAAATAAAAGCTTTTCCCTTTTTATGACTTCTATCAACTAACAAATATTTAACAGCAATCAGTTATGATGGGCTCTTTGTTTACACACCTGTGAAACAAAGCCAAGCAATACCCACCGGATTTGTTCCACAATATGAACAAATAACAGCAAAACTATCGAATACCAAAAATTTAGGCTCAAATAAATCCTTCCTTTAGCCTAGCTCTAATGTTACAGAAAGAGTTTCTGTGGGTAATCAGGCCTTGAATTTTGAAACATGCAAGTGCGATTGCACATTACCACTCACTTCAAAATGACTATGGGGAGTGCAATATTTTGCTTACTTAGATGAAGAAAGGGAGCTACATAAATACATTACAGTTTAATAAAACAGCCCAGTGGTGTAGCCCTGGTTCCCCCCCCCTATCCTTGCAATGTTAAAAACACCTAAAATAGCAGTTTTTTCTCTCTATCCTTAGACTTTTCCCTCATATCGTGCCCCCAACCCCAAAACCCTCCCCGAAACCAAAACCCTCCCCGATACCAAAACCCTCCCCGACACCAAAGCCCTCCCCATGACACAATCCTGGCTAAGCACCTGAAACAGCCCACCTACCACACTCCCTAGTTTTCTGAGGAGTGTGACTTGAAGCACATCTAAAAATTTAGACTCACGCCAATGGGTATTGGTTACCCTTTTCTAACAAGCTCCTATTCACTATTTCCTTAAACATGTGAAGCAGATAGATATTCTTAGTAGGATTAAAGTAATGAAAGCAAGATATCACCAAACAAGGAGTACTATGATTATTGATTGACCAAGTCTCTGTGGCTACACAAGTAAATGTTTGACAAGCTTTACTTCTTCATGATTTCAGAACAGATGGTATGGTCACAACAAGATTAATCAAGTTGAAACACTTCCTGGTTCAAACCATAAACATGAAATAACTACTTTAAATTGCAGAATTCAAGCACAACAATTTTATTTTTGTCCAACTTTAACTTAACTTTTCATAAATTTACTGGTAACTTTAGCATCAATTGCACAGTAATCTGCTTAGCATTTGGCACTAGTGTGAGGTGATTATATCAGCTTTTTATATGAGTATAAAAAGTCTTACTACAGCAGTAAGGACACTACTTGAATTACCCACAAATCTACAGATGGAGTTCTTACAATTAAAAAATATAAGACTTTACAACATTGACTAAGAAATTGCTAAGCAAAAGGTTTCACTAGTTTCCTACTTTTACAGTGATGAGAGAGAAAGAAATATAAAGGACATCTAGTTTCTGTTTCACTTATGACATTTTATGTCTGGTTGCAAAAAGAAATAAAGGACCCTGTGGACAGGTGTTGAGGCGTCTCCCTAACAAAGAAATTGCCACCAAGTTGCGTGCCAACAAAAAATTTCTGCTAATTAACATGTTTTCCCTTTCTGCAAGTATTGATATCGTTTTCATTTAAGACATATTTTATGGTTCTTGAATCCAGGCTAACTTTGTTGTATTTCAATAAAACTGAGCCCAATCAATAAAAGTTAGCTAGTGAGATTGGAATACTTTATAAATATGTAAAGCTGAGAAAGCTAACAATTTTTTTTTTAATATGGAAAAAAAAGGGATCAAGCAGCTGAACAGCACTGATAAAATGGTGGTAACTTCATGCTACATCACATTTCATGAGTGAACATAAATTGAAAAACATCTTCCTAAAGACCTTATGGATTACGGATTACGACACACTGACGTCATCCTTGGGAGAAACAGATGGAACATGTGGCCACCCACATAAGAACTGACCCTGCATATGTAGCAGACTATGCGAATATTAGACAGGTTGACAAATCAGCTGTATGCATTTGTCTGCTGAGTTTGTTAGTTTATTTTGCCCCCAAAGCTCTAAGACATCATACCCATAAGGTCTACTTGGTTTGATTTGAATACATTATGGAGTCAGGGAAGACTAACAAACTCGCTATTCATGGAGTTTTAGCAGAGAGTATCACATAATGTTTCATAAATTCTTACACTTGATCAAAATCTTACAATTATTAAGATCATACAGGAAGGTATTTCTACTACCTTTTATTGATACAGTAAGATTCATAGCTTTCTTTTTTCACTCCTTACTATGTACAATGAGTAAAGACAACCATGGGTTGCAAGATGAACTTAACAAATCAGGTCAGTAAAATATGTTTGAAGAATACATTACCATAAAGAGATATAAATTCTATGCAGCTTTCTACCACAGGAGGAATGTAACACTTTGTTATCTGAAGAAAAATCATAACATATATAAAATATATCAATTCCTGGAAGTTTGTTCCCCCTATGGGCTGGGGTTTGTAAAATATGCCAGTATGCCGAGGTTGTTCCCCGCTTGTTGTCAGAGGCAACAGAAAGGAAACCAAACTTGAACTACACTGGAAAATGCATTTAAACTTTGAAGTTTTTAATAAGTTGGCTGATCCTATATAACACATTTGTGTTGGTGTGTCGTTAAATCTCAACTAATGAACTAACTGACTGAAAGTTGTTAAACTTTCATTACAAATATCATATTCAATAATATTTTCTCCCCTAACTGTCATATTTTTTTTCTTCTTTTAACTTAAAACTCTACAAAATGGCAAACACAATATTCAAAAAACATGGACTCTTAACTTTAAAATATCAAAATCTAAAATATAAACAAGTTTGTGGCTGCAGCACAAATACAAACTTTATTCCGGTATATATCACTGAAAGCAAAGAAATAATATGATGCCTAACTAGCAAGAATATATGCAGTTAAAAATAGTCTTCAGTGAAACTTGATGTTAGTAAGTAAGTTAGTTAGATGACGCTTCATGGCATGACCTTATATGGCTCAGTTTCTACCCAAATGGTTTAAGTTGGACTAATCATATCCTTTCTACCTGCTGTTGCTTTCCTGCTTTGAAAGAAAAATATTTCACCTACTTGAAACAGAAACTGACATTTTGTAACCCACTTTTCAAAGTGTATACTGTTACCATTTAGGGAAGTAAAACTCCATATGTCTTCACTTATACTTTCATATACTGCCCTCAATCAAATCTCACCATAAGTGAATCAATAGGTTAAATTGAATTTCAACCACCAAAGTGCCATGACAATGAAAAAAATCTTGTTGTATCATGCACAGGTGCTTGAAACATACATGTTGTTTATTCAGCATTTGCCAACCAAGAAACTGAAAGGTCAATCTCCAAGGTATTGAAAAAATACACAAGAATTTGGGAAAACGTTTTTTAACTCCATCTAGATAATTATGGTTTTTTTTAGAGTTTAACAAAGTTCAAAGTTTCTGATAATTTCATGTCTTATCTTCTTTTAATTACATTTAATTTTTACCGAGGTTATGAATTGCTTTTTATAGGACTTTCAGTTTTATATTTGGTCAATGAATATAATAACATAGCATCTCAGGACCTGGTTATTGTATTTAACTCAGGTCCACATTGAGGATAATCCTTCAGACAGCTTTAGTGAACATTCTCCTTAGCTACTACGCCCTCTGCTGACTTTTAATGAATACAATCCACATTTTGTCACAATACAGCTAACTTCTTATTATGCGCCACACACACCAGACCATTGCGGTCTTTATCTGAGTAAATATTTACTTTTTTAACTGAATGACCAATGAATAGGAAAAAATAAATTGTCATATACACTATCATTGCCCACTACCTTAAACACAAAGTTTTAAATGGAAGAAATTTTCATCCATTTTATTGTTTTGCAGAGATTTGAGCAAAGAAGAGGTCCATTTACCGAACTTTTATTATCCAGAATTGTGGCTAGGGTTGAGGAAGGGGGGGGGTGTACAGGGATTCCCCTTTTAGGAACTTTACACATCAAGAGAAGATCTGAGTCTAAAATGGTGTTCTCTTTGTCTGTTTTTCAGGTATGCACAGGCAGTAAACTTTACTCCTTATGTAAAAAAATTCCAAAAATCCTTCCCACCCCTTACCATTCCAGTCACTGTGACCACTGCAAAAATTCAAGTCTGACAACATGAATTTACTGAAATTTAAACTGACGACTTTCACTTTCCTAATTCCTTACATCTGTGATGTTAGTTTTTTATTGATTCCTTTTTTATATAATTGCTTTGAAGTGATTACAACCTTAGAGATTGCATGTGGCAATACTTGATATGCAAGTGGATGTTTACTCACAGAGAGGTAATCTTGAAGATTGCCACCAAACAATTTAGCATGGAACACTGACTTCGGTCTCTTCCTCATCATAGGCTTAGACTTGTCTGAACTTCTCTGTTGTCTGCAAGAGATAATAGCATCAAAGAATTGCATTCAATCAATAACTACATTCTTAGGGCAAGTAAGACAGATGAAAGGATCTGGAAAGTAACCTTTTTTTCTCAAAATTTGTGTAGGAGTATAAAGACAATCATAAAATAATTGGGTCACATATTGATAGGTATTTCATCAATAAGTGCAATAACATTTTCAGTGTACAGTAATAACCCAAGGCATATCCTTAAAGTTAAAACCTTAATAAACTTAACAAAATAATAAAAATTTAGTGACAGGCTATCACAAGATGTAGTTAGATACACTACTGGGTAAACTTGCCGTGGCTGGATAGTAATTTCATTTCTCACAGCCAAGACGGATATGAAACAGCAAGGTGACCAATAAAAAAAACAAAAAGGGACAAACCTCTCACCCCAAACTACAATTTTGGTACGGGGGTACCAAAATTCTCAGTTGGCTAAGCTCTTTGATTGACAGCTAATTTGAACAATGCAGAGTATCAAAGCTTATATTACACAGCTTGAACGGTACCAAGAGTATTGTGATTAGTTTTCTATACTCACCTTCAAGCAATAAACTGAGATTGTATCTGGATGAGGTTGAATTTCAGACAATTGTGGGAGGGGCTTAAGTACGAAGGTTAGGAGAATTGGTACTGTTTGGGGTGAGAGAACTGGGCCTTTAAAGTTGGATAGGAAAGCCAGTTCCTGTATGGCTTGTAAAATAAAGAGTAAATGAAATTCAAATTTTTTTACAACTTTTCAAAACAGTTTGTGAATTAAGTATAACAGTCACCAAACCATGGAATCATGATAACATAACTTAAAAAAGTAATGTTTTTCCTTCTTCACAGGAAAACCAGTGAAAACAAATAACAGAAAATGTGTGTAATGAATAAAATAATTAATAAAATCTGAGCAGACTTAATGTGAAGGCAGAATCTTCAACTATTCACTGTAGACCATATCTAGTGTCCCCTCCTCTCAAAAATATGATCTTGACATAAATTAGAAAGATACTTGTATGCACTTACACTGGTCTGTGGTGATTAGAATCTGTTTGACGAAAGAAAACAAAGACTCTTCTTCAATTCTGGTTAACAATAGATTAATATAATGACCTAAATTGTGTGTTTTAAAGTGTATGCCTCCATTTTACTTTATTTTTAGAGTTTACTTACATTCCTGGAAAAGTTGTAGCAAGTTATTCCATACCTAATGATGTGAAATTTTTGCAATTAATTGTAAGTTGGTTTGGACTTCACATGTTAATTCTATCTACATTTCAAGCTTGCTCTCAACTGATGACCTTTGACCTCAAACACACCTAGATATTTCCACATGATACCAAAAGAAAGCCATGGGTTCATTACAAGAATCCTACAAAAATACATTCTTTGTAAAGTGTTTACACCCTAAAATTGACCACTGACCTAAATTAAAATAGTGTTCATCCTGTGTTCCTTACTACAGTGCATCCACAGGATAAAGGTAAGGACTAAAAATGATTCTCTTATGATGCGCATGTATGCTCCCTGCAAAGTTTTTAATTTTGACTGTGGTCACTGAGAATTACCTTTGACCTTCTCCAGGATGGCTCAGCTGGGAATCTAAATATAAATTTGAACAAATCGAGGCTGTGCGCCCTGTTCCAAAATTTCTTTGTTGCAAAATCTCCACACTCATAGCATCTACATGGAGCTCATGGTTAGGAGAGAGGTTTGGTTAGAGTGAGAGTATTTCAGGCAAATGTTATGGAAATGTTACTTAGAGTTTTACGAACCAGTTTCCAACCTATTGGTTCAAGTCGAGCCAGCCACAGCCTTTTTTCCAGTTGTGGCAC
This sequence comes from Holothuria scabra, assembly GCA_037179385.1. Lineage (NCBI taxonomy): Eukaryota > Metazoa > Echinodermata > Holothuroidea > Aspidochirotida > Holothuriidae > Holothuria > Holothuria scabra. The sequence continues at coordinate 32,660,756 of CM074181.1, forward strand.
GCTGGTTTGTTTTCCCTACTCCATTGCTTTTGCAGAACATCATGCACAACAGCAGGAGTATTCATTTTTAGAGTCGTTGGTATGACTCAACCAGGAATAGAACCTGGGCCTTCCGCGTGAGAGGCGGATGCTCTTACCGTAAGACCAAACACGCCGTCTCATTATGGAAAAAAGAAACTAAGGAACACAGAGGAATGACCCATCAAATCATACCTATGAACAGGACCATCATTGATAAGAGACTAAGAGACAAGTCTTCTTGAAAAAATTCCAAATGGACATAAAAATTAATGTGTACACTGAACAAACTTTGTTCAATATCCCTTTCTAACTTTTGCTTTGTGTGCATGACTTAAAGAACACACAGCTGAATTCCGACAGAGATAGGTACTAAACAAACATTGTAAACCTACCTATTTTAAGAGCTGCTTGAATGAGTTCTATCCTGGCTTGGATTCTGGCTTGGCTGTTTGCCTTCTGTAAGTATTCTTTAGATTTCTACAAAAAGGAAAGCAAACATTCAACAAGTTAAAACTTGTCCGGAACTTGATGCTTCTGGAGCATTCAAGTTTCTTCTTAAAATTTTCATTCAGTTTATGAGCATGTACAAAACCTGTTAATAGGTTGACTAAACTCTGATCACAATACCTAAAGTATGACACTCACACCTGTCGGTCCAAAACTATTATTATATGTGCAAGTACTTCTCAATTTGTGGAAGCACATTGCAGTTTCCTGTTGTTCTCAATTGGTGCTCACAGTCATTAAAAAGCTATTACTTTTGTACTTTGGCAGCCTACTTACAGTTATTGTAAGTACAGTTGTTGTAAGTCAGCATTGACAGTGCTACTGTCTGCATTCTGTCTGGACATCACATGTTTGACACTGAGGAAGCTGTTTAAGAACATCTACTGCAAGGGCTGTGTGAGGGCTACTAATTAACTCTTGCATCCAGTGAGATGCAAAGTGGATTGACATTCCATGGAAAGGAGGGCTTAATTTTCACTCACGGTGGAAGACCACCCATTAAATCTTTCCTCCAAAAGTGCACTACAATTATGGCAAACCTTTGTACTTTTTATTTTTGACAAATGACGCTTATGATTACATAAGCGCAAGATTCATTTAAGTGGAGCAAGCTCAGAATTTCAGTTCAAACTGCAGAAACTTAGGAATTATTTGAGGCTTAAGGCATGTTTTTAGATTTAACATGAAAAATTTAGTTAGCTAATGAACCCTCCAACAATCAAAAGGTACCTGAATGCCACCCAGCCCCCCCCCCACCCATCAAAATGCCCAGTACAATATCTTTTATGATATGGAAACTTGTATGAGTGTAAAACCAGTCAAATTTGGTTCTGTTCTACATCAACTTGGAGTCTCCAGCAGTGCCATAGTTACAACATCTCGACATATCGGTAGACTAGCAGCTGAGCACTGAACAGAGGGATAGGTGTCAAATATCACACTGCAACCTTCCTCTAACAAAGTAACCACTTGCTTTCTATGTACTTTCAAGAATTTGAATGGAGGTTGTGCAAACTACATGGAATCAAACCAGGGCACAACAGTTGAATCAAGTCTGTCCATGATGTGGTTTGTGGGTAGCTCTAGATCCCTCCCAAAGCTTCCTAATATAGACTTCCTACTGTGAGACTTATGAATATCCAACATCGCTGCCCCTAAATATAAACAAAGGTAAGGCATCCCCCCCCCAAGCTGTAGAATATGGGTTCCCTGGTCCAACAAAGTGCAAGTTTATGTTTAAATGACGACATATTATAAGGACAGCTGTACTAACCTCTAAATAGTACATCTCACTCTCTACAGATGTTTGTTTCCGTCTTAAAGAAGAACTTCGAGTGATATCAGTCGCAGGTGCGTGAAGATTATTTTTGGGTTTGAGAGACTGAAACAACCTTCCAATATCTTCCATCAATATATTTATCCTGTCATCTTTCATTGCAGCAAGAACTGTGTCAAGACTTTTCTTTATCTGAAGAGGAAAAGTTTAATATTCTAAGTAGAAGCTCATACATCTACCCTGTAAATATACTTCATTTTTATAAATAACAGTTTTGATTGGGTGTGCAGACAACAGACCCCAGGAGGATTGAAGATAGAGCGTCCTAGGAGTAGAGAGATGCCTCCTCTTTGGCAAATATTCCATTTAAGTAAGAAGGCTTATATGTAGTATAGGGCTATTTTTGAGAAAAAAAAAGTGACACTTCCAAAGATATCATCTAGCCAATCTGAGACAATATCTTTGGATAAAATTTCCAGTGGAGGAGATAATTGCACCTTTTGTGGGGGGGGTTAACTGACCCAGCTGGCATGCTAAAAGCCACACTGACACTAAACTCATCAATAAGCATTAAAGTGAACATAATGCATAACAATGCTGGGAATGAATCATTTTTACAATGGATTTTAGGAACTCCATCTATAACTGTAACACCAGCATACTATACATGAAATCTCAAAGTTTTTTTTTATTCCTGATGTGTCATATTTTCAAAATAAATACAGTTTTAACTTTTTTTCTTAATTTAATGTGTTGAAATGACATTTGACCTCCACTAGCAAAAGCTTCTTTTATCAAGTACAGGATGTGCAAATAGAGTCAACATACTGTAGAACTAGATCCATGTTACAGGTTTGTCACACTGTTCACATAGATTGTTTAAAAAATCTGTACTAAATAGATTCATCAATATCAGCTGGGAATAGCCAATTTTTCTATCCTCTTAATATTTATGTCACAAACAAACTGTCCAAGCGAAACCTCAACAATGCATATTTTATGCTTCCAAATTAGATTCTAAGTAATTCCCTTCACACAGCTTTGGAAAAAATACCTGCACGATTGTTGAGAATGGTTCAATGGGTTTAACTCTTTTAATTCCTGAAATATGCACAATCCAAATTAGATTAAGAAAGGTCTTGCTATCTAAGCCATATTTCTAAACCATGTAGTCATTAAAACATTGCAGCACTGTAATTTCAATTAGTAACGGCCAACCAACATGTAATTTAAAAATAAGCCCCACAAATTTTTGTCGATGAAACTAAAACCGAATGCTCAGCATGAAGTGAGAGCAAGTGAAGTATTGAATAAATCTAAAAAATGAAATATAGCATCCTGTTAGTTCAGCATACACGATTGGAAACTAACAGGGAAGCACTTGTTAAACATAACACACTTTTGTGAGATAAGGTAGCTTACTCTACAATTAGTTTTAAATTAACAAAGGGCAAACAGCACATGGAGGGCTGAGTTTGTAAGTTTTTGAAATGTTTGAAAGAGGTTCTTTTGTTTGTGCATAAATTTGCAGGTCTATGAGCCAGCGGCTTTCACCTCAAAATAAAATTGTGAAAAAGGAAGGGTACCTCTACAATTCAAAGGTTTGTACTGACCAATCGCACACAAGAGAGACACTCACAACCCTCCAAACACAATGGATTATTTGATGAAACTCTATGAGGCCTTTTCTCTAGATCAAATATTTGCCACAGCAAATTGTGTCAATAAAGGACCACTCTATAATTATACATTCCTAGAAGAAGAACCTAAGTCATGTAACTTAAAGCTCTAGTCCACAATCAACACATGCCTATTGTTTACTCTGATATCCTTTCTGATATAGCTTATAGCTAGCCAGCTTATATTACAGAAAACATTTGTGTATAATAAAAACAAATTGTCTTCTCACTAAATGATACAGAAAAGATGCTTTCAATCATATTTATTTTCACAAAGCTTAACCTCAAAATTTCAAAAGACATGAAATGAACTTTCTCTGCCCATTTTAGGGAAGAAATCACTTTTCTATCAATGATTTGAAGTAAGACTGACTGATGTTGCGACTAAAAATATAATAAAGCATACTTTGTTTCATAACAATGGTTCATAACTGAATAAACTTTGATGTGGAAATTTCTGAGAGATCTACTAGCTTGAAGAACTGGTCAAAATTCACAGAACAGTGTGCAGAATATCTCATTTATATATTTTAAGGTAAACAGGGAGAAAGACAGGTAAGCAAACAAGTGTGGGAAAAGTCTCATATTGTTTTGTGAACATGCTCCAATAACAAACAAAAACAAAAAAAATCACCATTACTGATTCTTTGAACTTGTCATTTTAATCGATCAATCCACCTATTGATTGTACAATCAATCAATAAATCAATCAAATAAATCTCTTTCAGAAATTTTTGCTTTTATACAGGAAATAATCTTGATTTATAAATTTCCTTTTTTTCTTTGTATTCTGAGAAAACTGTTCATAATGATCCAACAATTGTTCAGGAATTTTCCTGATTTAACAGAGAATAAGTTGATCCCCTGATTTTTAACAACTGGTATTTGACTGGTAAGTTATTAAAGCAGTTAGATTGATTATTTACCTCTTCTGTGTCTGTCTTGAGAGCTGATACCCTGGTAACTGAGCTTTCATATTTTGTGCTTAGTTCATCATATAATGCATCATGCTCTGCTAGGACATGGAAAATCTGCAATCAAAAAAGTAGAAGTTTCAAATTACTGTATGTAGTAAGTTAAATAGATTGAGTTTCATGGCTCAGTTTCTAAACAAAGTTGTCATTTGTTTTCACTACACCACTGCTTATGCTGAGCACCATGCACAATGGCAGTAGGTTTCATTCTTAAGATATTCGGTATGACCCAGCAAGGAGTCACACTTCAGACAAGGGTTGTTAGATATTTTTTTCCTTGTACAAAAAGATCAAGATTTAAAGCAGTGATTTAGATCATATTAATCAATTTAAAACAGATTTTTTTTATAAATCAAGATTTCTTCAAATAAAATAATGATTTTAATCACCTTGATTTAATTTAAACAACTCTTCTGCAGACCTCCCAACTGCATGTTGGATGCACAAGCCACTTGCCCATGATGTTACTGTACGTAAGGCATGCTTCCTTTAATATTTTTTGGCATTTTAAGTTTTTACTTTGTTCAATGATGACAAGGACCATGAATACTATACCAATTCAAACACTAACATGTTCACTACTAATTTAGCCACGATGCTCTTGTAATAGCAGGAAGATTAAATTTAACTAGAAGAAAATGTTGTGGCATATCAAATACAGAGTAGTATGTTGCAGCTTGGCAGGTGTACTGTATTTCACTTGGGGCTGGAAAATATTTTTTTACCACCAAGCACATCCAATTCCCCGCAATTTCTTCATGATTTTTTCAAGTACAAAACTAGTCTCCAAGCAAAATGATTCAAAGATTGCTAATTCTACTTTGCCATCCATGTTCAGAACAACATCTTTATTGATTTAACTTGTTATTCTAATATCTGCAAACTTTTTCAAGAATTTTAGAAAGAAAGGACTACAGCTAAAGAAAAATGAATGACTAACAAAAGTCTGATCATCATATCACACATAGATGTGATCAACTAGGCATGTCACTGCCTTGCTCTCAACTTAATGCAGTAGTCTCATCGGTTCTTAAATTGAGAATGTATGAAAAATTCCCCCAAACTACCTGGTTTGGGAGTCTGTGAGGGACGATACCTACCTCCTATCACCATATGTATTCTCCTACCATTTGGCACAATAATTACACTGTAGTAACCCTTTTAGCACAGGGTGCCATAAACGTTTTATCTTCCTGCTGCATTTTGCTTGTGTTACAACAGAGTTATTATTTTGCCAGATGATAGGAATATGTATAAACGGTATACATAGGGTGACAGGAGGTAGGTGAGGACTGAAGTAGACTCTTACTTTTAGCTCTGCAACGCAGTATTGATATACCTAAAGTATAACCAATTAGAAGTCAAGAAAAAACTTCAAAATTAGGCTACTGAATGCCTTGTATTAGGAAAACTCTTTTCTTAACTGAAAGTTGTTTGAATATGTACATCTGACAGAGTTGCAACCTATAACTTCAAAGTAAATACTATGACAATGTTGACAAAAGGCCACGAGACAGCATTTATGTGAGTTTAAAACTGATTATTTTAATAACATCCTTGTTGGTAATGTTTCAAGATAAAAACATTCTGCTTAAGAAATAAAGGAAATACATGGTCATACATAGTAGAGTCTTCAGCAGGGTACATGCACCCGAAGTTCTGTAGCCTGGTACCAGAAGCATAATATGTACTCATAAGGAAGTAAGTTGACACTATGAATAAATGTAATTGATAGCAGTTGATCTAGCCTACTAGAGTACATTGAGATGCGGGAGGTCAAAAGCTCAGATTTACCCAACTTTTTTTCTAAGCAAATATAAAAATTTTACTACTCAAGCTCCTGACAAAGGTTTGGTTTGAAAAAGGGAGAACATCTGAAACTATTTCACCCACTACTTTTACATTGGGCCCATCTTATAATGTGACCACATACTTCTAGTACAAATCAGCCCAGGAAGCTCTTAACCTAAGCAAGCCAGGGAGTCACAACTGGAAAAAGGGCCACAAACATGGCCTGTCTGACTTAAACCAATTTATTAGAAACTGAGCTGTGAAGCTCCATCTAACTCTTAACCTCACGCGTGTATCAGCTCAACTATTTGTGCCTTCCCCTATGGTGGCTGAAATAGAACTCTGTGTCATTCTCCAAGTCAAAATGAAAAAGCTGCAGCATCCTCAGCCATGCTGTAGCAGCTATAGAAGAATCCGGACAGCAAGTGATGGTCTGATTTCAGTCGGTCATAACTGGGGTCCATCACCTTTAAATCTTTCAATTTCCTTGCTTACCTCTATCATGGATGGTTGTACACTAATTCGTATCTTAAATTCTCCAAGTTCACTAAATATGAGGGCTTGAAATTCATGTAAACAATAAATAAAGATGGTTTTAGGCTGATGGACCCCACTAATAGCGGCCTACAGTCACTAAAAACAAGTGCTAATCGGATTCGTCTATAGACGAATCTGGTCATCAAGTGGTGGTCTGATTTCAGTCGGACATAATATCACCTTTATATCTGTCAATTTCCTTGGTTATCTGTATCGTGGATGGTTCTACACTATTTTGCATCTTATTTCCTTTGATTTCACTGAATATAAGGGATTGAAATCTGTGTAGACAATAAATGAAGACAATTTAAGGCTGATGGACCCCACTAATGGCTGCCTACAGTCACTGATTGGATTCGTCTCTAGCCACACTTTTGTATGGTAACAAAAATACAAGAAGGAACCTTTTGTTATTATTCCCTCCCCCCTCACATTTCCGGTGGGTGTATTTGTGAGCGATAACATTTACCCACTATTACATCTTAACTGTGATCATCTATGATGATGATCTACTAGTCTATCAGGGCGATGAGAGGGTGCAGTCTTAAAATTACTCTGGGTAGTGCAGGGTGCATGAAAAATATGCAATTTGGATGTAGCAAGGGGTAAGTTTGTGTCAGCAATTGGAATTTAATAAATACAGCTTGGCAGAGTCAGCTGCTGCAGTCTGATGAATTTCTTTTCACGATACTCTTTAAATCAACATTAAAGTACCCATCCTTGAAGAACAGTATGTTATATATTTAGTAAGCAAATTGGAGGAGTAAGACTAGAAATAATTTGCTGAAAATGCAATGCTGTCACATGAGAGACCCTTTAGAGCACTGTTTTATATGGTTTTATATTGGTTTTTCACCATGAATCATATGCTACCACAACCTTGTACAAGAAGGAATAATTCACCTCATCCCCACCATGGGGTTGGTATACAAATGATGCTGGAGGCTCAAACTGAGTTGGATTGGCACTGAGAAATAAATCCTTGTCCTTGTTAGCATCTAAACCTTTTACATGAAGTTCAAGTCTTTTAAGATTGTCTGTCTGTAATTTTTGAACATCTAATTCAGCAGAATGGAAGGCTGCTAAAGTTTTCTTCATCTGTGATACATAGCCCAGATCAAGACACTGGGGAAGAAAACAAAATATTCGCAAAATGATTAATGGATCTATACACTGCTTTGTGAATCACATCAAATTTTGCAAAACACCACAAATAATTTTAAGCATTGTGTCCAACTGCAGGGTTCTCAGCATACCAAGAAAATAAAATTCCATGATATTTCCATGATGAAATTTTAAAATTCCAGGATGAAGACATTAACTTATTAACCAGTCCAGGCAAAAGAACAGTCATTTACATTACTGAACTAGATGAAGTGAAAGCTGTACTTTTTGCACCAGTTTACAGGAGTGTTTACAAGTAAAATAAAAGCCAATCAATTCTTCAGCTTTTGTCTTTGGCTGATCAAATTCCATGATTTTTCCAGGATTTGAAGCATTTTGCCTCAAATTCTATGACTTTTCCAGGATTTAAAGCATCTTTTTTAAATTTCATGACTTTTCCAGGTTTTCCAGGTATTCCAGGTAACCCTGAACTGCCAACACAAGTTTGATCCTTTGGATTCATGAATTATCACACTACCATAAATGATAACATGTTTGTTTTGCAGAAAAAAATCATACAATTAAAACCGATATTTACTGATAGATATTACAGACAGTTTACGATAATGAAGTGTAGAGGCCTATTTACAAAGAAACATTTGTGAAAACTGTCAAATATCTTTACAAACAAGCTCCATACATGCAGGTTTTAATCCTTCCAAAGAAGTCTATCAAAGGGTGCTGGGACTGGATGTTCTACCTTTTAGCAGCATTTATACAGAGGTAAACATATACTGTATTCTTGTCAGTGCAAAGTCATTGTCTTGAAAGGCAACTTGAGACTGAAATAGCAAGGGTGGAGAGAGGTTTAGGGTTGGAAGGGGAGAGGTCCTTCACCTTACTACCAGGGGTGTTGATCCTGGGGGGCAAGGGGCAATTGCCCCACCTATGAAAAAATGGGTGGGGGGGTGGGGAAACATATCATTTTGTCCCCCAATAATTAATTCAGATAGATTTAAAAAGCAGGCAAAATAAACACAATGTAACATTGTGGCATACAGATGACTTAAGGATTTCCAGAAAATGCCAATTTGAACAAATTGTAAAGCAATAAAACTGCGTTTAAGATGCAAAATTAATCTCTGGTTTATCAAGATGCATATCAATGTATATATGCATGTTTGCTTGTGTGTATAGGTGTTTGCTCCCATTCATATTGGTGGGTTGCTTATAGAAAAGTTCTGTCACAGACATGATCTGAGGTTCTGGCTGTTGGAAAACTTTTGTTCCCTCAATCCAAGGACCAGATCTATGCCACTGCCTACCGCAATGGGTGAGACTGAAGGTAGTATGTACTTAACAAACAAGTTTGGTAACTCCTGTAAATATTTACAAATCACCAAATTGACAGAATAAACAAAAGCACTCTCACAGCTACAGCAAATTTTATCAAATTTGAAATATTTGAGGAAATCAGAAAGAGTGATTCAATTTTCAAGGCTGGAGTAGAAGCAACAGGGACAGTGAAAACATTTTTTTTTTAGGGGGGGAGGCAAAGGGGGAAGTTGGTTGGCCATACAGGTAATCCCCTCCCCCCCCCCCCCCCCCGGGAAGATCTATGAGGAAGTACTTGAAACCCTTCATCCGAACTTATGACCAAGCTCATAAATTTTGAGTGCCACACTAATTCTGTGACAGTTATTCATGCTTTCAATCCTGTTTTGTACGTCCAACTTCCAAGCAATACGAATGATAATACACGAATACTACACTTAATATGCATGCTTTTACAGCATACTTGAAATAATGAAACTATGCATTTATTTAGTCTAGTTCAGTGAGTTAGAGCCAAAAAAGTACAAAAATACTCTTATTTAAAAATAGCAAAAGGTATCGAGGACTCTAGTTTCTATGTTGTAAAATGCATTCAATAAAATTTGTAACAATCATTAAGGTAATATATTTCTTCTTTCAGGTGCACAAGTTGAGGAAGCAAACTCCTTATCTACAGATCTATATAAAACAAGAATGTCTTTATTGAAAAAAGAGTTTGGTAACTTTATTAGACACCACTGGCTGGCCACAGCCAAGATCTTTTATTTTGGGAGACCAACTGATCATTATCCTGGGGACGGAGTTTGGGGAAAGAGTTTTCCCCTCTCTCTGAAATTTTCTTTGAACATTTAACTACCCTCAGAAGCAGTCTGGTGCAAAATTTAGCATCATTAGAAGTCAAATTACAAAAAAAAATTGTTTTCAGAATTCAATGGGGGAGAAAGGGGCACGACTTAAAAGGGAAATATTGAATTTCAAATGCTCCAACATAGCATTAAAAGAAATAGCCCAAGTCATTTTTAAATCAGTCAGTCTCAACAATAAATCCCAGGAATAGCTTCATCTCCTAAAAATATTATGTACAAGAAGAGTTATGGAAGATGCATCTTTTGAAATGTTGAAAGTTTGGGTGAACAATAAGCAACAAACAACTGAATTTCTCTATGAGGGAAACTCATTTTTCGAAAAGAAGGCTACCATACTGCCTTATTTATATTTATTCCAATAAATATTGGTTTTAAAAGGATGAAATTTCCTTGTAAAATAAATGCAATATTTCCCTTAAACAAGGCCACCCATTTTCCTGCACATGAATATCTAGTTTCGGAAATCCTGTGAAATGCATGGTTGCCATAGTTCCCAAACAAGTTAAAGTTTATCGAAAGATTTGCAGGTATAGACATATTCCTATTCTCTTTCACTCCTTTGAGGACCTTCTTAGCTCTTGCTGTTATATCTGCACAAGTAAGTCATATAACTACGATGGTGTAAAAAACATTTTACTATCAACAAGACTGAAGGTAAACTCTCCTGATCAACCTTTATTTAAATAGGTACTGTAAGACATTTTTAATTCCCAGTATTCAATGTTTATACAACTCACATCAATAAGTGTCATTATATCCTGGTTAAAGTACTTCTGCAAGGTGGTATTGGTTGCTTCTAAAGTAAGAAGGTAATCATTTCGAGATTTCGTGGCCTTTAGTTGACATTCTTGAAACTTTCCCATGCTCTGTAAAATGAGAGAAAAAAAAAATAAAATATTGCACCTGACATATATGCATCAGTTGTATAGTTTTGTTTACTCAGAGCAATTCATGATGAAACTCACATATATACTCAAAACTGTTGATCAGTAATAGATCTTACACAATGACAACATGCTGAAGTCATTTTGTAATTCTGAATAACATTGAAGCATGTGGTCAAACCACTGAACTTTGTGTACAACAGATGGATCACCGGGCCACCCAAAGCAGAATTCGAGCCACGTATGTTGAAGACTTACACATGCTGTACCCCATTAGCAGACCAATCAGATGTTTGCATATTTGTTGATGTTGGCTTGTTACTCCTACAAAAGAGAGCATACTCTATGCATTGCGACATTAAATACATAATGTCTATAACACATGCATAGTTTGTACTGGTCCCATACATACTGTACTGTATTATTCAAATCTATGATGGGAATACATACAGGTTTTCGGATTATTTATTCAAACTTTATTTCCCCAAGTGAGTCTTCTTAAGCATTAGAAATGATCATCATGAATCGATAAAAAGAATCAACTAAGACATTGGCCAGAACGAGGCAATTGACCAAGTCAATCACTTTCAACAATAATACCGTATTTACATATCAATATCAAATTATAGATTGGGTTTAAATAAAAAAGAGATTTATTATAGTACTAAAAAGAAAAATAATTCCAGTTCTACGATCATGTGATAGACCAATTCTCTCCTTTCCTTCTGTTGCATTAAATCTTACTTCAATTTTTCTACAAAATTCAGTCTTTATTAAAGCTGTAATACTAAAGGACAGTCGAGGGAAGACAGTGTGTGACATCATCCCATCCCTTTTATTTTCCAACAAGTTATGTTAGACAAGAAATGTCCATTGATGGATTTCCAAGGAACGGTAATCACAAAGGGTCTCATCTTATTACTTTCAGGTTCAATGAGCTAACGCAATATGACAAAGCAAAACTAAAACTGACCCTGGAGATATATTAACTAAACTAATTACTCAAGATATAAATCACCACCACCACCAAGTGTATTAATTCTACACAGAGTAATGCATGTCATCTTTGCAATTTAGTGAGTAGCTACTTCAGCAAGTAAAATGATAAGAAAAAGCTGCATTGCTACCGTGTTACATTCAGGCTTTGGTCGTACACATATCAGTAATGCCAGTCTGGTGACTGCATGATTGTACCTAATGTTAAGTACTTTTTAATAACTAAATAGGGGGGGGGGAGGAGTAGGAGTAGGACAAAAGCAAGGATGATGTGGTGTAAGGATTTGTTCTTGTCATGAATGATATCACTAGCCCATTATTGTTTTCTTCTCTTCCTGATCATTCTGTTTGAGGAGGGGGGGGGGTAGAAATTCAACAAGCTCTACAATTATTTTCCCCTTCCAGCTATGCTAATACATCTGTTCCTTTCAAATTTCCACTTAAAAAATATTCACACCAAGCAGAGTGGAAAACAAATAAAACTACAAATTTGAATTCATTAGAACCCTCTGTCAGATTATGAATCGAACAGCCTGATTTTCATTTGAAATTTGGCAATGTAAGTATACTTTTACAATTACTTTAAAAGATTTCAAAAAATCCTCCCAACATAAACCAGCAGGTTCTGTCTGAGAAATGGCAGCAAATGATAGATGTTCCACTGTTAAAAACTAAAACACTATACCACTTATAAGGCTACACTTCTGTCTCCAGAAACAGACAGGATGACAAATTAATCTACCCCAATATATTACATGTAGTGATCAAGCCACAGCCAAGTGATGAGGTAGGGGAGGGGAATTATGGACAGGGGCGGAGGATAGGCAGAACAAGGAATTTTCATTATAGTTTTTACACCTCCCACAAGAAATTTTTAGCATCTGGTCTAGCTTAAAACTACTTCCTGAAAAATAAGGGCTCCTTTACTTTTTTTTTCTCATGATCTCATCACTTTCACAAGAGAGCAATGGGATCAAAAAGTGAAGAAACTTTTCAAGGAACTTTGAAGGTTATCTAAAAGATGTTACTGGTACTTTTAACACTTGTAAAAATGGTTGCAGGACTTCTCACTATCACTAATAATTAATCATGTTTTGTTATTTATATTTACAGTTTTAATAGACAACAGAGTACCTTCCATTCTGAAATACTATACAACAACACTTCCAGTCTTCCCATTAGTCCTTCAAAACTCCATCCAACAAATTAAATATTACAGATAATGCAGGAGACAAAAGACCACACAAGGATTGAACATTGAATCTACCTTATACCCCTCATCCTTAACTGACAAAGCAATTTTCACTGATGATTCACAATTTTCAAGTCAAATCCAGGTCTACCTCTGATGTGGAGTTCACATAAAGCCTGGCCAAGTGTAAACCGGTCATCAATCTGGTTGAGTGATTCCTTTTAATAAACACTCCTTTCAACCAGACACCCTTGCTTTATTAATCTAGTATATGCACATGTAAATGGAATTCAGCTAATTACTGTCCCACCTGCTCATGACATTCCATACCTTTCTGGATGTGGGCAACTTCCTACTTTACAATCATCAGCCTTTTCCCCATTTTCCTAAAATATTGGTTTTTGAGGTTATGAGGCAAGCGAAGAGTTGTTCAAAAGCAAGAGATAGGAAAAATTATTGCCAAAATTTTTACCCCATTTTTTAATTACTGTAGCTGAGTTTGTCACTAAAGAATGCAAACAACAAATGCAAGACAAAAATGTCATTTCCTAAAGTCCGAGTCACACTGCCAAGACTACAGAAGTCTAGCTACATTGTAGACAATTTGCATTTAACCGTGGACACTTCTTTGGTACTGTAGTCTTGGTGGTGTGACCAATGCTTAAAATGCACTGTCCTACTATAAATAAATATGCTCAACTGGGTTGATGGCTTCTATCCCCAAGGAAATCAAAGAAATTGTAGTCATGGAAGTGTTCACATCACCAAGCCCCTTCCAGCCTATGTGGTGGGTGGTGGTTGTTGCATCATGGGAAGTTGTGACCAGGCTTCACGGAGAGTTCCTTACAGGGAAGACATGTCCACAAATAGTGGTCACTGAATCTATAACGGTCAGTATTACATGCAGAGAAGGCACAATGTATATTCCCCTTCCCCATGCCTTCACGGTGGATGTATTTACCCCTTATCATAAACCGCAGAGAAGAATAATGAGGCCATCTACTAGACAATCAGGGTGAAGTGGGGGTGTAGTGCTAGAACTTTTCTGAGTAGTGAATGATTTGTGAGTAATGCAGTTCAGATGAGACAAGGAGAAAGTACATCTCCATGTGAATTTGAAAAATCAGACTATGTAAGCAGGGACACTTCCAGAAATTCTAAAAGGGGAAATTTATTACTGTCACACCCCATGTCCAAACTGATGCTGCTCTTGGATAAAGAGAAGGGTGGGTCCAGGGGACAAAACTTGCTACAAGGTCGCTGTGAGGTGCAATCTAAAGGGTTTTAGAGTCTATTCATTTATGCGGGCTCAAACATTGCCTCGAAAGTGACCTATTGTTAAATAAGAAACCAAGATACTGACATTTTTCTTGTATCTTATATATCTTACATGCAAATGAAAAAAAAAGGGGGGGGGGGAGGATTTAACCTTTCTTCAAGAGAGGAGGAGACAAATCCCTCTTTTAGCTCACTTAAGAATAAGATATTAAAAGTACCTCACTAAACAAGCCTTACCTTTTCAAGCTGTTTTTCTAAGGATTTTTGACCTGTGGAACCCTTCTTGTTGGATAAATTCTGCTCTGTTTGTTTGTATTTATTTCCAGCTCTTTTACTCTCAGTGTGAGCACTGTGGTATGTCTTCAAAGACTGAAAATATTTCAAAAGAAAACAGGAATGAAGAGTGTAAGTTAGTTGTGAAATTATGTGAATACAAATTATGTGAATACAAATTATGTGAATACAATTATGTAGCAACTTGACAAGCTGGTCTTTAACAATTTTATTCTCTGATACTTCAAAAGGCTCTTTTCTGCAACTGTATACGCACGAAGATTGTACAAAATAGTATTAGCTCCAAGCACAGTAGGTACACAAAAAGTCACTGTTGGGAAAGGGAATGATATTTCAATTGTTTTAATGTGCTAGACATAGATAATGCTTGTTACAACAAATGGATAGCTGGAAGACAATTAACACTAATTGAAACTGTGTGGCACCCAGTTGTAATGTTGTTAGATCTGTGTAAGAGGAAGCTGTCAATCAAATATATATCCTTGTAAGTGTCTGCCAGGAAGCCAGACAGTATTTCCAAAGATGTGATAAGTAAGCAAAGGTTGGAGGTTTCTAACAACAACACATGGCCTTCTTTATATGCACTTAGTTTTCTTTTCTTCAAAAGAAACAAATGTAACATGTTGTGTTTACAAAAGCCATCATAGCATAACAATGCAACACTGTATATTAGTTTTGCAAATTTGGATAGTAGCTAAATATTTGATTGTTGGCTGAGGCAACACAATAAGGCAGTTGTTTGACTGAACTTTTCTTAAGTGCTTATTAAGCAACAAAGAGGAAGGAATGTTTTGGGATATCACACTGCACATGGATCTAACAGGAACTTCTTCAAAAAGATGACCATCTATTATGCTTTGATTGTGCAACATATTAAAAGGAGTAGTATTTGATTTTTGCAGAGGATATAATTTATGCCACTGACATATAGCCTACTAATATATAGGGCTGTCAATTTGCGATGAGTGAACTAAACGTTTAATCCCAGCTTTTTGCGATTACTCGGCGATTAATCGCATTTGCGTATGCATAACCAACCCGTGTAGTTACGTGTAGATATCGGTAATAGACCTGCACTGTACATATATGTGTGTGTATCCGTAGTATAGTAATTCGCAATCGCTCGTCAATACTGAGTTAGCGTTAATACAACGCTCAGGTCCGCCTAGTGGTAGACTCCATTTTAACTTTTTTACCCCCTTTATCTTTAGTAACAAAACATTTCGTGCAAAGCAATTTTTAGAGAATTGCTTCCATTGGAGTTTGATATAGATCGTCACACCACACACCAGTCGCTAGATGAAGTTTAGGTTGGGTGGATAACACGTGCATGCAAAAGCTCTGCACAATTTCTGAGCTTGTTCATACTGTAGACATCATATGCTTTGTCAAGGCAGCTAAACTTGCGACGAAGGAGGATACACTGTTAACTTAACGCAAGTCAGAGTCCCCGGGGCATGAGATGCGATTAATCACATGTAACATTTTACTTAACGATTACTTGGCTGGCGATTAATGGACGATTAATCGCTAATCGCTGACAGCCCTACTAATATATTCATGAATGCAATTTTTTCACTGCGTATTTATTACAATATATCTTTCTTTTTTAAATATCTGGCCATTCTGGCTTTCATAAAGTGCTTTACTGTGAAAATGCTCTTTACTTAAATATAACCCCTCACTTCCCCAAAACTAACTGGTTTAGGAATCTACGGGTCCTGATACTTATTTCCTATTCACTTCTGTAATCCCCACATACCCCAAAAGAACCCTGGTAAACTAATAGCACAGAAAGCAAGGGTACCCTTGCACTCCCCACAACATGGAGCAATGACCCTGGGGAACTAATAGCACCAAGAGCGAGAGTGCCGCTTGCCAGCACCCTCACTCTTCGTGCCATTAGTTTACCAGGGTTAGTTGCCGGTTATTAAGGATTATGTGTGAATAGGAGGTAAGTAGAGGGGGATGAAGATACCGACAACCCAACCTCTTGTGGAGGTTGGGTTATTGGTACCTTAATCGCCCTTGCCTTGTAGAAGCAACCCATCCATAGGCTGCAGCAGTTAAATCAGAGCAAAATGATGCAAGTTACAGCACCCATTTAATTCCAGGTGAAGAGAAGAAATTGAAATAAATCATTTTGCCCAAGGAAACAATGTAATGAACCTGTCAGGACTCAAACCAATGATATACTCTGTGTGCACTTACTCTGGACATGTACAGTACATTGAGGGACATTCCATTTTAATCATTTGGTTAATTTTGAGCATGTTTTCCACCTAATTTCATTGTTTCAAATTTATCTGGTGATGGTTTGGTCTTGAAGATTGAAGAATAAGAACTGGATTGGGAGGAAAAACAACAATCTTGTTCTTACATAAAACTTTTCTGGATCAATGTATAGCAAAGTGACTTTAAAAGGATTGTAGCTTTCTGAACCAGACCTGTGTCAATTGGTTTAAAAAAAATCCTGCTTTTTTCCTTTTTCCTACTTGCATAGATAAGCTGACATATGCAAATGTAAAAGATGGTGAACTATACATATGCACGCATACACAACTACAATACTGTAGCTATATGGAGACATGTCATATTCTTTGAGGGCCATATTAATGAAATGATACACTTTATCAATACATGACTCATCATTTTTCAACACATCTACTCTATCTTCCCAGTACCAGATTCCTTAAAGAAACATTTATTAAACATGAACAAACTGTCAATGCTCACATGAAATATGTCAAAAATGTTCAAAGTAGTTAATTTTGGAGCGAATAAGACAAAAACTTGTCACATGGTTGATTAATGGCTGACTATATGCCTGAATGCTAATCAAAACTTTGATGGAAAATACAGGATAATCTTCATATGACTCAGGTAATGAATAGAGCATAAAGGAGCTGCTGACAGGAAGCAGGTGTATACAATGTGCATCATGAATGCGTCAGTACCAAGTATGCCAGTTGTTGAATGGTTGAGACCCTATGAATGATTTCAAGTCCATTACCTTTGAAATCATAACAACACTTGACTTTTAGGAGAAAAGGATAAAACTGCAACCTGTCATTCTTCTGTCTATCATGTATAGTATGTACAAAGCTTTCAGCAAGCATGAAGTACTTCCATGCTTTCAGTGAGTATTATGAATCTTTAAGGAAGACATAGCATCAATTGTTTAATTTTATGTCTAGTGATCAAATGATGGTGTACAGAACAATCTGTCCCTTTGTCATATCTGGACTTTCTGAATTATTTATTTTAAGCTGTCCAGTTTGGCTTATAACCAGAATGCAAAAATGCATTGAGGTTTCAATGATATATAAATTTTCCATTTCAAATAATGCCATCATGCACCATTATCTCCACGGTCAAGTGTTACACTAGCATGTTCAAAAAATAATTTTGTTATTCCAGATGACTTTTGACCTCCATTAAAGACATACATAGATAGACAAACATGCAGACTGACAGAGACAGCTTGACAGCTATCTTGAAAGATTACATTTTAAAAGGTTTCAGGCTTTGACTCCCCAGCTGACCCCAGATGACCTTTGACCTCTGCCAAAACCAAAAACAATGGGGACCATCTCCTGACTATGACGCATCTACATACCCAAATATGAAATCTATCCAAGCTTCCTATCTTGAGGTATCATGTTAACAAGATTTTCAGACTTTGACCCCTGGTGACCCCAGATGACTTTTGACCTCTGCCAAAAACAAGATGAAACCATCCTCTGACCATAACGCATCCATATATACCAAATATGAAGTTTATCCAAGTTTCTTAGATTGAGATATGGTGTTAACAAGATTTTCAGACTTTGACCCTCTGTGACCCCAGATGACCTTTGACCTCCACCAAAAACAACAGGGACCATCTCTTGACTATATCGCATCCATATACCAAAAATGAAATCTATCCAAGCTTCCTATCTTGAGATATTGTGTTAACCAAATTTCCTGACTTTGACCCCCACTGACCCCAGATGACCTTTGACCTATGCCAAAAACGAAAGCAACCATCTCCTGACCATACCGCATCCACATACAAAATATGAGATCTATCAAAGTTTCCTAACTTGAGATATAGCGTTAACAATGTTTTCAGACTTTGACCCCTGGTGACCGCAGATGACTTTTCACCTCCACCCAAAAACAGAAGGGTTCTTCCTCCCAATATGGTGCATCTATGTACAGTACTTACTTTAAAAACTGTCAGACATTCCTATCTTGAGATATTGTGTTAACAAGCAAAGTGTCACAAACACACACACACACCCATGCATACATACAGACACACGAACGCCATTATGATCCCATTGGTTTCTCTTATCATCGAAACCAAAAATAAAAAAGAAACCATTCAGCACTGCACAGCTTTCCCAGTTACTAATAAGGATACTGCAGATAAACATCATATGTATTGGTTCACAATGTACATAGGCTAGCCTAGGCCTAGGCCTATGTGCTATACCTTAGGCAATGGCAAAAGTGCCAAGACATGCTGAAGAAAATTATATCGTAGAGAAAAACTTTAAGCCTAAAGCTCACAAAAGTATTGCACATTGTTGTATGAGGGACTATTACACACACCTTGTCAATATTTTAGATGTTCTTGGCCACATGGATTTTTGTTGACCCTTTTCAGTACTCGATCCTGCTTTGTGAAAGGAATGTAGGCTACTGCTGACTAGCACAAACGTATGCAGAAAGTACTAATGTTAGCTTACTTGCTGAATCAAAGCATACATTTTGGGCTTAAATTTCCCAGTTAAGGGAGCTAGACACTTTGTGTTTTCAATTTTTCCAATAGCCAAGAATTGCCACTGTAGAATATCGTTAATTTATTTACCTTTTTCCCCTTTTATAATGGCGAACTTTTTTCCGAGATTCCACTGTCGAAATTTGCGAGATCCTATAGCTATGCTGTACACACTGAGGAAGCAGTGAATGTGCCGCGAGTAGTTGTTGTGATTGAGCTTAAAGTATGTGATCGATCATTGGTGTATGGAACCAATCACAAGGTTTTTAACAGAAATTTCCTGTTGAAGTTCCCCTTGTCTTCTTGGCAGGTGTCGAATGTGCACTTCTCCTTCGTTATTACGTAGTGCAAAATATTGAAGCAGTTGCCAAACACGTCCGTCAAGCAAGCTATATTTCAGCATGCATCTGCTCAATCTTATGCCATCCACATTTGTTCAAATTGCTAATTTTAGCTTTAGGCTTAGTGCAAGAGAGTTTTTGTGCCAGGGAGGGGATTTAAAGGTGGGCACTAATGCAGCTCTTCAGATTTTATCCTGGTGGTGCACTTGTGGTCAAAAACAGCTAGTGGAGAACACTGTTACCTAAGAATGACATTCACTCCAAGTTTCCTATCTCAAGATGTTGTAATAATAAGGTTTTCGGATTTTGACCACTGGTGACCCTAAATGTACTTTGACCCCCACCAAAAGTTATATGGTTCCTCCCTTGACAATATTGCATCTACATACTAAGTATACATTCATCTAAGTTTTCTATCTCAAGAAAAAAGTGATAACCATGTTTTTGGATTTTGACCCCTGGAGACCCCATATGACCTTTGACCCCCACCAAAAACAGTAGGGTTATTCCCTTGATAATAATGCATCTAGATACTAAGTATGACATTGATCCAAGCTTCCTATCTCAAGATAGTATGCTAACAAGGTTTTCAGAGTTTGACCCCTGGTGACCCCATATGACCCTTGACCCCCACAAAAAACAACAGCCCGCTTCCTCTCACTATGGAGCATCTACATACTAAGTATGACATTCATCCAAGCTGTCTACCTCAATTAAGATGTAGCAAGGGGTAAGTATATGTCAGCGATGTGAATTCAAAGTTTTCGGGGTCTGACCCCTGGTGACCCCATATGACCTTTGACCCCCACCCAAAAATGGTAGAGTTCTTCCTCTGACAATAATACATTTACATACTAAGTATGACATTCATCCAAGCTTTCTACCTCAAGATATCATGTTAACAAGGTTTTCAGGGTTTGACCCCTGGTGACCCCATATGACCCTTGACCCCCACCAAAAATAATAGGGTTCTTCCTCTCACTATGGGGCATCCATGTACCAAGTTTGAAAACATTCAGACCTTCCCTTCTTGAGATATCGTGTTAACAAACAAAGTGTCAAAAAAACACACACAAAGACAAACCCACCCACACACACACACAAGCACATACACACACACCATCGTGAATGCATACTGTAGGTTTCTTTTTCATCGAAACCAAAAACACAATCCACAAATTTCACTTCAGCCCAATCAATGTTGTGCTCACGAGTTGAAGAGCTCCTGTAAAGAAGGCCTTGAAAGCAAGACACACAGAATGAAGCCGCCCCTATTTCAAATACAGATGTGCCAAAAAGTAGTTACTACTTGTTCCTGTTTGCCAATCAACAGATTCACTGCACCCGTTTGGCCACCTTTCCATTTTTCTAGGAAAGGTATTCTCAGCAATTCTTCGTGGAAATCGCAAGCTGCTCAGTTTGTGGTTTCTCGCTGAATGCTAAGCTGGAAGACCTGTATGCTGTACACCTCTCGAAGAGATGATGGTAAACAGACACTTTCCACCAACAGCAACGACATAATCAAACCAGAACAATTAGACTAAACAGTTACCACCACAATTGCCAACAACCGTACGCAAAATGTTGAGTGACATGATTGTTAATGTACTATACAGGTGTCTAAATTTAAGATGAATTACAGGAAAAGATCTCGCTATCATAGTTACCCTACCCGTTTCACACGACATGACAGATGATGCTTTTTAAAACTAAACATACACACACAGTAAAAACTCCCTTCAAAAGAAAGCCATGGAAACATAACCTCAACTGCAAATGTTAGCCTCCTAAGTGCAACTATGACGACTAAGCCACCTTGCATTCTGTTTTCTCTGCCTAACTTTTGACATAGTGTAGAACCAGTGTAGGCTACAGTATACAGGTATAATCACAATTTGTGCCCACGTAACAGGAAAAAACACAGCAAGCTTTGTTAACATTAGAACCAAGTGGTGTTATGTGGTATTGAAATGATGATACAATGCTTCTGTGATGCAACTCCTGGGTTTGGGCAACAGCAAGCAAAAAGATTTAAAAAAATATGCAATGAGAATGTTAGTACTCCTGAGAGGTAGGAGGAATTTACAATTGGGGATTCACTGCCAATTACTAGAAGACGGACTACAGGAAAGTCTAAAAGGGGCTTCAAACATTTTAAAATTCAAACAGAAAAACACATTGTGTGATTTGCCCTGAAGTGGCCGACCTCATAAATTTAATTTTGACCTGGAGGGAACGAAGAGCTACAGACCCTGACCTTCAGTCGAAAATATTTTCGGAAGTTGGTGTTCGCGTGTCATTGTCCAGAATCAAAAGTGCCAGAAAAAAAGCTGGATGGGTTTCCACCAGTGCACAGATTGTCAGTTGATCCAAAAACCAAACCAAAAAAGAGACTGATATTTGCCCTGAATTGTTTGTCCAAGGATGAGAAATTCGAAAATGTTATTTTTTTCCGGCGAGTGCATAGTTGTACTTTCACAGCACGCTAAGCTTACCTTTTGCAAGTTGAATGACCCCCAGTATGAGAGAAAACTGAAGGCAAAATACTGCGTGCCTGGTCTAACAGTAAGAGCATCCTCCTCTCACTGGAAAGGCCCGGGTTTGTTTCCCAGGTCAAGTCATACCAAAGACTCTAAAGAAGGAACCTACTGCTTGCTGTTGTGTGTGATGCTCTGCATACGCAATGAGGTAGGGAAAACCATCCAGTGAGCCACAACTGGAGAAAAGGCTGTGGCCGGCTCGACTTGAACCAATACATTGGAAACTGGGTTGTTAAACTCTATCTAACTAATCTACCAAAGTATATGTCTGGGCAGGACTTTCAATCTTTGGTGGGACACCCATTAAATGTGTTTCGAGGTACAGTATCATGGAATTAAAAGTTTCACACTGAAGAAATTCTATGCAACACTCTGTTACCGTATGTTAGAGAGAGTTTCCTGGATAGACAATATCGCTCCTGTCAAGAAAATGACCCCAAACACAGAAGCAATCTGCTGGCCATGGACTTCATTAAGGAACACAATATCAAGTATAGTGAAACTCCCCATCGAGTCACGGATTCCAAATCCCATCGAAAATATATGGCACAAATTAAAATACCTTCTTCCCAAGGTAAGGTATAATTTTTCCAAAGTTTCACTCAATAATGTTGGCTAATTATTAAGGAAGCAGGGAAGTTATCATTAGTCTATGTGGTAAATAGGCATGGAAAGTGCTATTTTCAGCAATCGGGAGGCCATATTTTCAGACAAATTTACCATTGAATCACCGTTCTCTACCTTCCCTTCACAGATTCCAGACGGGCAAAGCTCCAGGTTTTATTGGGAGGCAAACTGGCACTGGGTGGGTTTCAGATATCTTTTGGCCTCATTGTTGAACTGGTCGAGACCAAACAACCTTTAGTCGCGAAACAGCCGTCGGACAGGCAGAAACTGCAGACAGGCAAAGTGATATGCACACAATTTTGCTGTAAAGCTGGATTCAAGGAAATTATGAAAAGCACAAATGCTGCATAGGAAATGGTGGATTAAGTTTAAAACTTGCTCTGTTGTTCACCAGCTGGCATAAACTTGCAAGAAAGTTGTCACAATACTCTACTGCACTGTTGTACATATCAAATATGCTAGGTTCTTTAACAATGTCACTGACAGGACATTAAGTAAGTGTTTTGTTATCCTAGATACACAAGCCATGGAGTTAAGACAAACTTGTAACAGGAATTTGCACCTTTTGAAGAGAAAGGGTCACCCCTTTGAACTGCAGGAAATACAATTCCCACTTGGAAAAAGTCATCCCCATTGTCGAAGCACGGCAAGGCCCAGCAACGGTATTAGCACAAGCAGTCAACAGGCAACTTATTAATTGGGGAGACCTGCAATTTTGCATTGTCTAGATAATAATGCAATTGAACTATCTGTGGGATATAAACAGTTGGATGGGATCATGTAAAATGGGCATGGATTACACAGTTTGCGGCCAAGAGCAATCTGTCCTCCCAAGATTGAGTTTAGTTTATCATTCATGAACTAGAAATTGATGAAACATTTTTGGTTTTCACAGGTAACTTTGCTGAATTTTCCTTCTTAAAGTTCCCAGTAGTGTTTTATAATCAGGCCTTGATAATAATAATTAGGCCTTGAAGGGCAGTTGTTTTACGATGCCAAGCAACCAAGAATGTGGGAAAAGCCATTGGCTTATGAATTATAACTTCACGTTGGGTGGCAATCAATTCAACAATTTATACACTGTAAAACGCAAAACTGCGATGCCATTATTTTATTTATGGAGCTGCTGCTACTAATACTGGTTTATTTATGATTTATTCACTGAAAAGTGGAACCCATTGTGATGGCTTTATTGACTCTAACGTATTGTAAATTGACAAAAGAAACCCAGGAGGATTACACTGAGTTGGCATGAGTTGCTGTTCTATTGTTCATCTTCACAAACTTTCACTAATTGTGTCAAGTTGAAGGGCGTGGTGAAAGAAGTAATGTAATGTGCCAGCCTTAATAACAACAGAGCTGAAAATAGCACAATACCAGGGGGAAAAATGATATGGTCACTTGTGTGGTGGCACCATCATGTGCTCTTGCACATTCAGAATAAATTAAGCTCAATTAACATGTATTTTCACTACTGTTTTATAACACTCTGAGCTTGTTTCCTTTCTTTTGAAAATACGACTGTACCATGTAACTGCGTCCACTGTTGTTTGATTTGGGCATTGTTATTTAAACAAGTTTGTGTTGGTAAACTGCCCTGCACACACTCATGTGAGCTTCCTTTTGTTACTGTATGCGCAAACCACAGAGGACAAAGAGGTGATTGCCGGCAATCCTGCCTGAGCAACTAAGAAGACTTTAAGAATTATTTCGCAACAATTTAGAGTAGTTACTATTTGGCACATCTCTATCACCTGTTAACGTACAAAATATATCACCATATATTATTTCTTAACCATTTGACTACATGTGTTGTAGCTAAATAGCTGTTTGCCCGATTTCCTTGAGGTGTCATAGTCATAATGGAGCTAAAAGTCAAACAGACTCAGGAAAAATGATATTTGTTATGTCTGATTTAATAAATTATGAGAGCAGCTTGGCAAGATGGGGAAGGAGAGGGGGTTACTCTCTTTTTAACATCAAAATTGGAGATGATTATTTGTTTGTAGTTAATGGGCAAACTACCTAGGAAGTTTTCACCTAGTGTGCATTTGACAGCTAGGGTTACAAAATCACTTCCAACATAGCAACTGTCTCAGATAATTGAGAAAGGACCACAAAATGGCTCCTTTTTAGGCAGTCTTTCATAACAATAAATTGACTAAATAGTCCTCACTTTGCTGAGATGAACATGAGGCAAAACATTTAAGCAAGGAGGAGGGTTGTTAAACATGACAATATAAATTTCAAAATTGCAACCTGATTTTGATCCCAAAGAATAACAGCTACACACTTTGTTTAAAAGGCTCTCAAGGTACTTACAGAAAAAAGTTCATTGACGACCCTCAATATTTCCATGTGAACTTCCACTGTCATTTCTCGACTCTGAAACAATAAAAGGTGGAAAAAAATAAAACATTTTATTGATGTTTTCAGGACAATACCTTCACTTTCAATCATCAGTTGTGATGAAGTAGCCTAACACAGAGAACAGTACTTGAGGAAAGTCATATACATGAAAAGACATATCATTACTTTCACTTTCCATCCTACAGTACAGTATGGGGTTTTAATAACATAGAGTGAATATGAGATGAAAAGCCAACCAACAAGAGTACAATGTGTAAGACGCTTATACACTACAGGAATGTACACTTTTTCGTGTGGTGAATACTAGATGCACGATCTAGAGTGTGCAACTAATAGAAATAAGTAAGGTTTTGCACTGAGAGTGTTTAAGGTTCTGAACATTTTCTGCTGTCTCAGCATACTGCAGACAGAAACTGTGTACCTATACTGTTTTTAACACATCCTACTGTACTTTTGAAAGAAGACTTAAAAGAGACAGCTGAGTGTTTATCTTTATTTTTATACCTGCAAACAGTGCTGTATTGAATTTACAGTACAGTATGATCACGGAAGTACTAACTCTGAGGTTTACTTCCATGGTATGATATATGTTGACTAAACATTTCAACCCTGCTTGTATACCAAGGTGCAAATTGTACACCAAGAGGACTCAATCATACTTGGTTCATAATAACAATGGATTTACACAGCACCATATAAACATCTCAAAGTGAATCACTGCCATTACCTGTGCTCATATGTAATTTAACTGTTAAACACACAATGTGCAGTACACATCACTGGTGTTAGTACCCAACATACTGAACAGTGTGATGCCACTTCCTTACATTGCCTAGCACTTCCCGTAGAGCAGCTATAGTATATATTTATCTTCCTCCTGGCAGGTAGAGATTGAAGAGGACTTGAGATAAAGTTTGTATCCTTAGTGTTTGCACAGGGTACCCGACAGAGTTTTTCTATGATTTCTTTTTGATCTTCGCAAAATAACATGGTTATTGAAAGTAACAAATGTATTAACCCACATCTCATTCACAATTATTGGAAATGAAGTTGCTTAACTTGTTTGTTTCCGTAACATGCTTTTGTTAAATTGCACTTTTCCAGAAACAATTCCCGCGATGTGTGTTTCTAACATCCGCTCCTACACCATTTCATGAAACATCATAGGCCTACATAATATACTGTGCATAGCCTAGCCTAGCCCACAGGGCGGACAAAAGATATTGCAAGGTTTACGATCAGGTACCCCAGTACCCTACAGGTAATAGGGTTCAGGTACACGGGTACGTATTTCCCACCCGGTGCAAACACTGTTTATCATTGAGTATAATGTACTTTAACATAATAAACCTGCATAGCATTCAACTCTAGAGTAACCACTGAATCACTAGTTCAACAGCTTACCCATAATTCCACCATGTTTCCTTACATATCACATTAGTAACAGCCAGGGGGTAGTTTTAGGGACTGAAACTCCCCATGACCCGACCTTGAAAACAAAATAACTGCAAAAAAAAAAAAAATTCTTTTTTCTCCCACCTCTCAGACTTTTCCCCATGTCATGCTCCACCCCCCCTTCATGATACAGCCCTGTCTATGCTAATGTATTGCCATCGATCACCCCAACTTGAAAGAGTGTAGTACACTGTCCTGTTTCATGATTGGCTCTTATGTGACTGTGGCAATATTTCTTCTTCTCAATTGTGAAATCTACTAGGAGTTACTGGTTAGCTTTAACTTAAGAATGTGCAATAATTGAATCCTAAATTATTATGAAGATCAAGGTTATCACGAGGCCATTTTGAGAGCCGGGTAATTTGTGGTCACCGTCCTGAGGGAGCAGTCTAAGTGGAATCACTGTCTCACCTCCCTTTCAAAAAATTTTGGCACATTGGAGAGTGCTTACAAAAAATGAGGAATTATCACTCAATTCTAAAATAGGGTAAGACATTTGTGCCAGGAGGTGATGCTGATACTGATGGCGAGTACCAGGTGGGGATTACCAGAGCTAGGTAGGCCCAGTGCAGCCTGGCATGGTGACAACCATGGTGAAGATGCTTTGAAGAGAAATAAGGTGAAAGTTGTGAGATGTACCCACCTGTAGTTGTCACTTCATAATTATTTAAGGCAACTGCTCTTGCCCTAGCTTTACAAAGATGCAATAATATAAAAATGCAAGCAGCATACACACTAAATTTAGCAATACTGTTCATAGGTTCAGATATCTGCAATTACTGTACAATGCCAATAGAACCCCAAATCACATTACTTCTACGTACAATACATGTGATGTGCATCTGAACTTTTAACATCCAGACCATGTGTTCAGAGCCTCTCTAAAAGGGTAGGCAACATAAAATTCAAAATGAATTAATGAAATCTTTCTACAGCCTTACAGTATAAAATTACCTGAAGAATATCAGATTCATCACTACAACTGACTCATGCAGCACCAGTTCCTGTCCCCTGGATTATAGATTAGCTTTGCAGTTTTAACATAATTTAAAGCAATTGCCTGCTGAAATCATGTTTCCCTATAAACTCAACACTTTGCTAAGCTGAGAAGAAGGGAATAACAATCAATTTCCTCTTGGACTAATACAAACAGCAAAGTCCTTCTTTTCGAAGTGCAAACATGTGCACAACTTCAGGAAATACAAATTTACTTTTAACAGTGAAACAGTTATTTGATCCACATATACAGTTAACTCATCTTATAAAAAAAAAAAACCATCAATTTTTGAAGTGTAAACTACAGTAATTACCAAATTACTGTATTGCTGTAATATCGTAAACGGAAAATATTGAGTTGAAAAAAAAAACATCACACAGGCACATATTTTTATGCAATCCTTTTGTTATCTTTTATCCTTTCCAAACATGAACCACCAATTGATAACTTGCAGTTGACTAACATCAATTTCACAAAAAATTTAGTAAAAGAATCAATGCTTTCCTTATTAAAGCTCATTATCAAACAATAAGCATTGCCCTAACATTCATACTCCTGATTTAGTTAGGAAGCGCAACTTTACACCAGGTCATTTAACAGTTGTTATGTAATATCTGTTGCCCCTCATGACAAGCTACTACCACACTGTCAGTATTGCCATGTACCATGGGATGCATTGCAACACATACAGTACACGGAGCCCACAGGTTTTCACTAGTTCACTAATATTTTGCCGTCGCCTCCCCCATGACACCAAAAGCCTTCCCCTGACACAATCCTGGCTGCATGCCTGCAATAAGGGTACAATGTCAGTTCAGTACAGTGCCTACTAGTAATTCTCATACCTTTGCTCAAATTCTCATTTGTTTTGTGTTGCACATACTGTATAGTAGGAGGCATTTGTTGATGCCTGATGCAAAGTGATTCCAAAGATTTCATTGGTGGATTTTGAATCAGAGATAACAGAGAGTGTGGTTTTGCATGCATAATTGTTTGGGGGAACAAATTGTCAGTTGTTACAGAAAGGCTCATTACTTGTTGGTTGTACTCATTGGGTAGAAATGTTTCCCTAGGCTACCTACTGTACCTCTATATCAGGTTGTACCTGATAAAATATATAAACCATAGATCTAATAAAGGTCTCACAAATGCATCTTTTCCCTTAATAAAAGGCAAAACATACATGACAGAAACTGTACAGTATCAGTACTTGTACAGCAGACTGTAAAAAGTGCAGTTTTGAAGCGTATAAAAATACAAAAGTAGAAGTACGTTAAATTAATTCAATCAACTTGATGAATTCATAACTTTTTACAGTAGGTTTAATTTAGCCTATAAAGTTCCAGTACTGTACTACTGTAGAAGTCATGGTTAAAAAATTTCAAGTTAAAGCTTACATTCCATTCATTACTACGATTAAGGATGTATGGTATCATGTAGTGTCTGGCATTGGGCCTTTTTTTTTTTTTTATTCACACAGGAAGAGGATGGCTGTCATAAAATATACAAGACAATGTTTGTGTTTAAGGAAAAGGAACTTATAATGGAAAAAGGAAATGCAGTGGAAAACGGAGATAGCTAGCAACAGTTACATCAATATTAATAGTGCCAATTTCCACAAGAAATTGAAACAAGTTTACGATACTTACTTCCTATACCTTAAACCATACAATATGAAGTCTACAGGTACACCTGCTGTACTATATTTTAATCCCTACATTGCAATGTGCAGTGTGCATCATTGTATGTGTGACAGACTGGGTCCCATGGGGCAAGCATCTGGGGCAAGTACATTTAAAGTCATATGAATCACTGTCACCACATTCCCTTTGTACAATGTACCATTAAAGCTTTCCTCTGGATTGACTGATTTATGTTTACAAACCTGTCAACATGGCAGCAGAAATATAAAGAGACTAATTTCATATCAGGTCTGTCAATATATTACTGTACATTACAAGTATAATAATCATGCAAGCTGGAGGGACAGTAGTACAGTACATGCTTGTTTTGCTATTTTTAATTACTGACATTTGTAAACTGTAATCCTACAGTATACCAGAGAACTCACTCGATCAGTCCTGCTCATGCAGTTATGATTTTTGCAATGGACTTTCTGTTCTGTGCTGGTACATCTAACATTGAGTAACCATATCAAATTCATGTACTGTATACCGAAGCTACGGCACTCCATGGTAAGTGTGAAATCCTTGACACATCTTAAACAACACAACCCACCTACAGTACAAATAACGACTCAATTAGTAACCCTGCTTTGATCCTACTGATCAAGGTACGCTCATGTTCAGTACATAATTGTACAGTATCACTAGAAAACACACAATGATACAATTAAACCCAGACAAAACTCATGAACCATAACAGGTCAGTTCACATTGATATGGATCTATGAAAGTTGAAAACTTTGACTTTCACCAGTATCAGTGGTTAGCCTTGAACAAAGATTACCGTACAGATGTATGCTCTTAATTGAGTACTGAAGCTTATTATATTAAAGGCTTTGTCACATGGACTTTTACAAGAAAGGATTATCATGCCATGTAAGCTTCGTCAAAACTGTAAAGTGGCACTCTCTATACCACAACACAAGTTTTTATGTCACCAAGGGCATTGCAGTACTGATGAATCACACAACATACAACCATGACTGTAAAAAACTATCTGCAGACCAACCAGTTAAAAGTCAATTGAAGTTGAGATGGAACTAGCTGGTATGAACAATAGGCAAAGTCTGGACATCGAGAATGAAGAACATACTGTTCATTATGTCACTAAGTAGTTCATTTTTAGGGTTTGGTTGGGACAACTATGGACTTCAGGTCTTAAAGCCCTTCTTTGACCTTAAATCCGTTATGTTACGATCGAGCTACCTCACAATACGCCAGTTCAGAGATTAACCATTATGTCATAAAGGTCAAAGGTTATAGGGTTAGGTCAGGTTAGATGAAGTTTTCTGACCCAGTTACAAGTTCAGCTGTGGACACTGCCTTTTTTCCAGTTGTGGCATTGGCATGTTTTATACCCTTATTCCATTGTTTATGCTGAGTACTAAGCACAATGGCAGTGGATTTCATTTTAGAAGTCTTCGGCATGACCCCGAAAGGACCCAAACTCCTGACCTCCTGACTACAAGTCAGATGCTCTAACAACTGGACCATGCAGACAGTCCAAAGATTATACGGGTATTTAATCTTCCAACATGCCAAAGCTGCTAAATAGCACAGTGCACAGTTCACAAAAAGTGTGTGATGCTGTCTCCTTCTAAGGTCACAGGTTGTAGGCGTACAGAACACAATCATAGCACATGGGCTGACAGCCTTTGATTTTTGAGGCATGTGAGTGCCATTCATAGACTTCCTGTACATGGACAGAGCATGCAACATGGTACATTGTCGCTACCTTTTGTGTGAGAAAAAGAGTATCAAGATGGCTGTCTGCTTTGGTTTTGTGAGTATGTTCCACTTAAGTATAATCAACTGATTTTGCAAAAAAGGTGAAATATTTTCGAAATAATACAAGACAATATCAAAATCACTACCTGTATTGCTGGAATATGATACTGTTACTCATTCAAATTAAAGTTTTGTTTAAAATATAACAGTCGTCGTCAAATCATATAAATTATAGCTTCATGGCAGCCATCTTGGAGAGCCTTTTTTTGCTCCAGTCAGTGGCAACAATCTATGGATAGGACATACATGTTACATGCTCTGTCCATGTATATTATAGAAGTCTGTGGTGCCATTACATACCATCACTATCCTCAATTCACTGTGAAGAGAGTGCATTTGTGCACACCTAGGCCTAGATGAAGATAGCAGTTCATTTAGGCTACAGATTTGTTTCTTCCAAATGCTGTATGCTATTGAGATGCAGTTTTCACCTACAGTAAGAAAAAATTTTTCTGCATATTTTAAAGTCTATGAATTTTGCCTCCTGCAAATGCCTTAAAACACTTAATAAGTCAACAGCTTGGCTCATGTCTTCAACTCCTACATCCTGGTTGAATATCTTGCAAGTACAATATTTCAAGATCCCATTTTCAATGCAACCTACAGTACTGTACATATGCTGACAGTAATATTTCATACTCTGTACAAATCAGCATTTCCCAGCATGATGTGATAAAAATGCAATTTCGTGCAGTCTCTCTTCAAAATTATACAGTACCTGTATCTGCATGCATTAATGTAGTGTTATGTTAATCATATTCCACCAACTTTCACAAAGGATAAACTAAGTGATACTACAGAGGACCATTGTTTTCCCAGGGATATCCAGATTTCCTCTTTTGTAAATCCAACAGGGCAGAGTATATTGATTAGAGGTCTGGCAATCTTATATTCCTGGCTAAAATAACAATAATTGGAAGTCAATTTTTACGTGCTACTCGCAAGGAAAACCCAACATAAATGAATTATACACTGAAATAATTCAATCATATTAATTATTCTTCCATTCTGCTTTGCCTTTCTGAGAGGGTATAGAAGTGAGTGGTATGGTACAGGAGCTATGCATAGTGCAGCCAAGTTGTTACACATACAGTAAGATTGCAAGAACTTATTAGCAGGCAATCTAGGCAATTATATTACTACAATCCACTATTTGGTAATGGTTAAGGAACTACTGTACCAACTTTGTCCATACTGTGTTGTAAATAGGCAGGTACTGTACATACAACCTTCTACTGTGCACACAAATCAGTACAATAATGGCATTTTGGAATTTAAAGGGCCAATCCTCCCATTCTAAACTACACTTCTTGTAAGGGGGTACAGAAACTCTCCACTGGCTGAGCTTTTTGATTGACTGTTATTTTCAAAGAATGCAGATAACCAAAGTTTCTATTGCATAGCATGAACTGTACTTAGGGTGTTTTGGTAAATTGCTTAAACAGTGTTGTGGGTGAATCCAACTGTATGCAGGCAACTGCACTTATTGAAATCTTTTCATATGCTATACTCAGCCAATTAAGTTTAAGTGAACATAAACTCAGCATAACACTCCTTTAGTATCAGGTAACCTACATTCCCCCACTCTACCAAAATAGTACTCTTCAGGATTTTATTCAGCAAAATATGTTGGCTAATGGCAAATAAAATATTGACCTAAAAATTGATATCTTTGGTCTATCAGGTTTACCCTGAAACACACTTCATCTGTTTTAATTGTTAAGTAAACTAATGACAGACTACAGAATGACAGACTCCACAGTACAACATTCAGTAGTATACCCACATAATCTTTTGATAATATTGCAAATAATCCATGTCGGAAGCGCCGGAAAAACGTTGGACATTTGGGACTCACAAACCTCAGAGATGCAAGCTTTGCAGCAGAAGGATAACAAGGATAAGCTGTCAACCAAGATGGAGGACATAGGGGCGCAGTGTCAGAACTGCTCTGAGTTGCGCCCAGCATGCAAGATTAATGCAAATAAGATGTAGCAAGTGGTAAGTATATGTCGGTTAGGGCTGTCAGTTTCCGTTTAATTGCCTAAATGTTTAAACGGTCAAAGTAAAAGTTAGTTTACCATTTAAATGATGTCCAAATACAACCGCCCTTGATTTTCCTTAGAATCTACCCCACACACGATGATATGTACAAGTAATGGCTTTGAGACAATATTTTTTGCATGCCGCCCTCTATTAGTCACAAAACATTCGGGACATGCGTTGCTGGCTCTTTGGGTACCTGCATACCTAATATGTATTATGTAGTACAGGAAATGCATGGCTGAACACAGCGACTTTGCTGCTACACCACTGGTAGCTAACTGCTGCCGCGCAGGCTCACTAAACAGATTACATACCTGGCCGAGCTAAACTGTAGCTCGCGCAACTTTAAGCGATCAATATCATGGCATTAAAATTATACGTACATTAATGTGCATATTATTACCAAAAGTTCGGCTTTGTAACTGTAGACTTGAGGAATTAGTTTTAAGGAAGATTGAAAGTAAAATCAACATCGCAGATTCTACTTGTAGGCCTAGGCCTATGCATGTAGTTAGGCATGAGGCCTAACGTTAGTTATTGTGCAGTGTGCTACACTGACTAGTTACACTAACCTTATAATGTTAGTGTTTGGGAACAAACTTCTTTCATATCGTTTAAACGTTTGGGCGATGAAAGCGCCATTTAAACAGCCAATCGTTCGTTTATAAGTTTAAACATTTGAACGTGACAGTCTAAATGTTGGTGAAGTGAATCTATCTTTTGACATGTTGTTCTTTCTTCAAAAGCTATCAAGGTAAGTTAACATGAAAGTGAAAATGACTAACTTCACTGGACAACTAAAGGAATGATCTGTTGGAATCATCTCAATATCTTTGACACTTTTCAACATGTGCTCATCAAAGTTTGGATGAACTCATAGATAGCCTAGATGCAAAAATAATGATGTGGGGTATTACACAGCAGGTGACATTTTTTTTGTTACTTGTTTATTAAGAATCACTGAATTAAACACATCCCAGAATTTAAACGTATGGTGAATGGTATTGGTATTTTCCGAGTACACAATTTTAAATAAAAATAAACCCTCAAGACATTTATAGATCTAACAACCCTTGAAAGGAAGGTAACAAAAAAAAAAGAAAAAAGGATATTTAACATCAGCTATAAATGGCCAGACCCTCCACTGCTGTAAATCTACTGTAAATAACATATAAGCAGCTTGATCTTTATTTGTGACAAAAGTAGAAAAATAGAAAATGTCTGGATGTTAATGAAAATTGTTGCTTTTTCTTGGTTGGAATGGTTGTTGCTGTACATTACACACCAACTTTGTCGATTTCGTACGACCAAACCCTTAAAGAAGTCAATTCTCAACCCAAGTAACAATTTTTGTAGTACTGTAGTATACACAAATTTTGAACTAGCAAAGCGCTTTGATTGACAGCAAAGTACAACTTAAAAATGCAGAGTACCATTGCACATACTATGTACACAGCATGGACTGTACTGAGTGTGTTTTGATTAGGGTCTTGTGTACCATCAGCCACCCTGAAGAAATAAATTGAGATTGTGTCTGGATAAGGATGAGTTTAAGACAGTCCTGGGAGGGGCTTATGGAAGAAGGTTGGGATGATTGGAACTGTCTGGGGTGAGATTTGGTCTAAAATGGGAAAGACCTGGATGGTTACTAACTTTGCCAATTTTGACCTTGCTATACCAGATACTGATATTTCTACAATACTTCCCACCATTACTTCCTTCACGTAACTTTCCATATAATACTGTATATAATATATATTCCTAAGACTGTAACTCTCCTCCTGCAAAATATGCAACACACTGTAGTTGATAAAAAAAACCTGAGTATCCCATGTGGGATCTTTCAAAAAGCTTCACGTTTTGTAATTAAAATTTTGCCAAAAAAGCTTTCTTTGTAAATTATTAAAATTAAATAAAATGAAATTTGTACTAACATTACCTACCATAAACTTATTACTTTTAACCTAATGAACCTGTACTGTACAGCAATAAAAGGAGCCTACAGTATTTTATTTGTTAGGTAATAAAATTGTAAATAAATAACTTCCAACTTTGATTTTAAAATGATGAGCACTTAATATGAGTGGGTATACAATTTACTATCAGGAAGAAATGCTGATAGAAAGAAATTTGTTGCAATTGTATGTACCTGCAGCTTTAAAAAAGTTGTTGACAAATAGTTTGAAATTACTACTAAGTGGGACTGTTGCAAGCATAATTACAGGGACTTTTTGATTAAGTTAGACAGAGTTTTACAGCCAAGTTTCCAACCTATTGGCTCAAGTCGAATAGGTCATGGCCTTTTAGAGAATCTCAAAATAATTACTTTGGAAGTAAAGAGCTATACCACAACCCCCTCCCCCTGGTGGCTACACCACTGAAATAACTCCTTGAACAAACTGTAATTTTTGAGAAATTAAGCTTCCTCCATTTTGTTCAGAAATAACTGCACACAACCTAAGAACCCTTTAACATGTGCTTAGCCTACTATAGTGCTAGGCTCAATGTAAATGCCAACAACAATAGTTCTGATTTAAAACCAAAAAGGCCTCTACCAAAATCTAAGACCTTCTTTTCTATATACAACAGATAAGGAACAAGATATTACTGATTTTCCTGTATGAAGTCAATACATGTATATGTATGACTGACCTGTGAAACTGTCAAGAATGTAACCTTCAAATAGAGGTATTGGTGTTTCTATGATGTCAAGCCTTTTATACCATCATCACCTTCTATTGATCTTGTACTGTAGATCTATTGTACCGTGAAGGCCTACATTTGCATACTGTGTACTGTAAACTTCAGACCTCACATAAACACACAACTCTATGAAAAATGATGAGTTAACAAAAACAGTGCTTGCACAGGGCTTGTTTTCTGACCATGTGCTACCCCCTCCTTGTTCCAGTGAAATTTTAAGAAAATTTGGAAATTATTCATTTCATGGTCTGAGAATTCTTGGGAAACCTGCTGCACACACTCTAGATTTTGGAAAACCAGCAGCCATGCACAGTGTAGGCACAGCAAACAATGAAAAAAAAAGACCAGTACTCAAAGTAACTCATCTACCATAGCTGTAGGGACTTTACTGTATGTATTTTTAGGCATGGTGCCCCTCAGAAAAGTCCTTTGATTCAACCTACTGCCATAATCCAGATTGATCACTTCCGCTTTGATCTTTTATTAAACTTATTCTGAGTGTTTACTTCGGCAGTGGCCTGGAAGGTAGAAGTTGTAATGGTGGGCAATGTTAAGTGAGAGCATCATTTGTCTCCCTGCATTGGTCTACGTCCAGGCAAAGCTGAATCAGGTTTGGGAACAAACAATACATCTCAAATGGTAATCACAAAAAACCTAAAGCAGTAAAAAGCATTCTGTACTGTGTGGTTCATTACCCAAACCCCTTTGATAAAACATGCATTCATATTTATTTAATTTGTTGGATATTTTCATGCTCTTACTGTAATGTGGATAAAAATGCAAGTCAGCATATTGCTACAAAGCAAAGAAATCAGTTATATTCAGCAAAACTGCATAATATACTAATCTGATCTATGAAAATGGCTGAGATTCCATTGCATACACATTCCAAATAATTGTTTGTTTCTTGGAAACTCCATATATGTCAATTGGTTTTCAGATTCATGCAATAATTTAAAAGCAACCGACTATTCTGTTCATACACTTGGTAAGTTGTAATACATCCACAAGTGAATATCTTGAGGGCCACTTTGGACAGGAAGGAGAAGAGTGAAGGCGGAAAACATACCCCCCAATAGTTCTAGGAACATTTATCACCCTAACCTCTATCCATGGGCAACTTAGTAACACAAAAATTTCCCCTACTGGAAACATCAAATCAACGCCATGAACATTGAATCATTTAAATATTTGACAACCTGAAAACAACAAATTTCAGTCCAATATCCTATCCCACAGTTGAAAGAACTTTTATAGTGAAGATTTCTGCATGACATCCCAATGGCATACACCCCATTATGCTCTTAAACCATTCTGAGAATATGGCCACCTCCCTACACTTATGTATAGAAAAAGGGTATATTTCTTTGGATGTAGGGATAGGCCCCTTTTTACGGGAACAAAAACTCATGCTCTCAAGACTATAAAAGGAAATATAGACTAAGATACATTTACTTTTTTACAAAGAAATTTGCAATTTGCACAAAATTTTTCTAAATTTTACAGAACTGATCAAATCCACACACTCACTGCAGTAGGGCTTTAAATTGATATTCCATTTATTACTGATGAATTCTTGGCCCTTGGACATCATGACAGGATCTCCTGATGGACCAGGGGCCCGGTTCATCAGTACATACTTATTACATTTGCAATTATGCATTACTTACATGCCTATCCGAACTTCTAAAATTACAGCAGGAACTTGTACAAAATACAAAAAAAAAAAAATGATCGGTGATTACTGTCTAATGCTTGATTTGTAACAGTGTAGCACAGACTGCCTAATCTTGCATCTATGTGTATTATTTCACCTGAGAAATATTCAGTAGTTTTCATTCAACAGCAATTTACACTAGATGAATGTTTCTCCTAACCTAAAACACCTCTCCAATGTCTCTATACACTGATAAACAATCAGTTCAGGGCAAATGAGGAGAAGGAACAAAAGGTTTATATAAACTCTGAACTGTGATACCTCCTTACGAAAATCAAATCATTATCAGTTACTGCTATTGTGCTTCAGTTCTATATATCGCCGCAGGTCAAAACACAAAATTTTGTCCAAATTCCATATGTACATGTGGTCAAACACCCAGTAACTTGACAACTTGCATTTCAGTCTTTCAGATGCTACTAGCATACAGTATATGTAAGAACCTAAAATGCATAATTTGTTATGAATGGGAGCCTGTGCTTATTATCCTTCTTTGCTTAGTTTTGCATGGTGCTACCTATAATAATTGGGTCAAGAAGCAATACACCCCTAGGTGTAAGCGGTGTAGACTAAGTAAGTATTCATTCAAGAAGAGGACTTGCCCTCCTTGTCTTGTTGTAATGTGAACGCACTCCTCTGAATAATGCTCAAAAAAGTCTTTATGACAACTGACCAAAAATTGTCCCTTTCTTTTATATGATTAATGCACAATCAACTATAAATCATTTTTTTCCCACAGCAGTTTTTTCGCTACATACAACATACCCAGAAGGCTGTAAAGGTGATCCCTATTATCAACTATAACCTCATGGTAACATGAATTAAGAACAGTACTTAACTGGTACTCTATGTAATAAAGGAATGAAAAGTAAATTTAATTGACTTTCCGTTTCCCAATCACTTACCAAGCTGGTGCTTTTAAATATGTGTGCTGAACTGACAATGCATTAGAGATTGACACATCAAATCACAACTTGTAATTTGTGATACACAATCTACAAGATCTATACAATTAACTTAATTAGTTCATTGATGATTGTACCAGAACTCCCTTCAACAGCCTGAAACCATTTTATTGATTAAGGCAGGAACATTTTGTTACAACATACAATCTAAGCATTCAGAAGTGTCTCATAAAACATCCAGATTCGTTGCTAACTAAAAATCTGGTATATGGTTTAGAAGCAGAAGTAAACACTAAAAGTTGATCCCTAAAAGGAAACATGGAGTATCACTGTCACATGGATATCATTATCATTGCAGAATAGTAATGTTTGCAGCAATATTTATGAAGACCCACTTCAAACAGTCCCAGGGCTAGGAAGGTATTTGCATTCCTCCAACAAAAACTACTTGCGATTTTATTATAGGCACAACTTCCCCTTTAACTCTTACTATTCGTTGTCTCACGCTTACATCTATCAGAGGCAAAAAAACATTGAAGGACTTCACACTTAAATCTTTGACAGTTTAAACTAACTTCTCAACTCACTTCACATTAACCCAGTAACAGCGTTATGGTGGGGCCAGAGGAGGCATTTGCCCCTTTAAAATTTGTCCCTTCCCCCTCCCAAGTTGGCTAAGTTCGGAATTAGGTTACCTTAAAAGATGAATAATATCTCCCCTGAGATTCTATTTTTCATCCAGAGATATGCCAAACTCTCAGAGTTTTGCCCCTGGACCCCTCCCGCAGAAGTGGGCACTTTAAGCTCAGTTTCGCATGTGCAAGAAAAAAAAACCCCACACAACTTTGTCCCCCTCCCCCAAAACTGACATTCTGGTGCCACCACTGCATTAACCTAAATACTGCAAGTGTTAACCAAATATCTATTGTTTACAAGCTTTTGCCAAATCCAAGCACAACTGATTAGAGAGAATTGTTACTACAGTACTTCTTTCATGATTTGATTGGAAATGACCTAATCAACCTTTGACCTTTAATTCAGGAACACATGCTTAATTATTGCATTTGTAGGTGAAGCAAAATTGCATTCACTCATGAAGGAGAAGTCTGCAAAGTACAAAAATTTCTTACTTTGCGATAGACAGCTTCTAGTACTTCCCTGAGATGACTGAATCGGCTGGCAAGGTGATCACCATAGATACTCCCTAGTAACTGATGGTGTTTTTGATGACTTTTAGTCATATCCATTAGCACATTCCAACATGCAATTGTGCTCGGTATCTGAGGATCTGATTCTTTGGATCTGAAAGTGAAGGTGAGATACAAAAACATGTAAATTTCAATTCAATATTAAAAATAAATCCACCGTCATCTGACAGAATTTGTGCCCTTCCAATAATAGTAAGTTATGCGTTTTTTTTTTTCTAACCAATAGTTATAACTCTGCCTGGCCACTGCCTTCTTTCCAGTTGTGGCTCACTGGCTCGATTTCCCAACTCCATTGCTTATGTGGAGAATCATGCTCAATGGCAGTAGGTTCTGTTTTTGAAGCCTTTTTAACACCTGTCTACGAATTACTTTCAGGGAAATTTCAAGTAAGATTTTAGTGGTAAGAAATTTAGTGAAACTACTACCAAAAGTGGGTCCAGCTCATATTTTTAATACTTTGAAGCTGAACTGGAGAGAGAAAGCGTTTGAAGCTTTATATGTTGAGTGGTCATCAATAAAGGGGAAAGGATATATTAAAGTGTAGCGACAAAACCTTGTACTTGAGCACAGGTGTCCATGTACAGTATTTACATCTTATAACAAGCAGTTTAAGTTACCAGTACCTTGTCAAGGACATATGTTATAATAATTAACATAAATAAGAATTTCTTTTGAATATGCAAGGTTATGTCAAACAGATTGAAAAATATGATATTTTTCCCATTTCAGATCTAAATTTTGGTTGAAATTTTACACAGTCATTGTCACATCAAACAAATTGAAGCTTTATGCTAGCAACTTGGTTCGCTCTTTCTTTGGGTTTTCTTGGTGGTAACCGTTTAGGTCATGTGATCCCCTGACCAGACATAAGAAGTCTGAGAGCTGGAACTACATCAAAAGGAATGACCAACTCACGGTGTCTGTAGTCTTCTTTTCTTTGCATGGTTTTCATACAGTCTTTCCAATTTCTTTGCATACTCTTTTTCTATTTCACAACGTGACTGGAAATATTCTTGAAAATCTTGAAGGACTTCTCTTTCCACCTCTGATCTTCTGTCTAAGCACGCTAGTTGATCTGACAGCCGAGTACGAATTACTGGAAGGAAGAGCACAAACAACAACTAGGTAGTGTAAGTGTACTGTGCAGTTCTTCATTAAGATGAAAGGCAAACACTGCTTTCTGTAAATACAGTAAATGCAACAATAATCCACAACCAACAGTAGGCACAAATATTTTAACTCCAACTGCATTCATTCCCTTTTTTAACAGTGTGACATGTCAGCAAAATGGCATAGCATTGCTTGGCAGTTACAGGTATGGAGTGGAATGTTATCAAGAAAAATCTGCTGGAATTATTCAATACCTTGTTCACTTCTCAACATAATACCTCTTCAAAGATCAAATGTTTCTGAAACAACTTGTTGCTTATGCAAAAACAATCAATACAAAGTGTTGCACAGTCTTGTCATTTCCTTTGTTAATCCTACACATTCATTATCTCTTAAAATACTCATCAGATATTTTATGGTATGATAATTGATGTTGATTATTTTCAAGGCAACAGCGTAAAATTCCAAAATAAAACCCTCAGGATGTACTTACAGGTATGTAACCATTGTCCTTGAAATGAAAATTGTGAAAACAAAGGATAAATTTAGCCATATAGGCCTATGGCATGTCCCTCTAATGACATCACAAGACATATTGAGCTCATAATTACCAGGACTAATTACTTTGAGCAAAAAAATTTTTCCTGAAAAACAGTCATATTTTTGACAGATTTTGATAGGAATTGTGGCTTTTTTGTTGGTTTTTAATGCTTTTTACATCAAATACACAATTTTGTCATTTTCATGTCACACTACCTTTAAAAAGATAAATTATCCACTGTAACACACGGTTAACAAATTGGTTTTTTTTTCTTTTGTTGGATGTAACTACAACAGGATTGGAATAAAGAAATGCCTCATGGCTATTTTCCATCTGAGAAGGTAAAAGCGCCCCTGTGAACATGTTCACAGGGACTCTTTTGTCATTCACGAGGGCTCTTTTTCTAATACCCATTCTAGGAAGTAAAAGTACAAAACAATGGATATTGAAGGGTCCTCTTTTTCGAAAACTTCAACTGTGCGACTGTGCAACATACTGTATTTGCAATGTTTCTATTATGGATGTCAATTTTCATTTTATCTCCTATACATGTAAACTGTTTGAATAAATGTTCCCTTTTCCAGCTCCCTGGTTATCACTTACAGTACATGGCATCTGAATTCCATATCAACCTTTTTATGCACACTGGGATCTACTAAGGTCAGTCAATATAAGCTAAACCAGTTACTGATTTACCACCTGAGACATACCTGCCACATGGTATTACCAGGTATTCTGGAAATTTTGCAAACCTGGTACTTTACACAGTAAACTGCTGTCAAACATTCCCAGCCATAACCCACCTTCCTCTAAAATACCAGTCTCTGCACTCTTTCATAGCCACAAATTTTTAGTTTTTTACCACTGTTTTCCCTTCTTTTGCAGCAAGACAATTTGAGGATTTGAATAAAGTTTTACACTCTTTACACTTACGATCCAACACCATCCCATCCCATCCCCCCCAGAAATTGACAGCATACTATACAGTATGTTTTATGAAATAACATGCTTAAATAAGATCACTAGATGGCACTACTTTGCACTGCTGGAAAAAATTTTACTATTATTGTTTATACTCCTAATATTTTCATATGTACTGGAAAGGGCAATTTCTCTCTAAAAATGCTGCTAAAATTTCTCTCCATACGCCCAAATTTTCTGAGCAGTAGCCTCCTTGCTTCCCCAATTTTTCCACCCATGCTATTGTACATGACAATTTTGCATGTATACCTGATAAAATTATATTCACTCCAACATTTTGCCACAGCAAGTTATATTTCACTTATATCACACTAAACAGCAAGAAAAGAAATTATACATTTCTTCCTATATTAAAGTAATACTGCATACTGTACAATAATTACGGAATTTGTCACATAAATTTAGAATATTCTACCAATGCATAAATGCAGTGTTCAGGTCTATGTCAGGGGTCTGCTAAATCTGTCACTGACAACAAAGGAACAAAATGTAATCTAATTATATACATTTACAATTTATATAATTTGGTAAGGGTGCTACATTTCTGTCAGCAACATTCTTTCTGGCTCAATAATAACTAGGGTATTGCTAGCATATTGGACATTATAGAGAAGGAAATAATTTTCTGAACAAAACAGCTATCAGTTCACATGCAACACAACATACAGTAAATTACAGAACCATAAAATATTTTTGATGATCCTACTGTACTGTACCGTACCGTACCGTACCGTACCGTACTGAGTGAAATTTTCTTTAGGTGTAAAAAAATGGAAATGACTTACTGGATAATTATGTAAAAAGCTGTTAAAACCTATAAAATGACACTAAGTCATGTAACTGAAGGATGGTGGTACTACAAAAGTGTACTATGTTACTCCATTAACTCGATAGACTTTACTTTACGGCACTCGGACAATTTAAGGGACTGCACAGGCCTAGATCATCAAACAGTCCTGACGTAACATCCAAAGTCTGTGAAGGACTTAAAACATACTGTTGCCAAGGAATCTTAAGGGTTAGCAAAGGATACAAAGAGATTAGATGAAGACAGCAAGATGTTAAGGTGACTAATTGAATTGGTAAACTGTGTTCTGAGGGTTAGGTTCATGAAAAATCTGGTCACCCTCTCCCTCACATTTGAATAAACATAAAACATACTGGTGAGGTCAAATGTTTCTCAGGCCCTAATGAATGGCCACAAAACTTGACAGTGGCAAGGTAACATTCATACTGCTCCCTTGAAGTAAAATATTCAATGCTAATCTAAGTTCAAACTAGTAAATCAACATACCAGGTACATCCCAGGCTTTGCTGCAACCACCTAAATTTGCACAAATTTCACATGCTTGACCATTTTATGTAACAACACAATTTCAGTTCTCAGAAAGTGAAAGTTAACATTGTGAATGAACATGATCCATGTTCATATTTTCTATGTGAAAAGAAACATTTAACACCTGGCAGAGAAGCAGGCAACTAGTGGAGGTCCAATTGCAACCTGGCAGTTTCTTCCAACAAACTTTTGGTGCAAGGGTCTTCTTCTATCTTGCTCCCAATCTCCAGAACTCTTTGCCCAACTCCATCAGAAATGCACCAACTTTTACTACTTTTAAATCGCTTCTTAAGACTTATCTTTTTCGAAATTGTTTTCACTTTGATGATCATTGTTTTTAAATTGCTATGTTTTGCATTGTTTGAATTATTTTGCTGTTTTTAATTCTGCTTATATCATTTTTGGTATATTACTTTTGTATTTTGCTCTGTTTTACTTTCTGTTATGTATTAAAGCGCTTTGAGGTCATCTGCTGATGTAAGGCACTATATAAGAATAAATTATTATTATTATTTAAAGTACAACTGAATGTTAAATTGTCCTTGTGCAAACAATTTATGGTAAATTTCGTCTGGAAACTGCAGTAGCAAAATCTGAAATTTCTGATATGGCCCACGCATCTTTAAAGAATTATTCAGCACCTTTGCAAAGTTCACATAATTCCAACATATTCTTTATGATGCTGTTGATCCTTGTTGAGAATTACAGCTGTTTTCATTACTTGTCCAAAGACCTTTAGCATATACACAGCACACAAAATTCCAAGCATTCTTGCATGGTCTGACAAACCATGATAAAAAAGCAAATCTCAGTATTTTGGCTAAGATGAAAGTAAGTTGTGTGCATATTATAAGGCTGCCCAACACAGCTAACATTTATGTGAGGCAAGTTACCTCTTCCCTCTATTTGTATTACTGGGTACCTGATAGATCCCTGGGTCCTCTATTTGTAT
This sequence comes from Holothuria scabra, assembly GCA_037179385.1. NCBI lineage: Eukaryota > Metazoa > Echinodermata > Holothuroidea > Aspidochirotida > Holothuriidae > Holothuria > Holothuria scabra. The sequence goes on from CM074181.1 coordinate 32,705,563, forward strand.
TATTGGGTACCTGATAGATCCCTGGGTCCTCTATTTGTATTATTGGGTACCTGATAGATCCCTGGGTCCTCTATTTGTATTGTTGGGTACCTGATAGATCCCTGGGTGACTGACTGTCACATGCATCCAAGTAAGCATAACACAAATGAAAAATAAACACAAATCCAGGCTTCGACAATTTTTTTTGTACTTGTCCGACAGGCTAGCTGTTTCCTCAATCTACTTGCCTGCATAAATATCTACTTGTCCAATTCAAATCTGTTGAGTACATATAATTTTTTAAGTCTAAAAGTACAAATGCCATTTTGCGCAACTCAAAAATTGAAGGCTGGGGTACTTGCCCGGCAGGCTGCAACATCAAGCATGGTAGTTGCCCAAGTGATTTTTTACTTGTCCCGGGCTGTAGGGTGGGGGATTTGTCGAAGCCTGCACAAATCCTTGTTTTAATTCTTTGCCATTTCAGGGAGAGTAGAAATTTATCAGAGCAAGAGTTCTCTGGAAGCTACTTGTCCAGCTGGGCAAGTTGTTTTTAAAGTAAATTTTCAGCCCTGTATCATCTGTCTTTTCCTTCAAGGCTATTTTTCAACAGATTTGAAAAATGATTTAATCCTGGAGCCTGCCCAGATCAGCTCTTAAAACATTGAATGCAGCTACTTTATTCATTTGTAAGATTTAAAAAATTGAGGGACAACTTTGAAATCTTAAGTACACAAAATTAAACCATATATACCTAGGATACTGCATTTGAAAAGCTTACAATGCAAAGACTTCAAAAATATTTTCAAGGGAAATGAAACTAACTGAGGTTGCCATGGCAACCAGAGGTGAGCCAAGCAAATGAACAATACTTGAAAAAATTGTGCTTCGGTGTCTCTCTGTTTTTAGATATTGGCTGTCCTGATAAGGGCAAAAATACTCCAAAAAAGGGAACCACAGAAACATCTTAACACAAGTAAGGAATTCTTCAGTGAAATTCTTTAATTTTACAAACTCTATCAGTCTATGAGCAATAACTCTAATGGAAATAATTTTCATGTAAAATTTCTGTTAGCCCTGCGTGTACTGATTCAGGATGGTTTTTCCATCGAAAAACCCTGTAAAAGTAACTTATCTCTGGAGCCTGCCTCTCTGACAGTTGATTGGATAGTAAATGCTGGGACAGACAGCATTTTTTTGGCCAAGGAAAGACTGTAAACTGTATGTGGTCCAGAATAGACTTTCCAAATCATATTTTCATTAGACCAGATGAGTTTCCTGCCACTGAAGAATCTTCCTCAGTATCCGGATAAGGAGTAAATTGATGATTCCTCCTGTTACACATTACAGGAGTTAATGTGATAAACCCTAGCCAATGAAAACCAATTTATGCTGCCTTAGTTACCTTTCAGGCATGGCACACTTGACTCCACTGTATTCCAATGCTCTCTCTCTTGCATTGTGAGATGTCTATCAATGCAGGAAATCTGTCATGCATCATTATAACCCTACTTGCTGGAAATGTCAACTTCAGAGACTACAGGGATTTTACTTGGAATGTAGTCAATGGCACAAGTTACACAAAGTACCTGAAAATGTGTCCATTTCACCCTATGGTATCGGCATTGGATCTTGTCACTTATCTTGCAGGTTTGTTAAATTGGCCTAAGCTATGTATTGTGCTAGAAGGGTGGCTGCTTTAATTATGATTTTCTAGAGTTGTAACTATATAAGTATGCCAAGAAGCCAGGAAAATTTAAAGGGCACATGAAATGACTTTGTAGCAATGATTCATTTGTGCGGTCATCCTCTGACACTATCTTGAAACAAAAATAGTCTTATTGTAAAAAAATTGTGCCCCACGATCAGCGTTCCTCTAAGAAATTAACCATTGGGTCAAAATGACCAGTTTGGAAAATTTTGACGCAGTAGAATTTTTTAAGAGCTGGAGCTGTGCACGCGAGAGCCAAGCGCGAGCCCCTGGCGGGTGGGGTCCAGGGGCAAAGTCCCAATGGGGTTCCAGGGGGGGAAGCCCCTGGACGCTCCTGAGTTTTAGGGGTTTTAAAGGCACTAAAAGACTGTTTCCAGGGGTGAATTTTCTTTTATAATGCTCCTGTATTTTTGTATGTGTATGCTAGGTGATGATAAAAAGTAGTGTTCGACCGATTATGCTACAATCGGTGATGACCCGACCCGATTATTAGAAAGAGGGAAAACATGTTTGTCTCTGAAGTAGGGGCCCCTTGCTTCGCTCATATCGTATGTATTACCACAACCGGTTCAGGATGGAACATATTGGGAATAGTTCCGTTTGTTTCAGGAACGGGATATCATTTTTAGGGTGAATACTGTTACTTCAAAAGTAGAGATACGATCCATAAATACAATAGAATTGTTTGCAGTCCATGTCATATGCCCTTTGATAAGTTACTTCTTAGGCCAACATCGTGTTCTGTTTATTTTTTATCCCCCAACCATGTCAGAATATTTGCATCCTTTTACTGTACTGGGTTGTAGTTGCGTTAATGATCTGTAGCTACTATCCCGCTTTTAAAAACAAACCCCATGTACAGCTATCATGATAATCTTAGCAGTTTGGGGCAGCAAAACCATTGCACCCAATTAACGTATACCATGGTTTCTTTCCGATATAAATATCTCTGTATATTTTTAGTAGTTCTCGTACCCAATTAACATTCAATGACAACAATTCAGGCCTCGATTTTCAGAAAAATTTATGGTTGTCCTTTGGGCAACCACTTCAGTATCTTTAGTGGTAATAAAGAAAATTTGGTAGTCCGAAACATTTTGTCCAAAACATTACAGTACAAAACATTAATTGTATTTATGTATAATTGGTCTTGAAGAATAAAAAAGATGTGATTTTTGCAGGACAAAAACAATTGTATGATGGAAAAAGTTGAAAGAGTTGATCAGTCAACAGTATGTACTTCTTCCATCAGAGAAAACCAAGCTGCTTGAATATAGTACATTGTGAGAGAAAAACGGTTGTCCATCGGACAACCAACTTTCAACTTTTGGTTGTCCGTATGGAATTTTAGTTGTCCCACACAATCAGACAACCATGAAAATCGAGCCCTGCAATTCCCCTACTTTCATAGATTTTAAAAAAGTGCCTTTCCGCCAAAGGTTTCGAACCATTCCGCCATGGCGGAAAGCTGCAAAGCCTGTGGCAGAATGTTATGGTGGAATGTACTGATGGCGGAATGACACTGTATTCTTTATGTGTATTATACTGTAAAGCACTTGGAAATTACCCTGTACTGTTGATGTTACAGAATCTTGCATGTACAGATAGTTTAAAGGCATATTTTCATCATCCCAAACAGTTCCAATTCTCCCAACCTACTTACTCCTTGCCCCTCCCACATTTATCTAAAACTCATCTTTGTCAAGACACAATCCTTGTTTATTGCTTCATGGCTTGTCCCAGTGGCCATACAAGTCCATAATGTGTAATCAAGACACTCTCAGTGCCCATGCTGTGTAATTTAGCTATGATGCATTGTTTGAATGTGATGCCAATCACAGAGCTGTACCAATTGAGAGTTTTGATATATGTATACTGAAACTGTAGTTTAGGGTGACGAATGACTGCCTTTAAAATGATTGATATAATAAAAAATTACCTCTAACTTACAAAACCTAAACCTATGTTTGCTTTACAAGACTACATAACGTTAGGCCTAGTGAAACTGAAAGGGAGGGGGTTTCAATAGCCCTTGAACAGGACCCAGCATTACATTCCTATGCTATACACTCCATTTCTGGGCCCTTGCCCGGTATACACAAAAACACAGCTCATTTGCCTACTCACGCATGAGTAGGCATCCCTCACATCCCCAAAAAGATACCTTTTCTCACCAAACTTTCCACAGATGATCTTTATCATCACATTCACCTTCCACACAAGACTGTTAACCAAATAAGACCTGTAAAAGGGAAATTTTGGCAGGATAATTCTGCGAGTAACGTTAAGCCTGTGCAGAGTAATTCTTCAGTACAAGAAGTCAGTGTTTGTCATGTGATCTCATACAAAACAGGAAAACCTACGCAGTGACTGTACAATTTCGTAATGTACAGAGAGCTCACTATATGACGTACAAGTATTGACTAGCCGCGCTTACTAATTGGTCTTTGATAGCTTTTCGAGCGGAAGTCCTTCCCATCATGCAACACAGTAGCAGACGATCGAGCTGTCAAGATGTCGATGTTACTGCGAAGGATGGCACCACATTTTTCCTGCCTTTTGCTATGAATTTGCAGGTATTAAACATTCCAGAAGATATAAGTGGTATTTAAGAATGCTCTAAAACATTATGTTAACTCAAATCTGTTCCATGAGCCATACCATCGTAATTAGAGCTCAGTTTGTTGTTTTGGCTTAAAACGTCGTTACCTTTGTACATGTAGGCCAGTGACCGTAGTAAGGAGTAACTACAAGGAGCGGATTATACGGTCACGTTCAGTGACTAGGTTTCAACACCTAGCTAGGCCTAACGTTAGCGTAGGATTTATTTGGAATGCCCCTGTTCGACAGATGGAGCTATTATGACTTGTCTCCCACATTAAATTTCAAAATTTGCCTACTGCAGTCTGGAATTTAATTTTTTTCAAGCATACAACCTACATGGTCAAAGTCAAAAGCCACATAGGCCTATGGTTACTTACAACTAATGCCAATGCAAAAGTATCAAGCAGGCAAAACGTAAAGTTTGGCCTAGCCTAGGTTACTTTAGCCCTTGAACAGGACCCAGCATTACGTTCCTATGCTATACAGGAGTGACTACAAGGAACGGATTATACGGTCACGTTCAGTGACTAGGTTACTCTTACAGTCTTAGCTTAGAATGCCATGGCACATTGACTATCGTAACGTTACTACTTGCTTACCACGGACTTGCCCATCAAATTCTTTTTGAATCTGTTGCTCCTGCCTTTTATCGGATGACATTTTCTCTCCACATCCACGGTTACGACTCAAGGTTATTAAAGTTTGACTTTACAAAGCTACACCTCTTTACATTACAATTTCAGATGAACAGAACTTGGTCAACTTGTCAACATTGCCTTGGCCGGGATGTTACCCTGTCCCTCAAGTTCGCCATCTTATCGCGGAAGTGATTTACCGCACGGTACGTACGCGTCGAAGACTAGACCTGCACTACGTACGTACACACCAGTTGCAAGGGTACAGTCAGTGCACAATATATCTGGAACCGATGCAAACCGATACAGGTCCACTCACTTCAGGCTGCGATTCGTTTTGCTGTCCGCAAGAGTACTACGTCCCAGAGTGGTGAAGTCCATTATAAACCTGTATGCGTATGTTTGTCTGTTGCTCTACGCACTCACGTACATTTACGTATGTCTTTCATCCAAGGGCTTGAATATAAATATTCATAAATTACCAAAATAGGAAGAACAGGAAAAGTATGTAGACCAATTAGAAGCCTGAAATTTATGAAGTGACCAATCAGAAAAACTGTTTTCCATGCTATAATTTATTCACAAAACCTTTAAATCACCTGACCGAAATAATTTACGTTACATCTACAAGAGTATATTGCCTACTATATACTTCAGTGTATTAATGTAGTGAACATTTTAGCCTTGACGATTTGGTGCTGCTGTGTGTGCATACAGTTACTTACTATACTACTGAACTGTTGGCTTTAGCGAATGTAGTGGTTGTTGAAAAGTAGTCTAATTATATCGCCTAAGCTACCAAAAAAGTAGAGACTACAGTCAGTATGCATCCAGGCTTTGGGAAGAAGACAGTTCTGAAGGTTCGATGCCGATTTTGCCAAAGTATCGTGTGTAATCGTGGGATGAAAGCAGTACTTCTCGCTGACACGAAGCAAGAACTGTTTTCTACTGACGCACCAGTGAAAATGTAAGTTAGCCTAGCCTAGGCCTACAGTACGTTAGGCTAGGCTAGGGCACAAAATCCAATTTTCAAACCCTACCCCATTAAAGAACACACATTTAGATGTGGAACTAACGTTATGCTCAGAAAAGTTACCTTATCTTAGCAACTTCATGCAAACAATTGCATCACAATACTCGTCCAACAACCAGAGCGAAAGGCGCAGACTATGGTGGGAATTCAGAGCAAATCATTGGCCAATATGAGCGACTACATATACATGCATGTAAAAACAGTTCTGTTTTTTTGCAAGCAAGGCGCATGAACATGTACAGACTAGCCCTTGAACAGGACCCAGCATTACATTCCTATGCTATACACTTCATTTCTGGGCCCTTGCCCGGTATACAAAAAAACACAGCTCATTTGCCTACTGACACGTGAGTAGGCATCCCTCACGTCCCCAAAAAGATACCTTTTCTCACCAAACTTTCCACAGATGATCTTTGTCATCACATTCACCTTCCACACAAGTCTGTTAACGAAATAAGACCTTTAAAAGGAAAATTTTGGCTGGATAATTCTGCGAGTAAGGTTAAACCTGTGCAGGGTAATTTTTCAGTCGAAGAAGTCAGTGTTTGTCATGTGATCCCATATAAAATGGGGAAACCTACGCCGTGACTGTACAATTTTGTAATGTACAGAGAGCTTACTATATGACGTACAAGTATTGACTAGCCGCGCTTACTAATTGGTCTTCGATAGCTTGTCGAGCGGAAGTCCTTCCCATCATGCAACACAGTAGCAGACAATCAAGCTGTCAAGATGTGGATGTTACTGCGAAGGATGGCACCACATTTTTCTTGCCTTTTGCTATGAATTCACTGGTATTAAACATTCCAGAAGGTATAAGTGGTATTTAAGAATGCTCAAAATCATTATGTTAACTCAAATCTGTTCTATGAACCATACCATCGTACAGTAATTAGAGCTCAGTTTGTTGTTTTGGATTAAAACATCGTTACCTTTGTACATGTAGGCCAGTGACTGTAGTTAGGAGTGACTACAAGGAACGGATTCTATGGTTATGTTCAGTGACTAGTACAGACAGTCCACAACAAGGGCATCCCCACTACGAGCACGTCTTCACTGTATGAGCTGTTTGGTGAAGGTGCTATTGTGAATACTAAACAGTCACCACGAAATGCACAATTCACAATGTAGTCAGTGGCCATGCTCACTGCTATCGTAGCACCGGTATTTGCAATAATGTACTCGCTAACACACACGTTACCATGCACATGATTCAAGATTGTGAGCTCTCTGGTACAGTGTGCTAACGGTGCCTCCAATAACATCACCATCTTGAGACGCGCCCACATACGTTTTTTCGCTTTCAGATTTCAAATGGGCCGAGTCTGGCCTGTAATTGGGAATCCACATCGTCGTATTTTGGTATTTATGGACATAATTTAGAAGGGAAAACATTCACTTTATGTCAAGGTGTACCCCAAGAACATTTACCGAGAAACTTACTTTGGCCATGTCATGCCCACTTTAACATTAACGTATGCTATAAGCCTAATGTTTTAGGGGAAGTCTAAGAATTAATTTTCTTTGTGAAAGATGAACGAGGTACTAATTTACAATAAATGGCAGGAAATGACATTTTAAACAACTCTCAACTTAAAACTTAAAACTGTCTTTTTTTCACAGAAGAAAACAATTTTTTTCTTCCTTTTTTTTTCCACTTGAGAAGAGCAGTATGATGCATTTGCTGTGGAAAGAAGTGAATGGTTAATGCTGTGGAAGAAGGAAAAGCAATGGTTAAACCTGGATTTGAACACCTGACATACTAGCCTTTGAACAGGACTGTGTGTTCGTTACATGGCCTAGGCTCATTCCTCTCACAACACAGCCCTTGCGGGGATAATGTTCACATACGTAGTCACTAACCAGGATGCACAAAATATGAAATAACTGACCTTGTTTAATACTTTAACAACTTTAACTATCATACAATGAACAAAATGCATTATTCAGGGTTCTCACTAACCCGAGCTCCCGGGTCCCTGACGCGGGAGTTCGACTCGAGACGCTTTAAAAAAAATCCTGTGCGTCCCAGGGATGCACGGGATTTGCTTGCTAAACGCATGTAAAATTTTGGCAAGAAGGCATAGAAAGTTTTGTGTTGAAAAGTTCACACGCACCAAATGTTCATTGTCGATGTTACTTCACAAAATCCATGTAGGAAAACTTTCTCCAGATAGACCGATTGTTCGACCGATCATCTGTTATTAATCGGCACCGGGCCGATTATTCCGTTGTTGGTAAATAATTTGCGTCGGTAAATAATTTGCTTCAGTAAAATTCTGCCATTCAACCGATCAATTACCATTGAAAACTCGAAAATTGGCTAAATGTACTTGAAACTTGCATTTAGTTTCGTTAAAATTCCCGTTAATACTCAGTCCTTTAACTTCCCACCAAAACGGGATGCACTGATAATCACAAACATATAAATTGTACCCCTGCCATGGGAATGATCGTTTGATATTTTCCGATAAAACCTGGTAGTATTACCTGGAATTAGATTAAGAATTGCATTCAAGGTGCATTCCTTGCTGTCTCGCAGAAAGGGCCGCGTAGGTTGTTGTGCAAACTGTTCTGCACAAAACACAAAGTAGCGTACAGACTATCTAGCTGCAGTGTTTCGCCATTTTTTTTCAAATCCCCAAGCTTTGCATACATGTCTGAGCTGTGCACGTTTTGTACACGTACGTAGCACCTAGAACCTTGTGAAGTTTGGTGGTTATTATCTTGCATAAATTAAGCCATTCCCAGCATTCCGTCCGTAATGTTGTTTACAGTGGGGCTTATGCAATGTTGTCATACGACGTCATTGCAAATGAAAACAGTGATGCACGTGGTCTCATGCAGCAAACTTCTTGGCCCATGCATGCAGTAAACTTACGTGCGTGTCCGTTTTTACCACCAAATAAGGCATCATGTTTTGCTTGGTGATATCATATGTATAGGTTCCATTGCGAAATTTAAATTGGCTCCTGCATCGCGATTGGTGCATTTGCGTTGATTCTAGCCAGCCAATCACAACTCGCGCCTTCGCCTATTTGATTTAGTGTGGGGAAAATACTCAGCATCGTGACAAGTTTTCCCGTTGAGTTTGTGTTACGACAGAAGCACTTGTTATAAAGCCGTCTAGCAAGGCCGGGCTAGCGCCGTGCTAAATTCACCCAGAAACGGCATCACGACTCTCTGCCTACGTGGATTTGTAAGTTTTGGCCAAGGAATGCTAAAAATGTGCAGGGATATCTATATCCGAAAGGAACATAAGAAACGTCAATCGTGTGCAAACGTTTTGTTGCCCAGAACTGCTAAGATTTTCATGATTGCTCTTTCGTTAAAGCGAGAGAGTAGCTACAGTATATAACGCAACTTAAACGCAGTACAGTAGAAGAATGCAAATGTTCCGACATGATTGGGGGATGAAAACTAGAAAGAGCATGATGTTGGCCTTAGAACTAAATTATGAAAGGGCATATGACACCGACTGCAAACAATTCTACTGTATTAACTGTTGATTTGTATCTCCACTTTTGAAGCGAAAATATTACACCTACAAAAACGATATCCCGTTCGTGAGACGAACGGAACTATTCAATCCCAGTATCTTCCATCCTGAACTGGTTATGGTAATATGACATGGTACGATACACGTAACATGTGACCTTCCCTCTTTCTAATAATGGGTAATTGGCATCGACCGAGCCGATTGTTAAATTAAATAGTCGGTACACGACAGAAAATCTGAATGGAAATTGCGGAGCGTCACTGATTACTGCATTTTTGTTGATGCTTCACTTGGGACTCTACCAAAAATTATGGGACCCTCAGAAATATGATGGGACTCTTGAAAAAAAAAGTTGAGGGTTCAGGGACAAATAGGGATCATTTGGAACAAGAATAAAGAAAGATCTAGTGTTGCTTCATGTTGTGGTCTGAACAAGTAGCGGCCATTTTCTTTTGGTGTATGATGAGCAGTTGTGGAGAACTCGAAAACAGGACCCATTGACTTATTATTATGGTCAGAGTTGGCAGTGAAAATTTGGCCCTTCTTTGATAAAACTTTTTGTAAAAATCTTTTGGGGAAAGATAAATAGCCTACTGTGCCATAGATCATATGTGTGAAGTTTGGTGAGAACATTTGTTTTTTGGGGATGCAAGAGATGACATTCTGCTGGCATCTTGGCTAGTGACCGAGTTTGTTTTGTTTATATTATTTGATCCTCCCATGTGGGAACTCAGCAACCCCCTAATGAAGGGGTATTAGCGCCAAGCTGGCAAAGCCAGTCTCTTGAGACAAACTCACAGTTTAATTTCTATGATTAATGAATAAACTACAACCCAGAAAACTAGGCGACAATTTTATGTCGGAGCTGGGGCTTGAACTCACAACCTAATGACTAGAAGACGCAGATCATTACCCTTTTACCTGAGTACGTTTATTAATGTTATCTTCGCAAGGGCTGGGTTGTGAGAGAAATGAGCCTAGACCATGTAACGAACACACAGTCCTGTTCGAGGGCTATGACATACCAGTACACATAGAATAGCATATTGACCAGTGCGCTTGTGGACTGAACTAGTATGAGCGCCATTGCGGGTGGAGAGTTTCCAGGTAATATAAGTACAGTCTAACAGTGCCACTAACTGTAAAAAGACATATTTTTACATGCCTACAGCCAAGTATTTACACATACATATACTTAATAGCCGTACCCATACAGTACATATATGCATATATTCAAATGTACAACAGGGTATATATTCCCACATGTGCATATACCTACATATAGCCCTCCCGAACCTTCTGCCTATCCATATGTATGGGTATCCATGTACGTACATATATATTGCAGAGTTTTCCTGCCCCGCGACGTTCAAGCTTCAAAATCAAGGAGGCCGCGACGTTCAAAAAACGGCCGCAATGTTCAAAATTGCTTCCAGCTAGCCTCCATAATTTTTCTTCTTTCTGTCAACGATTGCTTTTGTTGTTAATACAATAAACCACAAAATCATTGACTTATGTGTAAAACTGCAACTAACTTTTTTTTAACTTCCATGCATATACCACTGCATGCGAGTCGGAGACTCTGTATGTATAGCCCATAGGGCATACTACTGAACAAGTAGCAACACAATATTATTAACTAGCCTGCACTTGCCCTCCTAGGCTTGTATCAGGAACTGTTATGCTCACTCCAGAGCGCAGTAGCTTTGTGGCACAACACGACTTGCACGACCAAAACACAAACACCCGTTTTTGCAGGTTAGAGGCCGGGCTAATGTCTCAGATTTGGGAAATTATCAATCAAACCAACGAACCATGTCATTGTATCTTTACGATGAAATCCTTCATATTTCCAGTTACTTTGCGCTCAAAACTTATGCCACAATTTAGAAAATCGGAAAATGAAGTTGTGCTGTGCGAACATACACTTTAGTCTAACCCCAGTAAATACTTCACCTCTGAAATGTTTTGCCCGACTACAACAAAAGTTTTAAAACTTTCACAGTTGGTTTCTGCACGTTATTCCTACACAGTAAAACTGCATTGACGATATCACGAGTATGATTGGCTGATTAAAAGCAATAATGAACCAATCACGATGTTTCTTATGTAGAGGTAACTTAAAATAAGTGCAATGAACCTTATGTGTATGATGTCATAGAACCCTTGTTTTCCCAACATGTTTTCATAAAAAGATCGGTATATACACAGTCTGTGATTGCTTGCAGCCACATGCTCCATTGCTTTTATAAATTCTGGCATTCACTCGATCATTACCACCGATTATTTGCAAGCTGAAAAGGGGGCTAAAATATATTTGAAACTTGCCGTTGTGCTATAACCCTGTAGTATTACATAGAATTAGATTCAGAATTGCATTCAATGTGTTTTCCTTGCTTTGTTGCGGGAAGCACCGTGTAAGTTGCTGTACAAACTGTTCTACACAAAACACATTGTACAGACTATCGAGCTGCAGTGTTTCGCCCTTCTTCCAAATCCCCAAGCTTAGCATACATGTCTGTGCACGTTTTGTACACGTAGCTCCTAGAATCTTGTGCAAGTTGGGTGGTTGTTATCTTGCATAAATTAGGTCATTTCTAGCGTTCCTTCCACAATGTTATTTACAGTGGGACTTATGTAGGGCTCAACCGATAATCGGATTGGACATCGGATCGGGCCGATATTCTCCAACATCGGTAAAATATCGGATCGGCATTTTTCAGCCAAGTTCACCTGCCGATGTGTACCGATATTCCGTATCCTATTAACTTTGTTAAAATTACACAAACTTTTTACAGCGTGGTCTTGCGCCTTCATATACAAGTCATTCCCTAAGCCTTTGCTACGAGAAGTTTCTGTAAATCCCCTCTAATTGATAAGTAATCATTAGTAATAACAAGCCAGCAAAGTTGTTATTACGTATGTAATATTTTACTTTTTTCAGTTGCATTTTCCCATCATTTTTGTCCCATAGTTGTTTGATGACAGTTTCATACATTCCTTTTGCTCAAATAAAGAACAAACCTGCAATAAGTAAACTATATGATTAAGTTTCTTTCAAGAGTTACTCTGATGTTGTTACACACTTTGCTCCACCTTTTTCATGATGGAAGGATCCAATATTGGCATGGGTTAGGACCTAGTGTTTGCACGTGGTAATTGAAAAAAGTTTCATAAAAAGGTCCCGATCGCAACACCCCTCAGGTTCGGTGATTACACATTTTTGGTTTCGATGATAAGAGAAACCAATGCAATCATGATGGCGTGTGTGTGTATGTATGTATGTATGTGTGCGTGTGTGTGTGTGCGTGTGTGTGTGTATGTGTGTTTGTGACACTTTGCTTGTTAACATGATATCTCAAGATAGGAATTTGCGACAGTTTTCAAACTTGGTACATAGATGCACCATATTGAGAGGAAGAACCCTATTGTGTTTGGTGGAGGTCAAAGGTCATCTGAGGTCACCAGGGGTCAAAGTCTGAAAACCTTGTTAACACAATATCTCAAGATAGGAAGCTTGGATAGATTTCATATTTGGTATGTGGACGTGTTATAGTCAGTAGATGGTCCCTATTGTTTTTGGGGTAGTTCAAAGGTCATCTGGGGTCACCAGGGGTCAATGCCTGAAAATCTCGTTAACACCATATCTCAAGGTAGAAAGCTTGAATAGATTTCATATTTAGTCTGTGGATGTGATATGGTCGGGAGATGGTCCGTATTGTTTTTGGTGGAGGTCAAAGGTCATCTCGGGTCACCAGGGGTCGAAGTATGGAAGCTTTGTTAACAGGATATCTCAAGGTAGGAAGCTTGGATAGATTTCATTAGTGGTATGTGGATGCGTTGTAGTTAGTAGATAGTCCCTATTGTTTTTGGCGTAGGTCAAAGGTCATCTGGGGTCACTAGGGGTGAAAGTCTGAAAATCTTGTTAACACAATATCTCAAGATAGAAAGCTTGAATAGATTTCATATTTAGTATGTGGATGTGTTATGGTCAGGAGGTGGTCCCTTTTGTTTTTGGTGGAGGTCAAAGGTCATCTGGGGTCCTTGAGGGTCAAAGTCTGAAAATCTTGTTCACACAATATCTCAAGATAGAAAGCTTGGATAGATTTCATATCTGGTATGTGAATGCTTTATAGTTAGAAGATGGTTCTTATTGTTTTCAGGGTAGGTCAAAGGTTATCTGGGGTCACCAGGGGTCAACGTGTGAAAATCTTGTTAACACAATATCTCAAGGTAGAAAGCTTGAATACATGTCATATTTAGTATGTGGATGTGTTATGGTCAGGAGATGGTCCCTATTGTTTTTGGTGGAGGTCATCTGGGGTCATCAGGGGTCAAAGTATGAAAACCTTGTTAATGCGACATCTCAAGGTAGGAAACTTGGATAGATTTCATATTTGGTATGTGGATGCGTCATAGTCAGTAAATGATCCCTTTGGCCTTTGGCAGAGGTCAAAGGTCATCTGAGGTCACCAGGGGTCAAAGTCTGAAAACCTTGTTTATGTGATATCTCAGGTTAAGTAGCATTGATAGATTTCATATTTGTTATGTGGATGGGTTATGGTCAGGAAATGCTGTGTAATGTTTTTGATGGAAGCCAAAGGTCATCTGGGGTCACTGCTGGTCCAAGTCTGAAAATCCTGTTTATGCAATATCTCAAGGCAGGAAACTTGGATAGATTTCATATTTGGGTATGTGGAAACCTTTTTAAATTTGATGTCTCAAGATAGCTGATTGTCCATTTGTCTGTGTTGTTTGTCATTCTAGCTATGTATGGCTTTTATGGAGGTCAAAAGGTCATCTTGAATGACAAAATTATATTTTGGACATACTAGTATAACATTTGAATGAGAAGACAATGGTGCGTGATGGCACTCTTTGAAAAGGAACATTTATGTATCATTGAAACCTCAATGCATTTTTGCATTCTGGTTGCTTAAGTCCTCCCGATTCGCTGGTGAAGAGCTTTTTGGGGAAGACAAGCAATACTCCCGACGATGAATAAAGTAGACCTATAACAACGATTTGTTCATGCTCAATTGGGTACAGTACTGTATATGCATGAGAAGTTTTCAACTGTTTCGGAGAGGTAGCGATCACGTTCACAAACTTGTTCAAATCAAACGGACAGATATTAGAAATATGATAGAAAAAAACCTTTCTTAGAAAATCAATACTTCTTTACGCCTTTGGCTTTTTGATTCCTTGCCGTAGGCAGGCAAGGAATCTATGCGATGGTGATGTCGTGTGTATGTGTGTGTGTGTGTGTGTGTGTGTGTGTGTGTGTGTGTGTGTGTGTGTGTGTGTGTGTGCGTATGTGACGCTTTGGCTTGTAAACACGATATCTCAAGAAGGGTAAGTCCGAGGGATCTCATACTTGGCATGTGGATTGCCCATATTGAGTAGATGATCCCTATTGTTTTTGGTGGACGTCAAAGGTCACTTGGGGTCAGGAGAGGTCAAAAGGTCAAAATCTTGTAAACACGATATCTCGAGAACGGTACATGTGACTATGCTCATATTTGGTGTGTGGGTTGGTCATATTGAGTAGATGATCCCTATTGATTTTCTTGGAGGTCAAAGGTCATTTGGGGTCACGAGAGGTCAATAGGTAAATTCCTTAGAAATTGCTTGTAAACACGGTATCTCAAGAAGGGTAAGTGTGACTAATCTCATATTTGGTGTGTGCATTGGCCATATTGAGTAGATGATCCCTATTGTTTTTGGTGTAGATCAAATGTCATTTCGGGTCACTAGAGGTCAAAAGGTCAAAACTTCGTAAACACGATATCTCGAGAACGGTACATGTGACTATGCTCATATTTGGTGTGTGGATTGGTTATATTGAGTAGATGATCCCTATTGATTTTTGTGGAGGTCAAAGGTCATTTGGGGTCACGAGAGGTCAATAGGTAAATTCCTTAGAAATTGCTTGTAACCACGGTATCTCAAGAAGGGTAAGTGTGACTAATCTCATATTTGGTGTGTGCATTGGCCATATTGAGTAGATGATCCCTATTGTTTTGGTGGAGGTCAAAGGTCATTTGTGGTCACGAGGTCAAAACGTCAAAACTTCGTAAACACGATATCTCGAACGGTACATGTGACTATGCTCATATTTGGTGTGTGGGTTTGTCATATTGAGTAGATGATCCCTATCGTTTTTGGTGGAGGTCAAAGGTCATTTGGGGTCACGAGAGGTCAAAAGGTCAAAACTTCGTAAACACGATATCTGGAGAACGGTACATGTGACTATACTCATATTTGGTGTGTAGGTTGGTCATATCGAGTAGATGATCCATATTGTTTTTGGTGGAGGTCAAAGGTCATTTGGGGTCACGAGAGGTCAAAAGGTCAAAACTTCATAAACATGATATCTCGAGAATGGTACATGTGACTATGCTCATATTTGGTGTGTAGGTTGGTCATATTAAGTAGATGATCCCTGTCGATTTTCAAAAGGAGGTCAATGGTCATTTGGGGTCACGAGAGGTCAAAAGGTCAAAACTTCGTAAACACGGTATCTCAAGAATGGTACATGTGACTGTGCTCATATTTGGTGTGTGGGTTGGTCATATTGAGTAGATAATCCCTATTGATTTTCGTGGAGGTCAAAAGGTCATTTGGGGTCACGAGAGGTCAATAGGTAAATTTCTTAAAAATTGCTTTTAAACACGGTATCTCAAGAAGAGTAAGTGTGACTAATCTCATATTCGGTGTGTGCCTTGGCCATATTGAGTAGATGATCCCTACTGCTTTTGGTGGAGATCAAAGGTCATTTGGGGTCACGAGAGGTCAAAAGGTCAAAACTTCGTAAACACGATATCTCGAGAACGGTACATGTGACTATACTCATATTTGGCGAGTGTGTTGGCCATATTGAGTAGATGATCCCTATTGTTTTGGCAGAGGTCAAAGGTCATTTGGGGTCATGAGAGGTCAAAGGTCAAAACTTCGTAAACACGATATCTCAAGAACGGTACATGTGACTGTGCACATTTAGTGTGTGGATTGGTCATATTGAGTAGATGATCCCTATTGATTTTCTGAAAGGTCAAAGTTCATTTGGAGTCAGCGTGTTCAAAGCCTGACAAGCTTTCCTGCACAGTCTTTCAAGAAATGTCACTTGTAGGGTCCTGTAACTTGTCCTGTAGATGGCACATAGTGAATACATGGTCCCAGAAGTTTTTGGTGGAGGTCAAATGTCATTTGGGTTCTAGCAGACAGGGGATCTCAATGTAGGAAAATTGGATGCCTTGCATGTGTACTTTGTGGGCACATTATGGAGCCCTGTTAATTGAAAAACATTGCCAAGCAATGTCAATGTGAAAAAAGGCCTTACATTTCAGCGGCAAGGAATCACTAAGCCTTTTGGCTTTCTGGTTCATATTTTAATTTTTGAACGTTTTTGGACTCAAAAAGCAATCCTGCTAAATCCACCTTGAAGCTGTTTGTGTTACTTCTTTCAAAACAGTTAAAAATATCTACCGAGCCCAGCCTTTGTTTACAGTATTCTCGATCACGTCCGAAAAATGACGTCATTCTTGTGAAATTTGCATCTGTCGTACACGTGTGCCAACACCCACGCTATCGTGGCCTTATTAGGAAGTCGCGTACCTAGGAGTACTACGTACATGTAGGTTCATTCATAACCGCCCTGCCATTGAAGTTGGGACACCCTTCAAATTCCTCACCATCACACGTGTGTAAACGGCACTATTTTGTTACTTACAAGATAATGAAATTTTGCTTAGATCGTTATTTTTCCCAAACAATTTTAGTGTTGGTAGTTACATCCTAGTATTTTATACATAACACGAGGTTATTTTGCTTCGTGGTGAAGAATCAAACCAACAATCCTGGTGTCTTAAATTATCGTCAGTATTTACGAAATGATTGCAGTCATATCTTTGCACTAAACATATAGTGGAAAAGTGTTCGTTTGCAAAATATTGACACAATAAACCATTATATCGGCCTGTACAAGTCTTGAATTTATTCAATGGTTTGATTTTCATTTCGGTATACTCCAAGTAGCGTCCCGTATTGTATATTTTAGGAAATCGTTAGTATCACTGTACGCAGGGTCGGCTCGGTTTAGAGAGGAGTTGTTACAGATTCTTGCAGAATTTACGGCACGCAGTACATTTTGTCTGCAAGTTTCTACATAACTTGAAAGCTGACTTGCAGTGTCGGCGCGCCCGTTGCTACGGTATGAATCACTGTAGCTTGCATGCAGATTTTAAAGGTAGTGTACATTATAGCATACACTGATCTGAGAAGCAACACTACATCAGCATGGTCGGCCCTCGCACCAGTGAAAATTTCAACTTAATTAAATAGAGTACAACAAACATCCAAACTCAAATATAATTTCAGGTGATCAGTTCATTCGAAGTCTTGATTAAATTCATACTAATTTGCAAACTATTAGACATTTTTAAGATAACTTTAAACAAGGAGTAAATGCGCAGGCGATGTACATAAAGAGGCATTAATTATAGTTACAACAAGGAAATCTAGACCTAGTAAACGGGAAAAAATTGTGGGCCTTAACGCATAGATACGGCGGGGTGGCGAAAATATTGGATCGGATCGGATGTCGGCCGATGTTGGGGAAAAAACATCGGACATCGGATCGGTAGTGAAAAGCCACATCGGTTATGCCCTAGAGTTATGCAATGTTGTCATGTGACGTCATTGCAAACAAAAACAGTGATGCACATGGTCTCATGCAGCAAAATTCTTGGCCCACGCTTGCAGTAGACTTTCGTGTGTGTCCGTTTTTTCTGCCAAACAATGAGTAATGTTTTGCTTGGTGACATCATATGTATACGATCCATTTCAAAATTCAAATTCGTCCCTGCATCGTGATTGGTTCAATTGCGTTGATTCTAGCCAGCCAATCACAACTCGCACCTTCGCCTATGTGATTTAGTGTGTGAAAATACTCGGTCTCGAGACGAGTTTTCCCGTTGAGTTTGTGTTACAACGATCACAATTCCCATGCTTCTATAGCCGGCTAGCGAAGCAGGGCGAGCCCCGTGCCAAATTCACCATGAATCGGCATCACAAATCTCTGCCTATGTGGATTTTTCGGTGATCTGACTCATGTGCATTTCAGTTGCAGATTCTTTTCAAACAAGACGTAAGTTTTGGTCAAGAACTGCTCAAAATGTATGGGGATATTTATATCCGAAAGGAACCGTTAGATACGCTAATCGGGTGCAATTGTTTTGCTTCCCAGAACTGCTAAGATTATCATGAATGATTGCTCTACATGGGCATTGTTGAATCCAGGAGAGTAGCAACAGAACATTAACGCAACTACAACCCAGTAAAAGAATGCAAATGTTTTGACATGATTGGGGGATGAAAAATAGAATGAGCATGATGTTGGCCTAAGAACTAAATTATTAAAGGACATGTGACATCGACTGCAAACAAATCTACTGTATCAACAATTGATTTGTATCCCCACTTTTGAAGTGAAAATATTAAACCTACAAAAATGATATCCCGTTCGTGAAACGAACGGAAATTTTCCCAATATTTTCTATCCTGAACTTGTTATATTGCAAGCCGGCCCAATTATGTCAATTTTGGTGAGCAACGGGCGTGCGAAAAAACGGCCAACCGGGGGTAAAAAATCCGGTGCCAGCGCTAAATAAAAGC
Source organism: Holothuria scabra (assembly GCA_037179385.1). Lineage (NCBI taxonomy): Eukaryota > Metazoa > Echinodermata > Holothuroidea > Aspidochirotida > Holothuriidae > Holothuria > Holothuria scabra. The sequence goes on from CM074181.1 coordinate 32,724,696, forward strand.
CATGCCGATGAACCAAAACTTTTGAAGCAGAAATTAAGTAATATAAAGCCAACGTGACCGCTATAAGTAGATCAAAATTTGTACGAATGTAAGTTTTAGTGCTAATATTTTTGCGTTGACTTACAGAAATTGTGTTGGCTAATTTGCCTAAAAAGTGTCACCATTTTGCGTCTAGCGACTTGCATAAGTCATAAAATTTCCAAAAGGGGAGGGGAACACCCCCTCCCCTTTTGTGTTCCCCTCCCCTATACCCCTCCCCCAGACCGGCAATCCACCTATGGACACATCAGATGCGCAACATTCAATTCTAAACCCAGGGAAAACCCTGTATTGGTATGTGTATTATATCCCTAACCTAAACCTTACCCCAGGTTGCATTGCATGTAAAGCCCACGCCGAGGGTACGCCAAGGTTTTTGTGATAACAGTTCTTATAGCGCCTTACACAAGAGGTCTTAAGCCGCTAAAACTATACACCAGGCAGTCAATAGGACAAAGTAAACAAGTGAGTTTTCAAGTTAGTTTTAAATTGTCCAACAGTGCAAGAATTCTTGACAAAAGATGGAAGGTCATTCCACAGTTTCGCACATACTGTTGAAAAAGCACGATCCCCATAAGAATGGGTAACAGATAACGGCACATTTAAAAGAAATTGAGAGCTGGAACGTAGTTCACGTAAAGGCTTGTAATTAGATATAAGATCCTTTAGATATAATGGAGCAAAACCATGGATGCATTTGTATAAGAAGAAGGATATTGTAGTTGATACGATGCTGCACAGGAAGCCAGTGAAGATTATGAAGAACAGGGGTAATGTGGTTACAAGATTTTGTTAATGCAACAAGTCGCGCCACTGAATTTTGAATACTCTAGAGTTTTGAAATTTGATGTTTAGGGTAAACCATAGAAAAGACAATTTCCATAATCCAGATGGCAGGTAACGAATGCATGAATAAGGTTTTCAGTAGTTTGGGCATCCAAATAATGTCTTAATTGACCAATTTTGTGCAAAGCAAAGGAAGCAGAGTGACACACATTATTAATATGCTGAGATAAGCTAAACTCATTCTGGGAAATAACACCCATTTTTTGCACTCTGGGCAGGCGTGATTAAAGAGTCTCCAATTAAAATACTGTTGAGTGGTATGGTATCATGAAAGCGAGAAACAAGGTGTAGAACTTCAGTTTTCTCAGGATTGAGTTTTAAATTGTTGTTGTTTGACCACGAAAGGATGTCGTTAATACAAGTTTCAAGTTGCGGTAATACTGAAAGATCGTTTCCATTATCCACTATGGCATACACTTGAGTGTCATCTGCATAAATCATTTTGGACAGACCATATGATTCTATTATGTTTTCTACCCCAGGGTGCATTGCATGTAAAGCCCACGCCGAGGGTATGCCAAGGTTTTTGTGATCGTACACCAGGATTTTCTGTGCACATACAATGCTACATAGCAATATGCAGGCCTGCGCACATTATACCTACAGTATACATGTACCTGATCATCCTACATTAGCAGTGCATACATGTACAAAGTATATGGTACACATGCTCAGTAAGTAGCAATCCGTTTGGGATCATTTATACTTATGTATAAATGTACCTAATGCATACCCCATACATTGGCAATACAAGTACTGTATAGCACAGTGTATATACTGTATATACTGTACGTTTATCATAAGACATTTACTGGCACGCCGGGAGTACAGCTTGCCCGCCGTTACACCAAGAAGGAATTGTTGCTCAGGGCGAAGATCTTTGTGTTGGAGTGCACAAAATGCAGACTGGACCCTACCTTATTACTATGCATTTGTGTCCATCACATATGACAGTAACAATAAGTCAATAATAGGGCTTTAGCATGCACTCTGCCTGCATCTGCGTGCCAGTACATTCACATGAATGAATGGGACGAAATTCAAAGAAATCATGCTTTATCCCAAGAAAGTAAGCTTAATGGCAAAAAAAAAATGTGGAAAGCTTTTATGTCAGGGTCTTTTCTTCACTGTCTCGGTGGCTACACTTTCTGATATGTAAAGTTTGTAGTTCTATATACTGTATATTGTAGTCTTTTCTGAAGGTGATCAAGGTTTAGATAAAAAATTTGTAACAGGAGAGTATGATGAAATTGAGGGTGTTTTTCATTTTGTACTTAGTGCGACGCTCTTGCACATTAGAGCCGGAATGGCTAAGTAGGTCCACTAATTACTTTTTCATTTTCACCATTTTGTATGCTTGTGGTACTGTGCAGTATACTTTGCCTCGATGTCACTTTCTTTTTTCTTTCATTGCAGGAAAGTTGGTTCAATTGGCAGAACATACTCTACAAATCAGTGCCAGTGTAGGATATGTGATATTGCATGTAGACAATGGTAGGTATCAACAGTAAATTGTCTTATAGTTGTGTCTTTGTGAATGCAGTGGTGTGCTTTTATATATGTGTACACAATATATGCAAGCATTGCAGTAGAATGTTATCAAGCTGCAGTGGCACCACCATCGAGCAAGGGGGGGGGGGCACTGAAAAATCTTGTGCTCCCTCTTTCCCTTCCCCTTGTGTGCCTTCCTGTACAGAGATTTGAGGTTTTTTAAAAATGATGCATTTTTGACTGTAGTCGCAGAGTTTGGCTACAAAATTTTTTTAGGATTTGCATGTTCTTAAAAAGCAGTAAATTTTATGTTCTTCAAATGAAAAAGCAAAAAAGCTGCCATTTCTGGCAGTCTGAAGGGTTGTGACTTTTCAAAATTTTTTGCACACTTCCAACTATGCTAGTTGAAGGTGGTGCACAGCTCAGGTAACCATTCAGACCAGTGTTGTAACAAGTTATGACTCGAATCACTTCCTCTCGAAATGATAGTGACTCAAAAGAATTCAGGAGTAACTTCCCCATTGAAATAGTACAGTGACTCGAGTCAATGACTCGACCTGAGTTACTTAAAAGTTTGAAAACTGTTGACTCCAGTCACTAATCTAGTGACTCGATTACAACACTGATTCAGAATGGATTAGAACTTCATCTTTCTGAGATTGAACATATTTTGTCAGGCATTGGTCCCTTGTCTCAGCTTTCAAAACTTTGGGATCATGAACATTGTTCATGCTGCTCTGTTGCACACAGACTGTTGGAAATCACATTGATATACTGTTACTGTACGTGGTGTAATTTACACAGTAAAACTGAACTCCATTGAGGTTTTTTGTGGGATTCAGAGAAGTTGACTTACGTATAATTGTAGCAATGAACTTGTACCCTAAGTTGCCTATGGATTGTTTGCTACAAATCTAAACAGAAATACCTCACAGTTGCAGCAAATATACTTCACTCCAAGCATTGCTTATAAGTAATGACAACTGAATCTCACCATTTTCTTCTTGTTTCTTTCCAAAGTATCTCCCATAATATTTTAGGACTTCAATATTGCATATTTAAGGTGAACCAAATATAGAATCCAGGGAAATTTCACATTTGAGGAGGAAAAATACTGACACATGACTTGAGAACCAGTCATGAAACAGGACAGTGTAATACTCTACTTTAAAGTTTGGGTGACTGAATTTTTCTCTTTTAAAGATGGACATCTAAAGAAAGAGTTCCTATAACAAACTGAGGGGTATTATACAGTGGAAGCAATAGTTGGGATACAATCTTAAAGGGCCAATACTCTCACCCCAAACTACAATTTTGGTAGGGGTTTACCAAAATTCTCAATCGGCTCAGCTCTTTGATTGACAGCTAATTCAAACAATGCCGAGCACCAAAGCTTATATAACACAGCCTGAACTGTATTGAGAGTGTTTTGATTATACACATTGATCTTTTCTTTGCTCACTCTGAAGCAATAAACAGAGATTGTTTCTGGAAAAGGATGAATTTCAGACAATTGTGAGAGGGGCTTAAGTAAGAAGGGTAGGAGAATTGGTACTGTTTTGGGGGTGAGAGAATTGGGCCTTTAAGTGGTGCTGTCATAGTATTATTGGTTTTCACAGGAAGATAACATGCTGTCATCATGCCGTCATCAAGCTCACCCATTTGACAGATTTAAAAACCTTCATGTAGGCTATTGTGGTCATCTGAAAAAATTAAAAGGAAAGCATAATGAATATTGTTTTGTCCTTCCTGCAATACTATGCAGACTTTTCTCAAGTTGACTTTCTACATCGTTGTTGATAATGTTGCACATCCCTCGAATTTTGAATTGTGTGAGTGTGATCGCACACGTACATCACCACTCACCTCATTATACATTTTAATTAACAATTAAATCCTCAATTAACATTAATTTATAAAATACAAAATTAAATTGTAAATTAATGTGAGGATTGTGACTTTTTGCACACCTAGATAAAGAATGTGAACTAAACTCCATTTAAGCAATAAAAAGCATACCTACCACCCTCTTTAATTTCCCAAGGAGTGTAGTTTTTAACCCCCTTCAGAAAATGTAACCTTCAGAAATGGTAAATGCAATGCCTGTTTGCATACTCTGTACTGTATATACTGTATATTACTTTAAAGGGCTCTGATCATTTTGGTTATTACAGTATATCAATTGGGAAAAGTGTATTTCTGTCAAACCATAGTTATTATGTCTTTCCCTGGTTGGGAAACTCCTTACGTACACTGTGTATGCACAGACGTAAAAGCTGTATGCACGTTCATATTTTTTGTAAGGCCCGTCCGTAACTGTCCGTAAAAGCTTGTTGAGCTCTTCAAAAAAGTTCATCACATGACTTTAATAAGTAGCGATATGGCTCCATTGAGTGATATACTGTTTCTGCTGGGAAATGAATTTGACCCAAGGGCTAAAAGGTAACTGCAAAAGGCCTCCTAATTAGTAAGTTTTTAAGATTCTTGAATAAATGAAGAAATCCTATATTCTAGGGTTTCATTTTCTCTTTTTAAGCATAAAATACTGGTTCTTAGGCCTGGTGTTTGGAGACCTTCGCAAAGACATTCAGTAGGCCCTACAGGCTTATCATACAGTACCACAGTTAGTGTGCAGTAAGAGTGAAGTAGATCTACTTCATTACGCTAGGTGGACTTCCTAAAATTTTGTACGACCATAGTCACTGATAATACTGAATAATGCACTCATCTGATGAACCTTTACACTCCTTTGTTAAAATGGTTTAATCCAAATAATCTAAAGTTATACAGTGCGATTGCTGCGTGCTTCGCAATTTCTCAGAATTGTTGAATGTGCTTACCAAGTTACTGTTGCTAGCCCAGCCTTCGATTGTCCCACTATTTTAGATTGAGTACAGTTATTCTTGCTTTACTGCCATTCTAATTTAAGACAGGAGTCTTAATCAAACCTTTCGCAATAATATACGCCCAAATGAAGTCATTACAGTTTGATAATTTTTCGCAAGAGACTCTAGGCTAGAAGAAATCCGTTTACCCTGTCTGCATATATTGAGTACATATGGAGAGTCAATCAACAAGGCTTTCGTGTACTATCAACGTCATGTGACTGACGAAAACTGGGATCTCAAACAATCTCTCAAATGTAAGCAGCCAGTTCACTGAGTTTCCCAACCAGGGAAAGGTAACTATGGTCAAACCTTTGTTGTGAGACTCTTTAAAAGTAATAGAATACCACTTACTGTTCCTGTCTTCACTTGCCTGTTTTACAGCGGTAATGTTGTTGGATACCATGTTGAGGTGCCATGCATAACTTGTCTTCAATCTTGTCACAATGGTCACATGTGGATTTTTAACAGTGACATGATAGCAACAGAGGAAATTGTAGGTAGATCAGGTAAGTCCCTTTTAGTGGTAGGCTATTGCATGCCATTTTACCCTTTTATCAGATTGCCACTGCAATTGGGCCCAGAGTGTGATTTTAGTTAAATAACAGTGGAGTGAGCCCTTAGGCCCAATGGTCCAGTGTCTATTGCAAGTTCCTTCTTAAAATTTAACATTGTTGATTCCTTGCCGAAGTGCTAAAGGCAGGGAAGGAATATATGCTATTGTGATGTTGTGTGCGAGTATGTTTGTGTTTGTATGGGTGCATGAGTGCAAGTTTGTGAAGCTTTGCTTGTAAACACTATATCTCAAGAAGGGTAAGTGTGATAAATCTCTACTTGATGAGTGGGTTAGCCACATGAAGTGGATGATTCTTATTGTATTTGGTGAAGGTCAAAATTTGGGGTCACAAGAGGTCCACACCTTGTAAACACAATATCTCAAGAAAGGTTCATGTGACTCTGCTCATATCTGGTGTGTGGGTTGGTCGTATTAATTGAACCCAATCTATTTTCGTGGAGTTCAAAGGTCATTTTGGGTCAAAAGAGGTCAGATTTATGGTAAATTCCTTAGAAATTCCTTGTAAACTTGGTATCTCATGAAGGGTAAGTGTGACCAATCTTATATTTGGATATGTGGGTGGCAATATTGAGTAGATGATCCCAATTGTTTTTGGTGGAGGTCAAAGGTCATGTGGGTCACTTGGGGTTAAAGTCTGAAAATTTTGTTTACATGAAATATCAGAAGGTAGGAAGCTTAGACTGATTTCATACTTTGACTGTGGATGTGTTATTCTTACCAAGAGGAGCCTATCATTTGTGTGGTGGTTAAGGTCATGTGGGGTCACCAACAGTCTAAAAGTCTAAATAAATTTTTGTTTACATGATATCTGATTGTGGGAAATTTGAATAGATTTCATACATGTTATGTGGATGCATTATGGTGAGGAGCAGAATTCTCATTTTTTGGTGGTCATATTGTCATTTTGGGTTGCAAGCTGGGTTCAAAGTCTCAATATCAGTCTTGGCCATGGATACTGTAACGGTCACACGTATTACGTAGATGGGATATAGTGAGCACAAACCTAGTTGTAGGGGGTTAAAGGTCATCTGAGGTGTCACAGGGTCTGGAATCTCTGAGCCCAATTTCCATGATATTTCAATGTTGGAAGTTTGGATGCCACATACTATGAGGATACTTTATGAAACACTGTAAAGTTGAAGAAGAAAAAAAAAAAAAAATTGACATTTCAATGGCAAAGAATCACCAAGGCTTTTGACTTTCTGGTCCAAATGTCAGTGATATGGTTATGCCAATTGAAGGCATGTAAGTTTGAATGTTGCTTGGCAAATCTATAGAAGCTCAGGATTTCTTAAACTTGATTTGGAATAAAATTTTAAACTTTGATCCATATTCTTAAAGATCCTATGCAGCCTTTCAATTTGATAAGATGCTTATCCTTTTTATGAGCATTGTTTGGGATTTTTTTCTGGACAACAGTTCAAAGCCTAAAAGGCTGCAAACCTGGAGGGCAACACTGAATGTGACTGAAAGCCAAGCATTTGACATTAACATTAGCTGTCAGACAATGTGTTGCTTCAGTCATGATTAATTGAATAAAATACATGATCTTGGCCAAAAGGCAGGGAAGCAAAAATGTGAATGTCCCTGTTGAGAGAAAACATTCATCTACTTTTAAAATGGTGTGCTTCTTGCCCCCCCAAGTATACTTATAAGTGTTTTGTTTTGATTTGTGAAGGGTGAATTGTCAGGTTGCTTGAAACTCAAGATCATGCATACAGTATAACTGAGGTGTAAAGTGCAATGTAAGGAGAACCGGCGTTGTTCTTTAGCGGCCTGTTTTAAAAACAGTTTCATTTTAAAGATATTACAAATGTCCAAAACTGGTAAAGGATTGGTCAATAGATTCACAATAAAGTGCAAGTTTTGTCTATTACTCTTGAGTTTATTTTCATACCTATAAATTGAATTGACCTGTCCAATTTCAGATGCCCATTGTTGATGTTCTTCACCTCAGATTAAATATTTTTTTTTTATTTCAGGAAGGGATGTTCTTAAATGGGATCAAATATCAGCAAGTCCATGTGAAGAAGAAACAGATTCATTAGATCACAGTTTAGATGAATTGACAGATGTTGAATGTTTTAGGTAGCTGCAGGCCCTTGGCTGACATCACATATTACAAAACTCTGAAATCACTAGAGCTGCATTGTGCATTATTTTGCAAGGAACTAATTTCGGATGGAATGTGACAGGACTTAATAAGCAAAATTTATGCCATCAGGCTAATATTGTCTGCAGCATAATTGAATTGTATCTAAATGCTTTCTGTGTTGTTTTATTTACCATGCACAGTACTAATTATTTTATGGAGGATATCCAGCTTGAATTGACTCTTTATTTTTATTGACACAATGTAGCACAGGTTCGTCTGTTTTTTTTCCCGGAAAGTTTGCACACCTTCATAATCAAGAAAAGTATGGAAACAACATTTTACACATGGACTCTTATATTTCCTATAGTGAGATAATTTAACTTCATGTACAATGTACCTCACTGTTTACTTCATGAAAACTTAACTGTAGAAGATATGCTGTTGTCAGGGGGCTATTAGCATCATCTTTAGCATCATCTTTTGGGTAAAATCTGTACTGTATGACATTTCAATTGCTTTTTTATAGATATGAAGTTTTAAGGAATTATCTTTTAAAAAAAGCAAGTTACTGTTACATTACAAAATAAGTCGTAAGCTTCAAAATTATTTATAACTGTGCTTAGGGGAATTAATTTCTGAACCAAATTATAACATGGAAACATGCCAGAATTTTATGAAAAATTCTTTCTAACAAACGTGTTTGAAACTGTAATTTAACAGTTTTTTCTTTTCGTACTCTGTACTTCTGGAAATTGTCTCTGTGGGGTGGCTATGGAATATATCACATAGTGAGATGTTTCTCTGTTTGACTTCTTTTAGGGCTCATTTCCTTTTAACCATTTATTTGCATTCTGTTGGTGAAAACACAGTAGCTGAAAAACATTCATAAAATTAACAGATTGAATGATTACATGAGTGTTTATGTGGGTAGTGGGAAGGGGGTTAGAAACTGATTGATCACATCAGTATGCAAAGCAACTGTGATCGGAACTACCATTTGTAGCAGGGTTGTCCAACCTATGGCCTGCGGGCCACGGTCCGGCCCTCAAAAAGGTTGTGTCTGGCCTGTCAGAAATAATCTATATTGCAAAATTATTCAGTAAGCAGATTAATTGATGACAACTTTAGGCTTCGCCGTCCGCTATGGCATGCTTACTTTTGAATGAAATAATTCATTTCAAATGTCTGCTACACGTAGCTACATTGGAGTGTTGTCCACAGGGGCAGGTTGAGAATGATTCAGGAGGAATATGAAAAAACTTTGTCCAAATATTCTGCCAAATACCATCAATTTTTGCTAAAATTTATTTATTTGTTCTATCAAAAACGAAAATGAATCAGTTTTCCCTACGTGCAATGATTGCATTTTGTTGCGTTGGGGGTTGGAAAAAATTGAAGAAAAAAAGAGGAGGCCTATAGAATGCGGCCCCTCGTCCATTATAACCATTACATGTGGCCCACAGCTGCGAAAGGTTGGACAACCCTGATTTATAGCATGTAATGATCCAAAACTTTGCTTCCATGCAGGTTGTTCAACAGTACTGAAACTGAAGTCTGCCACTTTTACAATATTTACCAGACATACAATTATTACAGAAATGTATGACAAAGCCGTATAGTGCTTGGTGTTCTCTTTTAACATGTATTAATGAATAGGGACAGATTAAGCTTTTGGCAGTTCTTTATTGATTCTGAATATCTTTCAGTTGCTGATGTTTCTAAAAAATTCATAATATGTGCTGCAGATGAAATGGAATGACAAAAACAGATTAGGCATGGTTTAACTGTGGTGCTTTCATTTTACTTCATGGGTTTCAAGTGTGTTATCACAATAAGTGCATGTATGGTAGAAATATTTTAAAAAAAAAACATCAGAATTTTATTTTTAACAGTACTGATGGTCATTTAAAAGACTTCAGTCACAAAGATCTCAAGCAGTTGCTCCAAAAACAGTTTGATGCAACAGCTAAATCTTATGATTTTCTTCTGATTTTTCTTTGAAATATCTTTGATTTGTTCGAGGACTTAAGTATTGTGTCTCTAATTTTAACCAAGGAACTACTCTTCATTACTTGTAGTTTGCTGAGAAATTTGCTGCCTCGTCATTCTCAAGAGCTGTTCATGAAATAGGGTAGATTACTATGTTCATTATAGTTGGTCTGACTGCATTTTCCTTTAAGCACAATTAAGAAGAAAGTCCTATGAAGCAAACTTTTCAGTGTGTATGTGCGTGGGGGGGGGGGGATATCTCAGAGGTATGTGAATAGTAGTTACACCATCATGGTTCTAACCATGCCTACCAGTGATGGTCAGCATGATGCTAGCCTACTAAAATGAAGAGAAAATTGCCAGGTGGCACAAACTTTAGTGAAAATATATTTCAGGGCAATTTATGAAACACCCCAGTCTGAAGTAATTACTAATATTGCAATAAAAACTTTTTGAAAGGTCTCTGTCCCCCCCCCCCCCCCTCACCAGTGTGAAAGGTACTGCATAAAGGTTGCAAGGGACAGGGAAATCCGAATTGAATTTTGCACACCACTTTACACTGACAAAGTCCTACTGCTAGGGTACAGGTTATGACAGAAATTTTTTGTTTGCTTCAAATTAAAATATTCTTTTGCCATTTCCACCAAGATATCTGTGGACAAAATTTCTAAGAAATTTCCGTTAAAACTTTCATTTGTTAACAGGCTGATTTCTCTTTACTATGGGGTTGGTGAGTTAAAAATTGCAATTCCATGAAGCTAGCAAAATGTCCATGAACAAATTGAATGAAGTTGTTTCATACTTTCATTCTTTTGTATTGTTTCTAAATGTTGTCTACAAGTAGAGAATGTTGCAGACAGTATGATTTATGGTATACCAACTCTGTAATTATTTCAGATTTTTATTCGTAATTGGTATTGTACATCAACATTTTAAATATGTCAGTTTACAAAGCAGCATATTTAGTTGATTTTAACAAGATATTTTAAATCTGAATGCTGTATAGATGTAAAAAATATATTCATACAGGCCATCCTCCTGCATATCTTGTTGTGCAAACCTTGTCCTCATTTATAACTAAGTGCTTGAAGTATACACTACTAAGTAACACGCAGAATTACGAGATGTGTAAGGATTTAGCTTTTGTTCAGTTACCTAATACCCAGGGCTGGAATAATCAAAGGCAACAAAGCAAAGGCCATGGCCTCGTATTTTTGGTAATGGCCTTGTTGCCCTATAAAATGTAATTATGATCAAGGCTGTTTGGCCTCCATGGCCATGCCCTACCTGTTAGATTACATTGTGGTCAGTACAAAATTTCTTGTTTGGCCTTGGTGCCCTCTCAGTTCACATGGCATGCCCATATAACTGATGGGAAAATGGCCTTGAAAGAATAGTTTAGAGCCAAATTTAATTTTGATATGTTAAAGGGGAACATATTCTGGTGAAGTTTTTGATATTTCCCATGTTGGGTCCTTGAGGTATTGGAAACTGAATGTGGCAAATTTTCTGCATAGAATGAACTTGAAGCATGCAGATGTGATGTCAGGGATTCACATTGTTAGCCAATGTTTTGTTTTCATTTATAATTTACCACCAATTTTGTGCAGCAAAACTCTTATACATTGATACCATAGGTGCATCCTGAGTAATAGAGTTTTGAAATTTTTACATGCCTTATGGTAAGATCCCTAATCAATTCAAGGTCAAGCTAAAAGGATGAAAAATAAAGTAAAATAAAGCAAAGCAAACCATTAGCCAACAATGTGAATCCATGTCATCACACCTGTTTGCTTAAAGTTCACTTTGTATAAACCAGAATGCAAAACTGCATTGAGGTTTCGATGATACACAAACGTTCCGTTTCAAATAATCCCATCATGTACCACTATCTTCTCATTCAAATGTTATACTAACATGTTCAAAAAATAATTTTGTTTTCCCACATGACCTTTGTCCCCCCCACCAAAAATAGGGATCATCTTCTTACCATAAGCATTCACAAACCACACGTGAAATCTATTTAAGTCTCCCACTTTAAGATGTGTTAACACCTATTAAACAAGGTTGTCATTCACATTTTGACCACCAGTGACCCTACAAATCCTTTAACCTCTACACATTGCAATTTCAAAAGGCTTTGAGCTGACTTCAAGAAATGAAAAATAGGAATCATGCAAACCTTCTTTAAAAGTGGACCCCTCTCATGCTAGGGCAACCCTAAAAAACCATGGTACAATTAAGAAATGACATAATGATGGTTTTGTATAATTACCTGCAAAAAGTCTTGAAAGTTCACAACACTGTAAACTAAGGACCCCCTCCCCATCCTTTCCAGCTGAAAGACTTTGATGAGGGTTAGATCTCAGTGCAGAGGTTTGAACCAACCCCATAAATACTGCAGAGTCGAGACATTATTTTGCAATGGCACTTTGTAACACTAATATATATGGGAGGACTTTTGAACAGCTTCTCATAACACTAATATATATGGGAGAATTTCGTAAGTTTTCCCCCGCTGCAGATACCACCCTGCTACCAAAATATGCTGCTGCATGCTTTATATCATGTTCTAGAACAAACAAAATATTGGTAGGAAAGCTTAATTTCCCACTAGGCTAGCCTAAGGATATTACACAGAAACATACATGTGTAGAATAGGTTCAAAATGTATATATGCTATACATTAGGCAATGGCAAAAGTGCCAAGACATTAGACATGATGAAGAAAATTACATCGCAGCGAAAAACTTTACACCTAAAGCTCACAAAAGTACTGCAGATTGTTGTATAAGGGTTTTTTACCAATGCCTTTTAAATATTTTTGATGTTCTTGGCCAAGTGGATTTTGTTGATCCTCTTCAGTACTCGATTCTGCTTTGTGAAAGATGTAGCATCGGCTAGGCCTAACTTAGGCCTACGTTAAGCCTAGGCAGAAAGTACAAGCCCACTTGCTCATTCGAACCATACAATTTTGGCCTAAACTTTTCAGTTTAGGGAGCTAGACACTTTGAGATTTCAACAAAGATCCTTAACATGTGAAAAGAGCAATTTTTGGAGGATATTCGTAATTGCGGAATTGAGGGTGAAAATGGTAATTATTCCACCTAAATCAAGATACTTGGCATCTATGTAGGGACCATCTCCTAACTTTAACCCATTCACATTCCAAATATGGAATCTATCCATGTTCCCTACCTTGTGATATTGTTGTCCCCCTGTTGACCCCAGATGACCTTTACCAAAACCAATAGAGACCATCCTCTGACTATAATGCATCCACAAACCACATATGAAATCTATTCAAGTTTCCTCCCTTGAGATATTGTGTTGACAAGAGTTTCAGACTTTGACCCCCAGTGACCCCAGATGACCTATGACTGCCACCAAAAACAATATGAACCATCTTCTGACAATAACACATCCACATATCAAATATGAAATCTATCCAAGTTCCCTTTCTTGAAATATCGTGCTGACAAGATTTTCACACTTTGACCCCCGGTGACCCGAGATGACCTTTGACCTCTACCGAAAACAAAAGGTTCCATCTTCTGACCATAACACACCCACATACCAAATATGAAATCTATCCATGTTTCCTATCTTGAGATATTGTGCTAATAAGATTTTCACCCTTTGACCCCTGCTGACCCCAGATGACCTTTGACCTCCACCAAAAACAATAGGGACCATCTTCTGACCAAAACGTATCCACAAACCAAATATGGAATCTATCCAAGTTTCCTCCCTTCAGATATTGTATTGACAAGATTTTCAGACTTTGACCCCCGGTGACCCCAGATGACCTTTGACCTCCACCGAAAACAATATGAACCATCTTCTGACCACAACACATCCACATACCAAATATGAAATCTATCCAAGTTCCCTATCTTGAAATATCATGCTAATAAGATTTTCAGACTTTGACCCCTGGTTACCCCAGATGACCTTTGACCTCCACCAAAAACAACAGGGACCATCTTCTGACCATAACGCATCCACATACCAAATATGAAACCTATCCAAGTTTCCTATCTTGAGATATTGTGCTAACAAGATTTTCAGACTTTGACCCCCGGTGACCCCAGATGACCTTTGACCTCCGTCAAAAACAATAGGGACCATCTTCTGACCATAATGCATTCAACGTATCAAATATGAAATCTATACAAGTTTCATCCCTTGAGATATTGTGCTAACAAAGTTTTCAGAAAATGACCCCTGCCGACCCCAGATGACCTTTGACCTCCACCAAAAACAATAGGGACCATCTTTTGACCAAAACGCATCCACATACTACACATGAAATCTATCCAAGTTCCCTATCTTGAAATATCATGCTAATAAGATTTTCAGACTTTGACCCCTGGTTACCCCAGATGACCTTTGACCTCCACCAAAAACAATAGGGACCATCTTCTGACCATAACGCATCCACATACCAAATATGAAACCTATCCAAGTTTCCTATCTTGAGATATTGTGCTAACAAGATTTTCAGACTTTGACCCCCGGTGACCCCAGATGACCTTTGACCTCCGTCAAAAACAGTAGGGACCATCTTCTGACCATAATGCATTCAACGTATCAAATATGAAATCTATACAAGTTTCATCCCTTGAGATATTGTGCTAACAAAGTTTTCAGAAAATGACCTCTGCCGACCCCAGATGACCTTTGACCTCCACCAAAAACAATAGGGACCATCTTTTGACCAAAACGCATCCACATACTACACATGAAATCTATCCAAGTTCCCTATCTTGAAATATCGTGCTAATAAGATTTTCAGACTTTGACCCCTGGTTACCCCAGATGACCTTTGACCTCCACCGAAAACAATATGAACAATCTTCTGACCATAACACATCCACATACCAAATATGAAATCTATCCAGGTTCCCTATCTTGAAATATCGTGCTAATAAGATTTTCAGACTTTGACCCCCGGTGACCCCAGATGACCTTTGACCTCCGTCAAAAACAGTAGGGACCATCTTCTGACCATAATGCATTCAACGTATCAAATATGAAATCTATACAAGTTTCATCCCTTGAGATATTGTGCTAACAAAGTTTTCAGAAAATGACCCCTGCTGACCCCAGATGACCTTTGACCTCCACCAAAAACAATAGGGACCATCTTTTGACCAAGACGCATCCACATACTACACATGAAATCTATCCAAGTTCCCTATCTTGAAATATCGTGCTAATAAGATTTTCAGACTTTGACCCCTGGTTACCCCAGATGACCTTTGACCTCCACCGAAAACAATATGAACAATCTTCTGACCATAACACATCCACATACCAAATTTGAAATCTATCCAAGTTCCCTATCTTGAAATATCGTGCTAATAAGATTTTCAGACTTTGACCCCTGCTGACCCCAGATGACCTTTGACCTCCACCAAAAACAATAGGGACCATCTTCTGACCATAACGCATCCACATACCAAATATGAAATCTATCCAAGTTTCCTATCTTGAGATATTGTGCTAACGAGATTTTCAGACTTTGACCCCCGGTGACCCCAGATGACCTTTGACCTCCGTCAAAAACAATAGGGACCATCTTCTGACCAAAACGCATCCACATACCAAATATGAAATCTATCCAAGTTTCCTATCTTGAGATATCGTGCTAACAATGTTTTCAGAAATTGACCCCTGCTGACCCCAGATGACCTTTGACCTCTGCCAAAAACAATAGGGTTCTTCCTCTCAATATGGGGCATCCATGTATCAAGTTTGAAAATTGTCAGACGTTTCTATCTTGAGGTATCATGCTAACAAGCAAAGTGTCACAAACACACACACACACACATACACACGCACACACACACACACACATACACACATACATACACACGCCATCATGATTGCATAGGTTTCTCTTATCATCGAAACCAAAAATGTATCAACTTCAACAGCTCATATCTCAAGAACCAAACATGGGAAAGGAGCAGAACTTTCACCAGAATGCTTAGAATATGTTCCTCATTAACATATCACATTTAAATTTGGACTATTCTTTTAATTCCAGCCTCGCATACCCCTTCTTTGGTAGCTTAGATGACCATATGTAATAAACCAAATGAACATAGAAACCTCTATGTACCCCTGTAGCACAAAGTATGGGTGGGTTTGGATTACGTCATGTTCCACAGTGTGCATGGCAACAAAACACTGTATGTATACCACATGAAAATGGCAGCAATGACTATTCAAGCATCATCTAACCTTCCAGTGGATATATCCATCTCCCAGGTTGGTCTGTGTGTTCTTATTATCCTATTGATATTAGATAATCTTCATGTAGAAAGGCAGTCATTTGTCATTCCAAAGTACAATTTCACCCAGAGTCTACCAATAATCTCAACTGGCACAGCTCTTTGACATTAAATTAAAAAAAAAAAATCCACAGCAGCTCATATTATATGGCATGCACTGGGAGTCTTCTGATTTACATTGTATGTTCACTAGGGTATGCCTTGGCAGTAATTCACTAGAAATGTTTTTAGAATGTGAGTTTTTATCACAGCTGAGTTAGTTGGGAGATCAGAATTGTGTGACAAATGATTGCCTTTTTACATTATGCAGCAAAATTCCTGGATGTTAGTAGGAAAGTTTTGAAATAAGTAAATTTAAAAAGGCAAGGTCACATGGCAACACACAAATATTGTTTATACATTATATTACCTTTGCCATTAGCAATTGTAATGAAGAGAAAAGGATCGAATGAGCAATGCTTCCTACAAAAAAATTTACAGATAATGGCCCTCAAATGAATTTGCAAACCATGAAGAAGGTATGCATCTTAGCTCAGCCATATGACTATTACAGCTTGAAAACCCATTGCACTTGCACACAGATATTTGAGTAGAAATACTACATAAAAATCAAAAACACTGAACCAATGTGAATGTTCTGCATATTATAAAAAAAAATAAAATGAATACAACCTTCAGATTAAGCACAATTTACACAAAATTCTTACAAAAAGTACACCATGATCAACATACTTGTATGAGAAGGTATAAATGGTATCACTGCACACGGGAGTGTGCATGGTCAATAGCACCAGAGGGATTGAGAAAATGAAAGAAAATGTCATGCAGTTTGTTTGAGGCAAAAGAGGGTAGAGGGATTAAGCAAAAAACTTTAAAGGGCAGGAGCAGTCATCCCAAATTTAAGAAGTGTAGTAGACTGTCCAGTTTCATGATTGGCTGTTGGGAGTCACGTGATAATGCTTTTTCTCTTCAAATGTGAAATTTACTGGAAATAACTGCTTGGTTTACCTTGAATATGCAATAGTAAAGTCATTAAAGGTAATGCAAAATACTTTGAAGAGAAATAAGTTGAAAATTGTGTTATTTAGCTTTTTCTTCAAAATAAGTTTGGGGGGACCGCTCTTTACCTTTAAGTGGGGAAATTAGCATCAGGCCATTTCAGACATCAAAACTTTTATTGTTTTGAAGGGCCAATCCTCTCACCCCAAACAACAATTTTTGTAGAGGTTTACAGAAATCCCCAGCTGGCTCAGTGCATTAATTGACAGCTAGTTCAAACAATGCACAAAGTACCATAGTTCATATTACACAGCTTGTATTGTACTGAGAGTTTTGATTACACATTGGGGGCTTGTATACTGACCCTGAAGCAAGAAACTGAGTTTGTGTCTGGATGAGGATGAATTTTAAACAGTTGTGGGAAAGGCTTAAAGTAAAGTTTTGGAGAATTGCAACTGTTTGGGGTGAGAGAATCAGGCCTTTAAGGCTCTCCTCAACTACACTGGAAATTTTACTGATAAGTTCAACAAATGTTACCAGTAGTTTATCAATCTATAAGCAACTACACATACTTATCTCACCAGATTCACAACTGATTTTAAACAAGGGCATGTCTAGGGATAGGTTCCAATGCCTTATACTGCCACCTACTCAAGACATTGCCAATTAGCATTCCAAAGTAAATGGGATAGTCCATTGTGAAACAGGTGAGGTAAGCAGGTGTGAAGAAGGTCTTTGGCTTTCTTTTAACATATTACAACTTGGAGCTTAATTTGGAGAAATGTGAAATTTAATGTAAGAAAGTCCGAAAATTGCTAAAGGGTTTTGATGCATGCAGCATCCCATCCAATGCATGTGGCCTCTCATTGTTAAAACCAGTCTTCATTTTCAGAGTCTAGCTTAATATGAAACTCTGCAGGTTCATATACTTTTTGAAAAATTTTAACTTGGGGCAAATCCTGGCATTCCATTTTTGTCACTTTCTCTTTGCTCAGGAATATCCATTTTGGTAGAGGCAAGCAGCCTGTTAATTATCATAATTATGCTGGGCTAGATAGTCACAATTTGGCTGCAACTTGGAATTTTTACATGTGCTCTTGAATGCCATGTGGGTTACATGAGATTAGATGGAGTTTTAAAGGACCAATCCTCTCACCCCAACCTACAATTCTTTTAGGGGTTTATCAAAATTCTCAATTGGCTCAGCTTTTTAACTGACAGCTAATTCAAACAATACAGAGTACCAAAGCTTGTATTACACAGCATGCTCTGTACTGAGAGTGTTTTGATTTTTGAGGATGAAGTTGAACACAATAATTGTGGGAGGGGCTTAACTAAGAAGGTTAGGTGAACTGGTACTTTTTGGTGTGAGAGAATTGGGACTTAAAAACCTTGTTCTCCTATTTTATAGTTTAGCCTCCAGCACTCAAATACTAAAAAGTCTTTAAATGATGGCAGGCTGTGTAATACATACAAAGTTCAGTAGTGGAATACATGGAAAAGCTTACTACATAGGCAACTGTCATCTGATTGAACTTGGATAATACAACATTAAAGGGCAAAAAGCAGTCACCCCAACTTGAGGTAGTATATAGTAGACTGTCTTGTTTCATGATTGAATGTTGAGAATCATGTGACATTTTTTCTCCTCGAATGTGAAATTTACTAGAAGTAACTGCTTGGTTTACCTTTCATGTGCAATATTGATGTCACAAAATATGAAGGGTTCTTTGACGAGAAATAAGACTGCTCTTGACCTTTAATTGGGGATAAGTGGGCATGCAT
This sequence comes from Holothuria scabra, assembly GCA_037179385.1. Lineage (NCBI taxonomy): Eukaryota > Metazoa > Echinodermata > Holothuroidea > Aspidochirotida > Holothuriidae > Holothuria > Holothuria scabra. The sequence goes on from CM074181.1 coordinate 32,743,704, forward strand.
TTTCACATAGTTACACAAAATATTACCATGTAAGTCATGACTCGTGTCAACTTTTCAGACTGAGAAAGAATAAAGTATCAGTGATTTTTGTTTTCAAAATCCCCACGTTGGGTCAAATGCCAAAATCCAGAGATATAAAATCAGGAAGAATTGTGGGGCAGACCTTTTGGGTCTCCACTCTGTTAAACAGAAAAATGACTCCTCCTTTGGCTTCTGCTTAAGTACAGGCAAGTTTCTGGCTTATGAAAGCTAACATGAAGGAATTCAAACAAGTGCAGATCCAGGATTGTGAGAAAGGGTGGCACACACTGTTGACCATTGAGGGTCCTCCCTCAAGAAAATTTGAATTCTAGATGCTCTTAAATGATGCAATTTCCCAGCATTTGGGAAGCATAAATACATAGCTAAAAAAAATTGTTGGTCATCAAAAGAGGTGGGGGAGGGGGTACATGCGCCTAGTGTGTCCCCTCCTAGATCTGAACTTGTCAAATTTCTTTCTCCAGAGTGGCTTCTAGTTGTTCAAAGAAGAGGTTTTTAAATTCCATCTTAAATCCTTGGTACCACTGTATCAACTTGATTCTCCTTTCCACAATCATTTCAGGTGTTTTCTTCAATTCTTCTCTTAAAATGTTGGATAACTCCGACCAGTCTTTAACATAAATGAAAGGTGCATTCATATGCTTGAGTACTCGTAATGTATCACTAGAGCATTTTGAAGAAGTCCTAACATCTTCAATGACTGGTACTGACCCCAGTGCCGCAGCCTCATAGATACGATAGCATTCAATGTTTTTCCCTACAGGGCTGAGAGTTAAATCACTTTGTTGTAAAATATGGACATACTCCTCCATTGATTCTTTTGTTTCCTCTGCATCCCACCTGTTCAGATAAATGTAATACACTTCATGCATACAATGTCACAGAGCTGAAAGTACACCCTCACTTGAGTGCAAAGCAAACCAACACAGACAAATGCAGACAGCTGATTTGTCAACTAGTCAAATACATGTGCGTCTGCTACACATTTAGGATGAATTCTTACGCCTGTTGCCACATGTTCCATTATTCTGCCTACAGAATAATGCCAGTGTGTTGTCAATGCACAAGGTCTATTCAAAGGATTTTGAAGGAAAACATCACACATATGACACATATCACAAGCCTGGGTGGGATCAATAGCATCATGGATGACATTCTTGAATTTTGAACTCGAGAAATTACTTCCTCCAATACAGATACATCAGTACTACATAAATGGCAGAACGCCAACCAACTCACAACAAAGCAGCAATTAAATATTGATATGAATATATCCCTACAAAATGATGGCGGACTTTAATTTATCTAAGTTACCAGTTATGGTCATCCTAATTACAAGACATGGTCTCAAAAAAGGGGTCAAACAAACAATTGTGACCAATGAAGTGATAAAAAAATAAAGTTAAAAGAGAGTGTGTCAATCTAACAAATACCTGTAAGTCCATTTCTCCATTTCACAATTATTTCTATGTTCTTATATAAAAACACAATTTGAAAACACCTTCATCAATAGATACAAGAAATGAGTGTGGTAGCTTTTAAGCACGCAACTGCTTCCTGATGCTAAGATCATTTTTAGTGTTAGCGTAAGTCAGAAAATAAAAGTTTTCTGATTTTTATGGGTTTCCAAGCCTTATGAAATGGAAGACTTACCACTTAAAATGGAACGATTGACAAGTGTACAAAATACAGGCCTGTGCTATAGTAGTTTTGCGCTATTATAAACCATGGCTATGATTTACTAACCTCGGCAAAAATTAATACATTTTCTGAATGCACATGAAAATTTCTGTACCTATTCCCTAGTACTATAGTTCAATAGGTACAGTGCTAGTGCATTGTAGCAACTTAGACAAACAAGATTTGCAACTGGTGACAAAAAGCTTCTTCACAATAAATGAAACTTCAGATGGACTAAATTACATCTAGATCATGTGCACTTGTGTGGATTTAGAAGCCTGCAGAGATAAAACACTGTCAAAGGGAGTAACTTGTAGAATATATTTCCTGCAAAATACTGCTTCAGGGGGCACCCAAACTTGAAGTAATGCCATTAATTTTATCTGCTAAATGAGTCCAGGATATAGACAAAGTAAATTACTCACTGGTTCCTTGCTTTAATGTAGCAGTAATCAGCTAAATTGTGTCTCTCCAGGATGTCTACAAGTTGTTCTCTAGAAGAGCCAGGATAAACAGTCCCCAAAAAATTACATCTGTACTGTCTGGAATCTTCTGCCTGTAGGAACTTTTTGCTGTCCTCCAAAGGAAATCCCCTGTACCTAAAATACAGAAAAAGCTGCATTAACAAACCTCAGTCGAAAACATCTGCACAATGCAGGTATCCATCACCCCAGACTGTTCAAATTCTTCCAACCTTCCTAATTCTAGCCCCTTCCACAACTGAAAGAGTCAATACACTTGCTAAAGATGCCCTACAAACTGAAGTCACTAACATCTGCTTGCCTCACAATGACTACCTCCCTAACTTCAATGGCTTTATAATTCCAAAATGGCAAAAACTGTCGGATTCCTGTCCCTGAAAACAAATTGTACAGAGTAAACCTACGGTCCCCCAAAAACGGAGGGATGATTTAATCCAGACTAGGGCCCTGTTGTTCACACTTTCCTTCCTTAAGCCGATTTACTTCACGGGGATGAAAGACCATACTGTATACCTTGTGACTGTGCTGTCACTGTCAGTCACATTCTCATAGACTGTTATGAATACTCGCATATTCGCCAGAAATACTACACCATGCCCGACCTAAAAACTTTGTTTGCACGAGCAGATTCTTCCCTTATTCTTGGCTCACTCAAGGAAAGTAAACTTTACAGAAATTTCTGACATGGCTTTGCTATTTTTTGGTAGAAATTGACCCCTCCTGTTTTTATGGTTTTACTTTAAAGTAAGTTTTAATTACCCCAGCAATGAAATCTCTTCTATCTAGGTGACACTAACTTACCATCCCACAACTGTCTAAACTCATCCTCATTTAGACGTAATCCTAGGTTACTGCTTCAAGGCATACTGGTGAATATACAAGGTCATATTGTGTAATCAAAACAGTTAAGTACATCTTATGTAAAATGAGCTAAACTGCATTTGTTGAATCTGATATCAGTCAAAGAGCTGAGCCAATTGAGAATTTTTGTAGACTACTGGTAAAATTTTAGTTAGAAGTTAAAAGTTTAACAGCTCAAAAATCCCTTCTACATGCCAGTATTGGTTGTCCAGAACAACTGAAACTGCATAAAACTATTTTTTTCTTGGTGAGAATTAAAATGCAGCTTGCTTTAATCTGATTCAAGCTGTAGAGATTATGCAAATAACATCAGAACATCAGAGCACTTCAGTTTGGCATACTGGATGGAAGTGATAAAAGGCAGTCACTGTGTTACCAAAACACATGCACAACAGTACCTTAGTAAGAATTGTTTTAAAATGGACTCCTAGATGGAAAAACAGAGAGATGAGCAATGAAGTGACGTAGGTGCATGATCCCTATACTACTTACCTACTGACTCTTAAAACTTTGATCATCATATTTTAGACTTGAGTATTTTATCTCTCATCCAACACAAATTGGTGTTCTGTTGTGCAAAAATATGTGAGAAGTGTTTCCACCAGCCATAAACTTCTCTAAAAATTAGACCTGATTTCAGCTATTATCATGTCAACAAATTGATGCATAAAAAGTATAGAAGCTCTGTACTAATTGACAGGGTTGTCGCAACATCAGTCAGCACCAGTCCGTTGGACTTAATCCTAAGTTTCAAGATCAACTAACTACAGACCTGGACTAAATGAGATGGATATCTCCTTCAAATACTATGAACATTTTTGCTTTTAAAAAAGAGTATGAAATACAAATATATGAGTAGAAAAACTATTTAGAGCATTGCAAATACACTTATAATCTCTCAATCATGACCTCCTGGTCCCCAAACATAAAACCCTCACTGCACCCATCTGCTTGCTACTGCACCTTTCCTGAAATCTTTATAAGCTAAGCAATGCCATGAAAAGTTATCTTCAATCAAGTCAAACTGATTCCTCTCCTAACAACTGACACCATTATATATAATGAATGATGAATACTTACAGATAATCTCAAAAAAAAAGAAAAAAACATACTCCCAGGTAAAGATCATGCAGTGCATTACGTTTGAATTAATCATACCTTTGGACTTTGTGATATGAAAACATGGTAGAAACCTGATTAAACACTTGATTGCTAACGTTTCAAAGTTCCTTTAGTCAAAGCATCATTAAAAGGTTAAATTTTGTTGACACTGTCTGTTTGGCTTTATGGGGGGCGCTATTGACAATGCAGTAAACTGACATTATCACTTCTGGAGTCATCCATTAATGTAATATTACATTCATGATTGAGTGTAACAAGGCATATACAGTACTTTGCTCTTTTTTGGACTCCCTCCATCCTTCTGACACAGCATACATTTAAAGTTTCACACAGCACACCTTGAAAATTTCACACAGCATACCTTGAAAATTTCAGAAATAACCACATCTGGGTACAAATAATTACCCCTTAAAAGGTCTGCATCTATCTTTGATGCTACTGAGACCCTCCTCCTGAAAAAATTGAAGTATCCCCCCCCCCCCCATTCCTCCTCCTCCTGAAAAATTAAAGGTTGCTTTCAAGTATATACCTGAATGTGCATATGAATACAGAGGCAAGTTTGATAGCAAACTACTTTTTCTTGTAAACATTTTTCTTGGTTTCCCAAGATTTTTATTAAAGACCTGATTCTGATTCTGATTTTTATGACTATGATGTTCACATTCTCTTTAGGAATGAAAATAGAGCTTATTTGTGATACTTTTCAAACATATTTTTTCTTTCTTTTAAAGATACTTCCCCCATTGAAATAAGTTCTTGATAACTGGATTTTTACACTTTTTGCAAGATAAAATTCAAGCACTTTTCAGGGACATTTCAAGTTGTAACTGTGTTATTCAAGGACATCAAACCACATTTACAGAGCACTCTCAAAAATTTTCCTAGCATGAAATACTTAACTAAGCACACTTGAGGTTGGTAGGAAACAAAGCCTTTTGAAGGGTTAGCACTAAAAGTAACAATCAAAATGAACTTCCATGTTTATGCAATATTCTCATCCTAAGGAGCCACCAAACAAGTATCATAACAAACCATCAACATTGTACAAGAGAACCTGTAGTGGAAGAAGCATTTTTTGCAAAATTTCATAAAAAAGATTACAGAGCCCACATGGAACCTTGGGCCAAAATGTCCCAAAATTTAAAACATCACTAACCAAGCATCACTATCACAGGCCTTCAACTCTATTCAAAATTGTCTAGAGGAAAAGTTAATCACTTACAGTACTTAGAAAATTTGTAAGAAACTTATCATAAGTTTCTTACAAATTTGCTTCTGAGAAGTGATGTTTACAAGGTAGACTAGGTGATCAAAAACCAAGAGTTAGGTATAATAGCAAGCGGGACAACAAGAAGCTTAATGATTTGGTTTTTAACTGTTTTGGATTTGCTTTGATTAAGAGGAGCTTTTATTGTCTATAAGTGCATGGATACATGCTTTCAAACAGAAAACACATAATGCAGGGATGATCAGAAACCAAAAATGAGGGGGATTTTTTGCTGCCAAATCCTAAGTACAAATTTACCAAAAATTTTAATTTTGCCAAAGTTAGTTAGTTGGAGGGTTTGGGGAAGAGAAGGGTTACCATCTGTCCCAATTAATCAGGATGAATGTCCCGTTTTTGAAAGGAAAAGTGCGTGTACTGGCCAGTAACACAAAGCATCCTGATTTTCTCAAAAACAAATATAGGCTGTGCAAACAGCAGGACAACAATTAACTTTTGTTCACTGCATACCACCTGGTTTTGTTTGAGGTTGATTTTTAACTGTGTCCATTTCAAAGCAGGTGAAAGGAAAATGAAATTTTGTTTATTGCATACTAAAGGGACTGATGGGACTCATATCATATGTTGTGTGTTACTAACCAGGCTAGTGGTTAGCAGACCACAATTCAGTTCATGAAACAGTGCCTAGATTGGCTACATCGAAAATAGGTCGATGCTGTTAACTTGAGTATTGCCACTGCCATTTCATGTTTCATGCCACTAAGAAGTCCCATATTTGTCTCCGATACAGATGTCCGTCCCACTTTAATACAGCTAACAGAAATAGGGTAAAACTATGCACTGGGCCAAAAGCTTACCTCAAGAACCCTATTAGATGCCATATGAAGAGTTTTAAAGGCTATTCATTGATGTAAGTTCAAACATAGCTGCAAATGTGTGCTCTTCTTAAATAGACACCAAATACTGATATTTCCTTTACCTTTATGGAAATGAAAAGGGATGAGGTTGTCCTTCTTTCCTGTAAAGGGGGAGATAAATCTGGGCTTACTCTTCCCTGACAGAAACACTGGGTCATATTATGCAACACTGTTCAATGGCATGCCATTACACTGAAGTATGCTTACACTGACAAACTACCAAGAGTTTACGGTAGACATGGGGTTATGTATTTAAGAATTTTTTTTTGGCTTTGCATATTTAACAGAAAATACCTTCATATGTAAAATAGGAAACTTCCCTTCAAACAATAACAATCACCCCCACAAAATATCAGATGTTACAAAACTTCACCTCTTCTTGATGACATCCAGCAGATAAAACAGATATGGCACATGCAGAATTTGAAAAGCTTTCAGCACCAATAGAGCAACCAACAGGATAAACAGGTGCTTAAAAGTATAGAAAGGGGGCATGATGATGATTTTGGCCACCTGACTATTTAAAGCACAAAAAGCAAGATCCCAGAAGCAATAGGATAACATTGGGTCTCAGGAAACATTTGGAGGTAAGACGATTTATTCTGAATTTCTGATGCATTTTTCCATTAGTTAAACCCAATAGTTGGCTGTTTATAAGACTTTTTCAGAGAATCAAAAAATTTTGGGGACAGGCACTGTCCTTTCCAGTGTTTCCTCTACGAAATTATACACTGGGTCAATACACTCACTATGAGAAAATCTGACTCATTGCAAACTTCAGTTTAAGGAACTGTACACACATCAAATGGGGGAAAAATTAACCTTTTTTTTATTTCTCCCAGAAACATTAGTGCATCAAATTGACACACCATTGAGTCAAAATCGTGTAATAGCAGCTTAGTGTAAACACTGGTCCTGTCTACCTTCAAAATTGAAGGCACATATCCCTCCCCCCCCCCCCCCTCCAGTTTTCCTCATCTTTTGTTTCTTTCTCAACAGTTTATGCAAAATAAAGGGTTCTGGCTCCCATTTTTTTTTTATAGGGTATTAATTAATACTATTTCATAAAGGTCATTTCCAACTACCAAGATATACAGTATCTCTTTGATGCTAAGCTTAACACATCTTTGAAGTAGATGTAGAACACTTACGTAGCAGTTCCCAGAGGCCACTGAATAACTTCATGATTGTCAACAATAGTGGTATCATACGATATGAATACACGGCTTAGTTGGCCACCATTAGACTTTAAATAGGGTGATAGCCAGTCATTGTCACAGTCTTCACTTCCGATAATCATGAGCATGACTGTTCCAAGCATGGGGAATGTACTTAGGCTATCCAGCCACATTTTTGAATATTGCACTTTATCAAAAGCCCTTCCATTTAGCACCAACATTAAGTTCTTGGTATTCTGCGGAATGCTCTCCCAGTTTACTGCACCTGTATGGTACCTGTAGGTGAAAAAATGTTAACATGTAATATTGTTATTTACTTGAAGTACTTTGAAGTTATTGCAACAAAATATAACCTTTTTTAAGTTCACATATAGTCTGAAATGTGAAACTTACAAAGATTCCAGGGCTTCCCCTGGCATTCTCTTTGTGAGGAGGCCACCAGACATATTTTTGCTACTACCTCACAGACAATGAGTCCTTTGCCATCTGCAGTGTACCAGCTACTGGAAAAGTGACAGTAGCTATCCCTCCACTGTGGTATCAAAGCTGGAATCATTTTAACCCATGAACTAGTACCACCTCACAACCATTAAAGCCCATAGGGAAACAATGAATTCAAATTTATAGTAAAATGTATACCTTTAAAAGCTTGTGCTCAGGTGAGATCTAGTTTCGTTGTTTCACGAGTAGGGTAGCCGAAGGGAGATTGTTAATTACTTATGGCAATACAGCTTTCTGAACCACTACCACCAACACAACTCTGTAAATATGAGGTATGAGGTACAGGCTAACATCCCAAGGGGGTCAGGGGCATATCCCTGAACAGCTCTGGGATTTCATCTCAATTGAGGGCATTAAAATAAAAAAAATAAAATTTGACTTAAAACAGCTCATTGAGTTGGTTCTTGAAATTCAACCATTTTTCCAAGCCTTTGAATTTTTTTTTACATACCAATGAGAATTGGTAAAACTTAGACAATCTCAATGAACCAAAACAAAGTACTGTTTTATGAAAGAGCACTTAACAGTTCACTTTGGTTTTCAAAAATTTGTGACCAGACACTTTTTCAAATCATGCACAAAATCTTAAGAAGTCAGAACACAACAAAATCAAAAAAAAATTTAACATTTTCTGTAAATATTGGAAATGAAACTTGACTTATTTGCTAACTATAAGCCTTGCCATGTGGTAGTGACCCTTTAACACTCTCATTAAGTTATTAATATCAACCCAATGAACCCCTTTAAACTAGTCACAGTGAAAACAAAGACATAATATTTTTTTGCTGCAGCTTAACTCAAATGGAAGGATGTAACATTTTTTTTTTTTTGATGAGTGGAGCTTATTAAAGACAAGGGAGCTACAAGCTTGTTGAAACAATACTTTGGGGTCTTCTTGAAATTGGATAATACTATAACATGAATTCTCCACTTTTCTGTCCAGCTGCTCAGTTATAAACCTATGAAATACTGTAAACATTACATTTACTTACCTGAGTAAAGTATTTTTAAGTTTGACCTCTGCTACATCCTTTAAATCTTCATTTTTATGTCCTCCCAAAACATGCTGCCAAGTATAATCCCCTGGAAAAGAAATGGAATAGAGAGACTCAAGAAAATTTTAATCCAAACTGTGCTACATCTTTCAGATACACCTTTGTAGTACATACTGTATGTACCAATGCATTTGCCATGAAGGAAAGCAACATTAATTGATAATGAACCAATATTTCAAATAAAAATGTGGTATAAAATAGCTGTAGAATTTCACAAATCAAGATACCACTGTGTGGGTCCTGCCATTTTTCACCATGGTATTAAACCTAATTTTGGGTTTTGTTAAACAGAATCTTAGGATATTACTGATGGTAGAAATTGGGGTTATGAATTAAAGCACATGGTGGTCACAATGGCTTACTGCGAATTTATTCTAATGAACCCCAATACAGTCACCAGTCTCTTTGATTGGATGGTCAAAGTTAATGCTTGAATAAGCACTTTGTAGATGATACATCAGCTTGGACTTAAATCTTAAGGTCCTAACCACAGACTTCCCATACATGGACAGAGCATACTGCACAGTAGATTCTTCCTACTTTAAGTGTGAGAAAGAGCGCACCAAGATGGCCGTCTGCTATGGTTTTGTGTAAAAGTCAAAAAACATTTTTGACATATGACAAGGTAAGGTAAAAATTACTTCACTTATTGCAGGAATATGTTATTGTTCCTATTCAAATTGAACTTTTGTTTAAAATATCACAGAGTGGTTGTCAAATCAGACGATTTATAGTTTCACAGTGGCCATTTTGGTGCAACTTTTTTGTCCCAGTCAGTGGCGACCATCTACAGATAGGACATACATGTTACATGCTCTGTCCATGTATATAAGTCCGTGGTCCTAACAAATAATCTACATTATTTCCAAGCCCAATCAATACATGCTTTCAGTACAATGTTCAACTAATGACCATTTTAAAACTGAACCAAACCAAAATTACCAAAAACCTAAGTAGACTTTACTGGTCTGACCTCCTCTATCCCTGTGAGCTTGAGTGGTCTGAGCATAAAACTGTCTGGTGCAGCAGTTGAAGGGACAAAGGCATTGGCATATCGAACAATCAAGCTCAAGGTACTAGCAACCATGAGGTACTGAAATCAATTTCCACAAGGTCAAAGCAAAGGGAATTTTTCTTCCAACCCTAACCTACAGATTTCCTACCTAAATCATCCTTTCAAAAGAAAATCAATTTGATTAAATTTTGATTGCAAAAAGTGAGCCATATGATGAAAGTTTAATTTAAAGCCATAGACTTTATCATATGACAACTGTCCTTAATTGCATGAATTTTAAGTCTTTGTCAGCTATACAGTACGTTTTTTGTAATCAAAAACCCTTGGATAAACCACCCTTAGCCTTAACTCAAATACAGTATGTTGTACTACTCAAGACCAATACAGTATCTGTTTGTTGTTAGGTTGACAGGCCTTGAGTTTCAAATTCTCAAGGTATGCTACAAATCACACTCCTCAGAAAATAAAGGAGTGTGGTGTGGTAGGTGAACTGTTTTATTAAACTGATATATATTTATGTGAGCTCCAAATCTTCACCTAGGTGTGAAAAAAAATACACTCTTCACAGCTATTTCAGGTGAGTGATGGTGTGCAATCACACTTGCACGCCTCAAAATTCAAGGTCTGGATTGACTGTGTACAGTTCATAGCTCCTTGAGATAACTCATCTAGACCAATTAATTCTTGAGTTGTCTGAACTTGAAGACCAGACCAATTCACATTTAATTTTCAAACAATCATCAGCATAGTTTCTTACCCAAGCCAACAATGCTCCAGATATCTAATACTCTACGAGGGACATCCTCCAATATAGATTTGTTATCTACATCTTCTTCCATAAAGGCATCCTTAGAGTTCTCATCCATCAGCATGGCAACTGTTTTCTCATGATCCTGAAATTTATCTGCAACAATAATGGAATAATAGAGCAATTAAATGGCAGGGCAGTCTCAACTAGGAATAACACCATCTACTCAAAACACTGCCAGTAAATATTCTTTGGTAAATGAAGTTTAACAGTCCATTTGTGAAACAGTTGAGTTAAAGGCATAATGGTCTCACCCCACACAGTGTCTATTGGCCTAAGCTTCTTAAGCCCCTTTCCCAAAGTCTGTCTAAAACTCATTCTCATTCAGACACAATTTCATTTTATCACTTCAGGGTGCAAATTCAAGATCCCAATATGTATTCAAAACCTTTATTAACTATTGCCTTTATTAACTAAGTGGTGGGCACTATTTCCTCTAAGAAATTACACATTGGTTAATACACTCAGTATGAGGAAATTTGACTAATTGGAAATTTCAGTTTTCAGTTGTCACAAACAGTAATTAGGTTGTGCCAAAGTAAAGGCCAAACTTGTCCTGGTGGCTCTTTGTAGTAATCTGCTTGTCCCACACGTATTTGTGACATGTACCATACCCAATGTCACCATATGCTTGTAAAAAATAGCGCTTTGTACGATTGCGTTCAATTTGGGTGCATAAAAATATTATCCCATAAAAATATACATCCCATAAAACTTAATTCCAGCAGCACAGGACCCTTCAGTTGCATCCATTTTGACTGGCGCGTTTCCATTGGCTTCCTCCTTTCAGGTAGCGGACCACTAACTACAATAATCATGTCCGGGAAAATGTTTACTGACAGACAAAGCGCCATAAAAAAATTATGGAATGTTGTTTCTGACTGTGTTACTTACAAAATATGATCATTTTTGCATTTGGATTTTGTAGACAATGAGTTGAAATACATACTGTGCAAAATTCAAGGCAATCTGACCAATTTTAGTGCCATTTTTTTATTGTATTACTCCGCTCTGTTTTCTCGTTTTTGAGTAGCTATTATGGCGGGAAACACATCCCTATCTTTCAAGGCTCTCTAGCTCAAAATTTCAATGGTCATGGTATGGAAATTTGAAAGTGCCATGAAAGCCAAGATATTGTGGGCTTCGATCAGAGGGGTAGCATGTCCTGGTTGAAAACTTCTACTGGGAGCTAGGGGGCACGGAAGTAGCCTAATTTAGTGTGTAAGTCAATGGGACTTATAATTAGTGGCCCGCTACCTTCAGCTAAAGCTATGGATTTCTATGCACATGCTGCCAACAAATTCATTGGGCACTAAGTGTGTGCTTTTGCATGCTTCAAGGGCAAAATTTTCCCATAACCTTATACTGTTTGAAAGGATCATAGGAGCAACATTACTTGGAGAAGTATATATGTGGAGTAATGATTGTTGACACTGATGTTGCAGTACGAAAGGAGACAGGCTCAAATGTTTTGGTGAAATGTCTGCTAGTCTATGCAGACAGATGCAAAGGACGACTGGGACTGCAATGTTAGTATTACTTTGTACTGCAACTTGACCTATATCCTGTAACATGGATTTGACCCTATTAAAAAGTCCAACCACCAAACCTAGATAACAGTCCAAAACAATCAGATTCTACCACAGTCATGGAAAACTTGTCAATGTTAACCTTAAAGCAGTGAACTGACAGGGAGTTAACTACCCAATCTGGCAGACAATTCCACTCATTGACAACTCTATGGGAGAAAATGAACTTCCTAATGTCAAGCCTTGCAAAAGGCTTTTCCACCTTTTTACAATGCTCACGCATCCGAGAATTTCTTTGAACCCTTAAATAACTACAAGAAAAATGGGGATTCCTTTCAGAAAGAAACTAAACCTGGAGCATATCCCCCCTAATCCTTCTCAGCTCCAAAATGGTAAGCCCAAGATAGCATGATAAGGTAAATTTCTCACCTCAGGTATAAGGCGAGTGGCTCTCCCAGGAACTTGCTCTAAAAGAAACTCAAGTGTCCTCTGGTGTCCTCTTCATAGAAGGGGCTCCAAGCCTGAGATACATAGTCAAGATGGGGTCTTACCACTGCTTCTACAACAAATTTTTCTTGATCAATCCAAGCACTCTATTAGCCTTTGCAGCAGTGACTGCACATGGCCTTGATGACTTTAAATCCCCAGTAATTACATCACCCAGATCTTTCTCAAAGGTGACATTATTTAAAACACTAACATTCAAGTTAATTTGACTTCTTTCTATGGGGAGAAGTTACCCAGGCTTCGACAATTTTTTTTTTTGGTACTTGCCCAAGGGCTAGCTGTTTTCTCAATCTACTTGCCCGCATAAATATCTACAGTACTTGTCCAATTCAAATCTGTTGAGTACATATAATTTTTATAGTCTGAAAGTACAAATGCCATTTTGCACAACTCAAAAATTTAGGGCTGGGGGTTCTTGCCCGGCGGGCTGCAACATCGAGCACAGTAGTTGCCCGAGTGATTTTTCAATTGTCCCGGGCTGTCGGGCCAGGGATTTGTCGAAGCCTGAGTTACCATTGACAGCAACTCTCTGAGATCTACCATGAAGCCACAAATTTATCCAATCAGCACAATTGCCCTGAATCCCTCACCTGTGCAGTTTAACCATTAGCCTACCTAATGGAATTTTATCAAATGCATTTGAGCACAATTGCCCTGAATCCCTCACCTATGCAGTTTAACCATTAGACTACCTAATGGAATTTTATCAAAGGCATTTGAATAGTCAAGGTGAATGACATCAACACCATACCCAGAATCAAGAGATAAAGAGACATCTTCAAGAAAGCTCAGTAAGTTAGTAACACAAGATATGCTTGGCAGGAAACCATGCTGTGACAGTTTAAGTAACTCCTTACCTAAATGGTACTTAAGTAACCTATCCTTCACAAAAGATTCCATAACTTTGCACACAACACTGGTTAAACTGACAGGTCTGTCATTGCAAGGCATGCTTTGATCCCCTTTCTTAAAAATTGGAGTAACATTTGCTACCCGCCAGTCAGTAGGAACAAAACTTGAATCCAGACCTTTCTGAACAACAATGGAAAGAGTGAACTGAAAAAATCTCAGAATATTCACGTAAAATGGCTGGATGGAACCCATCTGGCCCAGGGGCCTTGCTAGTCTTCAAACTCTTCAACTTTCTACAAACCTGTTACTCCAAAAAAATGACATAACTAATTGAAGAAGAGACATCAGAACCCCTACAAGTCCACAACAAAGATGATTCCTTAGTAAAAACGGATACAAAATAGTCATTTAACAATTAGTTAGCCATATCCTGATGGTCACTATTAGCCAAAGTATTATCATCACCTTTAAGAGCCCAAAACCCTTCTTAAGTTTCTGCTTTGTCCTCACAAAGGCATGAAAAGATTTGGTGTTTATCTTAACCTCCTTGGCCAACTGCTTTTTAAATCTAGTTTTAATGTAGTGCCATTTACCAAATTTTTAACTAAGAGTTACTGCTTCTTGTAATCTAAGTCACCTGGGCTTTTACTGGATCTATAGTGACGCCAACACTTACGTTTCTTCCTAGTTGCTCTAACAACCTCTCTATAAATCCAAATAGGCCTATTTTTAACCGTGCAGCTTTCTTAAGTGGGATACACAACTTTGTTGTTTCAGAAACAACATCCCGGAAAACATTCCACTACTCCGCAAGGCCTAAGTGAGACAAACGGGCTGCCCAACCTATGGTTAAAAGCTCCTTAGCATGAGTAAAGTTAGCCTTGCTGAAATCTAGAATTGCTTTGTCACTACCTTCGTGATTGCTGAAACAATGTAACTCAAAACAAACAAGGTCATGGTCACTGGACCCTACCTTACCACCATTAGCTACATTTTAACCATGTTTTCATCAGTACTTAATACCAAATCAAGGCAATTATCCTCACCAGTGGGAAACAGAACATGCTGGGTAAAGAAACATAAAGTAACATAACATAACAGTTTGAAGGGCAAAGGAGGGCCATGGCCCCATAAGATGCCCTGAAGTCCAAGCCCTAATCAAAAGTCAAACCACTAAAGCTTGAAAACAGCCCCAAACAAGCAGATTTTACCACAGTCATGGAAAACCTTGTCAATGTTATCCTTAAAGCAGTGAACTGACAGGGAGTCAACTACCCAATCTGGGAGACAATTCCACTTGTTGACAACTCTATGGGAGAAACTAAACTTCCTAATGTCAAGCCTTGCAAAAGGCTTTTCCACCTTTTTACAATGCCCACACATCATAGAATTACTTTGAACCCTCAAATAACTACAAGTCAAAAGGGGATTCCTTTCAGAAAGAAACTTGTAAACCTGGAGCATGTCCCCCTGATCCTTCTCAGCTCCAAAGTGGTAAGTCCAAGATGTTTAAAGGGGAAGTTTAAGCAAAAATTTAATTTTCATATGTGAAAGCGGAACAAAATCTACACAGTGTGGTGAAAGTTCCATTCAAATGGGACATGTACTTTTTGAGATATCAGTAAATGAATTCAGTAGATTTGTGTCCAAGAGTGGGTTTGCGGGCAGCAGAGCTTATATCTCTTCCTCACATTGACAAGGAATGCTTTGTTTCCCTTTGTTTTATCAGACTGCTGTGTTAACCTTGAAGTTACAGTAATAGGAGTATGACCTCCCCGTGGGGGATGCAAATTTTGTTAAATTTCTCCCCAATTATGCAATCACACTTAAATAATAAGGGATTGTTGAGGAGAAAATCCAGCATAAAGTTTAAAGAAAAACAAAAGACTGCCCATTAATGTGGGGATGTGATGTCATATGTGCTTGCTTCAAGTTCACTATTTGTTGAAAATGAGAAAACTTAACGTGCTCATATCTTGGGATCCACACATCGGATTTCAATGCAAATTTCACCAAAATGCTCAGAATATGTACCCCTCTAATAAGGATGCACCGGATATCCGGTCCGGCCGGATAGTGAAAAAATCTCTGGTTCCAGTTCCGGCCAGATTTACAAAAAATCCGGCCGGAACCGGATTTTTCTGTAAACTTGGGTAGCATTATGTACATGAGTTATAACAAACATGAAAACTGCAGTAACTGTCTCAGAATTAATTTAAAGTTCATAAATTATAGCTTGTCAGTGCATGTTACAGTATATAACATTTGAACACCTTTATTTAGCCCTCAAAAATGACTGAACCAAACAGGCAACAAAGTTATAAAAGTAACTGATTTACATGTACATGTAACAAATATGACACCAAATTCCTCCAATTGTGTGAAATAAACTGAATGGATGAAAAGACCTTTCATGCAATTTAAATAAGTCTACTGCAGTGCACAGTAGTACTGTACAAAATGGATAATCCATATAACAGTTGTACCTGAGTCACATCATTCGAGGCAGTGTTTTAGTTTAAATGCATTGGGTTGTCTACAAATAAACACTTTAACACTTCACTTTATTTTACTTTTTAACACTTACTTGCCCATTTAAGTTGTGTAGTACAAGCAGATAATGTGTTTCATCTTGAATTTCAGAAGACATTACTCATTGCAAATTTAAGTTGCCTATGGGGTCAATATTAATGTTTTCTGTCCCTAATAATTAATCACACACAAGTATACACAATATGATTAGTGTTCGACCGATCATCTGTTAAGTAATCAACATCTAGCCGATTATTCTGTCATCGGTAAATAATTGGCATTGGTAAAATTCTGTCATTCAACTGATCATTGCCACCGATTATTTGCAAACTGGAAAAAAGGGGCTAAATATACTTGAAAAAGGGCTCTTAGTTTCATTAAAATCCCTGTAAATATTCAATCCATTAACTTCCCGCCAAAACGAGATGCACTGATAATCACAAACGTATAAATTTGACCCCTGCCATGGGAATGATTGTTTGATATTTTCCGCTACAACCCGTTTGTTTTACCTGAAATTAGATTTAGAATTGCATTCAAGGTGTATCCCTTGCTGTCTCTCAGAAAGCACCGCATAAGTTGCTGTACAAACTGTTCTGCACAATACGCATAGAACAGACTGGCTTATATAGCCAGCTAGCAAAGCCGGGCAAGTCTCATGCTAGATTCACATAGAAATGGCACCACAAATATCTGCCTATGTGGATTATGTGGGGATCTGACTAACGTGCATTTCGGTTGCAGATTCTTTTGAAGCACGACATAAGCTTTGGAAGAGAACTGCTAAAAATATACTGTACAGGGATAATTATATGTGAAAGGAACCATAAGATACATTAATCGGGTGCAATTGTTTTGCTGCCCAGAACTGCTAAGATTATTATGATTGCTCTACATGGGGTCGGTTAAGACAGGAGCTCGAGAGTAGCTACAGTACATTAAAGCAACTACAATCCAGTACAGTAAAAGAATGCAATGTTCCGACATGATTTGGGGAGAAAACTAGACAGAGCATGATGTTGGCCTTAGAACTAAATTATCAAAAGGCATATTACATCGACTGCAAGCAATTCTGTTGTATTAACAGTTGATCTGTATCTTCACTTTTGAATTGAAAATATTACCCCTACAAAAATTATCTCCCGTTTGTGAAACGAACGGAACTATTCCCAATATTTTCTATCCTAAACTGGTTATGGTATACACGATGTGCACGAAGCAAGGGGCGTGATGTTGGCCTTAGAACTAAATTATCAAAGGGCATATGACATCGACTGCAAGCAATTCTGTTGTATTAACAGTTGATCTGTATCTTCACTTTTGAATTGAAAATATTAGCCCTACAAAAATTATCTCCCGTTTGTGAAACAAACGGAACTATTCCCAATATTTTCTATCCTAAACTGGTTATGGTATACACGATGTGCACGAAGCAAGGGGCGTGTGCTATAGAGACAAACATGTGATTTCCCTCTTTCTAATAATCGGTATCGGGTCGATTGTTTAATTAATTGGTAATTGGGTATTACCAATTATAGCATAATAGGTCGACCACTAAATATGTTAACAAACATATAATATGTATTGTCAGAATGTGTGATATACAGTATCTCTGCCAAAAAAGTTATTGATGATAAATGTGCTTCAGTTTTTTGATATCATGGCATGTTTAAATACTAGAAATGGTGTGTAAAACAATGGTGCTGTACATAGTCAAAAACCTTAACCCCAGAGTCTTTTCACAGTTCATGAGCAGTCCATTCAGTAATCACTATCCAAGGACTCTCTTTGCCAAGTATTACTGGTCTACATAATTTGTACAATTTTTTTGAACAAGTGGTGATGTACTGTAGTTCAAAAAGAAAAAACTGATATGCAAAACAACTTTCAAGATTCCCTCAGGAGTTTTGTCTACAAATACTCACTTAAGGAGGGAAAATACAAAGAGCTCTTACTTGCCCCGCTTTGCAACAGTTTTGCTGTAGTTCTCCTGAACAGTTTTTCATGCCTTTTTTCTATTATATTGCAACTTTTGGTTAAAAAATTAGTTAAATACACTTGTACAACACTTGAAGACAAATTTATAGACATTTCCCATTAGTCCTTCACAAACATTATGTCGCAAAGCAGAAAACTCCTATCCCAAAGTTTCTCTGCTTTCCTGAATTTCACTTTATTCATCTGCGTTGCAAAAATCCGGTTCTGGCCGGAAAAAATCCGGACGGATTTCAAGTTGGTTCCGGCAAAATCCAGTTCCGGCCGGATTCAAAATTTTGGTTCCGGTGCATCCCTACCCTCTAACATACCAAATCTTGTTATGACCCTAAATCCTTCTTTTAAGCCTAGCATGATAAGGTAAATTTCTCACCTCAGGTACAAGGGAGTGGCTCTCCTCTGAACTTGCTCTAAAAGATACTTGTCCTTTCCATAGAAGGGGCTGCAAGCCTGAGAGGCATAGTCAAGATAGGGTCAAATACAAGTGAAGTACAATATCCTTACCCAAATTGATGAAACTCCTCTTGATCAATCCAAGCACTCTATTAGCCTTTGCAGCAGTAGCTGCACACTGCCTTGATGACTTTAAAACCCCAGTAATTACAACACCCAGATCTTTCTCAAAGGTGACATTACTTAAAACACTATCATTCATGTTATAATCATAGCTAAAACTTTTAGGACCAAAATGAAGGACCTTACACTTATCCGCATTAAAAGACATTTGCCAGGTCTGACTGAGACCAAGAAAATAACCTATCCAGATCTTTCTGCAGCAGTAAGGCATCATCCAAAATACTAATCTTCCTATGAAACTTACTATCATCTGCAAACTTACTTATACAAGATGTAAGAGAACTATCAATATCATTGATGAAAATTAAGAAAAGAAGTGGGCCAAGGACAGAACCCTGTGGAACTCCACTTGTGACTTCTTTCCAAGAGAAGTTACCATTGACAGCAACTCTCTGAGATCTACCATGAAGTAACAAAACCATCAGTCACAACCTCTATATTACATGCACCCGTGTAAATTGAACCCCGACTCTTGTGTGGAGTATTTAAACGGAGTGGTAGCCTAGCAGTTTTTGTGTACGGTCCAAACAATAACTGACTAGGCTAATGCCAGTTGCTCAGACTAGTATTAGGGGAGTAACTGTATAATACCCAACCACGTTGGAAACACACCTTTTTAGAAATGAGGAGGCGCAGTCGGATTGGCTTGTGCTAAGATGCGTGCATATTCTTATGTTGTCCAGGGTGCATGGCGTATAATAATTATGCTGTGTCCACTTGGCCTCCTACCCCAAGTGGAGGCGCAGTCAACATGACCGCATATACAGTTGTGTATTATTCTGAGAACAACTCAGTATGAGTGCATGGCTTGTACTACAATTTTCCTTTTTTCAAAAATGTTTTAAGTCCACTGGGCCTCCAATCTCAGTGGAGGTGCAGTCCCAGTCGCAGTGACTGTTTACAAATTTGTTCTATTTTGTGTGAATATTTTTGAAGAATTTTAAGTCCACTGAGCCTCCACTTTTGAGTGGAGGGGCAATCGCAGTGACCGTTTATGAATTTATTTCGGAACATAATTGTTTTTAGGTATGTGAACATTTTAAGGAATGTCTGGCAAGTCCACTGGGCCTCCACTTTTGAGTGGAGGCGCAGTTGCAGTTGCTGTGACCCTGTCATGAATTAGTGTTATTTTCTTACTTCGTTGGCCTCACTGTGACTGCGCCTCCGGAGGCGAGGTAAGGTCTGTTATAGGCGGGGTATTCTATAGTTGTACCGTTTTAATTCGTGTTACTTAGTTACTAAAGCCTGAACCATCACTAATACCAGTTGCGCGAAGTGCTGCTTTTCTCTAGCAAATAACACACTACAAAGTTACCGTAAGTCATAACGTAACACAAACAGTATTGTGAGACACTTGAAAAACAACTCAGTACTATTTGACTACCTTTCTTCCATTTGTTGGCCTCTACGCTTTTCTGCGATTTCTGGTTGGATGTTAAAACAGCCGTGAAACATAAATAGATAATTGTGAAGAGAACACAAACAAATATAAGTGACACAACCCTCTTTTTTAAATGTCTTCTAAAGAAATATTTGACAATCATCCTTGACAAACTGGCGGTGTTGCATGTTTCCAGGAAGGAACGCCAGTTTTCAATTCCCAGGGTGGGAATGGCCAAATAAGGTTTTCAAAGTTTTTCATTGGTTTCAAAATCATAGTTTAAGGTAAATTTTAAATAAAGATTCGCAACAAAGGACTATTTGTTCTTAACTTTTTTAGAATGAGGCGTCAAAAGTACAAAAAGTGCTCTGAAAGAGTCTTTTTATAATAAGAGGTGTGGCCTAACGTCTAATATTTGGCCATCATTGCCCTGTAAAAAAAAAAGGGTTGAACGCTTCATTCACAACGTGCAAATTAAACTCTGCCGGAATTTCGTTCATGCTTCTTCAAACATTAAGGAAATTCTACAACTAAGATCATAGGCGGCGGAAGCGGGGGGGGGGGGGAGGCGCGGGAGGGGAGCGGGGAGAGGTTTGACCATTCCCCAATATTTTTTATGAGATTTAATATTCCCCGCTTCCCCCACCCCCACCCCCTTCGCAAATATAAGTTGTTTTTATTACATCTTGGCTATACTTTGCTTCAATTATTACTTTTTAGAGTGCAAAAGTTGCAAAGCTTCCGCAGGCTACCCGCTCCTTGAACCTCCACATCCATAACCTGTAGGAAAGTTTTCTTTCGCCCTTCAACAATAATTTTTGCAAGCTATCTTTCTTTTTCAAATTATCTCTCTTCTTCTCAAACCAGGGTCTTCTAAACATACTGAGCGAGGGGCATGTCCCCAGTCGATCCCCTTATTGGCTAAAATGACACAGATTTGCCCCATTAATAATGTCCCTTTTAGGATTATTAATAATAACTATACAAAGGTACTTTTTTATTTCCATTAAGTCCACTATAAAGCCTAAAATGTCAGAACTTCCAGGCCCTATTGCGGGCCCATTTAACCGACGAATATATTGCCTCGAGGTTTTAAATAGAACTGACTCCCGATTGATAAAGTAACCCAAAACAATTTGGATCTCCTAAAATGCCCTGTCTCAAATTATCAATCACCTGTTCAATTTTGAGTAGTTTCAGCATTTTGGCTTTTCTCCCTAAAATTATTGTAAAGAATGTTCAGTGTACGCCATAGTGCTTCACGATTCCATTCTCGTCAATTACCTCACCCCACTCAGGCTGAACTAATTAATTAATAGTTTAGAATCCTTTAATTGAATAAGATTTTCGACCATTTTGGAGCCTCTCAAATCACTTAAATTGCTGAGCTTCCGGGGGCCTCGCCCCCTTGATCCCCATAGGGGCCTTGCCCATAGGCGTACGAGGCGGGGGGTAGGGGGCAGACTGCCCCCCCCCCAAATTTTCTCAAGACCTAAAATTCGGGCAGGGATCTGGAAAAATTCGGGCAGCCGTTTGAATCTTAAAACCTGGTTTGTTTCTACTTACACAGAAAACTCCTAGGCGCGCCCGAATTCCTTCAAACACTTGGCCGAAAAAATAATAAAAAAGCATCATAGTCACGGTACAATTTTCATGAAAACTCTAAAAGATACCAAAATTCGTGACACATTCGGGCAGCTTATGAAAAAACAATTTATCGTCAGCCTCACTTTATATTGTTGCGCAAACCTTTGCCCGAAATGACACAATCATCGGGCAAAAGTTGCGAAAAAGTTCTGGGTAAAAAGTTTGTCGGTTCTAAAGTAAGGCATGATTGTCATTGTCTGCAGCCGGCACTAAGGCCAGCGAATACAGAGTATAATATGTTTTTGCCTTTTTAGCATACGTTTTCGCCACAGCCCAATTTTTGTTCACAAAACATTCCAATTCGTATTTGTTCATAGGCGTAGGTCACGGGGGATGAGGGGCATATATCCCCCAGTATTTGACTAGGGGGGGGGGGTGGTCAATGTAATCATCCCCCCAATGCTCAGTCTACAGATACGTGTTTTATTACTGACAAGTAATCTACATTTATTCTCCCCTCATGATTAACATGACTCACGTTGTTCACCTACATGTGTAATTTAATGCTGTCTATGTAGGCTACGTTACATCAGAAGGTTTCCAAACTTTTTACATCATTTTCAAAACGTTTCGAGCCATGAAAGTCACATACTTTAAGTTTCTGTCATTTAAGCTGGGTAGTCACTGTCTCCCATCTTCGCTGAAATACTCCAGATCGGTCCCATATAATTCGTTTAACCTTGGCGGGCTTCTACCGGAGACGTGCCAAGCCCGATGGAGAAGAATTACACTGTGCAGGCTAGTTGTTTTAGCTGCAATCATCACACCTGCGCCCAAGGTTACCAAGAAATGCGACCGTTTGGCTGTACCGCTTTGCTGTACCAACAGATAGCTTCATCAATTTTGAGAAGATCACTTACACACATGTAATGGTCTCCGAACTCAAATTTTTGTTACCGGGGATAACCCTGAGTTGATACTGCCTTTAAAACTTAACGGTACATCGCTGCTCTAGAAATGTTAAATTTCAGTCCTCCAGTGCAACTTGATAAAGAGTTTTGTGCTCAAAAGAGCCTTTCCTGAGCGTATAAACATGTCAATACCCTACAACATTACCTCTGTATTTTACCCCTTAAAGCAGTCTTCCTGGGGCCTCTGAGGCGTTAAAACCCAGGAGCTTCAGGGGGCTTCGCCCCTGGACCCCACCAGGGGCCCTAAGGCGGGCCCCTGGACCCCACCCTTTAGGGGCTTCGCGCTTCGCGCTCGCCGTGTACGCTTCGCGTGCACAGACCGTCCCCCCCGATGTTGAAAAGAAATCTATGCCCCTATATTTGTTAAAACTTTTTGTTTGTCATGGGTCTATACTCATGATTTCTTTTGTCGATTGATTACCAGTAGAAAAAATCGTAAATGTCATGCAACTAAACTATCCCGTTATGAATAAAACGTAAAGGTATCGTCAAGATTTCATTTCGTTTTTAAATTTGTATTCCCTTGCCTGAGGCAAAAGGAGTCTATGCGACTATGCCGATGATTTGGCCACGTTTGTTTTTATTTAATGGGTACGGTTTGTGGGGATTAATTGTGACAAAACCGTTGATATGGACTTAGGTCGTTTGCTCACTAAGAAATAATTTGCGCCCTTGTTTGTTTAAATGCATATAAACAGGCTGCTACCTTGCTTGGGAATCGCGCGAAAATTGAGTTATCGGTTTTTAAGGGCCAATTCGTTGCATGGCATCCCCACTCAGGTAATTCGGGCCTCTGAATCTGAGCTAAACAGGCTGCTAAAACACACGGGATCCTTGTAAAGTTCGAAGAAACTTATATTTAATAGGCAGCCGGAATGCGATGCTATGCCATCCTCCATCGAAGTTGAGAAGCCTTGGGATTTTCGAGAGTTTCTGAAGCTTTTCAATTTTCAAAATTATATTGATGATAATCTCATGCTGCATGGCGTAAAATAGTTTGCAGAACGCGCAAACAAACTCATTTTGCAATGATTATAGCTTAATGTAGTCATCCAATGGTAGTGGTACATTTCATCTGGGTGTTTTCTGACCTTTTTGCAGATTTGCTCATTTTTGGTGAAAATTTTATTGCACACGAAAGTTCAAAATATCGACGGCTTTGATTCTGCTTATAAGCCTGGGAAAGGCCATTTCCGGCTGTCTGAGGGGTTGCGATTTTTCAAAATTTTCTGCACGCTCCGCGCCAACTGATGGTGGCGCTCCGTTTAGATTGTCTTTCGGGCAGAATTACATTTTTCGGGCAGAGAATCCTCTGTCCCCCATACTGAAATGCTCCCGTACGCCTATGGCCTTGCCCCTGGACCTCACCAGGGGCCATATGGGAATGTTTACCTCTAAATCAAGCACAGCAGGATTTTTCGCGGAGTCGGTCTGTGAGCTCGCACGCGAAAACGTTATTACGTAATCTAATTGAAATATTTTTTCAGCTTTTTTCCAATTTGATTTCTAAATTACGAGGCTTTTCTTTGTTAGATCAAACTGAATCTTACAAAAGTTTTAGGGAAAGATATGTAAATTTTTACATCACTTGTAATCATTTGACCAATGACACCAGGCAAGAATTATGGCAAGTTTTGTTTGCTGCTATCGACCGAAAACACCCTAAAATCTGAGTTTCCAAAGGGAAAATCATAAAACCCCTTCTTTTTAAACTGAAAATGGACGAGCTTTTTTCTCAAGACAAGGAAAGTAGACTGATAGACGTATTAGAACAGTTAAAAGGGAACTGGTTAAGGAAATTAAAAGTGAGTGAAATGTGTGAATTTGTAATATTTTTGGGCAGGGGACTCAGTTTGTCGGGAAAAGTACCATATTTTCATTGTGAATCACACAATTAAGCGTGTAAACTGAACACATATGCACTGAACATTCCCATATGCTTAAGCGGGCCCCTGGACCCCACGCCGATGGGGTTTTGAGCTTGGCGCAAAACCGTATGCATTACAGCGTCACCGTTATGTCGGTTGCGAAAACTTGTGGCCTCCCAATAAAAACATCTTCCGTCGCCTATGAAAATGAGAATGCGCGAAATTCGGCACTTTTACAACAAACAACAACAGTTGTTCCAGTCAACATGATATCATGATGAAGTTTTGAAGATGTGTCACTGAAATTTAATCAGAGTCAAGTTCGGACTTTAAAGAATCAGCTACTAATTTTGGTAAAGATAAAAATATGCAGACCCGTTTTGGGTTAAGTGTGGACAAACACAATTCATTTGCTTTGGCAACTCGTTCCAAGGCTTTGACTGGTACTTTGCTTCAGTGAAAGAGAAGAATTCACATATCGTTGCGCGAAATCCATAGCTTCGACCAAACTCTACCGCGGAAGTGTTGATTTGACCAGGGAGCTGTAGCTCCCTGATTTGACATGCGCACATGTTATTCAGTGATCTGCGCGCATAAAGTTGCGTGACAGAAATTTCCAGCTATGTGACGAAAGGTCAGCGTTCTTGCATTTAACGCGACTGCTGTAAGGGGAGAATACATTTTTCTGTGTATAGTCCGGGGTAATTGACGCGCACTTCTGCCTGCTTCGAATACGAACGCAGTAGTTGATTTCTCGTTGTAAGCTCGTAAGAATGTTTAGGCGTGTATAGATGTTAAGATATTAGAGAAACCAACCAATCAGCAAATTGCAAGCCCATTAACTTCAAACCAGTCGTTGTGCGTTCATGTTCAAAGTGTCGCTCCGAATTAGTGAAATGTAGTCACATCAGTATACCGGCAGTGGCAACGGTAACGGCAATGGTAACGGCAACGGCAATCCGGTATAGTTGTTCACATATGACAGCAAAAATTTTTGCCGCATACGGTAAAAATTTTACCGGATAATACTGAAGGGAATTTGAAGCTGACAAATTTGTTCCATTATTTAATTATCGAACATGGCAGGCCGAAGACATTGATGAGGGGCCGTTTTTAATGGCAAAGCGTACCAAATAGATCGGAAGAAGCGTCGGAAGAGGAAAAGATGGTTACGGCAGCATAATTAAATTTGACAATAACAGTCTGAACAGAACTTGAGCCAAATACTTTTGTGACAGTGTTATCAGAAAATGTGGATGCTCTCCCCCTCCCCCTGGAAAAAAGTCTAGCTAAGCCACCGTCGCACTTTTGCAGAGGGCATACAGCCTATATGCTGGAATACTTGTCCATTCTAGCATGGCTGGCAAAAAATAATTCCACCTTTTTCATTGCTCAGTTTCATTTGAAAAAAAAAATGGGGTATCGCATTTAATTTCTTATTTAAAAAATCGTTATTGCTGGTAGAAAAAGCGAAAAGCAGCATCAGAAGTGTACCTTTTGGTCAATGGCATAGGGTGAGGTGCATGGTCCAAAATTTTCCCCCACCCCCACTTTCATATTGCTTGCTACGCTACTGCATTAGGCTAGTCTAAGTCTGAGAAGTCAGGTCGATCAAGGCAAAAAAGAATGACCAGTTTTTCGAGGTGTATACGCATCCAAATAATTTGTGCACTGTTTTGACAAAACATCACAGAACGTCAATGCCCCGTACCGTTGCCTCCCATCCGTCAGACAGGCTGTTGCTTGCACACATTGAAGTTGGCAGAATTTTTTGCCGTACGGCAAATGGCGTTGAATCGCTCCATGTGCGATAACTTTTTTGCCGGACGCATTTTTACCGGATTGTCGCATTGCCGTTGCCTTGCTAGTGTGAACAGTCTTTCACTTTCTCTTGTGTAGGATATTTTTGCCGTTGCCGTTGTCGTTGCCGTTGCCGTTGCCGTTGTGGTTGCCGTTGCCGGACAAGTGTGAACGTACCTTAAGCCAAATACTTTTGTGACAGTGTTATCAGAAAATGTGGGTGCTTGCCCCCCCCCCTCCCCGGCTAGCTAAGCCAGTCTTTCAGAGGGCATAGAATGGAATTGTTGTCTATTATAACATGGCTGGCAAAAAACGAATATTTCCACCTTTTTCAGTGGCCCTCCTCCGAGTCCCCCCCCCCCTTCCCACTCTCATATTGCTTCCTACGCCACTGCATTAGTCTAGTCTAAGAAGAGGTCAAGTAGGGCCAGGCAAAATAGGCCGTACGTTTTAAGAAAAAAATGAGCGACCCCTGTTCCTTCAGTGAACATTGCAATGCAATATAGGTCTGTACTCAAAATTAAATAATTAATAGCCTAATCAGGTATTATTTTTAAGCCTGGCATACGTTACATCGTGGAAAAAGTTATGATTAATGGCTTTAACAATACTACTAACAGTACCTGCTGTCAACGTTAATGATATGAAAAGTTACCATTGAATTTGGAATTTCCCATTTCCTTTGCTATTTTCCAACACGTTAAATAATATTACTCTATCATGGTAATCAGGATTTGTCACATCGTAAATGAATGATTCTTTGTGGACAAGAATGACCATCTTTTCTATAATGTCGGAAGACATGTGAGATCTTCGAGGCATCTTGTAGTTGTACGGACCCAAATAATTTATGCAGTTTTTGGCAGGATATCACAGAACGTCCCTGTCCCTTACCATTGGCTCCCGCCGGTCAGACAGGCAGGTGCTTGCACACATTGAAGTTGGCAATAATATCCGTACCGCAAATGGCGTTGAATCGCTCCATGTGCGATTACATTTTTGCCCTAGGCATTTTAACCAGATTGCCGGATTGCCGTTTACGTGCTACTGTGAACAGTCTTTCACTTTCTACTGTATGGGATATTTTTGTCGTTGTCGTTGCCGTTGCCGGACAAGTGTGAACGTACATTAAGAATCTTTATTTTTTAAGATTGAACGAATTTGATATCACAAATATTTATACTACCGGAGATATCAATTTGCATGTTGACTTGCAAAACGACTTATCACTTCTATCATTTATCACAAAGAACTGTATTTGAACGCCTCAGACTGCATGGCCTGTATATAGTTATAACAGTGAGCATGCCTGACAGAAGGGGTAATAAAAGGAGGGAACGGAATGTTCACAAGGTTTTTCCTGATTTTTTAAAACATACAAAGATCAGCAGTGGCGGCGGAACCGGGGGGGGGGCTTTGGGGGCTTAGCCCCCCTAATGAAAAAGTGGAGGGGCTAAAGGCATATTTAGCCCCCCCCCCCCAATATTTATAAGGTGCGCTTCAAGAAGTGGTGACAATAATGCACAATATGGGCCTACTAATAATTTCAGGGGTATGCTGTCCATGAAAAAGATACTGGGCACGCTAAGGCCTCTTTATCATCCCCCAACTCAGTCTCCGAGGTCCTCGAAAAGTGGAAGCAGTATGGTCTGTTATTGCGTAATCTTGTTAAGTTATACTGATCGTTTTTCATGTCATGTTTTCGCGAGGTTGAACAACGTATTCTACTACCGTTAGTACACAAGTCTATAGTACGTTTGGGATTTGAGCAGTGGAGCTGCCATATGGTCAGGGGGAGCGGTCGGCCCCTCCCCCTGACGGACTAAAATCGTCTGTCGGCGCCCTTTTTAGGTTTTTAACATACTTAACCCTTGCGCCATTTTTGGCAAAAGACATAATTTAATAGCGTTGTTTAAAGGCCAGGATAACAAAATGCCCAAACAGCCACCAGTAACTGTACTATCTGCACTTTATTCCGATGAAAAGGGTCATCTTCTGTAATGTAGGGATAGGTTTTTGCCGAGACGTATCTTCATGCTTTATACGCACTAATGAATGCTGTCGCTGTGCTAAGTTCATTGCTTCCAAACCAAGCCTGATTTATAAGCTAACAAAATACACAGACTGACATTAAATTAACCCTCCCTGTCAATAACAGATGATGCAAAGGGCGCAACAATAATTGAAGCGCAAACAGACCTCTTGTTGTCGGGGATATTTGTCAACATAGACAATAAAAACAGTTAATAAAGGTACCAAAATATCTTCCACAACATTTTTGAAAATCATTTGAAGAGAACATTCAGGTTAAAATAAAATAAAACTGTCATCATAGTGGTAATGGTTTAAGAGTGTTAATGAGCAGTTTCCATTTTGCTTTTCTTCAAGTGACCATTCTCATGATAAATGGCAATTGTTTGGTGTGTTCTGACACTGCACTATAATCCCATCAAAATGCTTATTTCTGTACTTACGTGACTCAAAAGCCAGAAAATTGCATCGAATAATCCTAGGTTTAGGCTACTTTTATTTAGTATGAATTGGGTATCTAGAGAGCCAAGCAGACCTTTTGTCTTGGATATTTCTTGCTCTTAATAAATGGCTATTTCAGAGTGGTCACAGGATGTAATATATGTCAAGTCATGTTTCTTTGTGTACTTATCTTGATTTCCAGATATCAAAAATGTACACCTTACGGTGATTAATTTCCATAACTTTTTCCCCGTGTAAGATTTGCTTGCTATTTGGCTCTAACAGGTTTAATCTTTATCTTCACAAAGTAGCCCATTATAACATTAGAATCTTAAATCGAGACCTGACAATAACACACAAAATAAAATGACCGCCTTTATACTAGAATGTGAAAGAGAGGGATAGAAACATGGGCGTCCGTAGGTAGGGGCAAGGGGCACTTGCCCTCCCCTGGAAAATAAAAAACCTGAAAAAAACGAAAAAAAAATAAAGAAAAAGACGAAGAAAAATTAACATCAACATTTCTTAACAGTTCACTCAGTGTTTTCCCTATTTATATGCGGTAAACAGGCTTTAGAAATGACATTTCCAGCGATCTGGGAGACATTGTGTGATAAAATTTTCTTGCGCTCCGCGCCAATTCATGGTGGCGCGGAGTTTTCCCCCTTATAGCATTTTGCCTAAAAGAATTTTGTCCCCCCCCCCCGGAATTTTCTTCTGCGGAGGCCCATGGAGAGAAAATTTTAGCATGTTTTGATAGAAAAACTTGCGGAGGAGAAATGGCAAAGTAGTCTTCCACCTGGTTCGGAAAATCAAATGGGAAGTCTGAAAAGCTGTGGTCCCGATCGTGCTGAGGTTCAGGGTATTTACTCCTTCGAAGCGCCCCTGCAAACAATTTTCGCCCCCTCTGACCGAAATCCCTAGCGCCACCACTGGATTTGAGATCGGTATAGAATAGGTTGGTGGTATCCTTGGGAGGAACCACGGGAGGGGGTGTTTGGGGACAAATGGTATGATGTAGGGGAAATATAATTGAGTAATTGACATGTATTAGTGGACAAATGTAACAAGGGGTACAGTAAGTGAATAACACGGCAAACAGAATGAATGAAAGAAAAAGAACATAATTAATTGTTCTTGTATCATCTCAATTTATCTGATATGTATTACCATTTTACATAGGCTGATTTTTTTCTTTTTAGTTGAGAAATTGCAAACATGAGACCCATATTTTAAGGCTGGATACATGCAACATGCCTAGCCCCCCCCCCCCAGATTTTCTCCAGGCCCCACAGATTTTTTGCGTCCTGATAAAGTAATTGAAAAAATGTTTGAACGGAAATAAACTTTGAAGTATTTCCTTCAAAACAGTAAATAAATAAAATATGTAAAAATTAAAAAAGAAAAAAAAAAACATGGATGAATGTGTGTAAAACACATTTTTTGCGCACGTATGGAATCAAGTAATAACTTCAAAATGCCTACTATCACTAAATTAGCTACCGTTTGTGATCTACACTGTCGTTTATTGCATTTCACTTCGAAGATGAGACGAAAGTCTCGACGACCAACTTTAATGTGACTTTGTTAGGTTAAGACCCTTTCTGCCTTTCGGATGGCTGATTGATTTACTGAAAATAAGGCAATAGTACACTGGAGACCACTCACGACCATTCCTATACTTTATCATACACAAAATATGCCGTAAGCACGTAAGGGTAAGGTACTGCCTTCGGATAATTCTTCCCTTCCATCCTTAACAAGTAGGCTTATGTCTGCCTCACTCCTTCCCATGACAAGTGCCACTGTAGGACGATTTTTTTTTCGACAAGTCCTCTTTTTAGTCGTTGGCACTGACGTCCGTGGGATTCGTAAAATGTCCACAAGGTCCGGATTTCATGTGTTTCCCACATGATCCATACTTCTGCTTTGCGGTTCAATTATTTTGAGAGATTTATTCGAAGTATTTTAATTTTGACTACGTAATGTACCGATGAACAAATACTGCACAATTTTGCACATTGTTTCTTTGGTAGTATGAATGTCTCTTTTAAAATCTCTTCAAAAACTAAAAATATTTTGATATTTTTCATGCTCCCAAAAGAAGGAAAATCCTAAAACTGAGGCCTATAATCAGTTCAAAGTTTTGCCAAACATAGCACCATTTTGCATGTAGGAAATCTAACACAGAGACAGTTTCTCAGAGGGGGACAAAACTACCTTTGCTTTTCCTGTTAAAGGGTAAGGTACTGCCTTAGGTAAGCTGAAATCCATTCAGATATTGCCGCATTTACGGCTGGGTACATCCAGTTTAAAACACGTGGGAAGTGCCGTTTCCGGCCATCTGGATGGGTTTTAAAGCCCAAAATTTTCTTGTACGCTCCGCGCCAACTGATGGTGGCGCTCCGCTTAGATTCAAATATTGCCACATTTGCGATCTACGTCCTTCGGAAGTTTACAATTTTTCCCAAGGGGAAGGGAGATACCGGTTCCCTTTAGTCTCATCCCCCAGGCCACAAATCAGAAGTGCCCAGTTTGGGGCTCCCTAAAAAGTGTTTGTATTACCATTTTTCATAGACTGATTTTTTATTCTCATTATTTGAGAAGTCGCAGACATGAGATTGGTATTTCAAGGCTGGGTACATCCAGCTTAAAACACATGGGAAGTGCCGTTTCGGGCCATCTGGATGGGTTTTAAAGCCCAACATTTTCTTGTACGCCGCGCCAACCGATGGTGGCGCTCCGCTTAGATAGTCTTGCCGTGCCTGACCCTCGGAGGTACCAGGCCCCCCACTTGTTACATAGCCCCCCCCCCCCCAAAAAAAAAAAATCCCATCCTGGCTACGCCACTGATTTAATCTATATTCGACTTAGTGTACGGGTTCCAACACCTGGAAAAATATTCAGAATGAGGAACGGATGCCTACGTTCATACAACAATATCGAAGTGTCTAGCCAACCCGGACGAAAATCGGGGTTTCAGTCCTACTTTCCGGCAGCTTAAAATGCAAAGTTAAAAAGAAAAAACAATTTTGACGCAATTCACTGCACTTAACTTACTCTCGGGACCTCCTTATGTTATGGATAGAAAAAGAAGAAATAATTTCACGAAATGCCCGTGTAAATTCAAAGTTTGGAATAATTGTTGTAGATGCCGGCGCTGATTTTCGGGAGAAGACGGGGGCAGAAGAAAGACTCCTTCCCTCTTCCTCCTTCCCCCTCCCTCCTATTTTCACAAAATCTTGAATTCGGACACTCAGGAATTGGGGGAAATTTGGACAGGAATTTGGGGAAAATCGGACAGCCATTTAAGTTTAAAAAAGGCATGATTTTTGCCCCCGAAATCTTAAAAAGATATGCCCGAAAGAGGAAAGAAACGGCAAAGTCGCGGTAAAATTTTCAATTTGGAATCAACAACTTTAATTCCAAAAATTCGCTATGCATTTGGGCAGCGAAAAGCTATTATTCGTGAGAGTTCACAGTCTTCACAACAATGCCCGAATGGTCGAATTTTCAAATCCTTTCAACCATTTGCCCGAAAATAGAAAAGTATCCTGGGAAATCTGTGACTAAAAAGAAGCAGTTATCCTTTAGCCTTTAGCCTGTTTTAAATCTTGTGTAACACAATGCCCGAAATGCCCGATTATTTTAATAATTTCAAATATTTGCCCGAAAACAAGAAAGGAAACAACCGCCATGTTCAAAGTAAAATTTCCGTGGAAAACAAGCATTTGATAACAATATTTGCGACATTTTCAGGTAGCATCCACAATTAATACTGGAGTCTTGCAAGAAATTGCCCGAAATCAAGGACGGCAATCACGGGAGGGGGAAGGGGGATGTCCCCCAATATTTGAGGCACAAAGAAAAACATGTGTCGCCAATTTACTTTTTTGTCATGGCCAGTAGGTATTTTACGATAGATGTGGCATATAGTTTCAATTTCTGAAGTATTTTGTTCTTAAATTACAAAAATTA
Source organism: Holothuria scabra (assembly GCA_037179385.1). Taxonomy (NCBI): domain Eukaryota; kingdom Metazoa; phylum Echinodermata; class Holothuroidea; order Aspidochirotida; family Holothuriidae; genus Holothuria; species Holothuria scabra. The sequence goes on from CM074181.1 coordinate 32,776,635, forward strand.
TTGGGCTCTTATTTTTGCGCTTTTCTCCACAGTTACATTTAGTTTGAACTGTTAAACGCGACTTTCAGATATATTTATAGTAAACAGTTTAATTCAAGGAGCCTATAAGCAGTTCGTGTGGACCAAGGGCGGATGTAAGGAAATTCGTTTTGGGGGAAAAACTCAACTTGAGACCAAGACGTCTCAAATAGTATCGGGGGATGTCGTGCAAAAATATTTCTTGGAGGGCGGGGGCATGAGAAGTGGTGACTGACTGCCCGAAAGACTATCTAAGCGGAGCGCCACCATCAGTTGGCGCGGAGCGCACAGAAAATTTTAAAAAATCGCGACCTCTCGGATAGCCGGAAATTGCATATGCCAGGCTTGTGAGCAGAATTTAAGCAGTCGTTATTTTGAGCTTTCCTTTGCAATAAAACTTTCATTTTAATAAAAAGAAAATCAAATTGCAAAATGATCAGAAAATTACCAGATAAAATGTTCTTGCTCCTTTACAAGACGATGTGACATTTTATCATTTTCTTTGTCGTAAAGTAAAATCTCCAATAAAAACAGACTAGAACCAAATTTTTGTTTAATATGTTACAGACCAATGTATTCTAAGCACCCTGGTGTAGTTTTTATTCATTTCTCATGTTCGGTTCCCGAGATATTAGCAACTGAAGTTGACACATTTTCTACAGAAGGTAAACTTGAACCAATCAGGTGCTGTGTCATGTACTCATATTGATGGTCAATGTTTTGTTTTTTTTTTATTTATTTTTGATCCTGCTGTTTGATCTTGAATTGATTAGGGATACTATCTTTTCCTTAAGGCAAATTAAGTTTTTAAACTTCCATTGCTCCGGGATGCACTCATGGTTACAACATATCACATTTAAATTGTGTAAATATTGTGTTAAATTTTAGAGAAAAGCAACTAAACATGTCCATCAATGTGAATACATGACATCACGTCTACTTGATGTTGCAAGTTCACTCTTTGTGGAAAATATGTTCTTCAATTCTAATATCTCGAGAACCAAACGTGGGAAATGAGTAAAAATTTCCCAGTAAGCTATGCCTAGAATATGTTTCTCTTCAAAATATCAAACATAAATTTGTTCTGGACTTTTTTTTCAAGGAGCTGCACACCGTTGGAAATAAATTGAAGTCATAACTTTTCGAATCATATTAACTCATATGACCAGCGGTCGAATGAGGATGTAAACCTGAACCGGTCACACAGAAGCATTGGTAGCAATACCAGCACCAATAACAGTACTGATTCAGTAATGCTATTGGTGCTGGTAGTGCTATCAACGCTTCTGGGCGGCCGGTACCGAGCTAAAATTTTGATACAATTACGAACTATATCCTTGACAATTACGTATTAGTTTATACTTTGTAAATAATATATGACATTTGTATGGGAGAGAAGGCTGGGATATTTTGCCCAGATTTAGGAAAAGGCTACTTTTTATTCATGTCATATCGAATAACGTTATTTTTGGAAAATTGAAGACCATGCTTTGGAAATGTTTGGGGACAAGTGCCCCCCCCCCCCCGTGCCCCTATGGCGAGCCGCTAATGGTGCGGACGCTACTTCTACCAAACCAGCATAAATAGATAACTTAAAAGTTCTCTTTTTGTTGGTGTTTGGAATATTGCTTTCTTTTTTAAGAAGAAAATATTAAGTGAATAAATGATAAGTCCAGGGTAGAGGAAAGGTATTAACCCCGAAAACCTGTCTCTTGGTTTTCAACCCAAGTATGGTTTTTAGTGGAAAACAAACTTCTTAATAGCTGAATAATCAAAAGTCAAAAAGTGCGCCCTGAGGAATGAGGATAGCTGACATTTTTAAACATGCACAGAGAGTCGCTGATTACACATTATGGACTTTCGTGTCCCTCAGGATAATTTTAGAAATACTGTAACAGGGTCCTCACAATGAAGAGCTCAAGACAGGTTTGGGAGGAACTAGGAATAAGTTAGTGGAAAATTTAAATTGTCTGGTACTAAAACTGCAGGACGTTTCTTCCCTTTCTTTATCAGGTCCAAATATTTTCAGTATTTCTCAAGTAAAACCGCAAATATTTCGACGCGCTTCGCGCATTTAAACCAGTTTCTTTCCGGACATTGTTTTGGAAAACCGGTACTACTGGCACAGCTTCGGGTTGCTGGACCGGCCTAAATGGAATAGAGTTACACGTCGCCCTCCCCCCTTGTCGTGTGTCCTTTCATGACCTCTTTTACTATATTTCGCAGGAATTGCTCGCAGGAATCACAGTCGAAGGTGAAAAAACTATATACCTTACCAGCTTTAACTTTTAGCAGTAAACTTTTGCAGTCAAAGCCAGGGAAATACCCAAGGTTAATTCCCGTACAACGACACTTGATTTTTTGCGAATCAGCCTCATTGAGTACTAGACTAGCTTACCAGCATACCATTTTAATGTGACAAGTGGGAAACTTAATTTTATGCTCGTACTCGTACCACAAATATCTTTCAAAATTTACCTTTTCTCAATGCTTAATCATGAAAAAAGTAGTTCAATGTAAGAACACTATTGATAACCATCTGGTATTAAAGACTGACTCTGCCATTCAATTTCCTGCTCAAAGCCCCATGTGTATTGTAAAAAGAAGTGGAAATTCTCACAAGAGAAAATTTTTCTCAAGCTTCGCGCGCAGGTGCACACCATGAGTGGCATCGACACACTGGGCTATCCATGATAGCTTGAAATGTCATGCAATTTTTGCTAACAGTGATTTCAACATGGTGTCAGTACTAAACACAACAAACATAACTTTTTGTCGACGATATCTCTCTTTCATATCAAATCTAGGCCCTGGTTACCCGCCTGAAGTTTTTCGTGAAAATCCCTAATATCCCTCCCCTAATATTTGAAACAGATCGCAGCCCTTGCCCGCAATGGTAAAATATACGATCGAAGGTTGAAAACTGCTGGGAAGTTTTCAATTGCCAAATTAATTCAACGAACAGACGGGAGGGTGTTTAACTGAAGTGCCCAATAGTTTGCCATTTAACCTGCCCACAGAGCCAAATTCGGGAAATGGTTATAAAAATCAGGTAACTTGTTTTACAGTACTATTGTGATGCAGTGTGATAGTGTCTTTCCGTAAGTCTGCCTGAAAATTCATTTAAAACCGCCTTGTAACATGACATTTTTCTTCAAAAGGTTAACTAATAGTAGTGAACTCTTTTATATATGGATTCGGACAGTCACACAATTTCATCAATTCCATGTAGTATTTACCCAAGAGTCGCAATAGGGTACGGTACAACACATTAGCATGTTTCAATTTCGTTTTATAGTTTCCCCGCGACAATATACAAGACCATTTTTCCAATGGTAGTGGTACATTTTATTCGGTTCTCTCCGCGCCTACTAATGGTGGCGCTCTGCTTGGATGGTCTTCCTAGCATAATTTTAGTTTCAATTGACCATTTTTTTTTTTTTTTGCAAACGGTTACTCAAAATGAGTGACTGCTTAGATCCCCCTTAAGCCTGAGAAATGTCAGTTTCGACTGTCTGAGGAAGAAGCCGATTTTTGAAAAATTTTTTGGTATGCTCTGCGCCAAAAAAAAGATAGCGATCCTGTTAGTCTGTCTGGCTGAATTTTAGTTTGAAGTGAATGTTTATCTGCAATTGAAAATTCAAGATAGCGACTGCTTAGATCCCCCTCATAAGCCTGGGAAATGCCATTTTCGACAGTCGGATGGGTACGAATTTTCAAAATTTTTGTACGCTCCGCGCCAACCAAGGGTGGCGCCCCGCTTAGATAATGTTCCGGGTAGAATTGCATTTTTGGGGCAAAAACTTTCTGCCCCAAACTGAAATGCTCCAGTACGCCTATGATCCTGACGATTTGGAGGATGTTCGCATGTGCATATGTAGAACAAAAGGGGTGTTATTTGGATGGAGACAGAACGCTTTGAAATAATACACGTCCAATCAGTAATCTGTCTTTTCTATCGTTATTTGCATTTCCATCACGTATGTACGGGATTAGTGAGAAAACACAAAAGGTAGCGGTAACTAATTATAAGTCTCATTGACTTACACACTAATGAGGCTACTTCTGTGCCCTTCAGCTCCCAGTAGTAGTTTTCAAGCGGGACATACCACCTATCTGATCAAAGTTCACGATGAGAGCTTTCATGGCACACCCAAATTTCTATACCATGACTATTAAAATTTAGAGCTAGGCGAACCTTGAATGATAGTTATGCATTTCTCTGCGTGATAGCTAGTCAGAGACGTCATTTCACAGAGAAGTGTGATACAAAAAAAAAATGACACTAAAATTTGTCAAATTGTCTTGAATTTTGCAGTCTGTACTTCAGCTCATTGTCTACAAAATCCAAATGAGAACTCATTTATATTTTATGAGTAGCACTTTCAGAAACAGCATCCCATACATTTTTAAGGCATTTCATCTGTCAGTAAAAATTATTTTCCCAGGTACCAGTATTGGAGTGAGTGGTTCGCTACCAAAAGACATTTGTCGTCTGCTACGGACCGACAGGTTTTCTGCACTGTCACCGCATTGCCAGTCGTAGAGAAAATAAAAGTAAAATTCGGTCTTTTGAAGCTCGGAGACGCGTTGGAAAAAATTAACTAGGCTGTATGTCGAAATCTCAACAAGAATTTATTGTGGAACCTTGAGGAAACTTCTAATCTTGTAAAAAAAAGTAGACATTTGCCACTACATATTATTTGCATGTCATGCCTTGAATGCCTTTTTGAATTTTTTGACTTGATGTACACTTTAAAGTATACTTTAAGTAAAAAAAAATCAAAAATATATATTAAAGAGCATGAAAGTTTGCTTTAACAGTCCAACTCCCATCCCTATAGGACATTCCTGATCTGAGATATAAAATGTTGAAGTTTATTCACTCAACTTAAAATGATATACCTCGAAATAATTTTTGATGTAATTGTTGTACAACTCAAATTACAATCTTTGTATTTCTTTGTTTTTCTGAAAGTTACTGCACCTTGTACCAAGTTGTGATAGCACTCTTACTTTAATGGGGTGATGTAATTAATTAAACCCTCTCTGTGCAACAGCTGTGCAAGCAAACAGGAAGTGTACAAGGTCATAAAAAAATTGAATTTTGAAGGAAAACAAAGCAGGTTCTGTGAGTTGTACAAGAGGGTCACGAATTATTGCGCAATGGACAAATTTGCTTTAATTGAATAAACTTCAACATTTTATATTGCATTTCAGGAATGTCCTATGACTAGATGAAAGTTGGACTGTTAAAATTCATTTTTCATGCTCTTCATTAAATATTTTTTTAATTTCTTGACTTGAGGTACACTTTAAGGGAGGAGCCAATTGAATTCATTTATTTCAGTTAAGCAGTCTTTTCGAGTTTCATTGCACGTGCTCTTAAACTGTTGGTGGTACATATGCCCAAAAAGTAAACGGCGGCATCACTGTTGCGATAAAATGTTCTTGATAAATCAACAAGATTACAAACATTCGTACACTCACTCGGGTGAGTCTGTTAAACAGTGTGCATCGCCCCAATCAGAAAGGCATACCTATCAAAGTATTGTTCTGAATGAGCCATTTATCCAAGGATTAGTCGACTTGAATGAGATGGTGTTCAAGGAATGATATTGAAGCAGGGCCGGATGCAAAGGAAGGAAATAAATACCTTTGAGTCAATTATATAGCTTATCTTCATTCGATGTTGTGTCTCCATTCAAGTGACAGCTCCCTGGCCGTACCAAAACGAATTACTGAAATCATTTCCAGGGAAGAACATATGTCAAAGGCTTTAAATTTTTACTTCAAATTCAAATTTGCTTGTTATTTATCTTCAGTCGGATAAGACCCTTTATTGGCTTTTGTTCTGTACAATAATTTGAGGTCCGCGCCGAAAAATACTTAAAACTGTGGAATTTATTTTGAAGAAAAACTTAATAAATTTTGAAATAATTTTGACTATTGTAAGGACCATTAAAAATTTGGGGTGTCTATTGAAGAATTTATCCTTCATATGCGCAAAATGAAAAACGTTTTGTACTCAACAGCTGGAATTCTGTAGGGTTTATGCATGTAACCGTTTTAGGTTTACGTACTAGGATCTCAAGACGAGACTAGACGTTTGCCAATTTTTTTTCCTTTTTTTTTTGAACGAAGATTTGAAAATGAAGAGCTTGTTAAATTGCAGAAATTTTGGGATTAAATATAAGAAAATTTGTTTTTGGGCAAGGTTAAAATGAAAACTTTGGGTTCTTTATTTACTGATATATGAGCAAAATTAGGTAGAATTTCGGGGATGATTCGAAGAGTTGGCTTTGTTTATTTGTGTACTGAGCGCTGAGTATCCATCGAAATTGGAAAATGGGGAAAATTGTAATTTTATGACAGATTTGGGGGGTTTTGTGGAAGAATCCGACCTTCTTATAAGAAAAATCATGTAGGGGTGATCTGTAGTTTTGTTGGGGTTACTGAATATCATCAGGCAGATTAAGGCCCTCGGACCAATTTGGAAAATTTTCCCGCGGAAAAGTTTTGACTTCCCATATATTTGAAGTTTTGTATTTTATATATTGAAAAAGGCGCCCGGGAGCATTTCATTTTGGGAGGGGCAGGATTTTTTCCGAAAAATGTAATCTTGCCCGAAAGAGCACACAGATATTTTTGAAAAATTGAGAGCCCCAAATAACAAGAAAAGACATTTTCCGGACTGGTAACTAGTTACAAAGTAGTCATTAATTTGAGCTTTCTTTCGCAATAAAATTTTCACTTAGTATAACACTGCCCCGAAAAGAAGAATAATATGCAAGCATGCATTGTTCTGATAAGTAATCTGTGCGGCCAAAATACTAAATAAAAATACTATATACAGTAAGCGGAGCGGCACCATGAGTTGGCACGGAACGTACAGAAAATTGCTAAAAGAAATCTAATACCTCAGACGGCCGCAAATGGCATTCCCTTGACTTGTAACTAGTAATGAAGCCATCGTTATTTTGAGCTTTCCTTGAAATGAACGTTTAACTTTACAAAAAAGGTCAACTTGCTATTTAAGTGATCAGGAAATTACCAGATTATAGGTACTGCATGCTAGAATTACATGTAATGGTCTTGTCCCTTTTTTGGAGGGGTCAATCCAACGGAATTGAAAACTACTAATGTGTTTGACTCTACTAAGAATCTTCGTTGTATTCAATTTGCAAAATCCACTAAATAGATGAAATTTTCTACGTGACTAACGGAACTCCAGACTATGAATGATTTTACATCCAACTTATTTGAAAATATGTCACATTACAAGGTGGCTTTAAATGAAATTTCAGTCAGACTGATGGGGAGACATTCTTACGTTACTGTCTATCATTATAGCTCAAAACGGCCTGGCCAATTTTCATTCCTGTTGCTAAAATTCGGCTGTCCGGGCAGGCCAGATGGCAAACCGTCAGGCACTGCATGTACATGAACAACTACTCGCCCGTTTTTGCACGGAAAATTCGGAACTGTGAGTGTCTTAGAAGAATATGGTGCTCAAGTGAACAAAATCAAGAAGATCGTGTGGGTGACTGAAGTTATCAGGCCCACATCTTTTATCGGCCTGTAGATGAAAGCTCCCCGACGAAATTTTATCTTCGCAACAACAGGGGGAGGGCAGTTTTCCGAGACAGGGACATGACCTTGGAGTAGAGCTAGTAAGAAGTAATCAAAACCGATTCAGGTATGCATTAAAATAGCGGCGCAAAAGAAAAAAGTGATAAAAAAAGTTCATGATCATCCATCCAGGAACCTCAGTCCTTTACGTTTTTCACAGTTTTTACTCCTCCCCGAAAAAATGCCGTCCCTTCCCGACGGGGGATGAGATAGGACAAAGAACATGGAACGAGGTATAACAGAGTTAAGAAGAAGTGATTGAAAGTCGATTTCAATATGCATTAAAATAACTTTATAAAACAAAAAATATGTTCAAAATCACTCACTCAGTACTTTCAGTTCTTTTAGGATTTTTTATCAATCTTTTACTACTTTTGGGGCCTTCCATACGAAACCGCGGACCTTCCCCGATGGAGGGGCAGTGCTCCCGACGGGGGGCCATGGCCCCGTCTCCCTCCCCGCTGGCACCACCCCTGGGTTTGCTCTTATCTAAAAAAAAATTCGCTGGGTGTTTTTCTCCACAATTACATTTGGTCAAATTTTTAAGGCAAGTTTTAGATATGTTGATTTCATAAAATTATAGTTTTCGCATACAACCTCTTTAGTCTCTGCGCCAGGGTGTTACTCTACCGAACTATACACTACTAAACCGATAAAGTTCTCTTTACGCTGATGTTTAAAATGTCCCTTATTCGGATAGTGACGACGGATGCAACATCATGTTGTGTAGAAAAAGGTGTCTCAGTGATAACTCGAGAGTAGTGAAAACTAATGATTATCAGTACATATGGACTTGCATGCCCCTCAGGATAATTTTGTGAACAATATTATATTTTTTGCATTTGTACAAGGATGAGCTCAAGGTAATTTCGGAATTGACTAGCAATAAGTTAGTTTGGAAAATTGGAATATCCTGGTAGCAGAACTGGGAACGTTGTTCCATTTCATTAATATGAGCCAAATATCTGGAGCAAAACTAAGCGGGACCTAAACGTATGTAATAAATACGGTTAGAGAGGGACCTTTCCTGGTATTTAGACTTAACGTAAGTATGAAAACATGTTGAATTTTGGATGTACCAATAGAATCGCTTTTCGGCCTTTTTGCCAAAGATCATGTGAAGTATCTGTTCTTTCAGTTTGAAGTTTGGTGTTCCCGGGGGGGGGGGTCAATTTAGTTAGTAAGATGGAGTTTTACGGCCCAGTTTCCAACCTATTGCTTCAAGTCGAGCCGGCCACGGCCTTTTCCCAGTTGTGGCTCACTGGCTTGTGTTCCCGACTCCATTGCTTATGCGGAGCATCACTACAACAGCAGTAGGTTCCATTTTTAGAGTCATTGGTAAGAATCGACCTGGTCATCGAACCCGGGCCTTCAGCGTGAGAGGCAGATGCTCTACCGTTAGACCAAACACACGCTTTGGGGTCAAGGTGGACCATAGTGGACCATAAGATGGACCATAGGGTCCATTTTGTAAAATATTGCAAAGGGTTTAATTTTTCCTCCGATTAACGTCACAAAGACGATAACGTTGCTTGGTCAATGATCTGTCAATGGTATTCTGGAATTTTGGGCCTGGCCATGTAGGTTAGATTAGGTTTGGTTAGGTTAGATAGAGTTAAACGGCCCAGTTTCAAACGTATTTGTTCAAGTCGAGCCGACCAAGGCCTTTTCCAGTTGTGGCTCCCTGGCTTGTTTTCCCTACTCCATTGGTTATGCTAAGCACCAAGCTTAATGATAGTAGGTTCCCTTTTAAAGTCTTCGGTATGACCCGGCCAGGACTGAAACTCCTGGCCTGGCCATGTATGCCCTAAGGTCCATGTTATGAAAATCTGCAAAATGCTTTTTAAAAATTCTGGTGTTGTACCATATGAAAGGGTCATCTCGATACTCAGTTTGTGTTTGCTTCATAGTGTTCAGGAATATGGTATTCAAGGTCCGACATGGGTCAAGTGGTCAGAGTGGAGGGCCTTTCTTCATGGATGATGTTCAGTCAGTAAGTGGTGTTTTATTTTTTTTATTTTGACTTTTTTGGTCATTTGTTTGGGTCCAGAGATCCATGTGGGCTCTATGAACCTCGCTATATGAAATTTAGCGACACTTTCCTGCAAATCCCTTTATGTAATATATTATCCCAGTGATATGTAGTGAGAAATTCGCGAATTTAGTGGAACGTTCACGGTGTTAATAATTTCCATTCCTTTATTTTTATCAGAAAACATTTGGTCGCAATGGATTATTGTAATCCAAGACGACAGTGTATGCCATTGAAGTATCACACAGTGGCAAACATTCATTGTATTTTAACCAGACAACGTTCAGAAGTGGAGAACATTTTTGCAGCTGGCTAAACGCGTAAAATTGTATTTACAGAACCAATTTAAGCACTTAATTCTCATTCCAAACAACAATTTTTGGAGTTATCTAATCTAATCTCGGTTAGCACAGCTCTTTTTTTTGAAAGCAAATTCCAACAAATGCAAAGTACTAGCTGTAGCTCATATTACACAGCGTATAATGTACAAAAAGTGTTTTGATTACCAGTGGCGCAGCTGGGATTTTTCGTGGGGGGGGGGGGGAGGGGTGGTTATGAGGGAGCTGGATACTTTTGTAGGGGGCTGGAGTTTACTATCTAAGCGTAGCGCCACCATCAGTTGGCGCGGAGCGTACAAAGAAGAGTTTGGATTTTTACACCTCCCAGATGGCTGGAAATGGCATTTACCAGATTAAAATGTGATTAAATTCTGGTGAGAAAAATTTATCATTTTCTCACATTCAAACACACTTTTGAGATATTGATTACTTGAAAGAATTTGGATATTCGACAATTTCGGGAATTAAGTTGTGACTATCTGTGAAGTAAAAGTCACGAACAACAGCTTTTTGCGCTGCCGGAAGGTGTAGCGATTTTTTGGAATCTTGACTTGGTTTTTCATGGAAATTTAATTGCGACTTTATGACGTTTCTTTCCTTTTTCTGGGCATATCTTTTTAAGATTTCGGCCACATTTTTAATTCAAAATAAAACGGCTGTCCGAATTTCTTTCCAAATTCCTGCCCTAATTTAGAACTTGCCGAAATATTACGCCACTGGGTAAGTCCACTCCACCCAAGGGCTAAGTGAGGTCCTGTGAGGTAATAGTGGTAAGGTTGCGACCCTTGAGACTGCATTGACCCAACGTGGGTTTGGATTTTGCACTGGCCACTGACTAGTAGCAATGGCCGTGCCAAGGGCAAATGCCTCCCAACCTTATTTGACTCAAATATTCCACCCACTACACCATGTATGATTTTGAAACAAATTTGTACATCCCAATTAAGGAATTGAATAAAAAAAAACCTACAGGAGATAGACACAGGCCAGATTCTAGGAGCACAGTTTAATTCACACCAAGGTAGCCAATTTCAGCCACTCCAAATCTGCTAGAAAATCATACATCCAGAAACCCGACGATTAAAAAGTCAAGACATTCCGAAGATATGAAACTAGTCACAGTCTACCTGAATTTATTCCGAAATTCAGAGTGGGCCACAATTGCAGGATACCCTGCAACTGCGTGGATTTATCGCTAGTGTATCTATGTCATAGTAGCCGGGTAGCCCGGACTGATATCATCGGCCAGCACGAATATAATATTTTGCCCAGGTCGCCAGTGGGGGATGCTGGGGGGAGTCAGCCCCAAGTCCCCCTCCCCACCGTAGCTACGCCACCGTTGATTACACAGTGGGTGACCGTGGGTCTTGCATATTCACTCTGAAGCAATGGTCTGAGCTTGTCCTAATAAGGATGAGATATAGACTGTTGTGAAAGGGGCTGAAATAAGTTAGTCCGGGGGCTGAGAAAATATTTGAAAGAGGGGTTTTCCCCCACCTTGGCAGATTTGTCTGATTAGAATAATATAAAGTGTCATTCTGCTGGTCAGCTGTAACGACCAACATGAACCAATGAGCAAGGCGGTGATGTTGATCTAGTTAGGGAGTCGTAGGCCTATGTACAACACACTAACACACACACATTTTAGTATAATGTAACTTTAGTAAGGATAATTCATCTGTTCCTGCACACTGATTATATGAACTTTACGCGTCTGGTCTTGAAAAAAATTGTGTTGTCAGAAAGAATAAAGATTTTAAAAAGTGGAAGAAGTGTAGAGAAGACATCATTTTCAAAAGGAGACAGAGGCTTTCCCTCTACACTAGTGCAGCAGGAATACCTGTCCCCTTTTGGAAATCCTGTCTTATTTGTTAGTCGCAATTCCTTCTGACAAATTAAAGTTTTTACCAAGACCAGATGCATGAATTTGTTGGCGAAGTTAGTTTGCTGTTGAATTAAATTGGCAATTGAAAACGTCCCAGCAGTTTAAGCTTCCCCGAATATTTCATCATTTCCAGCATTTTTTCAAGGCAGTGACGGAGCTTCGATATGGTCAAGGGAGCGCCCTCCCCCTTCCCCCCCCCCCCCCGACGGACCTAAATCGTCTGTCGGCGCCCTTTTTAGGTTTTTTAACATAAGGCTTTACTCTTGCACCATTATTGGCAGAAAACTTTGTTTTAAGGCCCAGATAACAGAATGCTCAAAAAGCCACCAGTTACTGTACTATCTGCACTTTATTCTGATGAAAATGGTTATCTTCTGTAACATAGGGACAGGTTTTGCCGAAACGTTTCTTCATGCTTTAAACGTACTAATGTCTAATGAATGTTGTCGCTGTGCTAAGTTTATTGCTTCCACACCAAGCGTGATATAAACTTACAAAATATACCAACTGAAATGAAATTCACTATCCCGACCAAAAAACATGTTGCAAATCGCGCAACAATAATTGTAGCGCAAATAGCCCTCTTGTTGAAGAGAACACTCAGGTTAAATTAAATTAAACTGTTATCATTGTAGTAATGGTTTAAGAGTTTTAATTAGCGGTTTCCATTTTGCTTTTCTTCAAGTGACCATTCTCATGATAAATGGCTACTTCGGACACTGCATGAAAATGCTTATTTCTGTACTTTGGTGGTCTCAAAAGCCAGAAAATTGCAGCTAATAAGCCTAGGTTAAGACTACTTTTATTTATTATGAATTCAGTATCTAGAGCAGCCCCCCCCCCCCAAGTGGGGGGGGGGGGCTTTTACGGTCTCGCCCCCGCCCCCCCCCCCCCCTCGTCACATTAACAATAACAAATACACTTAATGTTTATCTAAGAGAATATTCAAGGGGCTATTTCAGGCGGATCCTTTCCCGCACAACACAAATTCAAATATACGGACCGCGTATGATATTAAGCCCGGGTGAAAAGTCTATCTAATACTTTCCTGCTTTTGCTTTCGCCATAACCTGTAATAGGGAGCTGCAACTCCCTGACCTGACCTCAACAACAGGATTTGAATAATGTGAACAGCAGTCGGCCAGTACGCCTATGTCATGGCGTTATGAGGGTTACCGACTGAACTATGTACGCACAGTCGCACGTCACCCTATGCGTGCAATGTACCATGGTGGTTGTGAACTGTCGGTACGTTAGTCTTGTCTCAGTTTCCAACCGTGGTTCATTACTGTATAGAGCAGAGGTGCTCAAACTTTTGGACCAAATCATGGTGCTGTGGGCATCTGCGTGGCCCCAGTGGAGCAGGTATAGGCTATATTAGGTGGCGCCTTATCGTCCCCCCCCCCCCCCGAGCCCACATCTTTCCCCGTTAGATTGACCAATGTTCCCAGACCCACATGCACACCCCTAGTATAGAAGGACAGCGATCAAAAACAATCATATCGGAGAAATACAAAACACAAACTTTCAAGTATGTTTTCAGTGTTAATTATAATGCAACATGAAAGAATCTAAGCCCTGGTGTAGTTGTTGATGCTGACCACGGAGAATGGGGCCATACGTTGATTTTGATTTCTGTTTCAGTTAATCGGGCTGCTCAAATACATAGCATCCTTGTGAATTTCGATGAAACTTGTAAAGCCTAGGTAGCCAGTATTTCATGCATTGCCATCCTCCCTTGAAGTTCAGAAGGGATTTTTGCCGGTCAATGAAGTTCCTCGAATTTATACTCATCATAATCTTACGTAGTTAGGTAGTCAAATAGTTTGTAGGATGCCCTTACCAGCTCATTTTTCGACGATTGATTTCTTTACATTACCATTTCATCCAATGGTAGTGGTTCATCTTATCTGGTAATTTTCTGACCATTTTATAACTTACTCATTTTTTTATTAAAGTAAATAAAAAATATTAAATAAATAAAAAATATGGGCGCGCTTGGCGCACCGCAAAATGCAGTATAGAATGCATCATTCCTCGCTAATAATTCAGTTTGGTAAACTTTTCCGAGCTCTGTAAAAGACAAAATCGGATATTACCAGATGTGACGCCACATCATCAAGAGATACCGGCAGCTATGTTGCAGTCAAATACAGTGCGGTTTCCCGACTTTTCTTTCATAAAATTCCTAATTCTTCCTAAAAAAGGTTCCCATTTGTTATTAGTTTTAAAAAGGCAATTTTTTCCGCGCACTCCGCGCGCCCTAACCTGCAACCGTTTATACAGTAAGTGGTAGCTCATAAAGCAGTCAGTAGTAAACTTTTTCGAGCCGTTGCAGTGCCGTTTCCCTAAAATTTTCTGCAATAAAGGCTTTTAGGGGTGGCGCCAGGATTTGCCCGACAGGGGGGCCAGCTTTTCAAAGCCCCGACAAAAGAGATGAGTTAGTCCCGGTGGGACGTGACTTGGTAGAATTTGAGGGGGCCGAAATTTTTGGTTTTCTTTTTAACAAATACATAAAAATCTGGAGTTTATTTTGAAGAAAAAGTTTAAAATTTTAAAAAGAAATGTGGCTTTTGTAAAGACCATTAAAAGGTTGGGGTGTTTATTGAAGAAGAATGTGGCCTTCATATGGGAAACATCAAAAACTATACATAGGCGACAGCTGAAATTCTTTTGGGTTACATATTTAATCGTACCAGGCCTACGTAATAAGGCTTCAAGACACGACTCAAAGTTCGCTCGGAAAGTTTTTCCCTTTTATGAACAAAGGTTTGAAAATTAAGAGCTTATTTTATTGGAGAAATTTTGGTATTTAATGAAAGAAAATCAGGTTTTCCGGTAAGATTATAATGAAAGAGTTGGGTATTTTTCTAAGTGATATGCCTTTCAAGAGCAAAATTAGGTAGAATGTTGGGTGATTGACAGAGACGGCTGTGGTTATTTGTTGTACGGACTATACGTCGAAATTTGAAAATTTTGCCACTTTTATACTGCCAATTATACTGGAGAAAATTGTACTTTTATGACAGATTTTGGAGTTTTATGGAAGACTCGTACCTTCTAAATGAGAATAATCAAGTAGGGGTGATTTGTAGTTTGTTAGGGTTTACCGAATATCATCATGTAGATAAAGGCCCTCGGACCATATTGGAAAATTTTCCCGAGGAAAAAGTTTGGCTTCCCATATGTTTGAAGTTTTATATTTTATATATTGGCATAGGGGTACGGGAACGTTTCAGTTTAGGAGGGGCACAATTGTCTTTTTTGTCCGAAAATTTTAATCCTGCTCGAAAGTCTATCTAAGTGGAACGCACAGAAATTTTTGAAAATTGAGAACTCCGAAACAGCAGGAAATGACAATTCCCGGCCCCATAACTAGAAACAAAGCAGTCACTATTTCGAGCGTTCTTTCGCAATAAAATTTTCTCTTCATAATACTGCCTCAATACAAAAAATAATTGTGCAAGCGTGCATTGTTCTGTTCAATAATCTGATCGACCAAAACACTTTCTAAGCGGAGCGCCACCACCAGTTGGCGCGGAGCGTACAGAAAATTGTTAAAAAATCTGACCCCTCAGACAGGCGGAAATGGCATTTCCCAGGCTTGTAACTAGAAATGAAGAAGTCGTAATTTTAAGCTTTCCTTTGAAATGAAAGATTCACTTCAATCGAAAAAACCCAACTTGCTAAGTGATCAGAAAATTACCAGATAAAAGGTACTGCTACAATTAGATGTAATGGTCTTGCATCTTTACGGGGGAACTATGCAACGGAATTGAAAACGTGACATACTAATGTTTTTGACTCTGTGAAGAATATAATTCGTTGTGTTCAATCGCAAGGTCCACCGTGAATAGATGAAATTTTCTACGTGACTGCCCGAACTCCAGACAATGATTTTACTTTACAAGGTGGCTGTAAATGAATTTTCAGTCAGACTTGTGGAGAGACGTCCCCCTCCCCCACCAAACTACTTTTTATCATTATGTGTAGCTGAAAACATGGCTAATTTTCATTACCGTTGCTAGAATTAGGCTGTCGAGGCAGGCCAGATGGCAAACCATTGGGTACTACATGAATGTGAACAACCTCTCGTCCGATTTTGTAAGGAAAATTCAGAATTGTGAGTTTCCTTGGAGAATCTGATCCTCTAGTAAGCAAAATAAAGAAGATCGTCCGGGTGACTGTTTATCAGGCCCATATTTTTTATCGTGTGCCTGTAGATGAAAGCTCTCCGACGAAACTGGATTTTCTCATCAACAGGGGAGTGCAGCCTTCGCCGACGGGGGCATGACCTTAAGCGCACGGACTGAAAATGGGATGAGGCGGTGTTAATCACTCCCGCCTCCCGAAAAAATGTCGTCCTTCCAAGACCGGAGGAGATAGGACAAAGTAAATGGAGTTAGTTACAACAGAGCTACAAAGAAGTGATTGAAAATCGATCCCTATATGTATTGAAATGGCATTACAAAACAAAAAATGTGTTCAAGATCTCCCATCCAGTAACTTCAGTCCTGGTAGGTATTTTTTATTATTTTTTTTATTTTTTAGGTCTCCCCGACGAAACCGGCGGCCGTCCCCGACGGGGAGGGGGGGGCATGGCCCCCTGGCCCTCCTGCTGGCGCCACCCCCTGAAGGCTTTTAATTATTTGTCTTTCGCCAAGAAACCTCATTCAGCACTCCTTAGATAACATTATGTAACAACAACGATCTTCAGTCGAAATGCTATCTCAAATATATGCAAACAGGAAACGCAGATTCTTCGATGGTCTCCCAAATATTCAAATATTCTTACAGGAAACCTTGAATCTAAATTATTTCTTGCAATACAACCTCCGTATTTACAAATGTGTGAAAGGATCCAAATTTTCGACTTGAGCAGTACAATAGTGTTCAAACTTTAGTAAAGATCAAATTTTGTTTTTAATTAAAAAAAAAAAACGTTCTTGTCCGAAGGAAAAAGCGAAAAGTTTAGCATCAGTGTTCAACGTTTCCAAATTTTTGAATGGGTTGCCAACCTACTTAAAGTTGTAATTCATAAGCCAATGGCTTCTCCCACATTCGTCGCCGCTTATCGTCGCAAAACAACTGCCCTTTAAGACCTGATTATAATGGGGTAGGGGAAGGTACATGGTCCAAAATTGCCCCCCCCCCTTTTATATTGTTTCCTACGCCACTGAAATATTCAGACAGAGAATCACCGTACGTCCCTATTACCCGCTTTCTCTAAGTTCAGCCTCCCCTTTTTGAAATGTCTGGATCCGCGCCTGTATAGAGCCAAGCAAACCTTTCTCTTGCTATTCCTTTCAATGTACTTAATTAATAGCTATTTCAGAGTGGTCACATGATGTAAATTATATATACGTCAAATAGTGTTTCTTCGTGTACTTATCTTGATTTCCAGATGTCAAAAATGTATGATACCGAACGGTATCCATGACTTATTTTCCCCCTGTAAGATTGTTTGCTACTCAGCCCTAGCAGGTGCAATCATAATCGTCACAAAGT
Organism: Holothuria scabra; assembly: GCA_037179385.1. Taxonomy (NCBI): domain Eukaryota; kingdom Metazoa; phylum Echinodermata; class Holothuroidea; order Aspidochirotida; family Holothuriidae; genus Holothuria; species Holothuria scabra. The sequence goes on from CM074181.1 coordinate 32,794,048, forward strand.
AGCCCATTATTACATTAAAATCTTCAATCGAGGCCTGACAATAACACAAAATATTACAACCGCCTTCATACTAGAATGTGAAAGAGAGGTATAGAAACATGGACGTCAGCAGGTAGGGGCAAGGGGGAACTAGCCCTCTCCTGGAAAATAAAAAAACTGAAAAAAGGAAGAAAACATAAAGTAAAAAACGAAGAAAAATTTAAGTCAACATTTAATAACAGTTCACTCAGTTTCATAAATAGGCATAAATAGGCTTAGAAATGCCATTCCCAGCGACCTGAGAGGTATTTGTGGCCAAAATAATTTTCTTGCGCTCCGCGCCAACTCATTTTCGAGAGGAGATTTTCTCCCCTAAAAGAATTTTGTCCCCCACCCCGAATTTTCTTCTGCGGAGGCCCATGGCTAGAAAATTTAAACATATTTTGATAGAAAAACTTGCTGAGGAGAAATTGCAAAGAAGTCTTTTACCAGGTGCGGAAAATCAAATGGAAAGTTTATTTTAAAAGCCGTGGCTTCGATCGTGCTGTGGCTTAGGGTATTTACTCCGAAATCCCTAGCTCCGCCACTGTTTCAAGGTACAGTATAAAGTGGAATTAAGAAACACCTTTTTCACAAACTACCCGAATGCATCGCAGATCTTTGTTCTCGATTTCATTCTCCATGAAAATTTTACTTTGAATAAAGCATTTTCTGCTTTTCAAAATTTTACTTTGAGTAAAGCATTTTCTGCTTTTCAAAATTTTACTTTGAATAAAGCATTTTCTGCTTTTCAGGCGAAGATTTGACATTAAAATAATCGTCCGATTCTTGTATTGTGTTGCCCAAGGTTTAAAACAGGCCTAAGAATGATTGTTTCTTTTAAGCCACTTTCTTTTCTTTTCTTTCTTTTATGCCAATTGAAGGGAACATTTTTTGGCAAACAAAAGCTCAAAGTAACGACTGCTTAGGTTCTACTTACAACCCTGCAGGAAATGCCATTTCAGGCTATTTAAGGGGTCGCAATTTTTCAAAATTTTCTGGACGTTCCGCGCCAACTGATGGTGGCGTTCCGCTTAGATATTCGTTCGGGCAAATAATCGACTGTCAGCGCCCCCCTAACTAAAAATCCTAGATCCGCCCCTGCAGTTGTCAACCAATTGGTTCAAGGAATTTGAGCTAGTCACGGTCTTTTTTCAGTTGTGGCTCATTGGCTTGTGGTTTAATTTGAATGAGAAGCAATATCATATTCCTGTATTCCTCTATATTCACCTTGTGCCAACTGACTAAGCAGGTGGCTGACGGAGCAGGGAGTCACAGATTCATGTAATCTCCCATCGTCACTGAAACTTATCACCAGTGCACGGGCCGTACACAACTAAAGCTCTACCGTAACTAGTTAAGGGGAAAGCGGCGAGGCGGTTGTCTTCTGGTCCCCTTCCATGGGCGTCCGCAGAAAAAAAACAGGGGGAGCAAAACCTCTGAGTCGCCATGAATTGACACGAAGCGTGCGAAAATTTCGGCCCGAAATGCCTCGCAGATCGTTGATAATGGCATTTCTAAAGCCTATTTTTCCCATTGAAACTTGGAAAACACGTGTTGTTCGGTTTTTTCTTTGATTTTTTTCCTTTTTTTCAAATTTTTGATTTTCGGGGGGGGGGGGAGCAAGTACCCCCTTGCCCATGCATGCGGACGCCAAGTCCCCTTCTCTGACCAAGCTTTCTGAAAGGACGGTGATCTTATTTGACCCTAATCTGGAGCTCCACTCTTTTTCGGCGAAGTGAAAAGGGGCCCACCCTTTTTCTAATTTCCTTTAATTTTTCTATTGAGATGTCTCAATAGTCCATTTTTCGGCGTGTTCTGCGCGTTCCATCACAGATAAGGACTCAGTCTATAAAAATCTCATGAAAAGGACTCTATAGGAAACCAACGGTACGTTTTTGCCTAGTACAAATATTCTCAGGGATCACCCTTATTCAGCTGTAGAGAAAAGGGACCACTCTTTATCTAATTTTATTTCAATTTCACTAGTGAGATGAAGTAAAATCGCGCCCCTTTACAGGTAACGATTCTGTGAAAGTCACCTTAAAAAGACTATATAGAAAACCAGAGTGTGTTTGTGCGTCAGTAAGAATGTCTTTAGACGGCCACCGTTATTCAGCTAAGGTAAAAATGACCCATACTTTCTCTAATTTTCATTCAGTTTAATCACTGTCTTAAACGTTAGATTTTTCGGCGCGCCCCATCATGATAGACACAGACTGAATTCACATCACGTTAAAAGCTCCGTAACTTTCTGAAAAAAAGATCTGGGGCACCAAGGAGGGAGCCCCTGAAGAACCTCAATTTTAAGTAATCCATTCTCCCTCACCACACCCTCTGCATTATCGATTCCGGTCGACTTTAATCATACGGAGTAAGGATATAATTGAAGAAATTCAAATTGTGATATTTGTGTTCTGTTAAGTGCCCATCTTATGCAATTTAAATTTGAAATTTGAAGTCTGTTGACTCCACTGGCCATCACACCTTCAGTAGGAAACTTTCAGAAAAAAGATATACAAACATTTTCATTTGGAAGGTACAAACATTTTAAAATGCTCTTTACATTTTATATCTGTACCATGAAGATGCAAGTTGGTCTTGTAACATAACATAACAGGTTGAAGGGCAAAGGAGGGCCAAGGCCCCATAAGATGCCCTGAAGTCCAAGCCCTAATCAAAAGTCAAACCACCAAAGCTTGACAACAGCCCCAAACAATCAGATTCTGCCACAGCCATGGAAAAACCTGTCAATGTTAACCTTAAAGCAGTGAACTGAGGGGGAGTTAACTACCCAATCTGGTAGACAATTCCACTCGTTGACAACTCTATGGGAGAAACTAAACTTCCTAATGTCAAGCCTTGCAAAAGGCTTTTCAAGCTTTTTACAATGCCCACGCACCCGAGAATTACCTTGAACCCTTAAATAACTACAAGTCAGAAGGAGATTCCTTTCACAAAAGAACTTGAAAACCTGGCGCATGTCTCCCCTAATCCTTCTCAGCTCCAAGGTGGTAAGCCCAAGATGTTTAAGCCTAGCATGATAAGGCAAATTTCTCACCTCAGGAATGAGGCGAGTGGCTCTCCTCTGAACCTGCTCTAAAAGAAACTTGTCCTTTTCATAGAAGGGACTCCAAGCTTGAGCTGCATAGTCAAGATGAGGTCTAACCAACTGCTTATACAAATTGAGCACAATATCCTTACTAAAATTGATGAAATTCCTCTTGATCAATCCAAGCACTCTATTAGCCTTTACAGCAGTGGCTGCACACTGCCTTGATGACTTTAAATCCCCAGTAATTACAACACCCAGATCTTTCTCAAAGGTGACATTACTTAAAACACAACCATTCATGTTATAATCATAGCTGAAACTTTTGGGACCAAAATGAAGGACCTTACACTTATCTGCATTAAAAGACATTTGCCAGGTCTGAGACCAAGAAACCTATCCAGATCTCTCTGCAGCAGTAAGGCATCATCCAAAATGCTGATGTTCCTATAAAGCTTAGTATCATCTGCAAACTTACTTATACGAGATGTAAGAGAACTATCAATATCATTGATGAAAATTAAGAAAAGAAGTGGGCCAAGGACAGAACCCTGCGGTACTCCACTTGTGACTTCTTTCCAAGAGGAGAAGTTACCATTGACAGCAACTCTCTGAGATCTACCATGAAGCCACGAATTTATCCAATCAGCACAATTGCCCTGAACCCCTAACCTATGCAGTTTAACCATTAGCCTACCTAATGGAACTTTATCAAAAGCCTTTGAAAAGTCAAGGTAAATGACATCAACGCCATACCCAGAATCAAGAGATGAAGAGACATCTTCAAGAAAGCTCAATAAGTTAGTAACACAAGATCTGCTTGACAGGAAACCATGCTGTGACAGATTAAGTAACTCATTATCTAAAAGATACTTGAGTAAACTATCCTTAATCAAAGATTCCATAACTTTGCACACAACACTGGTTAAACTGACAGGCCTGTAATTGCAAGGATTACTTCGATCCCCCTTCTTAAAAATTGGAGTAACATTTGCTACCCGCCAGTCAGTTGGAACAAAACTCGAATCCAGACACTTCTGAAAAATGATGGAAAGAGGAACTGACAAAATCTCAGAGCATTCACGTAAAATGGCTGGGTGGACCCCATCTGGCCCAGGGGCCTTACTAGCTTTCAAACTCTTTAACTTTTTGCAAACTTGTTCCTCTGAGAAAATGACATAACTGATTGAAGAAGAGACATCAGAACCCTTACAAGTCCCCAACAAAGATGATTCCTCAGTAAAAACAGATACAGAATAGTCATTTAACAAATTAGCCATATCCTGATGGTCACTAACCAAAGTATTATCATCACCTTTGGGAGGCCCCACCCCCTCCTTAAGCTTCTGCTTAGACCTCACATAGGCATGAAACGTTTTGGGGTTTATCCTTACCTCCTTGGCCAACTGCTTTTCAAACCTAGTTTTAGTTCCATTTACCAAATTTTTAACTAAGCATTCCTGCTTCTTGTAGGCTGCTAAGTTTTCTGGACTTTTACTGGCCCTATAGCGACGCCAACACTTACGTTTCTTCCTAGTTGCTCTAAGAACTTCTCTAGAAATCCAAATTGGCCTATTTTTAACCGCAGCTTTCTTAAGTGTGATACACAACTTTGTTGTGTCAGAAACAACATCCCGGAAAACACTCCATGCCTCAGCAGGGCCCAAGTGAGACAAACGGGCCGCCCAATCTATGGTTAAAAGCTCCCTAGCATGAGTAAAGTTAGCCTTGCTGAAATCTAGAATTCTTTTGTCACTACTAGCATGATTGCTGAAACAATGTAACTCAAAACAAATAAGGTCATAATCACTGGACCCTATCTTACCACCATTAGCTACATTTCTAACCATGTTCTCATCTGTACGTAACACCAAATCAAGGCAATTATCCTCACGAGTGGGAAACAGAACATGCTGGGTAAAGAAACCATCAGTCACAACCTCAAGAAAATCCCTCCCATGTAACCCACTAGTACAAGAATGCCAATCAATATCTGGAAAGTTAAAATCCCCAAACACAGCAGCCTTTTTGGAAGAAAATTTCCTAAAAATTTGGAACAAACTCTGATTATTCTCAACGCAAGAATTTGGTGAACGGTAAACAATACCGACAAGCAAGTGGGTGCCATTATCATTGCTACAGCTAAGTTCACACCACAAGCAGTTAGAGAACCCACAGGAAAACTTGGTTGTGACTTCAACACAATTTAAACTATCCTTGACAAACAATTAAACCCCTCCACCCCTACCGCCGACAGTATCAATCCTATCTTGCCTGAAAATTTTGTACCCGGGAACCTGAATTTCAGAGTTGCCTACCCCACTATGGAGCCATGATTCAGTAACTCCAACAATGTCTGGATTGTCAATGGAAATCTGTGCAAGAAATTCATCGAACTTGTTAAGAATTCTCCGTACATTAGCAAACACAACTTTGATCCCAGAAACTGCCCTGTCAGTTGAGATATGGTTAAAACCTCTGTGAGCTTGAATAGGACCCTCAACACAACCAACATCAGAGATACTCCTAGCACCATAATCCCTCGCCCCTGAAACTAGTTTGACAACTGGGATTCCACAGCCCTAGTAACCATCCTTCCCAATTCATTGGCCCCAACGCCTGACAAATGCAGCCCGTCTCTAGCGAATAGATCCCGTCTATTATGAAATTTGGCCCATGTATCAACAAATCTGAACCCCCCCCCCCCCCCCCCACCGAGAACACTCGTTTTGCAACCACTTGTTCAAACTCGCAATTTAACCCGAAGAATTTTACCTGTAGAATTCATTTTCTACGTGGGGTACACACTGCAGGATGAACAGTACAATGCAATACTAAAAAGTATGTAAAAAGGTTTCTGAGCGAGCGCCATCTTTCACATTGTGAAAAGAAACCGCCCGAACGCTAGATCAGAACCATAGAGCAGGATATACTGAAGGAACACATGATTGCTCCCCGCGTGACTTTTGCCCTAGTCATGCCCAGAGTGAACGTGGATGCCGTGTCTCCATGCAATCACAGACGATTTACGTACGAGCCATTGGGAGTCCGTACTCTAGTTCCTATATCCTGCTCTATTATCCTACTCTATGATCAGAACCAAAAAGCAGGATAGTAGGAAACAAATGAAAACAGGACATGCCCGGGTGAGACCGGACGGACGCCTAATCATCATCATAGTCTCCAAAGGCCGCCTGCATATTGACTATATCATCATAATTCGATCTCAGAATTCAGACCGCGGGCCACACGTACCAAAGGAAGGACGTATGAGAGTTGCTTACGAGATCTGGGAAGGAGAGGAAGCACCAAGGTGCCAAGAAAGACTTCGAGAAACCTTCGAAAAGAGAGTGGGAGTGATGATGCATTGCAATCAAAGAAAATATTGTGCACTCCTGACAAAAAAAATGGAGAAAATGCAGCAATTTGCAGTGACGAGTGCAAAACAGTTTGTGTACCGTGTGCATTGCACGTGGTACGTATTTCTTCGCGCGTCATTACATTCATATTACACACCGTGTGTTCATATGCATATACATTATATGTCTATATACAGTAAATACGTTGAAACAACTATTTGCCCGCAGTAACTGCTACCAAATCCAGCTTTTCCAGGCAATCAACACTGAAAGATTTTGTTAAAAGTTATTTGATTTCAAATCAGAAGACCTTATTGTAAGTATCGTTATGTTTTACTAGCATGTGATTCTCAGGGTTTGTCATGAAGACGGTTTTCATATTGTATCGTCTTTAGACTTTAGTTGGACGTACGCCAACCAAACACACTACAAGAAGTTACAACACAGTAACAGTTTTCCTAACGTGTTGGTCTTCAAGTAGTCTTGTAGTATTATTTGTGGACTTGTTTGGTTAGGCTTCAAGTTTGCGTTGTGTTGTAAATTGTTAGGATACATTAACACATGCTGTTATAGTGACATGCTTTTGCAACATGTCATTTATCAGTTTGGTTTGCTTGATTAGGCATCGATGAAGGCAGCAAGTTTTAAAGCTAGGGGCTCCTGGTCCAGAGGGGATCCATCCTGCCATCCTTCATGAATGCACTGGTAGTTCATCAGTTCCTCTAGCTAAGCTTTTAATTTTAGGCCTAACGTTAGGCTAGGGCCTAACTTAGGCCTAGCAGGCCTCGATTTTCAGAAAAATTTCTGGTTGTCCTTCGGGAAACTATTTCACTAGTTTTGGTTGTCCAAAATGAAATTTGGTTGCCCAAAACATTTTGCACACAATTACAAAACAGTAATTGTATTCGTGTATTATTGGTCTTTAAGAATTAAAAGCTGGGAGAGAGCTGAGAGAAAAATGTCGCCCATCGAACAACCAATCTTTAACTTTTGGTTGTCTGTATAAAATTTTAGTTGTCCGGGACAATCGGACAACCATGAAAACCCAACCCTGGGCTTAGCCGAGGCCTAACTTGGGTAATTTGTCTTTTTGAATTCTCTCAATCAAATTCTATTCCTGCTTACTGGCAGGTTGCTGATGTTACTCCCAATTTTTAAAAACGGGGGTTCAGAGCTCAACTTGTAATATGTGTGCAAAATAGTGTTTGCACGGGTACTCAAAATTAGGACCCGGGTACCCGGGTTACCCGGTGTTACGGTGACTAAAAGATACGAGCATTTTGTAAAGCATACCCCATAAGACATGCATGGTAACATTAACATCTGTATTGGATAGTTATAGCGATCACATTCCCAAGTTCAAAAACATTTGATTTGTTAGCAGGTTTAATCGTCTCGTTTTGTTTTAGATCAAAATGACAAGTAAAAAAAAACGTAACAGAAAACAGTCAAATAAGAAAATTATACTTCCCAAGGCCTATATCAATTTGATATTGAGTTTTGGAACGCCTACTCGAAAAGCCAGCATACTAAGAGCTCGAAGCTTCTCCTTTTAAAACTCTGATTAAAAAATATCAACTAATCAGAGCCTTGTATTATGGTATTCTCTTGCACGTCAAAAATTACCGATTGTAAACAAACGACGTCATGTTTGTGAACTTCCCTCACACTACTTTGCAATGTGCGTTGGAATTATCACTAATGGGGTATGTACGTTCTTACGTAGCTAGCCTCGTGTTGACATCCAGGCACGGTAACATAGCTTTCACACATAAACTTCGTAGTCTGCTCGAGAGCCATTTTGGGGCAAAGTAACGTAATATGTACCAGTGGCGTAGCCACGAGGGGTGGGGGCTGGGGGGGCCGAGGCCCCCAGATTTTCCTCAGGCCCCCCCAGATTTTTTGCGTCCTGATAAAGTAATTGAAAAAAAATAAAGTGTTTGAACAGACATAACCTTGAAGTATTTCCTTCAAAACAGTAAATAAATAAAATGTGTAAAAATTATAAAATTAATGGAAGACAATCGTATGAAATCAAGTAATAACTTCAATATGCCTACTTTCACTAAATTAGATACCGTTTTGATCTGCACTGTCGTTTATTGCATTTCACTTAGAAGATGAAACGAAAGTCTCGATGACAAACTTTAATGTGACTTTGTTAGGTTGAGACCCTTTCTGCCTTTCGGATGGCTGATTGATTTACTGAAAATAAGGCAATTGTACACTGGAGACCACTCTTACACGGCCATTCTTATACTTTATCATACACAAAATATGCCGTAAGCACGTAAGGGTAAGGTACTGCCTTCGGATAATTCTTCCCTTCCATCCTTAACAAGTAGGCCTAGGCCTATGTCGTGCCTCACTCCTGCCCATGACAAGTGCCACTGTAGGACAATTTTTTTTCGACAAGTCCTCTTTTTACTAGTTGGCACTGGCGTTTGGGGGATTTGTAAAATGTCCACAAGGTCCTGATTTCATGTGTTTCCCACATGATCCATACTTCTGCTTTGCGGTTCAATTATTTTGAGAGACTTTTTCGTAGTATTTTAATTTTGACTACGTAATGCACCGATGGACAAATACTGCACCATTTTGCACATTGTTTCTTTGGTAGTATGTATGTCTCTTGTAAAATCTCTGCAAAAACTAAAAATATTTTGATATTTTTCATGCTCCCCAAAAAGGGAAAATCCTAAAACTTAGGCCTGTAATCAGTTTAAAGTTTTGCCAAACATAGCACCATTTTGCATCTAGGAAATCTAACGCAAAGAAAGTTTCTGAGAGGGGGACACAACTACTTTTGGTTTTCCTGTTAAAGGGTAAGGTACTGCCTTAGATAAGCTGAAATCCATTCAAATATTGCCGCATTTGCGGCTGGGTACATTCAGTTTAAAACACGTGGGAAGTGCCGTTTCTGGCCATCTGGAGGGGTTTTAAAGCCCAAATTTTTCTTGTACGCTCCTCGCCAACCGACGGTGGCGCTCCGCTTACATTCAAATATTGCCGCATTTGCGATTTAAGTCCTTCTGAAGTTAACATTTTTTCCCAAGGGAAAGGGAGATATCAATTCCCTTCAGTCTCATCCCCCAGGCCACAGATCAGATGTGCCCAGTTTGGGGGTCCCTAAAAAGTGTATGTATTACCATTTTTCATAGATTGATTTTTTATTCTCATTATTTGAGAAGTCGCAGACATGAGATTCATATTTCAAGGCTGGGTACATCCAGCTTAAAACACATGGGAAGTGCCGTTTCCAGCCATCTGGAGGGGTTTTAAAGCCCCAAATTTTCTTCTACGCTCCGCGCCAACCGATGGTGGCGCTCCGCTTAGATAGTCTTGCCGTGCCTGACCTTTGGAGGTACCAGGTCCCCCCACTTGTTACCTAGGCCCCCCCCAAAAAAAAATCCCATCCTGGCTACGCCACTGATATGTACTGGCCTGTTTTTAAAAAAAAAGTTGTAAATGTTAACGGTGTTATTACATTTATGTCGTTTTGCTTTGCAGATAGCGGCAAAGTGTTGATTTCCGTAAAACTGACACCTTTAACCATTAAGAAATATTCGAGGATTACACTCAAGGTGGCATACCGTATTAATAATAAGATCGTATATACATGCAAGGCTCAGTTTACCTAGCATGCCGAACGTTACAGGCACTAGTGTCTTTGCAAGCTGGGCGGGGGTGATACAGTACAGGTATGTCTTGCTATGTCTGTGTGAAACAGTACGATGTGATTTTGAATCGGCCATCAGATACTTGCTTGCATGTAAGTTTATAAGCGATATACATGTGATGTGTGAGAAGCAACCCACTACGTGACGATAGCGCGATCGGGTCGCACGCTGATAAAAATTTCAACTTCAGAAACGAAGTACAGACAACTTTCAAACTTACACATAATTTCTACGGGCTCTCTTCATTCTCAGTCTTGGAGAATGTTTACCAAACTGGCAAAATATTTTAGTCCATTACCGTGGGCAATGGCGTAAATGGGATGATCCTTTTTGCATGCATTTTCTTTTTTAAGATTCAGGTAGTAGATTTGGACCTGGGTAGTACGATGGCGGGCGGGTACCCGGGTTACCCGTGCAAACACTAGTGCAAAATATGGAAAATAAGGACTGTTTGCTTAAGCATCTAAGATAATGGGTTAGGCTGCTCATTCTGACTCGGCATGGTTTTCTAATTCTACCAAGTACAGAATTAGGGTCTTGTGTTTCAAGTTTGCTTAGTCTAGCTTTCTCAAGGATGTTCCTTTTGTCTCTTGACTGTGGTTCCAGTAGGGTTGTCACACTAAAAATATGACTACACGAAAAATATCAAACTTCAAGAATTTGACTGATTCACATTGTTCAGTACCCTTTTCTGAGCAACCATGCCAAATTTTATCAAAATCCGACCAGTACTTTTCAAAACAGCCTGTCAGTTTAACCAGTGTTGTGTGCAAAGTTATGGAATCCTTGATTAAGGATAGTTTACTCAAGTATCTTTTAGATAATGAGTTACTTAATCTGTCACAGCATGGTTTCCTGTCAAGCAGATCTTGTGTTACTAACTTATTGAGCTTTCTTGAAGATGTCTCTTCATCTCTTGATTCTGGGTATGGCGTTGATGTCATTTACCTTGACTTTTCAAAGGCTTTTGATAAAGTTCCATTAGGTAGGCTAATGGTTAAACTGCATAGGTTAGGGGTTCAGGGCAATTGTGCTGATTGGATAAATTCGTGGCTTCATGGTAGATCTCAGAGAGTTGCTGTCAATGGTAACTTCTCCTCTTGGAAAGAAGTCACAAGTGGAGTACCGCAGGGTTCTGTCCTTGGCCCACTTCTTTTCTTAATTTTCATCAATGATATTGATAGTTCTCTTACATCTCGTATAAGTAAGTTTGCAGATGATACTAAGCTTTATAGGAAGATTAGCGTTTTGGATGATGCCTTACTGCTGCAGAGAGATCTATATAGGTTATTTTCTTGGTCTCAGACCTGGCAAATGTCTTTTAATGCAGATAAGTGTAAGGTCCTTCATTTTGGTCCCAAAAGTTTCAGCTATGATTATAACATGAATGGTTGTGTTTTAAGTAATGTCACCTTTGACAAAGATCTGGGTGTTGTAATTACTGGGGATTTAAAGTCATCAAGGCAGTGTGCAGCCACTGCTGTAAAGGCTAATAGAGTGCTTGGATTGATCAAGAGGAATTTCATCAATTTTAGTAAGGATATTGTGCTTAATTTGTATAAGCAGTTGGTTAGACCCCATCTTTACTATGCAGCTCAAGCTTGGAGTCCCTTCTATGAAAAGGACAAGTTTCTTTTAGAGCAGGTTCAGAGGAGAGCCACTCGCCTTATTTCTGAGGTGAGAAATTTGCCTTATCATGCTAGGCTTAAACATCTTGGGCTTACCACTTTGGAGCTGAGAAGGATTAGGGGAGACATGCTCCAGGTTTACAAGTTCCTTTGTGAAAGGAATCCCCTTCTGAGTTGTAGTTATTTAAGGGTTCAAAGAAATTCTCGGGTGTGTGGGCATTGTAAAAAGCTTGAAAAGCCTTTTGCAAGGCTTGACATTAGGAAATTTAGTTTCTCCCAGAGTTGTCAACCAGTGGAATTGTCTACCAGATTGGGTAGTTAACTTCCCCTCAGTTCACTGCTTTAAGGTTAACATTGATAGGTTTTTCCATGGCTGTGGTAGAATCTGATTGTTTGGGGCTGTTGTCAAGCTTTGGTGGTTTGACTTTTGATTAGGGCTTGGACTTCAGGACATCTTATGGGGCCTTGGCCCTCCTTTGCCCTTCAACCCGTTATGTTATGTTATGTTAAAACAAAGCCGATTTTATGTCTCCATAATCCTTACGATTTCTCCAAATCGCCATATGCTTCAGTGTTATGATCTGCCTGCAAAAGTTGGTCAAAAACAACATCGTAACTGCTCACTCAGATGCTTTGATTATTAATCACCGTGTTACGTACACCAGATGTGCCGGCGTGAATATGCGACATTACTGGGCAAGACAATCAGTGATCACGCATCCGTGTCGTGATAGCTTGCGTTCTGTGTACGTAACATTCATTAACAAGTCGCACATAGCCTGCTTACACACATGTACAGAAGTACGTAATTTACTGACTGTACTTCGGTATTGCACATACAGGTATATACAGTGCAATACTGTATGTAAGCATATTGGCGGGAAATCCCTTGTTGCTAAGCTGAACAATGGACTCATACATAAACATATCAATGTCGGCTTAGTACAAAAGATGTAGGGGGGGATCAATGGGCTGTTTCATTTAAATCGAGCATGCATTGGGGCTGAGCAAAAAATCCTTTTTTTTTTTCTTCGGAAATGGAAAGATCATAAAAACCTACAAAATGATGCCTGGAAGCCATTGCGGAGTTTCTGGAACCCATTGTAATCATGTCACCAATGTTTTAAGCTCAAAAATGGTAAAGAAATATTATTTTTGGCTATCGCTTCCCTCCATTATAATGTAAAGTTCCTTTTCTTCTTTCTAATGATATATGGGGTTGTAGGGGTCAAAGGTTCAGCCCCAATGCACGATCAAGGCAAAGATGGCTGTGTGTGGCATTTTACGTGTGACCAAAACACACTTTTGACTGTCACCAATGTAGAGATGCTTCAAAGGGATCTTTGGAAACTGTAACATATTTTTTCTTCTTTTTGTTTTAAAGCTTATTTGGTGAAGTATGATAGTAGAAATATGTCTTTGGTGTACTAATTTTACAGTGTAGGCAAAATTTCAACAATTTTGAGGGTCGTAAATTCAGTTTTTAAACACACTGTTTTAGCGACTTCGTGTTTGGGTGTGAGTAGTTCCGCGAGAATTTTGGAGAAAAATTCTGTGTGCGTGCGACAACCCTAGTTCCAGTGTTGATGTCATTTACCTTGACTTGAATGACTTTGCCTAGCCTACATAACTTTTGACAAAGTAAAAATTGCTTTGCCATCAAAGGCAAGTGTGCTTGTTGGATCAATTGGTGGCTCAATAGTAGGTCTCAGAGAGTTTTCAGTTGTTATCAATGGGTATTTTTCTTCATGGTGGTGTACCACAAGGTTCTGTTTTTGGCCCACTTTTTTTCTTAATTTTCATAAATGATATTGATAGTGGGCTAGGCATGTTGCACAATATGACACATACTTTACACATTTGAGTAAGTACCCTTTTCTAAGCAACCACACCAGTTTTAACAAAAATCTGACCAGTACATTTTAAAATGTTCCCTTAGACTGCCCAAAAGAATAATAACAGGGAATAATTAAGCATTCAAATTTTGCATAGCAGTTTTGAAGATTTTTGAGATCTTTCACACATTGTTTGTGAAAATGCTAGGGTTATGCACACAAAAAATTGCTTCACAATTTTTCATTTGTGTAGCAACTTGGCTTGTTTGTGTAGCAACTTGGCTTGTTTGTGTAGCAAATTGCGATGCAATACTGGATAAATTATTCCCTGTAATAGGGAATCATCTATTGCATGCCAAGTATGAGAACCCTACAACTGCAAGTTTTAAAATGTACATTTGAAGGAAATGAAATATTGTACAGTATTCGGTTTGTGGTTGGCGGGGAGATGTGTGTTTGCTTGGAGAGATGCTTGGCTGATTATTTACAATTATTATGGCCTAATGCCAATTATCAAACAGATGATCTTTTGTTCACTTAGACAACCCCCACCTGTTCTGTTGTTTAAGGTGTACATTTTGGCCTTGGCTGAAGGAATTTTGGCCTTCATTTAACTCAAAATAATTGGTTACAAAGAGAAACTTTGGCCTAAGGGTGGGAAAATGAATGTTGATGCCAGTATCCCCCCCTCCCATCCCTACCCTTGACAGACACACTCATTGCCATTAAATGGGAAAATGCAGAAGTTCAAAGATTTGATTTTGACAATAAGTTCTGTTTTTTTTACTTAGAATTCTATCAACCATGAGTTCTGATGCTTGTTTCCATTGTGGAGAGAAGGGACACTGGGCCAGGGCATGCCCTGAGAAGTCAGATGGTGGCAACTATCGTCGTTCTAATCGGAGAGGTAGTGAGCTAGTGTTTTATTTGTACCCCTTTGTCTTTTTGCTTCCAAAGCAAATGCATGCTGTCATAATGGCATTCTGTGTTTGCCTGGCTTATGATTGTAAAATAAGATGATGTTCCTAAAATTCTTAACAGAAATGTACTTTTTTTTTGCCCCAATAATTTGTAGTAATTGTATGCATGTTAGAAACAGCAGCCCTTCGAAAACGTAAATTGGTTATTTTGCAGCAGTACTTTTCTTTGTCTCAGTTTTTGTGTAAGTCTGACATATTGAATTATTTTAGTTTACAAGCTGGATTGGCACACTTGAAGTGGAGAGATTGTTCTAACAAAAACCTCCAAAAATAGAAGAATAAAGGTAATCTTGAAATCATATCAAATTTGTGGCAGTGGATACTGAAAATGAGATTTACTCTTTGTTCATGGCAAAAAACGGGTCATTTAAAAAAATATCTGAGACAGCAGAGACTTCCATCTGTCCAATTCTTGTCATTGTTGCTTATTCAACAGAGAATTTGGAATAATTGTAAAAAAGTTGAACAGTTAGGCATTACAGTATGCCTCTCCAGTGAAATAAAATTAAAAAAGTCATTTTCTTGTGAGAGGATTTTGTAAAAAAAATTTTGTTGGAAGCCTGGGAAATCATGGCAGATTAGATGGAGACATTCTCTTTAATTCACTTACCCATACACCCCAGCCATATACACCCTCCCCCAGAATTTTGAAATGTTATCATTTTAAATACTGTAGGTGGGTAGCTCTCTGTGATTGCCATGTTCATAGCTGTTGGCATTTCAATCTTCATAGAGGCTAATAGAAGGAAAGACCATTTTATCTACCATATTTAATTTTACAATGTGCATTACAAACTTCTCTTTATCAGGTGGCTATGCCCGTGGCCCAAATCGGCGTCCAGGTAAGCAGCTCTGCCATCAAATGGCTGCCGACTTGTTTGATGTGTCGTGCATTGCCTTGTGGTTTGCTGCTATAAAATAATTAGCTGGATTGAACTGTAGTTAGCCTGTTTTAATCTGTGCCTTTTGATGTGCAACACAATATTCAAGTTTTCCTTTTTTGTACAATCAGGAAATTCTTGGGACAAAATTATATGCCATATTAATTTAGCAAGCAGTATAGACCTAGTTCAAGCAACCCAAGGCCCAGTCTGATTGTTACATCATTTTGGTTGGGGAATTTTCATACTAGAAAGTGATGATTTCCAATGGTGTCTTTTGTAATTTTGCTTTTATCAGCACCTCAAGAGAGTAAGCATTTCACTTGTGTCTTCAGAAACATTTTAAGCATGCATTTAAAGACGGGATTAGAAATGTCAGCATTTGGACTTAATAATTTAAAGTGACTTGTGAGTGAGGAGATGATTAGCATAGTGTCATGCCAGTGACATGTATGCTGTTGGCAATATGGAAAAGGCTGTGAAGTTGTGAACATGTAGAGTGGAAAACAATGTTGATCTTTAATATTTGTAAAAAAGTGAGAAGCTCAGGCCATTGGATTTCAAAGGAATGGTGTTTCCCATTGCTTGGTGGAGGTATGGTGATGAAAAGGAAGGTCAAAGTTGGTTCCCCACCAATCAGTTACCACTCATGGATTTTTTAAAGAAAACCCCAAGTGTTCTCAGGGGTTCTGGTGCTGTTGCTTATTTTCAGCCCTGAAACATGGTATATTTGCACAAAAAAATAGCACAGAAGACTTTCATTTCAGCAGCAAGGAACTACCTAACCATTTGGCTTTCAAGTTGAAATCCTACAGCTTGCAAGCTGGCTAGTCCATCATGGGGACAGTGCTAAATTTAAATCAGTCAGGATGTAATGCATGAGATGTATGCAGTTATATACAGTAGCGTTGCTGGTGAATACATCCATCAGAAAGGTGGCAGGGATTAATTCTAATCAAACCCTGTACAATGCGAGACCAGTGGATATTTATTGTTAAAGGGATTATTAGAGTTTTCAGAGAATGTCTTGAAAGTGTTTGAAAGAGATTTCTATTGGTAGATAGATTTCCATGAAGAAAATAAATCCTAAATACCTGAAAAAATGTAATTACTTAGAGCTGCTGGATGAGTTTTTGCAGAACTAGTTGTTGTTTACTGTAAACTATGTGCAACTTTCTGGCAGTCAAAATCTTGAAATACTAAGCAATTGGTAATTGAGGGTAGTATTACCTTGCATGGACTTTCGTTCTGTCTATAATTATAGTCTGCCTGACTACTGGTACCATTCCAATTCAGAAATAAGCTTACACAAATCAGGTGAGATCCATTTTGTCTTTAAAAGGATGTGTCTGAAGTTAAGTCAACTTACTCTTAAGTCTTAATGTTCCACTGACACGGTCCACAAAACTTGATTCTGGCACTTTTATCTCTAGTATGCAGTATTGTTTTGTTTTTGAGGAAATAAATAAATTATAGTGCAATGTAACATAAATATTCCCCATTTATTGTATTTGAATCAAGTTTTTCAGTGAAGTAGAGGCATATGTACCTGATCAGATGATGGGTGTCAACTGGATGTCCAAACTTGTGGAGTATGAGCAGATTGTCTTTAAATGTGTTTAAATAAGTCTTGCCATACAGTTGACTTCCAAGGCACAGTTGTATCTTCAAGTTGAAAGCTCCCTTGAGCACAAACAGTTTATTCAATGAGGTGTTCTGATTTTAATCTGAACTTTGTACTTAGTTTAAACAGTTGTACAAAATTTTGGTTTTAGTTAGTAGTTGAAATGATGTCTATTAAGTACCGTACCAGTGTTTTTAAATGAAGCCATCAAAAAGATGGGAATATGAGATGATCTTTATTATGATAAAAGAACAGATGTACATTGCCGTAGGAAGATGGTTTTATACTGTAGTCACACCAGCTCTAGTTGAAATCTTGGTAACCTATTGCACTCCTGATTACCTCCCCTCCTACTACTGTTATTGGACAGTCCATCTACCACGAAATGATCACTGGCGATGAAGTCTTGACTGGTGGTGCTATGCCAGTTCCCTTAGCCACGTGGTCTGACTTGTCCTTGTTTCATTGTCAGCGGAATGTTGAACATGGTTCTTAGCTTAGCTCCATTTTTCGCCCCTTTTCTTTGGTTTCACGACCTTGTTTTTTTCCTGTGGTTTCAATCGGCTTCCAAAGCTTCTCGATCACCCTTTTATGGAAGTTGATGAACTATAATTTGAAATCTTGGTAATATTGATGTTTTTGCTTAAGACAAAGGTGCACTTTTGCAAAGGAACTGTAACAAAAATATTGCCACCTGCAAGGAATACTCTACATAAGCATAAAATGTCAAGAGGCATGCATACTTTTGGGTTTGTGGCTTGTGATTATGGTCAGTTACTTATTTTCCAATCAAGTATTGAGCCATAGGGTTTATAAAGTGCAACATTTTGATCAACAAGACTGCTAGCACAGCTTTACCCAATAAACAGTTTAATGTTAGTGAGCCCTAATTACTTTATAGGCTGTGCCCATATTGTCAAAATACAGACTCGAGGTTCCCTTTAAATGCCTTCAGCTGTAGTTCTAACAGTCCAAGTTAAAAAAAAAAATTGTTGACATTGATGTTACCTCTATATTTAAGACCATATGCATGATGTAAGTCATGGCCTGTTGGAATCAGATGTAGAGGCATGTCATCATTTGTACACTGTGAGATAAATTTGGGTCACAATTGCATCGGGCTGAAGTAGGAAGAGTGCCATACCTAGAAGTTAACCCTGGATATTGACTCTTGCTATGGGTCTCAAAGAAAGAAAGAAAGGAAATAAATTCTGACTTGAACCCTCTAATTCATAAGGTGACCTCTAACATAAAGGCCTTAATCTTCTTACCCCAAACAGTTCAAATTCTCCTAACCTACTTTAATACTTAAGCCTCCTGGAGCTGCCTTAAATTCATCCTCTTCCAGACACAATCTCAGTTTATTGATCACTTTCAGTATTGCACATGCTATGGAATATGAGCTTTGGGCCTCACTGTCAAACAAACAGCTATGGCAGTCAAAAATGTCTGTGGTCTACTACACAAATTGTAGTTTGGGATACGCCTTGATGCTATCAAGGCTATGAAGTCTCAAGCATGCATTTAGGGTTCAAACCACATTTGCTGGAGGTTTACTCAATAGACACTTCTTATGAACAATCATGGGTGGAAAAATTTGGGAAGTATAGATGCTCCTTTGGACCCTTCCCTTGAAATTTGGGCATCTGGAGGGAAATTTTGGCAGTTGGAGGGAAATTTCCCAATTGTATAAAAATATGGGTAGAATTGTGAGCAATTTTGCTCCCTTCCTAGAAAAAATTTGACTTCCTTCATGGGAAATTAGCATTTTTTACAGCCCTTATGGACAATAAATTCTGCATTTCTAAACAATTGCAGTGTTACAATTAATCTCCATAAAATATATGCATGGAATGCCACAAATATGCACCATTTCCCATTGGGACCCCCTTCCCCTCTCCCATCCCAAGTCAACATTCATTATGTGGCATTGTGGGATTGCCTGGGCTGTTTTGTTGAACTTTTGGTTTGGTTTGGTTTTAACAGTGAAAGTTTGGTTGTAGTCTCACTTGCCTGCTGTGTTTTCCAGTTTTATCTTCCCAAGTAACCTTATATACCACCCACCTGAATGTCATGATGTGCTATTTTAATTGTTCGCAAAGACATTGTCAGTAACTGTCTTCTGTCATGTGTTTGTGTAGTTGTAATTTCATGTGGATGTTTGCTCCTGCATGGGTTTGTACATTTTATCTTGGAAACTTCATCTTAGGATTTCATTGAAAGAACTCCAAACTTAAAGGGCAGTCTGAGTAGTCACCCCAAACTTATTTTAACCAACCGCTAAATCTTACAATTTTCCTCTTATTTATCTTCAAAGTATTGTTCATTGTATTTAGGCCTTCATTATTGGGTATTCTAAGTAACCCAAACAGAAAATGTTGTCACATGACTGTCGAGCCAATCATGAAACAGCACAGTCAACTACTGTACATTGCTTCAAGTTCTTGTGACTTGGATTGGTTGTTGAATAATGTCTTAATGGTTTTAAATTAAGAAAATGGGGATTGGAATCTATTTGGACCCGACCCTACTTACTGTTCCTCTTCTATATCTACTATTTCTAGTGAAAATGGCTGTAGTGTGACCCGCCCTTTGAGAAATCTGGTTGTAAGTTTGTAGCTCACTGCACATACTACACTTTGACTAGGTGCACACCCCAGTGACTACTGTGTTCATTTGACTTCTTACAATCATTGCCAATTTCACAGTGCATTTTCATTGCAATCCTCTGGAAAGAATTGTCAATTTTTCAAGTAGGTAATTGAAAGTCCATCATCACATTTAAAATGATTTCAACCAGATTTTTTAGGCAAATGTTACAATTTAAGGCTTTTAACAAGGTTTGAAACACTTGATACTTAAGAAATTTAGGTTTGGTAGATGTACCATGTTAATTGCTACATTGCTGGCTAGATCTATCACGATGTTATAAGGAGCAAGCTATGATACATGTGAATTAAAATAAAGTGCATAACTAGTTAAACTCATCCAGATGCAGCTAATGAATCAATGGGGAAATTGTGAAGGTTTCAATCCACAACCTATACAAATTAAAAATACTGTAATTATGTAATATCCAGTAAATTAGGCTGGTAGGTGAGGTCAAATCACAGACTTCCTGTACATGGACATTTACTGCGCAGTGCATTGTTGCTACCATAAGTTTAGAAAAGGGGTTGCAAGATGGTGGTCTGCTATGGTCTTGTGTTAGAGTTTTGACTAGCTCAAGTAAATCCATAGATTTTGCAAGGAAATAAAATGTTTGTGGAATAATGAAAGGTAAGGTTCAAATTACTACATGTATTGCAGGCATATGATGTTGTTCTCCATTCAATTTAACTTTTGTTCAAAATGTCCTCGTCAAATCATACAAATTACAGCTTCACTGCAGCCGCACCCATCTTGGTGTGCCTTTTGGGTCCCAGTATTAAACTTTGGTGGTGAAAATCTGCAGACGTTACATGCTCTGTCCATGTTAATAGCAAGTCTGTTGGTCAAATTTGCTAATGTGGCACCCTGATGTTAGATAAAACAAAAAGTAGCAAAATTTGACCAATACAGTATTGAGAACTAAAATTTGCAAGTGGTGCAATGTGGCAATGGTATGGGCTTAACAACTCAGGTGCAAAAGGTATTAAATAGCATAAGTGCTAGTATAAAAGTGTCTTCAAAATAAATATGACACAGGAAAAACTGCATAAAGCTTTCAAAAATATTGCATTAGACATAATATTAGTGTTTTACACATACTGTACCCTTTGCACACTGCCTTTTGAGAAATGTTTGCTGATGTGGAAATTATCTGGATGGCACTGAATCTGATGGTCATTTGGAACCCTTAGTCTAACCTAACAGTATAGCATTTGGGACCTACAGTAGAGCAGCAACAAAGTTGATCAATCCGGATACCATACTTCTAACTGTTGAAATGATGAAAAAATTAAAGGGCAAGAGCAGTCATCCCAAACTTGTTAAATTGAAGCAACATCTAATCTCACAGTTTTCTTTTTGCTTTTTAAAATATCTTTTATAATATTTTAGGACTTCAGTAAGCTCAAAGTAAATCATGCAGTTACTCCTACAGTAACATATATCTACATTTTAGGAGCGAAATATTGTCACATGACTCTTGCGAGCCAATTATAAAATAGGATAGTCTGTTAACACTAATTTAAGCTGGGTGACTGTATTGCACATTCAACTGTGCTTTAGATATTGGGATATTAAAAACAATTGATAATTCCAATAGTGATATTGGCATAATTTAAAAATATTGTACATTATTGGCTTTCATTTATCTCTGCCTATATACTGTACCTACTTGGGACAATATATAAAAGATCATTTGGTTATTAACTTTTTTCATATTAAGTCACCCCATTTAAAAGGGAATCACCACACCACCTTTATGTTGAAAATATATTTAAGTGATTTACTGTAGATTTCAACTTTCTGCAATTTCTAAAATTTTCAGCATCATGCCTTCATTCCCATCACATAACATAGACATTTCCATGAGAGTCAAGCTACTGTACTGTATAACATCAGCCAGAAACAAAAATATTAAAAAAACACCATCATATCTCTATCTGCTTGTCAGTAATATTAAACAAAAAACTGTTGTAAAATGTAAGTTTAGTACTCTCAGTATATCAGATCGGTAAAGGATCTTTGTTTGGTGTTTATCTTGTACCACAGATACTTGCTATAAATGTAACAAGCCTGGCCATCAGGTTAAAGATTGTACTGCTGAGTATGGTGAGTACAATACCTTTGTTTCGACTTGTTCTAGCAGTAGAAATTAGTCAAAGTTGCATCCAAGTGACTTACAACCTGTAACACTGCCAATACATCTAGTATTCATAAGGACGGTGGACCGGGAAGTTTTTCACGATTGAGGACATGGTTTCAATGTGGTAACCATGTGGGCCTATGCATGTTTTTTTAAGTTATTTGAAGTAATTTTGACACAGTGGCTTGTTAATTTAATGCACTGATGTTTGTGGGGAAAAATGAAAAAAGAGGGTTTAAGTTTTCTCCCATCCAATGTGGGAACAGTTCCATAAAACAAAAATTGCCAGTGAGTCAAATTTTTTCATACTTAGTATGTTGTATAATTTCTTTAAGGAAACAGTGCCTGCCACACTCCATTATTTCCTGAGGAGCATAATAATTAAGGACAAGTCAATGTGAAAAATTCCAAGCATTCTTTCTGTCTGATATGGAAAATGCTGTAAAAAGAGGGAAAAAAATTCAAAATGATTTAAAAGTTTGTGCAGCAGTGCCATTTGGTGATCTTGTATTGTCAGATAGGTACAACTACTTTATCCCCATTTTTACTTTCACAATTTTGTCGTAATTTGAGGCTGAATTTACAGTGAACATTCTGAAAAAGTGGAAATGTGGTCATTGCAAGTAATATACATCCTTGTACACACTGTCATGGCTCATAAAAAGCTTATTTTGGCAGGTGGGGTGCATACTGTAAGTTTCACTTAAATGTTAATGTACAGTCCTGCACTGTTATGATACAAAGTAGTTTATGTTGGATTTGTTTACAAAAATGGGATGACAATTTTGAACTTGGCAAACATAAAACCTGGGAATGAGTTGCAAGGGAGTGGTAAAGAGAGTGCATGTTGTAGTGCAGTATTCTACAATTCTAAATGTATTAAGAGTTATTAGACTTACATATGAAGAGTCTTTAGACTTTAAACCTATTAAGTTTGATATTTGCACAGCTTGTCATGTAATTGACTTTCAACTCTAAGCAAACATATTTAGGTCAGTAAAATTCTTGGCAGCTTTGTGAAAAAAATTTTTGAGATGGAGCACAGTCTTTTGATGTGCACCAGCTTGTTGACCATGCAGTTCAGTTGATCAGTTAAAAAAGGTTTTACTAGTATTTTTCTCATAATTGACAAATTGTTTAAGTGGCTGCCATGACATTTTGAGGATTAATGAAAAAGCTCTGTTCCAATTTTTAGTTTTAAACGGTACACAGTGTTCGTGCTAAGGAATTAATGTGGTTGAAAATTTCAACTCTTCTCTCCCCCCCCCAAAAAAAAAATACAGGAGGAATTTTCAGTCAGGTTGGGATTTCATTCCCTCCCATAGCTTTATGCACCATTGCACTTTGTGCACTAGACTGTATTCATTAGGATTGAACATCAAGTTAAAAGTCACACATGGGAAGATGTTATTGCCAAGTACTGTATCCCGGGCCTTGAGTTAAGATTTTTCAGATGTTTTATAAATCACACTTTTCAGGAAATTGATGAGTGTGGTAGATCAAAGAGTTACAACAGCTAACATTCTTCCTTTAGGTGTGTGAAAAATCACCTCATAGCAGTGATTTGTGGTGAGTGATCATGTGCAATGGCACTTTGGTCTTGCACCACTCAAAATTCAAGACCTGGTGTCGAAAAACTATGATTCTGTTGGGCAGGGTTCTGAAAAATTTAGTATGACACCTGCAGTTCTAGTACTTAGTGCGAACGCTGACTATACATGCTATACAGTAAGGTACAATAAAAAGAGACTGAGATTGTACTGTTTGTCATCTTGCAGGGGTGTGTTATCGCTGTAACAAACCAGGGCACTTGTTAAGGGATTGCAATGCACCTGACGACACGCGTAAGTTAAAACCAAATACGCTGTTCTGTAGTTTATTGCAGTTCTATTTTATGATACTCTTTGTTTGTCATGTAGTAGTAGCTAACACTATGATAATTGGAATGCTGAAAATCCTGTTTATTGTGGCATTTTTTGCCATATTTTGTTTAAAAAAGAAGAGTTGTTGTTTTGAAGTCTGGCTTAAGATGGTATGGGCTGATAATACAGTAGGAGAGCAAAAGTTTTTGAGATTCCACTTTTCATCCAAAACTTGTTTTACTTATTTTTTACTGTTATTGATCAACTAGCGTTTGGAACTTTGATCCATTTGCAGTGTACTTTTGGACAGTTACTTAACACTGTTTATTACAAGGGAAAAGATTTAACATGGAAGAATGCAGTTGTGGTTGAGGTGCCAGTCCTTAATGGCAGAAATTTGAAGGCAAATTGTTGAAATGCTAATATGTGGAATACAATTTAAGAATATGAAGAAAACAACTTAAGTGCCAGCAATATTTTGATCCAGCAAATGGCTGTGCCTCCATGAAATTTGCCCCATATATGCTACTGTATGCCAAGTGCAACTTAAATGTTAAGTGTTACTACTAGTCATTTGCATTAGTGCTATGAATATTGTAGTTTTATATCCCTTTGTACTATAATGTGGGTGTGCTAAATGTTCCAAATGTTATTCACATGATGATATGCTGGTATAGTTCATGGTCAAAGGATATTTTCAAAGTTCCCACAATTCCATTTGCTCAGATTGTAATTTTGATAGATACTTTAATCAGAAGTTGATCAGTTCTGTGCCAGTGGGAAGGAAACAATTTTATTTTTGTGACAGTGGGCAATTGCCAGTGCCACTGGCATGGACCAGTCAGTGAAGTGACAGCCTTGGCAGAGTAGAACAGATAGCTACAGAATTTCTCTTTAATTTGCGATGCAAACCTGCCCTTTTTCTTTGGTTTGTTTTGATCATTTACATATAAACCACAAATTTACCTCATTGGTACCCTCTTGAGTGCACTGTATCTATTCTTTTGACCTACATCACTCTTTCGTTTGGCACACATTTCTGTGGACTGTTCTCCGTAGGCATGTTCCAAACACTGGAATTGAACAATACAGTATGTGCCCCAGTGGACCCTGTACAACTATTATTAATGACCAGGGGGCTGCAATAGATCCCTGGTTTGACCATATCTCCCACTCATCTGACCATTTGCCCTATGGAGTGCTTGTTCTCCTCTTAGTCATATTTTAAGGACAAAATATCATTGAGTCACAACCTCAACAAATATTACAACACCCTCCTTTCCATTTATAATAGAAATTGCAACTGTTGCCATATAATGTATGTACAGAAGTAAACATGTAGGTGTGTTTTCATATTAAAATTGGGCAATCTACTTTAAACCCCCTATCCTGAGGATGTATTGTAAGTGTTAAAAAAATAATAGAGTCTGCACAAATCTTCTCAAATTTGCTGCAAGGTGCTTAGAAATCGAAGTGCAAACAAACATGTAGGCTCCAGTCATTCCTCAACTTCCTTACAGTATTGCTCTTTTTGTGTCGTTGGGTTACTTGATGAGTCTTCCTCACTTTTGCTCACCTCCTATTGATCAATATAATTCCCCAACTTGCCTGCCCCTTCAAAACCTTAAAGACAAATCCAATTAGGGCTTGATTTTAGTGACTGTAGGCAGCCATGGGTGAGGTCCATCAGCATTAAATCGTCTCCACTTGTTGTCTGTGTGAATTTCAAATCCTCATATTAAGTTAAGTTGAGAAAAATGAGGTACACTTCACTTATTGTCTGTGTGAATTTCAAATCTTCATATTCAGTTAAGTTGAGAAAATTAAGATACACTTCAGTGTACAACTATCCATGGAATAGGTTTGACATAGGTAACACAGGCTATCACAATCGCTCCGGATTCGTCTATACAGGAATCTAGTAAATGACTAGAAGGGAGCATATAATGAAAACTGCAGTATTGATTTAGAAGTTACTCTAAGCAATCTTTTATTGACCAATATGCTGCAGCAGTACCTGTGAAATTCTTGAATGGTCAGTATCAGCTATTACCATTTCTTGTATCTTGTCACTTTGGATAACAAGAAATTCTTTCTCATCAAGTTCAGGGAAGCAGTTCTTCTGTGTAAAACACAATGGTGTTAAAATTGGGTTGCACTTGCAAAAGTGGAAGATTTTGGTCTTCAGCAAAGCAGGAATAAACTTAGATCTACATCATTCTTCTGCTTCAAAACTTTGGCATTCAAATTTTTGTTGTCAACCACAGAAGACAAAGGACAAACATGTTTCCTGAAGAAGTATAAACCAGTATATCGTCATTTCCCAGCATGAAAATTGTTCATGAGATCACAAGTCAGTTGAAGTCTCAGTCAATTTAAGTCCAACCAAAGTGACAATAGGAGCAGTAAGTTTTTAAACCAGTAGCTGTGTTGTTTCATATGTTCTGTGTGAAGATGGAAGATGCAATTTACTTTGTTTTTTTCTTTGCAAATTGGCAGCTGTTGTTCTTGTTCCTTTGTTGTTTGTAGTATTCAGTGAGTTATTCATTGAGTTATTTCATGTAGGTAGTACTTGAACAGGGTTATTCCCAGAATTTCTTTGGTCGCATTTGGATACATACCTGTCACCTCTTTGAGTCTTTGGCTGACCAGATGTAAGCTTCTTTCATTGCTTTACACGAATTTCCTGTTTTCAGATAAGGGTTTTGTTTCGTAAGGTAGGATCTACTTCACTCCTACTTACCTCACCTGTTCCACAAATGGACTATTCCATTTACCGCGGAATACTAACTTTTTGTTGCACAGCTGTACAGTTCTAGGATTCTCTGTGGTGTTATCATTGTTACCCAACAGAAGATAAGTTGAGTTGTTAGTTACTAGTTTGAAGTGTATTGTGAAAAGAATGTTCCCAAAAGTATTTTATTGGCCGATTTGGTGAATTTCACTTCCCTGTTGCAAAAACCATCAATTTTATGTTTTAAACAAGTTTAAAGGTATTCTTATTCCGCATGTAGTTGTTGCATTTGTTTACACATGATACTGCATTACATAGGTTCTAAAACAGTCCTATCATGTAGCCCTACTTACAGGCTTCGACAAATCCCCCGCCCGACAGCCCAGGACAAGTAAAAAATCACTTGGGCAACTACCATGCTTGATGTTGCAGCCCATCGGGCAAGTACCACCAGCCTTAAATTTTTGAGTTGCGCAAAATGGCATTTGTACTTTTAGACTACTGCATAAAAATTATATGTAGTCAACAGATTTGAATTGGACAAGTAGATATTTATGCAGGCAAGTAGATTGAGAAAACATCTAGCCCGCGGGGCAAGTATGAAAAGATTTGTCGAAGCCTGCTTACATATTATTGAAATGATATCTCCAGGCCTTGGGTTGCCAGGAACATGTATGGAATTGTATGAATACTGAAGGTAGCTACTCAAAAATTGTAGAATGGTTAATACCATGGAAACATTTAACAGACTTATTCAGTTGATATTTATAACTGAGTTGTGTTAAAAGGTCATTCCCATGTGAAAAATAACATAGTCTGTCAAGTTTTGTATCAAATAGTCATGGAAAAAGTGAAAATTTTGAATTTTGTGGTGTCATGACTTAAAGGCATATTTTCATCATCCCAAACAGTTCCAATTCTCCCAACCTACTTACTTCTAGTCCCTCCCACATTTATCTAAAACTCACCTTTATCTACACAATCTTAGTTTATTGCTTCATGGCTGTCCCAGTGGCCATACAAGTCCATAATGTGTAATCAAGACACTCTCAGTGCCCATGCTGTGTTATTTAGCTATGATGCATTGTTTGAATGTGATGCCAATCAAAGAGCTGTACCAATTGAGAGTTTTGATATATGCATACTGAAACTGTAGTTTAGGGTGACGAATGACTGCCTTTAAGACAGTTTTGAGCATAATTTTGAAAAAGTGTCTGGTCACAAATTTTTAAAAGTTGACCCAGCAAGTACTCTTTTATATACAGAACTCATACACAGAACTCTTTATTTGTATGTAGGATATGGGGATTGTCTAAGTTTGGTCATTTGTCATTGTGTAAAGGAAGCTGAACAGGTTTAGTAAAATAGGTTGAATTTCATGAACCAACTCATTGAGCCACTAAATGTATAAATAGTAATTAGGTGATGTACACTTGTCATGTGAAAAATGAAGAATAACTCATGCTTGATATGCTTAGATGGCTCTGTTGAAATGCTTCATTAGTACTTAAAATTGTTGGAAAATCCAGGAATGTTCATAAATAACTCAAAAGAGTGTAAATATATCAGCCCATGTATGTTGTTTTTGTAATGAAGGAAGTCCCTATTAATCAGAAAACCATTGCTAAAAGATGGAAAACTGCAGACCTAAATTGGTGTGCGAAATTGCTTCTCATTTATGCCTTTTATCTTTTCTCTCTCCATTTCTGCCTGTATCAGGATCTTGCTACAAATGTGGCGAGGAAGGACATCTTGCTCGTGAGTGCACCAGCAATAATGGTACTGGTGGTGGCGGTGGTGGTTCCTCCTGCTACTCTTGTGGAAAGCAAGGACATTTCTCACGTGACTGTCCCAAGAAAACCAGTAATGATGACAAGGAATGCTACAGTTGTGGCATGACTGGTCACATTTCTTATAACTGCCCAGACCGCCAGGGTGGCGGAAACAAAACCTGCTACACGTGAGTACCATCATAAAATTGATAGTTTTCCCAACTAGAGTTCCTGGAAATGGGGAGGGTACCTCCATGAATTATTTACTACTGTCTTCTTTGTTGGGATCTCTTTTATGATGTACTTTATATGTTACAGTGTAACTCAATTCAAATATAAAATAAAATATTAAACAGCATGAAAAATGAATCCTAACAGTCCAACCACCATCTTCATTGGACATTCCTGAATAAAATTCATGCAAGTGAAACTGGCACATTGTGATGTCATTGCTCTTTGGGGTGATATATTAAATTAAACCCTCTCTGTGCAACATCCTATGCAATCAAACAGGAAGTATTCAAGGCTATAAAACATTGCTTATGTTATACACTTTATAGGGTCAAAATGTCTGTCTCCCATTTAAAAAAGTTTCACTGCATTCAAATCTTACAGACCAATCTCATCTTCATAGGGCATTCCTGAGCTGACATATAAAATATTGTAGTGGATTTACTCACTTGAAAATGGTACATAGGACAATAATTTTGTGATGTCATTGTAACTAAAATTCTGTAAGTTAGCTTTGGTACTCTGGTTTATTGATTCCTTGCCGTAGGCAGGCAAGGAATCTATGCGATGGTTATGTCGTGTGTATGTGTGTGTGTGTGTGCGTGCGTATGTGATGCTTTGGCTTGTAAACACGATATCTCAAGAAGGGTAACTCCGAGGGATCTCATACTTGGCATGTGGATTGCCCATATTGAGTAGATGATCCCTATTGTTTTTGGTGGACGTCAAAGGTCACTTGGGGTCACGAGAGGTCAAAAGGTCAAAATCTTGTAAACACGATATCTTGAGAACGGTACATGTGACTATGCTCATATTTGGTGTGTGGGTTGGTCATATTGAGTAGATGATCCCTATGGATTTTCTTGGAGGTCAAAGGTCATTTGGGGTCATGAGAGGTCAATAGGTAAATTCCTTAGAAATTGCTTGTAAACACGGTATCTCAAGAAGGGTAAGTGTGACTAATCTCATATTTGGTGTGTGAATTGGCCATATTGAGTAGATGATCCCTATTGTTTTTGGTGGAGATTAGGGCAGTGACGGTTAATCGGTTAACCGGTTAACCGACCGACTCGTCGGTTACTCGTGCGTGATTCCTCTTCATAGATTAACCGTTTTTGTATTGCCAATAGCTCAGTCGCCGCGGCGTGTCTTTGTTAGTAAACTGTTACACAAACATCGCGCAACAAACAGTGTCAGTTTCTCACAAATTATCGCTCAAACAATAACTGTAAAAAGAGTTTTTAAAATCGGCCGTTCGATTGAACGGATTAATTCCGCGGCAGCTCCCCGAATTAAGTACATTATGATGAGTGACAAGTGGCGCACCCATTGTTACTTTCGTTGGCAGAACTTCATGTGCTCGTCTCCTAATCCCTTCAATAGCAACACCCAAGCACAACTTTAGAAATTAGCGGCATGTTTGAGAGCTTACCAAGCGAAAAGAAAGCTACAAGACAAGCAGGGGGCTGTAACAAAAGTGACCAAGCCCTGTATTTCTATGGCAATTAAACCTCCGCGAGACCATGATTAGGGTATATTTGAATCAGTCTTCCCACTGTAGCTATTCGAAATATTTTATCATGCTACACCTCCGTAAATTTCATTATTTTCCATTGTAAGTACTAACACTGCTACTTAGCAGTCTTTGGAAAAAATTTAACCCGTAAAAATACGATCGTAAGCACCAGATAATTCCCGCCATTTTGTTGTTTGCCCAATATCATATAAAATGGAACATTCCTTGTTGACTTTTATGAATAAGCATACGCAGTTCGTTGAACCAACTGGGTTGTAGTTGCGATAGTGTACTGTACTGTAGAAGTCAACCCTACGATGCACGTAAAAAATAACGATCTAATTTTTAGCGGTCTTGGACAGCAAAAAATGGATTCGATTAACGTTATCTTATGGTTCCTTCTTGATATTAATATCCCCGTATTTTTGCCACTTCTTGTCCAAACCTTAGGTCTTGTTTCAAAATAATCAGCAAATGAAATACACTTAAGTCAGACCCCCGAAAAATCCAAGTACGCAGAGATTTGTACTGCCGTTTCTTGGTGAATTTAGCACGGGGCTTGGCCGGCTGCACATGCCAGCTATGTTAAGCCTCCGAAGTGCGATCGTCATAACGCAAACTCAATGGGGAAATTGCTCGGGAAGTCTGGTATTTTCACACACTAAATCCCATAGGCGATGGCGCGAGTTGTGATTGGCTGGCTCAGAATCAACGTATTTGAACCAATCACAATGCAGAGGCAATTCAAATTTTGCAATAGCTCGTGTGCATATGATGTCATCGAGCAAAACATGGTCCCATGTTTAGTGGTAAAAACGGATACGCACGCAAGTCTACTGCATGCTTGAGACCACGTGCGTTATTGTTTTCGTTCTTAACGACGTCATATGATAACATTCCATAAGTCCTACTGTAAATAACTTTACGGTAGGAATGCTGGGAATTCCTTAATTTATGCAGGATAATAGGGCTTGGTTGTGCTGTCTGCGGCTGGTGGGCCGTTTACGGTGCAATTGTACAGATCGCTACTACAGTATGACAAACACGTGAGCGCTGTACATGTATTGAACACTGACTGCATCGCAAGCAAGCTGCATCAAAACAGCGGTGTGGGAGTGTTTCATGAAATAACTGACAATGTGACATAGGGTCAGGCGGGAATACAACTGTTGGTGGAATTTTAAAAAGTGCACATGGTCTGAAGAAAGCTTCAGTAAATGCGGGATGGGTTTTTACTGTGAAAATATGATATAAACTCAGCGCAAAATACCAACATTTTTGCCACATACTTACATGGGCGAACATGACTTACGGCGCCATTTTTAGACTTGTACTTTCCTGTACAAAAGTGATGGCGCTCTTTGGAAATGTTGACTTTCTGTTGTTGTGTGAACATTACGTCATTTTCGGTTAAACGGTTAACCGCCGGTTAATAAAATCGGTTAAACGGATAGTGAATTAACCGAAAATGCACAGCCCTAGTGGAGATCAAAGGTCATTTGGGGTCACAAGAGGTGAAAAGGTCACAACTTCGTAAACACGATATCTCAAGAACGGTACATGTGACTATGCTCATATTTGATGTGTAGGTTGGTCATATCGAGTAGATGATCCATATTGTTTTTGGTGGAGGTCAAAGGTCATTTGGGGTCACGAGAGCTCAAAAGGTCAAAACTTCGTAAACACGATATCTCGAAAACGGTACATGTGACTATGCTCATATTTGGTGTGTGGGTTGGCTATGTTGAGTAGATGATCCCTATTGTTTTTGGTGGAGGTCAAAGGTCATTTGGGGTCACGAGAGGTGAAAAGGTCAAAACTTCGTAAACACGATATCTCGAGAACGGTACATGTGACTATGCTCATATTTGGTGTGTAGGTTGGTCATATCGAGTAGATAATCCATATTGTTTTTGGTGGAGGTCAAAGGTCATTTGGGGTTCATGGGAGGTGAGAAGGTCAAAACTTCGTAAACACGATATCTCAAGAACGGTAGATGTGACTGTGCTCATATTTAGTGTGTGGGTTGGTCATATTGAGTAGATGATCCCTATTGATTTTCTGAAAGGTCAAAGTTCATTTGGAGTCAGCATGTTCAAAGCCTGACAAGCTTTCCTGCACAGTCTTTCAAGAAAGGTCACTTGTAGGGTCCTGTAACTTGTCCTGTAGATGGCACATAGTGAATACATGGTCCCAGAAGTTTTTGGTGGAGGTCAAATGTCATTTGGGTTCACAACGGGCAAGGGGGATCTCAATGTAGGAAGATTGGATGCCTTGCATGTGTACTTTGTGGGCACATTATGGAGCCCTGTTAATTGAAAAACATTGCAAAGCAATGTCAATGTGAAAAAAGGCCTTACATTTCAGCGGCAAGGAATCACTAAGCCTTTTGGCTTTCTGGTTTTAAAATGGAACAAAGCAGGTAATGACAGTTGTACAACTAGAAAGTCACAAGTTCTTTGCTAATTTGTTTGAATTGAATAAATTATAACATTTTGTATCTAGGCGCAAGAATGTCCTACGAAGATGGAAGCTGTACTGTTAGATTTCATTTTTCATGCTGTTCATTATATATTTTTAGAAATTGTGACTTGAGGTACACTTTGTAGGTTACAGTTATAGACTCATTCATGTCTACAAACAAATGGCATCACATCTGACTAAAGAGAAATCAAGGTACTTAAAACCTAAAAGGAAAAAGGACATAGCTTTAGCCACTTTTTTCATTTAACTGAAGTTATACCTGAACAAGTCTCAAAACTTCACAGGTTTTTAAATGTAAGGTCATAACTGAAGGATATAATTTGCTTAAAGGTGGCAATTCCTAGGTAATTGGCTTGCTTTTCTGCAGAGTGCTTTCAGTAATGTCACAAGCCCCGCCCCTTTTGTCAAGCAAAATTTTGCATAGTACACATTTAGTGTAGCTAACTGAGAAGCAGCTGATGATTCATGTATGACAGTTGTTTCAAGGGAAATATTGCGTTTAAAATCAGGGCTGGAATTAAGGTTCCAGCAGGGCAAGGCCATTTTCCTAACAGTTTAAAGGGAATCTCATGCAAACTGAGAGGGCACCAAGGCCAAACAAGTGATTTTGTATTGACCACAATGTAATCTCACAGGAAGGGCATAGAGGCCAAATGGCCTTGATGGTCATTAAATTTTATAGGGCATCAAGGCCATTGCTGAAGATCCAAAGTCCACGGCCTTCGTGGCCTTCGATTAATTCCAGCCCTGTAAAATGCTCCAACATAGCATTCAAAGTAAACAGCTGTAGTCATGATCAAATAATTCAGTCTCAACAATTAACCCCAGCAATAGCTTTATCTCCTCAGAATATTATGCACAAGAAGAGTTATGGAAGTTATCTTTTAAAATGTTGAAAGTTTGGGTGAACAAATTAATCTTGAGCAACAAACAACTGAATTTCTCTTTGGGGGTAACTTATTTCTCAAAAAGAAGGCTACCATATTGCCTCATTTGTAATTATCTATCACTCTTTGCCAATAAATATTGGTTTTATTCAACAGGATGAATTTTCCTTGTGAAACAAACGCAGTATTTCCCTTTAAAACAATGTTGATTTTTGCCCAGCAGTATGCGTGGGCTTACCAATTGTTATGTCACCTGATAGCACACTATATAGTTTTTATGAATAAGTTAAGAAAACTTACTCCTTTGCCGCAAACATACAGTTTTTTTCCCACTCATATCAGAGAGAAAGATAAACATATTTGCACCATGGGGGAAGTAGAGAGGAATCTGATCAGCACTTTTGTAGGCCGCCATTAGTGGGGTCCATCAGCCTTAAATTGTCTTCATTTACTGTCTACATGAATTTCAAACCCTAATTTTCAGTGAAATTGAGGGAATCCATATACAATTTAGTGTACAACCGTCCGTAATACAGGTAAGCGAGGAGATTGAAAGATTGAAAAGTGATGGACCCCTATATGGTCGACTCAAATCAGACCATCACCTGCTGGTCTGGATTTTTCTATAAACTTCTCTCTCTTGCAGGGGTTTATGAACTGCCTTTTTTTTCCTCAATTTTACAGCTGTGGTGATCCTGGTCACATTGCTCGTGATTGCAGCTCTGGAGGCTCCAGCCAACAACCCACTTGTTACCGGTGCCACCAGGTAGGCCATATTGCACGCAATTGCAACAATGGCATTGCTGAGGTTTCAGCCTGAATGCCCACTCCCACTCCTAAACACCCTACGTCCAGTTTTTCTGTCAGTAGACAGATAGACTGACTTCCAGAGACCAATTGGCAGTAGCAGATCATCAGGAGATTGCGCTTGCCGTGAAGGGGAGGGGTTGAGGTTAGATGTGTGAGGCCTTGGAATGTGCGACGTGTGATCGCTGTCAGCAATTCCAGAAGGCGGAGCATTTCAGTTGTGCACTGAAAGGGGAGCATGGAGCCCTTGTTCATGAAGTGTTGAAAAGAGAGCTTCAAGTTAAAAACATGACAACATCGATTTCTATTTGAGTGATTATAGCTGATGGGGAGTCTGGCTGTAGTAGTGAGAAGGAGTGGAGGAGAGGTGATGAAAACAAAGGAAAAAAAAACAAAAAAAAAATAAAAAAAATTAAAAAGAAATAGGAAAAAACAACAAGACAATTAAGCAGCTTTCTGTTTTGCTTGTTTAACTTTTAAGCGATTTTCTAGATTTTCTGAGATGCCATGTGATGATAGCAGTTTTTAGTTTGTCAGTATTTTCTTTCCGTTGGATTCGCTTATCATGGTTCAACAGCTGTTCTCATTTGGACATGTTTTTCCTGAACAGCTACACAAGTCTTAATCAGATAAATACCACATGAAGTGTAAAATATAGTACCTTAAGAAGTAGTCGTTATGAAGGTTAATAATTCATTACGCTGTAGGATGTATAAGACTGGTTATAGCAATGGGATGGGGTGTGATAGGCAGCACTGATCTGCACACCAATGCACTAAGCCTGACTACGGATATACGACACCAGCAATGTGAAGACCTAGTCCTAGATCTTTAAGCTATAGTTTGACCATATACCTAGCTCAAGGTAGTGTTTGGTGTCAGATAAGCATTTGCCAGAAGTGTGTTTTCTAGCTGAGAAAATCTCACTCAGGATGCTCTTTTCACCTTAGATGTGGTATACTGTCATGCCCCTACTAGTCTCTTTCTAACCAGTGATGGACATGTTGAGACTAAACAAAACTTTGGCTAGGTTTGCAGGCAAAGAAGAACAGGCTATTTAAGTAACAGTCACAGAAATCAGTTAAGAGCAAACAATGCATGTTGTATTTAGAGTTTTAATGTTTGATGCCCCTTACCCTCTTTTGATGACTTAGTACCAAATTCCTTCAAATCAGAAAAAGGACAATTTTAAATGCCTTTTTTCTAACAAGTCTTTCTATAGGGAGGATTGGTTTAAAGATATAAAACCTGTACAGTTATGTCATAAACTTTGTGAGTGATGATCCCTCTGTAATGGCTCCAGTCAGTTGGTGTGAAAACCTGTGAGGGTTTCTTTTGTCTCAGCATGATCTGCAGTTACTTTCAGTGTAAAATACATTTCTTACTATTTAATTTCTATCATGCTAGTTACTAACCCTTGCAGTTTACCATTTGAAGAAGTAGCAACAAAAAGACTAGTAATTCCAGCAAAAAAAAAAAAATATGTAAAAAAGTAGTAGTAGTTCAAAAGCAGGAAAAACCTTGATAAAATAAATTGCAACTCTTCATTGCAAAACAATGGCATATCCTGTTTAATATTCATTACTTCATTTCCAATTGGAAAGATTACTGAAGTGTAAATTAGAATCAAGTTGTAAACCTTTTTTTTTTTTTAAGTCTGATTTATTAGTTGCAATGTTGTGAAAAGGTGAGAGTTTTTTGAAGGTGCCACTTCTCAGCCAAGGAGTCCAGTTAAGAAACAATCATATTGTGTTTTTACCGAAGTTCAATAAGCTTAGTGAAGTATATGAAGATTTAGGCAGGTTCTCATGGCCCCATTTTAAACATTGTCCCGACTTAAACCAGATTGGTTGGAAACTGATCCATTAGATCCCAACTAACTAACCAACCCACAAATTTTAGTGTCATGCCTCTCCTTAAATTTTGTGGAACAATGCTAATATGTAAATACATGCACTCATCTTTTGTGCATGCTCTGTAATAACGTACAATTCATCTCTTTGATTGGCCGATGTAAATAGAACTGCTCATGTTCATTTTCGAGAGGTACCGTTTGAATGTGCCAAGTTCATGTGTCAAGCAAAGTAGCTCAGATCATGAACCACAAAATATACGATGTTATTTTCAGTGTATTTTTGGGGTGATGAGGGTCTGCCTTAAAATTTATTAGCGTGAAGGGTGATAAGGGTCTGTCTTGAAATCTATACAAGTGAGGTATATTTGAGCTTAGCCCTGAAGATGTGATAACTTTCATTTGATATATACAAAATGAATTGCTGTTATCTAAGATATGCGCTTTACGATACTATACTAATGTGTTAAGTGCACTACTCTGCTACATGGGGTTGGAGCAGTCACATTCATATCTTTGTATGGTGGTCATTTATTTAACTGTTTAAGCCAATTATTTGAGTAAGACTTTTATAGA
Organism: Holothuria scabra; assembly: GCA_037179385.1. Lineage (NCBI taxonomy): Eukaryota > Metazoa > Echinodermata > Holothuroidea > Aspidochirotida > Holothuriidae > Holothuria > Holothuria scabra. Next base: position 32,830,618 of record CM074181.1, read on the forward strand.
AAGATTTGTACATTAGCAGCTGTAGCCTGTGTGCTGTTAAAAATAGGTTGAAGTTCCAGGGTATTGCAAGACAATTTGAATGGACTTTATGATGTTCCTTCTGTTGTCCTGAAGTTAAAGGGCAGTCAACACAGGAGTGATTATTAAAGCAGTTACATTACTTGGAAATAAATTACATCACAAGGTGCTGCAAAAATGAAACACCCACTAGCAGCTATTTCTAAGTTCAACACATTTTAACTGAATTAAATTCATCAAAGCATGGAAGCATAGATAGAAAGTGTACCCATCATGCATCATCATTTGGTGATAGCAATTCTGTTACAGCTATACATTTTGATTATGTATTTCCTGTCATTCCCAAATGTTTTGCTCCATTCATGAATAAATATTGCACGTAGAAGTGAGTTGATTTGTATAAATACAGTTGTAACAATTACTGGTGGAAAATACAAAAACACACCTTTTCTCTTGTATTTATTTCAGTTTGAATAGGTTTTAATTTGGAATTTTATGTCATTTGTTGAGGAAAGTAATATTGTCAAGTAACAAGGTTCAGCTGAAGTTTTTATATTCTTAAACCTTTCGCAAAAGTCCACCTACCTGGCTGATGAAGGACTGAAATGCAGAAATGATGCTTCCCCAGTACTGTATTATATTGTGGAAGGAACTACATGTAGTGCAATCATGGTGGTAATACTCAGACCTTGTAGCAGCATCTCCAACAACAGTAGCTGGGTGGGGGGGGGGGGGGATTTTTGTGGAGTCTGTCAAGTTTCTGTGACCCTCATTTACCTGGGACATGGTATGTTGCTCAGAGGTAGACTAAAACCCCAGAGCTTCTGGTATGTTGCTCCTTGACCCACATCAAGGCTTTCCTCATGGAATTCAACAGTATACCATAGCACAACCTTGACCCTATCTGCCAAAGCCAAGTGACCCTATCCTAAGACTCAGTTTGTCACAAGAGATATGCAAAAACCCCAGAACTTCCAGGGGCTTACCCTCAGGACCTAGTGGCAGCACCAGAATGTCACAATTGGAGGGGGATTGGGACAAACTATGCACAAAGAAATGCAGTGGGACAAAAAGTTCTGCACCTGAAGTGAACCAAACATGAAGCAAGAACTCCAGCTGGTTGGATCCAGGAGCACACTCTCTCGAAACTGTCTTGTTTTAGCACAATTCTGGATTTGTAAGTCTTGTTCATGAGTTGAGGGTTGGGGGGTGGGGGAACAAGAAAATCTGATGCCTCTTGATCTCCCTATAGCACTGCTATGGCCTGGACCTCACAAAGGCATTTTCCCTTAACATTTAGCATGGGGACCCCTGATACTGGTTTTTGCCCCAAGAGATAACATGAAAATATCAGAGCTTCCAGGGGCTTCACATCTGGAGTCCCACCAGGGCTTTGCTGCAGCATCCCACCCACTACACACAAAAATTTTTCCAACACCTTCCTTCTCCCTTTCACTGAGCTGCAATGGTCAAACTGAAGTGAAGACCAGGTTCTCTTATTTGGAAACTACTTGGACACTTCCCCACCTTGCCAGTCTCACAGATCGAATGTTAACTGGCAATGTCTCAGTTTGGTGGCACTATGCAGTATCCAAATGAAACTACCTGTAACTGTGGCTGCCCAGAAAATGTATATATATATGATCAAGGGCAGTGATCTGTATTGGATAAGAAAGGGGGGTGGGTGCATTTTCACAAGTGACAGACTGGTATCGAGGAACTCTGGTATGAGGAATGGTCACTTGGTTATGTTTATAGTCGGTAATGACACTGTGATGATAACTGTTTGCTAGAATCACTTGACATCTTCAGCTTGCCATAAATATCCAGTGGTCATGACGGTTCTTGTTTTGTTAAGTGCCCATCCATGTGAAGACAGCAAAAACTGCCCTTTTTGTGAGACTTCCCCACCTTGTTTTGCAATAACATGCATGGAGCTTTGAGCAGAAAATTGAGTGGCAGTCAGTCTTCAATACAGATGCATACATACGGTTTTACATTGAACATTTGGTTCATGATAAAGTCAGTAAATTTTGGAATAAATTTTTGCTACGAGTTCAAAATCAAGCATTCCATTTCATTTTAAGGTCATATCAAGCTTTGATATGTTAGAGGGGTACTTATTTTGAGCATTTTGGTGAAATTTGCATCGAAATCTGATGTGTGGTTCTCAAGATATGAGCTAGACTCTGCAGGGTCTGCTCGGGTTATCCAAGCCTCACTCCCTCTGTAATAAGACCTGCAATCGTTGCTCTTCCAGGGATATCTCTTCTCCCTCTTTTAGCGTCCGCCCTCACGACGTGCAGAAACAGGATGGGTGGAATAAGGGTAAGAGCACACACAGGACGGACGGGGTCAGTGTAGGGGGACACACTCTAGACTAACTCCGGTTCCCGGGCACTGGAATTTAACATTTTTGTTTCCTTGCGGTAGCAAAAGAACCTATGTAGTCAGGTTGGTGTGTGTGCGTTGACAATTGGTGCAAACCATGGACTAAAGATTGAATTCACACCTGCGAACCGTGGACACACCTGAAACCGAGGACGGTCCACGGTTATGCCAGCATGCTAGCAACACTCCTTTCATAAATTTAGAGGTGCTATAGTGATATCTCATTGATATTTCGATGGTCCACGGTTACCTGCAGAAAATCAGATTCAGCCTTGTGATTTGTGTATGGCGAACAAAATTGGAGCTGATTGTGTATGTATGTCACCCACAGGCACAAATCAGTTAGTGATTTGTGGATACGTAAACAAATGACATAACCTACACTATACAGCATTGGTTTATATCTCACTATAGCCATATTAGAAGGGTGTCCTCGGTTTGTAGGATCCAGTCAATTGGTCCACGGTTCGTGGCATTTGCCTGTAATGGTGTGTGTGTGTGCGTGACACTTGCTTCGGTACGCTCTAACTCAACAAGGGAAGGTTAGATGGAACTTTGATTTGGTACATAGATTCGTCATAGGGAGAAGGTGTGCCCTATTGTTTTTGGTGGAGGTCAAAGGTCATTTGAGGTCACCAGAGGTCAAAAACTAAAAACCTCAACACGATATTTCAAGGTAGGAAACTTGGATAGATGTCATACTTGGTGTGTGGATGTGTTATGGTGTAAGGATGAAATTGGATATGTTTGGTGAAGGTCAAGGGGTCATCTGGGGTCACCAGGGGTCAAATACTGAAAAACATTTTAACACAGTATTTTAAGGTAGAAAGGAAAGATTTCAAATCGATCTGTGTTTGGTTAAGGTCAAAGGTCATGAAGGTCACTGGAGGTCAACCGCTGGAAATGTTATTTAGAAAATCTTGTAAGCTAGATAAAGATAGGTTCAATAGATTTTTTTATCTCACCTGGTTTTGCATGCTTATACACCCAAACACCTTAGAAATTTGGCCTTAATGTTCGTTCAGTAATGATTCATTCGGGTTGTACACATATTTTGGATCATTCAAAGTTTAAGAGGGCAATAACTGAAATCTGTAGATTTCACTGAACGCAAGTCACTCTGCATTAAACTGATCTCTCTGCAAGTGGAAGCAATGCATGAATTATACAGTATGTCTCTTTAATACTGCTGTGCTCTGTGGGGGTAACCTAATCCTCATTCTATTATCACACCCCATTAATCAATTGCTTAAGTTCTGGTTAATTGCTGAATTCTGTGTAGAGGTAGCAAACAGGACAAATGGTAGATTGATAGCAAGTTTTATTTGAGAGCAGGTAAAAATAAATTGTGAGAGAAATACAAGGGGTGTTTTTCTCTCTCTTACCACATTGTGTATTGTTTATTGGTGATAATATCAAGTTTGATTACAAGCATAAATACATATGGAAATAAGGAAATGTTTTTGAAAGATCACCAAGCATTATAAAAGTTGAATGTAAGTAAGGCCACAAAAATTTGATCTTTGATGTCATGTAATATAAGTAATAAAATATCCCTTGTGAAGATGTTACAAACATTCAATATGAGCTTTTGCTTTGCTCTATTTCGGAGACGGGCTGTACATTCTTATAATATCCAGCAAGGAAGCACAGTGCCCATTGGGCTCTTGTTTAAGAGTGGGATTAAAATCGCTGAGAAAGACTTTGCAAAGTCTAGATATGAGCAAGGAAGGGGGTCACATTTCCAACAAACATCAAGGTCAACACAACAGTCAGAAAAAACAAAGGGAAACAAAGCATTCCTTGTCAATATGAGGAAGTAATGTCATCTCTGCTGCCCCAATCTCACTTTGGAACACAAATCCAGTAACTTCATTTGCTGATATCTGGGGAAATGCATGTCCGATTTGAATAGAAATTTAATCACACTGCAAAGATTTAGTTCTTCTTTCACATGTGAAAATTAATTTTTTGCTTATAAACCTGCCCTTTAATGCAGGGCAGGCGGGATGAAGCAAAAATAATGCTGAGTGCCAGCATCCAAGCGGCGCTCTACCATCGGTAGGCGCGGAGCGTACAAGAAAATTTTTGACTTTACAAACTACCCTGGTGACCTGAAACGGCACTTCCCGAGTGTTTGAAGCTGCATACATCCACCTCTTGAAGACAAATTTTCCAACATGCATTTAGCACCCTGACTGCCTGAAGTTGTGAGTTAGTTTGTTAGGGGTTTTACAGACGAGTTTCCAACCAATTGGTTCAAGTCCAGCTGGCTACAGCTTTTTCCAGTTGCTTTTTCCACTTGCTGAAGCTGAAGCTACATGTCACATCAATCGCAAAATATTTTGACTAGTCTACTGTCTACTGGTTAAAACAAAAAGGAGGTCGGCTTCACATATATTTTTGATTCCTTGCCGAAGGCAGGCAAGGAATCTATGCGATGGTGATGTCGTGTGTATGTGTGTGTGTGTGTATGTGTGCGTGTGTGTATGTGACGCTTTGGCTTGTAAACACTATATCTCAAGAAGGGTAAGTGTGACTAACCTCCTATTTGGTGTGTAGGTTGGTCTTATTGAGTAGATGACCCCTATTGTTTTTGGTGGAGATCAAAGGTCATTTGGGGTCACCAGAGGTCAAAAGGTCAAAACTTTGTAAACACGATATCTCGAGAACGGTACATGTGACTATGCTCATATTTGGTGTGTGCATTGGTCATATTAAGGAGATGATCCCTATTGATTTTCGTGGAGGTCAAAGGTCATTTGGGGTCACGAGAGGTCAATAGGTAAATTCCTTAGAAATTGCTTGTAAACACGGTATCTCAAGAAGGGTAAGTGTGACTAATCTCACATTTGGTGTGTGCATTGGCCATATTGAGTAGATGATCCCTATTGTTTTTGGTGGAGATCAAAGGTCATTTGGGGTCACCAGAGGTCAAAAGGTGAAAACTTCGTAAACACGATATCTCGAGAACGGTACATGTGACTATGCTCATATTTGGTGTGTGTGTTGGTCATATTGAGGAGATGATCCCTGTTGATTTTCGTGGAGGTCAAAGGTCATTTGGGGTCACGAGAGGTCAATAGGTAAATTCCTTAGAAATTGCTTGTAAACACGGTATCTCAAGAAGGGTAAGTGTGACTAATCTCATATTTGGTGTGTGCATTGGCCATATTGAGTAGATGATCCCTATTGTTTTTGGTGGAGATCAAAGGTCATTTGGGGTCACCAGAGGTCAAAAGGTGAAAACTTCGTAAACACGATAACTCGAGAACGGTACATGTAACTATGCTCATATTTGGTGTGTGGGTTGTTCATATTAGGTAGATGATCCGCATCGATTTTCGTGGAGGTCAAAGGTCATTTGGGGTCATGAGAGGTCAATAGGTAAATTCCTTAGAAATTGCTTGTAAACACGGTATCTCAAGAAGGGTAAGTGTGACTAATCTCATATTTAGTGTGTGCATTGGCCATATTGAGTAGATGATCCCTATTGTTTTAGGTGGAGATCAATGGTCATTTGGGGTCACCAGAGGTCAAAAGGTGAAAACTTCGTAAACACGATAACTCGAGAACGGTACATGTGACTATGCTCATATTTGGTGTGTGGGTTGGTCATATTAGGTAGATGATCCGCATCGATTTTCGTGGAGGTCAAAGGTCATTTGGGGTCATGAGAGGTCAATAGGTAAATTCCTTAGAAATTGCTTGTAAACACAGTATCCCAAGAAGGGTAATTGTGACAAATCTTATTTTTGGTGTGTGTATTGGCCATATTGAGTAGATGATCCCTATTGATTTTCGTTGAGATCAAAGGTCATTTGGGGTCACGAGAGGTCAAAAGGTCAAAACTTTGTAAACACAATATCTCAAGAATGGTACATGTGACTGTGCTCATATTTGGCGAGTGTGTTGGCCATATTGAGTAGATGTTCCCTATTGTTTTTCGTGGAGGTCAAAGGTCATTTAGGGTCATGAGAGGTCAAAAGGTCAAAACTTTGTAAACACGGTATCTCAAGAACGGTACATGTGACTGTGCTCACATTTAGTGTGTGGATTGGTCATATTTAGTAGATGATCCCTATTGATTTTCCCAAAGGTCAAAGTTCATTTGGAGTCAGCATGTTCAAAGCCTGACAAGCTTTCCTTCACAGTCTTTCAAGAAAGGTCACTTGTAGGGTCCTGTAACTTGTCATATAGATGGCACATAGTGAATACATGGTCCCAGAAGTTTTTGGTGGAGGTCAAATGTCATTTGGGCTCACGACGGGCAAGGGGGATCTCAATGTAGGAAGATTGGATGCCTTGCATGTGTACTTTGTAGGCACATTATGGAGCCCTGTTAATTGAAAAACATTGCAAAGCAATGTCAATGTGAAAAAAGGCCTTACATTTCAGCAGCAAGGAATCACTAAGCCTTTTGGCCTTCTGGTTCTTCATTCCTCAAACATTGGGAGGCATTTTATATGATGCCCCCCTCAAAACATATTGGAGGTCATGTCCGTCTCCATTCCCCCGTGATCGCCGCCCGTGTACATGAGGGAGTGGGGACATTCTTGATATTAATATGCATTGCTGTCAGATTGGTCTTAAAAAATTACGATTTGAAGGGGAATGAGCCTCGAAAGTCCAATAATGAAAGGTATTACGTTAACAAAGACACATTCAATCTGTGAAATGAACTGGAGAAACTATGACCGTCTTTTAACTTCCCATTTCCCCCAAACAGCCAAATGGACCATCAACCTAGCGGAGAGTATTTGAAAACTTGGAGCATGTCCAAATAAACCCTGCTTTACTGAAGGGACTGCAGTGGTAAGCTCAAAACACTTAAAGGGGAAATGGAATCACCCAAATTATTAACTGAAGTACAGTAGACTACTCTTGTTTCATGATTAGCCCTTGACTCAATGTGGCAATATTTTATCTCCAATTGTGAAATTTAATAGGAGTAACTGCTTGGTTTACTTTGGATATCAATATTGAAGTGGTAAAATATTATGAAAGATATTTTGAAGAGGAGTAAAAAAATTGTGAGAACAGTTTTGGGCGATTTCACTTGCTCATTAAGTGTAATATCTTAAGGCAGATTCCTTTGAAGGAATCACGAAAACAAATGACCCTCATGCGAAGTTGCTAAAAAAAAAAAAAAAAACCCTCAGGCCTATCATTTCATAGCATTAAAACCAGAACTGATTTGGTATCGCCAAGATACCAACCCAGGCTTTTACCAACTGCAATTATGGTGCAATGCCTCTCCTGAAATTATTGAAATTAGTATATCCCTCCATATTGCAAATCGCCTTGTATCCCCGCCCCCGTATGAATTTCGATATCGGTATTCAATTTCCTAGTGCAAACACTGATCTGAAGCCACCGAAAAGCGTCAAAAAAAAAACAAAAAACAAAACAAAACAAAACAATGCAGCATCATTGCTTGTCTAACTACTGCTGTATGTGGCCAGATTCTGAAAAGAAGAAAAGAAAAAAGAAGAAAAGCTGAATATACAACCGGCACCCAAATTTTCCGATTTTTATTTTCATGTTTGAACACTACTGTATTAGAAAGGTAATTTGCTGCGCGCGAAACGCACCGAAATCAGCCCCTTTTAACAAATATTTGTAGATAGGGAGCTTGTGTTGCAGAAAGTTTGGGATTCTGGGTTTCCTGTAAGGAAATTTAAAAAGTTTAGGGATTACTGAAGAATCTGCACTTCCTATTTTGGTAGAAAATCTGAAAATGATTGCACGACGACTGAATATTGTAGCGACATAATGTTATCTAAGACCTTCGACAGTCGAACTGACACTCTCCGATGACTTTCAAAGTTTCCCAAACTTTTCTGTCCTCTTTACAAATATTTCAAAATAAAGAGCTTTCATTGGAGAGGTGGAATTTTATGAAACACAATTTATAAAAATAGCAATGTAGCTGCCGGTGTCTCTTGATGCATGTGGTGTCGTATATAGTAAATTATCCGATTTTGTCATTTCCATAACTCGGAAACGTTTACCAAACGAATTTATGAGCGAGCACTTGACTGAATTTCGAAGTGCATGTTGACTGCGCATCTTTGAGATTTGGAGAAATAAAAGAGGGGGTTTTCTAACACCGAAAGCAGGCTTCCGCCTGGCTCATTTTCACCTTCAACCACCCGCTACATTCTCCTATGACTAGAATCTCTAAACTTGTAGATGTCTTTCGCAAAAGCTAAATATTAGCACGGAGTTTTTCAATACCGATTGAGTTTCTGCAGTGATGTGGAAGGAAGGAAAAGTTATGGGCTCGAGTGTCATGTCCCCTGATACTCTTGCGTTTCTCGACATTTTCAACTTTTCAAGAATAGTCTTCTTTCCCTCAAATTAAAAGCTATCTACATTTCTGCTGCACTGATTTCAAAGAGACGAACTTTATAATTTTAGTCGTCTGGAGAATGGTTGGCGCCAGATAGTCTTTCAAGATTCAAGGCACCACAAGTCCCACAAAAAATTGCTAATGTCAACTCACTGGAATCCTTGCCCCCCCTTAAAAGTGTACCTGCTCTCCCATTTACCCTGCTTAAAAGCGACCATTCTCTTCTGAGCTAGCCTCTCTAAATGAGCCAAATGTGTTCCAATTTGTTGAGTTTGTGGTGATCATGTTAGCCACCGAAAGGTGAAGTTAAAATTCATAAGCCAAATAGGCTTCTGCGCTGCGGGTTAGTATTTCTTTGCTGACTTGAATGATTATCAAGGTGACATTGGTATGGTAAAAGTTAGTGTCACCGTCAACTTGATTATAGAGCGGGTGTCTTTAAGGTGTGTTGGAATGGGCATGGACCCATCACTGTTTCCGATCCACAGATGAACTGATGAAAGGAAAATGAGAGAGGAACCGTCGATATTAACCAAGTTAATGTACAACACCAGGGACATCGTTTTCTGTGGGCAGGTGGGTAAGTACGATCAGTGTTGAAGATGTTGACCTTTTAAGGAGAGAGATTATCCACTACCTAAAAAAGAAACGATGTAGGGTTCTGATCCAGCTATCTTACTTTGTCCGAGTAATTGATCCGGCCTTTTTTGGTTAAAATGGAGGTGGGAAGTGGTGGGAATGTCCCACGTATCCTGGAGAGAAAACTTTCGGCATGACAGATCCTTCCTTTGCTCATTTATAGAGCAAGGGTTCGGTGGCCTACTTGACAGAAACTTGCATAAGTATGTTCATTTAAGGTAGCCTTGGAAGGAAAGTCTGACTAAGTGTTGATTTCTTATTGAATTTCAAAATAAAGGTCATCGGCTACAGTGGAATGTTTCTTTAATTTCAGCGGGGTACGTGCAGTGTTAGAGTTAGTCTAAGAGAACAATGGAAAACGACGACTCAACTACCCCTTTAATTAGAGTGTTAGTCTTAAATGCATAATGGTGAATAAAATTTGCCATCGGAGGAGTGTCCTGGGTTATTCAAGTGATGTCAGGCAGCAGGGGTACAAAATGTCGAAGAAACTGATGATAAATTATCTTGAAGTTGGCCCGCTCGCCGGCTGCCGTACATGGACTAATAGATTTGCTAACTTGAGAAAATGCTGATCAGATTGCAGAAATGATACTTTCCAGTATCTATGGCGTTTTGACTTTCAGCTATTCTTTATCAGTTTTAAAACAATTGTGTGAAAGTTTGGCCCGACTTTCGCGTGACATCTGACTTAGACGGAGATCTCGTTAGTAAGAGAATAAGTAAGTTGGCTCAGTTTTCATATAATTTGTTATTTTACATCCTCATAGTTGTTTGCAGTGCCCTTTATAGATGTTTCTTAACTTTTATTCATCATACAAAACAAATCGTTTTTAACTCGTTTTTAATATCGAAAAATTTTGTACCAAAATGATCATATGCTCATTTCACACCAGAATTTCTAAATTGTTCTAATTAAGGTAAGCTTACTCAGTGATGTTTCAAAATGATATGTCTAGGTGAAAGTTACCCATGAAACGCTGATTTTTATTAGATTTTTATCGATTTCAAAATTTTGTGACGATACAATTTGGGGGAAGTCCCCAAAATAATGTGTCATTTCATGTTACACAAACACGGTTCACTACAAAATTATAGATCCAAATAAAACCAACTCTTTCCTCCTGCTACCTAGGACATGCAGCTACCAGAAACGCGTATAGCTATTTTGATATATTTGTGGCTAGAAGTATCTTTTATTAAATTATGTAAATTTCGGGTGAAAAGCTCATTTTTGCTTATAGACATAAATTCCCATAAATAATGATTTACGACAAAATTAAAGGGTGTGTCCAATCAAAAAGTATTCACTGGTTGTGTAATAATATGAACATCACAAATCCAAATTAGCCAGACCTTAAAAAAAACCCCGAGTACTACATTAAGCGAAAAACGAACAATACACCATGCGCCCCACACTGTAACGCATTTGTGAGGTTTATGATCGAAACCTCGACGGAAGATATAATTTCGGCAAGGTCGCTTCTGCCCCTTCCCTCTTGCCTCTTTAGGTTACGTTGTGCGTGATATCTTTGCAAACTACTGTCAACTGCTCATTTGCTTTAAACTGTCATTTTGAGAAAGTTTTCTTCGCCGTGGCATGAAACTCTTGGTGGACCACCATTCACCATGCAAGTAAACCACTCGGTAAAGTCCACAGGAGAACTTGAAAATTAAAATATGTCGGAATGACCCGTTAAAGATCCCGTAGGAAACTAAGGACGCCGGCGCATTCTGTTACTGTGCATGTTCAACGCAATAACATCATTTCCATTCAAATTCCTGAATCCTTTGTAATACGTGTTGCACAGATGCTCCAATATTTAACTAATTTTTATTTTATAACGCATTGTTTGAATTCAAAATAAACATTGAAGATTTGTTTTAAAACATGGTGAAAATGTTCGATTAAGTTAAGCACCTATCTTTCACTCTAAACATTCTAGGAAGTACGCCTTGTTTGTGTGGAAATGTTGAGTTTGGGCTGAAGCACTGTTCAAAATACCTTGTTCGAACGAAGACGCTGCTGGAAAGTTTCCCCATTACGAAATGAAAATCTTGCTGAATATGGAGCCTTAGTCCATTTTGTAACTTCTTAGAGTAGTGGGAACTCTCCGTGGATATGGCAGTTTGTTGAAACATCACCAGCTTTCAACAATGAATCGTATTTTTAAAAAGAACAAGTCGAAGGGGAAAGGTTCAACAGCTGAAGCAGCTAGTGTGAACAGCGGGGAAGGTGCAATACAAGCCCAAGTAGCTGACTATAATGTTAAAGAGAAAGAACTTCCGAAACTTCACAAAGCAGCCTGGAACGGTGATGTTAGCAAGTTGAGAAACTTAGTGGGGAAGAAACAAGACTTCAATGCACTCGACAAAGCGAATAGGTAACCCTTTCTTGTGTTTATTGACTATGCAGAGTAGCATTCAAACCAAGCAACTAGCAGTAATTATTTCGCGGAACCAATCCTAATTGAACAGGTATCACACCTTGGTCCTTTCCACTGGTGCCCTGAACCTAAAGAGGAGAGCACTTTCAGTATAGCTTTACCTTACTGCAATTTCCTCAACTATCGTTTGGAATATTGGTATAAATTGGGTTTCCGTACCTGGAAGTGACATAATTGTTTCTGCTTCACAACTTAAAAGAAAGTGCTGAAACTTACATTTTAATGTTAAAGGTTCAGGGAAGACAATCCACACATTCTAAACATTTACTGATTTAGGCTAGGCCTAGGCCTCTTAATTTAAACCTCTTTTTTTCTTTCACATTGAGAGAGCGGTACATGCAAGTGCTGTGGAGAAAAGTTAATGGCTAGTGCTGTGATCCCAAAGGCTATAACTATGACGCAAGTTCTGAGGCCCATTCCACAAAGAGTTACGCACGATCTTAAGTTTGATTCCCCATACTTAAGTCGACAGTAAAACAAACTTAAGATCGTGCGTAACTCTTTGTGGAACGGGCCTCTGGTCACGTAAAGTCGTAAACTCAACTAATGTTAGAGCCAGAATACTATAATTTACTTTGACTCATAGGCCATGGTACATTCCATGTAAAAACCCAAGCAGAAGGAACACCAAAGTTTTCATGATGGTACGCTGGGATTTTCTGTGTGGCATACTATGCCACATAGCAATCTGCAGACATATGCACACGTATGTACAGTATACATGTAGGCTAAGTGATGTACACATGTATGATCATGGCACATTGGCAATGCATGTAAAAGTATAGGTTATACACACAGCAAGTAGCAGTCCATATATACAATTGTGCATACTTATGTATACATGTACTTAATGCATATAAACCATTCATTGGCAATACAAGCTTCGTGTGAATTTATCGGCACCCCTGAAGAACAACTTGCTGGTGCTAAGCTGGGAAGGAATCAGTGCTCATGCAGAAAATCTTTGTGTTGGAGTGCATTAAATGTATACTGGCCCTTAGGTATGTCACAGTGCTAAGTAAAATAAAGGGGGTGCCTAGTCATTCACTAGATTTGTGGAAATTGAGTCGTTGCTGAAAAAAAGTGACAGAAATGAATGAAAAAAAATACATAGGGGGCATGACATTAGGGTTTTTTGACAACTTGTGTTAAAGGCCGGGGTTTTGATTTTAAAAATTACATCAAGCAGAATCATGTAGCCAACTTACCTTTGATCAGTACCTCCAATGCATGTACAATTGTACAGTAATTATGTTCAGTTTATGTCCTTTGTTTTATTGGGCTTTTAACTATTGGGATATGTAATGATGACAAAAGAGGTCAAAAATAGGCTCTTTTCAACCTACTCTAGGGTGTCTTTAACCTTTCAATTGAAAATTATGCAAATTTATGGTAAATTGAATTCTGAGAGGGTCATAAATGGTAATCATTCAGATACTGTGATTAAAGTTTTCAATGAAGATGACTCTTTTTCATAAATGAGTATTATTGCAATTATTTTACCAAGTGCTTGAAATGAAATTTGGCCAATTTTCTGTAATTTCAATAATTTTTTGCAGGTTAAAAACTAGGTGATGGAAGAGTTCGGGGACAAGTTCTGTTTGTGAAAACATCCCACCAACTTATTTCTAGTTTATCAAATCTGACCACTTAGTTAAATTTGGGGGTATAAAGATACATGGAAGTCATGTGGCTTACTGACCATTATAAGAAAATATGGTTTTAAAACAACTGCATCCACAATTTGGTTTTCAGGTTCTGATTTTTTGTTTTAATTTGGTCAGCTCAGATCAACAGGTAGATGATTTTCAGTTGCCATTAGTTAAAATTGACATTAGTACTGTTATTTCTTCAAAATATGTAATTTGCAGAAATGCTCAAGGCAGTCAGAAATACCCTGTAGGTTGTAAACCCCTAATCTACTCTGACATGTTTATTTTACATTTTTATTTTGCAAGAAACTTATTGTCTTACAGTATTTCAGTTGCTAATATAATCTCCTCTCAACCTAGAATTATCATAACAATCACCTAACACTAGCATCTTTTTTGAGATGTGACAACTATTTTGAATGCAGATATTTTCATAAGGACAATTTTAGGAGGGCAGTCTGTCTGTTAACTTTAAAACTCAGGTGGAGAACACGGTCTTAACTTAATTAGGCACGATTGCCTAAATATGTGGCATTCATGTTGGAAGGTATATTGTAGACTGATCCCATGCCAATCTCAAGGCATACAGAAAGAATTGGTGAGAAAAGTACATTTTTTTTGTGTAACTGTATGTACGACATTGTAGCCTATGTTTTGTTAGTATGAGAATCTAGCCGATGAATCAATTAATGTGATTTAAATCAAATCAGTATTTGACATACTGTAAATCACTGATTAAAATCACATTTTAAAGGTCAGGAGCAGTCTCCCAAATTTATTTTGAAGCAAGAGCTGCTGTATTTTCTTTTTATTCCTCATCAAACTATCATTCACAATATTATTTTAATACTTCAGTAAATTGAGTATTCAAGGTAAACCTTAAGAACAACTACTTAGATAAATTTGAAAATTTCACATTTAAGGAGGGGAAATGTCACATTACTCTCAACAGCCAATCATAGATTACTTAGATTGACAGTAAGTTAAAAAAAATGCAGAGTACCAAAGCTACATTACACAGCATTTACTGTGTGACCCCACCCCTCCTTGAATAGAGAGTTCTTCCAAGCTGTACAACTTTTCTTCAAAACATGAGTGTTTTTTAATTCTGTTTAGACATTCTTGGTGGGATTAATGAAAGCAGAACTGGATCACACTCTAAAAACAAAAATTGTAGACTTAGTCACTCTCCACTACAGTGAAAAATGTGAGTTCACTTCATTAGAGTCCAAGAATAGCAGTGAAGTTTACTTTAGGAAAATTGAAAATTCACTCTTTAACGACTATTTGCAGGGATCAAGTTAAGGTCTTGTATACTCACCTTGAAGCATTAAACTGAGATTGTGTCTGGATGAGGATAAATTATAGACTTTCTGGGAGGAACTTAAACTTGTAAGTAGGTTAGGGAAATTAAAACAATTTGGCTTGAGAGGATTAGGCCTTTACTGATGATTTTTTCCCCTATTTCTGTTCAAAACTGTTTGCAAGAGTACCCAACAAAGTAATCAATGTGGCTTCTTGCATTAGAAAGAGTTTTCCCACTGCATGGTTAGAGCATGCAATTTGCAGGTCTGAAGTTTGACTTCTGGCCAGGTCATACTGAAGACTTTAAAAAATGGAACCTACTGCTATTGTGCTTGGTGCTCAGTAATCAGTATACAGTAAAAAAATTAAGTAGGAAAAAAGGTGAGCCACAACTAGAAAAGGGCTGTGACCAGCTGGACTTAAAGGGCAAGTGCAGTCATCCCAAATTGAAGTAGTTTAGTAGACTGTTCAGTTTTGTGATTGGCTGATAGCAGTCATGTGACAACATTTTTCATCTTCAAATGTGAAATTTACAAGAAGTAACTGCTTAGTTTACCTTGAATATATGCAATTGTAGAGTCATAAAATGTAATGAAAGGTACTTTGAAGAGGAAAGATGAAAATTGTGTTATTTTGCTTTTCCTTCAAATTAATTTTTGGGGGACTGCTCCTTACCCTTAAACTAGTTGGTTGGAAACTGAGCCATGAAATCGCATCACAATAACTAGACAAGATTTTTAAATGATGTGAAAACTACACAAATTAGCTCATGTTTGTCCTGAGTACAAAATGTGCCCATGGATGGAAATATGGAAAGCTGTTGGTTTCTCTGTGGAAATATGGATATTTGGAGGGAATCTTTGCATGTCTGCATTCAATGTTGTATTAATGAGATATTACAAGGATAATGCAAGATTTTTTGAGTACTGAAAACTTAAAATTGTTCTTCTTCAGAACACCACTTCATCTTGCATGCTTCAATGGCCATGTGGAGGTGGTCAAATTTCTTGTTGGAAGTAAAGTAAAGCTCAATGTGTGTGACAGTGATCAGCGGTCACCATTGATGAGAGTAAGTATTCCGCCAATCTGTGGTATTGGTATGATTCTCTATCTGATGGCAAACTTGAAACAATGGCAGGGAAGGGTGGGGGGGGGGAGAGGATTAGACAGGTAAGAGGAGGGAATGGAGGGTGGGAGAAGATATTGCATTTATAAAATTGATGAAATATATGTATCATGTAGTTCACAGTGAATGATTTTGAATGTGAAGCTGAAAAAGTTAATTTATAGAAAGAAGCCTTGCACTAGGGTTAGACTGTGGAGGGGAGTCCATACTGTGTAATCTAGGGGCGGACCATCCCACCCCCTTATACTTGGGTTGGACTGTGATGGAGAGTCCATAGTGATGTTAAATGAGCCAAATAGCTTTTTAGGTCTTTAACATCCTTGCCCTGCATTCCATCTTTGCCCCCTCTGATCTAAATCCTTACCTCCACTGGTCACTGGCACTAATGTGTTGTAATGAGTTCTGTGCAGTGCAGACTCCAACAAAAGCAGTTCATTGCACTTTATGGCTTCTAGAAAATGCAAAAGTAAGGGATTTGGGGGAAAAGAAGGATATCTACAGTACTAACTGCAGAAGGTTTAGTTTTAATTGAGAATCAGTTGTGAAATCACCTCTGATTTCTAAAAGTGAAGTATTATTGCAACTCAGCTGTTTTAGCATCATCTCTTCGTTCTGATGGATAATTTTTTGTTTAAGTTGCCTTTTTAAACATATTTTGATCTTGTTATCCGAGATGCCAATATACTATAAGAAATTAATATTAGAATCAAATAATTTCATCTCTTGTCTTCTTACAAAAGTGCAGGAGGAAACACTTGTCAAAATATTATGATTTTAATGTATTTTGACAGTATAATGTTACTCATACTTGCTCCATGGTCACTTTGGGTCAAGGATGTGAAAATCCTTATACACTTTCACATGAAAAAATTATTGGAATGAAATTCTAATTTTAACAAAATATCTAATGTAGTAGACCTTTTTACTACTGCACATGTAAAAGATATTTTGGTGTTAATATTTTAGAAGCTGTCCTTGGTCAGTTTACTGTATTGACCATGTGGCTTTTCTACTTCAAATAAAATATCTGTGAAGATTGCTCTATTGTTACAGTAGTTGAAAAATGGAGGGAGTGTGCTTCTAATAGTAAAATTCTAGTAGAGAGCCCTTGCTTGGCCACTGTACTCAGGAAGAAAAGTCATGCTGGCAAACATTTAAAAAAAAAAATACTCATGTTTTTTCTGAGAGAGACTAAAAAACTTTTGATACCTTCATCTCTGTAGGCAGTCCAAGGTGATCACTTTGATGTTGCTGAATTTCTACTGAAACGCAATGCAGACCCCAGCTTGATTGATATTAATGGAGATGCTGCCCTCCATATCGCAGTGTATGGAGGCTCTCTGGAAACGGTTAAGCTGCTTTTGGATTTTGGGGCGGTAGTAGATGCTACAAACAAGGTTTGATATGTTGTATTTACTTTAATATTGATAACTTTGAGTCAGGCTGTGGTATGATTGGGTAAACATGCGCTCACTTGAGTTTATCAGCATGTGCAACTTGTTTGGTTAGTTAGATGAGATTTATTAGCTTACCAACAGGAATGTGTATATACTGTACAAGTTCAAGTTCAAAGATGGTCTAAAATATGGTGCAAGCTCATGTTCCCTTTCAAATACAGGTCAAATATATGAGATAACCTCTACCCTTTAGTTACCCCTTCTTAACACTTTACCGTTGTGCTCCGATCGGGCATATTTGCGCGCCTCGGGAGTGGGTGGAAAAACGGACGTAGCATGCCCCGCATCAGCTCCCGTAGGCCATTGACCCCGTGACCTTAAACTATTGTCTCTTTCTTTGTTGTGGCCGAATTTTCAGTTTCAAGCTCCGCGTGAAACAGTAAAGATGGGTGACAGCCAAGCTCTCCGCATGGATCCAAAAGGACACAAACAACGGTAAAGGGTTAAATATCATGAGCAACGTTAGTTATTTACAGTAGTTAGATAAGAGTTTTGTGATCCAGTTTCCAACCTATTGGTTCAATATCATCGGCATAGTTTAGAACCTTCAGCCCACACACCCACAGGTGAGTGCTACATATTTGGGGGTGTGCGTGTGAAGACCGTGTAAAAAACATGAGAACTTTTTATCATGAAGTGCAAAAAATACTGTTGGTTGGTTGGTCCCTTACACAATATTTGTGTAATACTTTCAGTATATAGGCTATCACAGGTATTGTATTTGATAAATCATCACTCTAAACACTGAAATTTATTTTCAATTCAGTGTACAGTAGTAGGCCTTTATGCTCATTAACAACTAAGGGTCTGGATACTTAGATTTTAAATAGAATTAGCCATTGCTTCCAGGCTGGGGAAGTGTTTACTACAGGTCTGCTTAATTTCTAGCATATTTTCATGAACAAATATTGGGCGTGATTTCCATCCAATTGCCAAAATTTCTCCCTTACACCCAAATTTAATACTAGGTTTGACTCCCAAAACTTTTTTAACCCATTCTTGCTGCCATGTTGACTTTTTACAGTAAACTTTACTGTGATAAATCCTGTTCTAAATAATGGCAAGTAAATCTAAGTTTAAGAAATAACCTGCTGTGCCATTATAATGAAAATTCTATCAGCCTTTTAGAGGGGATACCTTTAACATTTATAAAATAACATAATAGGGTAAAGGGCAAAGGAGGGCGAAGTGTCATGTTGCCCTGAAGAACATGATACCTTTCTCAAAGCAAGCATCCAGTCACCTTTCCAGCCAGATAGCATGAGATTCTACAACAGTCTTGGAAGAACTGGTCAATGTTAACATTAAAGTAGTGTGCTGATGCTACCCACTAACCCAGTCTGCATTACTGTGACAACTCAATGAGAGAGACTGAACTTCCTAAATTTCAAGCCTTGCAGATACTGTAGCTTCATCAAATCTTTAACATTATTTCTTCAACTAAAAGTGTAGTTTTGGTTTTGACAATGGGGAGTTTCACTAGATCAAAGGTTTTGACAATGAGGAGGTTTCACTAGATCAAAGGTTTTGACAATGAGGAGGTTTCACTAGATCAAAGGTGTTGACAATGAGGAGGTTTCATTAGATCAAAGGTTTTGACAATGAGGAGGTTTCACTAAATCAAAGGTGTTGACAATGAGGAAGTTTCATTAGATCAAAGGTGTTGACAATGAGGAGGTTTCATTAGATCAATTCAAAGGTTTTGACAACAAGGAGGTTTTACTAGATCAGAGGTTTTGACAATGAGGAGGTTTCACTAGATCAAAGGTGTTGACAATGAGGAGGTTTACTAGATCAAAGGTTGTGACAATGAGGAGGCTTCCCTAGATCAAAGGCGTTGACAAAGGGGAGGTTTCACTAGAACAAATGTTTTGACAACTGGGAGGGTTCACTAGATTGAAGGTTCCCTAGCTCTAAGGTGTACTGGATCGGAGGTTTGCTAGTACAGCTTTCACATTTGGCTGAACATTTGATTGGTTAACCATTGGTCTTACGAACCTTCGATCAAACCAGTGATACTTCAGTTTAGTGAATCCTCGGACTAGGGACTAGTGGTCTTTGACCTAGTGAACCATCGAATAAGTGAACTAACAGTCATGATTTCAAGTATGTAGGATTTTTAAGTACATCATGGGTCTTCTGTTCTGGAGAACATTCATGCCAAGTACAGTACTTTACATGTGGCTTTACGCTGAAAGCACTGCACAGTATGCAGTGTGGTGGTATAAGTGGTATGTACACATTTATCGAGCGAGCATTTTGAGTATGGTTTACCACATGATTACATGTATTCCAACATGGCTGCCAGTAAGTATTATGACCTCATATGAAAAACCTCTGTACAGTAAGTACAAATCCATTCTCAGGAGTTTGAATCATGGACTTCCTATATGGATAGAGCGTGTAACGTGTCAGTATATTGTCGCCACTGACTGGGGCAAAATCAAGGCACACCAAGATGGTCGCAGGGAATTTGTATGATTTGACAAAGACTGTAATATTTTAAACAAAAAATAAACTTGAATGGCTAAAAATATCATATTCCTGCAATATGTGAAGTCATTTTGATCTTACCTTGCATTATTTTGAAAGTATTTCATCTTTTTGCAAAACCTATTGATTTACTTCAGCAAGTCCAAACTTTCACACAAAACCATAGCAGACAGCCATCTTGGTGCGCTTTTTCTCACATGTATGGTAGCAACAATCTACCGTGTGGTATGTTCTGTCCATGTATAGGAAGTTTGTGGTTTGAATACATGTAACTGTTCAAAAATGTGGGTTTGAGTAAATACTCACAAGAAATCTGTTCAATAGCTACCCTTGTACCCCATGACAGTACACTAACAAAGATGTAAGAATTAAGGAAATCTCCTGTCAGGCCTCGATTTTCAGAAAAATTTATGGTTGTCCTTTGGGCAACCATTTCACTAATTTCAGCTGTCCACAAGTAAAATTTGGTTGTCTGAAACAAAACACTGATTATGTTCATGTACTTATAGTCTTGAAGAATAAAAAGATGTGATGTTTGAGAGACAAATACTTGAAGTCTGAAATATGGTACAATGCAAAAAGTCAAAAGAGTTGGTCAGTCAGCAGTATTAGCAGGATAGCATGACATTTAATTTTGTTATTTGAATCTTTATATATGTTTGTTACACTCCTTACAGCAAGGGAGCACACCTCTACATGTGGCAACCATTCAAGGTAGCACTGAAATAGTTGAAGTCCTTCTTCAGAACAAAGCAGATGTGAATGTACAAGACAATTTAAGCAGGTATGCGTTGTAGAGTTTTGATGCACTTGTACTTAACAGTGTATGTCAGATTCATATGGGTTCATGCCATGTATACTGCCTCCCCAGCTGAAAATTCCCTTTGGAACCCTTTGGAGTAATATCCATTGAACCCAAAGGGTTTCAAATGGTACCTTTTTTGAAAAACCCTTTGCATTCAAATGAAATGGGACTCTTTGGTTATGGATGGAAATTAGACAAATCTCAAAGTGAATTATAAAATTACCCTTTGCATAAACCAAACCCTTTTGAAAATCCTTTAGAACCATTTGGACCCCATTGAAACCCTTTGGTTAATGGAATTTGGACAAAGGGTCTCAAAAGAAATTTTCTGCTGGGTCAGGGCAATATTTATGGGAGAAAAAAATGATTTTGAAAAAATGATTATCACCAACAACAGTTAGTGATAATGATTTTTTTTCTCCCATAAATATTGCCCTGACCCAGCAGAAAATTTCCTTTGAGAATCAACTCTGTTTCTGATTAGTTTTGAGAAGAAAATGAGTAGCTCATTACTTTTCCATTCTTTCGATATGCATGACATACGGTTCCCCTTACAATTGTATATTGCACTGTGCTTTGTTAATAACAATCATGAAATAGACAGTCTAACTTAAGACCTACAGTGTTGCTATGGCACTACAGGTAGGCTAGGTAAGTTTGTACGACATGTTTACATATCTTTATACATTGGCTGTATGAACTAATAAAGGGGCTGACGCATCACAGCATTTTAAAAACTATTCCATTGTATTGTGCACGCATTGCAAATAGGGATTTCAAGTTTTGCTATGGAATGGCATGATCACAGCTCTTTTGCAAGGAAGGCGATGGTTCACAAACATTCTCTCTTTAAGTTGGCTTGCAAACTGTGATGCAAACCTGACTAATTTTTTGCCCTGTATATTCTTTGTGGGGATGTACAGTATGCTACTGTACAAATAAAGAACAAATTGTTGTGGGTTGCTCTGTGCTAACACATAGTTGAGTACCTAAACTTGGAGAACTGTGATGAAAGTGCTTAATCACTCATGACATGTGACTTCCAATCTTCCAATCAGAATAATTCTCATGTCATATGGTGGTATTAGCACTACAAACATTCCTATGAGGCTGACAACTACAAACCTTCAGTGTTATTTCGATTGTGTCACTGCATTAATGCTAGAACATGAGTTAATTATGATCAGGCGTGGATCCAGACATTCTAAAAAAAGGGGCTGATCTAAGAGAAAGCCGGAGTGTGAGGTTGTTGCACTGCTAATTTCCTGTAATTTTTATTGTTGATGTGGAGAAAAAAGGAAGGCTGAGGCCGTAAAAGCTCCCCCTCCCCCTTGGATCCGTGCCTGAAGATGATGTGTACAGTTTAATAAAGCATAATATAGACCACACTCCTTGATTTTCAGAGGAGTTCGATTTGTACTGTAGCACACCTGGAAATCTAAAACTCAAAGCCTGCTATATGTTGCAAGTATTATTCTAACTTCTCGTAATCAACTGTGTTATGTATATCTTCATCTAATTTTTTTTCATAGAACTCCACTGATGCTTGCTTGTCAAGCAGATCAGATAGGGATTGTAAAGATGTTACTTGAACATAGAGCTAATCCAAACATCAGGGACCAGAAGGGATGGACTGCCAATGATCATGCAATCATGGGAGGGTATCATGGGTAAGTTAAACTTTAGTAACAAATGAAGTTGCTAGCTTCAGAAAGAGGAGATGGGTTGGAGGAGGAAAGACTGGAGGAAATGGAGCTGGAGGAGCTGGGGCCAGAGGAGGGAAGAGTGGAAGAGATTGGCTAGAGGAAGGGGGCTAGAGGAGAGAAGAGTGGAAGAGATGGGCTAGAGGAGGGAGGCTAGAGGAGAGAAGAGTGGAAGAGATGGGCTAGAGGAGGGAGGCTAGAGGAGAGAAGAGTGGAAGAGATGGGCTAGAGGAGGGGGGCTAGAGGAGAGAAGAGTGGAGGAGATGGGCTAGAGGAGGGAGGCGAGAGGAGAGGAGAGTGGAAGAGATGGGCTAGAGGAGGGGCTAGAGGAGAGAAGAGTGGAAGAGATGGGCTAGAGGAGGGAGGCTAGAGGAGAGAAGAGTGGAAGAGATGGGCTAGAGGGAGGCTAGAGGAGAGAAGAGTGGAAGAGATGGGCTGGAGGGGGCTAGAGGAGAGAAGAGTGGAAGAGATGGGCTGAAGGAGGGAGGCTAGAGAAGAGTGGAAGAGAGGAGGGGGCTAGAGGAGAGAAGAGTGGAAGAGATGGGGGCTAGAGTGGAAGAGATGGGCTAGAGGAGGGGGGCTAGAGGAGAGAAGAGTGGAAGAGATGGGCTAGAGGAGCTGGGGCTAGAGGAGGGAAGAGTGGAAGAGATGGGCTAGAGGAGGGGGGCTAGAGGAAGAAAGGATGGAAGAGATGGGTCTGGAGGATGGAGGACTGGAGGAGGTGTGGCTGGAGGAAGGACTTGAAGAAGTGGGGCTAGAGCCAGTGAGACTGGAGGAAGTCGACCCAGAGCAGGTCGGATTGGAGACAGTGGGGTGGGGGAGGTAGGACTGGAGGAGGTGGTACAGTTTTGTTGAGGTTTTACCATAATAGGCAGTGGTACAACCAAGAAGATGGTTGCAGTGGTTGTACCCCCCACCCTTCTCCCACACCCCAAATGGGAGAAACAACATAATAGCAAGTTATTCAGCCATCTGTTAAATAGATTGTAATTTTCTTTACATTCTTAAAAAAAATATTGCAGCTGTTCTGATCCCAACCATATATTATATATAATATATATATGCAAATGCCAATTAACATGCAACTTAGTATAGGAACTCAGTTTCAAAGAAACATGTTACACCTACATGTTTTCTGTATTGTTTTTGTGTTTCAATTGAAGTTTGAAATTTCTCCCTGGATGTCATACTGTTGCCATGGAACTGCCCATTTTGAGAATGGAGATGTAAACCTCTGCTGTGCTGGCAGTTGTTGCTTACTAATGTTCACATTTGTCTTTGTACTACCAGTGCAGCCAAATACATGCAGGCATATAATACATTTTCACTGACGGGTCCAATGTAACTGTATGCATGCATCTCACAGATGACCAACTGCATGGTCAAGTGGTTAGATGATCAGACTTGCAGTTGAGAGTTTCCGAGTTCAAGTCCTAGCTGGGTCATACCAAAGACTTTAAAAGTGGAACTTGCCGTCAGTGTGCTTGGTGCTTAGCATTAAAGCAGTGGAGTAGGGAAAAGAAGCCAAAATACTGGGCCATCAGACCCAACCTAACCTCACAGATGACCTTGTGTGACCCAATGTGAAGTAATAAACTGCCCAACTGGCCTGTTAGGCAAACATATATTACTGATGCACTATGAAGGGAAGAGTTTTAGTATCAGATACCCAACCAACTTGAGCCTCATCCACACCATGTGACTCGATGCGATACAACCCATTGCAACGAGAAAGTTCAGACATTCAGACGTGTTGCAAAGTGTGGAATGTTTTGCAACTAGTTGCAAGCAGACACGCAACCCAATTTAATATGACCCAACATGTTCGGTCGCATGAAACTGGAACGTGCAACTGACAACAGTGACGGACTTCTGGAATGAAGCCCGGGAAGTTCAGTTAATCGAAATGGACAGAACACATTCCTGTCTCTTCAACGTAACAAATAAAGAGTATGTTCCAAGTTAAAATTTTGCATGAATCCCTTCATGGACCTGTAATTTGTTGCAAAATGTGGACGCTATGCTCTTTGAACTAGTTAGTGGTCAGTGACTCACTACCACAAGACAATCTTGTTGCAGTAAGTTGTGTTGCATAGTTTGGACAGGGCCTTAGAAATCATGGAAAACATAGAAGCTGATGTTTCATGTTGCCAATCACTGAAATTCAGGAAATTAAAGAGATCAGGTTTAACAGAACATAGGATCCTGAGGGAATTAAATTAAATTAAAAAGGAAGTGTTTGATAGCCGTATTTTGTTTGATTGACTTATCCCATATCACATAGCATTGTACTACACAAAATGGAGAAATTGCTTTGCAAGTGCAAAATTGTGAGGCAGATTTTGTACATGAAATGTATGGGTTTTAACCAAGAGACACCTTAGACAAGGGCAAAATAAGTTTTCCTGAAAATTTAAAAGGTACATTTTGGAAAAAGATGGGAATCAATGAGGCATCTTTTCTTTAAAAGAAGTAAAGCCTGCAATCTTGGACAAAAGTGTTGGAACACTTCACATCATTATTTTGTTTATGGCTTTGAGTGCTATTTACAAGACCTCTATCCCCCTTTAAAATGTTTCATCCTACAGAAAATAGCGATATACAAAACCTCGGTCCCCCTTTACAATTTTGGGACCTAAAGAAAATGGTGCGTCCTGAATTGGCCTTATTACCTCCAACATTCTGTGGGGGAGTGGGGGTGTTTCATCTAGTTTAACCCAAGATTGTAGGTATAATTGTGAGGTTACTTTTAACTTTGGCAATAAATTTTCAGAGATCACTCAGTTCCTAAACCCAGTTTTGAAGTCTTAAATGTAGCTTGCTATCTGTTATGTAAAACTTGTTATTGTGTAAATATTTGCTGCTAGTCATATTTTCTTTGAGGATATTCAAATGCCTTGGGATGTCTCTTTCTTACAAAGATGGTATGAAAGGCCCAACTAGTTTATAGGACCAAAAGCCTTCTGTGATGCCCCTCTCATCCCCCCTCTCAAATGTTTTCTAAAATATCTTAAGTGTGATTAGTATTTATGTTCAATAGTGGAATACCACCTGAAAATACCAGTCTTTGTTATGGAGTCATGGCAACTAAAAAAACATTTTCCTCTTAAAATCAAAGGGGTTATTTTTCCTTAGTTTCATCCTTTATTCTCTAAAGTACAAACCGTGTGATTTTTTTTTATCTTTACAGATGTTCTCATCTCATAGAGGAACAACAGACAATAAAACGTACCTCCACCGGCTCAGCTTTATCTGGTACTGGTCTTTTTGGTTCGACAACAAACTCCGTAGATGCTCTGGGATTTCCCCTGGCTAATCCTGCTGCAACCTCAGATTTAAGTGGTAATGAAATACATTTTTCAATTGTTCTTCAGGACAGTCTAAATAATATTTCAGCAAAAGTTTGCAAACATGTCTTTTGCCACAAAATACTCTAAATAGGTTGTGAATGTTTTAATGTACATTGCACACTAGATGTCTCATTTCTGAGATGTTTTACAATGTAAAATATAAAGAAAAATTTCAGTTCACAATGTCTTTGATGAACACAGTCACTTTCTTGAAAATCTTTAAAAAATGGAGCTAGGGCAAAAGAACAGACTTTCCCTGTCTAGCATTTATGAAATCATTCTATTAAGAAATAATGCACAGAACTATATTAGAAATAAGATGGACATGATTTACCGGACCTGGCTTTGGACACTAACTACATGGTCATGTGGTTAGAGCACATCCAATTTGCAGTCAAGACGACTGGAGTTTGACTCCCCCCAGGTCATACCAGGGACTGTAAAAAAGAATCCTCTACTACTGTTCTTGGTCCTCAACATAAGCAGTGGAGTAGGAAAATCAAGCAGTGAGCCACAACTAGAAAACGACTGTGGTTAGCCCAGCTTAAATCAATTGGTAAGAAACTGAACCACAAAACCTCATCTAACTTACTAACTAAGCTATCTGGCTAGGTATGTCTTCTTTGTCCCTTTATAATTTTACAAAGAGATTGTTTCTATTGTTATCACTTTTGTCTCATTCAGGTGACAATGAAGAGGAACTTTCCATTGATAAGTAAGTTGGAACTATTTTTCTTTTTATGCATCCATCTTTATGCAAGAAGAGTTCACACAAATTTGACTGTTGCAATGTTATAGAGCATATTCAAGCTTTTGCAATTGTTGCAGAAATGGAAAATTGTCTGGAATGAAAAATTTTAAGGTAAATGCAAGAGAAAACTAAGCGTATGGTACAAGTGTTTGAAGTTGACAATTCCCATTTAATCTCTATTTTTTTTCATAAATTTTTGATTTTTCTGTCATAGAAAATCTGATGAGGACTCTTGGGCAGCATCAAACTCAGAATTTGACGATCATATCCCCAAAAAGGTGTGTATGTCTCTTTCATGGTCTTTTTTTAATTTCAACAAAATCTGAAATTTTTGATATCAGCTGATCTAAGATTTATACAGTCGTGCTGTACATTACGGGCAACGGGCAGTGTCCTCGAAACGGCCAAGGAAAATCGGTCAACTATGACAAATCTCCTCAGATAGAATTTAAGACTGGCTTGATCCCATGGCAGCAAGTCTTAAGCCAGTGATATGCTTTGCCATTTTTGAGACTGCCAAACTGCAGTGTACATGTAGACTGTCAAATTGCTGTGTGCATGTAGACTGCCAAAATTAAACGAAATGGCTTCAAAGACAGACAACCAAACATGGAATTAACACTGAAAGACAATTAAAATTATTTATGCACCAATTATAGATAGGCAGGCTACACAAGTGCTGCAAAATACCTTATCTAGAGGCAAATTACTGCCAATGGTTTACCATGGTTTATCATGGTTAGTTAGTTAGATGAGATTTAATGACGCACCAACACGAATGTGTTATATAGTGTCAGACAATGTGATAAAAAGTTCAAAGTTTATATTTATTTTCAAGTATGGTTCAAGTTCAAATTTGGTTCCCCTTTAGTCACCTCTTACAACAGGCAAGAGGTGAGGATATGCTGGGCATATTCTACAACCCCCATCCCACAGGGGGCTGGTTTACCATGGTAAATCTGTAGCTTTACTATAGTTTTATCGTGTAAACCATGGTTTATTAGGGTAAATTTTTGGCTGGGATAGTTTTTTGAGACTCCCAAAATCAAGACACTGGCTAAAGGTTGGCATGGCAGAATATTGTGGAGTGGAAAAGAAGAATTTTTTGTATTGTGAATGGACTAGAGATAATTTTATCCTGCACCATGTCATCTTGTGTCATAAAGACCATTGCATAAAAGTCATGTGGCTTATCCTAAGTTAGTTAGTTAGTTAGTAAGATAGTTGAATAAGGTTTAATGACACACCAAAACGAATGTGTTATATGGTGTCATGTGGTTTTTACTGTTCAAGTCCTCCCCTTTAGTCGCCTCTTACGACATGTGGGAAATACCATGGGCATATTCTACAACTCCTGCCCACAGGGGGACGAGCATTGAGGGGACTTCCTTGGTTTTGTGGCTCCGACAACCCCCCAGTCATTGGGTGAGTGGTAACGGTCTTATGTGCATTTTACTGGCGATAGTTGGGGACAGACTTCTCGCCACGCACGACCTCCTCAGCCCAACTGGATGCAGTTTTACGTCATACCCAGGACCTGCTCATCCTTAGTAGTGAAAGGCCTTGATCATTTACAGAAAATCCTGCCCATCTAAGCATCTTAGGTTTCATTTATTTTAGATGTATTAAAATAATTCATGGTAATGTAGTTTTAAGTAGTGGCTTCAAATATTCAGCATGATGATAAAAATCACAAAGTGTGCAAAATCATTTTGCATGTAAGTTACATACAGTATGGCTAACAATTTTTTTTTTTTGTTCAGGAGAAACTTTAGGCAAGAAATTGAAATGAAAGCAAATTTTCGCAGTTGAGAACTGAAACTCAGAGACTATGTTTGTGAAATTTGAGCCTGTATGACTCAGTTGACATATTGCTATTCAAAAATTTGAGTATATTTGTGTGTATTTTCTCCATTGTATCGGATATGTCTTTGGTGAAAATTAAAAGTTGTTTGAAGAAAAGATTGCACATAATTAGGTGTGTGACTGATAAACAGATTTGCAGATTTAAATGATTTTACTTGAAAGATGTTATCATTACAAGGTCATTGAAGACACACTAGTAGTGGATAGAAGTTGTGTTAAATTTGCCTGCTGATGTATAATTTATGCAAATTGACTTGTGCTGTATTTTCAGATTATTTTCTCTATTGTTTACGCCTTTTAATAATGCTTGTTACAAGAACTAAAAAATTATGAAATACCTAAAGACTAAACAAGAGAGAGTTTGTTTAATTGAGCATGTAAGCTCAGTTTTGTACAAAATGATGTATTGTAGAAATCAATTTCATGAAAAAGTTTGGATAAAGGCTAATTGAAATTAAAAAAGGCTTTTTTTATCTAATATTGATAAAATGTCAACATTCGTCTCAGAACTGATCTTTTTGATAGGTAAAAGATTGAAATTTCCTTAAAAATTCTCTCATGTGTCTACCCAAGTCAGGGTCAGTTGGTTTTTGAAGTGCCTTCAAGGTTTTAAGAAAGATGTGGTAAATCCATAATTCATTTTCAGTTCTATTTTCTCATATAAAAAAAAACAAAGTAAAATTGAACAGTGCTTTCTCCTGCAGAATTTTGTCTCTTAATCTTTATATTAATTTTTTTCTGGCAGAGTCTACCACTTTTTGGAGGAAAAAAGACACCCTCAATTAAAAGTTACCAAAGTGGTAAGGTTTCTGTTTCTTGCACTGGGGTGAACATTGCTTAGACTTTTGAGTCCTGCAGGCACAGAATTATAACACGAAATATCTCAGGATAGTGGACAGTTATACAATTTATACGTACTTGTAATTCTTACTTGTTATATTCACCTGTGATACTTTCTTGCTATACTTGCCTGTTATACTTAGCATGTAAGTGTCTCACATTGAGTAGAAGAATTCAATAATTTTTGGCTGAGGACTAAGTCCTTGTGAGAAAACTTGAGGTTAAAGTCTGAAAAACGTATGTAACAAGACATCACTCGCTGAGTAACATTTAATTGTTTCGCAAATGTCTGAAGGGAGCATAGTTTTATCTAGTGTCCAGCAGTCAGAAGACGATGTAACAACAGCCTATTGTAACTATTAGCACATAGCATGAAATGAGCTCTAAAGGTGTTCTAGAATGAAAGGCTATTGTTCCCTGCTTTTAGTCTCTTCCCATGGCTTCCACATTAACTTGCCCAGTGGACTGCTTCTGGTCACTAAACTGTTCAGAATATTCAGTAGGAGCACAATGGGTAGAGTAGTAATCTACCATCTGCTGGGGACTAGAAAAAGCTATGCTCCCTAGGTATGTGCTGTTCTGAATACAAGGACCCTGATACTGTTATAAGGGAAGATCATTTCAGCCTCAGGTCACCAGATGGACGGATGGACAGACAGACAAACAGACAAAATTAAACTGTGCCAAAATAAATTCATGGAAACCTCAATGCCTATTTTAATTTCTGGTTTCAAAACAGTTACAAGTTTACAAGGACTATGTTTTTGGACTCAAGTTAGGTAATGTAGGTTATATGAGATTTTACATCTCACCTTCTTCCAATCAGTTGGTTTAAGTCAGGCCATCGGCTTTCCTTTCTCCGGTTGTGGCACACTTGCAAATCATGGCTTTTAGTTTTATGCAACCTGCTCTCTTTGGCTTGTGTACTTTACTTTATCTTTAATGAGTATGCATAGGTGAAGCATCACCTTTTTTGTTGGAGGTCAAATGAAGTGCAGGCTAAATTTTACCAAACTGAATACTAAGTAAGACGTACAAATTTTGATGTTTTTGTACTGATTTATTCAGGGCTCAGAAATATGGTGATATTTTTCTTATCTTCTCCAGACTCCAGTATGAAGTCAAGGGATGCCCAAATCACTCCAAGAAATAATAGCACTAAAGGAATGTTTGGAACTCAAGACAAAAAGAAGAACAATGTGGAAGAACTTCCTGGATTGGGCATCACACCAAGGTATGGTATTTACTAATGATAGTAAAGGCTGATATTTACACTGAATTCTGGTATAAAGACATAAAGGAATATTCCTTTGGGTTGTAATGTTAATGTTGAGTAATGAGTGTTGTTGCTGCTTTTCCTGGTAATACTTCAAGCCACACTCCTTTCTAGGCTGGCTATCACAACATTTCTGGTAAATCCATTATACCACAATGTTACTCCTTAAGAATGCAACAGAGACACCCCTGTAGATCAAAGGCAGTGTGGGGTGTAGCTGGTATCCGAGATTGTAATATGATCTGTGCTCAAGTATTCTATGCTTTCATTGTGTTCATACTTTGTGAAAAGCAGTTAACACATACTTGGTTGGTCTGTTAGCTAATCCCAAATGTTGTGTAACTTTTCGTGTTGTTTTGGTATATCTGACACTGTCAACCATTTAATCAGATTAATTGTGAAACCTGACTCTACTGAATGTGTATGCTGTGTGCTTCATTTCCTCTCTGGGGAAACAAGATGTAATCCAGTAGGCAAGAAGAATGTTTCAGAGTGAGAAGGAAATTTTCCTCTTGATAAACTAATGTTTTGGTAATCCATATTCCATTTGCTGTTATTGCACCATCCTGGTCTTTTTACCCTCATCAGGATCTGGTTTCATTTGAGCCTGCAACTGGGCATCATACTCTGAGAGTCTGCCTGGTGTACACCATTACCAGTGAATTACAAATGATATTAGCTAGTGGATGGTGTTTAGGCTCCTTGAAGGGGCAATCAGAGTCAGAACCACTTTTGTACATTAACTTAGAACCAATGAAACATGATCTTTGATCACAGTCTAACGTTGTGATTGGTTATGCCTTAGTGTAGGATGTCTAGTTGTGCATCTGTATGGAATTTTTTTACCCCAAAAATATTCAGAAATCTTCATTCAACAGGAATTCACACAACATTAACAATTCTTCTAACTTGGAAGACCGCTTCAATGTTTCTATTTTCTGGTAAATAATCAATTTAAATAAAAAGGGAAAATAAGATACTGGAACAAAACATTAGTATTTTCTGTCAAACTCTGATTGTCCCTTTGTGTGTAACTTTGAAAGAATCAACACTTTGTTATCATGTTTTATTTGTTGTTGTTTTAGTGAGTGAAATTTGCATACAACATTTTATCTTAATTATAGGTCTGTATCAGAGGTTGTTGAAGAGGAGAAACCAACTCCAAGAGGCAGGGCATCTAGTAGAGGCCTCATCTCATCAGGGGTATTTTGATTCATTTACTTTGTTACCTGATCTGTTGTAGTATTAATTGGAAGGGTGCATACAGGACTTAATGGCAGTGTAATATAATTAGGATGGCCCTCCCTCCCTGATCTCAGGCAAGGGGGACTATGGTAGCTACTGTCTAAGTAGAAAACTACCATTAGTTGGCATGGAGCAATACCAGAAAATTTTTTGGCTTCACAAACCCTCTCTTATGGCCAGAAATGGCCCTTCCTTTATGGGAGTAGTGCATTTTGGCCTATAGTTTACAACTTGAATTCCATATAAACATATTTACTGAATCTCTTTTATATGGTTATAACATGAAAAATACTTAAGTTTGATGGCCCAGGAGCTGGAAACCTCCAATTATTAATTTGAAATCCTTTTGCTGTTCTTCTCTAGATGGAGTTTCACTTGGTAATGATAAGCTTAATTTTGCGCAGTGTTTTTCTAGTGTTACAATGAACACTGCACAGGTTCAAAGTTATTGAGTTTATTGCCACATTGGCTCAAGAAGTAAAAATGTTTCAGCCCTTCAAAACCACAAATGTTTTTTTGATGGTAAAAAATATAAAAGGTACTATTGAAATGAGATAAGGAACTGCAAGCATGATGGCGATATTTTAAAATGTCATCTTTCAGCAGTAGATATCATGTAGTTGATCAGTGGGAAGGTATGAAGGTTGCATTGTTCAGTGAATGTCTTTGTGCTAAATAGATTGTGACTGTAATGTAGAGACAGATTAGACGCTCTGAAAGTGCAAAAAATATTTGCATTGTTTGGCACCAAATAAACCTTACAAGTAATATTGTTACTGACATACATAGTAATATTGTTACTGATTGACTACATGGTCAAGTGGTTAACCATTAGAGCATCTGGCTTGCAATCCGAAGGTCTGGAGTTCAAGTCCTGGTGGGATCATACCGAAGACTTTAAAAATGGACCCTTACTGCTATTGTGCAAGGTGCTCAGTATAAGCAATGAAGTAAGGAAAACAAGCCGGTGAGCCACAACTGTGACTTGAACCAAATGGCTAGAAACTGAACTGAAAAACTCCATCTAACTAAGTGATGTACACGTCATAGTGAGGATTATTCTTCTCAACAGACAATTAGCGACTGGGATGATGACTCTGACATTTTAGATGATCTTTCAGAGAAGAAGGGAAAAGCTCTGCCTATCAAGGTCAGTATGTGCCTTAAAATACAACCTTAGAGAATGGAAACTATGGCCACCATAGTAGAAGGGTTTAAGGTCACAACAGGGTTTGATATGTTAGAGTTGTACTTATTCTGAGCATTTTGGTGAAATTTGCAATGAAATCCGATTTGTGGTTCCCAAGATATGAGCACGTAAAGTTTTCACATTTTCAACAGAATGTGAACATGTGACACCATATCCATATAGTTTTTCTTTAAACTTTTGAGTCGATTTTCTCCTCAACAATCTCATATTATTAAAATGTGATTTCATAAGTGGGATGAGAACTTTACAAACTTTGCATCCCCACAGGGAGGTCATCCTCCTATTAACTTCAAGGTCAACACAACAATCTGATAAAACAAAGGGAAACAAAACATTCCTTGTCGATGTGAGGTAGTGATAAAAGCTCTGCTGTCCTGAAACTCACTTTGGAACACAAATCTGCTGAACTCACTTACTGATAACTCAAGAAATACATGTCCTGTTTGAATGGTAGTTTCATCACATTGTGTAGAATTGGTTCCTCTTCCACATATGAAAATTAAATTTTTGCTTAAACTTCCCTCTAAAGGTACAGAGAAAGTATGTTTCATATGTAGCTTCATACTAATGCAATACAATGGAGCAATGAAATGAACCTTCATTCTATCAATAAATGGAATTTTAAATGTGGTTGTTATGAATACATGTATGAATTTGTCATTTTCTCATGGAATTGTGCCATTCTGCTTGATGCTCAGCATAAGCAATGAAGTAGGGGAAACAAACCAGTGAGCCACAACTGGAAAAAGTCTGTGGCCGGCTCATCTTGAACCACTTGGTTGGAAACTGGGCCTTATAATTTTAACTAACAAACTGGCTGACTGGCTGACTGACTGGCTGGCTAGGGATACACATGCATAAAATTTTACTGGAATCTCATTATTCATCAAAACTTTATGAAATCTTGCATTTGTTATCGCCAATACAATGAAAAATTTCATATTGTGTGTTAAGGATGCCCTTAAAAGATCTTAACAGTGGTTGGATAACACCGAATACTATTCCAATTTAAAGAAATCTTGTAAAAACTCCACAATCATATGAATTTGGTGTAAAATCTACCATGTAGTAATTTTTCCTAATTATGGAATCTTTACTGTTTTTAGATTGGTAGTCATTTGAAAATGAAGAAACCTCAGAATGACAATGCTGCAAATATTAGCTCTGATCAAGGTAAATAAAAATTTTATGTTTTTATTTCAGTAGTGTTGTAGATGAATAATGATTGTGACAAGATTCTTTATTGCACTACAAGTTAGTGGTATTGAAACTTCAAGGCACTTTCTGATGACAAAATTCATTGTTTTCAAAATATGCAGAAAAATTCCTCTTTCAAGAGGTGAAACCTGTATCTCAATAGCATATAGCAGTCCCAAAATACTACTTTTTCCGGTAAAAGCTATTGTTCGTGTTGTAAGTGCATTGTGGGAAAGAAGTGATTTCATAGCAGCACATTAAGTTGACATAGCATTCAATTTATTTATAATT
Source organism: Holothuria scabra (assembly GCA_037179385.1). Classification (NCBI taxonomy): domain Eukaryota; kingdom Metazoa; phylum Echinodermata; class Holothuroidea; order Aspidochirotida; family Holothuriidae; genus Holothuria; species Holothuria scabra. The sequence continues at coordinate 32,865,035 of CM074181.1, forward strand.
TTCATGCTGCTTCTGAGAATATTAAGGAACATTGTTTGCTGTATCCTTTAAATGGTATCTAGGGTAATGCTAGACTACACAGGAAAATATATTCAAACATTTGAATAGCCTCAAATTTCAAGGACAAACAAAAGGTTCATTTGCAAAAAAAATCAAACAAAAGGAATCTGAGGCAAGCGCCCATATTATGTAACATTCTGTGGCTTTGTCGATAAATGGATGCACTTTTTAGCAAAAGGAACTAATCTTTGAAGTGAAATAACTTGAGTTAGGAAAAGGTATTCGGACAGCATGAAGAGCAAAATATTCAGAGATATAATACATCTTTATCTATTGAAGGTGGTTTTAATAATGAGTTGAGTGATGTGGATGAAGATACTCTCTCTGAGGAAGTCAAAAAACCTGCTATAGCTGCTATCCCTGCTGCATCTACTGCTGCTACCGACAAGCTACCACCAAAGAATGTTGCAGCTGTGCAGGACAAACCCAATGAGATTGATGAGAACAGTGGTATGTTAAAGACAAATTGATTTTAGAGCACAGGCAGACTTTTTTCTATAAATTTTATGGAGAAATGCAAAATAATATTGTTCTCATGTGGTTTTTTAAGGATATTTGAACTTAAAGATATCAGCAAGGAGAGGATTTGTTGCTAACTTTGAGACATTGCATGAAATACAGAGATAGCATTGAAGGTTTGACAGTGACCACGAATTGGTATATATGTCCATGTTGTGTTAACAGTTGTCAATTCTCACCCCAAACTACAATTTTGTAGTAGGTGACAGAAATTCTCAATTGGCACAGGTCTGTGATTGACAGTTGAATTAAAAAATGCAGAGTACTGTAGTTTTATGTCACACAGCATGTACTGTACTGAGATTCACACATTTGGTCTTTTATACCATCACCCTGAAACAATAAACTGAGATTGTGTCTGAATGAGGAAAGTTTTAGACAGTTGTAGGAGGGGCTTAAGTAAGTAGGCTAGGAGATTTGGAACTGCCTGGGGTGAAAAAATTTAGCTTTTAAATTCCTTTTTACTTTTATGTTTGAAGCTGTTGGGTGGCTCTTTATTAGCTGCATTCTGTTTGGGTGGCTATCTTAGACGGTCTGCAGGAAGATTTGAAACTGGCAGTGATATCCCTGTGTTAGCCTCTTGAATATTGTATAAACTGAAAATAGTCTACATTTTGTTAACAATTAATATTTAAGAGTTATTTAATGTCTTGTATTTAATATGAAGTGTAGGTGATATTTTAAACTCAATCCTTACATTTTTTTTTCTTGCTTTTTTTTATTAGATTCAGATTGGGATTCGGAGGTAAGTGTTATTAATGTTACATCAAAAGTAAGTTGGTGCAATTAATGATTGTGTTGGCAGATTGTTTTAATGTGTCTTGAGGACTATAGAGCTAGCCGCACACTGCACAACTTTGCACACCGCAACTCAACTCGTTCGTCGCTACAACTGTGATTGGCAATGTTAAGGCCAGTTTTAAGTCATGCTGACTTCAACATGTGGGTTCTTCCCAGTTGAAGTCATTGTGACTTAAAACTGGTCTTGGAACTGCCAATTTCAGTTGTAAACTCACACACATTACAAAACTGTTCAAGATCTGACGATTGAATTGCGGTGTGCAAAGTGGAGTAAGTGTGCGACTAGCTTTAAAGGGCAATAAGAAACTTAGAAGACCAAAACTCCAAATGTAAAAATGTTCTTAGAATTTCAATTAGGGCTTATAGGCCTGGAGTAGTAGTTTGTTAGGCTTATTCATGTGTAGCATTTACTTCCTTTCTATTTGACTTTTTTTTTTTTTGTCTCTCTCAGGGAGCGACACTTCTCCACAAGCCCCAAAGATTTCTAAGTGCACTCCCTGTCACACATATTTTTATTTATCTGCTAATATTGTAAAGGTTTGTGTGGTGATAAACCAAATAATTGAATGAATAATATAAGCAGTAGAGACCAGGATAGAGACAGAATTGGCCAATTATTACTGTAATTATACGATGGTCTATTGTGAACTTTGGTCAAGTGAACCTTTAGCTCTGTAGATATTTCATATTCAGCCCTGTTCATATTTTACCAAGAGAGCATACTTACTTTCAAAGTATTTTGAGGGGGATTTTAGCTCTTAGATAGGGACCTCTAAAAACAGGTAACTTAAAAATTTTATTTTGCCCCATGCGCATTCAGAAGATGTGTGGAACATGCCTACATGTCATACTAAAACTAAAGGCATTGCTGAAAAACGTGTGGAAATAGTGTCAACCCCCCTTCCATCTATTGCAAACTCTAGGCTGTCCAGAGTTGTTTTCATATCAAAGCCTCTTTGATAGCAGCTGTTTTATCCCTACCTAAGTGCCCTACAAAAGACTTTAAAATGGAACCTACTGCCATTGTGTTTGGTACTCAACATAAGCAATGGAGGAGGAAAAACAAGTCAGTGAGCCACAACTGGAAAAAATGCTGTGTCTGGCTCAACTTAAAAGTAATTTTGTTTGAAAATGAGCCATAAAACCTCATCTAACTTACCTCACCTAACCTACCTAAGGTACTTGGATTTTTAAAGATACTCTTGCCCTTCAGAGTTGGCCTCAACCTAAAAATATGCTTTCCAACTCTGAAATGTGGTTGTGTTCCAGGTGAAGTAATTTAGGTGGACCAGTAGACTAACTAACTTAGCTCCTTGATAGTAAAGTGCATTGCATCTGTTATGAATCATTTGGAAGTATTTGTTGGCAGGATATTATTTCTAAAATGTACCCCTACTTTTCTTTTCATCTTGCAGGCTGATGACATACTTCCATCAGATAATTCTGCTGACGGTGAAGGTATGTTTTTATTTCCTCTAAAATAAGTCAACAGTGAATCAAAGTTTAAAATGTATAGTCCTCAAATATTCCATTTTTAAATGATTTTACATTTTACATCCCATCTTTTTATTTTAAGATTTTTAAGAAGTTTTTTAAAGAGTTTTGTCGTATTGTTCCAGGTCTGAGAGGATACACACCCACTGGTGTGTTAAACGGTAGTCTTAAATCAGGAAGAGCATTGGCTTTATCACCTTCCGAAGAAAGACCAAGCTCCTTGGGAACAATGAATGCTGGGATATCTGATAGTAGTTATGGTAAAGGCAAGGTGACACCTACTGCTGAAGAGGAAGAGAGTGAAGAAGAATGGATTGAAGAAAGAGCTGAAGGAAAGGATCCAAGGAATGATTTACAGGCATCATCATCATCTTTAAAGGTAAGGGGAGGAGGATAGGTGTCTTTTTGGACAGGGAAAGGTGTGTCAAAGTGAAATGCAAATGCAAACGACATAAATAGTGAAACCAGGGGTGAACATCATTTTCTAGTTCAAATAGAGAACAATTGTATCGTAAGAGTTGGGCCAAGTGGTTTGAGCATCTGGCTTGCAGTCATGAGGTCTGGAGTGGGAGTCCTGATTGGACCATACGGAAGGCTCTAAAAATGGAGCCTGCTGACATCGTGCTTGGTGCTCAGTGTAATCAATGGAGAAGGGAAATTTTTCTATGTAATTATTGTCTTTAAGAAACATAGAGAGCTCTTTGGATGTAGCTCATTATTCTTTGTGCTTTTTATGATTTGGGGAGATATTTTTAAGGTTGAATTACTCTGTGTCTGTTTCTTGATAGGCTATGAAGAAGGTGTTAAGTACAGACCAAGAAAACACAGTTGAAAAACAAATCACTCAAGTTGAAACCAGTACCTTGGTAAGCCGTAATGTTCCAACAGAATCTAAACCTATCACCAACGAACAGTCTGTAGGGAAAGACAATAGAGAGATTGAAAACAGGAAAAAACTGTTGGATGAAGAAAGAGACATTATCAAGAGAGAAAAGGAGAAGCTAGAGGAAGAAAAGAAAAGGCAAGAAGAAATGATTGAAAAGAGGTTACTAGAAGTGCAAGCTGAAGAAAATGAGAGGAGGGATAGAGAAATGCAAGAGAGGAAGAAATTGGAGGAAGAGTGGAAGAGGATGGAGGAACAAACTAGAGAACAACAAGCAAAACTTGAAAAAGAAAAGAAGGAACTGGAGGAAATGCACAAGAAAAAACATGATGAGATGGAGAAGGAGTTAGAAGAAAAGAAGAGACAGTCAGATAAAGAAAGGGAGATGGAGCTGCAGAGGTTGGAGGATGAAAAACAGAAGATGCAGGAAGAACTGATGGCTGAGAGACATAGGCTAGCAGAAGAGAAGAAGCAACTGGAAGAAAGGATCATGTTACAAGAAGAAAAAGAAGCTGAAATAAGAGAAAATATGGAGAGCAAGAAAAGTGAAGAATGGCAGAGTGTGTTGGATGAGAAGGATAGGATGGCTGAAGATGTCAAGAGGCAGAGAGAAGCTTTGGAGAAGGAGAAGGAAAAGATTGATGAAGAGAGGAGAAAAGAAATAGATCAACTTAAGCAAGATAGAGAGAAACTGGAAGAAGAAAAGGAAGAGGTAGAGAGAGTGAAGAAAGAAGCAGAAACTGTGAAACAGGAGAAAAGAAGAATAGAAGAGGAAAAAGTAAAATTGCAAAAAGCAGAGAAGGATGCAGAAAAGCTAGAAATGGAGAAGAGGAGGCTGGAGGAAGAGAGAGAAAAACTGGAGGAAGAGAAAAAAGAGGCTGAAAAAATTAAAGAAGAAAAGAAAAGATTGGAAGAAAAGAAAAGAGAATTGGAGAAAGCAAAAGAAGAGGCAGAACTTATTGAAAAAGAGAGACAAAGGTTGGTAGAGGAAAGAAAGCAAGTAGAAATAGTAAAGGCGGAGAAAGAGAAATTTGAACTTGAAAGGAAAAGTCTTGAGGAGGAAAAGAAACAACTAGAGGCAGTGAAAAAAGGAGAAACTGATTATGTAGACTTTGAGAAAAAGAAACTTGAAAGAGAGAGGCAGCAGTTGGAGAAGTCGAGGAAAGATGAAGAAGAATACATTAAACTTCAAAAAGAAAAAATAGAAGAGGAAAAGAAGAGACTGGAAAAAATAAAGATGGAAGCGGAAGAAAGAGCTAATGACCAAGAAGAGAAACTGGAAAGTAAGAGGCAGGAATTTGAGGCTAAAAGGAAAGAAGAGGAAGACAAAATGAGGAAAATGCAGGTCAAAATGAAAGAATTAGAAGAAAAGAGTAAACAATTGGAGGAAGAGAACAGGGAAAGGATGAGAGCAACACAAAATGGGTTAGAAAACAGTGAACAGAATGGTGTGGTAGACATTGACAGAGGTCGGGATGAGGAAGGGTTAGATAGAAATATGATTGGATCAGATCTGAGAAAGGATAAACCTGATGGTAAAGGTGGAGGAAAGTTCAAGAAAGATGCGAGGCTTGGCTCAGAAAAGGTTGAAGTGAAACAGAATTTAAAGGCACTACATAGCAACAGAATTTATAACAGCAATGGAATGTTTGAAGCTGATGAAAGTGAAACAGATTCAGAGGCTGCAGAACTATTGTTTGAGACAAAACCATCTCAGGGAGGATTGGATTGGCAGCCAAACGGTCTGCTGGGGGGTGCCCCTCCCAGAACCACCAGGTACGTGATATGTTATGCATAACATGTGTACTTATTTTGTCAAAATAAACCAAACGAGTGCTTGCCTACTAAAACTCAATGAAGTGGTGCATATTCTACATTTAAAATACCTGTGTTTTTAAAAAATAAAATCATATGTACCAGCTTACTATCAAATCACCACAACAATGGTTATCTCCAAGAGTTTCATGATTGTATTGATATCAGCATGTTTAGATTAAATAGAAGTGTGTTTGATCTGATCATTTTTTTTATTTGAATAATATTGTATGTTTCTTTTGAAATCTTAAAAGTTTTGCTTCAGATATGTATTTGCATAACACCAATTTTTTCCTTTACTTATTGTTTTTTATGATGGTGTGATCAAACTTAAACACAAGGTAGCTAAATAATGAGCAAGGATGAAATGTATAAATTGTAAGTTTGGTTTTTCTGATAAAATCTCTTAAAAATGCTCTTCTGGATTTTTCTTGAAAGCAGGAAGGCTCCAAAGAAAGCACAACAACTATTTAATGGAATTAGCAGTGGGAATCCTGCTGTTAATATTGTAAGTGTTATCCTTGTTTGCATGCAAATATTTGAATGTTCATGTCGAATTTACATCTCCAATTATGAAAAAAGTCTCAGTTGATGAATTTTATGTTAATAGACAAAGGAAATGGGACTCTCACTTTCATCAAGATATTGACTTGCAGTCATGTATTAGGGAAATGCTTCTTAATAAAAAGATAAAGTTGCTGAGAGATATAGGGGGGGGGGAAAGAAAAAAACTGACCTTTTATAAAAAGTGCATGTGACAATATGATTTCCATATTTACTTTTTAAAGCCATAAATGGATGGATTATTACTCAAGAGAAAGGTATGCGTGTTAGGGGAGGGGGCAGATTTGAAACTACTGTAGGATGTTTTTTTGGTAATACTTCATGGCACATCAAGTGTTGTCTGCATTTTTTCTTCCTCCAGAGCAACTTACAGGGTTTATTAGATGAGTATGATGGTTTAGATTATTCATCATCATCTGTTGGAGAAGACATGGAGGATGATGCTGGTCTTGGACATCTGTCCCCTGTCAGTGCCTCCACTCCCATGGTTCCTAGGGCTGGTACCTTGCCATTATCACCTACCTTCCAACTTTCACAACCTGGTGGTAAGTTTTTGCTGCAGATGAACCAAAATGAGTTTATTTCTGGAAACATTGGGTTGACTCATATGGTATAGTACCTTTAGATAACTTTACTGAGTGACGTCATAATCTTTGAATCTTTGTTTGTGTCAATCGATCAGTAATGAGATGCTTTTCTCACGAGATATGCTGTGAAAAATTTAAAATTATTCTGGAATGAAGAGAGTTTGGATTGAAAAAGTAAGAATTAAAAATTAAATAAAAATAGTAAAAATTGTATGTTATATTTTGTTAGTTAGATAAATGAGGTTTCACCAGTCAGTATGTAATCAAATGGGCTAAAGCAGCAATCAGAGTATTTTTTTAACAATTTTTTCACAACTTTGCAAAACTGCGTGTTTGGTCTAAGGGTAGAGCATCCACCTCTCACACAGAAGGCCTGGGTTTGATTCCCAGGTCCAGTCATACCAAAGACTCTAAAAATGGAACCTACTGCTGTTGTGCATGATGCTTCCCATAAGCAGTGGAGTAGGAAAAACAAGCCAGTAAGCCACAACTTGAAAAAGGCTGTGGCTGGATCGACTTGAACCAATAGGTTGCAAACTGGACTGTGAAACTAAATCTAACTAACTAACATCACAACTTTGCACCACGTTTGTACATTGGCCTAAACCTGACAAAAATGATCTGTGATCACAGTCTAATGTTGAGATAGGTTACAGTGTAGTAGAAATTGTATAGTTTTGAATCTGTGTGAAATTTTGTTACTGACAATTATTTAGAAATTTATATTCAACAATAGTTAACACAAGATTGTTATACTTCTTACCTGAAAGACCTTTTCAATGTTTCTTTATTTTGGTAAACAATCCTCTTAAAAGGGAAAATATTCTTTGACAAACTCTAATTATTCCTTTAAGTCAGGATGTCCACAGCCTTTTGTATGATATCTTCTTACAGATTTTCATATTAATGAAATAAGAATGTGGAAGATCTGAGACTGTCACCTTATACAATCTAATTTCTGAGAACCAGGAAGAGGGATGTGTGTGTAGAATCTTCCTGTTGTAATAAATTTAACCTATGGGTAATTGTGTATTGCATGTAATCATGCATCGGAAACTAAGACCAATTGATTTGAATAGCTAGTATTGCAAATGATTTTAGGTGTTCATTAATTTGTTTAAATCTTGAAAACCTTTTGAGGTTAAGTAGGCTACTCAGAACAGCTGGATATGCCAGCTGGTCCCACATGTTTTCAATGCCAGTAAAATTCTCCCAGCATCTATTAATCCAAGCCAAGCACAGGGTGTAGTGGCCCTATTGAGTTCACATGATCACCTCGTAAACAGAACAATTTTGCAAACCAAGATTTTCATTTTTACAAAGCTCATTAAATTATACTTAATAGAAGTGAAGTCAGCATTGTTTATAGAAATGGAGACATTTGGAAATTCTGTATTGTCTGTCTTCTTCAAACATTTTCATGAAAAATAATTTTATTTTCGTAACAGATGGAGGGACCGGAAAACTTTGTCTCATTATCTTTATAGACACTGTACCAGGTTGAATACAAATAAACACTTGCATGATGTACTTGCTTTGTGTCCACTACTTAATGATCATGGTCACCTTGATGTGACCTTTATTGTTTTGCTTGCTGTAATTGTAATTAATCATTTATTTTTACTCCTTTTTCCTTAAATAGCTACAACTCAAATGCAAAATGTTATTCAAGATCTCAGGTACAAATCGGCCAAAGAAAGACAATCAGCTAGATTAGCTCAGAATAAAGTACGACAGCTGGAGGCCGAAAAAGAGGATATTTTGCAGTGAGTAATTTTGTGTATATTTGGTTATATCACAGTTAAATGTCTGTATTACAGAGGTAATTAGAAATTACAGGTTGGTGTAGATATCATAACATCCCTGCTCAGCTACGTTTCCATTGTTGGACTGACAAAGACAACTGGTGTGGTCTTTTCCTTTGTAGGAGAAATTTGATTATTCCTAATTTTTTGGTTTCTATGATATGAGAAACATATGCTTTTATGATGGCATGTTTGTTTTTGTTTGTGATGCTTCACTTTTAATATGTTATCTCAAAGAGGGAATGCCTGACAATTTCCAAACTTGGTATATAGGTGTCCTATATTGAGTGGAAGAATGCTGTTGTTTTTGGTGGAAGTCAAAGTCCATCTTTTATCAGAGGTGTCAGGGTCAAACTCTGATCATGAGTGGTCTTCAGATGTGAAAGAGCAAAATTTCTCAAGAATGCTTAAGATTACATATGCATACATACCTGTATTGTTTCAATACATTTAGATAGCTTTTGACCAAGTAACATTAAGAAATGTAGCATAACAGAACATAGTAGGTTAAAGGGCAAAGGATGACTAAAATCCCCCCCCCCCCCCCCCGTAAATTCCTTGTGGACTTCAACTTGAATACTAAACACACAGAGTCAAGCCAAGCCAAAACAAATCCTGTTATCATTAAAACTTTTTAATCAGTGTTAATCTTAGAAAATTGGACAGAAGGAGAGTTGATTACCCACTTAGGCCTGATTTTGTTCGGCTTGGGTGAGTTGTAGAGAGAAAGAGTGTCATCACATATGACAGTAGGCTAGTAGTAACTCATTCTTCATACCCATGAATTTGTGCTTTTGAAAAGATGTGTAATGGTACTCATTTTTAAGTTTAACCAGGTGCAATGTACTTGTAATCACACTTAAAATAATGGACTCACCCTGCAAGTCTATATGATAGTTTCAATTGAACTGGAAGTGTGAGATATATAGTCAGGCAGAATAATGCATTTTGTTTGTTTGTCTGTTTACCAACAGGAAACTGGATGATTGCATTAATGAGAGGGAGATACTGAAGGGAAGTAATCTAGAGTTGGAGAAGAAATTACAGCTATATGAGTATGTTTCTTTTAAAAATGATACAAGATTTATATCTTGTGAAACAAAAAGAAATAAAGAATACATTTCATGCAAAATTTGGCATAATTTTCCTATTAAGAAAATATGATGTTGCTCTGGAATGTTATAGCAGGTTTATGACAGTGCTGCATGCAGTACAACATTCTTACCATTGTTTATATTTCAGTCAGATGTTATGGCCAAAGTGTGATAAATAATACTATTAATTCAAATTTTTATTTCTTTTATTGCCTTTTCTATTATATAGACCAGGGTTGTCCAACCTTTTGCAGTGGTGGACCACATGTAATGGTTATGATAGACAAGGGGCTGCATGCTATACTCATTTTTTTCAGTTTTTTGTCTGAAGTCCGAGGCAACAAAATGTAGTTATATTGCATGGGGAACACTGATTCATTTTTACTTTTGATTTAACAGATGGATAAATTTCATCAGATAATGATGCTGTTGTACAGAATTGGAATGGTTGATGGCATTCTGTAGCAGATGATGCAGTCTGAAGTTGTCTTTAATGTATCTGCTAACTGAAAAATTTTGCACTATAGATCATTTCTGTTGGGCTGGGCACAACCTTTTTTTTTTGGGGGGGGGGGGGGCAGACCATGGCCTGCGGGCAGTATTTCAGACAAACCAGTTTTAGACACAGGACAGCTTGATGTCTGTGGGGGGGGGACCCGACCATTGTCTATAGGCCGGTCAGACAAACCAGTTATAGACGCATAGGACAGTTTAATGTTGGTGAAGCTATTCAGTTGTTAGTTTCTTAGAAAGGACTTTCATCCTCTCTGATTATTTTAGACATGAAATCGACCAGGAAAGAGAACAGAGATGTAGTGCTGAACTTTTGTTGAAGAAAATTAAAGCCCATCTGTCAAAGAAAGACCATCAATTATCAGAGTAAGTATCACAGGAAAAACGATTTTATGATGTTATGTGTTACTATGGCAACTATGATGAAGAATACATGTACAGAGCTTGTTTTGTATTACATGGAAGAGCATTTGATTATCAGTAGCCCCATCCATGGTATTTTTGGTTTCGATGAAAAGAGAAACCTATGCATTCATGATGGCGTGTGTGTGTATGCATGTGTGTATGTGCGTGTGTATGTGTGTGTGTATGTGTGTGTGTATGTGTGGATGTGTGGATGTGTGGGTGTGTGGGTGTGTGTATGTGTGTGTGTTTGTGACACTTTGCTTGTTTACACGATATCTTGAGAAGGGAAGATCTGACAGTTCTCAAACTTGGTACACAGATACCCCATACTGAGAGGAAGAACCCTATTTATTTTGGTTGAGGTCAAAGGTCATCTGGGGTCACAGGGGGTCAAAAACCAAAATCCTTGTTTACACAATATCTCAAGACAGGAAACTTGGATTAATTTCAAACTTGATATGTTGATGCGTTATGATGTAAGGAAGAACCCTTTTAATTTTGGTGGAGGTCAAAGGTCATTTGGGGTCACATGGGGTCAAACCCTGAAATCCTTGTTTACACGATATCTCATGGTAGGAAACTTGGATCAATTTCATACTTGATATGTGGATGTGTTATGATGTAAGGAAGAACCCTATTGATTTTGGTGGAGGTCAAAGGTCATTTGGGGTCACGTGGGGTCAAACCCCGAAATCCTTGTTTACACGATATCTCATGGTAGAAAACTTGGATTAATTTCAAACTTGATATGTTGATGCGTTAGGATGTCAGGAAGAACCCTATTGATTTTGGTGGAGGTCAAAGGTCATTTGGGGTCACGTGGGGTCAAACCCCGAAATCCTTGTTTACACGATATCTCATGGAAGAAAACTTGGATTAATTTCAAACTTGATATGTTGATGTGTTAGCATGGGAGGAAGAACCCTATTGATTTTGGTGGAGGTCAAAGGTCATTTGGGGTCACATGGGGTCAAACCCTGAAATCCTTGTTTACACAATATCTCATGGTAGGAAACTTGGATCAATTTCATACTTGATATGTTGATGTGTTATGATGTAAGATAGAACCCGATGTATTTTTGTGGAGGTCAAAGGTCATTTGGGGTCACATGGGGTCAAAACCTGAAGTCCTTGTTTACGTGATGCATTATGGTAGGAAACTTGGATTCATTTTAATCTTGATAGGCTGATGCATTATGATGTAAGAAAGAACCCAATTTATTTTCGTGAAGGTCAAAGGTCATTTGAGGTCACATGGGGTCAAAACCTGAAATCCTTGTTTACATGATACATTATGGTAGGAAACTTGGATTCATTTCAATCTTGATAGGCTGATTCGTTATGATGTAAGAAAGAACCTGATTTATTTTCAAGGTCATTTGGGGTCAGACCCCGAAATCCTGGTTTACACTATATCTCAAGGTAGGAAACTTTGATTCATTTCAAACTTGATATGTTGATGCGTTATGATGTAAGAAATAACCCAATAAATTTTGGTGGAGGTCAAAGGTCATTTGGGGTCACATGGGGTCAAACTCCGAACTTCTTGTTTACACTATATCTCATGGGAGGAAGCTTGGATTGATTTCAAACTTGATATGTTGATGCGTTATGATAGGAGGAAGAACCCTATTGATTTTGGTAGAGGTCAAAGGTCATTTGGGGTCATAGGGGTCAAACTCAGAAAACCTTGTTTAGGATAGCTCAAGGTATGAAAGGTGGATGGATTTCAAAATTAGTATGTAAATGAATTATGGTGAGAAGATGGTCTGTATAAGGTTATTTTTTGTGGAGGTGAAAGGACATCTGGGGTCATGATTGGTCAAACTTTGAAAAACTTGTCAAAATGGGATATCTCAAGGTAGGAAACTTGGATGGATTTCCCAATTAGTATGTGGATGTGTTATGGTGATTTGAAAGTACTGTACCTGTTGTTTTTGGTGGAGGTCAATGGTCATCTGGTATCACCTGGCATCAAACTCTGAAAACCTTGTTTGCAGAATATCTTAAGGCACAGTATGAAAGAAAAACCAGTCACTTACAGGTGGAGACAAAGGCTATTTTGGGTCACCAGTTGTTACAAGAAATGTAGCATTTTATTGAAAAGAGCATGTATGTATCATCGAAACCTCAATGCATTTTTGCATTCTGGTGTATGTATCCATCTGTCATTGTTTCTTGTAAGTAACACTCTGTTGTGGTGTGTTGTAAGTTATCCTTCTATCATGGTATACCATTAGAGAGTATTATTGTTAGATTTCCCTGTCATGGTTTACAGTGACAGAGCATCCAATCTGCACTTGGGAGATCTGGAGTTCAAGTCCTGGTCAGGTAATACTGAAGACTTTAAAAATGGATCCTAAAGTACTTCCTTTGTTCTTGGTGCTCAGCATAAGCAATGGGGCAGGGAAAAAAGCCAGTGAGCCACAACTGGCAAAAATACCAAGGCTGGCCAGACTTAAAGCAATTGGTTAGAAACTGGGTCGTAAAACTTGATCTAAGTAACTAACTAACCATGACAGAGGGTTATTTTGTAAGAAACCCCTCTGTCATGTTATTTTATAGGTATGCCTCTCAGACAGTATTTCAATAAACACTCTCCCATGTTATGTTGTTTAATTCTGTCTTAGGATGTTTTTCATTCATTTACATGTTCATGAGCACCCCCTCCCTTGATTTCAGTTATGTTTGTTATTTAAATTTCTTGTCTTGTGTTAAAAATGCATACCACCAAATTTCAAGGCATATGATAAAAGAGGTTTTTGCAACTACTCAGGCTATTTTTGGATATGAGTGTGAGGTAGTTTAGAATTTTCTTTTACTGTCAGTTAGTTAGATGAGAGTTTTAGGGCCCAGTTTCCAACCTATTGATTCAAGTCGAGCCGGCCTTTTTCCCAGTTGTGGCTCACAGGCTCGTTTTCTCTCCTTTATTGCTAATGCGGAGCATCACACTCAATGGCAGTAGGTTCCATTTTAAGAGTCTTTGGTATGGCCCGACCTGGGAATAGAACCTGGGCCTTCCGCGTGAGAGACATATGCTCTTACAGTTATACCAAACATGTGGTCTCCTTCTTAATGTCAGTCCAAGCAGCCTTGAAACAGATGAGAAGTAAGTCACTACATTTAATATTTATTTGTTGTATGACTTCTTTGCTGATTTAATATAAAGTACTTCGAAGGTGAGTTACAACTGTTACTTAGGAAAGAAGGTTATTTTAAATGTTTTGTTCTGATTTCAGTGAACAACAAGCAAGAGAACAGGCTGAGATGGCTCTGTGTAAGCTACAGGTGGATCTACGAGTTATGCAGAATACAGTTCATCAGGTTAGCCTACCAAATCAAAGGTGGAAAAAAAAAACTGCATATATACTTCCTTTTAAAATTTTTTTTATGAGGATCCAGATTAACATTTCAAATTATGTGTCAGTTTCTTTGCAGAACTGCACTCAGAATTTTTGAACTTTCAATACTTTTTAAATTGTAGTATATTGTAAGTTACTGAGTATGAAATATATCATTTTGAGGTAAAATTTTTGTATTCCTGAAAATGATTTTGATCAAATTAATGATAGTTGATTTGAGGGTTTATTGTTCTATGGAAATAGTCTAAGGTTGGGTTACTATCCAGAAGGAATTTCATGTATGGTTTATTTTTAGCATACATGGTAACTTTCAATAGTGTTGTCTTAAGAGTCATGTGAAAATGCTTTTCTCCTTGAATGTGAAATTGCTATAAGTTACTGCTTAGTTTGCCTTGGGAAAATGAAACAATAAAGTTTCAAAATGTGATGATCACAGTCTGACATTGTGATGGTTACAGTGTTGCAGAGGTTGTCTAGTCTTGCACCTGTGCATAAATTTTACCAGAAGTTTTCATTTGACAGTAATTCACTCAAAATTAACTTTGTCTTTTAACCTGAGAGACCTCTTCAATGTTTCTATATTCTGGTAATAAATCATTTTAGAATGGAAAATGAGATGCTGGAACAAAAGGTTAATGGTCTCTGTCAAACTTTGAGGGTGCCCCTTTAAAGGCAGTCATTCGTCACCCTAAACTACAGTTTTGGTATGCATATACCAAAACTCTCAGTTGGTACAGCTCTTTGATTGGCATCACATTCAAACAATGCATCATAGCTAAATTACACAGCATGGGCACTGAGAGTGTCTGGATTACACATTATGGACTTGTATGGCCATTGGGACAAACCATGAAGCAATAAGCTAGGATCGTGTCTGGATAAAGATGAGTTTTAGATAACTGTGGGAGGAGCTAGAAGTAAGTAGGTTGGGAGAATTGGAACTGTTTGGGATGATGAAAATATGCTTTTAAGGTAAATTTGTCAAGGGTTACTTAATAATCTGTAAAACAGGATATTAAATTGCACCTCATGTCTAGAATTAAAAAAAAAGTATTTTAGAGGTTACAAAATTAATCTTATTCATCTGACTCCCATTGTTGTAGCTTGTTGCATTGTTGGTATATTATAAGTTGAAATTTATTCACTTGAAGCAAAATAGTCCATTTGTGCAATAATTTGTGACTTTCTTGTTGTGTAACTCATAACACCTGCTTTTGTTTCCCTTTGAATGTAAGCATGTTCTTATGACCTTACATGCTTCCGGTTTGCTTGCAAAACATGTTGCACAGAGAGGGCTTAGTTAATTTATTCACCCCAGAACAGTAAGAGTGCTATCACATATCAGTACCATGCAGGTGCAGTAACTTTCAGAAAAATAAAGAACTTCAAAGACTAATTTGATTAGTAATACAATGACAGCACAAATTATTGCCTAATGTACCATTTTAAATTGAGTGAATAACCTTCAACATTTTATATCTCAGCTCAAGAATGTTCTATGAAGATGGAGGTTGTACTGTTATAATTCATTTCTCTTGCTCTGTAATACATATATTTTTGAAATTTTTGACTTGAGGTACAAGTGGTTAGATGAAGTTATGATTTTGTGTCCTTGCTGTTCATACAAAAAAAATTAAAGATGGTTTTAACTTATTGTTTGCACCAGCTGGAAGTAGAGAGGGATGAAATGCAGAGACATTTTACTGAAAATGAAAACAGTTTGAAATATCAACAAAAATTGATGGAAACACAACACATGAAACAAGAGACCTTGCATGAGGTGAGTTCTAGAATCATGGGTTTACTCACTGAGTAATTAGGTATGTCATTGAGTTCACATCCTGTATAGAGGTAGTTCGTGAATTTGTTTTAGTAACTGAAGCAGAAGCCACAGCTGGTTCACTAAACTTAGAATTGTTCCAAAATACAAAACAAAAGATGTTTCTGTGAATACTATAGTTGTATTACATTTTGTAAGTTGTCAGATGTACATGTCTGTATTGTGGCATAGATCATATTTAAGTCATCTGGACACTAGCTTGTAGCAAATAGTCCTCTTAGCTTAAGCTAGGTAGTACCTCTGTGGAAAAACCAACCATCATAATTACCACTATTGTAGCATTATAGTTACACTAAATTGTTCAAAGACTTTTTTGATTCTCATAACTCTCCCTTTTGCTAGACTGGATCTGTTGTCCTGCTAGAGGCAGCTGATGAAAGTCGCAAGGCAGCTTGGAGTCAAAGTGAGAAGCTTAAAGAGGAACTGTTTGATATGAAGGTATGTTGTACATTCATAGCAGTACCACTCTAACTAAAATTTTACTTATTTTGCTTTGCAAAAGAAGTTAGTTCATGTCATGCAAATCAGAGAACAGGTTTCCACAAAGTGTTATCATTCTATAACTCTTTTACATCATTGGGGTATGGTATTCTGTGTCTTATACAAGCAGAATAACAAGGATAATCTTTTTTATTA
Organism: Holothuria scabra; assembly: GCA_037179385.1. Classification (NCBI taxonomy): domain Eukaryota; kingdom Metazoa; phylum Echinodermata; class Holothuroidea; order Aspidochirotida; family Holothuriidae; genus Holothuria; species Holothuria scabra. The sequence goes on from CM074181.1 coordinate 32,881,413, forward strand.
GCAATGTAGGATCATGAAAGAAGTGAAAAGAGTTCTCAGTTATGTAGAGGTCACTTGAACATTTCTTAACTATGGCCTTTTAATATACCAAGAATTTTATTTTATTTTAAGTTTCTGTAGCTATCATATCCTTTTACATATTTTGTTCACTGTTGCTGTATCTTGTAGACTTTGAGTTTTGAAATGTCCAGGGGCCGTTCCACAAAGAGTTACGCACAATCTTAAGTATGATTTACTGTTGACTTAAGTATGGGGAATCAAACTTAAGATTGTGTGTAAGTCTTTGTGGAATGGGCCCCAGGTGTATTATAAATCATATTCCTCAGGAAATTGAGGAGTGTAGCAGGTGTGCTGGTTTATTTAATTAAGTAGTTTTACAAGAGCTAACGTTCTTCATTTACGTCTGTGAAAAATCACACCTTCAATAGTGATTTGAGATGATTAATGGTGTGCAATCGCACTTGCATTTCGCAAAATTCACTCCCTGCTATTGCATAGGGCAAATGAGGCACTGCTTCATTTTTCCATTTTGTACACACTCTCTAGGTGGAGATGGAAAGACTTCAGTTTAAGTACAAAGGTAATGAGGGTGCTCTAACCAGTCAGATTCAGGACCTGGAATCTAAATTAGCTGACCTGAGGCAAGAACAGGTAAGAGGAAAGTAAAGCTGCAGGGAGTTTAAAAAGAATGATGGTATATGTTAGGATGCTGTTTCATAAATTAGCTTTGCTAGAGTGGGAGCTGCTGCAAGTAAGTCATGGAAAATTTAGTCACCTTTTATGTAGAGAAAGGCAAAGTTACAGGAATCAAGGTGGAGGCTAAAGCATGCATCAAGGTGTAATCTGATGGGATTTAAGTGCTGTATATTTTTGAAAGTTAGAACATTGCTGCAAAGGTGCTGCTTCTTAAATAAGAAACCACTATACTGAATTTTTTTTATTTTTATGAAAATGAAAGGGGGGGGGGTGGAGGATTTTCTCCACCTTTTTCAGGACAGGGTAGACAAACACCCTTTCTCCCATTTATGGAAATCCTGGTGAGGGAAGGGCAAGGGTAATAGTGACGGTATAAAATGAACTTGGGGTGAGGGTGAGATTTGCATTGCAGAAGTTTGCTGCCAAATAAATACTGCTCCCTTCCTTCATACTTCCCTACTTTACCTCACCAGAATGAGTGTCATGCCTCAAGGTAAAGATACTATTTTTATGTGCATTTTATTCAGATTATTAATGAGGATGCCTTACACCATGCTTCACAAGCATTCCATGCACAGCTGACAGCTGTCAAGATTGAAAACAGTCAACTGAAGACAACTCTTGCTCAAGAACAGGACAAAGTTGCTGGACTTAACACAAAGGTATATATATCATAGAAAAGCTGGATTCGTCATTGTGTTCAGGCTTTGATTTGAAAATAACAAGAACAGTAAAGCAGTTATCTCTTCAAGTAATGTTATTATGGACACAGGTTTGCTTCATGCTGAAATGTAATAGCTATATGAGAGATGTTGACTGCAGGCCAAGTAGAAGAAGGCACAGGAATTTGTTACAAACTTCACAGAAAACAGTAACAACTATTGGTGGCAAGAAAATGTGTGAGTGTGCCAAAGGTTATTAGATATTATAACCCCCCTGAAACAAAAGTGTAGGCTAGAAAAGAAAATTTGCTATGATATTTCAAATTTAACAAAGTAATTTGACTATGGAAGTAAAATAAATGTTTACTCTGATATATTTATGCTAGAACTATTTATATACAGAAATTTACTAATATTTGGGCTTGGCTTGTGTGTTTTTATACAGGTGGATTCATTGAAGAAAGAAAACGATAAACTTTTGGGAGAAACTCAAAACCTAAAACAAACAAAAGAAGAAAGTGAAAGGTATGTTTTCTGATTAGGTATTGAGCCATTTGCCTTGTTGCCATGGAAACAAACATTTTGTCTTAGGAGTCAGAAGTGATTTAACACTCGGTGAAATGTAGTGCATTGTAAAGCTGTGTGTAGGTCCTATTTTAATTTGTGGTTATTTTCAATGTTCTATAAGATTTATTTGATGCCAGTGAAGGCATGATGGACTGTTGATGAAGTTAGATAACTAGTTAGTTAGATGAAGTTTTAAGGCCCATGCAGTTTCCCACTAACCAGGTCAGCCAGGGCCTTTTTGCCAGTTGCAGACTGGCTTGTTTTTCCTACTCCACTGCTTATGCTGAGCATCAAGCGCAGTGGCAGTAGGTTCCATTGATGATCGCCTCAGACTTATGCAGACATTTTGCACCCCTATAACAATTTTATTTAAGAATGAAATGGTAACTCTGAAATAGTTTTGCCTTTATCAACTCTCAGCTTTAATGGACACTTGTTAGGTTACTTGCCATTAAAGTGTACCTCAAGTCAAACTATTAAAAAACGTACATTAAAGAGCATGAAAAATAAATTCCAACAGTCCAACTCCCATCTTCATAGAACATTCCTGAGTTGAGATACTAAATATTGAAGTCTATTCACTCAACTGAAAATGGTATATTGTGCAATGATTTGTGATGTCATTGTTGTACTACCCACATAACAATCTTTGTTTTTCTGAAAGTTACTACACCTTGTACCAAAGTGTGGTAGCACCCTAACTTTTATGGCATAGTGTAATTAATTAAGCCCTCCCTGTGCTCCCATGCTTTGCAAACTAACAGGAAGTGTTCAAGGTCATAGAAACATTTTTAATTTTAAAGGGAAACAAAGCAGGTTATGTGAAGTTGTACAACACAAAAGTCACAAATTATTGTGCAATGGATCAATTTGTTTTTAAGTGAAGAAACTTCAACATTTTACATCTCAGCTCAGGAATGTCCTATGAAGATTGGAGTTGTACTGTTGGAATTCATTTTTTAAGCCCTTTAATATATATTCTTGAATTTTTTACTTGAGATACATTTTAAGTGTTGTGTGTATTTTAGCTATCTTAGCACCACCCTTCCCAGTGTTAACTTTAATAATGAGGAATTTTTGTGAAGTAATTTTGTACATTGTTGATAAAGGGACATATAAACTGTATGAAATTGCTTGATTGCTGAATGTCTCATTTTAAAATTTTTATTAATATTCCAAATTTTTCAGTATTGAAAACATTGCTCTCATATTTATGAATATTCTGTGGTTTTTGTTACACTTCATAACAGGACTGCTGGAAACAAAATTGATAAGTTGGCATCATTGCTAGAAGAGAGGAAGATTGAAATCAGCCATCTGAAAGAAATTGTGAAGGTATGAATGATATGAGAATAAAGAAAATGTATTGTAATTTAGTTGTCTTAAGGCGTTGGTTTTATCTTTGTGTACCTCACATTACAAAACAGTATGTATTGTATGGGTGTACATATTGTTAGCCTTAGTAATGACCCATCATAGTTCAATCTATAGGAAATTCTCTGTTGAAATGCTGGAGAGCTCAGTTGTAGGTAAGTTTTGTGTTTTTTCCTCCATACATTCTGTGGGTACAATGAATGTATATGTGATTTCAAATGTTTATGACTGAAAAACCCTGATTATGTGCCAGTGGCACTCTTAATTGCTTACATCATGTTGTGCAGGGGTAAATAAAAGCCCCAGCTGGTTATTTGCATGTTAACTAGAATTAACCAGTGAGAGGATTCATTTCCAGCTACGGACTGACAGTTAACAGGTACTTTAATCAAGATATTACTTTGCCATGGATACTGATACTTCTCATTGTTACCCTTCCATTGATTTCCAGGGAAATGAAAAGACGATTGAATCATTACAACTTAAAGCATCTCACCTGAAGGAGCAGGTATGATAGTCTATCTCTTGTTTATATTGTGTTTTTGTTTAGAAGCTGTGTAAACTCTAGTAGGGAAGGGTGTCAGGCAAATGAAATGTCCCTGAATATCAAATTTTGTCATAGGAACATCCAAGGGAGCGGCATGGGCGTCTAGCCTTAAAGGGGAAGTTTAAGCAAAAATTTAATTTTCATACGTGAAAGAGGAACCAAATCTACACAGTGTGGTGAAAGTTCCATTCAAATCAGAGATGTATTTTTTGAGATATCAGTCAATGAAGTGAGTAGATATGTGATCCAAAGTGAGTTTGAGGGCAGTAGAGCTTATATCACTTCCTCACATTGACAAGGAATGCTTTGTTTCCCTTTGTTTTATCAGACTGTTGTGTTGACCTTGAAGTTAATAGGAGGATGACCTCCCTGTGAGCGATGCAAAGTTTGTAAAATTCTCATGCCACTCATGCAATCACATTGTAGCAATATGGGATTGCTGGGGAGAAAATCCAGTATAAAGTTTAAAGAAAAACAAAAGACTCCCATTAATGTGGGGATGTGATGTCATATGTGCTTGCTTCAAGTTCACTCTTTGTTTCTTATATCTTGAGAACCACACATGGGATTTCAATGCAAATTTCACCAAAATGCTCAGAATAGGTTCTCCTCTAACATACCAAATCCTGTTGTGACATTAAACCCCTCTTTTAAGTGTGTTGGCAAACCAGTCCTGTCCAAAAGATTGTATATGTTAGTGATATAAAGAGATTGAAATTTACTTCATGCTTTCCAGTACCTACTATGCTAGCTCTATGTACAGTTCCATGCCAGTATGGGAAGTCATATCTTTTCATTTTTATTTTGTTTCTTCACAATGTAGTATCAACTGCAGAGATCCTTTAACCCCTTCCCTATGCATGGTTTAGCCCCCAAACCATAGCTTTCAGGAGCCTCTTGGCATATTTCATTTAAAACCTAGGGTGTATAATAGTGTTTTGGACATCGAATAAGATTGAAGAGGAGATATTCAACACACATGCACCCTCGTGGGCCACAGCAATCACAAATATGGTGGCATCCATACAAAAATGTAGTATTTTGTGGAACCGGTACATGCATAAGGTGTATACGTAGTATAATATATAGATCAGTATAGCAGAATGGCTTCTGTAGCGTAAGGGTTAACATACATTACTTAACAATAAAAAGGGAAAAGAAGTGCTCTAAAAATATTGAGAGACTTAACTTGTAGTTACACTCAGATATAAAAAACAAACAAACAATAATACAAAGAACAATAAAGCAACATACAAAACATGCTCTAATGTAAGAAGTTCATGCATATTTAAATAGTTGTAAGTTACGTTCAAAGGACTTAACAGTGGGTAAATGTCTCTTTTCCATGGGCGATTCATTCCAGGTCATGCTTACTCTGTACACTTAACTGTTCTTAGTATTGGATGTAATATAAAGGCATATTATATGATACTTCAGGCATAGATATATCATGGAATTGTGTAGAGAATTGTAGAGGTCATGAATACCTCATAACATTTTGAGAATGCTGTAATTTTTTTCTTGAATGTACAAACCAGGCATACTGTCATCCTGGACTTAACAACCCCAAGAAAAGAAATTAGATGTATATTTTTTTTTGTATTCTGGACATAAAAATGTCATGTCAAGGTTAGTAAAATTATGTTACTTCCAAAATTACAGCATCCTGGTATTTGTTCTTATGAAATGTTTAGAGTGTCTAAAGTCCATACTCTTTCAGTGTATGTGAACACATAGGGGGCATATACAATATAAGTAATACAGGTGGTATTTCATATTTATGATTTTTTGTAAGTCGATGACTCTGTGTGTAGCAGCACTAGTTAGCTCTTCTCTAAAATTGGTTTGGATTCTCATGTGGGACTGAATATGGTTGTGTTAGGGCCAGTTCCTGTTTGAGAAAAGTGAGTTTTTATCAAGTAATATGGTGCTGTCTACCTGTGGATTGTCAAGTACGATAGCAGTATGCCAGTTATGAATATCAGTTACAATAAAGGTGAAATGCTGACCACAAGCTTTTGTGTGGTTTAAAGTGATGCCATGAGCCAAAAAAAAACAAAAAAAAACTGAATGCCAGCCTTACAGAAAATAAATGTGTCAACAGAGTCATTGATGATCATTTGCCCATTTTCATCATTATTTGATAGCTATCTTTAACCAACCAAGCTTTACTAGAAAGAACAAATCAACTGAACACATTTCAGAGAGAAATGGACAAAAAATTACTGACAGAGGAAGGTCACAGCAAGGTCATTCACCTTGAGAGAGTAAGTATTCTATTTTTGTATCAAAAATATTGTGGTTACTTCTTCAGTTTCATCAAATTAAGTTAGTCAGTGTACATGGAGCTTTAGTTTTATACTTCTATAGTGTAAACCTATACTAATATCATGTATGGACAGTTTTGTAAGTCAAAAAAGTTTTGGTTTACGATTTTTCTTTATTGATGATGTAAGGCATCAAAACAAAAATATGATGATGTAATCTTTATCGTGTGCATTATATGTTTAAATCACATGTTACTGTTGCTGTCATTGAGTGGCCAGAAAATATATTTTAATTCATTAAAGAATTAGGATGTTTTCAGTGTTGTAGTATTAACCATCTTCTTTTTTACTCAAATGTAAGATAAGATCTCTTCTAAAACCTTACATATTACAAATGTATGATAACATCTTCTTACCTTACATAATATAAATGTAAGATAAGATCTCTTTTTAAACCTTACATGTTACAAATGTAGGATAACTTCTTCTAACCTTACATAATACAAATGTAAGATAAAATCTCTTTTTAAACCGTACATATTACAAATGTAGGATAACCTCTTCTAACCTTACATAATACAAATGTAAGATAAGATCTCTTTTTAAACCTGACATATTACAAATGAAGGATAACCTCTTCTAACCTTACATAATACAAATGTAAGATAGTCACTTCTAAAACACAACATTAAGGAACAGCAAATGTTTACATGAGTTATCAACAAATGTAGGATAATCCATTTGAAAGTTTTACATATTACAAAGTTGACGTAATCAGTTGTCAAACATTTACCAATTACAAATGTAAGATAGCTTCGTCCAAACCCTTTTTACATTGTTTATTTTTTTAGGAGGAGAAAGCAAAGTTGGCAAACAGGAATGACATGCTAACTGAAAGGTTAGTTGTACAGTTATAGATGGTTCTCATTGACGTGGCAACTAAAGGTTAGCAACCGGTGCGACTGAGGTCAAGCTTGTGGCTTGCAATCAAACATGACTGAAAAAACCCCACATGAAAACTTTTGATGATGTCCCATGAGAACTATCTGTTGTTATCTATTTCAAACCAAAGTAACTTTTACTTGCCCATGTGCTCTTACAGCATGTTACAATGGGAGGGGGGAGGTACATATGGGACTGGTAGGCTTGTAGAATCCAAAACAGATCAACAGTTGATAATCATATCGCATTTTAGGGTAATGCCCCACAGCAGAATGTCAAAAATGAGGAGTATGCTACACTTTATTTGACTCTACATGTGTCCTGTTCACATCAAGCATGTATGTTATAAATCAACTTAGTGAGCTGAATTGTGGGTAAGAGAAAAGAAGCCTGTGCTATATTCGGTAAAGAATTTTTAACGCTAGAAAATTTTTTTCATTTGGGCTATTTTACTCTTGTACTTAGCATATCTTCTACCTGAAATGGTGTGTATTTGTGGACTATATTTTGTTCGGTTAATTCTGAACTCAATGTACAAAGCAGAGTTCATCAAGTAACAGAAAGAGAGAATACAGGACAGAATTGGTACAGGTCCTGGAAAATATGGAAAGTTGGGGAAAAGTGAAATTTTAGTTTCCACATCTGAAAACTCAAGGACAAGGAGTGGTTTTTGAAAAAAGACCTTGAAAAGGCAGGAAATTTTGGGGAAGTGGACTTACTGTTCTGATTTCTCAATGTTCAAATGCATTATTTGGTGAAATAACAATGGAAATATGGCATGTGACTGTTTTCAACAGCTGTGGATATATCAACCAAGGTCCTTGAAAGTCATGAAAAGTTAAGGAATTTTGTCATTTTGAGTGTGTGTGAACTCTGTAGGAGAAATTTTGATGGAAATAATCAGAGTGGAGTCTACTCTTGCCTCCAAATACAACATAGAGGGCGCAAGGTATCTTAACCTGTATGCTTCAATTGCCACTTCAAACAGGTTAGACAAGGCTCATGAAGAGAATTTACAACTGAAGCAGGAGATGGAGAGATTAAAGACAGAGATGCAACAGAGAGATAGAGATTCAGAGGATGCTAGGGTGAGTAATGATGTCATCATCACCATGGCAATGAGGATTATTACCATGGGGGAGACTATAAATGTTACTTTTAAAGACTTTTGAAGAGGTGGTTTGCATGTATGTATCTGAGACTGGCCTAAATTTGGCCTTTTTTATGTTAGTTAACTAATGTATTGTTTTGTCAGTTTCATAGGAATAACATTAGATGATTGGAGAAAATTTTTGAAAAAGATTAGAATAAATGAGTGGTATAATAGATTCTTTCATTTCTTACTTTCAGGAAAGACTCAACTCAACCATAAATGCTGCTCAGAAAGAAAAAGACCAGGTTAGGAGAAACAGATCTTTGTAATGGTTCAGAAAATTAAGACTGTCATTGTTCAGTGGGAGGGGGGGGACCCCCTTCATTGTGTCCATTCATTTCCCATATGAACCCACATGTTTTGACTCTTGTTCTACTGTTTTTCTATTTAACATCCTATTCCACATGCCACCAAGTTTGATAAGTCCAAAAGGTAGAATGTTTTGCAGGTGGCAACATTTAGGGGCCCTTGATTTAAACTGAATTTGGAAAAATCATGAGAGAATAAAAGAAACAATGGTGTGACCATTTCATTGTCTACTAAAGGTCAGGTATAAAGGTTGGGTAAGCTTTTATGACATGCTGCTAGAATTGAATAGGACATTTTAGCCAATGTTTCCTGAGAAGAAGGCGTTTTCTCGGGTGAAACTTGTCTCTGTAATTGGGGCAGTTAACCCCGTTTAAACCAACCTTGTTGCTCTGTTGAGCAAATAGTCTTTGAAAGGGGAAAATGCCTTTAACTTTATTGATCTCAAGATACCTGAACAGGAAGTTCTCTGATAGATTCTGAATTATAAGTTGCCAGCTTGAGATGGCTAAAACTTGCTACTTGCTTCCAGTGTCATGATTAGACTTTACATAACCTTCTGGTTTAGGTTACAGGTGGTTACGTCCTTTTTCTCAGTTGTTGGGCACTTGATTGTTATCCCTACTTCAATAGTTTTATTCTACTGTAGCATACCCCCTTTTTATTGCCAAGTAGAATTATTCTACTTTTACCTCATTTTCTATGTGCTTTATAGCTTGTTCCCTGCCATTCAACTTGTCAATTCTCTCAGAATCAGAGAAATAAGTTCCTATCCATGGCATCATGGAAGTGTGATGAGTTTCTGAAAGGTTGGCTTTGGGAGGGGGTGCAGGGCAGTGTGTGCAAATGTGCTTTGTTTGCCTCTGGTCACTGAAATGTTTGCTACGCCCTATTTTTTTCTTTATTTTTTTTGCTATCAGGTCAAAAGTTTGTGGGAAGAGAAACAAACCACCATGGTAGATAATCTCCAGACACTGAAAGAGACAATTGGGAGATCTCAGAGTGACTTCCGAGAAAAAGAGTCCGAGGTTAGGGCACTCCGACAGCAGCTGTCTGAAGCTGAGAAGAAACTCGCTCTTGCTGAAGCCAATATGGTTGTTCTGCAAAAGGTAGGTCATTAATTACTTTGAACGAATAGGAGTAGTCAAGTGATGGTCTGATTTCGTCGGCCATTACTTGCTTACCTGTATCATGGATGGTTGTACACTACTTTACCCATACTTGCCAACCATTCTGCTTTAAGCGGAACAGTTACATTTTCTGAGCTCTAAAACCCATAAAAATTGGAATGTGTCATTTTTCTGACTTTCATTTTACAAAATATACTGGTCCTGAAAAGCACCAGATATAGGGCAAAACATAAGCTTGCAAAATTAAAAAAAAAAAAAAAATTAAAAAGTTAAACTTTGCCTACTGCTTGGTGTTTTTCACATATAATGTGGAGATATGCAGCAGAAGAGAGGAGTTTTGCACTTGTCGTGCAGAGTGAATCATCTGCCATAATTATGTTCTGTTTTCTTAGATGACAGTGTTGGCAAGTATGTATACCTCTTGATTCCCTCAATTTACTGAATATGAGGGTTTAGAACAGCATGTAGACCATGAAATTTAAAGCAATGTATTTAAAACTAGTGACCAACTTTACTAGCTCGTTGGATTTGTCTACAGATAAACTTTCTTAAGATTTGTTGATTACAAGTGTAAACAATGAGTAACTGTGATTTATGATTGTTTGGCTTTATTGAAAGATCACTTTACAGCACTAAATATGATGTTTCTCGATTTGTAATTTATTCTTACATATGTTTTTTTTTTTTTCCAAAAAATTTTGTTCTAGACCTGTGATAACAAGGAAAGAGAAACTAAAGATTCACAGAATGAATTGAAACAGTTACATGAAAAGGTCAGTATCTGGTTTATGTTTGCAGGCTATTTCATGATGGAATTTGAAAATAGTCTAATAAATACCTCATTGTGTTCTTTTATTTCTTGTATTATCAAAGGTTAAATAAATTTTTTCGCTAAATGGGGAGACTTATAAGTGCAGTATTTGTTCTTTTATGATGGATCTCTACTTTCAGGTATGCCATTGGTATGTGTTTTGTTCATATCTTCTCATGTAATGCTGTAAACCATTGAAGGACAAAATGCAACAACTATGGAGACCACAAACCTAGTAAAATATGGAGTTTGTGAAATTAGTTTAAATGGTTATTAAGTGGGTATGAAAGAGCTATTAAGCAAAGCCAGTCCCATCCACAGGGAATGGAAGCTGTAAAACCATTTTCTACATACACACTTGTCCATACTGTCTTACTCATACCTCTAAAAACAAGAGTGCATCTTGCTCAAAGTGGATGCATTGCATTTGTCAGCCTCTCAGGTGAAAGGTTATTGCCAAAGAAGGGAGGGACGGAGGGGCAAAGCTCCCTGAAACTTTTTGTCTGTCCCTGTAAAAAAATTTCAGGTTGTCATTAATTTAACAAAATATTGCATAAATTACCCCTCCCCAAGGATGTCTTTTAGTCCCCTCCCCTTCATCACCTTGTCTATGGGCTTAGTGAGTCATAATAATATACAGGTTTGTACAAATAGATTATTTCAAGTATGTGTTCTTTTGAATTGTGAAAAGGTTAGATTCTTTATTTTAAAAAATCCTATTGTTACATTTTGAAGTAACTTATATAATATTTTAATTTTTTGTCTTTTCAAGATAATGGTTTCAGAAATGACTAAAAGCAGAGTAGAATCTAAACTAGAGGATGCCCAGAAATCCTTGCAAGAAATGGAGCATAGATTAAAGGAGAGCTGCAATGATCTCATGCAAGCCAAGAAATCTCTGGAACAACAGGTACAGCTATTAGCACCTGCATACTGGCCCCTAGCTAGACTGGGACATGGTGGGCAGGGCTGCATGTCTCCATATATATCAGAATTTCATGCTTGGAGCCTTTATTGATATATTTAAGGAATTATTGAATAAAAATATTGGTCAAAGAACATTTTGGAGTAAAATATTTGAGTATTTGAGGTTCTGGCACAAAGTCATGCTAAGTGCAGTTGACATTTGAAAGTGAAACCATATGACATGTTTATGTGGGTGTGAGGCAACCAACTACTTGAATTAAATAAATGAAGCTTTCTTAACCTTCAGTAATGTGAGGCCCATTTTCTTTTTTTGAAATAAACAGAGGATTAAATTTTATCATAAACTGAAGGTTAAGAAGATTGATATATTTATTAAATTCAAGTATCCTCTTTTATTTAACTGAATATGGTAACCATTCATCACTTCTAACTAAAATTTTACCACAAGTCTACAGAAATTATCATTTGGCACAACTCTTTGATTGACGTCAGAAAAAAAATAAATGCAGAATAGAATTCCAGATAATTCGAATGACCTATGATAGAGTCAGCATGGGGATAATGGATCTAATATACACACTAATGAAAAACGAAAATATGCTCACTACTTCTATCTTAATTAATTTTGAGTAAGTCACTACCATAATGCTTCCTTCACCAGAAATCGTTTATTGGTTTCGATGAAAAGAGAAACCTATGCATTCATGATGGCGTGTGTGTGTATGTATGTGTGTGTGCGTGTGCGCGTGTGCGCGTGTGTGTATGTGTGTATATGTGGCTTTGTCCGTGTGTGCATGAGCTTGTAAACAATACCTTGCCGGGTATAGGCCGCTCACGAGAGCTGAGGCCTTGCACGTCTTTCCTCGCTCACGCGGAGCTCGTAACTGGCGTAGCTACCCAAAAATTTGGACACTGCAATGAGCTCTGTCACGTGATATGCAAGAGCCTGCCCTCGCTCGGGGCATTCACGTGCCGCATGACATAAACGGCTAAGGGGGAATTCCGACCATTTCCTTACGGGGAACAGTTCTGTGTACTCTGTAAGGCATTGAACATGGGTATGCCCTGTGTATGTGTGTGTGTTTGTGACACTTGGCTTGTTTACACGATATCTTGAGAAGGGAAGATCTGACAGTTCTCAAACTTGGTACACAGATGCCCCATACTGAGAGGAAGAACCCTATTTATTTTGGGTGAGGTCAAAGGTCATCTGGGGTCACAGGGGGTCACAAACCAAAATCCTTATTTACACAATATCTCAATATAGGAAACTTGGATTAATTTCAAACTTGATATGTTGATGCATTATGATGTAAGGAAGAACCCTATTGATTTTGGTGGAGGACAAAGGTCATTTGGGGTCACATGGGGTCACATGGGGTCAAACCCCGAAATCCTTGTTTACACGATATCTCATGGTAGAAAACTTGGATTAATTTCAAACTTGATATGTTGATGCGTTATGATGTAAGGAAGAACCCTATTGATTTTGGTGGAGGTCAAAGGTCATTTGGGGTCATGTGGGTTCAAACCCCGAAATCCTTGTTTACATGATATCTCATGGTAGAAAACTTGGATTAATTTCAAACTTGATATGTTGATGCGTTATGATGTAAGGAAGAACCCTATTGATTTTGGTGGAGGTCAAAGGTCATTTGGGGTCATGTGGGTTAAAACCCCAAAATCCTTGTTTACATGATATCTCATGGTAGAAAACTTGGACTAATTTCAAACTTGATATGTTGATGCGTTATTCTGTAAGAAAGGACCTGATTGATTTTGGTGGAGGTCAAAGGTTATTTGGGGTCACGTGGGGTCCCACCCCGAAATCCATGTTTACATGATATCTCATGGCAGGAAACTTGAATTAATTTCAAACTTGATATGTCGATGCGTTATTCTGTAAGAAAGGACCTGATTGATTTTGGTGGAGGTCAAAGGTCATTTGGGGTCACGTGGGGTCCAACCCCAAAATCCATGTTTACATGATATCTCATGGCAGGAAACTTGAATTAACTTCAAACTTGATATGTTGATGCATTATGATGTGAGGAAGAACCCATTTAATTTTGGTGGAGGTCAAAGGTCATTTGGGTTCACATGGGGTCAAACCCTGAAATCCTTGTTTACATGATACATCATGGTAGGACACTTGGATTCATTTCAATCTTGATAGGTTGATTGCTGATGTAGGAAAGAACCCATTTTATATTGGTGGAATTCAAAGGTCATTTGGGTCACATGGGTTCAATCCCCGAAAACCTGGTCTTCACTATATCTCAAGGTAGGAAACTTGAATTAATTTCAAACTTGATATGTTGATGCATTATAATTTAAGGAAGAACCCATTAATTTTGGTGGAGGTCAAAGGTCATTTGGGGTCAGATGGGGTCAAACCCTGAAATCCTCGTTCACACAGTACATCATGGTAGGACACTTGGATTCGTTTCAAACGTGATGGATTATGATGTAAAGAAAAATCCCAGATATTTTGGTGGGGGTCAAAGGTCATTTGGGGTCAGAAGGGGACAAATCCTGAAAACCTTTTTCACACAATATCTCAAGGTAGGAAGCTTGGATTGATTTCAAACTTGATATGTTGATGAGTTATGATGTAAGGAAGAACCCTATTGATTTTGGTAGAGGTCAAAGGTCATTTGGGGTCATAGGGGATCAAACTCAGAAAAACTTGTTTAGGATAGCTCAAGGTATGAAACTTGGATGGATATCATAATTAGTATGTGGATGAATTATGGTAAGAAGATGGTCTGTATAAGGTCTTTTTTGTGAAGGTGAAAGGATATCTGGGGTCATGATCGGTTAAACTTTAAAAAACCTGTCAAAATGGGGTATCTTTAGGTAGGAAACTTGGACGGACATCCTAATTAGTATGTTGATGTGTTATGGTGAGTTGAAAGTACTGTAGCTGTTGTTTTTGTTGGAGGTCAATGGTCATCTGGTATCACCTGGAATCAAACTCTGAAAACCTTGTTTGCAGAATATCTTAAGGCACAGTGTGAAATTTGGCTTTTTGAATATAGAAATGTTTTGGTTGAAAGAAAAACCACAGGTGGAGTCAAAGGTCACTTTGGGTCACCAGTTGTAAAGGTCACTTTGGGTCACCAGTTGTTACAAGAAATGTGGCATTTTATTGAAAAGAGCATGTGTGTATCATCGAAACCTCAATGCATTTTTGCATTCTGGTTTAATTCATAATTCCAGTATTATTTATCTTCTTTTCAAATTTTTCAGGAAGTTGATGTTAGAAAATTAAATGAATTGGAAAGAGAGAAGGCCAAGCTGGAAGTCATCATAGAACAAGAGAAAGACAGGAACCAGTCTCTAAAGAAGGAATTAGAACATGCCACTCAGGTTACATATTTTGATATTTTGGGGTTTTTTTTTATGGCTGCTAGCAAGATGAATGTAGAACTGGAAAAATCTGGAATGAAGTTTTTTTAATATTTAAAACTTAAATCATGTGAAAATATCTGAAAAAATTTGGGGTTTGATGATACAAATAAAATGTTTCCAAATGCAACCACTTCAAAGTATTGCTGTTTTCAAGTTTCTTTGAGTGAAATACTTGTCAAATATTACGTGAAACCTATAAATTGTGAGGTGGTGAGCTTTTCATACTTACAATGCTTCTCCTGGTTGCTTTTAAGAAAGAACAACAAACTAAGTGATTAGTCAGTTGGTAGTTTGGAAATTTGAGGTTGGTTTGTAGAAGAACTTGTAACATTTTGTGATAATATAGTTGCAAATTTTGATATAAATTTAGTGTTATAACCTAAACGTGCATCCTAAAATGTGTTAAATCAAAACCTTTTTTTGTATTATTCAAATAGATGAAAAATAACCTAGAAGTATTACTGACAGAATTGAAGAATGCTAACCTACACATTGGAGAAAAACTCAATGTGAGTATGTGTATATTGCAACATTGAATTCTGCTATTAATAAAAATTCCTTTTATATACACTGGTATTTTAAATAATGAATGTTTAACTATAAACTGGTATTCATGAATATGTAATATTTTTTGAGTTAAGTTCTTAACAAGTTTGGGTTATTTAGTTGTGAAATAATGTGAAGGGATTTTATAGTATTGTAATACCAGTATAACATATACCTGAACAATTGAATTGCACCTTTATAAAGTTGGAGACTGCCTTATATAGTAAAACAATGAAGTTTGAAACAAATTGTAGTGATGTAAACTTTGTCAAACAGCTGCCCTATTTACTTCAAATACCATTGTCTTGAACTGTTGAATTTAATTTTAAGTTGGTTTTAGATTTTACCATGTTATCTGTTTTTCAACTTTGATAAAAATTGCATTATCTGATAAATGGTGCAGATTGGAGTGTCATACAAACTCACTTGTCAGTGAAGGATTTTAACAGGTGTCTATGCTTCGTATATGACCAGAACTTCGTTTGGTCCACCAGATATATCAAAAATTGTGTAGAAGTTTGTCCTGGACATTGTGTGCAATGAAAGTAATTTCCATGAATTATGAAATGAGGATGAAGTAAATCAACTTGTGACTATCTTATTTTCAGTTAAGTGAAGTTGTAATCACCAGATAATTTTTTCTTGATGAATTGTCTGCCTAACTACCATATTTCCCACAGGGCAATCAGTTTTTGACTAATCAGTTGTCCAACACTCACTTCATTTTCTTAAAAGACATACACTGCTTATGTTATGTATTTAAGTAAATGTATTCTTGTGAATATTTATATGAGAGTTTTAAGGAAATGCAAGAGACTGGAAAATTTGTATCTGTGGTTTCATTCATAGATGGAATCGGCTGCCCGTAACTTAATGTCACAGGAAGTTGATGACCACAAGGAATTATGGGAAAGTGAACTCAAATCTAAGTCAAAGTTAGGTCTAAGGGTAAGTACAGTTAAATCATGAACTACTGAAGGCTTATGAGTTGCATATCAGTGGTCTCTACCCTTATGAAACAATTCTGATGTTTTTGGTTGTTAGCATGAGTTTGTATTTTTTTATGGTAGGAAACATATCCTGGATAAAAACATTCGCTTGAAAAAACCAATTTAAGGAATGTTATTCAGCAACACTCAACCCTTCCGCTATGGAAGTGGGTCCGTCCCGTCATAGCAAAGTATGTATTATATTATGTATGCACAGTACGTATGTACCGGTTCTGCTAAATACTGCGTTTTTGTGTGGATGCTGCCATATTTGCACTTGCTATGCCCCAAGAGGATGCATGTGTGTTTAATGTCTCCTCTTCAAGCCTGTTCCATATCCAAAACATGATTATACAACATAGAATTATAATTAGCTATGCCAGAACGCAGCTGAGTGCTATGGTTTTGCAGTGAAACCATGTGTATATAGTCATGGTAAATTATGGTTTTGCAGGGAAACCACGCGTAGCAAAGGGGTTAAGTCAAATGAGAATGAGTTAAATGACAGCACCACTTTTTCTCTCATTTTCTGTTCATATTTTACCCAAGCTGTTTTGCTTAGGCTTTGCTTTTGCTTTGTCTGTATGAATATCAAGTTCTACATTTGCTTGGTTTCAGCTATCACAACTACAGCGTGCCAGGGTGGATCAGCAGGGACAATTAGAGGAGGTGAGTGGTGTACCTTAGAGTAGATAAAATAATTAGTAGATGTATGCCTGGTGTATATAGGTAGGCTGCTTGTTTGGTCTAATGGTAAGAGCATCTGCCCAGATTTCATTCCCAGGTCAAGTCTTACGAAAGACTCCAAAAAAGGAACCTAATGCCGCATAAACAAATGGAACGTATGCTCCGCATAAGCAAAAACAAGCCAGTGAGCCACAACTGGGAAAAAGGCCATAGCTGGCTCGACTCGAACTGATAGGCTGGAAACTGGGCCAAAAAACTCCATCTAACTAACTGGTGTATTTA
Organism: Holothuria scabra; assembly: GCA_037179385.1. Lineage (NCBI taxonomy): Eukaryota > Metazoa > Echinodermata > Holothuroidea > Aspidochirotida > Holothuriidae > Holothuria > Holothuria scabra. The sequence goes on from CM074181.1 coordinate 32,898,713, forward strand.
TGTTTGAACAAGTTAGGCTCCCTGGCAATCAACTTAATTTAAGCTAGTGCCAAAGACATTTGAGCCTTCCAGACTGGATGTGTTGGATCATGCTAATACTAAATAAAAATGGTGTTACCAAGCTTGAGGTCAAAGAATTACTAGCACACACCGGTTACAACTTATATTTTGTGTGTGTGTGGTGAGGGGGAGGTGTCAATGGGGGATTAAAGCATTTAAAACAACGTTTCTGTGGTCAAATATGTAAAAAATTAGGTTTGTGCAATTTTACCCTTATTCTCCCTTTTGCTAACAAGCAATCGTTAACAATTGTTTAATGAGTTAATAACAAAATTGTATCAAAATTTTGGATTTTCATTTGTAAATGAATAGGCAGTTAATTTATAAATCAGACTTTGATTTTATTGAAAAATAAATATAACTGTATCCTTGTTCACTTGGCTATATACCCACTGGGGGGGGGGGGGGGGGGAGAGTGGGAGTCCATAAGAACTTGAAATGAAAGTGTCAATGAATTTTGCATTAATATAGGACATGTATGGTTGGTACAATGAGTGAATCACTTACACATTTTGACTGTAAACCATCCACCAAAACTGACAAAACCTTTCAGAAATGCCTGTTCTTGTCTGTTACATTCACCTCATATGTAATATTTTAGTTGTGTTTCAAAGCAGTAATTTTATAAACTACTTCTCTAAATTAAAGATGGCATTTAAGTAGTATGATATCTCTGACAAACTTCGCATTGATAAGGAAAGAAAAGCTAAAAGATGGTAATTCTCCCCACACATTTCCCCAAATGTACCAACATGTATGCACAGATTTGCTGGCTTTGCAAAATCCTGCCTCCCATAATGCACTATTCTTTGTATTAATGTTGTCCTCAAAAAATATTCTCCAAATTTCAAGAATTTCAGCCTTGAAGGAGGTAGGGAGGTTACTGTCCTGTTGAAGGCATTTTAAAAGTGATCATGTTGAAATTAAGTTTTTCCTTTAACACTGTCCAGTACTTTATTAAATTATGTGAAATTTTGAAGTGATTATGTCTATTTAAATGACTTTTCCATATTGCAAGTTTCATATTTTTCCGGCATGTAGTTGTGGGGTACAGGGTGGAATTCTTTAATTGATCTCAGCACATAGTATACTTTGTTTCCTTGTTTTTCTGTGCAGTGTGCGCGTGTAACACTTTACATAAATCTCAGTGGTATAGTCCGATGGAATGAAGGGTCTCAGCCCTTCTGTAGACTAGATTCAAAGTATATTTTTACCCCAAAAGACAATTAAGATACAGACTGCTTAAAACCACTTTTGCAGGGATATTAGTGGAAGTAACTGTTTTGTTTTCCTTGTTTTCCTGAAAATATTAGGAAAGATACTTGGAAGAGAAACAAGAAGAAAAATGTGAAATTTAGCTGTTGCTCCAAAATAAGTTTGTACCGACTGCTCTTGCCCTTTTAGTTCCCTCCTTATTTTATGGATGGATTAAAAAAGAATAATTCCCTTTGAATTTTCAAGTAAACTCAAAATTTTGGAGCATATGTTGTTTACACACAAATTGCATGTTCTTCACAATTTTGTTTACAATGTGCCAATTGATTCAAGTTAATTCAAGTTATTCATAAAATATTCTTGTTGTAGTTGTGGTAATGTTGATTTCTTCAATAATCGTGACAGTACTTAATAATGTTAGTACAAGATAAATGTTCCATGTGCTATGGATATTTTATGTCATGTTGCTAGGCAACAGGTCTGGTTGTTTATCATGTCTTCCAATCTGATGCAGAGTGTGATTTCTCCACCAACACAGGAAAAGAGAAGAAGTCAAAAAGCTTTGGAGATGATGGAACAGCTGAATGAGAAACTGGAAACAGAGAAAGAAAGGTTAGTGAACTAAAATGTACAGGTATGTAACGTATTGTTTGGTTAATAAGATGAGGCTTTATGGCTCAGTTTCTAACCAATTGGTTTATGTGGAACCAATCACAGACTTATTTCCACCTGTGGTTCACTGGCTTGTTTTCCTCCTTCAATGTGTTGAACATCAGGCACCATTCACAACGGCAGGAGGTTCCATTTTTAAAGTCTTCAGTATAACTTGGCCAGGAAGTGAACTCCACCAGGCCTTTCGGCTGCAAGTCAGATGCTTTAAACCACTTGACTGCAGTTGATCACATGTGTGGGATATTGTATAGGAGCTGGGAAAGATTAATTCATTACCAAACTCAACTGTTTGGGATAAAGAGATCTTCTTCATCTGTACCATCGACAACTGTAGTGACAATCAGAAGCTATGGCCTGCCATACGAACTAGCTAATTAACATATAGATCAGCTTTATAGTTAAACAAAATCTCTTGGCGAGCCCAAAACCTGTCCAAAGCCTTCTCAAGCTATAAAACATCAGAAGCTGACAGTAAACTCTCAACAAAGTGTGTTGAGAGTGTAATAGTTTAAAATTAATTTTCTTATCTAGATATCAGTTTAGTGTAGAGCTGGTATTTTTGGTGAGTGGCATATGTCTAGTGGGATAAAACTCAGATATTATTAAAGGAAATCCGTTTTCATGATAGTAAGCAAGATCACTCGACTGATTTCCTGATTACCCAACTTGAAACAGGAAGCTGGTTTAAGTCACAAATTACTAATAAGTACGGGGTTTAATTTTCACATACAAAACTCATAGTGGTCAGTTTTCTGGAAATTTTGTATAAAACTGAAAAATTGTGTACATTTATGTTTTTGTATGGTCACAAAGTATACTTGTGAACTGTGGTTCTTTTTTCCAGGTGGTAGGATCGGTTTTTAATCAAAAAGTGTCCCAATTGGTGGCAATGCATTTACTGATAAATTCAATATTCATTTACACAATTCAGTCAACTCAATTAGTTAAATTTTGTATCTTTGTTGCAAATTTTGTATCTTTATTGCTTTGAATCTGAGCAAATTTTAAAGTTGAGTTGGTTCTTGACATTCAACATATTTTTTCAAACCTGTTAAATACCATATGTTTTCTTCACATGCCAATGACAAATGGTCAAACTGAGACAATCCCCGTATCCTACATACAAATAACTGTTTCATCAATGAGTACTTAACAGCTCAATTTGGTTTTCAGAATTCATGACCAGATTCTGTTCAAATTATGAACAAAACCATTAAAAGTCACAAGAACATAAAATTCAAAATGTTAACTTTTTTTTATAACTATTGGATATGAAACTTGACTAATCATGCTAGTTTGTAAGCAGTTTAATGTGGTAGCACCCTTAAAATATACCTCAGGTCAAAAAATTAAAAATATGTATTAAAGAGCGTGAAAATTGAATTCTAACAGTCCAACTCCTATCTTCATAGGACATTCTTGAGCGGAGATTTAAAATGTGTAAGTTTATTCACTTAAATAAAAACAGTTAATTGGCCAACAATTTGTGATGTCATTGTTGTACTACTCAAATTACTATCTTTGTATTTCTTTATTTTTCTGAAATTTATTGCACCTTGTCCTAAGGTATGATAGCACTCTAACTCCTATGGGGTGGTGTAATTAATTAAGCCCATCTCTGTGAAACATGCAATGCAAGCAAACAGGAAGTGTTCAAGGTCATAATAACATTTTTAATTTTAAAGGGAAACATAGCAGATAATGTGAGTTGTATAATAATAAAATTACAAATGATTGTGTAATGGACTAATTTGTTTGTTCAAGTGAATAATTTCAACATTTTATATCTCGGCGCAACAATTCCCTATAAAGGTGAGAGTTGGACTGTTAGAATTATTTTTTCATGCTGCTTAATATATAATTAGCTCAACAAGTTGAGCTATTGTCATGGCAATGCGTCCGTCTGTCTGTGACAATTGACATCTACAGTACTGAAGGTGCCACATCACTGATGAGGACTTTCCACAGCTTCTTGGTCTTCTGCAAAGCAGTAACTGTGTGTGAGAGAAATTGTAGTTGAGCTATGGCATCATTGATGCTCTTGTTTTGAATTTTTTGACTTGAGGTACACTTTTTAAACACTTTCATTAAGTTATCAGTCTCCACTCAATGAGCCCTTTAAGAAATTTGAAAGACTTAAAAGTTTTTTGTTTTTTTTTCACACTCCACAGAAATCATCAGTTAGATCAGACTAATCTGTTACTGAGATCAAAATTAAAGACAGCAAAGAAGAAACTACAGGTTGGTGGAAGAAATTTTACCAGTAGTCATATATGATGTAGTTAGTAAGGTGGAGTTTTACGCCCAGTTTCCACCCTACTGGTTCAAGTCGAGCCAACTCCAGCCTTTTTTCCAGTTGTGGCTCACTGGCTTCTTTTCCCAACCCCATTGCTTATGGGGAGCATCAGTAGGTTCCATCACAACCACAGTAGGTTCCATTTTTAAAGTCTTTGGTATGACTCAACCTGGGAATCAAAACCCAGGCCTTCCATGTGAGAGGCAGATGCTCTTACCATTTGACCAAACATTTATGATGTAGGGCTTTTTCTGTGTGTCAATATGTCAACCCATCTGTCCATCTTAACACCAGTAAGTTGTTGCCAGCTGTCTTAGCAAGTTTCAGAATTCATATTTCACATTTTTTTTTTCTATAGTGGCCTGTCTCCAGGTAAGCTAGGGTGTGTGTGAAACATTTGGATTTTAGGAAGAACTTGCCCATAAATATCATGTTTTGATATTCCTTGTCAAAGAACAAAGATTGAAAATTGTTTGTGTGAATTTTTCTTCCCTAAGGATCTTCCAAGTGATTCAGTAAGAATGTTTTGACAGTAGTGACAGTTTTTGATATTTTGATGGATCAGAAATTGCTTTCAATTTGTCACCTGCTATCTTTTGAAGGTCTGCAAGTAATTAAATGCTATGACTTCTTCTTACCACAGGATTTACAAATACCTGAAGCTAAAATACAATCTTTACAAACTGAGTTTGAGAGGGAAAGATTTAACTTGGAAGCTGCTCTAGCAACTCAAAGAAAACAGGTATTTATGAAAATTATCACTCTGAGCATTTGAATAAACTTTTTAAAATTTAAATCAGTTGCAAACCAGTAGAGGGGACTTGGTGAAGTAGAAAGTGATACAGAATTTGTACATTACAAGATATTCAAACTTTATGATGTTGTGATATTGTTTGTACTTTGTATGGTAAGATTGACAATTTTTTTTGTACAAGAAAAAAATTGTTATGTGTAAAATCTTCTTGAAAAAAAAAACTGCTTTCAATCTTTTGTATAATTGAAGCTCTTATTCTTAGGACTTAACCAGCAGTAGGCTGGCAGTAACTTGGCATATTTAGTTTACCTCTAATGCAATACAATATCTGAGGTTTAAGTTACTAAGGCAGGCAGAATTAAAAAAAAAATCATTTCATAGGTGCAAACTCTTTTCGAGTTCCAACTTCTCTCCGCAGTATGAAACACTTAGTATTTTGATAAATGTATTTTTTTCAAAGTTTAAGTTATAATTATTTGTTAATCTTGATTTATCTATCTCTCCTTATGCTTGTCCTTAATTAAAATATGTTAAAGTTGAAACTGACCTAACAGTGGTCATTTACTGCTCAAAAAATTGTTTGTAATTTAATTTTTTTCATTTATCTTGTAGTTGGAAAATGCTAATGAGAAACTTGAGAGAGAATACACAGCTCGCAAAAAATTGGAAGGGAAGAATAATTCCTTACAACTAGGTGAGAAATATTGGTAATTTGTTGCATTTAAAAAATGTCAACTGAGGTTAGTTAGTTAGATGGAGTTGTATGGCCCAGTTTCCAACCTATTAGTCAACTGAGGTTGCGGTGTGTTGTTGGGTACTTGAAAGGCCTTTCTTAAGAAAATACGTATGTTATTAGAGTTCATTATTCGCTTGTGTGGGGAAGACCATATTCTTCTGGCTTCACTTTTTATTTCTTTCTTCACTAGAACAGAGAATACAAAGGACCACCCAGTTACATTGTACCAAAACTTGTTTTAAAACAACAGTTTATGAAACTGATTTTTTCATTATACACCAGCTATATATTGAATGACATTATTTCTATACATATGCTCTCACTTAGGAACTACGTATGTCTACGTAATTACGTAATATTTGGTGGCAACTTTTAAAGGTTTTGACGTCGGTCAATTATGTCACGCAAGTCATGTATGTATCTGATCGGTCTTTATACCCTTTATTATTGTAAATTTTTTTCAAAAGAAGATTGTTCATTTAACGATACAATTAAAAAATCAGTGATGCAAGCATTTGTTTAAATTCTATTTATAGAGAAACCTTTGTTCTGTAAGTGGAGAGATCTTTTAGGAAAAAAAACAAAAATAAGATAGTGCCTCCCTCCAGGGTGGATATATATTGATCTTTTTTTAAGTTTTATGCCCTTTGAATATCTCCAAGAATCTCAACAACCCTGTGAAGGATTTGTTTTTCTTTTGTTAGGCATTTTTAGTCAGTTTGTTGTTCATCGTTTAAGACAATTTTAATTTTAAATTTATGTATTCTTCAAAATATTGAATCAGGAAGATTTAAAGCTTGAATATAAAATGTCTTTTTATTTTTCTTTTCAAGAATTGAAAACTGCAAAGTCACTTGAAAAGGTAAGGCAGTCATTCTCTTTTCATTTTGACACAAGCTTTTTGGCAAATGCTTCTGGGGACTCTGGAATCAATTGTTAAATTTTTTCATGCTTTCAGTAAAATTGAAAAGATCTTGATGTTGTAAAAATGGTTTGGGGTATTTGTTGAAATATTTTTTCTTTGTTTCATTGACTGCTGTAAAATCTGACTGTCTTTTTTAAAATGTTTGACTTAAAATTTTGGCTTATTGAATGTTCCTTTGTGTGTTTTTTTTCAGAAATCATCAGAATTGTACAAGTCTAACAAGAGGCTTGAAGCAGAACTAGCTGATACAAAGGTTAATGAAAGACTTCTCAAATATTTGCAATCTGCAAATATTGATCTTTTTTTCAGCTGTTGTTGATATTGTTCAAAGAAGGTTTATAAAATTGTAAATTTTAAGAAAAAATTGATTCTAATTTATTCATGGTAACTGATCATTTGCTTGATATCTTTCTTAATTGTTTTTTCTTTTTAAATTGCAAAATCTTTTTTTTCATTTGCATTTGGTGCTCTTTAATGTAAAGAGAACTTGAGAAGAATACGGTTCACGACTCTAAGTATTGAACAAATTTACCACATAATACTTAAAAAAATATTGTTAGTTTCATCATCAATTTTATCAACATTTTCAAGAAAATTTCTGCAAGTGTTGTAGGGAAAATTTTTATGCCTTAAAATAAGATATTTATAGACACAGAATGATCGATAATTCAAAATGAGACAAAAAAGTTTTAAAAGGGTTCTAGCAGAGATAAATTAACTTGCTTGTTGCTCAGGAATAAATTGTTGGCCCAAAATATCAAAGTTAATTGATGCATAATGTACATTCTTGTAATGAAGAATTTTATGACAGGATACAGCTGTAGCTTCAGTTTGTTTCTGAGGCTGAATGGTAATATACTTATCATAGATACTCTTGTTTTTGGCATAATAGCAACTTTTAAGTACATTGTTTAAATTTAAGGAATTAAATTGATAATTTAGCAGGGGCACATGGGGAGAGGGGGTAGGGGCAGCATAAGACTGCCTCCTACTGTGTTTGCAACAAACTGTAAAAAGAGAAGGAAAAAGGGAAAAAAAAAAGTAAGGATTCCTCAACTCATGCTTAACCCCCTCCCCTATTGAAATACCCTGGTGTGGCCCTTGTAATTGAGAGTTATTGATGTATTGGTTATCATTCATAAATTATAGGGTTGATGTATTGATTATAACTGCATTTGTCTGACTTTACACAGAAAAGTATCCAGGACAGTTATGTGGAGAAAGGAGAACTTGAAAAGTATAAACAGAACATGGACACAAAGGTATAAACCCATTCACATTTTAGTCACTGGTTGGCATTAAGCATGTGTAGGACCTACTGTATGTGTGCATGTTAGGTTTTGTGAGTACAGTGATCTTGCGATTGCATGTGGATGCGGGGGAATTAGAGTCTACATTTTATTTTGACAGAAATGTAAGGGCACATCATCAACTCTGTTGTCAAGCAGCTGTAACAATGTTTGTTTGTTACAAAAGAGTCTATAGAAATGGCAGTGCTCTTAAATCTCTCAAACTGTAAAAATTACTTGAGAAATTCACAAGAATTGATTTTACTGTCATTATTCAACAATGATTTAGTAATTAATTTACTAATCAGCTGCTGCATGTGAAGGAAAACCCTTGTCAGATTGTATTAAGCTTGATTTGTCTCTGATGGTTTGGATAGCAATTTTCGTCTTTAAGTATATAATAGTATCATATATCTTTGAAGAGAAATTGGCACTTGAGTAAGATTAAAACTGATTCTGACTCTAGTGGTTTCAGTGTTTTCTCTTTTGTTTTTGATGGCAGGGCTTGAAGGTGGGGTAGGGTCAGGGGTAACCAGCTTGCACTTTACTAGATTGCCTCAGCTTAATCTCTTTACTCTTTCAAAAGTCACATGAAAATGTTGTAGGTGGGGTAGGGTCAGGGGTAACCAGTTTGCACATTACTAGATTGCCTTAGCTTAATCTCTTTACTCTTTCAAAAGTCACATGGAAATGTTGTAGGTGGGGTAGGGTCAGGGGCAACCAGTTTGCACATTACTAGATTGCCTTGGCTTAATCTCTTTACTCTTTCAAAAGTCACATGGAAATGTTGTAGGTGGGGTAGGGTCAGGGGCAACCAGTTTGCACATTACTAGATTGCCTTGGCTTAATCTCTTTACTCTTTCAAAAGTCACATGGAAATGTTGTAGGTGGGGTAGGGTCAGGGGCAACCAGTTTGCACATTACTAGATTGCCTTAGCTTAATCTCTTTACTCTTTCAAAAGTCACATGGAAATGTTGTAAGTGGGGTAGGGTCAGGGGCAACCAGTTTTCACATTACTAGATTGCCTTAGCTTATCTCTTTACTCTTTCAAAAGTCACATGGAAATGTTGATGTGTTCTGTTTTTAGCAATATCGATTTAGATTGTGAAATTTATACATTAATTGCTTTTTAAAGACTCTTTGAGCTACCTTGTTATTACAAAAAGGAAAGTTAATAATTAGATTTTTTAATTGGTTTTTCTTTCTGGGCAGTACAGGACAAGTTTGATAGGACATTTAACTTCTTTTGTAAACATAACAGCTGCACTTGTGAATTTTTCTTTTTCTTCTACGTATTAAATGGTGAGTGATTGCTTTTTTTTTTTACAGTTACGGCATGATATCAATGAAAAGTTAGCGCAGGTCAACACATACCTGGATGAACAGGTAAGGGTTGCAGTCTAGTAGAACTTGCCTTGTAGCAACATTCAAGAGTTTATTTTGCAAGCTAGCTGTCATGCTCTGTAGGGTTCAGAAAATCAGGCTTGTAAAAATTACTCTGCCCTGGGATCAGTGCAGTTGGTGAAGTTTAGTTGGAAGTCTCCCGACGTGGTGCATTTTTAAAAGAGCTCAAGTTAGGTGTTAGTCAACCTTATGTACATATTTATCTATACCTTCTTCTTCTTTTTTATTTTATGGGGGGGGGGGGGGTCTTCTTTTTGGGGGGGGTTGGAAGGCAGTGGGTTGGATAGGAGTTCCATTCAGACTTATCTCCTCTATCTCAAACTTTACCATCTACCACTGAAATGTACGTGATTTTAGTGTACACTGCCTCAATCCATAAAAGACCTTTGGAAGGTTATATTATTGTAGAAGAATGTTTCAAGAATGGAAGGACTTTAGGTGATTAGTCTGTGGGTGGTAGGATACATGACAACAACAGGTATGTCTCAGAGTGTTTACACTAGTTAGACCTATTGGAAAAATTTTTATGCTTATAGTATACAGTTTGTTAATATGCTTTACTCTCATGCAAAAAGAAACCAGAATGCTGAAATCTTGGGGGGGATGTACATACACAAAATCATAAATAAAATTAATCAACACTGCATAATAATATCACAACTTTGTGAAAGGATAAGAAGATTGATTTACTGGTTTGAACATTTGAATTACATGTCTGCAAAAGACTCCTAACAGTACTTAATGGCGCATATATTATGAGCGCTACATTTTAAATATGTAGGTAGTTATTGTCATACTTTGAGTGTTAACCATTTCACAGCCACTTACGTAATATTACAAATCTTGAAAATTTCCGTTCAAGGGAATGTGCATACTGTTATGCTAAGTAGTTTCCAACCTCTTGGTTGAAAAGGGCGTTGTTATGGTAACGGATACTGGCTGTTAAAGGGTTAATTGAACTGAGTACTTAGTTCAAGTATGGTTAGCTACTGATCCTTTGTCTTTATATGCATAAGTATTTTGATAAAGTACTATACAGACACAGGTTGACAAACTTTTTTTGTTTGGGTTCATTTTATCAGTAATGATAAATGAATTTAGAACACATGAAATTGTAATGGACGTGTAACATAATGACTCTGGACAGTTTCTACCCTTTACAGCTTTCGCTGCGGTGTATATCTTTCTCTGAAGTAACAAACTCAACTTGAAAAATAATTGGATTAAAAGGGGTGGGTAAATATTGCTCTCCTAGGAAATCTTTTTTTCATTGAGGGACATCCTACATTTTATTCCTCCTTTTATTCCTTTAGTGTCTGGCCAGAGAAAAGATTGACCAGGTCCAGCAGGACACAGAGGCTGAACTTAGAAAAGAATTAGAGAAGTCCATTAGTGATTTGAAGGTTAGTAGAAAGCTATTTGTGTAAGGTTAGGGTAAGTTAGATTTGGTTAAATGAAGTTTTACAGTCCAGTTCCTAACCAGTTGGTTTAAAGGCTGAATTGGCTCCCCAAAACAGTACCAATTGTCCATTCTTACTTAAGCCCCTCCCACAATTGTCTGGAATTCATCTTCATCCAGACATAATCTCAGTTTATTGCTTCTAGTTGATTACTTAAAAGCTCAATGTGATTAATCAAAACACTCTCAGTAAAGTTCATTCTGTGTTATATAAGGGTTGGTACTCTGCACTGTTTGAAATAGCTGTCGATCAAAGAGCTGAGCCAATTGAGAATTTGGGTATACCCCTACAAGATGTGTAGTTTAGTGTGAGAGGATTGGTCCTTTAAGTCTAGCCAGCCACCACTTTTCCAGTTGTGGCTCACTGGCTTGTTTTACCTACTCCATTGCTTATACTGAGCACCAAGGGCAAAAGCAGTAGGTTCTATTTTTCGAGTCTTCAGTATGAACCAGAATCAAACTCCCAACCTCCTGACTGCAAGTCTGATGCTCTAACCACTTGACCATGCAGTGGATCAGTATTTGTGTAAGAAACAGGAGATGTTATCTCTGACAAACACCAATTTATTATAAAGTAGGATGTTTGCTCCACTTATGGAAACTGTATCCTTTTTTGCAGTCAAATAAGATATTTGGATACAAATTTGCTGCTGAAAGGCTAAGCAATCCTATCATGGTAACTGAGTGGTGATAGGTTTAATTGGGAGCTATCAAACAACATTTTCCTAAGTGACCTAGCTTTACCAGTCTCATTTTATCAGAGGTCATTGGTGTGCACATGTTTCAAACTACAAGCTTGGTGTTTAAAGAGGCTCATTGAGTTGATATTGATAACTTTATGAGAGTCTCAAACGGTCGCTATCACATAACAATGCTTATAGTTAGCATAACAAGTCAAGTTTCAAGTCTAAAAGTAACAGAAAACGCTAAAATTTTGAATTTCCTTGTGTCCTGGCTTGTAACGGTTTTGTACATAATTTGAAAAAGTGTCTGGTCACGAATTTTTGAAAACCGACTTTAACCGTTAATTACTCACTCATAAAAACAGTTATTTGTGTGCAGGGTATAGGGATTTTCTAAGATAGACCATTTGTCATTGGAATGTGAAGAAAATTTAACAGGGTTGGAAAAATTTGTTGAATCTCATGAACCAACTCAATGAACCGCTTTAAAGGGCCAATCACTGCATCCAATACTACAATTTTGTAGTGGCTTACAGAAATTCTCAATTGGCTCAGCTTTTTGATTGGCAGTTAGTTCAAACAATGCAAAGAACCATAGCTTAAATTACACAGCTTGTACTGTACACAGTGTTTTGATTACACATGGGGTCTTGTGAACTCACGTTGAAGCAATAAACTGAGGTTGTGTCTGGTGTGGAGGATGAACTTTAAACAGTTGTGGGAGGGGCTTACGTAAGAAGGTTAGGAGAATTGGATCTGTTTGGGGTGAGAGGATCAGGCCTTTAACTTTAATAATTAAATTTTAGAAGTATGAACAAGTAGAGATAACCTGGATCTTTCAATTCCTGGCAGGAGAGGAGCCTTTATTAGTATCCCATCCCCTTCTAAGGGGACTGGAGGAAAACAAATGGTAAAGTGATGGGCCCCTACATCCCTTATTCTCCTATGCATGGTTTTATGAATATATTCAATTGACATAAATACATACCTAAAAGTAAAATGCAACTCTTCCTAATTCTGCATTAGCTTATTGTCAATTTCATAATCCTTTGTGTAAGAATTGTCTGTATGTGATTTATTCATTCTATTAAACTTTAAAACTGGTTTTTATATTTTCAATTGTTTGTGCCTCTTTTCACCTTCCAAGGCATATGTTAAAACAATTTATGATAAATGCAGCTACCAGTGTAATACGATGGAGTAAACAGAATTACTGCTTCATAATGTAATTGTGCAAGTAAGCTGAAGTTTGCTTGATGCACTAAAATTTGTCATGAAAATTTATTATTTAAAAGTTGGTTATTATGATATGTCCTCTTCTAAATTGTCATGATAAAGTTTTTATTTCCTCAGAATGAGGTGACGAAGCTTCGTACTTCAAATTCTGACCTCACAGCGAAAAGGGAAACATTGGAAGCAGAACTGCAAAGATTTAAGGTAAAGCTTTACATGTGTCTATTTTACTCGCAGATCAGTAGTTGGTATCCATGGCAACACAATTCCACAGTTACATTTTGCAACTTACGCAAGCTTCAGTGTCATTGTTAGTGCAAAAAGCAGTGGTTAACATATTCCAAGGAAAGCTGCACTGAGAAGCTATACACCATTTTTACTCACACCTGTTGCTAAAGAAAAGGGTGCATGTCATGGTAATGATTACAGACATAAAGACAAAGTAATTTGCTTAAAATGTGAGGAGACAATCTGCAATTGCTCACATCATTGGGAAATGTACATTAATTGTAATTAAGTTGCATATCTTTACAATTGCCTAGGTTGCTTTCGTGAATAATACCACTTGAGAAACTTCTTAAGCAGTTCATATCTTGACTTAAGAAACTTCTTATGCAAAGTTAATGAATCCATGCCCCTGATATTATCTCAGTATTTTATCAGGAATCAGGAATAAGCCTGCATTTAATAATTTTAGTTGAAAGATGAAAAAAGGATGTGGATCTGTGATAGAAATTACTTGTTCTCTACTTTTGTTTCGAAGTAGTAAGTATTATGAGAACATGGCATGTTGGTAAGCTGAACAAAAAAACTCTTGTAGTTGGCAGGTTTTACCATTTTTTGCTTTGTTACATACATATTTTTCAAATGATCCATGGGCAAGTTTTTCTCATATTTGGCAAGTCTTCCTCCCTGTTTACTATTATTTCATTTTACTGGGTTATCTTTCTTCAAATCTTTAGACTTTGTTCAAGCAAGAGTCAGAGAAAAGCCAGAAGCTCACGGATGAATTGGAGCAATACCGAAGGAAAGTCACTGAATTGAAGACCCAAGTTAGGTTGGTGTTTTGTCCCTTATCTCGTCTCGCACTTCTACTGTGTAATATTTTTTAAATTGTTGCAATTTAAAATACCATTCATTGTCATGAACAGGCTTGGATACAAAACGTTTTTTTTTTTTGCAAAACCTTGACAGCACTTTCATTTATATGTATCTATCATATCAACATGATATGATAAAAGAATACATATTTGGCTGGGATTTATCCAAGTTCATCTATGGTGCTGTTTGTTAATTGAAATATGACACACTTGATGTGAATCTCACTCTATTTAGATGTCAGGGAATGGTAAGTTGTAGTAGAACCTTTAGTTGTTACTATACAGATGAAATTAAAAAAATGCATCTTTTCACCTATTGAAGGTATACTTACCTGTCTAGAATGTAATTATTTAAAAAACAGTGAATATATTATATGCACAGCAAAAGCAATTGGTCTGTGAAAATTGTTGGGCTTTCTTCAAATAAGAGTATATGTTAAGACTCTTGATGTTTATTTCTCACCAATCAAATGTTAGAAAAGAATGTTTTGTATAGGAACCTTCAGTTTGTGATATGGAGATTCCTTTCACTTGCTTTAGTCTTATGATAAGTTTATTAAATTTTTCATTGCAAGTGTGGTAAATTGGCAGAGTACCCTTTATGTAATCAAATTGTCCTGTATTGTGATTTTCATTATCATCACATGCATACTGTCAAATTAACATTGTTCTGTAACTAATTTAAAAATTTTTTGCAAGTACTTTTTTCATGCTCGTACATAGACCATCATTTTTCATACAAGTTAGTGTAATAGCTACTCGTACAAGTGTCATTTGACACCATTTACATTGCAGTGAAGTTTTTATTATGTTACTCTACTGGTGCAACATATAACAGGGATTTGGCCAGTAATATCAAAGAGGGGGGGGGGATTCATTAAAGGTTAACCTCAAGTCCAAATTGATGCTAGGTTAAGTTACAAGTGGGTTCAGGGGGAAAAAAAACTTGCTTTATGGGCCCTGTAAGGTGCAATTTGAAGGACTGTTAAGGCTATTTATTTACATTCAAACATTGCTTAAAAAGTGTCCTCTTTATTACTAAACCAAAATGTTGACAAATTTTAAATTTTTATGGACTTGAAAGGGGGAATTGTACCCACCTTCTTTTGGAAACTTTTGGAAAGGGGGGGGGGGAAATCCCCTCTCCCAGAAACAAATCCTTTTGATGCAAGAATGAATTTTTTTGGATTGACTTTAAATTCACTTTTTTGTCAGAATTGAACAGCAGAGAGCGCTACAACTTAGAACAGAAACACCGACTTTAGTTCACACCTCTCAAAAATTTGGACCCCCTAGACAACAACAACAGCAGCGTAGTGTAGATGATATAACAAGCTCTGTAAGTATATATAACAGAATGTATGTTGTTGGTGTATGAAATGTACAACCAGGCAATTGCTTTAGATGCTATGAGTGTATGCAACCAAATGTTTGATGTTGGTATATACCATAAATATCTTTTAGATCATCTTAAAGGGCCAATCCTCTCACCCCAAAGTATAATTTTGGTAGGAATTTACCAAAATTCTCAATTGGCTCAGCTCTTTGATTGGCAGTTAGTTCAAACAATGCAGAATACCAAAGCATATATTACACACGATGAACTGTACTAAGGAGTTTTGTTTACACACATTGAGCTTTTATACTCATCCTGAAGCAATAAACTGAAATTGTTTCTGGATGAATTAATACTGTTTGGGGTGAGAGAATTTGGCCTTTAAGTCAATACCAACTGCATAGTCTAGTGGTAATAGCATCCAACTTGCAGCTGGGAAGTCTGGAGTTTGACTCCTGCCTTGTTCATTGACTCCGGCCTGGGTTGTTGACTCCTGCCTAGGTCATTGACTCCGGCCTGGGTTGTTGACTCCTGCCTAGGTCATCGACTCCTACCCGGGTTATACCAAAGACTTTAAAAATGGATTCTTCTGCCATTGTGCCACAACTGGAAAAAAGGTTGTGGTTAGGCAGACTTAAACCAGTCGATTAGAAACTTTGCCGTAAAACCTCTTTTAGCAAACTAGGTTTACCTGTCAATACAGAAGCTTTAGAGGTAGACTTGGGAGTAAATTGTTTACAACTTAACAGTATAATAGTAACATCAGAAAATTCATATGTCACTACATGTTAAGGTTCTTTTTAGAAAAGATGTCTTGAACTTTATTAATAGGCCAGCTGCACATAAGAAGAAAGTAAATGTTCATTAATGGTTTGAAGAATGAATTAGCATTTTTTGGAAGGACATCACCAAGTTTGTTATTTGACCTTTTCTGTGTGATATTGTTCAGTTTTCCATTGTTTAAGTTAAAGGTCTTCTTTTTAAAAGGTTTTGTTATAGGTTAAGTGGCCTTTAGTGATAGGTCACTGTTTTTTATGAAAGAAAACAAATCACCTTCTCATTCACAGGTTCGTGAAGAATTGAATCGAAGTATATCCAGACACATGGAGGGAAGTAAGTATTTTTCTTGAAAAAATAATTGGAAAGAAATCTGGTAAATACATGGCTTTCAAGAAGTGGAAATATTAAAAGAAAAATAAATGAAAAGACAGCTCCTTATGCTTTTAAGAACTGAATATTTCTCAGTATGTTGCTGTCAAGAATTTTACCTTTACACACAATCATGCATGGCCTAGGACTGTTGTTGTTCTGGCATTTAAAGGCATATGTTCATCACCCCAAACAGTTCCAATTCTCCCAACCTACTTACTTCTAGCCCCTCCCACATTTATCTAAGACTAATCTTTATCCAGACACAATCCTAGTTTATTGCTTCATGGCTTGTCCCAGTGGCCATACAAGTCCATAATATGTAATCAAGACACTCTCAGTGCCCACGCTGTGTAATTTAGCTATGATGCATTGTTTGAATGTGATGCCAATCAAAGAGCTGTACCAATTGAGAGTTTTGATATATGTATACTGAAACTGTAGTCTGGGGTGACGAAAGACTGCTTTTAATCCTGCAGTGTTTGTAGTTACTCCAAGCAACTTTGTCAGTAAGCTAGTTTGATAGTTAGTTTTGGGGGCTTGCACTTCCTTCAAATCATAAAGGTAAACAAACTAATTCTGCATGTACAACAGGTATTCCGAAGTTTGAGTTATACATGAAAATTTGGTGAAACCATCATTTTGTAGTACAGGCATAACATAATGAGGAATCTTTAGTGTTGCATTGTTCAGCTGACTTTGTCTAAATTGTGTCTTTGGTGTAACAAATTGCACTTTGATTTGATGTAAAGAATGTTAAGACACAGATTTTCATTCAGGTTGGCTAGACACTTAGATTTATTCTTAGGGTTGTGTGTACATTGTGCACAAAAACAACATAACATCGTACATTGTGTAGCCCACATTTCCCACAACTCCATGTGCCAAGGAATTACCAAACTTGCTTCTTGAAGAGAAAAATATTGTTACACAATTTTCAGGAGCCATTTGTGAACACAAGTCCCATTTTTTACGTGACTGAAAATTGTGTAACAATAATTTTCCTTCAAAATTTCACCTCTTTTGTAGTGGAATAAATATGTAGTGGTATAAAAAGTGTATTGATGTATAGCAAACCAATTAACCCTATCTGTTACAATTTCTTTTCACTTACAACTAACAGGTTCTCCAGACTTAGATTACCAGTACAGAGGACATACTGACATTAATACTGATCCTACAAGTCCAGGCAGCAGCTACTTAGCCATTCTCAAGAAAAATTATTTTGTTTAAAAAATTAAGTTGGTGCTAAAGTGACTGATCTATTTTTTCACCTTGACTTTTGTGTTTCTGTATTCAAATTATTGTATTCAGTTTCCTAGTTATAACAATACACTCTTTTAATATTTGTATGCTTTCTCCACAATTTTTTTCATGCATTGGAAATTTCTCCATGATGAAAAAAAAGGATACCTTGATATTTGTGTGCTTTTGTGATTCCATCCAGTTCAATGCATATTTTAAAGATCTTTTTTTAAGTTTTACGTCAAGCCTGGGTAAGCTTGACTGTTCTTTCAAAGAAAAGTGGTTTTGTTTACAACAAAAATCAACAGATTCTTCTTTAAATGTTTGTTTCAACTGAAATTTGTTTCTTTCAAAGAAGGGGATAACAATGAGCATCTCTTAAACAGACCAGATTAGAGACCATGTGTAGGGAATAGTTGGGAGGGCGGATACTTGTGAATGTTGTTCTAATCCAGGAAGGGGGCAGTTAATACTAAGTTATTTATGCTTGGAAGTAAAGGGTGGTATGGAATGTTAAAACAATACCACAAATGTCAGCAAGAAGTTAAATTATTTACTTTGGAAAACTAAACAAATAAATATATATTTATATATGTTAATAAATAATATGTATTTTTTAATACACACACAATTGGAATTTACACTATTTAATGACACAGCAGAGTTTATTTACATTACTAGTTGTTTTTGTAGCTCATTTTACTTGATTGACTCTGAATGTACGGGTAGATAAATTATGGCTCTGTTCAGTCAAAAGAGAGGTGTATATCACAATGTTGATAGTTTGGAGATTTTACTCTCCCAATAAGTCAAAAATCCCTCAACACTTTAAAAGTGTGATGTGGTTTGTGAGAAATATTTTTAAGAAGAAAGGACAGAATTTCAAACAGTATAAAACTGGTTTTGAATAAGGAGTATAGGCATAAGCAAGTGTGTATGGGAGGGTCTGGGGTGCAGTTTGGCCTCAGGAGCATTATTTTTATAAGTAATATAAAAACAAGCATTTTATTTGGGAAAGTAGGAATCAATATCTTATCTGATAGAGACTGCCATCAACACTGTGTGGTCACCTTAAAAATTCAGGAATGAGCTGAAGAGATAGTTAGAAGGGCAAGGATGCTACCTGTGCTAAGCGTCTGCCAGATGGGTAATATTTTGCAATTAGGGAAATAGATATGTAAATAGGAGGTAAGGAGGAATGTAATAGACTTCAGGATCCATTGCCTTTAACAATGAGCCTAGGTTGTTTACTCTACTTAGTCAGTAACATGGTAACAAGAAGCTGCATATCAGTGGCATAGCCGTGGGTGGTTTTAGGGGTTGAAACCCCCCATGACCCAACCTTGCAATGCAAAAAAACACCTAAAATAGCGTTTTTTTGTTTTCCCTCCCCTTATACTTTTCCCTCATGTCATGCCCCAAATCCTACCCCCTCCCCCCATGACACAATCCTGGATATGCTACTAATGCATATGTATATGTAGGAACACAATTTATCTTAATCTTAAAATGAATTACTCATTGACCAGGTCAACTTAACAAAATTTAAATGTTTGTTTGAATAATTAAGTTGTTTTTATTGTTTGCTAAATATCAGTTTTAATGCTGCAAATATTTGATTCAAAATTATATCCCAATGAATGTACAAACTACACACCTCTACACCTCTTTTTTATATCAGTACATTTTGATTTGATATCTTCGGCGGGATTTCGTAACATTAACATAGAGAGTTTCTTGTGTATGTACAAATATGCCCACTAACTTTCAAACTTGGCATTCATAAACACAACTTCCACCCACATTTCATTAAGACCATATCAACTCTACAGTGTTAATGTGATTTTCTTTTGATTGCATGCACATTGCCCTGAGCTATGTACAACTATTTAGTTGGCACAGTGTGTCACTGAATGCATTTCCATGGCTTTTTGTACTTTCAACAAGCCTGGGGCTGGTGTGGAGTTACAAAAATAATTCACACAATTCTCTCTTCATAGTAACCAAGGAAGACATGCTGCCAAAGTCAGACTACAGGAAAGTCTCTCTTCGTATTAGTCTTTGTAAATCTGCTGATCCGTAATTTTTTTCCCAGAAATGCCTTCCAGCTTGGATGTCAAAGGGTAAATATCAAAACACTTAATGATCTCTAGAGGACCTCCCCCACTGAATATGCCAACCTCTTAGCCATAAGATTCTACATTAAAAGTCTGCAAAACACAACTTGAAAACTGACTGGAAAGGATATATACATACCACATGAACATGTCATCTTTACACTAATGAGACCAAAAATATATGGTGTCATCACAATCTGTAGTTTTTTATTTGGCAAAATAATGCTTTATTTTTTTGTTAGTCCTATGTTCAGAATGTTGAAGTTTGTTGGCAGTTATCCATATTTATGTTTAAATATAACTTTTCAAAGTTTTTTATCCATTTACTGACAACTTTCTTCTGTAATTAGCACTAAACGATATGCAAAAATAAAATACATTTATAGGGGGCAATGCGTTTCCCTTTTTGCAGTTTAATACAGGAACACATAACTTTATACAGAAATCCTATTATCCACACAAGGTACAGAAATTATTTTGATGTTGATGTATAAAAGCACATGTATGTGTGGACATTGAAATAACATGTTTGTGTGTTTCAGAAAGGGAAAATGAACAGCAGGGGTGTATATCCTCAGGTATTTTATTGTTACGTATGGTAGTGTATGGATTTCCCCAACCTTCTGATTTAGTATTATATATAATCACTATTACCAATCCTGTATTAGTACAGGATCGGTACTCTTCCTTGTAAATGAGTGATGTAAGATGGCAACGAAGCATTACCAATTGTGGTAGGTTACCTTATGAATATGTAGGACCCCATGCATTGACATACTTTATGGGAACACATCAAATTTGGCTGCTCTTCAGCAAAGAAGAATGTATTTCTAAATCGTGTACCTTTCAAGCTTTGTACCTTTTGAAATGTGCCATATTCAATGCTACAAAAGAATTATTCCATATCTAATGAATTATTAGGTGATGGATACATCACTCATGAAGGACAGGACACAGATGTATGGATCCTCTCTATTCTATTCTAAAAACTTTTTTATTCCTTGAATCATCACATAATTCTGACATCATTTCATGGCTTTTAAAATAATTTACTATACAAGATTAGTAAACAGTTATTAATCAACATAAAAATGTACACAAGCTTATCATAAATAATCATATTCTACAATTTGGGAGAAACCTTTCCTGTTATGTGATTTATTAAGGGATGAGGACATCCTTTTTCTGGACTAAATTGGTACCAGCCCATCTCTCTTCTGTTGTGTCCAATAGATCAACCTCTCTCCCATTTGACATCTTGGGTATATTTACACAACTGCATACTTTTTCTGTATAGAAAAAGTACACTTTCATCCAAAACAACACAAGAAGGCTTCGTCTTTCTTTTCTGATACCATTATAAAGCTTGATGTGACAAAATTGAAGGTTTGTTACCCTCATTGGTGTATACAACCAAGCTCTTTCTCTCATTCTCTCACATGCTGTTTGCCTAGTATTGTCTGAATAATGTAGAGATGACATTTCAACCCTTCCTAAAAAATAGCAGGGCTGTCCAGATTTGGTGGGATCTCTTTTTAGGAACTTGCACCAAACGTTTATACCTTTAATTAATTAATGCAAAACTTGAATACAATATGAAAATGAACATTTTGAGCTCAGTATGACATATTAACCTTGTGTCTATATATCTTCCAAAGCTATGTACCTCCCTTCTCCTCAGTGACCAACCACTAAACTTTTTTCATTTCATAAACTACTTGGTCAATTTTCAAAATGGAAAAAAGAACTGCAAAAATGTCCACAATTGGGTTCTAGGTCTCATGACACTGATTAAGCAAACAGTGAACTATGCATGGAATATCATTTGCTTTAGAAGACTAAATCAAAATTTAGACTTTTCTTTCACCATAGATCAACAATTTTATCTGGATGTTTTTTAAAAGCCTCAATCATTTAAATTTAAAACTGATACAATAATGCATTTATAGCATCATGTTAACGAGATTGATCATTAAGAGATTGGCAAGAAACATGGAATAAACGGCACACAAAGGTTCAAGTAAAAGGCAACTTGAGATAATATATTATCTTTGGTGTATCACCAGTTCAATATTACTTGATACTTCTCCACACTAATTTACAACATTCATTATTTTGTATTAAATATCCTAAATAAAACCAAAGTTGTCATTTTGTAAGCAGAAATTTACCGCAACAATGTGCCACTAGTTTTAGTATTAATAGGCTTTGGTGGTTCATACTGAAGCTACATATTTAATTTTAGCCTCATTCCCAAACCCCTTCCCCTTAGCGCTAATAAACCACTCCCCTTCTCTTTACTGTTAATATACTATGTCATCCCCTGCCATGCATTTCCCAATCAAAGATACATCCCTGAATACAATAGAGCCATTGGCAAATAAGTAAGTCTAAAACTGGATAACAACTGTAACACATGAACGTCCAAGGGTTCATTACTTCACAATCCATGAATGTAACAATTGAACCAAATTGACTTTCAAGATTAGAAAGAATATCATGAGCACAAGTCTATACTCCTTTGAAAAGCCCCTCAAATTTTAACACTGGTCTTAAGTACAACTGTTTACCTTGCAACTTGACTGATATTGCCAAATTTTATGCTGCCTTGTACAATTTTTAAAACACCAACCCTAAACTGCTACAGAGTTCCAGATATTATAATGCCTTAAATTTTTCATAAGTTACAAGACATTATTTTCCCAGAACAGTAAACGAGCAAACTTTAATACCTGAAAAAGAATATCCATAGCTGAATGCATACAAGGATATAGGATATGGCAGACAAGCTAAGCCAGTCAAAAGATTAACCCTTTACCGTTGTGCTCCGATCGGGGCATATTTGCGCGCCTCGGGAGTGGGCGGAAAAGTGGACATAGCCCGCCCTGCATCGGCTTCCGTAAGCCACTGACCCTGTGACCTTAAACTATTGTCTCTCTCCTTGTTGTGGCCGAACTTTGGGGTAGCTACTCCAGTTTTGAGCTCCGCGTGAAACAGTAAAGATGGGTGACAGCCAAGCTCTCCGCATGGGTCCAAAAGGACCCAAACAACGGTAAAGGGTTAACTTCCTATTGAATACAGTTATGAACCCAAAAGACATTTCCACGGGTGGAAAATTATTTATTTCCTAGCAGGTAAAATTATCTCCCACGAAGGACATAAAATTTCCTGTAACTCTCAATACAGTTTCATGAACGGGAAGGGAAATTTACATCAAATCACCAAAATTTCCTTCCAGATGTCCAAGCTTCCTGGGAAGGATTCTCCAGGCTTCCCCACTTTTTCTACCTGTGGACATTTATGTTTCCCATCCTTTCCTCCTTTATCACCACTACACAATCACACACACTGGATAAAACCCACTAAAATGGGCACAAGAAACTGAAACCTGGCTTTATAAGTATGGCATGCCATTTAGTTGAACATCTTTATCATGTATCACTCGCACTCTTCAATATGGCCTCATTGCCAAAGTACAAGGATTTTTATACAGACCAACGGCCATCCTTCAGAAAAAACTTGGTTCCAAACATTTCAGATGAATCTTATCATAAGACAAAGAATGTAATCTGATGTAGCAGTTCCCCCTCACTCCTCCCATTCTCATTTTGTCCACCCCTCCAAATGTTAACCTGAAAATATTATTGAATGTAATTTTGTAATAAAACTGATGCTTTAATGCGCAAGGTAAGTGAGAGAGCCTGAATACACTGCAGACCATCAATACTAGATACATCCATATGTAAACCAATGACAGAAATGGTGACTTAAATATGCAAAATTGTCACTTCTCTTATTAGATTCACCAACGGTGTCAAGCTTGTGAGAAATTCATACTTGAAAACATTGTTACCTCACAAAACAAACATGTAGCAGATGGTCTAGTCTGCACAGCAAGAACACAAGGGCTAACCTCAATAAGCTCCAATGATCCAGGGGGCAAAAACTCCCCTTTCCTTTCTAAATGTTTGTGGAAATCGATTCGGTGAATGCAAAGATTAATATTCTATTTGCAAAAGTGCTGGTTTGCAAGAGTGGTCATAAATTTTTTAGTTAAAACATTTTTCATTCTTGAGATCAGAAACTTGGAACATTCTGTTTTTAATGGGTTTTAAAAGCTCTGAAAGCGAAACATTTCCACTTAAAATGAAACTGTTGGCAAGTACAGATATTTACTCTGGAGACTGTTAATGAAAGTTCATAGAGAAATATGTGTACATGCACATCAGTTCTACTTTCTTAATGAACACAATTAAAGTTAAGAAGAGGGTTCAAAAATGTTACAACGGGCATTTTGATGACTTGGCCCAGTGAAAAAATGGGCATTATATGGGTGTTACAAAATCATCCAAAACATTACAACTAACCCTTGAGATGCACAACAATATGTTGCCATATACAGGATTCTTTTCTTTCAGAATGTTACATGACATGACCAGAATAATACAAAATACCACCGATGAAGAAGTAATATGATGACCTCTGAATAAAATATGTTAGAAAATATGGTTTTTAATTTGATTCAACCATGACAGACACCTAACTGATCAATCTGTCTATGTCAAATAGAGCAAAAATGATGAGCGCCCAAACTCTAGGAAGTTTGACTGTTACTTAGTTTACACTGTGTCTCAGAAAGTAGTATTATTCCAGTAAGAAAACTGTGCAACATTTTAGCACTTACAATTGCTGATTACATTACTGCCATATTTTTGGTATTTAACATGAATCTAAATCTGCACCATTTATTTTTTGAAATTTGATATATTTAAGAGTAGACTGTCATTCATGTTTCAATATAGATATACCACAGTGAAATGAACTCTAATAGCATTGACACTAGACCTAACACTGTATCCTTTCATCAACAATGTGTAACAGTAGGTTTAAACATCCAGCAAAGTCATTGACCAAAATTTTTATGCCATGATTTTCATTTTTGTTAAAGTTTATTTTTCTTCTTCTGTGACCCTCTCATCAGCAAAAATCAGCACCATTTTTGTAAGTTGAAATCCCTTCTGCGACAAACAGACTTGGCAGTTTGTTATAGTTCTTTTCCTTCCGGAGCATTGTATGTGGTTTTGTAAAAGCAGTATCTGACTCATTTTTTATACTGTTCCCTGTTGTACTAGGTATGTTACCCAGAGATTAATAGGTACAACAATGGGAAGGTAACGGGTCAAACGCTTGTCCCATCCTCTTTGCAGTCTACCTCTTCTGTAGAGCTATTTGAATGCTTGGGCACAGTACTTTGGTATCCACGATGAGCCGTGTTCAGCACAAACACACAGTGCCATGATCAATTGACTTCACTTGGCTAACACCAGATTGAGTTAATGTCACGTCAGAAAAGCATGCTCTGTCTCCTGCCACGATATAGACCTAGTCAATAGAGAAGAGAGATTTCAATGGATGTTCCAACTCAAGGGGGTTAAAATTTGGAAGATAAGCATTTAATTTGACGTTAATTTTCACTTAGAGCTCCCAAAGTTCTTCATCTGAAGAGGTCACTAAAACTTTATGGAAAGCAAGCACGTTTGAAAGAAACTCTGCAGTGAGACCCATGTATATTCTTTGTGTAAGTCAAAGATTTCTCATACTTTAAATTTACAGTAAGTGGATGCTCCACTCCAAAATCACCATTTTTGAACAACATGTTTGATGAAGAGAGAAGGAAGAGATTCTTTTTCAAGGCTGGGATGGACATTACTTATTTCAGCTTCATCCAATTGTTGGCCATACTTATTGGGGAAAACTAAACCAAATTTTATCAAAATTATCCATTTTAAAAACTTTGTTTAACTTCTTCCAAACTTCCTTATAAAAAGGAAAGACAGAATCTTTCAAACATTTTTTTGTCTTGGTATTTGCTAGACTCAGGAGGGTCGACAGGGCTAAGTTTTGGGGCAATTAGATTAATGATGCATAGGCTTAAATACACATGAAAACCTTTGCAGCCCACAAATGGTAACAGCTGCTGTATTTAGGAATCAACTTCATTCAGAATCATGATAGTAAACAGCTGTGAGAACTTGACAGAATACTTCCAAGTCTTTTAAGTATATTTATACATGTATATAAATGATATTTATGTGATTGCCTACATAAATATTCTCTGATAAAATTTTGTCTTTGGAACCACAAGCTAATAATCAGATATATTGCTTAGCCAGAGACAGATAGGCAAACTAATTACAGACTTCCAAAGAATCAATAATGATGTAATAACTGGATATTCTAGATACTCATCAGAAGAACCTACCTGCACTATTCAATAATGACTGAACGAATATGTAACAATGTGCTATGCTTTTAGATTTTGATTTAAAAAGTCCTCTATTATTGGTCAAGGTATCACATTATTTTTTCTTCAAACTATTGATAGCAATATATTTACCTTTACTGATATGAAATTTTAATAACGTAGCATGATATGAAAAGATTAATGAAGAGCATCATACATACATTATGTTACTGCAATAACTACAACAGTGTATGTAAAGAACACTACTGAGAAAATGTGAAATGAACTAATAAGGAGTATATTGTAAATATAAATATGATGAGAAAGTGACAATAAAATGAGAATTAAATTTGTTAAAGTGAGTGGTGAGTGAGGTCACTAGTACCTGTGATTGGTATAGGTGTGCTTGACGGCGTTAATGCTGCCCCCGGGAAGATCTTCTGTGGCAGATATGAGTACAGTGAGATAAAAGAATGTAACAGAACAAAAGCAACTTAGACAAACAAACAAAACAAAGAAATTCAAAGAAAATTTAATCTGTTCAGAGAGAAAGGAAAGATTTTTTTCTTAATGAGGGCAGTATTCATTGTACTATAAAGTAATCATGAATCAGGAAGAAGTCGGTAAAGGCATTCAGATTGTAAATTTACCAACCCTTGGTGGATTTCAACGTTAGGTTCCGATAATAATTTGGGTTGTTTTGCCAATTTGGAAGATCACTGCTTGGAAAAACATTTAATTCAGATGGAGACATCAAAGATTGCTATTGGATAATATTCCTCCTCATACTATGACTTGGTTGGGGAGGGGGGGGGGGAGGGGGAAACAGGCATTTTGCTTGCTATGCACACTGCTGTAAATGCTACAGATGTAACTGTACCTTCTCTGCTACCACAGATTTCTGTATTTATGATGCAAAATGTTGCACTTTCTCCCAGTTTTCTTTTTTTTTTTTTTTGCAGTTTTTATGGCAGAATGAGCTGAAGCTGTCCTAACCCTGGATTCAGGAAATAAAATTTTACAGAATCATGAACAGAGCAGACACAAAAGCATTTGAATGTTTCACCAACCTTGACCTCCTTTCATCCCATCTTTGTTTCCCCCTATTTCTTACCCTTTTTATTCATTGCATAGTGTTTGCACCCTTCCTGGTTCCTTCATACCATTTCCATTATAAACCTTCCCGCAATGATTCCCCCTTCTCTCTCTGAACAGATTCAGAATCAGAATCAAAAGAAATGTGCTTCATTATTTTCTAGATATTTCTTAGTTTTCATTTATGGTTCTGTTTTCTTTATTTATGTATTATTAAGTTAATATAAGAAATTTGTAAGATATTTAACATTAATAGTGATACAAGGTTATTACTATTTTTAAAAAGCTCACTCAATACCATATCACACAACTTCATCAGTAAAAATGGCTAATTAAAAGATCTTCGGAGCAGAAAAATTCACATTTGAAAAAGGCAATAATAGTGTATTTCACTCAAACAGTACAGTTAAGTTTACAAGCTTTTACAAATTCATTGTCACCCCCCCCCCCCTCCCAAGAAAAAGAAAGAAATCACTGCACTTCTATCATGCCAACCACACCACCCAAAACCAAACCTCAAAAAACACACCTATCCCATATGACTGCAAATTCATGCAAGCAAGCTTTTGGACGAAGGGGGTGGCGAAGCTCTATGAGACGCATGGATGAGCTATTTAACGTCTTTTCTTTTTAAGGAGTGGGGGGGGGGGGGTTGAGGAAGCACTCTCTTTTGAGAAAATGAGAAGAAGAAGAAAAACAAAAATAAGAAGCAAAGGGGAGCAAACTAAACACAACTAATTCACATAATGCAGCAAGCAAGAAGGGAATAAGAACATAGTGACACAAGGTTTCTTTTTTAGGATGAAAGAATTATTCACACTTCTGAACATGGAACCACTAGGTAAGTCATTTTTGTGTATTACTGATAGTACTATTACTAATATTACTATTAGAAATCTAAACTGGATTATGCTTAAGTTAAAATGCAGGAAATCAGTTTGTAGATGGTTTGACACAATTCTGCAGTGAAAGCAGTGTTTCGTAGCTCTATGATTGTGTTTATCCTTCGTCACAGGTTTGAAAACTTGTTCCGGGCACTTAGGTAGATGACCATTTAAAACCTTACAGAACCTTGAAGTATAAATTTTAGTATGATACTGCACAAGATAATTTTACTGCATCATACAGTAAGTAGCTCCCCTAGCCTTCTTTAAATGATCATTATTATTCTCCGGTATGGCCAAGCCAAGGCAAGTTATAACTTACTGGTTGTAATTGTCATACCCCCGGGTGTTCATTATGAGCCATATGTGAGTTCATTTAAAAAAAGACATGTTTACAACAGATTTATTTGAGTATGGTGAGTGATATGTTAGCTGTGGTGCCCTGGTAAAGCAAAATTAACAGAGAGGTAAGTATTTTACGCTTTCCAGCACAAATACAAAAATTTGATTGTATTACAGTTTTCTGCAAAGTTACTGTTAGTTTTGTTAAATGCCGCTTTTATCTCCACTATACTGGACGGCAAAAACACAAAGTTAATAAAATCTACAACAAAGTTTAGGAATATTGCAGCAAACATAAGGGTGTGCTTGAAAAAAACAAATCCAACCAAGATTGTTAAATATCAAAAGCCCATCTAAAGAATGAGAGCATTAGTGGAAAATGTGAAAGCAAAAAGTATATATGTAATGTGAATGATGCAAAACAGTTTATCATGTTACTTCATACCTTTTTTAAAGTCTCCACTACCAGGCACAAGTGATGATCTCAACCCTGGATCTTTTGTTAAAGAGATGCCTTCAACCTCCATAATAGAATCGGCTTTATGGTAGGAGAAAGACAAAATAAAAGGAAATGAACTGAAATGAGAATTTTTCCAAAGAGTTGCTAAATGGATACTTAAAAAATTCCACACCACATTGCATGGAAAGGGGGGGGGGGTTTGAATAAGGTTTGTTGGAGCGGCATTTTACCACTCAGCATTTTGGTTAAATCAAGCAGGGCAAGCGGAATCTTCTGATAAGGCAAAACAATTCAGGCTTTATATCCCATCATTTTAACTGTTTATATGGAAGACAATGAATCATATTTAGAAATTATTCAATCTCAAAAAATACAAAAATATGGATGACACTAGCAATTTAAAGAGTCTAAATAACTTAACCAAACATGAGATCTACTTCATGACTTTCTCCTGCAACTGGCTAGGTTAAAGGGCAAATGCAATCACCTCAATCTGAACAACGATAGTAGTCTATACTAGTTTGTGGATGGCTCTTGACAATCATGTGACAATGTGTTTTTCATTGAATTGTGAAATTTACAAGCAGTGATATCTTGGTTAACCTTAAATGTTGAATGTTTAAGCCTTAAAATATCCTGAAAGCTTCTTGGAAGAGAATGACAGAAAAATACCAAAATTTAGTAGCTGTTTTCAAAATAATTTTGGGGCGACTGCTCTTGACTGTTAATGGGCCAATAAGTCTTTCTACTTCTGTGATAAATTGTGGAATTGATGTAAAAAAGGACTACTTGCCTTATATATTCAACATCTCTCTGGATACAATTTACTGCCAAAAAACTACTTGTAACAAGGCCAGCATTTTTGTTAGGGCATCACTGAAGACAAACTTACAATTTTCTTCTTCTTCCCTTTTTTTTCTATCTCCGACTCCTTTTGTTTCTCTCTTTTGTTTTTGATTTTTTTTCTATGCGTTTTGTGCTACATCCTTTAAGTTCCATCTCTAACTTTGTACTACTGTTGACTGCATATGTAGTTTTGCAAAGCACCTTACCAGGGGACTACGTATCTCCCTGGATGCTATCTGTTCGTAAAATGGGGTAAAAAATTAAAACTTACAATTTACATCCCATCATAGGCAATGGAGTAGGGAAAAAAAGCCAGTGAGACAAAACTGGAAAAAAAGGTCATGACCGGACAGACTCAGACCAATTGGTATGAGACTGGGTCCTGAAACCTCATCTAACTAAGCAACTAACACAGCATGCACATGAAGACCCCTTTAAACAAAGCCCTGTAAAGTATTCAAATGCAAAAATTATATTTCCAGCTGATGAATTTCATAGCACATATATAACCTGCTTGCATGTGACTTTTACACCTTTTTCACGGTTACAGTTTTATTGCCCATCTCTCTAAAGATGAGCATTTCAATTTGGACTATCTGCATTTTATTTTGGCCATCTCAAAGACATATTGCTGGCTAGAGGCCTACTTGTAACTCACTCATCAGACACCTTGCCTTTATTCTGATCTCGCTCCCACCTTAATACCTATGCCACCAGGACACCTTTATAAAGGCTTTTTCTACACCCCTAAAGCGATTCAAAAATCCTCAGAGTTGTGTTTTCAGCAACATTTGTATAATACTGGTGTCAATCATAACTGCAAAATTAAATAACTTTTACTGACTCGGGGAGAACTGTCAAAGGATTGCAAGTAACAATTCCACAGGTAAATACAATTAGGAATTGTTACACCAACCTGGCTCTTAAAGAAGACCTAGAGGCTTGCATTTTAATGAAGTAAAAAAAAAAAACCAAAGAAATGAAGACGGTGGTGAACCAACCCAGTATCTATATAAAGGTGAGAGTACATTTAAGTCTGTATGTTGGATTCAGGGAATAACAGAAGATAAAAAGGAGAATGTGCATTTTGATCCAACTGAATTATTTATTGAAACAAAAATTTTCTGTGTAAGGTGAGAGTACTTTATAATATCCATACAGCGAAGGCTTTACAGCATGCACTTTGCACACAAGTTTTCCTGTTGTACTTACCATTCAGTATCAAAGAGTTCTATAGAGATAGTTCTCAGGTGACATCATAGAAGCTTTTCACATGGAGTATTGCGGCCATTTTGAGGGCAAGCACAGTATATAAGTACAGACTTGCCCTCAGACATGGCGGTTGTTAACCCCTAGTTGTGACGTCACTGAAAACTGTCTATAGGGCACTATGTACTTAACAATGCAAGCATATTCATCTGTCTCAACAGGTGCCTATTTGAGTATGGTTATGACATGACAAACATTACCATTAAAATATCGAAATGGAATCGTTTTTCCCAACAAACACCCCATGACTAAGATGTCAATAATTTGAAAACCATGTTATGCTCTGAATTTTAAACGTATCTGCATTATGAAATATTAATATCAGCAATCAATTACATTTTTTGCTCACATTTCCTTTCTTTAACTCATTAATTTATTATCACCAATATTGTCTGTTTTCTTTACAAGCCAGTAAGCCACAACAGCCAAAGAGGCAGTGGCCAGTCCGACTAATAGAAAGTGTGCTGTACAACCTCATTTAACTAAATTAGGTAGGGTGGTACCCTTTACTGTTAAGGACTTCTGCTGTGCTTTTAGTTTTTGCCAGACAGTTGTTATTGCAGGCAATAACGTAATACACAGTAAAAAGAAGGCAAGGAGGCAACATAGACTTTAGTACCTGTTTCTGTTGTATTTGTCAAATTCTAATTTCAGAACAGAGGCTTAGGAGGTAAATATTTCTTGTCCAAAATGAGAGCACAAAAGGAATTTAAAGGCCCAGTTCCCTCACCCTAAACAGAACCAATTCTCCTAACTTTTTTACTTAAGTCCCTCCCCAAATTGTCTGAAATTCATCCTCATCCAGACACAATCTCAGTTTATTGCTTCTTCAAGGGGAGTAAAGAAAAACTCAATTTATATAATCAAAACACTCTCAGTACCATTCATATTGTGTAACATAAGCTTTGGTACTCTGCATTGTTTGAACTACCTGTCAATCAAAGAGCTGGGCCAATTGAGAGTTTTGGTACCCCCTACCAAAATTGTAGTTTGGGGTGAGAGGTTTGGCCCTTCAATTTTATTAAACTTCATCATGAGCAGGACATTGTCACTTCCAGGAATCAATTGGTGATTACCTCCTTAGTTTATTATTGATTTAATTTACTTTGCATTGTCATGATGTTAAACAAAAACTAAAAAACAAACAAAATAGATCATAAACTTAATTTACCCTTTGGAAGAAAGAGTGATCAAGGCAAGAAATATTTGCATTACAGGTGGATATTTATGAATCTCAAGGGTGATATCAAATATTGCAAAGCTTTTATTTATTAAAGAAGAGTAACATACCCCATTTATTACCTGCAAGAAGTAGAGTAACATACCCCATTACCTGCATGCAATGTTGGTCCCAATCTAGTACTAAAATCTGGTAAAATTATTTCTTGCACGTTACTATCTCCACTGCATACTAGCCTCCATTTTTCTTAGTGGTCCAGGGAATCACTACCACTGAATTCCATCTTGTGCATAGTACACAGTTTACACCATGTATTTATTAAGAGAATATAGTACCTTATTGAAATTTGTTTCAAATGGAAGAAACAGAGCTGTTTCTTTTTTTTTTGTAAATTGAAACAAACTAAAAGACTATGATTGAAATATTTCCAGCCCTCTCAATACTTACTGTCCCTTAACGTGTGCACCTCTGGACCCAAACTGTTAAAAAATTTGTCCCTCAAGGCCTCTGAAGCAGAAATCCTTGTGGCACCTTGAAACTGTGGAAAATAGAAAACAGTTTTCTTTTCAATATTTTTCAAACCACAATACAACTTTATCAGAAGGACCATCTAGACACTTTTTTTAAAAAAAACTTACAAGATGTATTTTACTTGTTTGTACTCTTATTATGTAATGTTGAGTATACTTTCAAATTTATAATGCAGAATTTAAATGTATTCAAATCTGTTAGACTAAATTTTCTCCTTCAGAAAGGATACCTTGAAGATGTCACTAAACAAAATTTATAAACAATAAATAAATATACAGAATTAATTAAAATTGAAGAAAATACTATGCTTTATACACTTTTAAATATAACATAAAAAGTTTATGTGAAGTGTGTCAGACAAATAAGACTGCATTAAGTTAGGGAATAGGAAGTAACTCGAAGTAAGTATGTGTTAATGCATTACCCAAGCATATCACACACTGCTTGTAACCACGATAACCACTAAAAATAACTGGAACAAAATGGTTGTACTATTTAACCACATTCCCCAAACCACACCTTTCAAAATCCGCCCACCATCACTACCCTGTAAAACCAACTTATTACATTGTAGCTACTACGCTACTGCGTCACACCAACCTCCGCAGATCACTTCCCTGTTTTACGTTAAGTTTAATCCTTGACAAGAATTCTCTCTCAGAGTCCGCCTGCCTCCTAAGACCTTGTTCTGACACAATTACTAACTCACAAATGATCATCTTCCTTTCTGCATAAATGGCTTTTACTATAAAAGGCCTTGAATGCAGAAATAATGAACAAACAAGATATTTTAGTAGAAATTGGTTCACAAGTACATAAGTATTTACAGTTCTCATTTCTAAGGTTTCATTAAATGATATTTTAAAGTTCAAAAGGTGATAGCAGCCTTGCATAATCTGTTTTTCGTTGCACGCAAGATGACCGTTCAGACATTACACAGTAGCGAATGTATCGTTGACTGCAGTGGTTTATAAAACCCTTCAGTTTTACTGAAATACTCTTTTAAGTTGTTTGCCTACGTCTATCTCTTTTTATTTTATGATTTTATCATTTGCTGATTGCAGAGCAAACAGCTGACATTATCAAACCAGCTCAACAAAACCAGATGAAGTTCTAAATCATTGCACAATCAACTCAGTACCACCCGCACAATAGTATTTTATACTTAAACTGACTTCATGACACTGATACTAACATCAATATTTTCCTTATTGCCCCATTCCTCTGAATCTATACATGACCAAAAAGTCAGTCAGAACTGATTTAATTAAGGTGTGATTGAATGATCAGTGAAATACGCTCATCGCTAAAAACAGGCCAACAATTCTTCTAATGCTACCTCCATTAATGAAAATCACGAACAGTTTTATCATTCTATGTTTGTTTCTTTTCAAGATAATATCTCTTAAAGGTGAAAACTGTCTTCCCTACTCTGTGAATATTTACTTGATTTCACATTTCCCAACAGGAGTTTCTCTTATCATCTGCTGTGATCACTCCTAACAATATAAAAGGCTCTGACTGATATGCATGAATGCCCTGTGGACTCAAGAAGTTAACAAACTGAACAAGCAGCCCGATAATGCTACAGCTTTTTTTTTTTAAAAAAAAAGATTGAATCCCTAAAAAAAAAAAGACAAAAAAAACAAAAAAAAAGGGAAAAAAAACCCCATACTGTCCTACTTTTACTTAGCTCACCATTTCACTTGCTAAAGGTTCTCCAATTCAAATGCTACATTTGCTAAAATTCTTGAACACATTTTCAACAAAATACTCCCCATTTCTCCACACCCCATTTCTACTATTGTAATACAGGTTCTCCACACACTTCGCTCACAATGGGGGAGAGCAGACTACTCTAGGGTCACAATGGGAAAGGGCAGCGTACACCACTCTGAGATGGTGCCATTTAGAACATTACGTTAAGTTGGAAATTGGTCAGCACACCTGTTCCTATCTAACTGCACTCTCATACAAAAATCAATTTTAATGTTACAAACCCTTAAAAGCTTGGCAAGTAGTTTGACTCCATCAGGGTCAAGCCTAGGAGCAAGTGACACAAACGATGCTGTGGGATAATGAGGAAATTTATTGGATCCAAAATCCTTGTTGCTTGTGATTCCTGGCCAGGTTTTTTCTGTTGGAGTACCGAGCACTTTGAAAATTAGATGCAACTCATCCTCCACGGTTGATCCGGGAAATAGAGGGCGACCTCCAACCATCTCAAAAAATATACAACCAACACCCCTGAAATTAAAATCAATGCATCTTTTTTTTTAAAATAAAGTTTGAATCAATATATTTCATAGGTCTAACCTGTTTTTAGAAAAATGCAAAGTTCATTTCTTTTTAGTCATTTAAAATGTAGGCATACTGTAGGATTATCAGGACCTTGCATTTTGAGATGTGTGAGTGTGATTACACACCAACACTCTCCTTAAATCATTGTGAGGTGTGTTTTTGCCCATACAGATAAAAAGGTGGGAGCTCATTTAAATTTATTTAAAGTGTACCTCAAGGCAATAAATTCAAAACTATATATTGAAGAGCCTGAAAAGTGAATACTAACAGTCCACCTCCCATATTCATAGGACATTTCTGAGCTGAGATTTAAAATGTTGAAGTTCATTCCCTTAAAACAAATTGGTCCATTGCGCAATAATTTGTGACTTTTTTTGTTGTACAACTCACATTACCTGCCTTGTTTTCCTTTAAAAATAAAAATGTTTTGATGACCTTGAACACTTTCTCTTTGCTTGCATCATCATGTTGCACAGGTAGGGCTTAGTTAATCACATCACCCCAAAACAGTGAGAGTTCTATCACACCTTGGTACAAGGCACAGTAACTTTCAGAAAAACAAAGAAATACAAAGACTGTAATCTGAGTAGTACAACAATGACATCACTAACTACTGCACAATGTACCATTTGACGTTGAGTGCAAAAGCTTCAACATTTTTTATCTCAGCTCAGGAATGTCCTATGAGGATGGGAGTTGGACTGTTGGCATTCATTTTTCATGCTGCTTAATATATATTTTTGAATATTTTGACTTCAGGTACACTTCATAAGTTTAATGAAACAGCACACCTACCACACTCTGTAATTTTTGGAGAAATGCATTTTGTAGCACATCTGGAAAACCTAATCTTCAAAGCTTGACAACATTTAGCATAAGACTTTAAAGGGAAATATTGCAATTGTTTTGCAAGAAAAATTATCCTTTCAAAAGTAATCTTCATTGACACAGGGTAATAGATTATCAAAAATAAGGCAGTATGATAGACTTCTTTTCAAAATAAAACTTTCCCACAGATAGAAATTCAGCTGTTTGTTGCTCAAGAATAATTTGTTCACCCAAACTTTCAACATTTCAAATGATGCAACGTCCGTCCATGGCTCTTCTTGCGCATAATATTTGGAAGAGATGTGGCTGTTGCTGGGCTTTTTGATTAAGACTGAATTGTTGAATAGTGTCTGAGTCATTTTCTTTGTACTCTTTGTCGGAGCATTTTAAACACAATATTTCTCTTTAATAAAAGGAGTCACCCTAACTTATTTTGATACATCAGCTAATATGACCTTCATTTATCTTTACTAAGTACCTTTCATAATAATTTCAGACTTAAAATTGCATATTTAACTTCATGAAGAAATAAATGGCCTCTATTTGAGGTTGTCAAAATTGTTACATTTCTTATTTATCTTATCTGAAAGTCATGTCCTAGCTGGCTGCTCCTCTAAGAGGATTGGCATGCCTTAGCTGGAAGCTCCTCTAAGAGGATAAACTGCTGGTTAGCCTGAATCAACAATGAACCATTGTGTGAGCATCCAACTATTATGTAATAGATGAATGTAGCCAAGAAGGACTCCTTAACAATTCAGTAACAAAAATATTGTTACATAATTTTCACAGGTTCACTATACTTTTATCAAAATTGATGACTGCTGTCTCCCTTTTTTGCTTCAACTGAAATATTATAGGAACAGTTTGTTTTAGACAAGGGGACGACATTTTTTTTTTTTAAACTCTGTAATGAAATATAATTACCATACAGCAACATAATTACTATACAAACAGAGAGTGGTGTTGTCATCAACTTTATTGGCCATTAAAAATATCACTGAGTATACTGCAATAATATTTCTGTGTCTGAAGTAAAGGCAAACGAGCTGCAAAAAAATAATTCTACTTTGTAACAACCTCAACAAAGCAGTGTGGTGACATACCTGCTAAAACTATCTGCAAAAAACACAGTTAACAAAACAGCATGTGACAGTGACGACGAAAATTTCCTCAATGTGAGTTAAGGTACAATGCATGCCTCGCTGCTGTTTGCTATACATATCAATTGACTTTTACATTTCAATTTGTATCATTTCCAAGACTTGGAATAATATTGACAGTGCCAAAAATTAAGGGTTTATAATCACTTCATATACAATATAAGCACAATAGTAGCAACAGAGAAAAATCATTAAGTGCTACTACTGCATATGGAAATAACAAGCTGAAAGGAATGTACTGAAGCACTGAGCTGCATGGAGAATTTAGTTTCGTAGTGTCTGAAACCCCCAGGGTGTGAAGTACTTGGTTTTAGCATTAGATGATAGCACTAGATTATATGGTGGTCTGGAGTGGTAAATGACTGAAGTATCTAGTGGTCTGGAGTGGTTTTAAAGGAACTAGGGGAAAGGTGGCACTAGAGTTCAAACTAAGGGGAAGAGGGGATTTTCCCCTCACCTTTCAGATGGCACGTTTGCCTACATACAGCCTCACAACAAAAATAATCATGCATGTTTGGAAAAAGAATGGGAATTTCCTGCGGACAAAGATTTTCTAAGGAGGAATTTTGGGATACCTAGTGGTCCAGAGTGCCAAGTGATTGGACTATCTAGCCTAAAGTGTCTTGAGTAAAAATGTGATCAGGAGTATAAAGTGACTGAAATAACTGGAAAACTGAAAAGAATAGTCCAGATCCTAATTTATTTTGATATGTTAAAAAGGAATATACTTCAAGCATTCTGGTGAAAATTTCAATGATTTCCCATGTTCCCTTCTTGAGTTAGTTTGTTAGATAGAGTTCTACAGCCCAGTTGGCTTCTTGAGATATTAACAACTGAAGTTGACACATTTTCTACGAAAAAGTGAACTTGAAGCAAGCAGGTGTGATGTCATGAATTCATATTGTTGGCCAATGTTTTGTTGGCACTTATTTTTCATCCTATTGGTCTGACCTTGAACCGATTAGGGATGCTATCTTGCACCTAAGGCATATGAAGTGTTTTAAATTCCATTGCACAGAATGCATCAGTGCTATCAATACATCAGAGTTTAGATGCATGAAATTGGTACTAAGTTAAAAATACAAAGAAAACATTTAGCAACAATTTGAATCCATGACATCACACATGCTTCCTTCACTCCATGTAGAAAATTTTGTCACAATCAGCTGCTAATATCCTGAGAATCAACCACAGGGAAGGAATAAAAATTTCAGAGTATTTAAATATGTCCCTCTTTTACAAATCAAAAATAACTTTGGCTAGGGACTATTCTTTGAATGAATTTAGTCCAGGGTGGTTGTAGAGTCAATTACTACAATCAGAAGTACTAAGAAATGTGGAATAATAAATAAGCAGTACACATTGTTCTGCAGTTAGCAGACTCAATAGTGAGTTCTATAATCATCTGGCTTATTGGTGAGTCTTTAGTACTTTACAGTCTTAAGGTACGTTCACACTTGTCCAGCAACGGCAGCGGCAGCAACAACGGCAACAGCAATGGTAACAGCAAAAATATCCCACACAATAGAAAATGAAAGGCTGTTCACACTAGCACGGCAACGGCAATGCGGAATCCGGTAAAAATGCGTCCCGCAAAAAAAGTAATCGCACATGGAGCGATTCAATGCCATTTGCCGTACGGTAAAAAACCTACCAACTTCAAAGTGTGCAAGCATCTGCCTGTCTGACCAGCGGGAGCCAACGGTACGGGGGAAGGGACGTTCAGTGATATCCCGCCCAAAACAGTGCACAAATTATTTGGGTCTGTACAACTACAAGATTCCTCAAAGATCTGACTTATCTGACAAGATTATAGAAAAACTGGCCATTCTTGTCCAAAAAGAATCATTCATATATGCAGGCTTCGATAAATTCATTTCTTATTACTTGTCCATCCGGCTAGGGATTCCCAAAGTCTACTTGTCCATATCTAATTATCTAGTACTAGCCATTGAATTCCTATGTGAAGAAGACTTCTGTGCTGCTTGCCTAGCAGGCTATAATATTGAGCAGTTCACTTGTCCAAGTAATTTTTACTTGTCCAGGACTGTCGGGCGGGGGATTTGTCCAAGCCTGCATAAAGGATGTGACAAATCATGGTTACCATGATAAAGTAAAATATTTTAACATGCGTAAAAAATAGCAAGAGAAATGGGAAATCCCCAATTCAATGGTAACTTTTTATATGATTTACGTTGATAGCAGGTATGTAGTATTATAACAATGAGCTATCATGGGTCATGGGAACATGGGTCGCTCATTTTTTCCCTTTAAACGAATGCCTATTTTGCCTGGCCCGACCTGACTTCTAACTCAAACAAGCATAATGCAGTCACGGTGACAAAGGAAGAATATGAAAGTGGTGTGCGTGTGGGGGGGGCAATTTTGGACTATGCACCTCACCCTACGCTATTGAGCAAAAGGTACACATTTGATGCTGATTTTTCTCTTTTTCTACGAAAAAGAAAGATTTTTTTCTTAAAAAAATTAAATGCCACACCTTATTTTTTTTCCAAATGAAACTGTGCACTGAAAAAGGTGGGAATATTCGTTTTTGCCACTCGTGCTGTACTAGATAAGTAAGTATATCTATGCCATCTGCAACAATGCGACAGTGGCTTAGCTAGACTTTTTCCTTGGGCATTTTCTGATAACACTCACGAAAGTATTTGGCTTAAGTTCTGTTCAGATTTAATTATTCTGCTGTAACCATTTTTTCCTCTTCCGCCCTTTCTTCTGATCTATTTGATACGCAATTGCCATTAAAAATATCAGCTCCTCATCAATGTCTGCCATGTTCGATAATCAGATAATGGAACAAGGGAGGTGTGATTAGTTACACCTCCCTGATGGAACAAATTTGCCAGGTTCAAATTCCAGTCAGTATCATCCAGTAATAATTTTTGCCTTCATATGAACAGCTCTGCCGGATTGCCATTGCCGTTGCCATTACCGTTGCCGTTGCCGCTGCCGCTGCCGTTATATGTGAACGCACCTTTAGTGTGCTCAGTGGTCTTTGGGTGCTTAATGGTCTGGGTGAGCTTGGTGTTCTTAGTGTGTGCTTGGTGGTCTTAGTATGTGCTTGGTGGACTTCGTGTGTACTTGCTGGACTGACTGTGCTTGGTGTTCCTAAAGAGCTTGGTGGCCTTTGTGTACACTTGGTAGTCTTATTAGTGTGCTTGGTTGTCTTAAGTGTGTATT
Organism: Holothuria scabra; assembly: GCA_037179385.1. NCBI lineage: Eukaryota > Metazoa > Echinodermata > Holothuroidea > Aspidochirotida > Holothuriidae > Holothuria > Holothuria scabra. Next base: position 32,938,728 of record CM074181.1, read on the forward strand.
TGCTGGCCATAGTGTGTTTGGTGGACTTAGTGTGTGATTGGTGGAGTTGGTGTGTTTGGTGGCCATGGTGTGTTTGGTTGCCATAGTGTGTTTGGTGGTATTAGTATGTGCTTGGTGAGCTTAGTGTGTGCTTGGTGGTCTTAAAGAGCTTGATGGCCTTTGTGTGCACTTGGTAGTCTTATTGGTGTGCTTGGTTGTCTTAGTGTGTATTTGCTGGCCATAGTGTGTTTGGTGGACTTAGTGTGTGATTAGTTGAGTTGGTGTGTTTGGTGGCCATGGTGTGTTTGGTTGCCATAGTGTGTTTGGTGGTATTAGTATGTGCTTGGTGAGCTTAGTGTGTGCTTGGTGTTCCTAAAGAGCTTGGTGGCCTTTGTGTACACTTGGTAGTCTTATTAGTGTGCTTGGTTGTCTTAGTGTGTATTTGCTGGCCATAGTGTGTTTGGTGGACTTAGTGTGTGATTGTTGGAGTTGGTGTGTTTGGTGGCCATGGTGTGTTTGGTTGCCATAGTGTGTTTGGTAGTATTAGTATGTGCTTGGTGAGCTTAGTGTGTGCTTGGTGGTCTTAAAGAGCTTGATGGCCTTTGTGTGCACTTGGTAGTCTTATTAGTGTGCTTGGTTGTCTTAGTGTGTACTTGGTGGCCATAGAGTGTTTGGTGGACTTAGTGTGTGCTTGGTGGAGTTGGTGTGTTTGGTGGCCATAGTGTGTGATTGGTGCAGTTGGTGTGTTTGGTGGCCATGGTGTGTTTGGTTGCCATAGTGTGTTTGGTGGTATTACTATGTGCTTGGTGAGCTTAGTGTGTGCTTGGTGGTCTTAAAGAGCTTGGTGGCCTTTGTGTGCACTTGGTAGTCTTGTTAGTGTGCTTGGTTGTCTAAGTGTGTACTTGGTGGCCATAGAGTGTTTGGAGGACTTAGTGTATGATTGATGGAGTTGGTGTGTTTGGTGGCCATAGTGTGTTTGGTGGACTTAGCGTGTGATTGGTGGAGTTGGTGTGTTTGGTGGCCATAGTGTGTACTTGGTTGCCATAGAGTGCTTGGTGGACTTAGTGTGTGATTGGTGGAGTTGGTGTGTTTGGTGGACTTAGCACGTGCTTGGTGGAGTTAGTGTGTTTGGTGGTCTTAAAGAGCTTGGTGGCCCTTGTGTACACTTGGCAGTCTTTGTGTGCTTGGTTGTCTAATATGTTTCAAATGTAGAGCATAAAACCAGTAACCTTTAATAGAGATCTCACTGACACAGAAAAGAAATACCATCTTACCACATATCAATGGACGTAGAGTACTCTGTGCTACCTAGAAGTACATCTGGTGGTCTATACCATAATGTGACAACTTCATTGGAGAATGTTTTGCTGGGTACTGACTTGGCTCGTGCTAAACCTGAAATAAAACCAATCAATAGAAACTATTTTAGAAGAGTGAACACATACGACCATGTAACATTTGGTCAGGTCCAAGCATATCAAGGGTATGTTGAGAACTGACTAAGCATGTGCTAAACCTGCAATCAAACCATACAATGGAAACTATTTATGAAGAGTGAACACATACAACCATGTAGCATTTGGTCAGGTCCAAGCATATCAAGGGTATGCTGAGAACTGACTTAGCGTGTGCTAAACCTGCAATAAAACCATACAATGGAAACTATTTAAGAAGAGTGAACACATATGACCATTAAACATTTGGTAAGGTCCAAGCATATCAAGGGTATTCTTTCAGAGGTCATCATGGACGAATCATCTCTGACAACATCTAATGATGCTTTCAAAGATTTGGTTGGATTTTACAAATCTCTACTGACTGTATGAGTAATTTATAAAGTTGTGTGATGCAGACAATCTTTACAGTTCTTACAGTAGAATATGACTAACTGTGAATCAGACCTTGACTCTCTTTCCTTTTTTTTCCTGACATTTTGCATCATTATAGGCAATAGATATGAAGGTAGCGGACCACTAATTCAAAAACTCTTACCTGTAAATATGTTAACTGACAGATGAAGCGCCTTAAAAATTTTATTGGATATTGTCTGTGACTGTGTTAGTTCATATAATGTATGATCAGTTTTCCGTTTTTATTTGTATTTTGCAGACAATGAGTTGAAACACAGATTGCAATATTCAAGGCAATTTGACCAGTTATAGTGTATTGTATTACTCCGCTCTGTGAAATGACATCTCTAAGTAGCGATTATGGCAAGAAACATATACCTATCAGTCAAGGCTCTCTAGCTCAAACATTCAATGATCATGATACAGAATTTGAAAAAGCTATTAAAAGCTCACATTTTGAGCTTCCACAAGAGGGGTGGCATGTCCCATTTGAAAACTTTTATGACAAGTAAGGGGCAAGTAACCCATTTTGGTGAGAAAGTAAAGGGGACATATTATTTAGTGAACCCTCTACCTGTACGTAGATAATATAAACATACCAGTTATGCAGTCTGGCCTGTGTGTGCTGCCACCACAAACAGGGGAACCTTTACTATTTTAAGAGCATGGCCAGTTACTTAAAATGCAGGTGACAAACAATGACTTTCATCACCACAAATTACAATTTTGTTAGGACTCTACCAAAATTCTCCACTGACGCAATTCTTTGATTGGCATCAATTTATGAAAAACCATAGTGCAGTAGCTCATACTATAGAGCATGCACTGAGAGTGCTGTAATTTCACATGAGCATTTTAAATGATCACTCAGGTATGCCTTGAAGCAATTTACTATGATTGTGTTTAAATAAGGATGAATTTAAGACAACAGTAGGACAAGCTGGAAGAAAATATTTTGGAAGAATTGGTATTTTCTGGGTTATGACTAACTTCTTGGAAAGCAAAACATCAACAATTTAACTTCTTCCGCCTCACATTTTCACATGTTACTTTAGGGATCGCGCGGGATTTCAACCGGGGAGTATCGAAGGTTTAAGAAGCAGTGTAGCACTGCTCATTATGCAGCCTGCATATCACTCACGCTTGCGTGCACACAACAACGGAACCTCTGTGAAAGTTAATGAGCACCAAATTGCCAACTGAGAGATGCTGCTATTGTTCATTAACAATAGCTGCTCTTGGCTTTTACTGCTCTGTGGTTTTTCACATAACAATAGCACTACTGGCTGAGAATATCGATCCAAACATATTTAGTGAGGAAGGATGTGTTGTTGTGTTTCCCTATTGCATATGTGCCACGGATACTTTCTGATTTCTGTTCCTTTTCATATCATTTTATTCACTAACATTGCATGGTCCATAGAGTTATTTTCGTTCGATAGTTTACTAATGTGGTTTTTCACTGCCGATCTGATGTCCGATGTTTTTTTTCCCAACACCGGCCGATATCCGATCCGTCCTGATGTTTTCGCCGCATCTATGCGTTTAGGCCCACAATCTTTTTCCTGTTTACTAGTAGGTCTAGATTTCCTTGTTGTAACTATAAGCAATGCCTCTTTATGTACATCGCACGCGAATTTACTCCTGTTTAAAGTCATCTTGAAAATGTCTAATAGTTTGCAAATTAGTATGAATTTAATCAAGACTGTGAATGAACTGATCACCTGAAATTATATTCGAGTTTGAATGTTTGTTTCACTCTATTTAATTAAGTTGAAATTTTCACCGGTGCGAGGGCCGATCATGCTGATGTAGCGTTGCTTTTCAGATCAGCTCGACCAATCATGCTATAATCGGTAATGACCGATTACTATTTAATTTAACTATAGGCCCGACGCCGATTACCGATTATCAGAAAGAGGGAAGTTTGTCGCTTAAGTACGCGCCCCTTGCTTTGTGCATATCGTGTTAGTTTAGGTTGGAAAATATTGGGAATAGTTCCGTTCGTTTCGGGAACAGGATATCAGTTTTGTACGCCTAATATTTTTAGCTCAAAAGTGATGATAAAAATCAATCATTAAAACAGTTGGAATGTTTGCAGTCGATGTCACATGCCCATAATATAGTTCTTAGGCCAACATCATGCATGCGCTATTTTTAATCGCCCAATGATGTCGGAACATTTGAATTATTTTTCTGTACTGGGTTGTTGTTGCGTTAATAATGTACTGAAGAACCCCACGTTAACAAGACCAATATGTAGAAACTTGTACGCAATCATATTAATCTTAGCGGTTCTGGGCAGTAAACAATTGCACCCGATTACCGTATCCTATGGTTCCTTTCTGATAAAAATATCCCTGAATATTTTTAGCAGTTTTTGTCCAAAACTTACGTCTTGTTTTAAAAGAATTTGCAACTGAAATGCACGTAAGTCAGGTCCCCGAAAATTCCACCTATGCAGAGATTTGTGATGCCGTCTCGTTAATTTCGCACAGGGCTCGGACGGATTCGCTAACACACTATATATAAGCATGGAAGTGCGATCGTTGTAACACAAACTCAATAGAAAAATTCCTCTCGAGGCCTAGTATTTTCACACACTAAATCACATAGGCGAAGGCGCGAGTTGTGATTGGTTGGCTAGAATAAACACAATTGAACCAATCACGATGCAAGGGCAATTTAAATTTTGCAGTGGGGCGTATGCATATGATGTCACGGAGCAAAACATGATGCCTTGTTTTGCCGTACAAACGGACACGCACACAAGTCTAATGCATGCGTGAGCTTAGAATTTTGCTGCATATATGACCACGTACATCACTGTTTTCATTCACAATGACGTCACATGACAACATTTCATAAGTCCTACTGTAAATGACGTAACGGAAGGAATGCTGGGGTTGCTTAATTTATGCACGATAACAACCGCTGAACTTCGCAAGATTCTAGGTGCTACGTGTACAAAACGTGCACAGATATATACATGGTAAGCTTGGGAACTTGAAAATCAGCCAAACACTGCCGCACGATAGTCTGTACTTTGTGTTTTTGTGCGGCACAATTTGTACGGCAACCTACGCGATAACTTTCAGCAAGACTGCAAAGTGTCCTTGAATGGGTTCTAGATTTAAGTCCTGGTAATACTAAGTTTTACAGGGGAAAATGAGCAACGATCACGCCCATGGCAGGGGTTAAATTTACACGCTTGCGATTATCAATGCATCCCGTTTTGGCGGGAAGTTAAAGGATTGAGTATTTACGGGAATTTCAAAGAACTTAAGAGCAAGTTTCGAGTATATTTGAGCCCCTTTTCCAGTTTGCAAATAATCGGTTGAATGGCAGAATTTGCCGATGCTATTATTTACCGATTTTCTTGCAAATACATATCTACCCGCAATCCAATCGGAACGTTCTCACTAACGACTATATAAATTCATTAGCCAATTGAAAACTGTGGTTTTGTTTGGGTTTCACATTGCTTGTGTGCATTACTGAGACGGAAGATTTCACTTAAATGCTAAAATTACGGGGATGACAACCTTGCCACAATCGCACATAGTCGAAGCGGCAGAGCAGGTGGTTTTGTCTTGAAGGAAATATCAGCAGTCACCGCACATAATATTTGTGTAGATCGTACTAGTCATAGGCGTACGAAACGGGGTTACGGGGGGGGCACTCGTCCTCCTAATTCAGGGAAAAAACAGTTGGTCCTTTCGGGCTAAACATGAGATGAAAGGGTGTCATTACTCGGGCAAAATATCCTGTCCTCCCCACAAAAATTATTCCCGTACATAGGCGTAGGCTACGAGATTCAACTTCTGATGGCTGCTTAAATGACGACGACTTTCAGGGAAGGTTTTCGTGCCGCTCAAATGGGGTGATTAACATGTGAATTAAGAGCACCAAATACGCAAGAACATGATCTGTTGACACTTCAAACTAAAAGGTAGAAACAATAAAAGATATACTTTGGGTATGCGTGACAAGCATAACTACAGATTAATATTTCATTTGCGGCATAAAAATACGAAGTGACTTTTTTGATGTGCTATATGATTATGAGGGCCGGCGGGCGGGTACCACGGGTTTTGGGGTAACCTCTGCCAACACTAGTTTACATGTTGCAGCTTAATTGCGATGATTGTGATACTGCTTGTGAGGTACTTAACATTTACAATGATTTGAAGATTGCTAAACTATACCAAATTTGCCTTTACAACTTTTAAATATTATGGGATAGAACATTCTATCCAGCGTTGTAAATTGATTATTGACAGTGAGTTTCAGCACGAAAATAAATCGTTAACAATAAATTCACTCAGATGTGGTTCTGAGAATTTATACCAGTATTTCTGTAAGTACGTGTACGGTACCACCGACCGTCATGGTACTGAAGTATTGTGGAGACGGGTACTCAACTATAAGCTGAAAATCTTTTCCTAAAATTATAAAATTTGAACGTAGTAATACTAAAATGTAACTGGAAAACCATTTAATTAATGCCCGTGTTTTTAATCATTACAATATAAACAGGGAATATTCACTTCTTTTTGCACCATTGCAGTCACAAATCCCCCCTAAGAATTTCGGAAATTGCCGCATAACGTTAATTTCGCAGAACTAGTACCTTCCACACTAACAAGGAACTTGCTTTTTTTTCGACATTCTGCGCAACCTCGAACGATCGTTGCTCATCGACAGAGGCTTTGACTCTGTGTTTAGTATATTTACCACGCATTGATTCATTCAATTTACTTCCCTTACGATATCACACAACATTATATTTTTGAGAAATTCATTGTAAGCAGACAAAAAATCATAACATTGCAAGCTCTGACATGAACATTGCTTCGGCGATTTCTGATTCTGACACAGTGACACATTGGGAATTCTGCATAAAGTTAACTGTATGTGGGAGAAAAACTTCCGTACGAACACAAAGAACGTTCGTTCAAAAAATTACTTAAGTGAAGCAATTGAGCTTGACACACGGTAAATCCCGCATACAATATCAGCAAATGGTCACATGGAATGAACTCGCTCGCTACCAGTGAAGTAGGCCTAGTGATATTGTACAACCGATTGCTGCGGGATGCATTCCGTTTATTCAAACATAAACACTTTTGAAAAATGTTCCAACAGTAATAACTCGGTGGGGAGAAAGCTTGATAAATCAATATTTTAAGGAAAACATAAGGTAAAGTTCTACATAATAACTTTTGGTTACAATTTAGGAAGGCGATTTTCCTTTAGAAATTATATTTGCAAACTACACTACAGTTCTGAGTCTTATCATCTTGTGGGACTCTTAGGTGTGGAATTGTCGTGCGGCGCTGATTTAGTCTCAGTCCCGTATTTATCGGACACTCATTTGCAGAGAGTTTAACCTTTTTCGTTTACCAATATGTTGCGTGTGGGATACTTTAATGTTATAAATGTGCAATGGTAGGCAGGGGTTATCAGAAGAGTTCCCTCGGGTCAAAGCATGCATGGTGTTTTAACGGATACTTGCATGTGTTAAAATCCTACTATTATACTCTTCAGCTGTACCGACGGTACCAATCATCAGCGGTACCGTGAAAGCTTAGTCTGGACGTGTTCATATGAACACAGATATGCACATTATGAACTTAATGTACTATGTACCAGGTACAGTACACATAGCATTTTGCTTAATATACCATCCTCTGATCTGTGGAGAGAAATCTATACAAACCTTTTGTGTACATCCTGGACAGCTCTGGCAAGTTCATTGTTAGGTTTTCTTTTGTGTAGCGAGCGCATTGTTAGGTCGTCTTTTGTGTTTGAAAGGCTTAACTTGTGGTCACCTAAATCTGTGCATACAACTGTTCACAGACTCTGGGAGGCCAGGATCCTGTGTGCATTGAAGCATAGCTCATTACAAACTGGTTGCTGTGCTCTTACAATGGGTAGCAACCACTGACTCTTGGAGGCTCGCGGGTTATATTCATGAGCGAGCCCTTACTATGATGGACAGTCCACATTTGTCCAATCCTACATTTATTGAGACATTTTCAATAACAGGTATTTCCCTTCACACACAATCTACCGGTCTAACTGATATATCACCTGATCAAACTATTTATTATGCACTTATTTTCAGCTACGATTTTAAAATACTATACTGACCCCAGCAAGTCTGCTAGGAGAAAACCTCTTCTCCTTTCAGTTCTTTTTGTAATAAGTATGTGCTATCTAAATCTGGTCTGATAATTATACCTATCAAATGTATCTTGTTTCGAGCAAGCTTCTCTCACTTTCATCGATTTATGAAGATTCTGTGGAAAACCACTCAAGCAAATTAAAACAGATCCATGAGTGGCTGTGATAAAAGCTGAAACAGAGTAGCCTTGACCAAATATGAAAGATTGGCCAGCAATAACTTGCACAGATTACATTTCAGAGATTTTCCCAAGTTTAATGACCACACAGAGGAAGAGTGATTAAAGGATGCGGTTTTATGAGTTTCATTAAATACAGAATCCAGACAGATTGATGGTCGTTTGAAATCTCCACTTGGGCCTTAAAGGGCAAATGCAATGTGTTTGGTGTACAGAAACAATTCATATTTTTGAAACCAATATTTACTGACTGAGAATGACAGATGGGTTAAAATAAAAGTTTGGAACAGATAAGATTCAGTTAGAGTGCTTTCACACTTGAGAACTGATCTAAGAAGGGCAATCAGATCTGGATCACATCCTTCTCTGGAGACAGAAGGTTTTGTTTTCACACTTGATCCCCCCTCCCCCCTCCCTCCACCATAGACATCAACCAAGTGATCAAGAAACAAGAACCAGGAGTATAATGGTACTTGTTGTTATCAAGCCAAGCATATTAAAATATGTGGTCCTATACATACATTGCACACACACCAATCACACGAAAGAATCAAAATACAGGTGATACTATCGCACAGCTGTACAAATACAGCATACAACATGCACCATATTACTCGTTACTGAAAAAGCTTTAATCCATTGTGGAAACACTATCTGCAAAATAGCCTACCCTTATAGAGCTAATAATGGAGATCTTTTTACGTTGTTATTTCCTTTCAATTTTTCGGAATCCACAACAATGGCTTTGAAGTCCTCTTTATTCCATAGCTCTGACCTACTTGCATTTACCAGGAAGAAAATATAACCTGGTTTGGACAGAAAAAATCTGAAACTATGCCAATAACACTTCCTAAAATTGCAGCTTCCTTCAAGGAAGAAAAACTGAATATTGTAGCATGAAACTATGCTTGGCAGTTGGAGAAAGAGCGGGTTCAGGACAACCCCTACTGCCTTCACTCTACAATACATGAATGCAATGTACATGAACTGGCACTGTAGGCTGTACCTAAGCTCTGCAACTGTCTGAAGTTGCATTTCATGAGAAGACACAGGCTTTTGCATCATACAAGTCATGTAAATCTTCAGTCACCTTAATCCTCAAAGCCTTCACACACAGTTGTTTTGACCGCAAGTGAGATATGAGCTTCCCCCGTGGGTGAATCAAAATCTTGACATCAAATCCTGATTGTGGGAGCTTTCACATTACAAAGAGATGATGAAAGGGATGGGTCAAACCTAGATCTGACCTCATGCTTCAGGTCAAGTGGGAAAGCATTCTTATTGTGGCTAAGGCCATTGTTTACTTTGATTGACAGTGTGTAAAATAAGTTATGCCCTGTGAATGGCATTTGGTAATTAAACAGTCTTTTTAAAGGCTTATTATCTACGTAGACCATGCAGGAATGTGCCATTTATCAATAAATGTATCATGCTTTATAACTCAATTGCAAAACCTTTGTACAGCTTGTCATTAACAAATTATGAAAATAGACATTGACAAACATCATGTGATTAGACTAGGAAGAGGAATTTCATTAAAAGGGTTTTAATTGACAATACTTTTCCTTTCACTACATTGGTAAGTGTGCCAGTAATATTATTTCCTTGTATACTGACAATAATTCATCATTCATCATTCTAATTTATACTTCTTTAGAGGAAGCAGCAAAATTCTAAATTGGTTTTACACTTTGATTGACATCAAATCCAAAAGATGTAAAATAGTGCATCATATATTACACAGCACAGTCTTTGAATAGGAATATATCTGCACAAAGAAACTTAGCTGAGGGAGGGGCTAGAAATAAAAAGGTTGAGAGACTTGAAACTGTCTCGATACAAAGATCTGGCCTGTACCTATAGCAGCTTGCTTCTCTCTGTTCTGACTGATTTTAAAGGTTGCATGACATGAAAATGATAAATTTGAGTATCTGATGTAAAACGAATTGAAACTAAGAGAATGGTTGCCTTTCCAATCAAAATCCATTCAAATCGACCATTTTAAAAGGTAATGTCTTATTTGAATTTAACCATGAATAAACATGAGCTCAATATACAAATTTTGTGATTTTGAAGGAAGGATATGCCATAAATGTCTTATGTTATCCTGTGATTTTGCAATCTTCATTTCAAGGACATATACAACATTAGTATGTCCTGAGGGTTTCATTTTGTAAATCTAAATTGTGTCCTTGAAAATTATCAGTATCATTTCCCAAACTGTACGCTATCATCTGTTCAGTAATTATGAGATAATTAATACAAGGTTAACAAAAGAAATGATAAAACTTTGCACCACACCACATTAAGCTTGCATAAGCAATAAAGATTCAAAATTTGGAAGAGGTATATATATCTTGAGAAGTGTAAAAGATACTGGCATAATTCCAACAAATTTTTCCTTAGGAATACCTAGACCCCTTAACTACCAGGTAAAAGTCAGAGCTTCGCTAACATGTCACACTGCCTTTAAATATCCTCTAATCAGTGTCAAAACATCCTCCATAATTCAGGCTGGTCATGATATTCAACTTTACCTAAATCTTGTGATTCTTCAGCAGAGCTAATTGCACTTCCAATTTCCCCCTCTATGTTGCATCAAAATTTTGCTGCAAACTCTCACCTGTCCCTCTAACTATTCAGCAAGCAATGTCCTGAGAAAATATGACATATGCGCCTGACTTGCACCATTCTTTCATTTATGGCAAGCGACTGCCATGTCAGCCTAACTACTATTCAGACAGACATGCAATTATCTTCAAAACATTTTACGTGAGGATACACTTCATGGTTGTGTCGTCTGGAGTCAAAGTTACAGAATTGAGACATCTGTATGTGTCAATTCTGTTAATTCTGAAATGTAGCTACCGGACTGACCTATACATGGACAAAACTATGATACTTGAGAAGCTTGGCCTCTTATGTTGAAACTGAAATATGGCAATCAAAAGCACTGGCTGACGGAATGCTAAAAGGATGACAAAAGGAGTACTTTGTCAGTCGTTCAGAGGCCAACATTTCAGATCACCATGGAATATATCAAATCCATTGCAAGGACAGAGACTGTTTTATGTTCTTTCTATCTTAAATGTGAACTTTTATTTCCATAGTATGAAAATTTTATGCACCTTCTGGCATTTTGACTGACAAAAATTTAACCAAACAAGGATACTCATTTTGAATTCAAAGTGTTATGAAAATATTTACTACTTTGCTGAAAGACTGTAACTTGTCAAGTTGCCTCTTATCAGAATAAGATCAAAGTGCTTAAATTGGCTCAACATTTCACTAAATTCTAAAAATACATTTTACCATTCAACTTAAAACATTTTGATGTAGTATGCTTTAAAGTTTCCTCAAGAAACCTTTGGCCAATATTATTCAAACTTGAAGAATATTTTGGAAAATGTAAAGGTTAACATTTACTAACCTCAAATAGTCTTTGAACACTATTTATATCCCTGAACACATCATGCTACTTTTTTTTAGAACTAATATTAATAATTTCCACTGACTTTGGTCAAATCATACAATATCCAAAATGGATGAAATATTCACAGAGACTGTACATATCTCTGATAAGATGTAATGAGACTTTTGGTCACATGATAGACAATAGACCATAAATTCTTTTCTATCTTTAGATGTTACAACTTACATAACCTGTTGTCTGGAAAGCCATCTTAAGAAGATGTTATGAGATAAGGAAGAATGTATTCATCTTTCCCAGTTTAGCATCTGAAGCAATAATTTCATTATGTTGCTAGAAAGAGCCTGTAAGTCATTAAGAAAATTTTAATTACTTTATTACTGACTCATCACATTATACCTGAGGGTGCAAAGATTGCACGTACTTCTTAATATTGAAACTTTGGAATTAGACATGATTGCTTGTGAATGTCAAGATGACAACATTGCAATATGATAAATACAATTTTTATAAGTGTACTCTGTACAGGTGTTGGAAAAAAGCTGAAATAAATCTTGAAAGTTCATTTCTGTCAAGCTCCCCATAACCATGACATTTGAATAATCACGTTGAGAGCCATCAGCATTAGTAATTAAAGAAAAAACTAGCTTGAAGCATTTTGAAGTTGTTACTTTTTAAATTCAACAGGGCAATGGTCTTGATTGTGTTAACTGATAAATGGCAATTCAAAGCAAATCTACATCTATTCAAATGATTTACAGGCACAGATCCAGACAATCCAAAAAGGGGGGGGGGGGGGGGGTGAAGTTAAGAGAAAACAGGGGAGTGAGGGAATTCCACTGCTAATTTGTTTTATTGTTGATGTTTCGAAAAAGGGAGGGCTGAGGCCATAAAAGCCCTCCCCTTGGATCTGTGCCTGATTACAGTGGAAAAATGATTGAAGTAGGAGGCAATGACTGTGGGCTGGAGGAAATGACTACATGGGGGTTGGATGACAGGAGAATGGCACATAATTTCGATGTACAAAGTATTTTTTAAACTATCCTTTAAACATTTGAAACAAGCCCCTCAGAAACTAATCTCACCGCTATTTATGAATAACAAGGTGACTTCATTCATACAATGATCTGTTCAATTGTGAAAATTTGACAGGGGTGACATTCTGAAAGAGTGCAAAGTACTTATAACTTCTCATATGATCAACACAAAACTTATCCCAAGAAAATAACAGGTGAAACAAGTACCTTCAATTTCAAATATTTCCTATTGCAAATCTAACTCTGCTCACTTCTGCAAAGTGAGCACAGCAAAATACTCCAAAGGTTTTTAGAACCACTCTCCAACAAAATCTCAGTTCAAAACACCTGCAAAAACACTTCAAGATTTCCTTTAAAACTGTAAAATTTACAGAAATATCTGCTGAAGCAGCTGTTGACATCCCCTCCAGGGATGCACACAAGTGGTTGTCCAGTGGAGATTCCAACATTTGACAAGTACAACTACAGATCCCAAAGAGCATCCTAAGAAAACACCATCATCTTACTCTTCCTTGCCCCATGGCATTTGAGAATCAAAATATGACAGGATATTGCCAAGATAACTAGTGTACCCTTTCAGTCTTTTACCGAGAGCCTGGTCCCTGTCATATTGATTGGGCAGATTGGGTTTCCACCAAGGGAAACATTTGGATTGTATCACAGTTGTTGAATCTTGGATAAAAATATCAACAAGTTTAGACCATCCCAGTCTGCAGTTGATTTAATAAGAGTCGCATAACATAGAAGGTGGGATTTGTGAAATGTTCAGTGGTTGTCAGGTAAGTGTCTAGTTAGATCATAATAAACTCTTACTTCAAAACAGTTCTTTAATGTAAAACAGTTAGCCTAAATGAAAAGTAAACTTTTTCTTTAGCAGAGCTGCCAACATGCCAGAATGAAAAAGAGAAACACCACCCATATGATAGCTAGCACAAAACTCCAAAGGCTGAGTTCTAGCTACTGGCCCCTAGTGGGGTCCTGAGGCAAAGACTTGGATTTTGTGTAGATTCAGGTATGTCTGGAAGAAGTTTTGAGCTCTGAGTCTCAGTAGCAAGTAAAATTATACAAATTTGCTCATTCCATGGAAAATCTATGATGCCTACCAACCCAGATTTCAAAACCTGGGTAACACTGACTACGACTTTGAATGGTTATACACTTTGATTGCACACATTTACATGAAGTAACCACTATTTCCTTCAAGTCTTGAAGAATTCCACTATTTCAAGAAACAAATGAAAAGATTGTACACGATCACGATTCCAGATTTACTGAAAATCAAGCCATGACAGGAAAATCCGAAGCGGAACTGTTTCTACTAAGTTGTAACAGTTGGCTGCTCTGCTTTAGACATAGACATGATAAGATTCTACTGATACACACTACAGTACAAAATATTAACAAACTGCTAGTAAAATTTCAATGTCATTCCTCAAGTGTTTCATACAATACCAGCCCCTAATGAATAATCAGAACACTCTCTCTGCATTGATTGACTGAATCTCTTGAACTATCAAATTTGATGTTAATCAAAGAGTAGCCAGTGATGTTTCCATGGTGATACTAAAGCTTGCCAGAAACTTGCTGCTTGTAAGTAGGGATTACAAAATGAAAACAGAAGGTAAGACAAGGGCAAAGTATATTGAGAATTCTAGAGACATCAGAAAGATGTACATGGGGTATGTCTTTAAACAATGGGTCAGCTGTGACTAGAGAGCTCCTATTCTGACAGTTTTTACTCCCACAATACTAGGGTGTCCATTCCTTCATGACAGAAAAGTGGAGTGCCAGAAGATTTTGGCTTTTACAAACCCCCCAGATGGCCAGAAACGGCCCTTTCCGGTGTTCTAAGCTTCATGACTGCAGTCGTGAAAATGGGATGTTGAACTCTGAAAATTTGTGTATCACTTGATAGTATTACGAATGTATGAGTCTCCTACATTATTCAGCTTGTATTGCAACTCGTATTTCTATTGATTACACTAATGTACTATATACAACCTACTTGGTTGGCAGATGTGAAAGGTGTAACCTGTTGCATGTTACACACTGCATGTAATCTAGCCTCTTGGCTGGTCCGCAGTGCATATTGTTGAGAAATTTTACATTAGACTTTTCAAAATGGAGGAATTTCAATCTCCGGCACCGTGTGAGTCCGAACGGAGGACAAGGTGCTCAAAAGCCCCATTGTTCCGCAAAAAGTCGGACCGATGGACACCCTACACAATAACTCTCCCCTAAGGTTTCCAGAGTACTGTTAAAGGCTTGCCAGCTAACTTAGGTAAACAGGAGTTAAAGACTGTAAATAGGAGGTAATGCAGGGCAATATACTTATTTACTCCTTATGGGCAATCTCCCCTACAAGACAACTTTGAATTATCCTGGATGGGAACTGTACGTGGGTATTAAAAAAATTTGAGGATGGAAACTGCCCAGGGCAGGGTTTACCCAGATGAAAGTGTTCTGTGGAAATGTGAGGGGGAGAAAGTTCTGGGTGGGGTGAGGTTGTCATCAGGGAGCCTGGGTCTACAGCTTTCGGACACTCATGTGCGTCATGGACAGTAATGAAAAGTATCCAATGTGTCTTGCCTCTGGTTAAATTTTAGCATACAGTATCCCGGAAACTTGTTTCAATCCTGTAGCAGTACTGACCCATGCATTACATGTAGGCTATTGGCCTCTACCTAACTAAAAGACTAGTTTAATTTACAACATGAGTGTTAAAGCTTCCTTTCTCAAGTCTTCACCACAATTGCTTTGAAGTGAGATTCAATAAAATGCCAATAATTTCATACCAAACTGTTAAAACTGCAACTTCTTCCAAAGTAAAAGACAACATGTCAATTTCACGAAATGTAAAAATTTCACTGCCAGTCTGCTACATCAAGACTTAGATGGAAAGACAAAATTTCCTGTCATGATGACTTCAATGCATTCAAATCTCAACTTGTAAGTCATCAATGGGTACTCTTTATACTTGTAACCTACATAAAGTTCTTTTTAAGAAGCTGTAAGTGACAAACTTTGGCACCATCACTCCACTCAACTCTAAGGTAATGACAAGCCCTTCTCTCAAATCCAGAGCACTGGCAAAAACCAGACTCTCAGAGGAGAATGACTATCAAATCTATTTTCATCAACCAAGTCTTTTAGTTTGCACCGAAAAATTACTCACCATGGTGCTGTGGTTACCTCTTAACATTTAATTATGACACCAGGCTCTATAATTGCTTTTCCCTGCCTCCATTTCCTTTTCCCAGGGAAGTTTCATTGATGGATGATGGCTTACACGTCCTCATCGATTCCCTATACAGCAGTAACGAGCCGGCATCACCGATGATATGCATCAACCACTTTTCATATATGGCTATTATGAACTCTTTGACAGTTTCCAGACACAGGAGTGTCACTTTTGTATCTGCATGTGTGCCCTCAAATTATACAGACTATGCTATTTTGTTGTTTTCCACAGAAGTCAGTAGGCCTACATAACACCATCTCTCTGACTTCCACACTAAACCCATTTTTGGAGTGAAAAGAACTCTAGTCTAATTCATATATATACATATGGAATCCTAAATGTTACGTTTGTTGGCCACAGTGTCCTTATTGCATGGCATCTCCCTTAAAAACACAAATAAGTATCTATTCTATTCATTACAGTTGGTTATCCCACATTGCTGTGCCTCACATAGGCTACAAAGAACTACACAGCTTCCAAGTATGTCAAGTATGAGAAAAACACCACTTAATATAAAACACATATATTGTTTGATATTTGAAAGGGACAAAACGGCAAACATATTAAGTATGTGACTATTTGCTATCAGGGATGTCACTTGAAATGATTTGCATGCTTTGATATCATTTGTCAATTAAATACAGTAACATAACTAACATTGCAATTAAATGAGAGACTATCAACAGAAGATGACCACAGAAATCTTTAAGTCTCAAAAAACCACACCAAGATCTGAAGTCATGGACAAGCAAATGTACCTTCTGTCCAAAATGGTAAAATAATTGGGTAAAAGCTGTAGTAAATGTAAGTTGGATGCAGTTATGGGTAAGACAAATTTTCCCTAATACTGCAGAGTTAGGGATGGTCACACTTCGAAGCAAATGTGTAACCAAAACTAATGAAATACTATTTATTTTCATGTATTCTATGTAACTTACCCCCCCTCCCCCCTTCATTCAAATACAACAGAAATGAGCTATTTGGAAGTAGAACGGACATGCAATAAAAATATACATACGATACAAGTACTGGCAGGAAATCTGGTAACATTTACTGTTAATAGAATTTCTCTACTGCTATTTTACATCTTTTTAGTGCCACTATGACCATAAGGTGTTCAAATAGATTAATACCTAGAAAATAAGTCTTTCAAAGTCCCAGTAGTTTTATCACTAAAAGCAAACTGATTGTACAAATGCTGTGTATCACTTGCATTCTAAGCAGGCCTAATAGAACATTTATTAATGTGAATAAAAGCCTACCAAAGTCTGCCAGCTTCAATTCCCCAACATCATTTATAAGTAAATTCTGAGGTTTTAGATCCCGATGAAGAACTTGCCTCCTGTGACAATATTCCAAACCTCTAAGTAACTGGAATAAAAAAACCTGGAGAAAAGAAGGGCAGACATGTAAAATAATTGATAATTCTTGACATGATTTGTGCTGATTTCGTATTTCTCTGCTCTGTAACACTCTATCTTCATACCTGTTAGATTTTAAATCCTTACCAATATATGACAAGAACTGGCTCCAGGCATGTCCATTTACAAATTTTCTTGTCAACTTATTCATCTTTGAGGTAATGTCTCTTTGCTGCTTGCTTCCTCTTATGAGATAAATCTGACTTTCAAATTTTCTCAATTTACATTTTGATCTCAGTGTGAGTTCCATGAAAATTTTTATCTCAATGATCACTCATAGAAATCAACCATTGTAAGACTTCAGATTCAGTCACACTACTTAACTACTTTAAATGATAATTCTTCGAAGGAGATTGGAAAGAAATTAAATTTTTAAAACTTTCGTGGCAAAAACACTTCTGACAGAACATCATTTAAAGGACTATACAGCTCACATCCAATAAGAAGAAAAACTTCAAACTGCAGCTTTATTGATAATCTTTATTATCTTTAAAAATGAATTCAACCTTGTCCACCCCTTAAACTCTTAAAAAGCAAAGTCATGAATTAAATGTAGTGTGTGATAACAATTGGAAGTACTTGGTCGGAAGATTTATCGAATGATGAAATCTAAATGTCAACTGTTTGAGTTCAAGTAGTTAGTTTTCTTAAACATGTAAAGGTTACTTCAGTGGAAGAAAGCATAATACAGAATCATCATCTAGGAATCAAAAAACTGTTTATAGGGGGAATTTCAAAGCAAAGATTTAAATTTTATATGTGAAAGAACTTAATCAACACAGTGTGGTGAAACTTCTGTTCAGATCTGAAATGTACTTTTCAAGATATCAGTACATGAAGTCACTAATTAGTGTCCCAAACTGAGCTTGAGGGCAGCAAAAGTATATCACTTCCTCACATTGATATGGAATGCTTTGTTTCCGTTTGCTTTTTCAGACTGTTGTGTTAACCTTGAAATTAATAGGAACATGGCCTCCCTATGGGTAATGCAATGTTTGTATACTTCTCATGCCACTCATGGAATCAAGGAAAATTGTTTGTGAAGTTAAAAAAACAAACAAACAAACAAACGAAAGACAGTCTTTTAATGTGAGGACATGATGTCAGGTGTACTTGCTTCAAGTTCACTTTTAATTGAAAATGTCATAACCTTACCAGGTCATATCTCAAGAACATAAACTGCATTGCAGTGCAAATTTTACTGCAATGCTTAGAATAAGTACCCCTAATATATCAAAATTTCATGTTAAATAATAGTTTTCTTTCAAATTAGCACCTTTTTCTGCTTAAAGATAGGATTAAAAGATCATATATTCTTGTTTATTTAGAGATGATACAGTTATTTGGTGGAATAACTGTACTTCCATAACACACACAATGTGTTTATGAATCTTGCACTTACACTTTATCTATGAATTTGCTTCTCTAAAGCTAGAAGCTGAGAAGCAAGGAACAGTGCATTTCCAAATTGTGATATTTACTGTTCAAGCTTAGTACCTCTAAGGAATTTAACGTATTTGGCGGTACCAAACAAGAAAGACTGCATTTCCTGTCTTACAAATTGGATATTCTTGCATGACTTAACACTGATGACTAACGAACTACCCCAGACTCATGAATAATTCATCAAGTAATTAACTACAAAAAATTTTAACCAATGACAGTGTGCAATGTGAATAATTCATTATGAACACTGACATTTTTATATAAAATTAAAACTAAAACAATTGACAAGAGAAAATATACATGGCAGATAGCTTGAAAGGGATATTACAGCTGTGTGTTTTACATGGTAGAAATGAAGGTTTCATGCCACCTTAACACATCCTTTATAAAACACAATGAGGAGGTATTATTTATCAGCAGTTATGTCAATCATTATATAACAGAGGTGCTCCATATTCATGCCTTCAATTTTGAGACAGGCAAGAGCAATCTAACATCATCACTCCACTCAAATTTTAATGAGTCTGATATTTCACATACTTAGATAAAGAAGGGGAACTTACATTAATAGATTAAAGTTTAGTAAAACAGCCACTTTCCACACTCCTTGATTTCCTGAGGAGTGTGATTTTTAGCACACATGGAAAATCTAAAATTTAGTACCTGCATATCCTCATGTAGTCATAGTTACTTTACCTAGAATTCACCGGCCTTGAATAAGGGCCAGTCAGTAGTAAAAGTATGTTACTCATTTTAAAGCAGGGAACAATTTAGCATTCAAATTTTGCATAGCAGTTTTGAAGATTTTTGAGGTCTTTCACACATTGTTTGTGAAAACGCAAGGGTTATGCAAAAATTGCCACACAATTTTTCATTTGTGTAGCAACTTGGCCTATTTGTGTAGCAAATTGCCATGAAATACTGGATAAATTATTTCCTGTGAAGTATTTATAGTTGTATGTATATATATATGTAGAGCAAGTTACCTTCATGCCTTTAATGGATTGTATATAAAAGTAAAGACTGTTCTTTGCTTCAGTCTCTTTTGTTCTAGGATAACCTATTTGTGTGGATATGTTGCACTGAGCACTTGTAATGATATGGTGCACCATTATGAAAGTCAACATTTACATTTATACAAAACTGGATACATTGAGATTGTCACAACTAGTATCAAATATTTTAAGTAATGTGCTGTTCCCACAGAGAAATATATCCAGGCGATAAAATTTCCATCATTTAAAAGTTCTATGACCACCATATAAAAGCACAGACCAGAACGAGGAAACACTACGCAATGAAAGTGGAGGCCAAAATGCCCTCTGTAGCAAGAAAGAGACAATAAGGATATTAAAAACAACCATTCTGCTCATGCTTTCTCATAGAAAGGGAAGTAAATTATGTAACAGTGTTGATAGATAACCAGAGACAAGTTGGGGGACATGATGGCAGTAATTGCTATTGCTATAAGAAACATCATGTAGCCAGGTCACTGAAGTGTGAGGCTTGAATAATTTAAATGAAATACCATTTAATAATCAAACAAGATACCATCTGGTGCTGATTAAGACTGTCTTCTTTTGGAAAAATGAAATTTGTTTTCAGGCTGAGTTTGTGTTTCAGATTATACCATGTATGCAACCAAATGTAAAATGGGTTTAGATTGAAAATCTATCACCTTACATAAATGCTTCTCACAAAAGTGCTTGAATGTAGTGAGGGGCATGACACAGCTAAAAAAGGGCTAAGGGAATCTCATCCTCCCCCTCCCCCCCAAAAGTCTCCACAGTCACTACAACATCCCTATGGCAGAACAAGTGAACATGATGCTTACATGTTTCTTGTCCCCACATTATGGTTAATGCCCACGGACCTGCAGGTGACATTCTGAGAACAGTTTTAAAAGGAAGAGGTACATGGGTGTAGCAGGCCCTTTATGCAAAAAATGATAATTTTAAGGTTAACATATGACATGTATATTTGTCATGTCGGTAAAAAAAATCTACCAGTGTCACCCCTTTGTGAAAATGTTATCTCATACACTCATATGGGTATTTGTAAAAGACTAAAGGAAAAAGGATGACTGGTGCTTTTAAGGAGGAACAAATGTACATTTAAAGTTGATTTAATTTGGAACAGAAGTAGATAAGTTAAGAATTCTTATCTTAACTTATCATCTCCTACTGTACTCTTCATTTCCATTTTTTTACCAATTTTTTTGGTGCATAGTTTCAAGCCTGGTATAGATAATGGTGATATCATTACATCCTGACATACTTCACACATTAGCAGGTTTTGGACTAACCTAATGCATCAATACCAGAATGATATTGAAACAATGGTTAATGTTGGTGTCAGTCGGACTGTCAGTGACAATTCGTTCTAACCTTTGCCAGTATCATGGCAAGTTTTGTTTAATGTTGATAATATATAATCCGCCAAACTCCCTGGTTTGGGAGTCAGTGAGGGATGATACCTACCTCCTATCACCCTATGTATACAATTTATACCTATACTTAGCATCTGAGAAACTAATAACACTGTGGTAACCCTACTAGCCAAGGGCATCATACACCCTGTAACTTCCTACTGCATTTTGTAGTTTTGTTTATTGAATGCATTTTGGGGGGAAGGGGAACGTGGATGGGGTATTGAGGGAAGGGGAAAAGGAGCAAAAATAGCAATAAAATACTTTAATGTCTTATCAATCAATTACATTTTCACCATTCACTAAATATTAACATGTCATAGGGGTTACTTACTGTAGCATTACTCATGCTCATAATACTTCCACAGTCATCCATATATTGCTTCAGATCTCTATCCTGTAGCGAACATAAAAAAAAAATGATTCTATTAAAGCTGTAAACATTCACAGAAACATCCCTCAATTCTTATAAATGTGTGCACTTCAATGCTTTTTATAAACATTTAAAAATATCTTACCCTGCTGTAAAGAAGATTCAATTTAATACATGTGATAAGATCATTTGCAGGAAAGTACTTGAGGAGGTGCCAGAATGACCTTCAGATACTGTTTGCTATTGGTTCATTTTACATGAATATTGTAGATAAGGATTTTTTCCAAGAGACAAAATGGTAATAGTTACACTAAATTTCAAATATTTATGGTAACTTCTTTTCACCTGTCATCTGTACAACCCTCATTCGATAGTAGAAGAACTTATGAAATGTAAAAGACCTTCTGGGTACTTCAGAGAAATGGAAAAATTTGGGCAGAAATTCACTTCCTAGGGGTGGTTCCGAGTGTTAGCATATAAACGAAATGTTTAATTACACGCATATAAGTGTTTAAATGCAAATTATGTCCTTACACATGAGAGAAAGTCTAAAGCAAGACTCCCTGACTTAAGACTGATAAAAATAACAATCATCTGATAGATGACCTCCTCAAGACTAAAAACCCCAAACAGTGAGTGGACACAGGTTACTTTAGACTATGGAACAGACTTGCCAAAATCTTGCCTTAAGAACAATCTTAAAAATTTTATTCTTAACTTCAAGGTTTTTTGGATTAAGAAAGCAACCTCAGGAATGTGATAATGAAGGAACTAAAATAACTCACTAGACTACTTAAAAATGTTTAAATTTTCAAAAGTCTCAAATTGGTATCTTCTACAAAAAGCAATTTAGGTATACTCAAGTTTTTGTAGACGTGGAAGGTGGTGGACAAACTTGACATTTAGATTACACACAAATGCCATAAAATTGCCTTTTGTGTAGCATCCATGGTGCTTTATCTTAGCAGGTTTAGTTAGTTAGGCAAGGGTTTATGGCTCAGTTTTTAAACAATTGGTTAAGTCAGGATGACCACTGCCTTTTCCCTAGTTGTGGCTCACTGGCTTCATTTCCCTACTCTCAAGCTACTGTTTATGCTGGGCATTGAGGACAATGGCAGTAAGGTTCCATTTTCAAAGCCTTTGGCATGACGTGGCCAAGAGTCAAACTCCAGACCTCATAGCTAAAAGTTGCTTGCTCTAATGCACCCGTCAATCGGAATCTTCGACTCCCCCACCTCAAGCAAAGTCTTTATTCGACACCGATACGACGTCGAATCTTTGACGTACAAAATGCCCTGAGAAGTGAATCTTCGACGAATAAAAATACCGCTACAGTGAATCTGCGACGAACCACTGCAGCTAAAGAGTGAATCGACGTCGAATCAACGTCGAATTAATGTCGAAAAATAATAAGTAACGTTAGAGAATCTCAACATGTGAAGTTTACTAGGACAGCATGCACTATGCACTGGCACATACGGCGTTGCCGGGGTACATTGTTTGAAAGACCAAGCAGTCCAGCTGGACGATCCTGATGCAAACAACATATAACAGGCAGAGCACATACTTTCGCAAGAAAAAAATCATGCAAAAATATTTCTATGCTTTGGTCTATCCGTCCATACTCCATTGCGATTGAAATAAGCGATTAGACCGTTTTATAACTGATTACGAAGTAGTCTAGGCCTAGCTTTGACAAGAGCTCTTATGTCGTATACGTTTATAGCAGGGGATATTTTAGCCGGTATCGCATGGCAGTGTGAGAGCAAAGTGAACGAATCTGCAAATAAAAATTTGCTATTGCTTCGCAGTTTTGCAAATGAAATATGGCCATTTGAAAAGAACTTCGAACATAAAATTTAGACCAAAACATCATGGAATAATTCATTTCCGTATCATATGACGCCTGTTTGTCAGGAAAATCATGAAAATCGCCCGTTATGATAACCAAAAACGTGAAAAAGTACATTCTGAGCAACTATAACGAGTGCAACTGGATCGCGAAGTCTGTTGTACGTTACGTATCTGCTCAAATATAGCCGGCTTGGCGGACGTATTTTGCACATGAACTGAAACTGCACCTACATTTAACAATTGTTATAACAAAGGAGACAGTGCATATTCGACATCTGCTAAGAAGACAAGGTGAACTACAACAGAAAATCTTTGTTAAAGACTTTGTGATTGGTTCCATACAAATGATTACATGCTTTCAGCCAATCACAACTCGCGACATATTCATCGCAACTGCTGGTTGTACAGCTAGCTAGAGGATCTCGCAATTTTTTTCAAAACAATCTCGTAAAAAAGCTCGCCGTATGAATTAAATGTGGGCGCAAAAATGGAAAAATTGCTGATATTCTACCATTACATCTCTTCACATTCGGAAAAATTGAAAACACAGGGTTGTCTAGCTCCCTAAACCGAGAAATTAAAGATGAAAATGTATGGATCGATTAAGCAAGTGAGCTGGTGCTTGCTGCATACGTTTGTGCTAGTCAGCAGTACATTCCTTCCACAAAACTAGATCGAGTACTGAAAAGGGTCGACAAAATTCCACGTGGCCAAGAACAACAAAAAATATTCACAATGCATGTGTAAAAGACCCTCATACAGCAATCTGCAATGAATTGGTGAGTTTTTGGTGTAAGGTGTTTTTCTACGATGTTTTTTTTTCTTCAGTACGTCTTGGCACTTTTGTCATTGCCTAACGTATAGCACTTTTGTACATTGTGAACCTATCCTACACATGTTTATCTTCAATATCCTTGATGGGAAAGCTGTGTAGTGGTGAATTTTTTCTTTCTAGTTTTTTTATTCTCAAGTTCCTAACAATATTTTAGTTGTTCAAGATTATGGTATAAAGCATGCAGCCGCATATTTTCTTGACGGGGTGGGATCTGCAGCAGGTGAAAACTTCCAAATTCTCCCATACTTGTTAGTGTTACGAAAAGCTGAGCAAAATTCTCCCATATACATTAGTGTTACGTGGTGCCATTGTAAAATATTATGACTCCGCAGACTTTATGGGGTTGAATAAAACCTTTGCATTATAATCAAACTCTCAAACAGGGTGGTTAATTATGATTGAACCTTTCGGCCAGAAAGGATGTGGGGGTACGGGGGGGGGGCGCTTCATTTAAGAGTGTTGTGAACTCTCAAGAACGTTTGCAGGTAAGTGCACAAAACGATCCTTTTCCACAGTAAATATTTCTATTTAACTAGCATCAGTCTAATTTGTATAATTATTTAAGACACCATAGCTTTGCCCCGGCCCCGTGTTTGGTCTAACGGTAAGAGCATCCGCTTCTCACGCGGAAGGCCCGGGTTTGCTTCCCAAAGATCTTCCCAAAGGTCAAGTCATACCAAAGACTCTAAAAAGGGAATCTACTGCCGTTGTGCTTGATGCTTCGCATAAGCAATGGAGAAGGGAAAACAAGCCAGTGAGCCACAACGGAAAAAAGGCCATGGCTTGACTTGAACCAATAGGTTGGAAACTGGGCCGTAAAATTACATCTAACTAACAAATTGCCCCAGCCCCTGGATCCTGCAGGGTGTTCCTGTAGCATAAACGGCTGTAACATAACATTACCTGCCACAACCGACAAAAGCTGCTGCAATGCTGATCAGCTTTGGAGTATGCCAGTTTATCAAAACTGTGGGGCATCCTGCACACCTATATTTACAATTGACACAGGCAAACTGCTTGCTTATGCATACAGATTTGTAAAGCATGCAAGGGGCATGTGGGTGGAATGATGCATGGACTACGGTGAAATGCATGGGTCTTTGAAACAATATCACTCTGTCAGCACAGTGGGCATGGGCACTCATTCATTTCCCAAGAATGTAGGGACTGGCGGATACAGGCCCGTGGCCAGATAAGGTACTGAAGGGGCCAAAACTTTTCTGGGGGCGAGAATTTTCCTGAGGGTCAAATGCTTACAATGTTAAGTCAATGGCAAACTTCAATGGGACAATTTTTTTGGGGTGCACTCTTCCTCCTCCCCTTCTACCAAGAATATGCCCTCTTTTTTCAAGACCAGATGAATATGTAGCCTCAAACCCCTTTTTACACACATTATGAATCCATTGATGGACATGTATATATGACGGCCTGTCTTCTCTTTAGAAAAATTAATGCAGTACAATGAGCATGCCTGGTGGAAGAGCATCAGCCTTCAACAGGGAAATCCCAGGTCAACTGGTCGATACTGCACCTGTCGCATAAAAAAGTGGCCAGGCTGCAATGGAAGACATCTTACTGTTTCATCTACTAGAAATGTATAATAGCCTATATTGCTGATGTGTTGTTAAGGTTCATCTGCCTAAGTTTCAATCGCCGGTAAGGACTTTAGAAATCTACAGCACAGTCAGTGCATGGTTTTCCTATGCGATTATCAGGAGGAAATCCAATGCCAAATTCGTGAATCGTCGACTAACAAAATATTATGAAAAGTGAAACCTGAGTGAATCTTTGCCGTAATTTTTATTCAGTATTGTGAATCTGGGGTGAATCTTTGCCGTAAGTTTTCGCAAGTATTGTGAATCAGGGGTGAATCTTTGCCTTAAAAATTTCATGCAAAAGTGAATATTGGTGAATGCTTGAGGTGGGGGGGTCGAAGGTTCTTCTTGACGGGTGCATAAACACTAGACAATGCAGTGGGTTGTGTTAAATGTTGGTAGGGAAACAATGGTTATATAAATACAGATATGAAATATATCAACCTAAGCATGGAAAGATTAAATATGCAAGAGATATTCCACACAACTACAGTCCTATTCGAAGTGACCTCATATTCAAATGAATCACATTGAATAACCAATGATCCTAGAGCATTTGCACTACCAATTTTGACTGCCTGCAAAAGATCTGATTCTACCCTCTAATCAGGATCAAAATCAGGCCCTCAAATCCAGATCTGTCCTCAATATTCACTACAAATTTTATCTCGGGCAGTCGATCTGACATTTTGCAGGTGAACAGGTCTGAATCTAGTGTAAATGCACCTGATGAGTCATTCTCTCTCATCATGTGACAATACACTTGTCTCTAAATACATTAGACTAATTTTTCTATATATTCTGCCAGAAAGCTATATTTACCTGGCTGATCAGTGGTGGAGCATCCATATGGTCAGGGGAAAGAGCCAACTGTCAAATGACTAACCAAAAGTACCTGCTGGTGCTTATTATTGGTTTTAAACAGCCTGTTTTAATGTACCCCTGCTGACCATTCTCACTCCTTCTGAAAATGCCTATCCACTTCTACTGTGGTCAACATTTTAATTGGGTTACACTCAAAATCCCCCAAACTCCCTGGTTTGGGAGTCTGTGAGGGACGAAACCTACCCCCTATTGCCCTTTGTACACCATTTATACCTATACTTACCATCTGGCAACCTTTGACACCGTGGATATCCTACCAGCAGAGGGCGTATAACACCCTATGGCTTCATACTCCATTTTGCAAGAGGTGATAGGAGGTAGGTGAGGAGCGAAATAGACTAGGATAACAACATCACTTACCAAGTATTCAAAGACTAGGGTCAAAGATTTTTCTGTGTGTACAATATCATGCAGTGTTACTATGTTGGCATGTTTCAGACCTTTTAGAAGAGACACTGTAGAAAAAGGAAAGTAAATACAAAACAGAAATAAAATATTATCAATTTATCAAACCCTAATGAAAAAAAATATGAGCAAAAGTGCAACAGCAATCACATTATTAAGCTACTGATGATATGTACAAACATCATATACAAACAGAAGGGTCCTATTAACTTTTTGATGTACTATGGAACTTCAGGTTTAGAAATAGCTAGACTAGGTCCTGTCCATAACATCAGACAGTCATTAATTGATGCCTTTAAGGATCAAACATGTGAGAGAAAGAAATCATTTACAGCCCTTTCAACTGGGGTTGATGTTCTACAATATGATGCAAAAAACACTGAAAGCAATGCTGTGTTTTACGTTTCCACACAAGGAACAACAACGTGATAACAGTAATACAATGTTACAGGATTAAATCCCATAAAACTGAACACAAACAACTTTTAAACACTTCACACTGTAGATGTTTTGCGTGACCAATTAGGAAGAACAGTTGCCACTTGTTGAATCACACAATGCATTGTGTACTTTATTGATACTGATTGAATAATGCTGAGAGGCAGTCCTTGCTCCTCACTGTGGAAAGTAATGGCACCCTCACTCTGTGCTATTTGTATACCAGGGTTAGTTGTGGGTACATGGGGGTTACATAGGCGCATAGAAGGTACATGTCAAAAATTGTGCAAGGTTTTAATAATATCTGAATTGCATTGTTATTGGTGGAAAGAGCTGGACAGCTGTGAAACTCATTCGAGTAACTTCAAACATTTTGGAGGAAATTCACACCTTTAATATACATTAAAATATGGAGGACATTGGTAAATATCTGACTCCTTTTCCAGGGAGGAAACATGTTTTTTCAAGTAACATAGAAACCATACATAGTCATGTATTGTGTATAGAGTTTAAAAGCTACTGTATAATGTAGGGAACAGAGTGAAATTCAAATTAATAACTCAAATTTGTATCCTTGCGACTGGTATGAAAGTTACTCCAGATAGAAATGAAGCTATTCTTGATTAAAATAACACCCCAGAAATTGAGATACTTGGGAGTAAGACCTTGATCTCCCAATTGTTACAAAGACCTTCATTGCTAAATACTCTATACCAACTCAGGTATGACCCACTCTGTCAATAGTGCTGGTATCAACTTCCAGGGGTGAAGTTTATTTACCAGAGCTTTGTACATACTTCAAAGCATGGAACAATAAAAACTGTTATTTTAAGGTCATTGACCTCTGCAAATTAAACCTGACCTTTAGTCAGTGAAAGCTTATCCCAATAATCTATCATTCCAAACCAAACCAGCATATGTGCAACTGAGTTCAGAATTATTTTCAAGGTTATATCAGAAAATATTGGTTTCACTATAGGCTATTGAACAACAGGATCGGTACTTCTACAAGGTTATGACCTGTTTACTTTAGAGTTTAACAATGGATCTCAATAGGAAACACTGCCACATATATTTACACTAAATGAACTATGTTATCCACAGGAATGATAAAAAATATATTTAAAAAATATATAATTGCAAAGATATATGATCACACAGACCATCCATCTGTCATGTTTTGGTTGCAAAAATCTACTGTTCTTTTCAACACACCAATTTTAAAAATATCGTTCCTGAGACATTGATCTTTTTGATGTAATTTAGCAAAGAATCTCTACCTGAAAGAACATTGCTCAGGTCAGCACATGAAACTAGAAACAACACAAATTGTTCAAAATCAGATTTGTCTATTCATCAGTACCCAAGATAAGATGGGATTAATATATATATACAAGTATAAAACTTGTGATAACAAGTTAGCTCTTCCAGTAAGTTTGTGACAGATTTAAAGACCTTGCTCACTGTCTACAGAATCACAGGTGATAAATCTTTCCATGGAAAACAAATCCTTCCTTGACATTGCAGCAGTAGTCACCAGTCTCACTTGTATCAAGTAATACAGGACTATCCCTGCACTGAATGGCTAAATGAAGTGCAGCTTTATTACATCAACACCACACCGTTTGAATGTCTTCTTAAACATCATACTAATAGCACTGCCAATGCTCAATGTTTATACAATGCAAATCAATCTATGTTTAAGATATCTTATGTTGTAACCAGACCAATAAAGATTTCACACCTGGCATGGTTGTACATTTATGAGACAAATGTTATCAACAAAAACCTCTGAATTAAACTTTGTTTCATGAATCTAGTAAACCGAGACTTGTTTCTTACATAACATACGGTAAATCATCTGTGGTAAATATGATGTCCCTTGTCATCAGTGATATGGATGAGAACCTGGTATTGGCAATCATCCTCGAGACATGTGACACGATGGGTGATCATGGGGAACAGAAAACTGTAGAATGGATAATGACCTTCTAGATATTATAGGCTCTGACATTGGAAAGATGCTGAACAATGACAGGTGACTATCTACCTCAAAAATGGACTTGTTTTTTGGCAAACATATCTAGATAAACACTCCTAAATTTGCAGTGTCAGAATTTGATTTTTTCTTTTGTTTGTTGATACATTCATGCTATCATCAGAACTGTCTTAATCACAAGATGCATATATGATCAGTGATGTGCTAGTATGATTCAAATATATTTTGTAGATCTAAGTCATATTACTACAAGAAATGAAACCATTGTGTATAAATCAACCAAAAAGTATGTAAACATTTGCAAATGGAATGCTTCACAAAACAAAGAATAAACAAAAACAATATAAAATAAAGGTTGAGGAAAAGAAGGTATAGACAAATTCTGACAAATTGTGATGGTCTGATTATAGTCGACCATTACTGGGGTCCATCACCTTCAATCTTTAAATTTCCTTCCTTACCTGTTCCACGGATGGTTGTACACTGAAGTGCATCTTGATTTTCTCAACTTCACTGAATATGAGGATTTGAAATTCACATAGACAATAAATGAAGACAATAAATGAAGACGAATAAAGGATGATGGACCCCACTAATGGCTGCCTACAATCTCTAAAAACAAGCGCTAATGGCATTCATCTATAGAAAACTTAATCCTCGGTTAAAGTGAAGGCCATTAAAATCTGAGTAAATTTACAGGACCTCCACCACCATCAGTGACTGTGTCTCACAAATAATGCATCTTTGAAAGAATGACGAAAACACACACAATTCCAAAATCTGTCAGTTCAAATGTTCTGTGACCCCCATCCACAGGAGTGGTATTTCAATAGAGCTGACTTTATCACATTACGCTGAGTTCAACTTCTCTATCTCCTCCCACCACCCCCCCCCCCCCCCCCCATCATCCCCAGTGGCAGTATTAGTGGCTAAGACCTGACAGACCACCCAAAAAAGCTACTCTACTTAGATTAGTTCCAAATTGGTTTAATTTGGGTCTCCACAGTGACATTTAATTTTTAAAATATAAATAAAAAACTGTCTCCTCAAAAAACTGTCTCCACAAGAAACACTATACTTGGATGCAAGGCATTCAGCTTAAATCAACTTTGCATACACCAGACAAAATGTATGTAGAATGTAAGCAAGGTATACTCCTGCCATACCAACAAATATATCGTCTGTACATCACTGTTTACAGCAATGTTACCATCATCATTTTTGCTTTTCACCAGTTTTTGTTGACATCAAGGTAAATAAATCACAGAAATCTATCTTGCAATCCAATCAAATGCCTCACTGATCTGATTGCCATTCCCATGGTAACAGAACAAACTGTAAATTCAAACATCAAAATGTTTGTCCTGACTCTGGTTTCGATGAGGAAAGAGACAGTCTCTGACCTTACAGATTCTTCGACAATGTTTTAGATGTTTCAATCTAGAACATAACATGAGTACAGTGGCAAAGCTTAATAAAAAGATAGTACATTAGTTAAGTGTACAGTAGTCAGATTTAATGACAAACCAACATGGATGTTGTATGGTGTCGGCTAGATAAAACGGTGAAGTTTGAGTACTGTTTCAAATATGGTTTTTGCCTTCAAGTGTGGTTTCAAATACAGTTCAGATGTGGTGCAAACCCTTTTATTTAGGAGCCTCTTATGACAGGAAGGAAATACCAGACAGCAGCTCTGCCAGAACCACAAAATGGGAGGGGGGGGGCTGGGGGTTTGTTTGTTACTGCTAAACCCCAATTCCAAAGTGATGCTGTCCTAGGCTAAACATTATGAGTGGATTTAGGCAGACAAAAGTTTGCTTCAAGGCCCCTGTAACAAGCAATTGGGAGGGCTTTAAAGCCCATTTATTTATGTAAGTTAAAACATTGCTGTCAAAGTGTTTTCTTTTAAAGTAAGAAATCAAGATATAGACAATTTTCTAATTTTTGTGGAAATGGAAAGGGGGAATTTTAGATACTTTCTTCTGGAAAAAGGGGGAAGGGAACCCTCTGACCCCCTTCCCCCTCTGGTGGAAACACTGCCTGGAGCACATTCCACAATCCCCAGCCCACAGATGGAAAAAGGAGCCATGCAGTTGTACTATTTGAACCACCTTTCTCCAAATGTCACAGGGAAATTCAACATCTCTGTCAGCCTTAAAATGATGTTGATATACTGTTTGTTCTATGTTCCATGAGAGGGATCAAATTTTGGCTTTGTAATACAGGAATGTTCATTCAAAGAGAGAGCGGCATCTGATACTGGAAGGAACAGAATGTCCTCTAACAAAGGACTTTTCAAGAAAACCTTGCAAATCAACTGCAAATGGCTGCACAGACTGTTTTCTTATGAATATCAATTATCTATGTTACACTATGAACAACTTTTACAATACTGTAAGATATTTAAATGACAGGTATGAAATAATATCGTAAACAGATTTAACATAGACTCACAAACAGTATTATGGTGGGTGGTCTGCATCAGTCAGATAGAAGTTTCCCCACACTTATTTTGACAACAACACCAACTTCTCACTAATTTCTGCTTATTCCTCTTCTATGTACCTTTCATCAATCTTTTAGGGACTGAAAGGGGCTCACTGAGTTGATATCAAGTGTTGAAGGTCACTACCACATGACAATGCTTATAATTAGCATAGTAAATCAAGTTTCACATCCAATAGTTACAGAAAAAGTTCAAATTTTCAGTTTTGTGATGTCCTGACTTGTAACAGCCGGTTATGTGAATAATTTTGAAAAGTGTCTGGTCACGAATTTTTGAAAACCAATTTGAACCATTATTTATTAAACAATTCTTTGTAAGTAGGATATGGGAATTGTCTAAGTTTGACCATTTGTCATTGGTACAGGAAGAAAACTTAACAGGTTTTGAAAAATTTGTTGAATTCCAT
Organism: Holothuria scabra; assembly: GCA_037179385.1. Lineage (NCBI taxonomy): Eukaryota > Metazoa > Echinodermata > Holothuroidea > Aspidochirotida > Holothuriidae > Holothuria > Holothuria scabra. Next base: position 32,971,224 of record CM074181.1, read on the forward strand.
GGAACAATCAATGAGCCGCTTTAAAGGGGAAGTTTAAGCAAAAACATAATTTTCATATGTCCAAGGGGAACCAAATCTACACAGTGTAGTGAAAGTTCCATTGAAATCAGACATGTATATCTTGAAATACCAATAAATTAAATTAGAAGATTTTTGGTCCAAGGTGAACTTGAGGGCAGCAGAGCTTATATCACTTCCTCACATTGACAAGGAATGCTTTGTTTTGGTTGTTTTATCACACTGTTGTGTTGACCTTGAAGTTAACAGGAATAGGACCTCCCTGTGGGGCATGCAAAGTTTGCAAAGTTCTTGTGCCACTTATGCAATCACATTTCCATAATATTAGATTGCTGAGGAGATTAATCAACTCTAAAGTTAAAAAAAAAACAAAAAACAAAAAGCTCGCTTCAAGTTCACTTTTTGTTGAAAATGGTAGAATTTACCTGCTCGTATCTTGAGAACTACACGTCAGATTTCAATGCAGATTTCACCAAAATTCTTAGAGAAAGTACCCCTCTAACATGCCAAATCCTGTTGTGACCTAAAACCCTACTTATAAATATTGCATATCAAAGGCAATTTACTCCTCATATATTAAATAACAATTCGATATTGCCATGATTCTCAAGAACCATTCACAAGATAATAATTAAGCATTTATATACTGCATTTAGGTTAAAAAAACATCTCAATGCACTTTGCAGAGAAGAAAACAAAACGAACAAATTACAAAAACAAAGCCAGTTTAAACAAGTGGCACTTAAAGGCAGTCATTCGTCACCCTAAACTATAGTTTCAGTATACATATATCAAAACTCTCAATTGGTACAGCTCTTTGATTGGCATCTCATTCAAACAATGCATCACAGCTAAATTACACAGCATGGGCACTGGGAGTGTCTTGAATGATTACACATTATGGACTTGTATGGCCACTGGGACAAGCCATGAAGCAGAAAACTAGGATTGTGTCTGGATAAAGATGAGTTTTAGATAAATGTGGGAAGGGCTAGAAGTAAGTAGGTTGGGAGAATTGGAACTGTTTGGGATGATGAAAATATGCCTTTAAGACAGGTTTTAAAGGTGCTAAGAGTAGAGGAAAGCCCAATATGATCAGGAATATGGTTCGAAAGATGGGGCGCAATAATTGAAAAGTCCCTTTTGCCGTAAGTGCTAGTTCTAGAGAAAGGAGTTTTCAAGAGATTTTGAGAACCAGACCACAGTAACCTTTGGGATATATGGAGTAATTAATTCCATAAGATAGTCATGTGAAATATGATGAAGAATTTAAAAGGTAAGGATGGAAATTTGTACGTAATCCTCTGACTGACAGGCAGACAATGAAGGTCATGAATAACTTTAGTAATGTTTTCATTTTTTCTTGTGCAAGAAATAAGGCGAGACGCAGAATTCTGAATGCGTTGAAGTTTTGATATATCTTTTTGTCATAGGGTGCACAACTACACTAATTCCAGTAAGGATGACTTCATTTTGCTTTAAAACCAAGGAACTTCTTGACAAAGGAAAATCACTACAAATAGGGATGTTAAATTTGGGCAAGTGGAAAGTAATTTGGCTCTTTTTGTATGAGGAAAGCTTCAAAATATTGTGGATGACTTGATTTTTTCCATACATTTTTGCAGCTGTGATGGTCTACTTAAGGGGAATGCTTCATTCAAACTTTTCTTTCATTAGCATACGTAAGGAGACATAACATTCAACTTTTTGAAGTGAACATGATTTCTTCTCCCCTGTCTTTCTAAGATGAATCTTTTCAAATAAAAAGATTTTGTATTTGTTAAGTGTAACCTCTTGAAAACTATTTAAAATATACATTATGAAACTAAGGAAACAGTACTACTTTAACATAAAAGGATAATGGCTTTAAAGGTTTTTCAATGGTTTCTACTCTCTTGTTTTTTGTTGGGAATAAACTATCAAGTGTAAGGACGCTCTGCATGCTCTCAACAGATATCGGGGAATTATGATGATTTCCTTACCAGAAATATTCTGCATATCTCGTACAACATTAACAGTGTATGTGTGTGAGTGTGTGTGTATGTGAAATCAGGGTTGTTCATGACATTCTTAATCGCCATGGCAAAGATATCTCTTGTTCATAAATAGCAACAAAATGAAAAGCAAAAGAAAGACCAGTTATCTCAAACATTCTTTGAAACAACAGCTAACTCTCAGTAGTTTCCTATTTCTCTTCCAAGTAACTTTCATTTTTTTTTAGGATTTGGATATATTGCTCATCCACCAGGGAGAGCAACGAGTTTCTCCTTACGAATTTACCAATTCAGTGAAAAAAATTGTGTTACTGGATTCTCAAGAGCCAATCATGAAATAGGGTAGGCTACTACACAAATTCAAATTGGGATGACTGTATTTTGCCTTTAATGTCCACCAGTCATACATGGTGGAGAGGGGGGGAGGGATTGGACAAAGGTAACCATCTAACTAACAGAATAATTTATAGATCAGGGTTGACAAGATGACATTCAAGATGAAGACTGCTCGTACCATACCAAGGGTGGATCCAGGATGTCACAAAACAGGGTTAACTCTATAGTGCCAAGACTTCACACAGGTCTACAAGTGAAAAATGTACTTGAGCCTACCTAGGAAGTTTAGGGAAAACTTGAAATCTGGACACTAAAATGGTACTCATGACATCTAGCAATCGAAATAAGTATGTACAAAATAAACAGTGATTTTTAAAGAAAGTGGTGCCAATAAAGGGAAGTGATGGTTGAGGTAGGAAAAACCTTCTTCTCCCCCCCCCCCCCCCCGATCCTGGCATGCGGATATTGTCCTCTTCAATTCTATCAATTGCTTTTATATTGAATTAGCTATATAGGAAACTTGTCAGAGCAACAACGATGAAATTTACAAAAGCTACCAATGTGTGAGAAAATTGCTGGATTTGAACATATTTGTTGAGTGCCTAAGCAGTACGGCTTACAGTTTTTTGACACTTACATAACTGTGGTGACATTAGACAGGGGGTATCACAGCACTCACTGAGAAAAAAATTCATGTCAAGCAAACAACTCTCTTCCCCTTAAAATAAACTAACAAAATCTCTCACAATATAAACATGAATAGAGATTTCAAGGAGCAGTGGCATACCTCAGAGCAATAACAATCATTGTGTTGAAAGGTTACACAAACAGACAGTAAAACAACATGAACGGACAATCAGAGTACAAAACAGAACAGAAATTGAGGAACATGATTATGGAACTATTAAACTTCGTCAATAAGACCAGACATTGCAGGGTTTCTATATGTATTAAATAGGACATTTCATGTGCCGAACAAAAATTCACACTAATTTTAGTAATTTAATGGCTTTGGTAATTCAATAAAGGCAAATCCAAAGCATGCTACAATGGCTAAAAAATAATAGCTAGGTGGAAAAGGTTTCTTGACCCAAATGTAGGGAAAAGAAACCCCTCTAATGCCAAAAAAGTCAGAAAAAAGGATGTAAAAACAGAGCCAGGTAAACAATGAAGTTGTCAATTTCTCTGGAAATGAAAAAAGGACAAGTTAGGAAAGTTTGCTATAGGAGGTGGTATAGCACCACCAGGATCAAGTTTCACTACCAGTAATCATTCTGCCCTAGATGGGAATATCCAATAATACTTCATAGGCAAGGTAAGTAAAAGTGTTATAGGTTATTTCAATTTCATGTTGAGTGGACTGAATGCAATCTCATTTTAACATCCAACTGCTCTATTAAATTTCCAAAGCTCTCAGAATGTGAATCCAGCCATCATCCAGTTCACAGTTAACCATCATTCAATTCAGGATTAAGTTGGCAAAGAGTATGTGCATGAATGTAAGTGTGCATGTTACGTTATGGGGGTGTAACGACCTTGCAATTGTGCTATGAATGTAAATAAATTAGAATCTACATTTCATTGCGACTAAAATGTGGGTGCACCTCATCAAATCTGTTGTCAAGCAGAAGCAACATCATCTGTTTGTAAACATGACTGAGTTTATACAGCACCCCCAAGAATCATCGCATTCAAACTGTGACGGTTAATAGCTAGGATGAAGACTCAATTGTTTACTAACTTACAGCATCACTGAACCCCTATTCAATGCATTACCCAAGGTTTCTTTATAAGCTCATTCCTTCCCTTCAAATACAGAAACTAATCACTCCAACCATATAAATCAGGCCGTTTAATTTGTCTCATCTTGGTAAAATTTTTTCCATGAGATGCTTTTTGCCCTTACAAGAGAGGTCTGTGATAAAGAAATTGTTTCTCTAGAACCATTCTGCAGGCACACTAGCCAGGGGATGGGATAACAAGTACCCTCCCCCTCCCCTCTGACCTTGGACTAAGTGAACTTCTAGGAGGAACAGTTAAAAAGCTTGGACATTGATCTTAAGAAAGTTAAGGTGGCTCAGCCATAGAAAGGGTAAACTAAATCTACCTAAAACCACATTGCTTTGTGAACCTATTAGCCCTTTTTACCTCACCTACAACTACTAGGGCAGTCCAACTATTTCAGAATTATCTGTCGATGAAACTGGTGGGGCTATGACACCTCCTGCTGGAAGCTATCCTGACTCCCCCTTGTTTCATTGTCAGGAGAATGGTCCATTTGCTTGTTGACTAAGATTTCTGTTTTGTATGTATACATCTCAAACAGCCCAACCCCCACCACCCTCCCCCCTCAAAAAAAAAAAAACTTGTGGCTGTTCACATAAGTCAATACATTTCTGTTTAAACACAACAATAATTAGTCAGTTCCTATGGATTTGGTTATTAATACGACATGAAGGATAAAAAGCCAGGAAATAAAACTACTTACCTTCCCTGATAGCTGTACATGGTGCCCCTTCCTCATGTTCTAAAGTAATTTCCTTCAAGGCCACTAGTTTATCTGTTAATCTACTTTTGCCTTTAAATACTGTTGCATAAGTCCCCTCCCCTAGTTTGTCCAATTTTGTGTAAGTTTCCCTCTTGCCAAAACCTATTTCAGACTGAAAAGAAAAAAAGAAACAGGGAAAAAAGAAGAATGAAGTTGTCATATTGAGTAAAGAAATTTGGTGTAAAAATACTAATAACAACAATAATATGATAAATATGGTCCAAATAAATCTAGTCATCCACAGAAAATATTTTTTACATCTTCAACTTTTTTATGCTGCTATGTATGCCATCACAGGCCAACCAATGACTTGTGAATTTCAAAAAAATACTAGATCATTAGTAACACAGGTCCATATGTGATTACTTTGTTGAAGTGATTCTTGGTTAAAGAATGGTTGGGACCCTCCAACCTCCAAAAAAAAAAATTAATAACCCAAGTAACCTCGAGTCATAGCACAATAACACTAGGAAAGAACCATATCTAATTTATTATAATTTTAGAACCTATCAGTCTCAATGAAGTGTAATGAGCACAGCAAACAGATCGTGCTACACCTAAACTAGCCTCGTGTGTTGTCATTTAAATTTTCTGCAACTGTGTAAAGAATAACACCTTTTTATGTCGGCTCTTCAGACTCTATCGGGAGAGGGAGGCTGTCACCAAACCATTCTTCAAACGCAAACCAGAACACCTGCTCTCCACTTATTGAACTCTTCTCAAAATATAGAGTATGTCAGCTGAGGCTTATACATAAAGCTAGGCTAAATATATTAATTATTCAAACACATATGCACTGCACAGCCTCCACCAAAGACAACTGACAGATTTGGGATACTGTTCCAAGTTAAATTACTACTGACTTCTCAAATAAAAAGTGACTGCAAATTTTTGTGAAACTACAATTTCGCCACTGTTCTGACATTTTGGAAAACAGAGTTTAAATTGAGATTTAGGTCAGATAATAATAGTAATTTCTCAGAGGTTTGGTTCTTCAAATTAATTAGGTATTCAGTACTTGTTTTGTTTCTTTTTTAATATTTTTGGTTACAAATTATTCCATTGGCCATCTCTGTACACCTCATAGGCTGCACTTGGGATATCGTTGGTTTATATTGGGTGCTAACTAGGCTTTGGCAACACCAATGTTAGGGTAGGTGGGTGTGTGGGGGAGGTGGTCTCATACTGACTAAACAGTTACAACACAGAGCAGGGTTGTAACTGGTACAAAAATGGAAATGATGATGGGGGATCTTACTGTTATTTACAACATAAAGGCAGCTATGATACATACTCTGTATCAATCAATAACTTTTCAACAAACAATTAAGCTATCATTCATCCCACAGTTATCTAAACCAGGTTTCGCTGCGTGGGAGGTACAGAACTCTCAAAACTCCCTGGTTTGGAAATCTATGAGCCGCAATACTGTATGTACCTCCTGATTATACTTACTGCAGGTGGGGATCACAAAGTGTAAATTGGAGGTCAGGAAGGACAAAGTAGATTGGACAACTTCTGATAATTGTAACTATCAATTTAAGATTATGCTTACGAATGATTACAGAGACAAAATGAACAAAGAAACAGTTTTGTTCCAATGCTTCTTTCAACCTATAAAAGGAAACAAAATGAAAAGCCCAATAGACAATTTTTAGATCATGCTACAGAACTGAAAATACCCCAGCCTCTTTTTCTGCATGGAATATGGATTTACTACTTGATTTTGGTCAGAAAAGCGATATTAAGTAAACAACATTCAGAAATTGCACCATCTTGCATTAATGTTAGTCTGTGGAGCCTAATGTTAATTTGGAACCTATGTTACATAAAATGCTGTCAATAGGCCTATGGTATCGTTTGCAACTGTATTTATCTTCCTGACTACAACTATCGCATCATGAAATACACAGAGTCAGTTCGTAACTGCAGTAGAACAACGTTTATAGTTTACAGAACACGACAGTCAAATCAGCAAGAAGGAAATAAAGTGCAATTCAGACACTTGTGAAGTGCAGTTTAGGATAAATGCTATGATGCAAATGTAATTTTTAGGGAAAAAATCAAAGGGTTCACATATCAGTCATTTGAATAAGACGCAAAACAATTATTCATGTATTCCACATGACCCTATGACCACCTTAGCACCAAAATATTAAAAAGATGAGTAGACAGCTGTGTACTAACTTAAAATTGATCTTTTTTGATGCCATTTTCCTGAGTTACAAGTAAAAGGAGAGGATGAGGAACACCAAAGACAAATCTTTTATGCTTCTTGTACCAAGCATCACATGCTATAAAGTTAAAAAATACAGAACTTCAAGAGGCTTACCCTACCAATCACTACAGAAGACAGATAACTCACCAATGATGCCCTTCTTGATCTTCTGGACATTTTTTCAAAAGGAGGACTAAGGCTGAATTTTTCTACAAACTGTTCTGGAAAGTGCATATCAGCAGGTAATGATAACCGCTTTGAAATATCCTGTCAAAAAAAAAAAGAAACAGGATGGTCACTGGCTTATTAGGAGCACTGATTTTTATGAATCAAGATGAAACTACATAAAATTATCAAAGTAAGAAGAAAAATTAGCAAACAAATAAATCTTATGCTTTGATACCCACCTTTCCACCTTAATACCTAACATACACGAGAACAACTAATTTTACAAGATTAGACCAGCTCATGCACTTCCATGCCTTGGCTGCTGTTTGTATTTTTAAAAATTGGGATGTATACCAATGTCTGTTTGCCATTAAGTGTAACTTCAAGGAAAAGATTACTGTACAGTACAAAAATTTCCAAAACAGAATTGGGAAACATTCCTGTCTCCACTACTATACACAAAACAGTGTTACACTTTGCTTTAAAATCTGCTACAAACAAGTTGTATAGACCACTGTTTGATAGTAAATGAGAAGAGGATGATTGAGGGCATCCTTGCTCCTCTTGTGGGGAGAAAGGGCACCCTCTCTCTCTCTCTGTGCTAATAGTTTACCAGGGTTCGTTGTGGGTAAATGTGGGTTACATACAATATGTAGGTGGTAGGTAGAGGGGCGATGTAGATCACTGCCTTTTTTCCAGTTGTGGCTCACTGGTTAAATAACAAATAGTCTTATTACCAGTCCCTCACAATTAATTTCTTACCATTTTTTTAAAAAAAATTCACCAAATGGGGGGTCCATTTTCTCAAGTATTACACTTCTCTTGAAAAGATATGAAACCCTTGGTTCACTCACATGTATGTGCTCAAGCACATCTACATGAAGTGCATATTCTGTGGCTCATAATTATCCTAGAACTGGAAGACTATTAAATCAAAAAATTGTAATTACAACATACAAATGTACATGCATGTAGTAAATTACACATGTCAAGATACAAACAAGTATAATTTAGAGGATCAGACATTTTAGTTAAAAACAAGTTTAAATTATGTTTTAGAATAAATACAAAAATGTCTCTAAAACTGAACACAGTATTAAAAAAATAAATGTAAACAAACTTTTGATTAATAACAAATTTACAACATCCATACTCCTTAATTAATCCACTGACACTGCAGCTTTTTAAGACAAAGCAATTCTTACTGTAAACAATGATACCAGCACGCTTTCTTTGGCAGAATATCATAAAGCTTTCTGCTTAATTGGAGATTCCTACTTAGAGAATTTGATATGGTAGAAGTTATTCTGATCATTACAAACGTTTTGCAGTCATTCCTAATAAATCGGCTATAGCGAAATCGTTCACAGCCTTTTGTCAAACGCTGGAAATTTTAACTCCATAAATTGGCCACAATGTAACGTAGGAGCAGTCTACTGTAGAATGACAACACCTACACACAGACCCATCCACCTAGCAGGCTGTGCTGATGAGAATACCTCACAAACTGTTTCTTCTTCCAATTTTCAATCAACATCCCTCTTTACTTTTTACAACTCCTGGGAATGATGGACTACAATACAATACTGCCTTCAGTGTTTACAATCTGCATGGAAAGACCTTGCTACAGTAGCTGTGTCACCTTCATTGTGCTACAACCCCAACCATTATTACAAGCATGATAAAAATAAGATGATACAGACGTGAGATTAGTTTTTTTTTTTTTTTTGCGGACTATCTTCATCTGATGTGTTGGAATGCACTATATAATAAAACAGTGCAGACGTGATCAGATGGCTGACTGGTTTACTTCACAGCCCTTAAATCAGGGCAATGTCAATTAAGGCAGACAATAAGTTACCATGACGATAGAGTGCAGCATATATTCCATATTTCATTTTGTCAGCATGAAAGGAACTTCCTGAACATGTATACAATTACCTGGCATCCATCTTGTCACAATGCCAGTAATTCAGAAAATCAAATGATTTCATCCTGGTATTTCAATGAGCTTGCTGTCACACATGAAAACAGAATTTGAAATAAATGGCTTTCAATAATAAAGATGAGTATTATGGAACACCCTAAATTATTCTTTAGGAATTTTAAGTGTTAAGGAATTGAATTTGTCACAAGAAATGCCTCAACTGACAGCAACAAAAAAGTGACTTTCAGAGCAGATGGGGAGGGAAAATGCAATTGCTGTCATCTACGTTTATAATTTCACCCATTTTCCTCAAAGATAAATAATCAACACAAAAGCCTCAAAGGCATCTCTCATTCTACAAAGAGACTTGGTCCTGCACCCTTTTAGATAACTTTTTTCGCAAAACTTTCTGGCTTGGCAATCCGCAAGCTGGGATACTCATCCTATATGGCATCCCCTCTTACCGATAGTGAGTCCTTGACAAGCTTTAATTAATTTGGCATTTCATTGCACTCTGCTACATTGTATCAGGTGGTCAATCTGCTCTACCAACTTAAAATGAAAGATATTATTTGCATGACATTTTAATCCTTCCTTACTGTTTGCAATGAGCTCAAAATGTTGAAATGTCTCTGCAAACTTAACACATGTTATTTCCAGTGTATTATCAAAGTCAACTTATGCAGGGTTATCAGAATAAGAGTGGCGGTGGGGGGTCAAAACCCCCAATGACCCAACCTTGCAAATGCAAAAAAAACCCCCCTAAAACAGCTGTTTTTCCTCTCTATCCTTATACTTTTCCCTCATTTCATGCCCCCAACCCCCCCCCCCCCCCCATGACACAATCTTGGCTACGAGCCTGAATCCCCCAAACCACTGGTTTGTGAATCTACCATATATCCACATTCAGTGAAATCCTTAGTATGGGTATTTGAGGAATATTACAAAAGGTGTAGTTAGCTTTAGTTAGATGAGGTTTTTGGAGTGTAATATGTTACAGTAAGTCGGGCCAGCATATGGCCCCTTTTCTCAATTGCAGCTCACCATCAGGCTTGTTTCCCCTCATCCATTGCTTATGCACCAAACACCAAGTACAACAGCAATAGGTTCCATTTTTAGAATCTTGGGTAGGACCCATTCAGAAATCAAACTTCAGGAACTCCAGGATTAGATTTAAGTGGGAGAGCGAGAGAGCGGGAGGGGGAACTGGTGTACATTGAATGATGTTTGACAACAATGGACGTATATAATGATATGGCTCTCATGTATGACAACAAGGTAACCTAAATAAACTGTAAGCTACTGCACATTACTCATCAAAAGTGGAAGGTAAAAGTGTTGTCTTAGTTTCTTTTGAAAGACATCAATTGAATTAACCTGTAGGTAGCAGCTGTTTCATATTATGGTAAACATACGAGTGTAGTGACAAATGCTAATATCTACCCCTCTTTATTAAACTGGTGGTACACTGTACATTCTCTAACCAACCATTTCAGGCGTTTATTCAATATTTTACACCCAAACATACTGAACTTTTGATCCAGCTTGTTGCCTAGACTTTCATGTTCCATGATCAGTAAGGATGCATACTCTACAAAAACTTGATCAATTGACTAAAATGTTGTAAGAGAAACGTGCTAAAACGGAATAGTGCCTTGTAAATTTGTATTTATGTTAAACCAATGCTACTGAAACTTCCTATGATCACGGTGTAATAATTAATTACTACATCTTTTTACCAGTAAAAGTTTTGCTTAGATCCTCTTCCAAGTACTACTTGCAAAAGGCATGTGAGCAGGGTTGTCACTAGGCCATTTTGAGAGCCGCGTTACTTATGGTCACCTTCCTGGGGGAGCGGTCTAAGGGGAGTCACTGTCCCAACTCCCTTTCGAAAATTTTTTTTCAAGATGGAGAGTGCTTACAAAAAAATCATGAGTTAATACTTAATTCTGAAGAAAACTAAGAACTTTGTCCAGTTAGTGTAAGAAATTTGTGCAGGGTGGTGATGCTGATATTGGTGGCAAGTACCAGGTGGAGATTTTGAGAGCCGGGTAGCACCGCCCACTGCTGCCCCACATCACGTGGTGACAACCCTGCTTGTGAGATAGAATTTAACCCTGCTTGTGAGATAGAATTTTAAAATAGGGATCCTTGGGTCCATCACATTTTACTGCAGCAAAAGATGATGTACACCAAACATCAATCCCACAATCCTTTGTAACTGCCATTTTCATACTGTTCTAGGGACACAAAAGCCTTGAACTCACAACAGTCTTTACATTAACAATATATAATACTGCTGCCAACTAATTAGACAATATCAAGCAGCAGGAATTCATTTACCACAGCACAACATTTCATTATCACTTAAGTGTTTGGCCATCATTTCTTAGTAAGTCACATTTATACTGTAGCTCCAGAACCTTTCTATCAGAGCTTCTTTGTCTCTTAAAACTATTAATGAGGTCAGACTAACCAATGCCTGATTACTTGAAATTGTTTCTTCCCTCTGGTGACATCACTCCATGCCTCAGTGTGAGCTGCATAGTGCAGGGACTTATTGCATTCATACATGTATTTAATATTCATTGTTGAATCATAGCCTTCAAAAAGGGTTACAATACATGATGGATTTTTATATAGGCTAATACTGTAGCTTTACCCAACTCTGGACTGGAGTTTACCATTTTGTGAAATTACAAAATGAATATGATGCTTTGGAAAAATAGCATTAAAAACATGATTTACCTTTTAGGAAACAGAAAATTCCATTTTTCTACCTATGGCTGCACAAAAGTTATAAAGTACAGTAATTCACTCACAAGCAGTACATTGCACAACTTTACCCAGAAAAATATATACTTCATAAAAATCCCCTGGAGCTTAATTAATTTACCATATTTTGCAGATGGCAACCAAGAAAAACAGAGAAAGGGGAAAGTGTGTATGCATTAAATGTGCAGTCTTATGTTTGAAACAAGTGCAAAAAGGACTTATTCAGTCAAGGATGCCACTTCAATCTTATTTTTGATGGTATTCTGAGGATAATATTATACTGTATATAAATGGAACCTTGAAAAAAAAAGAAAGAAGTACATACTTACTGATACTGTAGGCCTACTGCATACACATGTGTACATTTTAGTTAGTCAATCACATAGTAAGTTAGATACGATTTAACAACATAGCAAAATGACTATATCGTGTCAGCTTAAAAGAAAAGGTGAAGTTATAATATGGTACTAAGAAAGGTCCGTTTGGTATTCAATATGGTGAAATAGCAGAGTCAGATATAATCTAGACAGTTCAAGTCTTCTTTATATTAAAAAAAAAATAAAAAAATGAAAAAAAAAAAGTCTTCTTTAGTCATCTTCTGCAACAGGCAGAGAACACTGTGGGCATATTCTACAGCCCCCAACCCACAGGGGATGGTCAATAAGGTGTATACTATACTTCATTCTAGTGAGAATTACAGGGTACTTGTAGATTTAATTTTTAAGAGGGGGGGGGGGGGGAGGTACTACTTGTGGTCCCAACTATGGCTCAGATTACTTACAATCATACCTATACTGTATCCTTCATAGCCAACTCATTTACGTTAAAACTTAATCCGTGACAAAGCTGGGAAACAAAACTTTGTTCATAACAACAAACACTACTTACTCTTCATGTAAATACACTTGGCAGGCTACATATACTTCTAAGCTTCTCTAGGCAAGACTGAAGTAATTGACTCCACTTTCTATGGGGTCAGACCAGGTGTTGGCACGAGGGAACTGAATTGGGGAGGGGCGGGGGAAATTTCTTAGCTTTTATATTTCATTTGGGAGAGGGTATTGGCAATATGAAGGAGGATTTCCAAGTTTCAGTGCCTTCCATGACAGGCACAAAGGAGTGTGGGTCTATTGTTATTGCATCATGTTTATCTGTACAATGAGGGATCTTCTCCAAGTAGATGCTTACATACCTGTGCATATAAGCTGTGATATAATTGGGTGAATTTTTGGCAAGCTGTGCTTAAAAAAGACTTCAAAGCCTTCAAAGTTTGCATTTTTGGTTGAAATGGTAAAACCTATTATACATTAAGATCCTAACAGATCTTTGCCATGCAGCATAAAATTGTGATGACACTTCACTTGCATGAAATAAATATGTAAAACTTTGAAATTTTCTAACCGAATCCCAACAGCTGTCATAGTATCATATTTATAGTGCAAATTTCCCTACCAGGACTTTTTTGAGAAAATGAATAAAAGCTAAATTTTGTTAGGCCAAAAGAGCTGAGAAGGAGAATTACTGTGAGAGGTATTTACGCCAGAATTTTCTTGGTATGCTACACACAGTGACATTCCACTAAGAAAGTGCTGTGGCTAGCCCCACCACTTCAAAAATTTCTCCCTCTCCTCTCATCCCCCTTCAATTAAACTGTTTGGTTTTGACCCTGTTCTGTTCATTTTGAGTCAAATCACTGATCAAGTAGGCTTTTAGTCACTAAGGAAAGGCGGTTTCATTTCGATAAAGAAAGTTTGGGCAGAGTTTTGTGTGGTGCTAAGTACAGGTAAAGGCTAAACTGTTTTTTTTCATTCTTTTTCTTTTGGATTTTTAGAGTAACTGCAAGGATCCTGCAATCCTGCACCTGAATTCAAACACTTGCCCAGCCTCCTATATCAATGTAAAATCATATTTTGACATTCCAAAAGATTTACATTAATTAACAAACTTTTGAGATCTTTTACAACGTTCTGGGAGAACTTCTCCTATCAATCCCATACTTTGTCATACTGCATGTTCTCACCGCACATTTTGGCAGCATGGATTGAGTTTGTAGAGCAGGGTTCTAGCTAGGCCCATTTTAGAACTGGGTGGCAAGTAACTGGCGAAGCGGAGCGAGCGAAGCGAGCGTAGCGCTCGCCCCACCGGCCGGGGGTCCAGGGGCCCGCTGAAGGGCCCCTGGTGGGTTCCAGGGGCAATGCCCCGGTCAGGGGTCGAGGGGGCGAAGCCCCCCAAAGCCCTAGGGGTTTTACCCTTACAAAGAGTCCAGGAAGCTGTAATTTCTATTCAATTCTAGCCCAATTTGATGGCATTATTTATTTAAAAATTAGTACTATTAGTGAAAAATATTGCATCAAATGTCACAAGCCACATTGTTATCAGGTCAATCATGCAGTCCTGTAATCATGCATGATGTATCGTGCACCGTATTTCAAGTTTCAGTTTTAATTTGTATTAATTTCTAAGTTAAACAAACCAAAAATGAATGAAAGTTGAATGAAAGCTGTCATTGCTGTTTGAGCCATGATAAAATTTTCAAACATCGCGGCAGAAAATGCACTAACAGTTCACTGATTTATTATACGTAGCGGACACAGCCGGCCGTACAAACTCACAATATCACGTTGACCTAGCCTAATGTTATGTGCACTGCTACAATACAAATACATCATAACAACATACAGTTACTACATTAGGCAATGAAAGTATTGCTTACTCCGCAGCGCAGAGATAAGTAAACGAACGTTCATGGCCAGCTACGGACGATCCGATTGTGAAGGGTAAAAATCTTGAAAATTTCGAAAAAATCTCCTTTGCTTTATAATTTTACAAGTTTTAAAGAAGTAGTACATGCTTGTCACTCTTAATTAGTTTCGTACGAAGTACAGTAATAGTATCAAAAAGCTCTAGCCCCCCGATATGATAAATTTTCAAGCAACCCTTGTTGGTTGTAAAGGTAAATCTCCCTATAGCATAAATGGACCAGTCAAAGTAGGCCAGTAGCCTATGAAACAATGTCAGGGAATAAGTAACGATGTGTGATGACTTTATGTACATGTGTGAATGTGCTTAAAGTTCAATGCACCCAAATATTTTCATAAGATAATTATATACCATATCCTTGCTGTTAATGATAGCGGTGTTGAAGTTTAGCCTGTCTGACAGGTTCCGTTCACGGATTAAAACGTCCACCATGATACCGCACCTATTAACATGAAAAGACGGAGCACAGCGAGGACTGTAGGCTTCCCTAGAATCGTGGATGTGTACCGTACATTTTGAACGTGTCAGATCATTTTTTGGAAATTACGTGCCGGGCGGCACAGCTCATTTTTGATCCGAGTGCTGGGCGGATATTTGCGGTACCGGGCGGAACCGCCCGGTGCCGCCCACCGTAGCTAGAACCCTGTTGTAGAGTAACCCTTCAGCTACTGTGATAATAGATGACAAACATTTTCAAGTACATTGCAAGATATGACTTTAAGCTGCTATTTCAGATATACTCTGGACAATGATCCCTCCGGATTGCTGGAAATATTACTGAAAACTTCTCTGAAGCCAGATAAAAAAACTCTTTTCTTACTTAAAGAGGGCAAGAGGGAGATAGGAAGACTTCCAATTGGGAGTGAGAGGGCACTATTCTGGTGTTAAAGGATCTTTCAACAGATGGACTTAAGTACAGTAGTGGAATTACATTGTGTAAATAGGGGTCATGAGGAGCCAGATGGGCTCATGGCTTGTAAAGATGAGAGTACCAACTCTCAAAATGCAGGTCAGGCCAAATGTAACCACCTCCAAAATACTGGGACTTGATCATATTCAAGCTTACCTCACTGAATCTTCTTTGAAGTTTGGCTGGAGGTCTCTGCCTTCTTCTTACTGGTGTGTGACTGTGACTCTCATCGGATGCCCCTGATGTGTGATCACTCTCTCCATCTGAATTCCTCCACCGATGATCTGTTAATATATCTGTAGGAGAACAAACAAAACAAAATTGTACATGATGCCAATTCCCTTTAACTGCCTGGTGGTAATATACAAAATTCAACACTTGCCTAACATCAGGGAGTATGAAAATTTAATTTTCCTTTCTAAAAGGATGCAGGAAGCCCCTTACAAAGGACTTTGAATGACAGCTCCCAGATCACATTGGGGGAAATATTGTATCCCCAAAACTCTGGTTGGGGATCTATGAGCCCCAATACATACCTCCTATTTACAAATGTAATCCCTCCTCACCTGCAGAAAGTCCTTGCTTGCCAGGGACTTACTCTGGGTAATTAGGGATCAAATATGTAAATAGGAGATAATGAGGGGCCACATAGATTTATAATGACGTGTGGTAGCCTTCTTTTCAAGAAACAAGTTTCCCATAGATAGAAATTCAGCTAATAGTTGCTCAAGAATTTTTATTCACCGAAGTTTTCAAAATTACAAATGATGCAACATCCATAAAATCTTGATATTTCAAGGACATGAGACCACTGCTGGGTTTACTGGTGAGACTGAATGAGTACATCTATTTTCTTTGTATGCTATGCCGAAGCATTTTAAACAACTTTTCCCTTTAACGAAGGTAATCTGCCTCCAGTATGACTACTAATTACAGTAAAAATAAACACAATTAGTGTTAAATACTTGACAGAAAGCTTGAGAGTTGAAGATTTTATGGACTTAAAAAACCTCTGTACACTCTATAACAGTTTCACAGCAAAAGAGTAACTACGATGAAGTATATTGGCAGATACTAGGGGCAGTGTCAAAACTACTATGGGTTAACTACTTTGCACCCATAGTGGGCACCCATGGGTAAGATCAATAAGTTGAAGAGAAGAATAAGAACTGTATGTTTGGGACATAAATTCTCCAATTGGTTAGGAAGTAGGAAGTAAAAACTCTACTAAACAACCCACTCTTTAATTTTTGAGTGGGGATTTCAAAAATATGGGATGACACTTGAAATGTTAATATATTTCAGAATTTGTGTCTCTTCAAACTGTGCATTGTTATGATATTACTAGAACTCATGATCATTACTAATTACTTTGGTTTGTACAGCTGCATATCCCAATCTTATGCTCTGGTTAGAGCAAGTTAATCATGCATATACTTACTGCACTCCAGCAGTCATTGCATTGTATTTGACCCTTTACCGTTGTTAGGGTCCTTTTGGACCCATGCGGAGAGCTCGGCTGTCACCCATCTTTACTGTTTCACGCGGAGCTCGAAACTGCGAGTAGCTACCCGAAAATTCAGCCACAACAACGAGAGAGACAATAGTTTAAGGTCACAGGGTCAATGGCCTACAGAAGCCGGTGCGGGGCGGGCTACGTCCGCTTTTCCGCCCACTCCCAAGGCGCGCAAATATGCCCTGATCGGAGCACAACGGTAAATGGTTAAGTACCTGCTCATCAGTAAGTACTTATCGCAAAGGATGCAAACTTGTACTTCTGTTCATTTGCAATTTATACATTGGTAAACTTCACTTCACTTCATGGTCTTTTCCTTCATAGGTATATAATTTTTACCTGGAAGGCTGGAACACACCACACAAACTGGTGTAAGTCATGGAGGCCCTGTTCACTAAGTATCAAGCCCTGGTTTTACCATTTGCCTGGAATCTGTCTTTGTGTTGGGGCATCAAGCCACAAAGACAAGGTAATGGTCTTGCCTGATTCATTATTAGTTCCAACCAACAGTACAATATCAGACTGATTGGAGCACTTTATCTTAAAGGACCAATCCTCTCACCTCAATCTTTAAGGACCAATCCTCTCACCACAAACTACAATCCTTTTAGGGGCTTACCAAAATTCTCAATTGGCTGAGTTCTTTGATTTAAAAGCTAATTCAAACAGTGCAGAGTACCAATTGCTTAAAGGTCCAGTTCTCTCACACCAAAAAGTACCAATTCTCCCAACCTTCTTACTTAAGCCTGTCAGTCCCACTCCCACAATTGTTTGAAATTCATGTTCACTCACATTCAATCTCATTTTATTGCTTCAAGGTGAGTGAAGAAAAACTCAAAAACACTTTCAGTACCAATTATGTTGTGTAATTATAAGCTTTGGTACTCTGCATTGTTTGAATTAGCTGTCAATCAAAGAGCTGAGCCAATTGAGAATTTTGGTACCCCTGTACCAAAACTATAGTTTTAGGTGAGAGGTTTGGCCCTTTAAATAATACAGCAAGAACTATGCTGAAAGTGCATTGATTATAATGTACACATTGAGCTTTTTTATTCTCACCCTGAAGTAATAAACTGAGATTCTGTCTGGATGAGGATGAATTTCAGATAATTGTGGGAGGAGTTTATGTGAGGAGGTTCAGAGAATTGGTACTGTTTAAGGTGAGAGAATTGGGCCTTCAAGGTGTTAGTAATTTATAACCAGCTATAACACCCCAACATCATACTTAACATGCAAGGGACAAAGATGCAGACTGATTCAAAATTTGGAAGGTAAAGGCCATTGATACTGACAACGTGACCCCATTAGGTCTAGTCACTTACTCCACCAAATGGGACTATTTGGACCGGACTATTATGTGATGTCAGTGTGTTTCCAACTTCCAAATCCATATTCTACTATATATGTAAAATATGTTTCACTGAAACTTGGGAGCAGTCGCTCCTTTATTGAGATGGATAGTGGCAGCATGCTGGAACCATCCGTTTAATAGATACGGTGCCAAATTCATATTACCAGTTGTTGAGGAGTTTTGACAAGGATGCAGGCATCAATCAGAAATTGTCACTGCACTGTTTCATTGTCTTGAGCTGAACACTTTTTGAGAGAGAAAACCATTTTAAAATCAGATCACATCTGCATTGGCAGTGCAACATGGGCCAACTTGAAAGGGAATGAATGACCTCACACCCCATATTTATTTTGGTACCAGGAAGCACATTGTCAGTGCAACATGGGCCAACTTGAAAGGGAATGAATGACCTCACACCCCATATTTATTTTGGTACCAAGAAGCACAGAGGATGAAGATGAAGACAAGAAGAGAATGTAGTTCAACTTCTGCTACTATCTCCATGTTTTATTAAAATAGAATTCAACTGAATTTTGCCAGATGGAACCCAAATACTGCAGTTGTCCAAAAGCAGGAGGGGGAGACACATGTCCCCTAGCTTCATAAACCTGCAAAACTATACACCATACAGAATTTGCAACACAGCAAAGGCATGCATACTCCCAACCTTTCTTGTACAGTATAATTTCCCAAACAATTATGACTATACAGACTGACATGTCAAAGCAAGAATATTTCATATGAAAGGTAAACTGCTTAGTTATTCTGAAGGAAGTGGACATTTTACAGATACCAGTTGCACTAGCTCAAATAAGAGTGAATATGTTTTTTTCACCTCTTTAGTGCTGTCTATAACTGCCTACTCTTTTCTTTGCAGTTTGCATACTAACAAGAAATTTCTGGGAAATGAACAAACCTCTAAAATA
This sequence comes from Holothuria scabra, assembly GCA_037179385.1. Taxonomy (NCBI): domain Eukaryota; kingdom Metazoa; phylum Echinodermata; class Holothuroidea; order Aspidochirotida; family Holothuriidae; genus Holothuria; species Holothuria scabra. The sequence continues at coordinate 32,990,671 of CM074181.1, forward strand.
TCTTCTGAAAAATATTTTCATTTTTGCACTAAAGCAAATTTATGCTACAGGCAATAACTTAGTTTAAAAATGTCACACAGTGTTCAAAGTTGCCTTAAAGGACAAAACCCCTTTTCCACAGGGGCAGCCATAGTGTTAAACTATCCAACTGATACAGTCCAATATTGCTCAGCCTTGGCAACATGTGTCTTTACCTGCGAGGCAGGCTGTACGGCATATTCCATTTCAGTCATATCCCTAACAACTGCCAAAGTGAACACTGATTAAATTCTTTTGAATATTCATAGAAAAATGTGGCCTCAAGACTGGTTGAATGTTTGTGAATATTCACAGGACAGCAACATCTGGTCCTGTATAGTAGCCCATACCACCCCCAGAGTTGGTACGTCATTGTAATACCCACGTCCTGGTAGTACCCACTGCATATTGCAAAGTGTATGTAACTCAATAATTATAGGGCATCTTAGGTTTCAGTCTAGACTTCCAGTTTATGACCATAGTAGTACGCACACTCACTCACTCAAAAACAATAGCATGCTTCATTAGAGAGTACATGAATAAATCATGTTATGGTAATGGGGTATGCGTCTAAAACTGGACGCAGTCCTTTTCGCTTCGGCGGATGGTGGTTTTGGAAGCTAAGAAGCTGAGAAAACCACCATCCGCTCCGCAGGGTACTTGTGTCTTAAATGTTATAGTAAGGAAAGTTCATAGTAAAGAGGCATCCAAGTGAGGTGTGATGTTTGGCAGTTACTGTAAGCTCAAAACAAACAAATGAAAGCAATCATAGGGCTTCTTTACAGAGCACTGAACTTGTTTAAGGATGACTGTGACACAAGAAGTTAACCTTCAACAGATACAAGATTCTGTACTTTGCTTGTTCAATGGTGCTATACAACAAATAGCAAATCAAAAACCACAGGTCTCTTGATTTGGAAACACCTCAAAGACCAGCTTTGTTTTACACCCAGGGCTTCAATAACCCTATAGGCCTATACTATTTCCATGAGTCAAATGGGTTAGCGACTGATGCATAGCAAGCTATGTGTAGGCAGGCTGTTAAGTTAGAACAGTTCCATCTCCACGATGCTACTTGTTTCCCTAGTCTAGTTGCAGGGGGGGTTGGATTAGGTTTTTAGAGGGGTGAAGTAGATTGTATAAATTGTACAGTGGATGGGTAATAAAAATGCATACATCCAAATGCAAAATTATAAGGTGTACGGCGCCCTCTGGTCGTAGGGTTACCACAGTGTAGTTTGCCAGACAGTAAGTATAGGTATAAATGGGGTGTTAGGAGGTAGATGAGAACTGAAACAGATTTCTTTTTTCAACTCTTCTTCTGTGTACTTGAAACATTCCTGATATCTGCACATAGACTGCAACTTCTTTCACATTAGCCTTCAAAAACTAAATGCATGATTTGCAACCCACAAACTGAATCAGATCAGAGAGTCAATTAGACAATATTGTTATCTACTGTACAGTAAAGTACATGGTCTCATTCAGTGCACACTGTAATTTCCAATAGACAAATAATGCACAGCTCTACCAGATACAGTGTTTCATTATTAGCCTAATGTTAAAATATTGCCTGTATCACTTACGACCAAACCATAAATTTAACATCTTGGCCATTTGCTATGGTATTAAGCTGCTTGGAATGAATTAGAGCTGGAAATATCTTATGCTCAGCCTCATCTTAAGAATAATAAGAGACAATTCTGCAGTGTTTATGTAAAATGTCAAGTTTAACAGGCAAATCACACCATCTTTGTGGCAGCTGGTTGACAGTGTATCTTTCAAAACTATGGAGAGGCCCTGGGAATAAAATAAAGTCCACAGAGACTGTAGTAAGCCAACCAAAACAATCTTTCAAACTGAAGTTGCAGACAGAATGCATACCATTACTGCAGCCAATCACAGACATGAACCCTCTACAGTTAATACTCTTGCATTAACCGGGATAAGCACTTCCAGCTCTCAAGTGCTCCATTTGGACACATTTTATGCTCCAATAATTTCTTAGAAGAAGTAATTTTTATCTCTTCACTTCCCTGTCAAAGTTATTTGGAGTGCAACAATATTTCCAGTAGGATATCACACACCTGAATGACTCCAGTTGCAAACCAAGAGGAATTTTTTCCACCTGCATTTGGTGCTTAGTTTCCTTAAGGTGGAGTAAACTAGCGGCAAATTGCTAAGAAGGTAATGAATGTGCTGAAACAAATGGTTTGTAGTTTCCTGTAAGATGAAAATAACTGTACAATCTATTATAATTTGGCCTGGAGTACTTTTTTCAGGCTCAAAGTTAAAACTAGCATCTTTACGTTTTCATGTGAACTGCAAAAGAAATGATCTGTTGTCACAAATTTTGGGGGTGAAAATCAATAAAACTTTCAAAGTTATAGAATTTTTTCTTGGAATGCAATACATGCAACTGCAACTTCCAAAGGAGAAAAAACCTCTATATAAACAAGTTGCATACAGTACCAAAGTCTGTTGGCAAGTGAGAAGAGGAAGATGGAGGGCATTCTTGAAAACTGGAACAAATAGCCTAAATAGGGGGGGGGTAAGGGGATTTGCCCCCCCCCCTTTCCAAAAGAAGCAGGGTAAAAAATGTCAATATCTTGGGTTCTTACTTTTAAAAGAAGAGGATACCTTTGCAGCAATGTTTGAACCACACACTTCCTATACATGGACAGAGCATACTGCAGGTTGAATTGTTGCTAACATTTGTGCGAGTATAGGCATAGAAAGATGGCTGTCTGCTATACTGTATGTGAAAGTTTGGACCTGCTCAACTAGTTCAATTAACAGATTTTGCAAGAAAGTTGAAATAGGTTCAAAATAATGCCAGATAGGATTAAAATCACTACATGTATTGCAGGAATATGATACTGCTTCTTATTCAAGTTTAACTTTTGTTTAAATATTACAGAGTCGTTGTTAAATCGTACAAATTATAGCTTCACTGCAGCCATCTTGGTGCACCTTTTTTTGTCCAAACTCAGCGATAACAGTCTATGAATTGGAGGTACTGTATGTCACATTCTCCGTTCATGTATTAAGGAAGTCTGTGGTTTGAACTTACTATAGTGTTTAAAACCCTTCAGATTGCACCTAATATGGACCTCGAAGCAAGTTTTTGCCCCTGAACCCATCTGTAACATCAGTTACACCACCAAGGTTCGAGTAAATTGTTTTCATGCATCCCTTAGATCGCTTTCTAAAGCATCAGTGTTGCTTCATCAAGATGCTGTTTGAGGGGAGGCGTTTAAAAGATATTTTCTGGAGACAAAATTCATTGACTTCAAAACATGCTGAAAATTTTCTCTTTAAGGTGAAAACTGCATCTCAATAGCAAGTCGAGTATTTGAAAGACACTCATTTTCAAAGTAAAGCTTTCTTTCCTTGAGACAACATGCATTATGGGAAATCTGTATTGTGATCACAGCACACTAATTTAACATTGCATTCAATTTATTTGTAATTTTGATGCTGCTGCAGGGAATATTAAGCAAGATAAAATTGAGATCGGTATTTCAACAGGAATTGAGGAGATGGACATGTTCTGACATATTTTTCTTTCTTGCAAGGCCCTACTGTACAGTAGTTGAAAGTCCACCAGAATACACCTTTAGGCGGAAAGCATACAAGCCATTTTACAATTTTTGTTACTTTTGCTGTACGTTGCATAAATGTGATCACTGGGGAAACTTTCAACAGTTTAAGTACCTTAATAATAATTGATAAATGCTCATCAGAAAGAGTGCAAAATGTGATGAATGTGTAAGAAGCGCATCTATGACAAAACCATGACAAAACTTACATTAATGTTCTGCACCCAGACAGTTTCAATTCCCAAACAAAATGTATCTGCCAATCAAAAGGTAAGTCTTCTGCCCAGTAATTTGTAAAATGCTTTTAAGTTTTGCTGCTTTGTTTCTTGGGGACTTGTCATCAAAAGGTGTATTAAACTAACAATGACAACAAAGGTTTGATACATATACACAGCTTGCAAAAATTTTGGTGAAATTGTTAGCAAAAGATCTGCCAAAATTCTCTGTGAGAGAACTTGACTGAAATAGACCCATTAATTGGTCAAAAACACAAGTCATCTTGCCCAGACAGTAGTCTATAACTATAAATCTGTATCACTACAATGGTTCCAACTATAAGCCTTTAGTCACCTTTGATTCAGCCTCAATCTCTTTAAGATGTACAATAATCTGTTACTCTTATGGTGATCAAGCCTTTGCTATAATATCTAGCCTACTATGTTGTGAAGTGATCCTCTATCTTTCATTAAGAACTCTTTCCCATTGAACAATTTATTACTAACTTGAAAATTCATTGCTGTACTATCGTATTGACTCCCTGTTAGGCAGTTTTTAGCACTTTGAGACTTGATCCTTGTGCAAGGTACTTTATAAAATCAATTATGTTATTATTATTATCAATATAACAATTTAAATGCCTTACCCCCATAGCAGCACCATAGTTAAGGCAGGACTAATTTTGGCCTGAAAACTTTTACCAAATGGTGCACATTTTGGATCATGTCTGTATCTGCAGCACACTGTAATTACAGAAAACAAGTGTTATACATGTTTGTTATCTAGGGCTTTGAGGTTGAAAGACAATGTTAGAGTATTATATGGGCAGTTCTTCATCACCCCAGATAATTACAATAGAACTCTCAACCTACTTGCTTCTTCTGTATGCAGTCCCTCCCATAATTGCCTTGAACTTGTCCTAATCCAAGCACAATACCAGCTTATTCCTTCTTGGAAACCATTCACTTCTCATCTTTGAGGAGGTGGCTACTTCAAAGATTTTTACAGCAGAGGCTCTTTACCAGGTGGTGGTAGGGGGAGGGGTGAGAGGAGATCTTTGGGCAAGTCCTACATGTTAGCTTACATATGAAATAGTAGGCATGTATCCAAGATTTTCAGGGGCAGCAAACACTAAAAAGTCCCACAAGCAAGCATCAAAGGCACAAAGCCATTCAGGGTTGGAGATCCTTCCCCAGGAAAATCTGCATTCTAGATGTGCTTGCATGTGGTTTTACAACATCTGGCAAGCATATTTTCATTATCTAAAAAATAAAAAACAATGCTGGTAAAAAAATTGTAGGTCATTGGAAAAAAGCGGTTATGTGCCAGGTGTGTCCCCACCTGTTTCCACACCTGGTTTTACATGAAAGTTCCTTCATATAAATGACTAGCAAGATGTGACCTTTCATCCATTATTCAACAAGTGCAGAGGGAGGATTCCACTAATTTAAGAGTCACAATTGTAGAGTGCTTTCACGTTACCCCACAATACTAAGGCAATTAAGCCCACTGACGGGCAAAGATCAACAGTGTTTCAATGCAACAAATACACACAGGTCGTCAGCTCTTTCTCATCTGGCTACACTTAAGTGGTACTAGGTACACTAGATTTTGTTAGTGAAACAGGGCAGAGCTTGTGACTTCAAAGCACTCTATAAAGCAGCCTTTAAAGAACTGAGCTGAATTGACCAAAACCAATCTTTCACCTGTATCTGAGGTACAATAATCTATGGACCTATTGAAGTCATGCTTGATGATAGTTACGTAAGTTATTTAAGTAAAAAGGCAATCATCCCACCTACACATAGAATAAGTGGAGTAATCTAACCTGCTTCATAAATGGCCTTCGAGAATCGTGATATTTTTTTCCTCAGTTGTGTAATTAGGCCTAACTACTGCAGGAGTTACTGCTTGATTAAATATTCAATACAGTTTGTTATGTCCTGAAATATCATGAAGGCTACTTGGACTGAAATAATAAAAGTGTGAGTTTTTACTGTTGTTTCATAACAAGTTTAATGCAACTAGTTGTGTTCAGCCTATACATGTTCATCTGAAACAAGACTGAGCCAATGTTTGATTTTGAAACAATGACATCCATGATCCTTATATGACCTTTGACCTAATTTTTCCATGCTCATATCAAAGTCCTTAAACAAAAATATCATTATGAAAAAAATTCCTTCCTCCTTGTGTGGGGAGGAAGGGCGTCCTCCCTTGCGATGCTTTTTGTTAACCAGGGTGGTTGTGGGTAGGTGGGGATTACATATGTGAATAGGAGGTAAGTAGGAGGGGCAAAGTAGATTGCTCATATTAGCTCCCTTCAGTGTCAGTTGAGAATGAGCAAATGAGGAATACTGAGGGGAATTTCTGGGGGCAGATAACTAGCTATTAGGATAATTTACCAATGATACGAACTCCATTCAGATTTTTTTTTCTTTGGGGTGGGGGGTGGAGTGAGTGGGGTGGGAGGCACTAGTGGCATGTATCCATAGCTTGTACACATATAGTTTTAACATTACTTAAGTTTGCTTTGCAGTGCAAAACCATCTATCTCAAGAAGTTTTTGCACCATCTGGCCATTCCTCTCCCTTCTTACTTACAGTAGCTTCTACCATTCAAGATCAGTGCAGTTCACACAATGCCAATCAAACAACAGTTGTGCATGTTAAAAGAGAAAATGAAGGTTACTACTGTAACTACAAAAGTAGTCAGCTGAAAATGAAATTGAAACCTGCTTTCACATACAAAATTATCTGTTACACTAAATACTGTCAGAAAGGTATCATTGAAGCACAATTAAATTAGACTAAGTACTTAGCAAGCAGGGGCCTTTTGTTACTTTTATGAGGGGAGAGTGATGAACTGGGCAGCATGGTCAGTTGGGCACAAGAAGAGTGAAAGTGACTTGGAAAAAAACTGACAGATAAATGAGATCTTTCTTCTTTCATCAAAAGTCTTACAGGATAAAGTTATATTAAATGATACAGTGGTTGAGGAAAACTTTTGGGATACATACTGCATTTTGAGACAGTGATTCCAACTAACCACCATTGAGAAACATGCCATGCTGTGTTTGTAACACCATCCATCATGTCATTTACATCATTCCAACAGAATGAAACTGCCGCCTAGGCCCTCTGAGCTAAACAGAATATGAGTAACACGATAGATAAAAAATGTAGGTCTATTAGCTACTAATGCTAGCATCCATCACTAAATTGTACTGTCATACTCCAACTCAAACAATTGGCAGGAACTGAATTGAGGGTATATCTAAAGCCTTCAGCAAATTCAATACAGCATCCTAGATGCTAGAGGACTTATGAAACTGATTTATTTTTCTGCATTGAGGAAAGACATGAATATGGTTTCATAATTAATGTTTGGGTCCCGAAGCTACTGTATCCTATGGCACACCCCTAGTAAAAATATACAACACATGCTTTCAACGAAACTGAAAAACAAAATACACCATTAGAAAATAAAATGAACTGATGTAAACATCACGTTTCAGCATGGAAAAAATGACTCCAGAGCTTGCAGTGCTGATATTACGTGTGTCTATTCCTTTCTGGCACCTCAAAGCAGGTATAGTGTCTCAGCAATACATGGACATTATGGAGACAGCTATGCAGACTAAATTGCAGAAAGTGACTGTGACTGCCATTTATTTTGCTATTCATATGGTACAATGGGTAGAGAGAACACAAACAAGACATCATCAGTACAGATAGAATTTTTGGCCACCCTCTAGCTCTTTTATAGCAGTGACACTGTACAGGTATAACACAAGACAAACAGGGTTATATCAACACCAGTAGGTTAACATGCTTAGGTGTCAAATCTTCAGTCACTCCCTTGTAACTGCTCTACAGAAAGAGTGTGGGCAGAATGGAACCATTCTGCCATCATGCGTGTGAGGCTCTTTTGATATTGGTTTGCACACAAAATTGGGGTACTTTAAAAGTTTAATGTCAAGATGAAATTCTCCATATGGTTCATAGTACTGGTCTGGTCATTTCATTACCATTAACAATCATTCCATACCTGGGAAAAATCAACTGTTCTACCAATGCCATATTGAAACTGTGTTATCACACACAGCAATCAATCCAGCAATGACCAGTATATGTACCTACAGTAGTGCTGGGGGAGGTCATTTGCCTGGCTTTCTGCTGAAAAACCCTGATTTTATGCACATCCTCTGTTCATCTAACAATTTAAGGGCCTAATCCTTTCATCCTAAGCTACAATTCTGGTAGCAGCCCAAAGAAATACTCAACTGGCACAACTCTTTGATTGCCAGCCAAGTTCAAAAAATGGGGAGAACAGTAGTCCATATCACACAGTATTTACTAAACAGAGAATGTTTTGATTACATATGGCATCTTGTATACTCACACAGAAACAATAAACTGAGCGTGTCTGAATGCGGATGAGTTTTAAATATTGTAGGAGAATTGGAACTGTTTGGAGTAAGAGAATAAGGCCTTAAAAAACAACAGGAAGGGTTGTTTCTCAACATCTAACCCTTATTGACATTTCAAGAGGGTTTTTGAAGCCAATACTTTTTAGTGCACAATGCACTTATAAACTTATCGTGGCACTTGCTACTTCGCTTTGATAGTAGCTAAGGTTGTCCTCCCTTTAGACATCAGGGAATAGCCACCTTACCAGTGGTCTATGTATACACCAAACCCCTGCATACAGAATGGTAGCAAATATTGAGAGCATCCATCCCTGAAAACATCAATTTATGTACATGACGAATGAAACACAAAACAGTACATCAATTCAGCAAATATTTTCATGAAAATCCTTTTAAGTATGTGCAAAAACAAGACTCTCTCCCATTAGATAGAAATGTGCTACAGGTCCGTCTCTCTTACCCTACCCCTATCTAAAAAGTCCAGTACTGACTCTTCTTCACTCTACAGTTTTCTGGTTCTCATATTTCTAATATTCAAACTTACCATCTTTGGTCCCATTTTCTTCTATATTCATATTTTCTGTAAGCTCAGATAGGGAATCCTCTATAACAGAGTTACTCCTAAAAGACTGGGAGAGTCTTCTTTTAAGTCTCTTCATATTTCACTGTCTCTACTCTCACTTCCTCCTGTGAAACCTCCTTCGTCCAGAATCAATATTGGCAAAATGCAGTCTTGGTTGGTATCTCTCAGAGCATCAGCTGAGCTACACAGTGGCTGTAGCGACAGTTGTATCAAATGATCCAGTACTTCATAGCCTCCGGGAGGATGAAAAATAAGATGTCTGGAAATATGTCGTCAAATCATGTTAACCCTTCCGAGGAACAAGAGTATCCCAATTCATCAAAACCAATGGAGTGTAGGCATGATGTACCAACTGAAAAAAGCAAGAAAGAAAATAAAGAGAAAAGAAAAATTACAACAATGACGAATCTGGATAAGTATGCTGGATGCTGTAAAGTGGACAGATTATCATTTCTTGGCTAGACCCAATTACATGCTAATAAATATAACAAGGTCTCAGAGAATTGATTTTTCTTTTTGAGGTACTGAAGTGATGAACTACTGTAACACTCATTTCTGGTGTCATTCTCCTGGTTTGGTTGTATTTTCTAGTGAAACATTATAACTGTCAGTACAGTAGCTCAGTGGAACCACCAAACAAATATTGAAGAGAGCTGGAGGAACTGCAAGAGGAAAATATTATCATACAAGGAAGGGGCAAAGTTCAATCCCCCAGCCCCTTCAGTATATTCTGCTCAAAACATTTCCTACAAGAACTTCTATGGTACTATGTAGGTCCTATAGCTTAACAAACTGTACAGTACTGTACCTTTGGAGACCAATGCATGTAAGGAAGAGACATTACAAAACCTATTTTTTGCGATGAAAAATGTCTACTGTACCTCAAAGGCAATCATGACAATTATTTCAATTAGAACACATATTGAGCCAATTTAAGCTCCTCTATAACACTTGAGTGTGAGTCGACAGTCTGGTTGAGTTTTAAGAAGGGTGCTTCAAACAAAGCTGGTAAAACTGTTAAAAGACACAGAACCAGTAGGGGTCATAAGGTCAGCTCAGCCACAGTCAAAGCTAATTTACTTTGGGTTTTTCAAGCCTGTCTACTGTATATAAGTTCCAAGTGATTGCAAAGATTTTCAAAAATGTCTTCCATTCATGTTTAATGGAGTCCACATTTGAGGCAGCTGTTAAGGAATTTAATGGTCTTTCCGATATCAGTAAAATGCAGAAAGATTGCTTACTGTTATATATACTCAAGTGCAAGATCTGGAAAGTGCCACTAGTATAATGTCATTCTTCCAAGTCACTGGGTACTAATTGATGTACGAGACATATTTTTTCAAAACTTGAACTTCTGTCAAAAGCTGCAACATTGATTTATGTGTATGTAGCTGACCAATGAATCTTCCTAAATTAAGTTGTAACATTACATTGTGTGAAGGTTGTGTGCTAGGTAGGAGGCATGGAAAATGTTCCCCTCATACATAATTTCCCATAAATTTACTGTTTTTTTTCGAGGAAAAGTCATACTTTTTTCAATGAAAACAGTTTTCTATAAATACCTATATAAATTCTCCAGATTAACAATGTTTTCCACCATTATATTTACTTGTACAAAACAATATAATGTACAGTAGTATCATATATTCCTCCACACTACCTGGTATGGGAATCTTTGAGTCCTGATACAGTATTTCCTATTCACCTATGTAATCCCCACTTACCCACAACTACGTGTAACCCTGGTAAACTAATGGTACTGAGAGGGGGGTGCCCTTGCTCCCCACTAGGAGGTGCAAGGGTGCCCTCAATCTTCCTCTTCTCACTAACCAACAGACTTGTTTTGCCAGTTTAGTTGCAGGTAAGTGGGGATTACATAGGTGAATATGAGGTAAATAAAGGCGATGTAGATTGGATTGTCTTATGGGCAGAGTCATTTATCTAACTGGTGGTTATATGGCCATCTCACTTATGTATTTCCTTTGCCCACCTGCTCATACTGACCGGTTAGAAAAATGACTTTCCCCTATGCTTTGTACAGTAACTGAGCCTACATTTAAGCAGAAAAGGTATATTAACTGAAAGGACACGTTTTCCTTTTCAATTATTTAAATCCTACAGGCTTCAACACTACATACGCTACACAATACTTCTTTTGACTCTCACAGTAACCACAAACAAAAAAAGGTGCCTGGATTCGCTGCTAAATTCATTAGAGCAATGAGATTCAAATTATTTACAATACTACTTTCACTTTTAAAATAACACATTCATTTATACATCCCAACCTCATGATGGATGTTGAAACCATCAACTGTTGAAGTTTCCCAATCATGTGTGAAATTAATACTTTCTATACTAGCAATTAAGAAAACCACATCAGAAAACTCATTAATTGGAAACCTCTGGTAATTATGTTGGCCTACAGTGATGAACAAGATTTCTACCAGTTACCAAACTCCTTGGAATTTGATCTGCAATGGTAATTATTCATCAAGACATTCTATCATGAATATTTCACATGCACATAAAGCTGTGGGGCAGGAATCGTTGCTTGGGCATGATATTTAAACAATATGATGTTGTGAACATAGAGTATTCATAATTTTTGGTCTACTGTACTTTGTTCGACTATTAGATTTATAACTAGATCTCACAACAGTGACTAAGTTGTGATATATCCCCTGCATTGGTAAAAGGACACGGGAAGGGCTAATATCACCGTAAGTTGCCGGAAAGACGAAATGGCACAGGCTTTAAGAGAGGGCAATGTAGATTGTACAATAGCCTATAACTACTGAACTTCTGTGTTATGTTCTTCTGAAGAAAAAGTCTACCAATGTCATGCAAACTTCAGATCATACTGAGTTTGGCTAACAAGCTGCAAGGATAACATTAAAAGGTTGTGGTTAAATGCTCCCTACAATGCCTTCCCCCAACAATAATACTCACCTTATTAACCTAATGCTAACCCACTACAAAAATTGGAAGCAATAAACCAGTCTTATGAAATTGTAAGAACAATCACCCAAGGAGTCAAGCAAAATTCATGCCTTACAACTTGTAAACACCAAGGGATACGGATATTTCTTCATAGATTTGATACAATGACCCCTTTAAACTTGGAAATGGAACTGCTAGTCATGAGTGAAACAAACTGGGAAGCAGGGAGGCTCTTTTCCAGGAAATCTGGCCATCTGGAAGGAAATTCAGGCAATTAGAGGGAAAGTTTCCAAAACTCCCTGGACATCAAGAGAAAGCTGGATATTCAAGGATTACTGGAAAATAGTGATAAAGCACTCTCTTTAGCTTAAGGAATAACAAGGGAAGAAAATGCATCAAAGTCCTTATTGGACAGGCAGGTAGGATCGGGACCTCTCAGGTTCACCTCTGGAAGAGGTCACCCCGAGCCACTGTGCTATTGAAAGTTTGTCAAGGACTTACTGCTGGTAAATGGGGATTACAAAATGTAAATTGGGAGGTATAACGGGCAACATAGATTTCCCACTTCTGTACATGAAAACATAGGGAGAACTGTGAAAAATCTAACTCCTTACCAAGGAAATAATGTTACTCCCTTCTTGGGAAATACACATTTTTTCCAGCTTTGCTGCTAGTGCTGTGAGAAACATGCAAAAGAAGCCAAGTTCACATCAGACATATCTCCATTATGACCATGCTGAAATGAGAACTACCTTTGACTGGATCCAAGATACAAAATAGCACTGTACAGTAATATCCAAATAAGGAACTCTCCAAACTAAATAAACTTTATATGACACTCTCAAAACTTATTTAACCAACATGGAGTTAATTACTATGAAGCAGCTATCAAATACTGTAGTTGAATTTTTCAGGTGTTACTTGCAGACAGCTACAGTAAGCAATGCATAGGAAAGTACATTTGAGATAACTGAGAGGACAGCATCTATCAAATACAATAATCGTATCGACCGAAGTATCAACCCATCTGGTCCACTCAACGCTAAGAGAGAGAAAAAATATTTGAAGTAGGCCTACAAAGAAGGCAACATTTGCACAAAATGTCATAGGTAAAAGTTAACTGTAACTTTACCATATCAAAAAGACACATAGTAATTAAAATATAGCTAAAAATTCATGATGTACATTAGTATCGTACTTGAACATTCAACAGCACAAGGAGAGTTGTAAATGATATAATGAAGAGCAGCACTAAAGTTACATGTTATAAATTTATGCATTTTATCTTAACACTCCCTTCAATTTCATATAACACAATGACCTAAAAATACAAAAAAATTATTATAAAACATCTGAATAGAAGTTCCCACCCTCCCCAGCTTAAATAAGGCAAATTCTATCTAATAATCTTGCAAACGGACTCCATCTTCACTCAAGGAAGCACCTACTCACTGTTACCTCTTCTAAAGGAGGTGCATGAATACAGTGATTGGCATCTTAGCTATGCACTGGTCTACCTATAACAAAGCATTCCTAAACATCCTACCCGCTGGGAGAACCAACCCAATCAAATCAACCTGCGTGCACCCACCAGCTAACAGCAATTGCTATACTATATTATCTCCATTTGACCTGTGAAATAGTTCTAATTCCTAAACTGTTACTTAAAGAAATCTTATCTCAAAGTCATTTTAAATGTTCCATCAAACAAACACAACAACACTGCACACATTCATTGCACTTACATACACTAATTCTATTATTGGTACTGTCTCGGTCATTACACATATTGCACATTTAGAAAGAGCACTCATTAAGGTGCAGAATCAAAAGTCAATACACTTTTAATACCTTGTACATGTCTTATCACACTTCTGATCTGAACTTGCTAGTTAGTGAGATGGGATTTTACACCACACCATCACGAAATGTGTTACAACAAGTCACCTTAAAAAGGAAATGGTACAGTGTTCTGACATACTGACAGTATAAATGCACTTTTCCTGTAAAAGATTAAAGGCAGCAATTGTCATCTAACCATAGAACAAAGGACATTTAAATTATGTAATTAACAGGGATAGCCCCAAAGGTAAATAAAAATATGAAAGTAAGGTGTTGTCGTAAGCAGAAACGTATAGCAATCTTTACACAGTGATATAATCGGTAGCATGAGTCATCATCAATGTTGTTTTGTTAAAAGTGCATAAAGAAGGCAATTGCACAGAATATTGTGGCCCATCATTCTAATTCAAGAATGATTACCCCTTATCATGTGATACTATTATATTTTCCTTTTTTTTTTAATTTTTGGGGCATTTTCTTAAATTCCATTAACCTGTTACACAGTGTGCAATACCCCCACTTGCCTTCTTTATTCCAAGATGGAGCTAAAACTATCCTGGGCTGGGTGTTAAGTACAAATCAATGCAAAATAGATGTAGTAAGGGTAAGTGTATGTCTGCAATGCAATTACATAACTTTTGGGGTCACTTTAAATGCAGGATATTTGAAAAATATTGTGCGGGGAGAAGTAAGGGCAAGGTGCTAGAACTTTTCCGAGTAGCGCGCGGAGCGTGGGTAATATGCAATTTAGATGTAGCAAGGGGTAAGTATATGTCAGCAATGTGAATTTGAAAAATATTTGGTTGCATGGTACAGTATTTCAAATAAGGTTGGGGCAAAAACTATACTGCCAAATCAAGTGGTAGTTGATACTGTAGTGCATGTAAAGATTAATGTCAACACTGACAGTTTTATCCAGATCAGTTGGACTGAGCACAATGCTTTGAGGCTGTAGACAGATGGCTTAATTATGCCCCTAGACCAAAAGGTACCATAGGTCACACTAAACCAATCACAGTGATATGAATTGAATATCAACAACAAGTTACAACATGGTATAACCTTACAGTGAAATTCATGAGACTGTGTGTGGTGTTAAGTGTGAACTTGGATTGATTTACTCTATGCCTGTAGTTCACTTGCAGGGCTCGATTTTCAATGGTTGTCTGTTTGTCCGGGACAACTAAAATTCAACATGGACAACCAAATGTTGAAAGTTGGTTGTCCGATGGACAACCATTTTCTCTCACAATGAATCACAGTCAAGCAGCTTGCGTTCATCTGATTAAAAGAAATACTTTTGACTAATCAACTCTTTCAACTTTTTCCATCATAAAATTTCAGACTTCAAGTGTTTTTGTCTTGGAAAAATCATTTTTTTATTCTTGAAGACCAATAATACTGTTTTGTACTGTAATTATGTGCCAAATGTTTCAGACAACCAAATTTCCTTTCGGACAACTAGGAATACTGAAATGGTTGCCCGAAGGACAACCATAAATTTTTCTGAAAATGGAAGCCTGACTTGAACCAACAACAAGTGAGTTTGATAATGAGTTTTAAAGCTCAGTACCTAACTTTTCCAGTTGTATCTCACTGGCTTGTTTTCCCTACTCCATTGCTTATGCAGAGCTCCAAGCACAATGACAATAGGTTCTACTTTTAGAGTCTGCATCCAATCAGATACAGTTCAACACAAGCATACATTCTATTCTTTTTTAACAGACCCCAAATGTGAGATCCCATGAGTTACCATGTGGAAATGACAAAACCCACAAATCAGTTCACATGATTTTTGAAATCCTACAACTTGCTGTCCAGCTCTGAAACCATTTCCTCATGTAAAATTTATATGTCATATTACTGCGATTTCTTTACACCAAAAATTTAATTCAAAGAAATAGGTCACAGGAGTAGGGGTTACAATGGTAAAGGTGTCACTGTATAACAAGAATCAAACTTTGTTGCCTCAAGGGTGTCCCACAGGGGGCACTTGTTATATCATTGCTAGTGCTATGTCAACCCCAATAAAGCTTTCTACTGTTTGCAATAAGCATCTGTCCAAGAATGAAAGGTAACATTTGGCTATAAAATATCAAGTGTGTTTTGGAAACTTTGGCATCACATTCATCAACGCAAACTACAAGAGGCACTCCCATCTTTCCTACAAGGTATGTATAGATTACTGTAGTAAATGATAGGTAAGAGCTCTTACAGACTACCAAAGGCATTTTGACAAGCAAGCACATACTGTATAATATCTATGCTGCACTTTACTAGCTGTACAGCTAATGCCATTTAGACCTGAAGCAGAACACATGGTTGTGTATTAAAACCAGTGTATATAAAATGCAAAATATGCACATTACTTTTAAAATACAGCCAAATTGCAACTGCTCGAAAAGAGCTTCCTTCTCTTACATTTTATGCATGACGTTTGGTGACGTCATTAGGATTTGAATACTAATTAGCTAAAAGTCATGACTTTTAAAGTCAATTATCTCAGAAACTAGGAGCCAAAAAATCGTCAAAACCGGGAAAATCAATGAATAAGATGTAAAAAATACTTTCGGTGCCTGGTTCTGAGTGAACTTACGGGTAAAAGTGAGGATTTTAGTCCATTTTATGAAACGTGTAAAATGGGTTTCAAATGCTCTGCAAAATCGTTCAGTATTTATTCTGTGTTGTTTTAAACTACTCAGTTTTTACTTCAATAGAAAGAAAATTTTGTTTTCCATCTATTGGTATCATTTTTGCACTATAAAATATTCTCAATGAGTCAGGTACTCGGTAAATTCCACGACGAATCGATTGGAGCCCAGAGTATATAAACAGTATAGTAGGCCTACTTTCGCGAAATGAACGTTAATGGTCGTCCTATATGTATAACGTTACAACAGCAGCTTAATTCATCCTCACCAGTATTGTTCCCATTTCGGAGAAAATGGTGTGATACTTGCTCCTTCGACATTTTTGCAACAAATTGTTTGTTTTAATGCCATTTACAAATTAAACTAATCAATAGTGTTGCACTGGTATATACTTGTTTGAATGTGATATACCTGTATACACACACCATATGTCAGAGTCATCATAGTAACTAGAGTACACAAATAAGCTCTGTACATACAGAGCAAAACTGCATCTTGTTTGCACTAAAACACTGAAAATCACCTCACTTTAAAAAGAGTTGGGCTGACTAAAAATCTGGTTTAAAAATCTTTATCCTAGGAAACTGTATCAACTTCAATTCAATGTTCATGCTTTGAAAAAAATTAAAAATAAACTCTATGCATCATATACACTCATACAGACAGCATATATTGAGCAAGAAACTGAATGAGGGACCTTTCTAAAAGGGCCTGCTTAGACAGGAAGGGCCTTGCAGGAAAGATCATCAGTACAATGTTTAACAAGTGCTTTTGATTTTTCTCATTAACTCTTGGTAAAATTGAAAAATACTGAAGGCAATTAAAGGCAAATACCAATCAGGTACGTTGCAAGGGAATGAGTATGTCCAGCTGATCAGGTTTGGCAAATGGGATTTCTTACTTTCAATTCCTTGTGAATTTCTTTTCACATGAATACTGGTCCTAAAATTTACATGATGATGGCTGGACTGTTAGGATAGTAGTTCATCACTATCCTGTCCTCGTGGGAGAGGACGGAATGTTCCAATCATTTCTACTAGCCAGTTTGATATGCCTAGTAGCTCAAACAGTCATGTAACAATACAGTCTGTTTTTTGAGCAGAAAACTACCTAAATGTTGCCCAATATGATTCTCCTTTATGTGACCACCTTAATGATAAAAAATAAATAAAATTAATGTAGCAAATCTAGGAATGAATGAACAGTTTTCACTTCATTGAGTGCCACATTGATGAGAACCCATTTTAAAACAAAGTTGGGTATACTAGCTAGGGTGTGACAAAACTAACTGCCAGTGAACATATCATGGATGTCATAATAATCAGTAGTAGGCTTACTGTAATGCAGTTTAGCATCACATTGAGGTGAGCTTTTGGGACAATTCAGCCAGTGTAAGATTGAGTTTGAGGGAGTGGGAACTTGTTACTGAATAAAAAGTGATATATGCTAGGCATGCCATACAGCCTTGAACACTGTAATTCCTGTATCCGAGTCCACAGAAACCACTCCCTCATTTAAGTTAACCAGTATAAAATGCTAGTCACAGTTAAGGTGGCAGTACGTTGCCCATGGATGATGGGGTAAGGTTTTTGAATGATGTAAGCTTATGAAGGATTAGAAATTATATAAATTACAAAGCTGGCTCTATAGCCCATGGGACTTCATAGAAATAGACATAACTTGAACTTAATAACAGTACAGTATACCACTATACTGTAGGTCTATTATGGAAAATGTTGGGAAGGAGTGAGTTTTTCTGTTTGCGGCACACTGAAACTATCAGGTAAGAAAGAATAATAACCCGTGGATATGTCCAGACTGAAGTTGAACCCTCTAAATTTAGGGTGTGGTTAATCCAGGCTGACTTGGTCATGATTCATACACCCCTGCAGTCCCACTATCCCAGGTTTACTTTACAACTAGGCTAAGTTACATGCAAGCCCCCCATGGCCACAGTGCCAGCATTGCACTGAATGTCACTGAATATGCCATGAAAACTAAAGCTTCATACTTTAGAGACTGCAAGTCTGCAAACAACACTGGAAGTTTTTTAAGATTGTAAATGCAATGGGTACCAGTCCTGTAAATCCCACAGTATAATAGTCGTTAATAATTTTGTTATGGTCGACGATTTGTGAGCCATATTGGAAAAGTACCAACAGTAACGTTATAGGATATATAACGTTAGCTGTGTACCAATACCATATGTATTGTACATACTACATACATATTGTACGGTAAATACCCCTTCAGGTTAAGCAGTTGTTTACAAAACAATTTGTAAACTAAACTCCCCAAAACTCCCTGGTTTGGGAGTCTATGAGCTCCGATACCTACCTCCTATTGACCTATGTATATCGTTATTGCCCGCAATAACCGTCTGGCAAAAACCTAATAACACCGTGGTAACCCCTACCTAATGAGGGCGCGCTATACCCTAGCTACTTCCTTCTACGTTTTGGCCGACCCATGGGACCTAGCCCCACGGGAAAAAGACAAACACACACACACAAAAGAATTATCCCCTTAAAGAGCTTAAGCTACACAAAAAGAAAAAGGACCGAAAGGCCCAGTCTCACCTTCGGCGGCCGACCCGGGGCCAGCAAAGTCTTGTACCGACGTCATTGGTGCTGGAGATGGCCGCAGGAGAGACCAGTCGGAGTCCTAGGGGTCGGGAGGCGGGAGGTGAATAGGAGGTAGGTATCGGAGCTCATAGACTCCCAAACCAGGGAGTTTTGGGGAGTCTATTTCGCTCCTCCCTACCTCCTATTGACCTATGTATCCAGATTAGCACCGAGCGGCAGGCGGGAGGTCCGGACGACGACAGTCTGGAACCCCTAGGAAAGCTCTAGCGAAGCCCCCTTCTTGAGAGACCACGTTGGTCAGGTAGCAGGCGATGAAGGTAGATGGTGTTTTCCAAGCTGCTGCCCGGAGGATGTCGACCAATGGAACCCCTCTAAACCAAGCTCTCGATGAGGCGTGGGCCCGAAGTTGGTGGGCATGCACGTTGTCCTCCGAGGAGGAGTGAGGCAGGACCAGGTTGACTAACCACCTTGACAAGGTGTCTTTTGAAGCCGGGTTGTAAGGAGATCTGGGAATCAGAAACAGGCTCTTCGACTTCCTAATTGGCTTTGTCCTCTCTAAATACCATTTTAGGGCCCTGACCGGGCAAACTTTCCTATCCTCGGCCACGGAGGAGGACGAGGCAATGTTTAGAAGGTAGATCTCCACTGGGGAGAAGGAAACCGTCTCGTTCTTAGTCAGGAAGGATGGATCCGGTAGGAGGAAGACGCCATCTTGGCTGAAGCGGATAAACCCTTCTTGAGTGGTCAGGGCATGAAGTTCGCTTCGTCTTCTGGCTGACGCTGCGGCGATGAGAAAGAGGGTCTTGAAGGTCAGTAGTTCCAATACTGTGTTGTGGAGAGGCTCATAAGGCGGCTTAGATAATACCGACAGGACGTTGTTTATCGATCATGAAGGAACCAGGCGTTTCCTAGGGGGCCTCTGGTTGAACATGCCAGTTAAGAGGTGAGAAAGGGCCTCGTTGGAACCAATAGTTGAGCCGTCCTGGAACCCCTTATGCACGGAAGCGATCGCTGAACGGTAGTTCCTGATAGTGCTCACTTGTTTCCCTTCCTTGAACAGCAAGAGGAGAAAATCTGCAACTGCCTCTACAGGAGCTTCCAGGGGATCGAAATCTCGGTGCGACATCCATTCCCTGAACCTGACAAGTCTCGAGTCGTAAGTGGAAAGGGTTGAGGATCGTCGGGAACCCGCTGCGATGACCGCAGCCTCCTGTGAAAGGCCCTTACTAGTGAAACGTCCGATGAGAGTTTCCAGGCTGTCGGCTTGAGGTGCTGGAGGCGCTGGTGCCAGATTTTTCCTCCGGCCTGGGTTAGGAGGCTGCTCCTGAGCGGGAACCTGAAGGGTTGGTCTAACAACATCTCCAGAAGAAGCGGAAACAACGGCTGGTTGGGCTAGCAGGGGGCTACTAGCAAGATTACTGCGTTGGAGTCCCGGAGTTTGAGGAGGACTCGTTGTATCAGGCACCACGAGGGGAAGGCATACCCGTAAAGGCTGTCCCACGGAAACGCCAGAGCGTCGGTCCTCCAAGTTTCTGGGTGAAAGTACCTCGAACAAAAGGTTTGAAGTTTGGCGTTGGCCTGGGAGGCAAAGAGGTCCACCATCGGTCTGTCGAAGATCTGGAAGACGTGGTTGGCCCATGCTTGAGACAGGGACCACTCCGACTCCTGAAGGGTTCCCCTGGACAGGGCGTCCGCCATCACGTTGTTCTCTCCGGCTAAGTGAGAGGCTCTGAGGAGGATGTTGAACCGGCGGCAAAGGTGGAGAAGATCCCATGTCAGCTGGCAGAGAGTGGGTGACTTCATCCCTCCTTGGCGGTTGATATAACAGACTGATGTAGAGTTGTCGCAGAGAACCGTAACCTGGTGAGACCTGAAAGAGGGGCCCCACTGAGAAAGGGCCAGTAGAACAGCCTTCAGCTCCAGGAGGTTGATGTGAGACTGAGACTCTTCCGGACTCCAGAGATCTGACAGGGTGTGTGATTCCCAAACTGCTCCCCATCCCGACAGGGAGGCGTCCGTCAGGATCGTTGCCTTGGGCCTGGACTCCCTGAATGGTCTCCCTGAAGTGATATTGCGTTGAAGCGTCCACCAGGAGAGGTGCTGCCGGACGTCCGTCGAAACCGGAACCTTCTTGGCCAGAGAGCTGGTCGAAGGAGAGAAGTGTTTGAGCAGGTGAATCTGGATTGGTCTCATGAAGAGGCGGCAATACGGTATGACGTCGACCATGCTGGCCATGAGGCCCAGCAGACGAAGCCAGAGTCTGGCTGGAGCTTTGTCGAGTGAGCTGAGATGACTGACCATCTCCAGAAGGGAGAGTACTCGTTCTGGCGACGGAGTTGCTAGACCGGATCGGAAGACTATCACTGTTCCCAGGTAGGTGACTACCTGGCTCGGAACTAAGGAGGATTTCTCTATGTTGATCACCCAGCCGAGTCCCTTCAAGGGTGTTCATGGTGAAGGGCGTGATCTCCTGAGCTTCTTGGGCCGATCGGGTGACGAGAAGCCAGTCTTCTAGATAAGCGAACACTAGGATGCCCCTTTTTCGGAGGAAAGCCAGGACGGTCCTTGTTACCCTTGTGAAAACTCGGAGAGCGGTTGAGAGGCCAAAAGGCAGGGCCCGAAAACAGTAGTCGACACCTTTGTAACGAAATGCCAGGAACTTGTGGTGGATTGGGTGGATCGGTTCATGCAGGTAAGCGTCTTTGAGGTCCAGGGATGTTGCCCAAGATCCCTGTAGGAGTGACGGGAGAATGACGGCAAGAGTCTCCATCCTGAACCTTCTGTGACGAATGTAGGCTTAGTTCAGAGGCTTGAGATTGATGATAGGGCGCCACATGTCCGGCTTCTTTGGCGTCAGGAAAAAGCAGGACCGGTAAAGGCTCCGTGCGCGGTCTGTGGCGGCATAGATCCGAGATTTCCTTTTCTAGAGCAAGTCGTTGATCTCGGGATTTCGGGACAGGTGTTGTTGGGAAGCATCCCCCTTGAGGAGGGGGCTGGAAAATTCTAGGTAGAGACGAAGTTGACGGACCAGAGTAGTTCCTTCCGGAGGGCTGGGAACGAGGCTTCCCACGTTGCTGGCGAGCAGTCGAGAAGGGGCGTCGGTCAAGGAAGCTTGAAGATCTAGGAGCTTGACGGGATGAAGCTCTGCCTCGGGATCTCCTGGACCTTGAAGTGGAAGGCTTGGAGAAGGTAAACTCTGCCTTATTGATGTCCTTTCGCCGCTTGATCTCGGTGAGGAGCTGCTCATCGAACTTCCCTCCGAAGAGGTCCGGGCCTGAGAGGGGTAGTTCCGTGAATCGGCGCTTGATGTCCGCAGACGGCCACTGAATATTGTCTAGGAAAAGTTCCCTTCTCTCCTTGGTGGATCACCGCCACCCTAGAAAACTGGTCGTAAGCAAGTCTGGCCAGAGGGCCCAGGATGTTGACCAAAGCGCCGGTGTCTTTCCTGGAGACTTCTTCCGTGCCTGACTGTCTGAAAGACTTGGAGAGAACTTCTGCAATGAGCAAGAGCGAAGAAGTAAACTTCATGCTGGTCCGGGCTGCCAGGTCAATGCCCTGGAGGGACGAAAAGGCTTTCTTAGTAGAAGAGGAGCGGAACGACCCATTCCGGTCCACTGCACCAGCAGTCTTCAGCTTGTCAAGGCAGGAATCCGGAATCGACGGGAAAGTAAAAACAAGGACTTCCAGTCCTCGTCGCTGATATGGAACTCTGAGGTCTGCTTCTTGGGAAAGGCACGCCAGACCTTGGCATTAGCTTGAGCGTCAAAGCGGTCAAAGCACTCTGCATCCACTGGCATATCAGGTCTCTCCGGTGCCGGCGACTTGTCCAAGGAAAGCCTCGACATCCTGGCAGAAGAGGATTCTTGAGGCGACGGATCGTCGCAACCCAACTGTCTCCTAAGGACTTCTACGGCCTTCTCGAAAGCTTCCCTGGAGAAGGACGTTCCAGTCAGGGGGGCGTCGTCCTCGGAGCTGTCTAGAACTTCCTCGAAGTGCACAATCAACTGCCCCTGGTCGTCCGGGGAGTGCAGAAAGTCCGACTGGGGGATCTTGGAAACCTGGAGCTGGGTGGGGGCTGGCGTTGGAGCTCCTTGGCTGGCAGGTGGATCCGGAGATGGTTGAGAAGGAGCCGGAGCCTGGGCTGGTTGGGAAACGGCTGAAAAGCGGTTCACGGACTGAGTGAGCAGCGATACCAGCTGGGAAAGGGCCTCGGATGGGAAGGAGGCCTCCGGATCACGGCGTCCTCTACCCTGCCGGCGGTCCCTTGAGGAAGAGGATGAGGACGAAGAATGGCGTCTCCTCTTCATCTTTGACTTCGACCTGTGACTCTGGCGGCCTCTGCTCGGAAAGCCCTGAAAATCCCTGGTTGCAACAGAGTGTAGACCCGAGGAAAAGGACAGGTCCATGGCACCGGTAGTGGGGGAACCCTGGGATGGATGGCCCTCGGAAAATGAATCAGAAGAGGCCTGAATCTCCTGGCCACCCTGGATCGACTGGCTGCCACCAGGGTTGCTGGTAGAAGGCACAGCGGGGGCCGAGGACCTGGGTGACTAGGGCCGAGGAATTTCCCGGATCGGTAGGCGAGCATTCCTGGAAGGATGCCGGAACATTAGTGCCTCGGGGTTGTCCTTGGACACCGGTTTTTCCTTGGCTTTCCCGGTTGGCCTGGTTCGCCTGAGGCTGAGATGCCGGGGTGTCGATTTCCTTGGTTTTCCTTTGGAGACTCGGCAAGCCTGACCGCGCAGTGCTTGGACCGACCTCACTAGTCCTCGGGGAAGCTGCCGCAGCAGGCCCCTTTGCGGACTTATCCTTGGATTGAGGATGCCGGAACATTAGTGCCTCGGGGTTGTCCTTGGACACTGGTTTTTCCTTGGCTCTCCCGGTTGGCCTGGTTCGCCTGAGGCTGAGATGCCGGGGTGTCGGTTTCCTTGGTTTTCCTTTGGAGACTCGGCAAGCCTGACCGCGCAGTGCTTGGACCGACCTCACTAGTCCTCGGGGAAGCTGCCGCAGCAGGCCCCTTTGCGGACTTATCCTTGGATTGAGGAAATTCCTTCCTTGGAGTAGGATGACTGCCTTCCTTTGCCTTGGAAGCCTCGGGGAAGCTGCCGCAGCAGGCCCCTTGGCGGACTTATCCTTGGATTGAGGAATATCCTTCCTTGGAGTCGGATGACTGCCTTTCTTTGCCTTGGAAGCCTCGGCTTCCCTCTTTCGAGCGGCTTTCCTTTGTCCTGCCAACTCGTTTTCCTCAACCCGTTGTTCCAGGGAATTCCAATCTCGGAAAGACCAGTTGGACGCTGTGCAAAAAGCGATAGGGAAAACAAAAGAGACTTACTCGCCGGCCGAGGAGGCCAGCAACAAAAACAGATTTAATCGATAAGGATTACTGATAAGATGAAAGCATGCAACGAGAGTGAGGTGAGTTTAGCGAGGCCTAAGGGAAGACGTCAAAAGACGATGCAAAACGACAAGGCCTATGCTTACACAACAATCAAAAAGACATTAAATGCAGCAAGAAAACCTTATATTAAACATGCATACAAACTGTAAATCCTGTAAGATAACGTAAACAAGCAAAAAGGATAGAGATCGATAAACAACGATTCCCAAAACATGCATGTAAGGAGACGAGAGGGCGGGAACCGGCTAAGGACCTAAAAAAAAAGATATAAAGGAAGCCGGCCCGCCGACGAAAAACCCCCGAAACCTGCACCACAACGTACATGGACGGGAGGAGAAGAGGGGAAGGGGGGAGACCACCACGGACTGCAATTCCTGGAGCCCCACTGGGAACAAAATGGCGGCGCGAGACCGCTCCCTGTACAAAGTTACATAGACGAGAGGATCGCGCAAGGCGAAAATCCTCGATACTTAAGCTAAGAGCAAAAAACCCCGAAAAAAAAAGGTCTGAAAGAAAGAGGATACTCATGGACTAGTAGAAGGCGTCAAGGAGCAGCCCACGGCGTAGACAAAAAGAACTGGTCAGAATCACAAAGATTGCACGTAAAAAAAAGCGGAATTTTACCAGACGATTTTCCCACACGTGTAAACACGATACGGCAAAAACGAAGAAGGAAGTAGCTAGGGTATAGCGCGCCCTCATTAGGTAGGGGTTACCACGGTGTTATTAGGTTTTTGCCAGACGGTTATTGCGGGCAATAACGATATACATAGGTCAATAGGAGGTAGGGAGGAGCGAAATAGACTACGTAATTTTGGTATCAACAGAAAGCCTATGCTATAATCTTCAAACGTCGATACAAAAATATCGTTTTACATCCCTCAAAGAGTCAGGTACTCGCAAAGTTTGAGGTCCTAATTTGAGACATAAGAATCGACTGCCTTTTTTGGGGACGTATTTTTGCAGTATATGTTTGGAAAAACCTAAAAAATCTTTGATTTCTAAGAGAAGGAAAGGTCAAAATGTCCACTTACCGTGTCGTTGTATTCATTTATATGCCTACTTATACATAATTCAACATGTCGGGGAGACCCCTTGTCAGTCACAGTTCTGCGAAATCTCATTTGCGCAGACTTTCAAGAAGGCGGGAATGCTAGAGAACTGGTCACGTGACTTCATTTTCTATACAGTTGCGTGTATACTGAATAGTGTGACTAGAAATTTGCCAGTTGACAGTACTGCAGCATTAACTAAGTTCATAAGATGACTCAGGTTCAATATTTAGTTGGCACTGTAAGCTTTGATGCACGCATGTCCCACATCAGCTGTAACCTAGGCCCTCCCACAAGAGAAATGTTGGAATAAAAACTGCAATTGCAAAGAAAGTACAAATTAACAATTAAGCCCTCAATGTAGTGGGAACTTGGGAATTCCCAATGGGATGATGTAGGTCAGGTAATACCAGTGCATATAAAATGCGAAACAACACAGTACTTCTGCAAAATAGTGTAATAAGGAATGCAAACAGTAACTGCCTTTCTAAGTTCATAAAATGAAACTGGTACAGTCTGCTGGTACTGTAAGCTTAACGCAAATGTCAACTGTGACTAAGGCCCTTCCACAACAAAAGAGGGATTGGAATGCAAACTTTTGTGCAGACTATGTAAATTTATGTCTTATTCCCCACTGTAATCTCGGAAACTCCCACTGCTAGGGAGTATTGTAATGAGCAGTGCAAAAAGAGAGAATTTGTAAGTGCTTTTATTATTACTTTGAAAGGATGGCACTTACAACATAAAGTATAGCTGGGATGCAAAGCCAATTGTACAGTTCTAAGTGAACATCAAAGTTTACAGAGAACGAAACACACAAGCTTCTTTGTACCATTTCGGTACAATGTACAGCTGATTGAGCCCATATAAGCTATGACACTGGTAGAGGCAGGGTTTCTGTTGAGGAAAAAGGGGATTTATTCCCCTTCCCTTCCAGAAGGAGGGTAACAACCTCCATAAATGATAAAATAATTGCCATCATCTTGATTTCATATTAAAGAAGATACCATTTTTGAAGCAAAGCTTGAACTAAAACACATGGAAATAAATAGCCTTAAACCCTTCAGAATGTATCTTAAAATGGCCTTCAAGCAAGTGTTTGTCCCCCTGAACCCACATACAGTAACTTTGGCTGAGCAAAGAATCAATTTGGACTTGAGGTTTGGCAGTAATATATTCCTCCCCCCCCCACCCGCCCACCTTTTTTTAATTTTAATTTCTGGCAGAAAATCTTGGGTATGGACCTATTACAGTACATGAGGAAATGTCAAGTCTGAAAAAAGGGAAACAGTGAGGACATTTGTAAGATGTAAAGTACCAAGGGGTATGGTGAGTAAAGGTTTGTGGCTACAGAGTAAATATCATCAATCCTGATTCAACATGGAATAAATAAAATCAATGTTTTTCAACTATGTAATCCCAGTAGGACCTATGACTAAGCATTTTAAATGTATTAATCAAAGGAATAAGCAAACAGATGCCCTACTGTACCCCTTGCAGAGAACTTTTGACACACTACTGAAACAATAAAGCACCTTTGGGTTCTTGGTATGATTCCAGTACAAAGTTTCACAAACGCACCAATAAATCTAACTGTAATGTACCACAAGAGGAAGCAAAGCTAAATGAACTTTTCAAACCTAGCAAAGTTTATCAATAAACACAGAACTAGAACAGACCATTATTTATTGATTGGTTTAACTGTCAATGGTAGAGTACACCTGCTCTCTTCAAAATAGTCAGTATTCCCATTTGGACTGACCTGATGTAAGCTTTATCAAGCTACTCAAATCCCATACTGGAAAAGCGTGTAATATTTTGCAACAGCTCTTCATGTGAACAATACCATGGAGGTATTTCTCTTGAGTGTACCAAGTGCCACCATACAGAGAGGCTTTGCATTCCTTCCACTGTATAGTGAAATGTTACGAGAGGAGTTACTGACAGAGCATACACAGGTACAGTAGCAAATGGCTGGGCTAAGAAATTTTCTCGGTACAATCCTGGCCGAAATTATTGGGACACCTCTGGACCTGCCAAATATTTTCAGTATTTTTCCCTCCACCCTTATTCAATGTTGAGAAATGAACAGTTCACTTTTGCTGAAGGGATCAACTTTTACTCACCCTCCAAACCCACACTGAGACCAAGGCATGGGTTTTGTCAGGGATATGCTCATGTGGGACTCGATGAACTTATTTTAGTGAACTGAAAGATATGGGCAAAAGCATCTATAGTACAACTTCACAACTTTTTAGGCTCAGGGGGATTTTGCAGGAACATTAGGCTACTTCAAAAATTTCAGATAATTACAAGAGAAAGAGGAAAATTTTCCTCACATATTAGGTCTTTGAACTCTACACTGACTGCTTACTGTTTCAAGATAGGTGACTCTTGCCAGACAATATGTAGAGAGACTCCAAGGTTATAAAACAGACCTGTCAGCATTGTCTCAAGTCAGGGTTAGTCCCATTTCAGGTCGTGAAACTGGCCATGAGCATCCCCAAAAACTCCATGCATTGATTCACATGTCTCACCAGAAGATTGTTTCTAAAGTCCTTTGTTATCCTTTAAAATTGAAAAAATCCATGCAAACTTAATTTGAAACAGTGAAAGACTACAAACATTCTTGCCACAATTCAACAAATTTATAGAAAGCTATCCCAGAACCAGTTACCCACCCTACCATTTCTGGTTGCCTGGGATTTTTTCAGTAGTTAACAACAACTAAAGAACTACAACAAAGAATATGCAGCATCCCCAGGCTCCTCCCTCCCCATATGAATAATCATATTCCCTCTGCCCTTGCTTCCTCTGCAGGTAAGGTTGCAACGGCTTAATTAATTTGTCAGAGAGCAAGTGCGGGTATTAATGGTATACATACGTTGATCATAGGGTTGATCAAGACCCAAAATATACTACTTATTTGTCAGAGCTCCTCTGAGTCATGTGACAAAATTTTTGCTTTTTCCAATCAGAAAGTTGCTAGAGAAGGAGAAAACAATTTTCTACTGTATACTCTCTTTGAGACAATACTTGTTTCCGTCGGTAGTCTTACTTTTATCCGCCAAATTATTCTTATCTCAATGCTTTGATCAACCAGGATTAATGACACCTTATCAAAATTTCAACTAAGGGGGATACACATTCCTTACACTCTACATGTCAACATGTCCTTGCTAGCTGTCATCAAAACTGTGAAATTTATGTCACTCACAGGCCTTGAATTTTGATGTGTGTGTGTTGGATTGCACACCCATCACTCCCCTCATATCACTGCGAGGAGTGTGATTTCTTGGACACTCAGATGAAAATGTGAGCTCATTTAAATCTACAGAATTAAAGTTTAATAAAACAGCACACCTGTCACACTCTTTTTTCTGGAGGAGTGTGATTTGTAGCACAGCTGGAAAATCTTAAACTCAAGGCCTGTACTTAGCCCTATCCCAGACATGACATATCACCTCATTTGAAGACAGCAACAATTTCTCCACAAATTACTTGAACAACGTTGTTTCTTAAAGATGGCAGAATTGTTTAAATTTGAGTTAAATGCATAAATTTGAAAAATGCTTCCATCTATAAATGACAAGTAGGGCACAACTACAGCATACAGTGTAAATGTTTGTTTTCAGTCGTTCAATTAAAAATTGTTGTTATATGCTTCGTCATTGGTGGAAACAAACCTCCAACTCCAAGCATATGCAGACAACAGCCTTTGTTTAGGGATTACTTGGCCTCACCTGGGATTTAACAATAAGGAACAAAGGGACCTGTAAATCAAATAGTGACACCTCAAAAGATATAAACCTTTTTAAGTGCATAGTGTCTGCAAAAAGTTTGTTAGTTGTTATTCCTTCTCTAAGGACTCCCTATTCAAATTCAGAAAGATAAAATAAACTTTTTGCTTATCTTTTGTTTGTTATACTTTTTTTCAAAAACATTTTTAAAGGTACTTCAGAGGGAAATAAGTCAAGAGTGATTTGTTATCATTTGTAAAATTTTTCTATATAATTTTAGGATGAGTGCCTATTCCCTTTTCCATCCAATATCATGAGTTATGGATATCCAATAACATTTCCTACCCTCACTATTATCAAATAAAAAAATCAATACTACTGTGAGAGGACTATGAGAGAAGTACATAAATTGATAATTATCAATGAATCTTTTGTTTGTCTCATTTTGTAGATCATTGACTTTTTTAACTGCTTGATAGACAGATACAAAGATCACACGGAGACAGAAGGCAGTTGATTTAAGTACTGTAAGATCAGTGCAAGGTAAAAGAAGAAATTTGAAAATGAGAAAGAAAAAAAGAAGAAGAAATAAAAAAATTTAAAGCAGATTTACTTCACATTCATTATACTGTCTTGAGCAAGAATAATAGCGATAAAATAATAACTTATATCGCCTATTAATTTAATATTATTACCTGTTTATTGTATTCCAAGGTAAATGAAACAATCCATTTATGAAACAGGTGATGCATATCCAATTTGTGACTTAGGCTCGTTATGGTAATACTACTGTCCTTCATGTCAACTTCTGTGCACTCTAAAAATTAGGTGAGGCAGTAAAGAGCTCTTTGCTTTGACACTCTTTATAATTCACTTTGTGAACAAACCTCGAACATGCAATCATTGCTGCATGACACTAACACACTCATACTAATAAGCATTTGTGACTCCAAAGAAAAAAAAAAACAGAAGGTCCAAAGTCCCACCTGTCAATTGTTTAAATGTCAATGAATGTTTTGGAGTTGATGTAATCGCCAGTCAACAAAAACTTGGATCTTTTTCACCCACAATGTGGAGACTCTACACTGTTAGAACTGTTTAACTCATAATTGATGAGTGAAGCTTTCCTTATTTAGTGTACATTTCAAAGCAAAAATGATTAAATGATTAAAAGCTATCCAAAATGCTCAGCAAGGAATCACCTTCAATTGCTGACCGCAAGACCATGTCCTACAGGTAGCACTTCCGCAGACCTATTCCAAATGCAGCTTAAAGTCCTGATTCTCTCATTCAAACAGAACTTCCAGAGTTCTCCTAACCTACTTACTTAAGCCCCCCACCCCAATTATTTAAACCCCTCCCATAAATGGCCAAAAACATCCTTATCCAGACGCTATCTCAGTTGTACTGATTCCAGATGAGTACACAAGACCCTAATGTGTAATCAAAACTCAGTACAGTACACGTTGAGCATAAAGATATGAGCTATACTACAGGGAAATTTTTTAGCTTGCTGCCAATTAAGAATTTCTGTGGACTACTATAAAAGTTGTTTGGGACAGGAGGTGAAGGCCTTTAACATGGAAAGACCAATTGCAGACTGTGTTAAAGATCATGTTACTATAATGAAAACACAGAAAGTTCCCACCATAGCCAATAAATCTTACATTCCCCGCCAATTTAAAGCCTTAATGAAGTAAGCAACTTACAAGGCCCGTAACCTTTGATATTTCAATAATTCAAACCAATCTGGCACTGTTTGGAAGAACACTTTCCTTCCTACAAGACACAGTTAATTATTTAGATGGCAACAAATTGTCTTGCTGAAATTTTTGTAGCAAGATAAAGTACGCTTTCTACAGAGACAGCTACGTAAACGATAAGCCTATCTGTCTTTGTCATCCATCAATGTGCATTATCATTGAGAGCTATGAAAAAATGGCATTGTATCTTATGCCAGAAGTCTAACATATCAATTAGAGCATCATTCAGAGCATTTTTAAAGGATATTACTCTCCTCCTGTATGAATATTTGAGAGCAATCAAGACGGTCAACAAATAAGGAGCATGCATGCTAAAACCTAATCTACGTATCACAGGAAATAAGAATATGCATAATAGATAATACCTACTATAGCGGTAAGTAAAATTTGTCTTATTCTGTAGAACACAGATTAAAGACTTGGACCAACAGTAAAAACAGGGTTTTTTCTTTAAAGTGATAGACAGTAAATGATTGTACACTAGCTACACCATCTAAAAATCAAATTACTGATTCACAAACCTCAGTAACTACTATCCAAACAAATGCCTTTAATGAGGAAGCAAAGTCTGCATATGTTCTTGTCATCACACTACCACAATTAAGCACAACAAATATTATTATGCAAATTTACTGATCTTATACAGTCTGCTGTTCTCTTTCCCATGTATATAACTGTATGTGCAATAGACATCTGTAATTCTCAAAACTCCCTGGTTCAGTGGTAATCTACAAACCCTGATATTTACCTCCTCCTGTATTCACATGTGTCATCCCTTCTTACCCACTGTAAGTCCCAGACAAGCTTCTTAAATTTAATAGTACCATAGGTCCATGTTGACTCCAATAGAGGAAAATTGAGGGCACCTTCTATCAGAACCTGCCCAGACCCACAGGACTTTAATTAAGAAGCATGAGAAGAACTCACTGAGGTTAGGCAGGGATTAAATATGAAAACTGGAGATGCTGTAAGGAGTAAAGGGGGGGATGTAGATAATGATGACAGATGACCTTCCTATATGTTCACTGCAATTACTTTACTATACTGACACTTGATAATCTGGCTGTTTATCCTGCCCCTGTTTTTTCTTATGCCTTTTGTCCATCCAAAAATCCTTAGGGCTCCCTCACCAATACTAACCTCACAGCACAGTCACAGCTAAGTTACATATAGCTTGTTCTGTCATTCTTGGCCTCACAAACAAACCCTCAGAATTGTAATTTCAAAACAGATGGCTAACAACTACCCATGTTTGGGTAGTCCGGGAGAGTCTCCCTTTTCAGAGCCTTGAATTGTCTCCAAAAATGGAGACAAATTTGGTGTCATTTTTTAATTTACCCACAATGCTGTATGGTATGCATTATACAATAAGGCTTTGCCTTTGAATCCTTTCTAGAAAATTAGTTCCTGCTAATAGAACAGTTCAAAACTGAGATGTTCGTGTTTGCAAAAATTTTGTCTACAACTTTTCTGTGCTCTTTTCAGTACCTCCACCGTGTGACTTTTGAGAAACTATCGATTCAAGTAATGACACCAAAGATATTATAAACCTAGATACCAAACTCCTATCCCTACGCTGTTAGATGCGCTGACTCCTCATGGAGGCTCAATCAGAGGGGCAGAAGTGTCGATTAGACATGCGTACAGTTCTATTCGGTTATCTGCGTACACAACGACCTATGCGTAACAGAAAATTCAATTGTGACGAGATATCAGCATGTGTGCATTCTCAAAGCGAGTTCTGTACGCGCACAATGCATTTCTCCATGTGAAGTCAAAGGTAATTGACACATACTTCCGCGTGCTTGGAAAAAGAACGCAGTTGATTTTGTGTTGTGTGTTCAAATGTTCTTAAGTAGAAAGCCGGTGAAGAAGGCTAAAACTGTTTCATTTTAGTAAAATGTATTCAAGAACGGTGTTTGCAAGAACTGCAATGTGTTAAGGTCACATGTATTTATACTACCTGAAGATAACCAATGATACTGTTAGATTTCAAAACGACTGATCAGTGATCAGCACTTCTGTTTGTGCTTCCATGAGGAGTCAATGCACCATTTTAAGTTTGGTATCTATGTTTATAATATCTTTGAATGAGACTTACTGATGACCCTCATTAATAGACGCGGTAAGTTGCCTAAACTCACACATCCTTATTGTGCATGATCCGTAATTGGTGTTAGCACTGCGATAAAGTGTGCACTTGTAAGTCTTAGTTTTGCAACCCTGTAAATTACATGCAAGGAGTAACCAATTTTCTCTTAAACCTTCAAGTACAGTTAGGAAATACAGATATATTCGGCTTCTACGAGTGTAAGATGCTCAAACCTAGCTAACAAGAAGCATAGACGATGTGCAAACCGGGGTATTAACGTTACACATTAAACAGCATACCGGTATATATAGGCTATACCTGTTTCACATTACTCTAAACTGACTGTTTACGAACATTGGATAGAAATGCTAGATAAAATTACAACAGTGAGAACCATTCACTGAGGATGAATTGTTTGTAACCTGTTTTGATTCTTTTCACACCAAACTTCTGTATTGAAACGTTCAAAAGGTCTTACAAAAGCATCATGCTGTGTGCATCTCTTTGTTATAACCACACTGGTATATGACCATATCATGGGGGTAGGTGAGTTAGAAACAACAGCTGTTACAAGAATATGGTCTTGAACTATTTATATTCCATGTTGTACAAGAAATCTCCATTTATAGAGACTCTCCCGGACTGTTGGGTGAAAGTGACATACTGTACTGTAACAGGCACTGACTAGCCTACTTTAGTGATCCTGATGTGCCACATTCAGCCTCTCAAACGGTACCTTAGGCAACAGATAAGTTGTTGTCAAAGATTGCCCTTACTTCAAACTCACATAATTTGGTGTGGCTTTTGAGGTATACGACTTTGTGGACTAGTAGGGCTCGTAGTATTTAAGTGCAAAACCTTTTAAGTCCAACATTCTCAATGGCAAAGTCTGCTATGCAGTCATGCTCAAAATTGCAGTACTTAAGTTTAATATGTTTCCTACAACTCAAGCTACTTATATTAAAACCCAGGTTACACAGCCATCAACTACAAAAAGTCACACGACTAAAACCTTCCACACACAATTACTACTGAATTTATTTGATTGTTGCTGGTACCAACTATTTTGTATGAACCCACAGAAGTGTGCTTTTCTTTTGAACTCTTTTTCAAAGTTTCCTTTCTTTTGTCTACACCTATTGTCACCTGTCCCAACATTGAAGGTAGCAACCACATGAATGCACTACAAAAGCAGGTAAGGAAATTAAACCTTTGTGTTCTGTCATTTGAAATGAAAACAGATTCACAGCTTTGCTAATTTTGTACACTATTAATCACAACTGTGCATAGTCCATAGAATGACTTTGTTCAGTAGGCCACTAAACTCCCTGGTTTAAGGATCTATGAGCCCCAATACTTTCCTCCTAATTCCATCAGTAATCTTATCTACCAGCAACTAGACTAGGGCCTAACCAATGTGGTTTTTCACCAACATCGGACGATATCTGATCTGATATTTTGCCAACCACCGTATCTATGAGTTAAGGCCCACAATCTTTTCCTGTTTACTAGTAGGTCTAGATTTCCTTGTTGTAACTCTAAGCAATGCCTCTTTATGCACATCGCCCGCGCATTAACTCCTATTTATAGTCATCTTAAAAATGTCTTATAGTTTGCCAATTAGTTTGAATTTAATCAAGAATGCGAAATGAACTGATCACCTGAAATTATATTTGAGTTTGAATGTTGGTTGTACTGTACTCTGTTTAATTAAGTTGAAATTTTCACCGATCACCAAGGGGCGATCATACTAATGTAGTGTTGCTTCTCAGATCAATGTATGCTACAAAGTATGGTACCTTCAAAATCTGCATGCAAGCTACAGTGATTCATAACGTAACAGGGGCGCCAACACTGCAAGTCAGTTTCTATAAATGTAGAAACTTGCAGACAAGATGTACCGCGTACTGTATATTCTGCAAGAATCTGTAACAACTCTGTCCAAACAGAGCCGACCCTGTGTAATACTAATGATTTCCTAAAATACACAATACGGGATGCTACCTCCAGTATACCGAAATGAAACCAAACCTTGAAATAAATCTGAGCCTTGGATTGGCCGATATAATGGTTCATTGTGTCAATACTATGCAAACGAACACTTTTCCACTATATGTTTAGTGCTAAGATATGACTGCAATGATTTTGTAAATGTTGACAATAATTTAAGAGTAAGACACTAGGATTGTCGGTTTGATTCTTCCCCACGAAGCAAAATAACCTCGTATTACTATTATGTATGAAATACTAGGGTGCGACTACCAGCACTAAAATTGTTTTGGAAAAATAACGATCGAAGCAAAATTCCTTTATTATGTGAGCACTAAAGTAGCGCCCTTTACCCACGTGTGATGGAGAGTTTCTTCCCAACGGGAATTTGAAGGGTGTCCCAACCTCAACAGCAGGGTGGTTATGAATGAACTGTACGCGACTTCCTAATAAGGCCACGATAGCGTGGGTGTTGGCACACCTGTACCCCTTATGCAAATTTCACAAGAATGACGTCATTTTTCCTAGTGCAAGAGAATACTATAAACAAAGGCTGTGATTGATTGATATTTTTAACTTTTGTTTTGAAAGATGTAACACAAACAGATTCAAGGTTGAGTTTAACTTAGCAGGATTGCTTTTTGAGTCCGAAAACATTCAAAAATTTAACTATGAACCAGAATGCAAAACTGCATTGAGGTTTCCATGATACACAAACGTTCCGTTTCAAATAATCCCATCATGTACCATTATCTTCTCATTCAAATGTTATACTAACATGTTCAAAAAATAATTTTGTTTTCCCACATGACCTTTGTCCCCCCCCCACCAAAAATAGGGATCTTCTTCTTACCACAAGCATTCACAAACCACACGTGAAATCTATTTAAGTCTCCCACTTAAAGATGTGTTAACACCTATTACACAAGGCTGTCATTCACATTTTGACCACCAGTGACCCTACAAAACCTTTAACCTCTACACATTGCAATTTCAAAAGGCTTCGAGCTGACTTCAAGAAATGAAAAATAGGAATCATGCAAACCTTCTTTAAAAGTGGACCCCCCTCATGCTAGGGCAACCCTAAAAAACCATGGTACAATTAAGAAATGACATAATGATGGTTTTGTATAATTACCTGCAAAAAGTCTTGAGAGTTCACAACACTGTAAACTAAGGACCCTCTCCCCATCCTTTCCAGCTGAAAGGTTTAATAATTCTTTTAAGACTTTGATGAGGGTTAGATTTCAGTGCAGAGGTTTGAACCAACCCCATAAATACTGCAGAGTTGAGACATTATTTTGCAATGACACTTCGTAACACTAATATATATGGGAGGACTTTTGAACAGCTTCTCATAACACTAATATGGGAGAATTTCGTAAGTTTTCCCCCGCTGCAGATACCACCCTGCCACCAAAATATGCTGCTGCATGCTTTATATCATGTTCTAGAACAAATAAAATATTGGTAGGAAAGCTAAATTTCCCACTAAGCTAGCATAAGGATATTACACAGAAATATACACGTGTAGAATAGGTTCACAATGTACATATATGCTATACATTAGGCAATGGCAAAAGTACCAAGACATTAGACATGATGAAGAAAATTACATCGCAGGGAAAAACTTTACACCTAAAGCTCACAAAAGTACTGCAGATTATTGTATAAGGGTTTTTTACCAATGCCTTTTAAATATTTTTGATCTTCTTGGCCAAGTGGATTTTTGTTGATCCTCTTCAGTACTCGATTCTGCTTTGTGAAAGATGTAGCATCGGCTAGGCCTAACTTAGGCCTACATTAAGCCTAGGCAGAAAGTACTAGCCCACTTGCTCCTTCAAACCATACAATTTTGGCCTGAACTTTTCAGTTTAGGGAGCTAGACACTTTGAGATTTCAACAAAGATCCTTAACATGTGAAAAGAGCAATTTTTGGAGGATATTCGTAATTGCGGAATCGAGGGTGAAAATGGTAATTATTCCACCTAAATCAAGATACTTGGCATCTCTGTAGGGACCACCTCCTAACTTTAACCCATTCACATTCCAAATATGAAATCTATCCAAGTTCCCTACCTTGTGATATTGTTGTCCCCCCGGTGACCCCACATGACCTTTGACCTTTACCAAAACCAATAGGGACCCATCCTCTGACTATTATGCATCCACAATCCAAATATGAAATCTATTCAAGTTTCCTTCCTTGAGATATTATGTTAACAAGATTTTCAGACTTTGACCCCCAGTGATCCCAGATGACCTCTGACTGCCACCAAAACAATATGAACCATCTTCTGACAATAACACATCCACACATCAAATATGAAATCTATCCAAGTTCCCTATCTTGAAATATCGTGCTAACAAGATTTTCACACTTTGACCCCCGGTGACCCCAGATGACCTTTGACCTTCACCAAAACCAATAAGGACCATCCTCTGACTATAATGCATCACCAAACCAAATATGAAATCTATCCAAGTTTCCTCCCTTGAGATATTGTGTTGACAAGATTTTCAGACTTTGACCCCCGGTGACCCCAGGGGCCCGTTCCACAAAGAGTTACGCACAATCTTAAGTTTGATTCACCATACTTACGCTAACAGTAAATCAAACTTAAGATCGTGCGTAACTCTTTGTGGAACAGGCCCCGGATGACTTTTGACCTCCACCAAAAACGAAAGGTACCATCTTCTGACCATAACACACCCACATACCAAATATGAAATCTATCCATGTTCCCTACCTTGAGATATCGTGCTAACAAGATTTTCAGACTTTGACCCCCGGTGACCCCAGATGACCTTTGACCTCCATCAAAAACAATAGGGACCATCTTCTGACCATAAAGCATCCACACACCAAATATGAAATCTATACAAGTTTCCTCTCTTGAGATATTGTGTTGACAAGATTTTCAGACTTTGACCCCGGTGACCCCAGATGACCTTTGACCTCCATCAAAAACAATATGAACCATCTTCTGACCAAAACGCATCCACAAACCAAACATGAAACCTATCCAAGTTTCCTTCCTTGAGATATTGTGTTGACAAGATTTCCAGACTTTAACCCCCGGTGACCCCAGATGACCTTTGACCTCCACCGAAAACAATATGAACAATCTTCTGACCATAACACATCCACATACCAAATATGAAATCTATCCAAGTTTCCTATCTTGAAATATCGTGCTAATAAGATTTTCAGACTTTGACCCCTGGTGACCCTAGATAACCTTTGACCTCCACCAAAAACATTAGGGACAATCTTCTGACCATAAGGCATCCACATACCAAATACGAAACCTATCCAAGTTTCCTATCTTGAGATATCGTGCTAACAAGATTTTCAGACTTTGACCCTCGGTGACCCCAGATGACCTTTGACCTCCATCAAAAACAATAGGGACCATCTTCTGACCATAAAGCATCCACACACCAAATATGAAATCTATACAAGTTCCGTATCTTGAGATATCGTGCCAACAAAGTTTTCAGAAATTGACCCCTGCTGACCCCAGATGACCTTTGACCTCCACCAAAAACAATAGGAACCATCTTCTGACCAAAACGCCTCCACAAACTAAATATGAAATCTATCCAAGTTTCCTATCTTGAGACATTGTGTTGACAAGATTTCCAGACTTTGACCCCCGGTGACCCCAGATGACCTTTGACCTCCACAGAAAACAATATGAACCATCTTCTGACCATCTCCTACCATAACACATCCACATACCAAATACGAAATCTATCCAAGTTCCTTATCTTGAAATATCCTGCTAATAAGATTTTCAGACTTTGACCCCTGGTGACCCCAGATGACCTTTGACCTCCACCAAAAACATTACAGACCATCTTCTGACCAAAATGCATCCACATACCAAATATGAAATCTATACAAGTTTCCTATCTTGAGATATTGTGCTAACAAAGTTTTCAGAAATTGACCCCTGCTGACCCCAGATGACCTTTGACCTCTGCCAAAAACAATAGGGTTCTTCCTCTCAATATGGGGCATCCATGTATCAAGTTTGAAAATTGTCAGACATTTCTATCTTGAGATATCGTGCTAACAAGCAAAGTGTCACAAACACACATACACACACACACACATATACACACATACATACACACGCCATCATGATTGCATAGGTTTCTCTTATCATCGAAACCAAAAAGATAAAGGTGTAAAAAGGTATTGATTTTCTTAGAAAGGTTTTTTGTCATACTTCTAATATCTGTCCGTTTGATTTAAACTTGAGGACATGATCACTACCTCTCCGATATAGTTGTAAATTTCTCATGCATATACAGACCCCAATGGAGCATGAACAAATCGTTGCTATAGGTCTACTTTATTCATCTTCGGGAGTATTCCTTGTCTTCCCCAAAAGGCTATTCACCAGAGAATCGGAAGGACTTAAGAAAAAAAGTGAAATCACCGAACCTGAGGGGTGTTGCGATTGGGACCCTTTCTTGAAACTTTTTTTAATGCAAGTGCAAACACTAGATCTAACCCATGTCAATATTGGATCATTCCATCATGAAAAAGGCGGAGTAAAGTTTGTAACAACAGCGGAGTAACTCTTGAAAGAAATTGAATCATACAGTTTATGTATTGCAGGTTTGTTCTTCATTTGGGTAAAACGGAATGTACAAAACTGTCATCAAACAACTATGGAACAAAAGTGAAAAGAAAATGCAACTGAGATAAGTAAAATATTACATTGGGAAAAACCACTTTGTTGGCTTGCTATTACTCATGTTTTCTTATCATTTAGGGGGGATGCATAGAGAGTCATTTCTGCAGTGAATATGAAATTTCATTCAGCTAGGGTTAAGGGAATGGCTTGCATACAGAGGCGCAAGACCACACAGTAAAAAGTTTCTTTGTAATTTAAATAAAGTTATCAGGAGAGGAACATCGGTAAACATCGGCAAACATTGGCAAGTGGACTTGGCTAAATAATGCCGATCCGATATTTTACTGATGTTTGTGAATATCGGCCCGATCGGATGTCCGATCCGATTATCGGTTGAGCCCTAAAATAGACCCTGGTAATGTAAGAGGATCCCCCACATAGCCTACTGGATGTGATGTTTGGTGTCCAGCATGCAGGGATCCTAGGGTTCTTGTCAAACCTGCTAGATGACAAGTTTATTTAGTGGGCTCCCATGGTTGTTGAGTATGAAGACCCAAGACCATGCTAGACAAGGAGAA
The DNA here is from genome assembly GCA_037179385.1 of Holothuria scabra. Taxonomy (NCBI): domain Eukaryota; kingdom Metazoa; phylum Echinodermata; class Holothuroidea; order Aspidochirotida; family Holothuriidae; genus Holothuria; species Holothuria scabra. The sequence goes on from CM074181.1 coordinate 33,030,807, forward strand.
ATTACACTGCTGAGTTTCAAAAATTGATAACACTGGCAACTAGAGTATAAACGAAAATATATTTACAGAAAACTGATGTACGATATGAACTCACATGACAACCTGGATAAGCATAGAGCAATATATGCCTCAAAACATTGTGCTATCAAATGTAAGATCTACAAAACAAGTGACTGATGTCAAATGGCCAAATGACTCTTAATTTAAGAGAAATAATTAGTACAACATAGGCCTAGTGTGCGCACAAAAAAAGAAATATCTTATCTGTACGTTGGCGACATCTGACATCTAGTGGTTCCTTGGGTAGGGGTACGGGCCACAGCATCTGCTAAGCATCGGACGTCTGATGTCACTCAGTCAGGTATCCAGCATACAAAAATTACAAAATGAAATCACACTCCTTCACAGTGTGATTTCTGGTATTGTCCAGGAAAAGTCTCACATAAGGAACACAGGATCAAAATATATCGGTAACTCTGGTGCAAAAGAGGTTCACTGGATACAGTCTCTCGTACTGGATATTATTTCTACGTTCAATCTCAAGTCAGAGGTTAACTAACATGAATGAATTTTGTAATGAAGTATCATGCACCAATGGGATATCCTCAGTGTCCATATTAAGATAAAAGAAATATTCCAGTTCTTTTCCAGTTCAGTACAACAAGGCAATAATATGAATAATGGAGTTGCACAAAAAAATAATTCTATAGCTTCTGTCTGTCTTAAATGGTGCCAGACAAGACCCAGGTATATGCAAAGGTTGACAATAAGATTTAAAACATACAGATCATTCCTTAAGGTGGTTCCATTTCAAGAGAAAATAGTCAAATCTCTTTTAAGAGGCTCTAGGTACAGTAGCTCACATACTAACTTTTGACAAAGATGTCTTTCCAGTCTAAATGGAAAGATGAATTATATTTACAGAGTTACACCATGGATGCGAGGTACAAAGTCACTAAACTGTATCACCGATAAAAACTTTAAATATTTCCTCCTTTGAAGCCATAGCAAAGTTTCCGCAGTACCGGTCAATAAAGTATAAAATTATTGGAGAATTGAAAGAGCTCCCATTTTGCTTGCAACCTCTCAGTATCAAAGCTCAAGTCTCTCTCTCCTTCTCCTAAAACCATGAGGGAAACTCTCAATCTCTGGTCAAGTCATGTGACTCTTAAAATTGCAACCATTGGCTATTCCTAGCCCTAGCTACCAAGGATGGCACCCTGAACCAATCGAAACAGTTAAAAAGCCCGCCCAATTGGACCTCATTTACATGTCATAAAAATTGTCTACCCTCCAGGACCCATGTGGAGAACATGAGCTCCAACAGGACAGAGGCAGGATACACATCATAAAAACAAGGTTCCACAAAAACAAAAGAAAACTAAAAGAAGTTACTATGTGGTGACACATAAGAGGAACAGATGCAGTAAGTACAAGGACAAGAGTAGCTATCATACTCTAGCTCCCTGACACAAACAAGGTAATAAAATTGCAAGTGACCAAGGAAGGTGACCAGGCTGTGGTCCTTACAGTAAACTATAGTACAGTGGATTTGAAGGCTGCCCTCACCCTGAGGGTAGTCTCCCAATGTCCTCTCCCTGCTTACTGTACCTTTAGAAACCGAAGTGAGAGGAGGAGCAATCTACTGTAGATTTCTGGTTCTTTCCTCACTATTCAGAGAATAATACATTCTGTGTGGCATCACATTTTGCCAAATGTAAAATTGTGTATAGCAGATTTTGAACATAAAATGCATGGGTTTTTAATGGTTTTGTGATAGTAGAATCCAGACTCAGCATAACTGCTATGCAAATTTTGAACACTGAATTATTCACTGCTGTTCATTTTATGTCTCTATTCTGTTAACTGGTACAGTTACTGCAAGGTGGAATAGTATTGTTAAAGTGTTACTCTGGGTGTCTAATTATATAGAAGACTGATGACTCAAGGAATTTTTCAACCAAATCATACAAGCCAAGATGCATGTTGCCACCACCCTCATCCTGCATACTATACTTTCCAAACTGTTAGCAAAAGCTAAATATCATAACAATGCAATCAAATAGCATTTTGTAACAGACTCAGCAGGCAATTAATCATTTTAATGAGTCACAAGAGAATATACAATAACTATAAACTGTAAGCAGTTCACAGATGCAACCCACTTTACAATGGAAAGGATCTTTAAGGGAAATGTTGTTTAAAATGCTCTGGTTACACAAAGAAAATTGACTCAGACAGTCTCATAAACCCTAGCAATAGCTACAGTACATCTCTTCAAAATGCTATGCGCCAAGAAGAACCATGGACATTGCATCATTTGAAATGTTGAAAGTTTGGGTGAACCAATTGTTCTGGAGCAACAAACTAAATATCTACCTGTGGGAAATTTATTTCTTGAAAAGAAGGGTAGCATACTATCTTGTTTTTGATAATCTACCAACCTGTGTCAATAAATATTAGTTTAAAATGGACGAATTTTTCTTGCAAACAAACGCAATATTTCCCTTCAAAATGAATAGTGGAGAGGCAATCCTGGTCTACTTTGTACAACAATGAAGCAGCTTTGACACTCTAAATTATATGGTGATGCGGAACAATAAAAATGCCATCTTGACTTTCAAAATTTAGAGGACACCTTTCTCCCTTGGTTATATTCTAATGCCAGTCTTGCCATGTGACTTGCAAAAAGCACAGTTCTAGTTCATGAATGTTGGTCACATGAAATTTGACTGAATTTTACAAAGGAAATAAATTTCAGGAATTTTTCAATTTAATTTTAGTGAACTGCATTGTATCATACATATTGTGCCTAGAACTTTTTGAAAGGCTCTCATTAAAAAGACCCATCTATTTTTACCCTATTGTATTGTGTCATGTCACACTTCATTTGAACAAGTCCTTGACAGTACTAAGATTATCTCACATGTAAGAATACTATCTACTGTAAGTTGTGAAATGGCAAAAATGGTCACAGACTGAAAAACTTATCCTCATAAATGTATCCATTACTAGGAACAAAAAAACATGAAGACTTAAAGGGCTAATTCTCTCACCCCAAACTACAACTTAGTCCACAGAAATTTGCAATTGGCACAGCTCTTTGATTTAACAGTTAATAAAATGCTGAGCATGGTATCTCAGATCACACAGCATGTATGGTTCTGAGAGTGTTTAATTACACATTGATGTCTACTATACTCACCCTGAAGCAATAAACTGGGGTTTTTCCTGGATGAGGATGAATTTAAGACAGTTGTGGGAGGGGCTTCAGAAAGTAGGTTAGTAGAATAGGAAGTATTTGAGGCAAGAGGATCAGGCCTTTAATTTGGTGAATATCATCACACAAATGTTTAGAGGAAAATGGTGTTTAAAATATATCAACATAACATGCAGAAAAGCTTCTATCATTATTTAGCCATGGTTTAATTTCACCAAAATACCAGAAAAAGTTTTATATATCAAACAATGCATGAAACCCGTTTCACAACTTTGCATCACTTTCAGTTTTGAATGCACACATTTTTGGTAAGCACTTTCATGTTGGCCAAACCACCTTCGATGAGCTTCGCCACACAAAATTTATGTTCTTGAATATGCATTGCTATGCATGCCACAGTATGTAGTTTTATATTTAACCCTGTCTGATCATTTAAATGTCAAAGTGGTCTTATGCTTGACACCATGCAGAGTCTGAATTAATGTCCAACCTAAAGAGAGATGTGTACAGCCTAATGTATCTTGTGATGTTGAATGTGGTATTTTACATAAATTTAATAAACACAGACTAAGAAATTATATTTTTTAATCTCTAGGGTACAGTGAGTTGGTAACAATGCACATTTTGGGAGTTGCATGGCATAATTTATAGCATTTTCTAATCCAAAACAGTTGCATTTCATTAGTCAACCATGCAAAATGCCTTACACTGTAAGCCTTAACTTTAAAAAGACAATCATTTATTCTGCCAAGTGCATATTTCTTCAACTTGATTAAAGTACTCAATTGGTGACTTTCTTCACTGATGACTAATTTTGAAAATTCAAAGATGTAGAGTAATTCACATTTCATATGAAAAAATAAATGTGGTTTTGATTAGGCTACACATTAAAGCCTTGTTAGTTCACTGGTACCCTATAGGTTTTGTGCCTGGCATAGATGGGGGTGATGAAGTAAAGGCAGTCTATACACAATGATCCTGACAGTTCCAGTCCTCTACACCTATTAACTTGTATTGTAGCCCAACCCCCCCCCCCCCTCCTCCGCATGTTTTAAGCCTAGATCACACTGCCAGGACGGTCAAGGACTATAGATGACTAGCCATCATACACAATTTGCATAAATCTTAGATAGTGTACTTCTTTGGTAGTCTTGGTTAGACTTAAACTAGACTTAAACTAGACTGAAGGCATGCATCCTATTATGACTGAACATGGTTAAAAGAGGCGATGGCTTACTGTATGACCCGATGGGATTTGGATTAATTGTGGTCGTGAAAGTGTTCACACTGCCAAGATCCTAGTCAAAGGGTGGCTGGTTCTTGTTTAATTATGGGAAGTTGTGACAGTGTGACCTGGGTTTAAACCTCCTTTTGCAAACACAATTGCAGATTTATGCTTTAAGGGCCAATTCTTTCCTCCCAAACTACAATTCTTGTAGGAATTTACAGAAATTCTCAACTGGCTCAGCTCTTTGATTGACACAGCTAATTCACACAAAACAGAGAACCAAAGCAGCACGACCTGTACTATGAGTGTTTTGATTACACACATTGAGCTTCTCTATACTAACCCAGAAGCAATAAACTGAGATTGTGTGTAGATGAGGATGAATTTCACACAATTGTGGGAGAGGCTTAAAGGGCCAAACCTCTCACCCCAAACTACAATTTAGGAACCGGGGTACCCAAATTCTCAATTGGCTCAGCTCTTTGATTGACAGCTAATTCAAACAATGCAGAGTGCCAAAGCTTATATTACACAGCATGAACTGTATTGAGAGTGTTTTGATTATGCACTTAAGCTTTTTTATACTCACCCTGAAGCAATAAACTGAGATTGTGTCTGGATAAGGATGAATTTCAGACAATTGTGGGAGGGGCTTCAGTAAGAAGGTTAGGAGAATTGGTGCTGTTTGGGGTGAAAGAACTGGGCCTTTAAGTCAGAAGGTCAGGAGAATTGGTACTGTTTGGGATGAGAGAATTGGGTCTTTAAAGCAGCTCACTGACATGAAATACCAACAATTTTTCCAAAACTGTCAAGTTTTCTTCACATACCAATGACAAATGGTCAATCATAGACAATCCCCACACCCTACATAACAAATCACTGTTATATTAATGAGTACTTATGATGGGTGAAGTCAGTTTTTGAAAATTCATGACCAGACACTTTTTCAAATTATGTACAAAACCGTTACAAGTCAGGACACAGGAAAATTTAAAATTTTAACATTTCCTCTGACTTTTGGACTTGAAACTTGACTGGTTATGCTAACTATAAGCATTAGTATGTTATAGTGACACTTTAAATCTCTCATTAAGTTATCAATATCAACTCAATGAGCCTCTTTAAGGGCATAACCTAGTTAGCATATGGAATCAAGACATACTTCATGTTCAAGTGCTTCTCTCACATTGCTTTCTTGTTGTGATAATCTTTAGTAGCTGATTCACAGTGGATCTACTGATTGTCTGAATTATTCTCCAGCAATTACTCTCTTTGCAAGAAATATCAAAAAATTGCACATTTCAAAAAAAAGTTAAAAAGAAAAAAACAAAAACAAAAAAACAGAGAATTGCATGTTACATGTATTTCATTCCAGTGGCACAAGCATCCAATGCAGCTAACAGTTTTCTTATTGTCACCTGCTTGAACAGTCACTACTGTACTTAAACTTTGATGCTACCTAGTGGCTCTTTTGTTTAGTAAGTTAAATGTTTCCATGGTTACTGAAATGGTATATCAAGAACTGAATGAGGTGAGTTGGCCTTATCTATTCTGTGTGCAAGTATTTAGTTGTAAATGTTGAAGGAAAAACTTTGAGGTCACCCAGTTGTGACTGAATGATCAAATTTAGAGCCTTTATTAATTAACTATTAAAATCATATCATCTATGTCCTTGTGATGTTTCAACGAAACATATTTCATTTACATGCTAAAACATTAAAAAAATATCAATCAAATAAAAAATAAATAAATATATCAAATAAAATGTCCATACACATAGGTACCCTCTTCAATTGTATTCACTCTGCTTGAAGATGCTGCACCCCTGTAGAGTTGAGGAAGTCTTTATCAACTTATGGTCTAGGCCTATGTCAATTGTCACATTTTGACAACCAAACCATGTAATTCAACTCAAAGAAGCTGTGTGGGTTTACTGCTAGATTTCCAAATGTCAAATTTAAAGATGAATGTATGCAAAGGTGAATGTTCTTAATGTTCCCTGTCCATATTTTTTTTTATATTGTGTTTCATCTGAAACCTTTCATTCCTGAAGTACAGTAACTGAATGTGTGCTTTCAAGTAAGCCCAGCTGAAAAGTAGGTGAGAAAGTAAGAAATAATTCAAATAAAAGAAATCAAAATTTATCGAAATTCAAAAAGGCGATTATTCGTGGAAAAAACTTATGGAAAAGTTAAAGTCGAAAAAACAAATGCACAAGTATGAAGCTCTGATAGGTTAAATATTAATTAGATGGTTGGCAAATTATTTTCCTTCATAAAATTCATAGCAGCTAAGTACTTTCTGCACCTTGGCATCACATAATGATGCAGCACACCTGCAGGAAATACCAGATGGTCCACCATTATCAAATGGCAATGTATACCTTCACAACTTGACAAACAATTAGCATACACAAGAATTCAAAGGGTTAAAAGACTGAATCACTAAAAACCTTGGGGAAATCTATCAAATTTTAAAAGAGGGCAAAAACTTCAGAGAAAGAGCAAAACAGTCAGTCAACTGTAAGTACTGATGTGAACGTGCAGCAAAGTAATTAAACATTTGAATGCAAAAACTTGTAATTGTTTAGCGTTTAAAATAGTACGCTAATGTACCTAAGTACCCAAGGTATACAATATGACAATTTTGCTGCTTGGCTCAGGCGCACAGCCAGAATTGTGTCATTGGGGGGAGGTGGTTGTGTCATGGGGGTTAGGGCACAAAATGAGGGAAAAGTCTAAGGATAGTGAGAAAAAGCCACTATTTTAGGTGTTTTTTGCATTGCAGGGTTGGGTAGGGGGGGTTCTGACCCCCAACACCCCCAGGCTATGTCACTGGCTTGGCTATATAACACTATCCTAGCTAGATGCACTGTGTGTGGGCCCACATAAGTTTCTCGGCTGTTACGGTTTCATCCAGAAGTATTTACACAGGCTGGATCAAACCAGTCAAATTAACCTGCTGCATGTTCATCCCACACCAAGTTAGCCACTGCTTTTGCATTTACTCAACCACAATCTCTGTAGTTTAGCATTCAGGTAAAGAACAAATGGTCAGAAAACAGGTTTGGCAATTCATCGCTAGTAGCTTAGTACCAAACTATGCCATCATTTAGTGACTAACTGCTACACTGCCATAGACCTAACTGTACACTTTAGGAACATCTGCACCAGATTACTGACTTTCAATACATAAAACAAAAGAATTACCTACATTAAAACTGTAGACTCTTTCTTGCTCTTAGACATCAAAATACAAATGGGGCATTTTTTATGTCCAGCATCTTTCTCAACCACATCCCTAGCAGCATTTTCAGATTTATTTGTACATGCATACAAAGACTGTACAATCAATATTATAATGACAGATGGAGGTTGCTCCTGTAACATAACATCCTCAAGCAGAACTGTACACACACCAATCAATGAACAGACTGTCAGTAAATATTGATTACGAAGCCTTTTTACACCTAAATACAAGCAGAATTCCATTTATATCTTCAATGTGATAACAGCAGTTTTATTGCTAAAGGGTCATTACAGCCTACATGCTGCTTTTATGTCTATGGAACAGTTACTTAAATAGACTTGACCAATGGATCTAGCATGTTTCCAACCCCACATGGCAGGTCACTTCTCAGTAAATGACCAGTCAAAACAACAGTTAACAAACCCACACAATCAAGCTGTTTGCAATTGCTAAATATAAACTCTGCTTTGACAACACACCATTCACCAATAAAAGCAGCCTGGCCTCTGTTCAAAAGGGGTGAAGAAGTTGGGATTTAACTACAACAATAGGGGCTAAAGACTTGGAAGTCTTCCTGGCCTCATTTGTACCATTCTCACAGAATGCATATAGGGAAATCTTAATCCAGGGATAACAAATCTTTTATCTTTGGTGGCAGGTATGGGATACAGAATTAAGATGACTTGGAGCATAGGTGCTTGAAGTACAGTATGGGTTTTTGATCACAGGGATCATTAGGGGCAGACTAATATTTGGTCAACTTGATTTCCTGGTGTACAAAGAGAAATAATGAGGCATGCATATTTTGCATTGTCAATTGACTCCAGTATCAAAATACTTTCAAAACAGTTGCTGCACCAGAGTAAAATGTTTCTGTCTTGTACATTTAATACATAGACCTACAGCAAAAAGGAATATATTTATATAATCTATAGCTAACATGTGTCTTTCTGTACTAATTGGCAAGCAGTTGTGATACTGTAGAATGAAGTAAATTAATATGTACACCAATGATGAATATGGTATTGTATTTTTATTTCATAATTTACTAAATAAGTTTGTAAACTTGCAGCAAAAAATGCAAAGTGTGAAACTGTTTTTATGGGAAACACACAAGTTTTGGGTGATTTAACAGAATTATAGGTGAGAAAAAAGTTTGATTCATGAACAAGTTTAAAAATTGAGCCAAGCTTATTTAGGCATTTACAGTACTTAAATGATTTTTACTTTGTACTACATGATTCTGCATGAAGCCTGAACTGCAGAGCGAGAGGACTCAGTAATTTGGGACATTATGAAATGGTTCTATAAAATTGACTTTGTAGTACTGAATCGTAAAAGTTCTACAATCTTTCCACAGTACTGTAGCTGCGTTCTTTTAACAGGCGCAGCACTTTAGGCATCCTGGGACATAGCAATACTAAATACTGTATGATTGATGTGGAAATTCAGCCACCTCAACTTGAAGTAGTAAACGCCTAGACGGTCCAGTTTCACCATCACAGGCTCTTGACAGTCATGTGACAATATTTTTTCTCCTACTATGTGAAATTAAGTAACTACTTGTTTCACCCTAAATATATGCAACACTGAAGTGCTTTGAAGACAAAGATTTAAGAGAAATAAGAAGAAAATTACAATTTTTTGCTTCAAAATAAGTTTGGGACAACTGCTCTTGCTATTTGCTACCTATTTATTCTTTTTTAGAATACGTAAAAATTGAGGAAAATCAGATTTATTTAAACCTTAGTACTGATGCTGTAACTGATGCATGTTTATTATTTTTGACATAGACCAAAACCTTTGTCTGGAAGCTTTACCAACACCAATAAGAAAATATCTCTTATAATTTTCTAAAGGGCATGTACATAGTGAATAAAATCAGTTTCCTAAAAACTACTGTCAATAAGTTAACAAAATAATTTTATCATGATGAAATCAAAACTATGATAAAATTAGAGAGTTGGGAGTAAACACTTTCTGTTTAATTCCTTGACTTGAGCAAAAACATAGGATCTGACCTTTACACACATGATTGAGTACATTATGAGCATAACAGTCACTAGAGGATAAAATTTTTTTTTCTGCCTATAGTACAGTGGCTGCTACAAATTAGCAAACAAAATGCTTTCCAAATGAACCCTGACATTTCTGGGAGAGGTTGATTTGCCAAATTGCGAAATTCTGTAGATTGCTGGTGAACTAAGGAGGAAATGAAACACATATAAAGATTTATTCGACCTTCTTTCAAGAAGAAAACCACCGTGATGAAGAGATGTGTTTTCTCTTTTCTGAGCAGCCTTCGTAAGAAGATGCAATTAGGAACACCTATGTGTTAATTCACCAAGGAAGAAAGGAGGAGAGTAACACGATGGTACTTGCATACTCTGCAAACCTCAAAAAACAAAAAAGCTGGAACCATCATTTTTCTTTCTGAACAATGGCGGTGGGACTAGAGGGCTAAGCCACCTTAATTGTAAAAGTGTGGGGCTAAAGGTACGATCACCATACTTGCCCACATTGTCATCTCAGAAAACAGAACAGCAGATGACCTGTGTAAGCAGCACCAACCACACATGCTTTCCACAATGGGTGGGGTTCAGGAGATGAACCTCCCCTTCTTCTCTCTGAATTTTCACAATACGTGTGGAAATCACTTACTATACATACATTACATTACATTACATTACATTACATTACATTACATTACATTACATTACATTACATTACATTACATATTTGGTACAAAAAAAGTGAAAATACCAGGTAAGTGGGTATAGACCAGAGATCTGAAACTTACTGAGAAGTAAGTGCACCCCTTACCCTAGCTAAGGAAGACCTAGTAGGTTGATATATAATGATTGGACAGTCTTTTACGAAAGCTATTAGCAGATGGAATTTCCTGCAATTCCAAAGGAAGATCATTCCAAAGTCTTGCAAAGTGAACATAAGGGGAATTAAAGGAAGCTTGAATCTTAGCAGTCCAATGAAGAAGCCTTCGAGGTGCATGAATGCTAGGTCTAATAAACTCATTAAAATCAGCTGGACTATGCCCATGAACAACTTTATGACCAAGAGCAAGCCTCTGTAAAGCAAGGTTGTGCTTGATACTGATAATATTAAAATACTTCAGCCTGTTTTGGTAAGACACCAAGTCATTTGGAAATTTCCTTCGATACAAAATTCTGGTTGCCCTCCTTTGGACAGCCTCAATATAATCTAAATGACAAACATTAAGAGGATGCCAAATAGAACCACAATACAGTAGCACAGGTAAGACAAGAGTTTTATATAAAAGTAAGAAAGAGTCATGAGGCATCCCGTTTGTACAACGAGAAACAAATCCTACCAGTCTAGAGGCAGATTTACAAATATGGTCAATATGACCATATATAGGTGGTATGCATGTATATAGGTGGTATGCAAGAACTGACTTTTATTTTTGCAAAGTAGTTCCTCCGCAATTTTGCTGATCATTTTTAGCATTATTTTATTCTGAATGTAACCTTCTCATTACTACGGCTTTTCAAGTCCAGAAACCAAAACAGTTCAGCTTAAAACAGGAGAGTTGGCAAAGATGATTCACCCCACTCCACCCTCCTCAACATTTGCAAAGTGTGCCCTCAAGAAGTACGTACATGCAGCTTTAAACACTTGGGAAGTGCTAGCTGTTCCGGAGCAACTGGGTGTAGTAGGGGATGTAAAGTCGGAAAATTTTCTTGAGCCCTCCATGCCAAACAATGACAGAGATCCATTTAGACAGTCTTGCTGGCACTCAGCCCAGTAATTTTTTTAGTTCTGTAGAACCAGGTGTTTGCTGTGTAATGATTTACAAGAGTAGGTGTACAAATGGTAAAGAAGTCTGAAAATGTTTCAAGAAAACAAAATAAAAATGCCCACAAGGTTTGAATAGTAACCAGGCTCCAAATAAGCAGTTGTCCTCTTGCCCCAAACACACAGTTTTTGCATGTGATAACCAACATTTATTTTCGACTTGTTTGTGGGGACATCCACTGTATGTACATGTACTTGTCTATACACTTCATGTCAGTCTGGTTCAAGTTATTTTTTGAAAGCAAAATTCTGCAATTTCTAATTATTCTAGGATTTCATCAAAACATGAAGGCCTACATAAGAGCAACTTCTTAATACATTATTCACTCAACTACATAATTTGCAATGGAATTTTAGCCAATATTACTTTATGGTTGGGCAACTTAAAATTTGGAAGGATGCACAGCACAACTTTTTTTGACAGCTGTGGGAGGGGCAAGAAGTAGACATGTTGGTAGACTTGAAAACATCTAAGACAATGAATGAATGCCTTTAAGTACATGGCACTTCTTTGATTTAAACAAACCTACCCAATACCACCTAAGGTTTCACGGTATACCGGTATTTCCGTAAGTACCGGTACGCACCGGTACCGGTACGGTACGGTACCACCAACCTAAAGGTACCGAAGTATCGTGGAGACTGATACTCAACTTTAAGGTGAAAATCTTTTCTCAAAATCATAGCATTTAAATTAGAATGATACTAAAATGTAACAAAAATGCATTTGATAAAAGCGCAGTGTCTCTAAACATTACAATATTAACAGGGAATAGTCACTTGATAATCATTTTGCATCATTTCAGTCACAAATCCCCTCTAAGAATTTCGGAAATTGCCGTTTAACGTTACTCTCGCAGAACTAGTACCCTCCACACTAAAAAGGAACTTGCTTTCTTTCGACATTCTGCGCAATCTCAGAACGATCCCTGCCAGCGCTAGCCTCGCCTTCACATTGTGTATTTAGACGGACACGATTAGTCAACTTAGGGGTGAAAATCTTTTCTCAAAAATAAAGCATTTGAATCAGATTAATACTTGAATGAAACAAAACCCCATTTGATAAATGTGCCGTGTCTCTAAGCATTGCAATACAAACAGGGAACATTGACTTGATAATCGTTTTGCACTATTTCTGTCACAAATCCCCCTAAGAATTTCGGAAAGTGCCGTTTAACGTTACTTTCGCAGAACTAGTACCTTAAACACTAAGAGGGCTCTTGTTTTCTTTCGACATTTTGCGCAACCGCCCGAACGATCGCTGTTCATCAGCAAATGCTTTCACATGGTGTATTAAGAATAGATACCATGCGTCGATTGATAGAATTCACTTTGATTACGATAGCACAAAACATTATACGAGTGAGAAATTCGTTGTAAGCAGACAAAGAATCATAGCAATGCAAGCTCTGACAAGAACATTGCATCGACGATTTCTGATTCTAACGCAATGATGTAGTGGAACTGCTCCATAATGCTCACTGTCTATGTCTATGGAAAAAAACTTTCGTAAGAACGCAACGAACGTTCTTTCAGAAATTTACACAGTGAAGCAATGGGACTGAACACACAGTAAATCCCGCTTAAAACATTGGCTCGCGTGTTCAGTTCACCTGATCAACTCGCTTGTCACCCCATCATATTGATAGCTACGTACTGAAGAACAGTATAGTGTTATTGTACTGTACGACGGATTGCTGCGCGATGCATTCGTAAATTCAATCATGAAGCACCTTGATTTAGATTTGATAGTGAAAACTCGGCGGGACGAAAGCTTGATGAATCAGTCTTTTATGGAAATATTTTTGTAAAGTTCTACCTAATAACTTTTGGTTATACTTAAGGAGGGGGATTGTCATTATTTGCAGAAATTATTTTTACAATCTTCATTACAATTCTGAGTGCTCTTGTCATCTTGTGGGGTCTAGCTCCGGTGCGGACGTGCGGCGCTGATTTATTGTCTGTCCCGTATTTATCGGACGCTAAATTTGCGGAGAGGTTATTTCTTTTTATGTTCACCGATTTGTTGAGTGTGGGGTGACTAAATATTATACAAAATACTGAAACGGAAGGCAGGGATTATCAGAAGACTTCACTTATGTCAATGCATGGTACTTTTACGGATATTTTGCATGTGATAAAAATCGTACTTTTTTACTCTTCTGGTACCGGTACTACGGTATTACCGATACCATTTGTGGCGGTACCGACGGTACCAATTATCAGTGGTACCGTGAAACCCTAATACCACCTGGTGTTATGCTAAACATTCCACATCTTAGAGTGTTTTTTCAAGTTCTACAGTTGAAACAGTTTATGTTCCAATCTGCTGTATTGGCAATACTATTAATTTCTTTTAATTAAAAGTAACAATAAAAACAACCACTGTGTGCTGGAATATATCTTTGTCTCTTATTGATGTGTACTGTAAAACACAATGTCTCACCATTTTTGTATCAGACCCACTTTTTATTGTTAAAAAAAATGAGGACTATTAACTTCACCACTCATTGAAAATAATAAAAAATGTTCATCTATCAACTGTAAGAGACAAATCTGGAACCCCTGTACAATATATTACTACAAAATTATGATACAGGTACAGTACTGTAGTAATGCAGACTTTTCTGAATTTAAATTTCTGTTTCACAACTTTATGACCATTTGAATGTCCTCTTTTGGTTCACTCGTTAAGAAATGCTGTACTAGAACTAAATTCTATTTATTTCAGTCTGTAAAGATCAATAAACTTTATAAATATTAATTCTTTGGCATGAGCTAAAGATGTATTGTGCAATGTTGTCCAAGGACTTTGGCCATTAGATGCTGTTTCACAGGGGTAACTAACTGAAGTAAAACTTGCAGGGTTGGCTTAACAAAAGTACAGACTTTAGGTCAACTTTCTCTGTGAAACTGGTGCAGTACCATACAGGTGTAAGAAAACTTTGGGTGAGCAGGGGCAGAAGAAGTTAGGAAGATGTGAGGTTCCTTCCACATTTGATCATCTGGAAGGAAATACATGGGTAACTAAAGGGAAATTTTTTTCCTGTTACATGGAAATATCCAAAGAAATTTGGAAAATTTCAGTCCAAGAAGTGTTCAGAACAATATGTCACCTATCTTGGGAATTTGTGCCAACCTTATTAAATCAAAGCATTCGAAAACCAGAAAGCCAAAAGGCGTAGTGATTCCTTGCTGCTGAAATGTAAGGCCTTTTTTCACATTGACATTGCTTTGCAATGTTTTTCAATTAACAGGGCTCCATAATGTGCCCACAAAGTACAAATGCAAGGCATCCAATCTTGAGATCCCCCTTGCCCGTCATGAACACAAATGACATTTGACCTCCACCAAAAACTTCTGGGACCATGTATTCACTATGTGCCATCTACATGACAAGTTACAGGACCCTACAAGTGACCTTTCTTGAAAGACTGTGCAGGAAAGCTTGTCAGGCTTTGAACATGCTGACTCCAAATGAACTTTGACCTTTGGGAAAATCAATAGGGATCATCTACTAAATATGACCAATCCACACACTAAATATGGGCACAGTCACATGTACTGTTCTTGAGATATTGTGTTTACAAAGTTTTGACCTTTTGACCTCTCATGACCCCAAAGGACCTTTGACCTCCACCAAAAACAATAGGGAACATCTACTCAATATGGCCAACACACTCGCCAAATATGAGCACAGTCACATGTACCGTTCTCGAGATATCGTGTTTACGAAGTTTTGACCTTTTGACCTCTCGTGACCCCAAATGACCTTTGATCTCCACCAAAAACAATAGGGATCATCTACTCAATATGACCAACCTACACACCAAATACGAAGTTAGTCACACTTACCCTTCTTGAGATATCGTGTTTACAAGCCAAAGCGTCACATACACACACACACATACACACACACACACACACACACACACACGACATCACCATCGCATAGATTCCTTGCCTGCCTTCGGCAAGGAATAAAGAAAAAATGAATTTTGAAGAATGTGATGTACACCTGATTACTGTAGCCTACCCCCTCCACAGACCAGTGCTTACAGTATCTTGCACACTCACTTCTGTAGGCCATGTTGAAGTCTTACCCAGTAAATATACGGACAGGAAAGAATGAATGTCAATGACTTTAAGAGAGGGAAACTATCAGCATAATAAGTCTAGACTGGTGGTCTTACAGTTAGGTCATTTTTTGGTTATATCATCAGGAAAGATCATGACACCAGCTCATGAGTAAAAGGAAGAATGTGACACCTATGCAATGACTCAACAGATATCAATGCTGACCTGGCTTCCCCAGAAACTGAAACAAATGTATCAGTGTTTTTGATCCTTCACACTTTTGACTCGATAATTACCAATTAATTAATACTAATAAAAACTTAAATAATACTTCCAGGTTTTACATGTGTTTATTCAGTCTTGACACTACAAAGGGTACAGTACTTAAGGTAGTTTGGTATAAATAAATGTCACATGAAATCTCTGAAGCACAGACAAAGACAATTTTTCTTGAAAGGTACAAAAGGTATGTTTTTCATTTTCCTTCAGAAACACTAGTGCTGTTTGCTGGGATTTCCACTTTGTATTGAGTGAATTTCATGTAATTGGTTTAAGTTGGGCTGGCCACAGCCTTTTCTGCAGTTGCGGCTCACTGGCTTGCTCTCCCTACTCCAATGCTTATGCACAGTACCACGCAGATTGGCAGTAGAGCCTCTTTTTTAAAGCCGCCTTTGGTATGATCCGACCAAGCAGGCCTACCTCCAGACCTCACGGTTGCACCTACAGTACCACTTTGCTCACAGTTTTGCCTACCAATTTGCAATGTAGAACAGTTACTCAATTTCATGTAATTCACACTGCAAATAACCTATAATAACATGCAACATTTTGGAATTCTGACAACACAGTGTATGTGACACTGTACATGATAACTTGACATGTAGTAGCAATATACTGTATTGTCACAGCACACAACCAAATGTTGCTAACTCCATACAATACAGTGATGCACTCCCAGATAATAATTGGCACAAATTCCCCAAATTTTGTAATGAACTCTTCATTCATAGGATACTGTAGAAGGCCAATCAGTGAATACAATCTTAATCCTTCCTGAGCCTGTCTAATGTAAGCAGTACTGTTCTTTACGTACTGTAAGCCAAGCACACCATAGAAAACATCACTGCGTGGAAGAGTGTGGTAGAAATCCTTTCCCTACTACTAGTATGATAGGTTAAAGAGGTGTGAATGACATATCATAATACTCTATTAAAAGGATGGTCTAAAGCCACTTGGCAGGGGCACAGCATGTTTAAAAGAACTCATACTCCAATTTTTTTTCTGAAGGAATATAGGCCTTGAAAAAAGGTGAAAAACCTCGCCAATTTTGTACTTCAAAAAGAACAAGCCTGCCTCGTAAATATTTATGAGGCTTTTTTCTGATGTCATGGATTCACTTTGGTTTGTAAACTATGTTTACAGACTTAAGTATAGCAGTCCATGAGTGTGCTGAATTAGCATTGGAAACAGGCCTAGGTACAACATGTGGTTAGGGAGAGGTATTCACCTAAAATTATTGTCTGAGTTCAGCTGCACAATAGTAGATTTATTGTTGAGAAATCATTCGCTGTTATGGGAAAGCGGCTCTGTGTATGCACCTCAATTGCTATTAACAGTTACTGACATACTTCACGGCTTTACTGTGCCCAAAATAGATAGTGAAGTAAGATGGCATCCTCTCCCTAGCTGCAGTATGTATCTGCCAAGCTTGCGCCAGTCTGCATTTCATGCACTCGTACACAAAGATCTTCAGTGTGAGCACCGACTTCTTCTCTGCATAGCAGAGGGCAAGCTGTACTCCTGGCGCGCCTTTTAATTCCCGTCGTATGATAAGAGTACAACAGACTCTGCTATTCAGTACTTGTATTGAGACTGAATGGTGTATGCATTACGTACATGTTTATACATAAGTATGTACAATTGCGACAGATTGCTTCTTACTTCCTGTGTCCCATTTAATTGTACATGCATTGCATTGCCAATGTACGATGACCACGTTTATGTCATGTACATGTGTACTGTACGTATGTACTAGCACCTGCGTACTGCAAAGTAGCATTGTTTGTGTACAGAAAATCCCGGCGATCAGGAAAACCTTGGCGTACCTTCAGCATGGGCTTTACATGGAATGCACCCTGGACCTTCGGAAGTTCTGAGTTACAGCTATTTAAGCATCCCTTCAAAATTGCCTGAAAGGAGTTCTTTACAGTGCCACATCCACATAACGAACCAACAAGATACAGGGCATAGCTTTACTTTTCCGCCACAAACAAATTACAACAATATCTGTACTGTTTGCGGGAATAACTTTGGTGAGTTGCTTCAAACATGACTGTGTAGGGTACAGTATTAAGTTAGACCTACTGTATACACTAGTAAGAAGGTACTCAAACTTAAACTCTTAAAACTTACAAAGTTATGGCAGCTAGGCTGTTCCAACTACCTTCGTTTACCAAAATGCATCACTATCACAATCTAATCTAGTATGTGCTGTGAGGTACAGTATGCGCTCCATGAAAGTGCAAAATGCTCCATCACACTTCCCTTGTAACAACAGTAACACTGCACAAAAGCTAACGTTATTGTTTAGCTTAGGCCTATACTAGCCTAATGTTTCATATGCAAACTCGCACTGCCAGAGGAGTAATTGCCAATCTGGCTAGCTAGAACAGATCCACTTACAGAAAGTGATCTTTGATGTAATGGCCTCATCAAACAACTCATAAAAAATTCAAAGTTTTCTTTTAGTTTTCTCCACGGTCAAAACATTTTAAACTGGATGCTGCCAGGGCTGCCAGGGCGTTGTTTCACAATATTTTCAACATCCTGAAATAGTTTTCATTATAAGCTTTTGAACTATTCTTTGAAACATGTTGGTCATTTATAGAAAGTGAAAAAGGACAGCAGAACTGCAAAATATTTGCTTTATATTCAATTTTTAGAGTCTTTTTCTCCTTTGCTAGTTTTCATGTTTTCTGTGTGGCATGTTATACCCCAATTACCACAGCTTTTTATTTCAGTTTCCCATAAAGGTAAGTTCAAGTCTTCAAATATAATGTGACTACATAATCATGATGTAACCCTACACTGTTGTGTATTGTATTGCAACTACATACACAACTCTAAGCTTATAAACAATTTACGATGGGTACACCAGCCATCTGCCAACAATAAAGCAAAACAAACAGTCTGCTGTATGAGCCTAACCAGTGAGGCTAAAATATATGGACACGCAGCAGATTTTGAAATAAGCTGCAAATATAAACCACAAAAATGCCACTGGTAGGTAAGACAAGTGAAGGGTGTCACAACAGAATTAGAGAAGGGGTATGATGACAAAAATAACTGAAAGGGATGGTATATAACAGCATTTTCCAAAGTTTTATAATTGTATCACACATTAAATAGCCTATTTATCAAATATAATAGAAAAAGCAAACCATAATTAAAGAGAAATCTTCTGTGCAGTATTTGTTTCACTTAAGGGGAAAATTTAAAGGGGAAATTTAACTGATCCAGTACTAACTGCATGACAATCATTTTGTTCCTGCACACTTCACTGATTACATAGTATAGTACCATTGTGTCAATTTGAGTATGAATGCCTCACAGGGAGTGCAGTATAGGAAAGCTGCAATTAGTCACATTATAATGCAACCACGCCAAGTATGAGGAAATAATCACATCTCATTAAGAGCTACTGTACAGTAGAGTATGTACTAAGTCAATAAAGGTACATGTACAGTACTTTCATAATGCAAAATGCAGATGGTGAACATTATGAGTAAAAATTTCAGTAACTACTGTACATAACTTACATTTCAGCACTGACAGAATACAGTATGAGATTGAACCATTGCCATGCATGCAAGCCTGGAAAATTTTTTCATTACATTACTTATCCATTGAGCAAGCTGTTCTGAAAAGTCTTCTTTTCTTCAGTAATACCTTCAGTTCCTCTTCTATACCTCCAAGCTAAACTTCACTGGGACAAACTTTCCTGATGGACAATGCTAGTGCTACTACTAAACAATGCACTTGCCTGAGTCATCTTACTTACAGTAACTAGTACCTGGACTGTCAGGCAGGGAACTTGTCACGTCTGCATGCCGTATAAAAGATGGCTGAATATAACTTTCAGTACGTCTACAATCCCTACATATTTCTGTATTTTCTTCAGTATTTCCAGAACTATCTTTACAATACTTCAGCAGCGTAACATAAAACACTACTGTGCAATCCAAGCATGATGAAAATTTCAGCACTCAAAGCCAGTCAGACTGACTTCACAGCAGTAAAAAGTCTAGGAATGGGCAAAAACTGCTCTGCTAAACAGCAACATAGTACCATACTATTGCCAAGAAAAATGAACACTTGAAGGCCATTAGAGCCAATCTGGTACAATTTTTTGCCAGTTTCAATATCATCAGCTTTTTTCCTGTTTGAATAAAGAACATTTTAAAAAAAATTCAAGCAGGAGAAAAATAAAACTTTGACACCAGAGGAAACTGCTGTATGTGACATTATCAATCCTCTATGCAAAGTACCTACATCACTTAACAAACGTAAGTCTTTATGTTTGGTAAACTGCTTGTAAATTGTCAACATTTAACCAGGTGATCAGTGGCTTCACATGCTTTCATGCTAAAAATAATGTTTTTTCAGAATTTAATGCATGTGCTTCTTCAACTGCTGCATGCTTCCTACTAATTGTTATGTCCCCGCCTTGCATTATACTACCGAACACAGTCATAAAAAAATTATCACCTTTTAAAACTTGCTTAACACATACCCTTTACATTATTGCAGGTTGCCCATTGTTTGACCACCTGTGTTATACTGATTTCACCAACATTGAGGTCAAAGTCCTACCCAACAAATCACAAAGTTCTGTATTTGAAATCCCATAGACATGTACAGTTGCAATGGTTTACAAATACAGGACTGTACTGTAAGTCTGTGCACATGAAAGGAGATGAGTGCATAGAACCTCACATCTCAACATCCCAACTCCATACTCCACAGTATCCCATACAACTACTGCACAGTATGTGTATGCTCTTCATCCAACTGGATGCATAAACAACACATGAAAGGAGTATCATGTTAATTGATTTGGGGGAAGATTATAGTGGTTTATAATTAAATTATTGATAAAACCAGCATTCAATGAGAAACTTAACAAGGAATATCAAGCAACTAAAGGTACTGCACATTAACTAACATGGCATGTGATTTTTAAATAGGATTTACTGTGGTTGGTTGATGTTATACAGCTCAGTTTCTAACCAACTGGGTGTAAGCTGAGCCCCTAGACCTTTTTTTCCAGTTGCCCCTCACTAGCCTATTTTCCCTATTCCATTGCTTAAATGCTGACGCTAAGCACAATGGCTGTGGGTTCCATTTATAAGGTCTTGGCTATGACATAACCACAGGAACAAACTCCTGGCTAAGTGGCTACAGGTATAATCAAGACAAACCCTGCATTATCAATGTGAGATGTACAACCACACACAATACAACCACAGTAGTATTAAAATTTCTCAAATCTAATGAATCCTTTTAATACCTTCCGCTGCCCTTTTACATTTCACCCAATCAATGTTACCGGTCTATTAGACATAAAGTGGTGTCCAGGCACATGAGAATCTCTTGCAATATTCAATCAAAAATTCATTGATCCAGACAATCTCTTCTTCTAACACACTAATGGCTATTCCTGTAACCATCCCACTCTTTCAATGCAATTAAAACCAGTCTATCATCAAGCAGACTACAAGGGGCTGTTAAATGAAGTGCCAATCACCAGGTGCAGATCAAGAACACCTAACAAAGTGGCTGAAGGTGTAAGACTAATTTTAGCAATGCTAATTCCATTAGCAGGACTTTTATAGCAGCTTTAATGGAAATCAGTGCCAAGAAGCAAATAAGGAGTGTCAAAGTTACTTCTTAGTTTAAGATCTTTAAACATGCCAATCATTATAAAACATGAAGTATATTTAACTACTCTACCTTTAAGGTTTTTAAACTTTTTCAAAACTTTGTATTTCAACACCACAACAGCCATTACAAAAGACTCCTTTGGAAAAGTAATTGCCAATGTCATCACACCCAGGACTGCTTCTCAACTGTGAAATAACATTGTAAGGATTTCATAAAGCAGGCTGCAACAATACAAAGATTTCAGACAACACTGGATAGCTCTGCTTTGGGCATAACTAGAATGAAAACTCGTCATGCATTGTACTCTACACATAAGTTGCAGAACATATGGGTTTCTGTCATGGGGGTCAAGGGAATTTGCACCCCATTTCAAAAGAAGATGCATAAAATTCCCCAATTTTCAGTTCTACCAAAATAAAAATAATGTCAGTATTTTGATCTCTTATTTATGAAAAGGACACTTTTGAAGCAATGTTCAAAGTTACATGAATAACTAGCCTTGGGACTTGAAGCAAGCCTTTGCACCTCAACCTACTGTATCTGCAGCGGCCAAGGGCAACACCCATTAAGCCTTGGGGTTTGCATTAATAAATCTGCCTTTTTTGAGTTTTTGGCAGAATCACTGGACTTTCTTGTAAATCCTACCTACAGTATACCCATGGATCCATCCACACTAGAACTAACCTTGATGCTAACTGTTCAACTTAATAGAGATACTGTGAGAAGCACTTGCTAAGTCACATTCCTTCATTTCGAAACATAAATACCATACAAGTAAAGTTTATGGACTATTAAATACTGTAGCTCTTTTAACTTGTAATCAGTCTTTTGTTGTCATAAAGTTAATCTCAGAGAAAAGGTCACAGATGGAATACCACAACACAAATGGCTGTCAATTCATTTATCTCCAAAATTGAACATGAAATATCCACACTTGCAACCAACCTTGCTGCCTACAACTGATTGTAGCCTTTATATTAATTACTTCTGTACCTGTCCCACCATAGAAATTTGCCACCTACTGTAAGCCAGGGATTTACATAGAACACCATAAAGTATGAAGTTTGCATAGCCCTTAAATGTGGCAATGTAACATTTAGTAAGCCCCCAAAAGAAATCTTTTGAGGGAAATTTAAAGGCAAAGAGCAGTCCCCCAAAACTTGCTTTGAAGAAAAATTAAACAACACAATTTTCCTCTTATTTCTCTTCAAAGTATCTTTCATTACATTTTATGACTTTACTATTGCATATATTCAAGGTAAAAAAGGCAACTAGCAAATTTCACATCTGAAGAGAGAAAATGTTGTCACATGACTCCCAATGACTAATCATGAAACAAGGCAGTCTACTACATTATTTTGATTTGGGATGACTGCTCATGCCCTTTAACTTGTCTCTGTGAAAATGTTACTTTTTCCCAAGTGGTGGTATAATTTACTTTTTGCTCTGACAAAGTTTAAGTGAGACACATGTATGAGGTTAAGTGAAATTGCAGATGAAGATAGATACGGTAGCATTGATCCTGATTTGTGTGTAGAACCACAGAAAGATATGGAGGAGCTGGACTTGTTGAACAAAGTTTATACAATACTTTAGATGCTTGGAGCTTAGGCGTCACGAAAGTCCCAAGTCAAATGCCTGGTCACCCAAATGAAATTTAAAGGTAAGTAAAAATCTTGAGCAAAATGTATTCAAGGAAAAACTTCACACATACTGCTTGAAGGTTAGCAATTTTGGTGATATACTCTTTACTCCCTGATTTTAGTAGAAGACACATGCACCTCCTAAAAGGTAACTTATCCGGTCTACCTTTCTATTCTTTATCGCAGTGACAACACATGCGTGACTTAATTGGTTGAATCATTTCGTTGCGTCACTTCAAACGGATCGTAGTAGTGTACAGGTTATTACTGAGTCTCGCATGCTATTTTCACGGCCTGAAATTAGACCCAAAGTAAAACTTTGCAATTAGGCTACTGAAGGTTGCTTTGGACTGCTCACATCTAAAGAAATATTTCTCCCTTCTCTCAGGAAACTTTTCATACTTAGGTTTTGATTAGAATAAAGAAATAAAGAAAGGAGAAACCAAAATTAGAGAGAAAAACAAATGACTGAAATGCAAATTGAGCAAAATTTAAGTAAAATAGAAATCATCTTGAATCAGCTATCTGGGAAGCTCTTGGTGGCTTTAAGAGAAAATTTTTGGACCAAAATCATTAAAAATTGTGATAAATTACATTTGCTTCCTGTACTAGGAAATGAACATTTTTGTCAGCTTTGAAATCATATAATTAAAGCTGTATAAAATGTATCTTATTGCAAAATTTCAGATTTATGCATTTCTGTGTATGATAAGTGTACTACAGTATGTCAAGTGTTGATGTGGCAAAATGGTGGAAGAGAGCTGGGATAGCTCTCTTTACTGCTTGGATCTACAGTAACTAGCCTGTTACACTGACAGCATTCTAGGCATCTGTATCTTGATAGTATTGGGATACAATCACTGTGGGGATCATGCATACAGTATATACCTGCAATTAACTAAGGGTGTATCCAGTGAAAAGCCATGATCCAAGACTTGTTTAGAAGGTTGACGTAGCTCACCCAATGATTGTAACAGTAAACAACGAACTTTTTATACACAAATATTTGACTTTGCAGCAAGGTTTTTCACACATCCACTATTCAGGGAATAATTTGACGTTCAAGTTTTGCATAGCAATGGTGAATTTTTTGTCAGGTTTTTATGGTAAAATGGTTGGAAACATAGATGTTTTTATGTACAAAATCTGCAATACAAAACTGTATTTGAGTACCAAAATGCGGTGCAATTATGGATAAATTATTCCCTGCCATTAGCTGTATGCTTGGAAAGGACCTAATAAAATTGCAAAAGCTTTTGCATAAATTTACAAACACTGAAAACCAAAAATATGTTTTGAAAAGGCATGACAATTAATGTGCAGGGAGTCTCATTCTCAAAACTTATCATTCCTATAGAGATGCAAAGAAACTTTCTATTTGGACATTTACTGTAGGCCTAGACCAAGATTGTATAAGATCTGTGACAGCTCAGTAAAGTGATGTATGACGAAGGTTAAAATCCATGAAGAGAACCAAAATCCGAGATGGTACCATAACTTTGATAACACACTAGGCTTACCACCAGATGCTTACTGAGATGGGCTTGCAGCAATCCTTTTACCTTTTAAAGCTCAACTTGTAAATGATTTCGAAGTTTGCATCAATTACCCCAGACTACACAGTATACACACCAAGAAATCTATTGTGTGCATGGAAAGCAACTTCTAAAAAGGAAAGCACACTGGTGGAGTGAGTCTAACAGTGTGGAGATAAAGAGTTTGGAATCTATATCTACATTATCCTTACATGTAGGGCAAAGTTACCCTGTGTGATGTGAAAGTAAGTTATTAGTTCAGCAGAGCAACATCACAGCAAAATTTGTGGAATGTTGCATTTGTGCCCTTTGAGAGTCTCCAACATATATAAGCAGATGAAGAAGGGAACAAAATTGCAAAAAAAGGTTATCAGTGTTTCTTTATTTCCACGAGCCACTGACCATGACAAGTAAACATAGCCCTAGGCCTAGTTCTGTGGATTAATTTACCATGACTGATCCCTGTGAGCCTAATGTTAAGTACGAAATACACAACATTGAAAAAGTGAAGCAAGACCTAATTAAGGTCATAAGTGACAGTGAGCAGTGACGGTGAGCTATGATGGAAAATTCAATACGGCCAGTGACACGGTAACAGGTTTTAGAAATGACAGAATGCTTTCCAGTCGAAACATCACCAGACCAAAACGTCCCCGTAACACTACGTTCCCCGATGCATATTGTAAAATGAAGTGAGTTTTTAAGATTTTTTAAGATTTAAACAAATTTATTTTATATGTATGTATATGGTTTATGGACAACTTTCTGATGATGAGTTTCTTACATTTTGTTCTTGTAAACTTACACAGTACGCCAAATGAGGCTTAGGTTAGGTTTATACAAAATTGGTCAATTACGACATTATTTGGATGCCCAAACTACTGAAAAGCTTATTCATGCATTCGTTACCTGCCATCTGGATTATGGAAAAAGTCTTTTCTATGGTTTACCTAAACACCAAATTTCAAAACTCCAGCGAATTCAAAACTCAGCGGCTCGACTTGTTGCATTAACAAAATCATGTGACCACATCACTCGTTCTTCGTAATCTTCACTGGCTTCCTGTGCAGCATCGTATCAACTACAAAATCCTTCTTCTTACATACAAATGCATCCATGGTTTTGCTCCATTATATCTAAAGGATCTTATATCTAATTACAAGCCTTTACGTGAACTACGTTCCAGCTCTCAATCTCTTTTAAATGTGCCGTCATCTGTTACCCGTTCTTATGGTGATCGTGCTTTTTCAACAGTATCTGTGAAACTGTGGAATGACCTTCCATCTTTTGTCAAGAACTCTTCCACTGCTGGACAATTTAAAATTAACTTGAAAACTCATTTGTTTACTTTGTCTTATTGACCGCATGTTGTATAGTTTTAGCGCTTTGAGACTTCTTGTGTAAGGCGCTATATAAGAACTGTTATATTATTATTATTATTATTATTATTATTATTATAGGTTAGATGGGAGGTTTCACTTACTCTCATAGCAGCTTGTGTCGAGTATGGACTATGAGAGTGGAATAAGAGAAATTTCGAAAGAAATAAGAGAATAGAAATCTTGTCACAAGGTATGTCAATTATACAACCTTTTCTGTATTTTCCCTATACAGGTATTAAATCATCAAGTAACTCATCTCCTTTCTTGGTTTCGTAAACACAAACCAATTGCAATATAATTCATCTAAGAAGTCGTTACACTTGAATAGACAATTCCTAAATCCATCCTTTCACTTAAATTCCTCCTTCTAATTCATCTCTCACATTACACATTTCCATCTTACATTAAAAACTTCAACTAGACATTTGAATTCTAGTTTAAGCGTTAACGATTTGGTTTACCATATATAATATCATGGGAGGTTTTGGTAAAAAGCGGATATGTTTTGGTAGCAAAAAAGGGGGAAGTTACGACTGGATACCTGATACTAGGGTTGTCGCACTAAAAATACGACTACACCAAAAATATCAAACTTCAAGAATTTGACTGATTCATATTGTTAAGTACCCTTTTCTAAGCAACTATGCCAAATTTTATCAAAATCCGACCAGTACTTTTCAAAATATAGCCGATTTTATGTCTCCATAATCCTTACGATTTCTCCAAATCACTGTATGCTTCAGTGTTACGATCTGCCTGCAAAAGTTGGTCAAAAACAACATCGTAACTGCTCACTCAGACGCTTTGATTATTCATCAATGTGTTACATACACCAGATGTGCTGGCGTGAATATGCAACGTTACCGGGCAAGACACTCGGTGATCACGTGTCCGTGTCATGATAGCTTGCGTTCTGTGTACGTAACACACACTAACAAGTGGCACATAGCCTGCTTACACACAGTCTATGCTATAGCAATCCGTACACATGCTTACGCATACGTACACAAGTATGTAATTTACTAACCCTACTTTGGTATTGCACGTACAGGTACACACAGTGCAGTACTGTATGTAAGCATATTGGCGGGAAATCCCTTGTTGCTAAGCTAAACAATGGACTCATACATAAACATATCAATGTGGGCTCAGTACAAAAGATGTAGGCGGGGATCAATGGGCTGTTTCATTTAAATCGAGCTTGCATCGGGGCTGAGCAAAAAATCTTTTTTTTTTCTTCGGAAATGGAAAGATCATAAAAAACGCTACAAAATAATACCTGGAGGCTGGAAGCAAATGTGGATTTTTCTGGAAACCATTGTAATCATGTCACCAATGTTTTAAGCCCAAAAATGGTAAAGAAATATTGTTTTTGGTGATTGCTTCCCTTCATTATAATGTAGAGTTCCTTTTCTTCTTTCTAACGATATATGGATTGTAGCCTAGGGGTCAAAGGTTCAGCCCCAATGCATGATCAAGTCAAAGATGGCTGTGGGTGGCATTTGACGTGCGACCAAAACACACTTTTGACTGTCACCGTTGCAACGATGCTTCAAAGGGATCGTTAGAAACTGTAACATATTTTTTCTTCTTTTTGTTTTCGTGAAATATTATAGTAGAAATATGTCTTTGGTGTACTAATTTTAGCTACAGTGTAGGCAAAATTTTGACAATTTTGAATGTCCTAAATTCAGTTATTTAACACACTATTTTAGCGACTTCGTGTGTGGGTGTGAGTAGTTCTGCGAGAATTTTGGAGAAAAATTCTGTGTGCGTGCGACAACCATACTGATACCAGACAACACTGGATAGCTCCGCTTTGTACCAGATATGATTCTACCAGGGCTAGGCTACCGTAGTTCGTGCAAGCTTTAGCGAACCAACAATCCCTCATGTAATCAGAATATCATGCACTTTGTTCGGGTTGCTAGACTACGCTTTTATCATGAATATCAACATTTACTTTTCCAAGCTAACATCTAGGCTAACGTTAGGCCTAACTGTTACTGTCTTATGTCTAGGCAGGCTGAACTCGATCGAGTCTATGTCGTATACATCTACAGCAGGCTGGTAGTACTAGTAGTAATACAGTGTAGGCCCTCACGCCGTCCATAGCTTTCTGGCAGTGACACTTACTGTATGTGTGAATTCACACAAGTTTACGTTGTGTATCATCTCCATTAACAATGTACTGCCGATTGCTGTGCCCGGGGCTTCACAAACAAGGAGAAAGTGTAATGAAAGATGGCTCCAAACGATTGAAATCTACATCATTTTTACGAAAAGAAACATGGCAACATTATTGATCACTTACCGATTCTCTAAAGGTATTCAATCCGTACTTATTCTTTATTAAAGAAGTAAATATATACCGGTTTCGATGATCTTGCGGTAACTTTATCAGCTGGTACGGTTGGCAAGGATATCATCCAATGTATGATGTACGTATGTAACTACTCTGTACAGGAACTGCACCGCACTGCAATAATATAACTGTTCGGAGCAAAATATGTGAACTAGCAGAAAACAGGTGCACGCCCGCCCTCAATCACAGGAAGTGTATTCAGCTATTCTCTCTAATCGATTTTCCACAAGTACAGGTATACCGTTATAATAAGGGTTTAAGAATAACAAAGGCGGTCTGGTTTGTGGATTAGGAAAAGGGGAAGGGGGACAAATTTTTTCCAACAGCCGGAACCCTGGATCGTGCCCCTGACCGAACTCTCACACAAGCAATGGGCGTAATCTCTCCCCAACTTGGGCTGGTACCCGATTCAGCAAGGACGGTGGCCGATTGGAGGGCTGTGCAGACATAGACGGGCGGTATTGGATTTTGATGGTAGAGAATTTTCTGACCTCCTTCCCCAAACTGAATTGGTCCCGTGTCCTGTGCCTAACATCTGATGGCGACTAACACAGATACAAAAACTTGTGAAACTTTTTATTAGGCCTAGAACGAAACTCCTGAGACATAGGCGTACCGGCGAGAATAACTTTTGTGGGGAGGGCAAGACTCAAGAGCAAATTTTGCCCGAATATTGGAAATCTTTATCAGTGGCGTATGGATCAATATGAAAGGGGTGGGGGACAATTCTGGACCATGCACCGCACCCTACCCCCATTGACCACATTACAGTTTTTCCATGCTAAATTTTTTGCCTTTTTTCTACGAGCAAGAACAATTTAAAAAAATAAATAAAGAAAAATCTGATTTTTTCTTAAGTGTGAACAATACTGCAGGTCTATTAGGAGCGTAATGCACGCTTGGCGGGCCGAAAAATTGGGTCCTTTCACACATTTGTAAATATGGAGCTTGTACTGCAAAAGAATAGTTTGGATTCAGGGTTTCCTATAAGGAAATTTGAATATCTGGGTACTATCGAAGTAACTGCGTTTCCTAATAGCATACATAGGCCATGCATGAAATAGATTGTAGACCAGGCCAACCTTTCGCAGCGGTGGGCCACATGTAATGGTTATGATGGACGAGGGGCCGCATCCTATACTCGTTTTTTTCAATTTTTTCCCGACGCCCAAGGCAACAAAATGCACTCATTGTCCGTAGGGAGCACTGATTCATTTTCGTTTTTGATTGAAAATATAAATAAATTTTAGCAAAAATTGATGGTGTTGGGCAGAATATTCGGACAAAGTTTGTTTTTTCATATTCCTCCTGAATCATTCTCAATCCGCCCCTGTGGACAACACTCCAATGTATCTACATGTAGGCCTAGCAGACATTTCAAATTAATTATTTTATTCAAAAGTAAGCATGCCATAGCGGACGGCGAAGCCTAAAGTTGCAATCAATTAATCTGCTTATTGAATAACTTTGCAATATAGATTATTTGACGGGCCGGACGCAAACTTTTTCGCTGGCCGGAATGTGGCCCGCGGGCCGTAGGTTGGGCAACCCTGTTGTAGACTAAAGAAATTCGTTGTTGATACATGATCTTATTTGAGCAATGCGGATTGAGGCTTCTCGGCGACATTCAAATAGCTCCCGAAACTTTGTTGCTTTTTTAAGACAAAATATATAAAGATTAAAATCCTATATTTGAAGACCATTTTAGGGAAACGGCAGTGTAGCTGCCCGGAAAAGTTTATTAAAACATAATAAAATATTTCAGAATCAAGAGCTTTCTTTGAAGAACATTATGAATTCTACGAAAGTCACTTTACAAAAATAGCAATAAATTTGCCTGTGTTTGTTGATGGTGTGTTATCACATACCGCATGGTAAATATCCGATTTTGTCAATTCCAGAGCTTGGAAAAGTCACCAAACTGATTTACGAGCGAGAATTAATGAATGCCCTATTGCATTTTGCGGCGCGCGAGAACTGTTTTTGCCCGAATCGGGAGGACGAGTGCATCCCCTGCACCCCGCCTCGTACGTCTATGTCCTCCTATTACAATTTACAAGCGATCGAAGGGAGCGTTTCACTTTACTTTTTCGAATTGAACGCGTCTTGTTTAATATTCATAAAAAACCTATATCATCATGAGTGACGTACTCGGGATTTGTCTGAAGAGGGGGGAGGCCATGCAGTATGTTGGCTAATCGACGTCCAGGAAAGAAGTCTTAGGGATGGGCCTCTCTCTTTTACGAATTTTTATGAAGGTAGATGTCCTCAGAAGCAATCGGTGCCACCAGGGTGTCACAGAGTCTACCCTTTTTCAAGTAAAATTTGGAATTTGACAAAATTTGCCTATTTTAAGGAATTAAAAAAATGGCATCACTGAGGGGCCTTGCAGAGACAATTCTTACCCTTTGAAATTTTTTTTAGAAATTGGGTGTCCTTTCATTCAATTTGGTGCAACGTATGCCACCTTTTAAAGTAAAATCTGTGTTAGAAAATAGGGCTACGAATTTTTAGAGAGAGAGAGGGGGGTGGTCCAATCCCCCCCCCCCCCCCTCGTGCGCCACTGATCATCATGGACAGAGTCATGAACAACGGTGTGACTGCTACGGTATTTTCTGCTTGGTATATTGCTCCTTGTATATAACCCGTTCGCGACGAGTACGCTACTGTACATGTCAACGGCACCCTCATAACGTTAATGACCCGCCGCTCGTGCTAGCAGGTGATTAAGACCTGATCTGTGAGTCCTTGGCATCACTTTTGAAACCCACGCATACCACAGGCGGTTTCAAGAAGAATGCCTGACTGCCACGCAGACATTAAGAAATGCTGTAAATACGATTGCGCTGTTGGTGTTTCGGGGATAGGAGCAAAAACCGCAGTCAAATATATAGTCGGAAGTGTCTGTAACACATGGCTAGTCTAGAGTTTTACGACGGATTGGTCGACGCTGGATGAAGGCAACAAAATCTTTTCGGAGTTCGATAAATGTCACTGTACCTGTGGAACATTTTTTTTATTCTTAAAAAAAAAAATGAGAAAAGTCAAATTGGGAAATTTGAGGGGGTGGGGTCCGGACGTCGACGACCTCCTCCCCCTGGATCCTCCACTGGAAAACGAAAGCTTGAAATAACGATTGAATAAATTCCATTGTTTAGCCTCTCCGACTGTCTGAGGTAACGTTTTTTCATCATTTTCTTTACACTCCGCGACAACCAATGGTAGCGCTCCATATATTGTCCATGGGTACTTCTCACGGGTTTTCCAAAATTAAATTTTGCACAAGGCCCAG
Source organism: Holothuria scabra (assembly GCA_037179385.1). NCBI lineage: Eukaryota > Metazoa > Echinodermata > Holothuroidea > Aspidochirotida > Holothuriidae > Holothuria > Holothuria scabra. The sequence goes on from CM074181.1 coordinate 33,062,575, forward strand.
TAAACAGGTAAATTTTATATTGCATTTATAACAAGAGTCATTGACGATAAGAGCTACATAATTTACAGCATTAGGGAGCGCACTTTGGGGCTCGACGAAACGCTGCGAAGTCTTTGCTATTTGAGAAAATTAAGCTTACATCAGCGGAGGAAGTTTGGAATTTTATGAAGAAAGTAGGGGGCGCATGTAGTAGCTGACTTGTGTCACTTGGCAATATAGTTTCATCCATAACAAATTTCCGAATTTGCCTGTTTATGGAAATGGGGAGGGGGAATTGTCTCCTGCCCTCACTGTCACCAGCGTGTGCAGGGTGCCCAGTGGGCCATGACCCACCCCTTTTGATAGAGGAGAAAATGGGAGTGGGAGAAAAATAGAGGAGGTGAAAAGGAAAGAAGAGGGAAGAGAGTGAAAAGAAGGAAAATAAAGAAAAAGAAGAAGGGAAGAAAAGTAATGAAGTTTGGAACGAGAGGCATGTTGCGAAAATGTTAGCAATAATGTAAATAACAATAGAGTACTGCAAATTGCCTCTCCATAGACATGGAAAATGGAGTGAGCAAGGCGGAGAAAAATTTGGGTAAATGCGCACTATTTAACATGGTGTTTCTTGATTGGTTGTGTTCATTGTATTGTATCGATTGTATTCTTTGTTAGGGTGAGGGATTAGGTTAGGGATTAGCCAGTAAGGAAATTTCTTGTTACACAGTGCTCATCGCCCCAAAAATTTCCGCCTCCGACCCTTAACATATTGATGGATGGACCAATATTGATATTATTCAATGGTTGAGGTGTGTGATGTAGCTAGCTTTCCGCGTGAATGAGTGATGTCGGGGTTCGATTCCTGGTTGGGCCATAAAGAGTTCAAAACGGAGCCTTCATGCTGTTGTGCATGGTGTTCCGCATAAACATCAGAATAGGGGGAAAACAATCTAACTCGTAACTGGAAAGAGGCCGTGGGTGCAGCTAGTCAAACCCGGGAGCTGTCCGTAACAGCTCCTTGGTCAAACCAGGCTGTTACACATTAAGACGCAAAAGGCCTAAATTAAAGAGCTAAATTTACCGATCTGGAAAGCATCTTTTCTAAAACTTTGGTGTACGCTACGAGCCAACTAATGGTGGCTCCCGGCAGTGGCGGAGCTAGGGATTTCGGTCAGAGGGGGAGAAAATGGTCTGCAGGGGCACTTCGAAGGAGTGAAAACCCTGAGCCTCAGCACAATTGAAGCCACGGCTTTTCAGACTTTCCATTTGATTTCCCGCACCTGGTAGAAAACTCCTTTGCCATTTCTCCTCCGCAAGTTTTGCTATTAAAACATGTTTAAATTTTCTATCCATGGGCATCCGCAGAAGAAAATTCGGGGCGGGGGACAAAATTAATTTTAGGGGGGGGGGAGAGCTCAACTCCACCATGAGCTGGCGCGGAGCCAACAAGGAAGGGTAAGTTCCCCCTCCTTGCTCCTACCTGCGGATGCCCGTGTTTCGATTCCTTTCTTTCACATTCTAGTAAGAAGGCGATCATTATACTTTGTGTTATTGTCAGGTCTCGATTTAAGATTTTAATGTAATAACGGGCTACTGTGTGAAAATAAAAATTAAACCTGCTAGAGCCAAATAGCAAGCAATCTTACAGGGGCAAAAAGTTATGGAAATTAATCACCGTTAGGAGTACATTTTTGGTATCTGGAAAACAAGATAAGTACACGACGAAACATTAATTGACGTATTTTACATCATGTGACCACTCTGAAATGGCCATTATTTAAGTACATTGCAAAAAATAGCCAAGACAAATTGGTCTGCCAGTGCTTGGCTATCTAGAAACTGAATTTATAATAAATAAAAGTAGCCTTAACCTAGGCATATCAGACGCAATTTTCTGGCTTTTGAGACCATGAAAGTACAGAAATAAGCATCTCATGGGATTATAGTGCAGTGTCAGAAATAGCCATTTATCATGAGAATGGTCACATGAAAAATAGCAAAATGGAAACTGCTCATTAAAATCCTTAAATCATTATCACTATGATAACAGTTTTATTTTATTTTAACCTGACTTTTCTCTTCAAATGATTTTGAAAAATGTTGTGGAAGGTATTTTGGTATCTTTATGAACCCTTTTCATTGTCTATGTTGACAATTATCCCCGTCAACCAGAGGGCTATTTTCGCAACAATTATTGTTGCGCCCTTTGCAACATCTTTTATATTAGCCGGAAGGGTGAATTTAATGTCAGTCTGTGAACGTATTTTGTAAGCTTATAATCACATTTGGTGTGGGAGCAGTAGCACAGCGACAACATTCATTAGTGCGTATAAAGCATGAAGATATACGTTTCGACAAAACGTATCCATGTATTACAAAAGATGGCCCTTTTCATGATAATAAAGTGCAGATAGTATATTTACTGGTGGCTGTTTGAGCATTTTGTTATCTGGACTTTAAAACAACGCTATTCAATTAGGCGTATGTCTTTTGCCAATAAATGGTACAAGAGTAACGTATGTTAAAAACCTAAAAAGGGCGCCGACAGACGATTTTGGTCCGTCGGGGAGGGGCGACTGCTCCCTGACCATATGGCAGCTCCGCCACTGGCGCCCCGCTTAGATAGTGGGACGGCTGCCATGCACTATCATGTACCGGTATTCATAATTCCAAATTTCATCACTTCGCATACACCACGGAAATTCCTGGGCACTTGCCTTGGGATGTATTTTTTAAATATTTTTTCCTCCAATGGAAACTGAGGGAAGATAAAAAAGTCCTGGAGGGAATATATTGAGGCAGAACGCGTATCTAGGGGGTGTGAGTCGAAGGGAAAGCAGCCCCCCATCAGCATATTTTTGATATTTTTATATTTACTTTTACAATATTGCTAGTGTTTCTCCACTTACATACGGTAAAATATGGTAAATATGCCTGGGAGGTTCCCTTTCCAGCGATCCACGGAGACGCATTTTGGACCAAAATTTTCTTGCACTCCGCGCAAACCCAATTATCTGCAAAGCAATTTTATTAGATTTCAATGCGGTCATTCTTAAAAATTTATGAAATACATTATAATGGGTCTCTTTAAATACAAATATCGTGTAATTTATGCATCAAATCACTTATTTTCACATCGAAAACTAAAACACCCCTCTCTCGCATTACTTTTGGCCCCCCATACGTCTCTGAAAACTACCACGATTTTCGGTATACATACATGTTGAACAATAGTTTGGTGCGTTTCTTGCGCTTTCAACCGTATTCAAATTAACATATTCGAAATCGTATCTGGAACAATAGTTGCATTATTTGTCGACTACTTGTCTTATAATACGGCTTATTGCTAGTATGGAGAGGGAGCTTCGTAGCCAGACAAGATGATAAAATTATTGTTATTTTCTTCCAGAAATAAGTAAAAATGTGTTGAGTCAACCTGGTTATCCCTGGCTATCGTTTACTTCGGGCAGAATGCGGAACGTAAATGCCACACAACTATTTAACTCGACACTTTTTGCCTTACAAAGAAAGACCGCATGTTTGGTCTAGCGGTTGAGCATCCGCCTCATACCAGAAACTCAAAAAATGGAACCTATACTGCCGTTGTGCTTGATGCTAAAGAATGGAGTAGGGAAACAAGCCAGTGGGCCACAACTGGAAAAAAGGCATTGGCCGACTGATTTGAACCAATCGGGTGGAAACCTGGCGGTAAAACTACATCTAACTTACTACAAAGAAAGTTACCCAGTCGAACTGATGGCGCTCTGCGTAAAGAGTGTTTTCATGGTGTTATTCTGGCATCTCAGCTCCTAGTTATAAGTTACTTCAAGTCTCTGTACATTGATACTCGATAGAGAGGGGGTGTGTTGGCTCGCTTGGCCCGCCCCTACTCGCTAATTAGGTGGGCCCTATATCTGGGATAGGCCTGACTTTTGCGCGAAATACGTGAGAGTTGACAGCACTGAAGTTGCTATGCCCATGTCCTTCCTCATCTCTGAAATATTTGGTGTACACTGCATCTCCAGAAAGAGCATGCAGTACTTCAACCTGTTTTGTGACGTGAACTATATATATATATATATATATATATATATATATATATATATATATATATATATATATATATATATATATATATATATATATATATATATATATATATATATATATATATATATATATATATATATATATATATATATATATATATATATATATATATATATATATATATATATATATATATATATATATATATATATATATACATTGTAACGAATATGGGGGGTTGCTTCAAGGATGGGTAGCGTGAGGCCAGCAGGGTGGGGATCTTGGCCTGAGTTGTTGTATTTTGATCGGCCAGAAACAGGAACGCCGGAAAAATGACTCCAGAGAGTGATAAACGGTTGGTCTGTATATTTTTAAAAAACTTAATTACACAAAAATAATGAAGGCTATTCCTTAGAAAACACGGTGAAAACTCCTCGGAAACTTAAAACCTGCCGGATGGAGATAAAAGTTGGCGGCTTCAGGGCGTGAAGCCTGCCGTCCAACTCAGAATTGCCCTCCTAGTCTCGCCTTAAACGTGTCTTTTCTAGACACCGGCTAACTGGCTTTCTCCCAGAGTTGTTTACGACTTCCCCTTAAAACCAAACCTTAACAATACAGCTTAACGTCTGGGCCAGAGACACATAGACGAGTACATAATACATCCAATTAGTGCGCCCATTCAAGTCTTGTGATGCACGGAGCACTAATCTTAGGCTTACGCTGACACATGGCCAGTACACGTGAGTTGAATAAAGGGTGACCATGACTGACAGGGATAGAATAATCGCCCAAGTACAAAAATAACTTAATCCCCCCGACAGGTAGTATGTAAAAAGCATAGCTTAAATAACAAGGGCCTTTAGCCCGCCGTTACAGTATATACATATATATATATATATATATATTTCTACTTCAGGCTTCTGAGGAGTGAGGACCTACATTATTGGCCCTTACGAAACAGTTCTGTAAAGCTATGTTGTAAGAACTTACTGCAACCTTTTCAATATTACAGCTCCCTTCACAGGGTTGAGCACTTTACCATTGCCTGGTTGACATTACTAATACATACATATATATATATATATATATATATATATATATATATATATATATATATATATATATATATATATATATTTATATATATATATATATATATATATATATATATATATATATATATATATATATATATATATATATATATATATATATATATATATATATATATATATATATATATATATATATATATATATATATATATATATATATATATATATATATATATATATATATATATATATATATATATATATATATATATATATATATATATATATATATATATATATATATATATATATATATATATATATATATATATATATATATATGTAGCCTATGCGTTTTACCGCTCAGTTTCTAACCAATTGGTTTTAAGTCAGACAGGGCACTACTTTTTCCAGTTAAGGGTCACTGGCTGTTTTTCCTACTCCATTGATTATGCTGAGCACCACGTGCAATTGCAGTAAGTTCCATAATTTCATTTTAATCTTCGGTATGACACGGTCAGGAGTGGCCTGCGTAGCAGACTGTATGGCATATTCCTTGTTCAGTCATATATCCACCAATGTTTGCTAAGCCTTTAAGGGGGGGGGAGTGAACAAACCGAGTCCGCTCCGCGGGGTTGGTCAGGAGTCGAGTTTCAAACCTCCCGACGGTGATTGAAAGTCGGATACTCTAACCACTTGACCATGCAGTTGGTCATGAGCAAGAGACATTTTACGGGCACACCACAAATCTCCAAGCCAACATAGTTCGAAAGTGGTTGCAAATAGCAAATTGGCAGTCACATAGTATAATGCTGCGACATTTTGCGAGATATAAGGATACAAAAATAACTATTACAAAAAATATTTTCGATACATCTACTTTGTATATTGACTTTACATTTGCCCATGAGAAAACACAAAATTTAAATTAAACAAGTTTTCAGTTGGGGAAATCCTGGTTAATCAAGATGATAAAGAAAAAAGGCCACACTACGAAACAGGATTATTTGCATTGGTTGTGTACAGATATTGCAAAAACCACAACGAGGACCATTCGTAAGGATATCGACCTACTTTAGTGTTTCATTATCAAAGCAGCTGCATTTTACAGACCTTGTCACTAAAGAAGACCCAGTGGTGTAGGAAGCAAGATGAATATAGGCCCGGGCGGAGTAAATTTTGGACTATGCACCTCATCCTTCCCCATTGACCAGTTCGGGAGGTAACTACTTTCGGGTGAAAATGAGGATTCGCCCGATATCTGGGGGAAATTTTCAACATGGACTACTCAACTGACAAGGTTGAAAGGTGACGATTGGTGAATATGGTGTATATGAAAGATATGAGAGCATATGGGTACGGCGGGCCAATGGTTCCCTGCCTGATATACGAAGTCTTACTCGAAAGACTAGGTGGAGCGCCACCTTCAGTTGGCCTGGAGCTAGCAGAAAATTTTGAAAAAAAAAACGCCAGTCATCAAACAGCCGGAGATGTCATTTCTCGAGATTGTAAGTAGTAGCTAAGCAGCAGGAAAGAGTGGGCGGGGGGTAAATGTAAGGAGCCGAATTTTCCCTTTAATAACAAATATTTGTAGGTATGGAGCTTGTATCACAAAGTTTTGGTAAGGAAATTTAAAAGTTGGGGGATTCCTGAAGAATCTGCACTTCCCATAAAAGTCTGAGAATGATTGCACAACTGAACATCGTTCATGCTAAATAATGTTATCTAAGGCTTACGAACTATCACTCTCGGATGACATTTCAAAAGCTTCCCAAAGTTTGTTGTCCTTTTTAAACAAAATATTAAAAATTAAGAGCTCACAATGGAAAAAATTGGAATTTTACGAAGGGAATTTAAAAAAAAAAATAACATCATAGGCCTAGCTCCAAGTTCCTCTTGATGATGTGGTGTCATATCCGATTTTGTCATTTCCAAAGTTCGGAAAAGTTTACCAAACTGATATATGAGCGAGAGCTACTACATTTCAAATTGCACTTTGTGGCGCCAAAATTGTGCTTTTTTTGGGAACAATTAATTTCAAGTATGGTGCTTTTATTGGAGATTATTCGGAACTTCATAACAGAAGAGTTGGGAAAATCACAGTGTAAATAATCGGTTTCACAAAAGGCAAATTTTCGAAATTCTCATTTTCCAGAGTTTTGTGGGCCATCGCCCCTCTGCCTCCGTGTAGCTACGCCAGTGCTAAGCAGTCACTACAGTTTCAGCTTTCGTTTGCAATAAAAGTTTCACTTTAAAATGAGCAAATGGTAAAATGATCAGAAAAGCGCCAAATGAGAAGTATAGTACCACTGAACAGCAAGTTATAGCAGATCATGCACTTTCTATTCTGTCGGTCCAACATTCGGGGTTTTGCGTGACCTGGGTCACGAAAACTCCAGCTGGAGTGAAAACAACGACAGTCTGGCAATGAGTGCAGTAAACAGATACTACTGCCGGCGCCTCAGATTGCACGATTGTGGGCCTATTTGGCAAAGTTTCTTGAGACCAAGTTTGAAAAGAAATCTCAGAATGTCGATTATGTAAGGCGAATGCGAAAATATTGGGTTCCTGTGCACAAAACACTCGTTCACGAACGGCGAGAAACCTGGTCTTATCCGAGTAGGCCCATGTGAGAGATTGGCCGTTGCGTTTACAGGCCATCTCGTAAAGAAAACAGTGAATTTTCGCCACGAAAAGTTCTCGTACGACCATCTGATCATGAAAGCTGAATATTTTAATAAAAATATGTCATTATCCACAAGTTTAATAAGACTGCACGTTGTTTTCAAGGTACAGTTACACAGAAAACCTCTATGTCTGCATTGTTGCTGAACTGCGCGACCACAACTGTTTCACACCAACATGTCGCGTGATTGCCTCTTCGCACCGGATGTGACGTTCTTTGTCCGACAAGATAATCTGTTTGATTTTTCATAAAAAAAATAATTAGTGACTATCATCATAGACGTACGGGGGCATTTATTCATGAGGGGGCAAGAACATTTTCCCTCGAATAATGTCACCGTTTACATGATTTGCCCGAATAGTCCACTCGCTTAGCCCGAATTGGGAGGGCGAGTGCCCCCTGCCCCCCGCCTCGTACGCCTATGACTATCATGATGATGCATTTCAGATTTCGGGCTATTTAATCACGTTAAGTTTAATGTTTCTAACTTTCAAGATCGTAGGCGTACGTGGATACTGTAAGCTAGTTGTACGGTGTGCAATAAATATGCTGTGGAGTCGGCCTGTCTCGCCGCCTGTGAGTACGTGCGGGGAACGCCTTGTGGTAAATGTTCTTGGATAAAAATAACATGTCGCAGCGTCTATGAAATAAAACTCCCAGGGTGACGATCGTGGGATGCGCGAACGGGGGGAAAAGAAAGAAAGAGCACGAAACAGGGAGACGAACGGTTTTGATCATCATTTTATTGACACATTGAAATTTGGAAAATGAAAAAAGGGGTTTTCTGACCCGGGAAAAGAAGGCGGAGACATTTCCTCAAGGGGTCAGCCCCCGCTTCCTACGCCAATGAGAAGGCATGAATTACACGTCGGCCAATATGGCGGGAAGAACAGACAGTACACTACCGAAACAAAGTTTGAAATCACAAAATGTTTTTTTTTCTCCAGATGAGTATACAAATGACCTAGCCAATAGGCATGCGGCACTCTATATCGTAGATACTGTCCACGAAGCTTTAAAATGTTCTTAATGGTTTTACGTACGTGGAATAAAGATTTGATTGTGTAGTCAATTTGAGGCACAGTTTGATTTATTTGTTCACAAATCAAATAATTTACATTCCCTTGTTTTACGTAAATAAGTTAATTGTTTGCAGATCTTGTTTCATCATAGACAACCAGAAACGGTTTCGAAAATGACTGTTTTTTTTTAACCGAGAAATAAACAAGACATGTACAGTAGAAAATACAAAATTTCTTCAATAACTTGTGAAATTTCGATGTTTGATTTCAAAATAAATCTGTAGGGCCCCTTTCTCTACTGCAAATTTCCCAAGATGTTTTAAGGAAAGAATTTTACGGATGACCATTACTGTAGCAGCACAAGTCTGTTTGTTTCAATCGGCTTTCCCTGGGATTTAAGCTGACCCGAACAAGGTATTTTAGAGGAGTCAGAGGGTGGGGGAGTTTCCAAGGAGCTATGGTAATAGTAATAAAACCGTTTCAAGACGCCGGGTTCTGCTATCATCCCGGACTACAAGCATGACCAATGAAAGTACTCATCATGATATGACATAACGGTTGAATTACAACAGCAACATGGGCGTCCGCAAGGGGGGGGGGGATCAAACTTGTGAAAAAATTAATTAAAAATTAAAATAAAAAAAATAAAAATAAATCATTAAAATATCTTCACTCACAGCGTCAGTTTCTACTGAAATACGTGGACATTTGACCAGGAATAACAAAAGAGAAGATGGTATGCTGAATAGTGAAATCGTAATTTGGGGACCATCACTCGTGATATCTATTGGAAATTTGTAATTGTAAAAACTATGCCAAAATTGTACTAGTTGGCAGTTATGTAGTGTGCATATGGCATCCGACTATTGATGAATGCGTTGGTCTTGGTTTGGTCCCGTGCTGATCTCAAGAGGCGACGCGCGGATATAACTGGGATATACAAGGTGAATATGGGGTGGGGGTATGATTCATAATTGAGTAACGGATATAGGCCTATATAGGCTGTTTGACAGTTGTAAGTTTTATCGTGAGTAGGCGTGCGAGGCCGTGACCGAGAGGCAGATTTTCCTTCAACAATTTTTTACATTGAAAATTCTAAAAATTAAGGACATGAAATTGCTGTTTCAGGGCTGGGTACATGCAGCTTATAACACTCGCCAAGTGTCGTTTCCGGCCATCTGGAGGGTCTGTAAGACCCCAAATTTTCTTGTTCGCTCCGCGCCAACCGATAGTGGCGCTCCGCTTAGATAGTGTACACAATTCAATCATCCATGAATGACCTTGCCCCCCCCCCCCTTGTAAAAATTTCTGCGGACACCCACGAAGAGCAAAGTTATTAGAGACGACTCAGACGAGTCAGATGACAAGAAACGGTCTGCTTGAAGATGACTCGATTCAGAAATAAAAAATTGAGAATATACAATTACAACTTTCCTCAAAGTTATTAGAGACGACTCAGACGAGTCAGATGACAAGAAACGGTCTGCTTGAAGATGACTCGATTCAGAAATAAAAAATAGAGAATATACAATTACAACTTTCTTTAATTACTCCTGACATTTTTATGTTGGGTTTCAAAATATCCCCCAGGTCCTCTTTTCACCCACTGGAGAAGAGTTCCTCAGTTTTTCTCAAAGAAAGAAAGTTATGAACAACCGTTCCCTTTAGCATTACCACTGTCCTGTCCGCTTGTCTAACTCAATGGGTTGCAGTGGGTGGTAAGGGAGGGGACTTGGCTAAAAGCTTCCAAAATTGCCAAGTGCTCTAAGAAGTCAGGGAACTGCAAGGTCAACTTTGATGTGGATGCTGAACATATTCACGGTTCTTCCAATATGCAGGTTAGAACATTCGGGAAGTGCTGTTTCTGGCCTACTTTAGTAAAACTTTTCGAGAGCCTAGGGGCTCTGTCCAACCATGTGTTTGGTCTAGCGGTAGAGCATCCGCCTCTCACGCAGAAGGTCCAGGTTTGATTCCCAGGTCGTGCCATACTAAAGACTCTAAATGGAACCTACTGCCGTTGTGCGTGGTGCTCAACATAAGCCATGGAGTAGGGAAAACAAGCCAGTGAGCCACAACTGGCAAAAAGGCTGCGGCCGGCTCGACTTAAACCAATAGGTTGGAAACTGGCCCTTGAAACTCCATCTGACTAACTAACTGTCCTCTTTTCTTGAGTACAGGTGTGACCACGCCCAATGGAAGTGCTCATTTGAACTATGTTATTTCGCTCAGCAAAAGAAGTACAGCTTATTTGTTTTTAGTTAGTGGAAGTATTTGACAAAGAATTTTAAAGCAGATCAGTCACAAAAAACTTTCAAAGATACGAAAATGAGATACAAAATCTCTCAAATAGCACCCAATTCCATGGGAAAGCATTTAAACCATAAATTATTCCGTGCAAGGAATGACTGGGCATCATGTTTCTTGGATATAAAGTGAGCTGTCTATCCTTTGACTGTTGGGATACACATCAATTTGAAATTTCTCCGGAAGTTGAAACATTTTGTTTTTGTGAAGTTGAATTTTACTCTATAATTTGCATGATATACTTTCTAGGGATATGGCGTCACCCCGGTCCCTTTCAAATCAAGGTACACAACAGAACAATCCCATACACCACGGTGAAAAACTCAAATCTCAAACAAATATTAACAAACTATTAAACTCCGTCACGTGTCCATAAAATATTCAAATACGAAAGTCGAATCACTCCCGCTCGTTCCGATAAAGCTTTGGATACATACATTATTTTTCCAAGTAAATACTACCACATCGAGCGTGTGACATCTTAAACCCAGTCACCGAAAGATAATTCAAGTGAAGTTCATCTGGAGTTCAGAAAAAAATAGAACGAAGATATAGGGCTGGTAATCTGCGGCTTAAAATATACACCTCTCCTGGCGTAGCTGAATCAGTCCGGAAATAGTCCCCCGGAAGGTATGGAGCCGCGTAGGCTGAAACAAAGCGAGACCAATCCTTCCATAGATTTCATTTCGAACACTAAATACTTTCTCTCTGTCCCGCCCTTGGTACCGTCTGGCCACTTTATACAACTAATCATTTAACCACCACTACCAATTTACGATGTTTCCCAATCCTATCAAAAACCCATCTCCTTACTACATGAATGCTTGAACATATAGTTAAATTACTGAGACACTCGAATTTGTCTTAATCCATCACTTTTTAACGTACTTCACCAATTTTCCAAATTATACTTTTTTGTACAACTTCCTGCTAAAACTCCCCTCATAATTTGAATTGCACTAAGTGCCAAATTTCATCTACTTCCTTACAATTACATATCTAAACATCAAAACGAGTATAAACACCTCTTAAACAAAATATTGAAACAAAATTGTACAAAATAATTCACTCACATGATGATTTACATGGTGTGTGGCTCAACCCGAGCCGTTCCTTCTCCATGAGAACACCGTACACGTGAACACCTGGAAGATGTTTTAATGTCCAAGGAGTTCAAATGAATTGTACTGAGTGCCGCATTTTGTTTGGACTCCTTGGACATCTTAAAATTTGACACGAAGCTTCTCACTTTCTTCTACTTCCATACAAATACATATATAAACATCAAAACGACTATACATATAAACACCTCTTAAACAAATTGTACAAAATAATTTACTCACATATGATTTACATGGTGTATGACTCCACCAGCACCGTTCCTACTCCATAGACCAATTTCCAAATAGCAATTAAAAAGGATTGTAGGATAGAGTTTTGGTGTTTGTCATTTTTGTCAATGGCATTAAAATAAAACCCACGTATTGTTTCAGCTACCTACAATTGCATGCATTGAAGTGCTCCTACTACAATACTTAGAGGATGGAAATCTGATGACAACTTTACTGTCACAGTGCTGTTGAATTTTACTCTATAATTTGCATGATATACTGGACCCATACCCATACTCATATCCATACTCGAAAGAAAGATTTTGTACTCATACCAGTAACCATAGTCCGGCACGACAACCTTGTCTCTGTACCTATACCTGCACTTATGGCCTGGTACTCGTACCATACTCATGATTAATTTTTCTTCAAACTCATATCAGTACCCACACCCATGACCAGGTAACAGTCCCCATAGCCATTTAGGGCAGGAGGGCTGGTGGGCTGCAGCCCTACAATTTGCCAAATATTGCTGAATCAGTCAGACTTAGGTGCCTCAGTCTAGCAGGGATTATGCCCTGGGGTGGGGTCTCAAATCGGGGAAAAAAGTCTACTTGCACCAATATTCACAACCTGGTCCCCATACTCATGGTCAAGTACTCACACTTCACCACTGCTCAAAGCTGAGAATTGGATAAAGAGGCAGGGGTCGTTGTATAGCTGGATCCAAGCAAGAGATGTAATGGGCTTTCAGCAAAGAGATAAGACAATTCAACTAAATGTATATTTCAAGTCAATGTATATTTCAATTCAATTCTATTGACAAACTATACATACACAGCTATACAAATCTTATTCACACAGTGGTATACCAATTTCATAAAGTCTTTTTAATTTAGCATAAAAATTTTTTCAGTTTAGTGTACTTTGGGTATGGTTACCTACTAAATGTAATATGAATATTCATTCTTCAGGGAGAGAGAGCAATGACCTTTGAGAGGCAACTTCAAAAAGAACTCTTTCCTGATCTACTTTATGAACAATCTATCAATTCAACTCCTTACATTTCGAAAGATTTGGACTCCTGCCTGCTTCATCAAGCCAATGATGGCTGGTTTATAAATTAGATCCTGATTGCATATGACTTGGAAGACTAGATTTGAAAAGAAAATAACAGAATACTGATAAGTAGATGTCTAGTTTCAATATCAAACCATTATACAGAAACAAATGGTACACCCCCTAATATCAGTTTCCATTAAAACCTGGGGGAGGTTCACAATATCCCAAATACTGATCGAAAAATGAGGGATCACTTCCTCAGTAAGAACACAACTTAACTACAATGAAAATTCAACTGAGAAAAAAAGTGTAACAGAATGCTGACCAATTTGCAATATTTAAAGCCCCTTCCTGTCTTACTTTTACTTGACAGGATCTACCACTAAGACCATGTTCACGTTAAGGTGCACAATTTTATGATTTTTTCCATTTGATTCACAATTCACACAATTTGCAGAAAAAATATTCATCTGAATATTCACCTGTTGAATTTAGTCCCTGGCAAATTGCTTCAGACAGGGACACCCACAGCCAATCTTTATTGAGACCCATTTGAACTAGTCAAACTCTAATTTGAATGTTAAAAGTCATCACACTCAATCATGCACAATACAACTTAGTGACATTTGAACCTTTGGGCGTAACTTGAGACAAAGAACTGACATGGTCTCTGGCAAGCTAGGGGTGGTGCCAGGGTATTTTTATGGGGGAGGGGGGCAAAGCATGAGTTGAGTGCTCCTTTTTCCTCCCCTTCCTTCTCTTTCCACATTTTCTTGCTAATTAACATGCTGGGAGGGGGGGGGGAGGGTTTTCCACTCTGTCACCCCCCTGATGCCAATCTTGTCTCTTGCTGTAAATATGCTACTAAATACATCACTCCAAGAAATAAGCAAGGTCTGTCTGCATACAACAAAAACAGAATGAATATCACGACAGATTTACTTGAAATAGGAAAGGTCATGAAACCCAAGAAGATAAAGTGACTGGCCTCTTACAAGAAATATACTGATAACACTCTATATTTGGAGAACTCACTCCCTAAAGGGCAAAATAAATTCCGTTAAAAGATCAAACAGATTCCAGTTGAGATATAAAAGTGTGACATTTGCTATCCCGACATGTCCCGCTAGGTTTTCAAAACATAAATCCATGCTGACCTGATCAAATGAATGTCTGATACATTCAGTATAACTTTGGAACACCCCCTGGCTTTACAGCTTCAAGCTATACATAGATGTTTCCACAAACCCCAGATTTCTTAAAGGTCAAAAACAGTTGCCACAAACTTATTTTGAAGCAAAAGCTAAATCTCCAAATTTTCTTCTTATTTTCTTTAAAGTATCACTCATAATATCTTAGAATTGCATATTGCAGGTAAACTAAAAGTTACTAAAGTTACTCCGAGTAAATTTAATATTTGAGGAGAATAGATACTGTCACATGACCCTCAAGAGTTACTAAGGAAACAGGACAGTATATTACACCAATTTAAGTTGGAGTGAGTGCATAGCCCCTTTAAAATGTTTTTTTTTTGAACAAATCATTGAACTATTACCATACCTTCTGAAGTATTCACTAAGGAGTATGCTAAGATTGCTAATAATTTACTACTGTTAGAAGGGAAACTTCACATATTGTAAAAATTATTGGCTGTCAAATGTAAAAGCTTTCAAATAGACTCAACAACAAGGCAGATAAATGTCACCAGACAATACACGTGTCGTGCCTGGGATAACATCCATCTAAAAGACTGAAAATAATGACTATCTTAATGATCAAGGAAAGAGGACGTTTCAAGACAATTTGGGAGATCCCTTTGGTAAGGTAGTAAATTTAACATTGTACGTGACATTTACATTCTATGCCCTGAAAAAAACTTCACTGAAATGTCGACTGTTGTGAACTCCATCGGAGTAAATAGCACTGATTGCTGGTCAGAGTGGTGAGATATGAAAAGTGGTGTGAGGATGGGGGGGGGGTTGGCATTTTCCTTAAAAAGTTTAAGAGACTGTTTGCATTACCACAGTTGCTAAGTTGATACACATGTCACTTCCTCTGAAAAATGCAGAGGACCTTTATAAATGTCAGTGTTAAGTGGCTAATGTAAATGTCAGTGGCTAATATAAAGACTACTAAGTAATATAACTTGACTGAGGGTGGTTGCTGACATATGAAAAAAAATACTTTACAACAAATACTTTCAATTGTATGCAAAGCTTGCTTACACAGCCAGAGTTGGTATATGGTGCACACACATACGATTTTTAAGCTAGACTTGACAGTGTCTCAGTGCATCAAGTATACTGGCATATCATTCGCACCTTAAAGAATTACACTTTTCTGTCCCGTAAGCCCAATGGTACAGTCTGCTTGAGACAACTCACCCCTTTCTACACACAACATCATGTGTTATCTTCTTTTAGTGGCTTCTTTAACCATCTTTTATGCTGTTTGCTTTTTTTGTCTACTGATTATTCTAAGCAAAAGTTATCAAAGAAAATCCAGACTGCATGGAGACTTTGGCAAAATCATGTCATCACCATTTTAAGTATTAAAAGAAATGATTTTTTCAAAAGGTTAGTTACGTGCATACCTAATTTCCATGATTCCATAACAGCACACATAACAATTAAAGAGACTTAAGCAGTGACCACTGGATGCATTTATACATAAAACCACTTGGTTGTCGACTTATTTTAAATTTGAGAGGAAAATGATGTTGATTCCTTGTAGTAGTTGTTGAAATTTAGTAACATCAGAAATTCTTCTAGGTGAGGTTGGTAGCCCCTAGTAACCAGCTTGGTAACAACTGAAAGGATAAAAATAAATTTGAGTCCATGATAAGATTCATTGACAAATTAATGGTTAATTTATGCTGAATCATGCACAAGCAAGGGATAGTATACAAATTACAATCAATGGTTAATGTATATAATGCACCAGGGGATGGACATAAGTGCATTGAGCCGCAGTCACACTTATGATGAATTCAGATAAGACTTGATCCAAGTTTGTGGGTTTTATTAAAACCTTCTCCACTTCTAATGGGAGAGAACCCAGAATTTGCCAACCTGTGTAACTATTCAATTTGTACCGGAAGACTATGAAAATTAAATTTAAACTAATTATGATGTGATGTCAAATTGACAGACAGTTTGTAATGGACTATGTGCGTCTGATAAAAGCCGTTTATTGGTATGAGGTCACAAAAACAAAAATCAGTTTACATTTCATTTCATTGATATCTGATGCAAATCACATATTTACACAGATAAGCAAATTTTGGGCATTTTTCAACCAATGATGGAGAAAATTTTAAAAACTAACAAAAATCAAATCGCAGTTTGATCCAAATTCATTGTAGTTTGACCTGTGGTTTTATGCACAGGTCCAATGTGAGGGACAATGTTCATTAACACACATGGCATGACTAACACCATTGGAAGAGTGTTCATGCTGACAGAGGAATTAAAACAAAATGAAGTAAAAACAATATTCATATATTATGTTATCAATGATTTCACTAAATTTGAGAAATGGTGCACTTTTGTAACAAAATAAACATCTGAAAACAGGATTGCAACAGGTGGTAATTTAACTTGAAATAAATGATCCATGGCTACCCCTTAGCAATCAAGTCTCACATTTGCATCATTGTAAATTTGCCCTGCACATAGCTCTGGTAGGCAATTTTCACTAAGCTTAGCCTTGATCACAGTATACAACCTTTCATAGTGCTTTGTGTACTAACAAACATACCTTTGTATGTACATGTAAGGACCTATCCACTTTAGCGACACAGTGTGACATTGTTCTTCATTTGTTCCAGTCCTGAGGTTGGTAGTTTAAGTCCTGGCGGGTCTTACCGAAGACTTTAAAAGCTGAACCTGCTGCCATTGTGCTTGGTGCTCAGCGTAAGCAATGGAGTAGGGAAACAAGCCAGTGAGCCACAACTGGAAAAAAGACTGTGGCTGGCTCGACTTGAACCAATAGGTTGGAAACTGGGCCGAAAAACTCCATCTAACTAACTAACTTACTTCATTTGTTCCAACACTACCAGACCTGTTGAGGTATTTTGGGGGCTTTCAAGTTACTTCAAATGTTGCAACACATTAAGTGCTGACTTGTGAACACAACAGTAACAGCATTTTGAAACACACTTCTTGGAGTAAAGTTTGGATATGTTAATGGCTCAGCCCTTACTGCAGCAGTGATGTTGACTTTCCATGATATACCAGACTGGATCCCACAGAATTGTTCCATATTAAAAGTTTTTTTTTTTTAAATACATAAATTCTGCAGACTGTTCAAAGCTGAAAGTAAAACCTGGAACTTCTTCCAAAAGGAGTTGCAAAGTTCTGGCTACAATAATTAATGAGAACCCCCCAGCCAAATATGTAAAGCAGAAAACATGAAAAAATGTCTTGAACAGCTTCAGCACTTAAAGTTCAGGCTGAGGGGTATCGTGTGAACTGACTGATTGAATTCATACATAATTTAGGCCTAACTTCCAAGTGAATTGTCAAATTTTCAACCAAAAGGCAAGTAGATCTCCTTTAGAAAGGCATGCGGTAAGGATTTTGATGTATTTATAGATTTTATAATTGCATATCATTCCTTTCTGCATTTCATAATTCATCATCTGCTGCCGATAGACCTTTTTCCACGACTTCTTATACATTGAAAGGCCATACTGCACAGTACGTTGTCGCTACTGTAGGGTGAGAAAAAGCATAGCAAGATGGCTGTCTGCTGTGGCTTTGTGTGAAAGTTTTGACTTGCTCAAGTAAATCAACAGATTTGCAAGAAAGTTGAAATATTTTTGAAATGAAGCAAGGTAAGGTCAACGTCACTAAATGAATTGCAGGAATATGATATTGTTTACCATTCAAGTTTAACTTTTGTTTAAATATTACAGTTGTCATCAAATCAGACAATTTATAGCTTGATGGCAGCCATCATGGTTAACTTTTTTTGTCCCAGTCAGTGGCGACAATCTACAGATAGGACGTACGTGTTACATGCTCTGTCCATGTATAGGAAGTGAGTACCTTTTTTTAAATAGTTATTACAAAGGGATGTGGGATAGAATATCGGTATCTAATGCTTTTGTCACAGAAAAATGTCATTGACAAAAATGACACACACCCAAACCCTATTCCATAATGCTTTGCAATTAATAATTGGTAATGAGGTCGTATTTTACAAACCTTTGTAAAGAAATGTCGAGTATTCCTTGAATGCAGCATATGATTTCTTGATGTTTTGAAAGCTTGGATGGACACTCTCTCCGTTTCTGTTTATCCTCCAGCGTTCTGACATCAGTTGTGTCCTGACTTTGAGTACAAGACTAAGGATGTCAGTAATGACCTTCATCACTGGTGCAGCCTTCTTGTTTAACAGACACCTGGTGTGAGATAAATGGTATAACACTGTTACAATAGTACTGAAATATTAAGGCTTGATTCTAGAAAGAATGTTAAGTTGGGAAATACTGAATAGAAGTTAGCACTGACATCATTGTGTTGTGCATCTCTCTATGTATAACAAGTGCTATTGAAGTGCTGGTATGTGTGCATACAGCAACCCAAGTACTGTGCATGATAAGTTCCATGCAGTATGCCAAATTGAAATACCTGACGTCACATGCATGACTTCTGTACTGACTACAAAAATAAGCACGGATGCTCCTTCATCCAAAAATCTATGCTTCCAGTTTTAAAAAGCTACTTAAAATTCATTTTAGTTACATTGAAACCCTCAGGTTGCAGCTGCCTTAATCAAGCATGTGGCCTACAGTCATGTCCTTTTTATACTTAGCACAATAAAAAGTGCATGTAATACTTCTATTACTAATTAAAGAACCAAACAAAGCAAGGATTCCACCAGAAACACAAAAAGGGGGGCCCTGAACCCCCACCCCATGGGGGGGGGGGAGGGATTAGTTACTGCTAAACCCCAAGTCTAAATTGATATTGTCCTAGGCTAAAGTTACAGGAGGGTTCAGGGGGACAATAGCTTGCTTCAAGGCCCCTGTAAGGTGCACTTTGATGGATTTTAAAGGCCATTTATTTGTGTAAGTTCACACATTTCTAAAAAAGGGTTCTCTTTTTAAAAAAACCCAACATATTGACAATTTTTCAATTTTTATGGAAATGAAAAGGTGGCGGGGGGATTTAACCCACCTTCTTGGGGAAACTTTTGGAAAACCCATTTCCCCCCTCTGCTGGAAACACTGTAAAGAGTGGCTGTAACCACTGCAGCTTGGCTGAGATGATTGCAGCTTTTCTACTTTGACACTTTCTTTAAAGATAGTTGCCTCAAAAAACTGTGTTTTATATCAATGGTGTTCATAGATACCACTTGATTGCACCTGGAGTTTTAAATTCCTCAGGTATGCTACAAGGTATGGTTTCTTACCTTTGTGTGGCACTGTTTAGGTATGTATTGTGCTGTCCCCTTAAGCCATCCAGATTATGCACCTTGTTGTTGAAGGAGAAAAAAAAATACGTCTTGTAAGTGATATATGAGACTGCATTAAATGTTCCCCTTAAATTATGAGTGGACAACTGTTTTGCCAAGAGCAATCTTTACTACTACCCTTGGGCAGTGCTCCCAAAATTTCAGAGTTTCAAACAGGGATAAGCAGATTTGGGAAGTTGGAGTGAGAATGAAGTGCACTCCAGGTACAAAACAAATAAGAGGAGAGAGGATGTAGGAGCAAAGCCCAAGGGGGTAGGGATCTCCAGGTGGTAAAGTCCCAAGAAGCTCCTGGCTTCTAGATGATTTAGAGATTGTAGGAAATACTGTCAAGGAATATATTCTGTAAGCCAAACTTTTTGAATTCTTGCAATCGTTGCAGTCTACAATGCACCGATATGACAGAGCCATGTGTAATGTTAACTGAGAATGATCAACAAAGTTTTATGGGACATGAAGTACATAAAAATTGTATGGGTAGAAGAATAGCTGGCCAAAGCAGAAAGGCAGGAACAAGGCATGACTTTAGGAAATTTTCTGCTTAAAATGGGAGAGTTGGGAGCCCTGCTTGGGCTAACCTTTAGGTTGGTCATGTATTATAGTGGGAATCTGAATTTCCTTTTTGAAATCCTGTTTCATTTTCATAAGGTCTGGTACAGAAACTCAAACACATATAAATCCTGGACCATTTTTTTGAGCACAGGAGGAGAGGTACAAGTTTGTTGATATCAGAATTTATGGCAAAATTGTACTGATTCAACTTCACACCCCCCCTTTAAGGAGTATCTGTTGATACCAACACTGAACACAGGTTATCAGTCTTACAATACTCAGTACTGGTCTCAGTTGGTTCCAGCATTACAACTAATTACCCAATTGCATGTCAGATAAAAGAAAAAAAAATGATCTTGCACAACTTTTGTTCAGAGATTGCCACAACTTTAAAGAGCCAAACCTCTCACCCCAAACTACAATTTTGGTACCCGGGTACCAAAATTCTCAATTGGCTCAGCTCTTTGATTGACAGCTAATTCAAACAATGCAGAGTGCCAAAGCTTATATAAAACAGCATGAACGGTACTGAGAGTGTTTTATTATATAAACGGAGTTTTTCTATACTAATCCTGAAGCAATAAACTGAGATTGTGTCTGGATAAGGATAGATTTCAGACAATTGTGGGAGGGGCTTCAGTAAGAAGGTAAGGAGAATTGGTACTGTTTGGGGTGAGGGAACTGGGCCTTTAATAATCTTTGAGGATATAAACCATAACTTACATTATGCTTGAGGTTTTGCTGAAATTCCTCCCAGCTGACATGGATGACTTGGTTGACAACGTAACTCTGCATCACACTAACAAAATGCTGCATTTCATGTCTGTCAAAGCAAACAAAAAAAAAATCAACATCAAAGTTGTTTCAACATTCTCAAAACCCTCTCAGACCTATCCATTCTTATGTTGCTATATATCCTAAATGACCTAGCTGACCATCACATCCATCAGTACCTTGAAGAAGATCACTTAGTGGCCATTGTCCAACAGGTTGTGCAATTTAATGGTACATACTGTAGATATCAGCTATCTTTAGCACAAATTAATTAATTATATTGTACAGTAATACCCAAGGAAGCTAGTACAATTAATGTTCCTGTTACAAACTGGATGGCCATTAGCCACCTCTGAGCATAGAAGCTCGGTGTCCATATCCCGAAATGAATCAATCCAGTCTTAAATTTCCCAATATGAGATTGTTTGCAAACATGTACTGTACCTCGAATAACCTCTACGTAAGAATGAAATGATGTCATTTTATCTACGCTTGTTGGATTGATTTCAGCACATGAAGCTTTAGCATACTGACAGATATATTCTTCAACTGGAGAGACTTTGCCACCTCTGGTATTGTAGCTTTGTTATCCTCTAAAATAAATCACTCTATGAACTGAAATTTTCAGGTCCTCAACCCTTTTCCCAACATTTGTCTATACAGAAGAACAAAGAGAACAGTAAATACTACCCTAGATTTATCCAGTGAGCTACATCTATGTCATTCAAATAACTCTATCTTCATTGTTCCTCCTCTATTGGTCAACTACTACATGTTCTCCCTTAAAATTATCAAAACAAATGTCTACCAGAGTAGACTAAAGAATCAACTTTCTCCTGATAAAGTACTACTTTGACCAATTCTCCCAATTTGATCCAGTCTGGCCTCTAGCCTTTCAAAAATTCAGAAACACAGCAAGTTAACATTTAAATCAAATAACACAACTACTTCTAAGAAAATAGTATTAAAAGGAAATTGCATTCTTTATGAGAGGGCTTTTCCTTTTTCTTTTCCATTAACTTTCACGGAGACGAAACAAATTACTTCTTCAATCAATTATTAGACTGGACTCTACAACAGTTGAGAGACAGCTTCGTGAATGCAAGATGATAGCTTCAGGTGCAAGAGAGCGATGAAGGCAAGAGTTAAATGTCATTAATTAAGGATGCAAACAACTGCAAAAGGTGTGCCTCATATGCTAAAAGATGCAGGCAAATGCAACTACATGTACTCTTACAACATGAATGTTAGAAAGAGGTTTGACTTTTACACAAACAGAGTGAACCACATTTATAGTTAAACCATTAGTGTTTCAAGGTGACCTAAATCATCAATTGTGAAAGGTTTATAACAATATGTAAAAGCGCAGAAAAAAAAAGAAAAGAGAAAAAAAAGAAAACGTAAAATCTGGATGTCATAAGCATCTCAAGTTCTGGATTTAATAAAAAAAAATTCAACAATTTTAGAAGTAATAGGTGAGGGTCTTTGTGGTTCATTTTGACAGTTTTAGTATATACTGACTTACTATTCACTGGGACTTTTATCAAAGTAAAGAAAAACAGAGTGCAGAAGTAAAAGGCTCACTGACTGAATTTTGAACTGAGCTCCACTTTGTTCCTAAGAAATTTTGAAGCTAAGTGACTCATTTATGATGGGGAGATTAATTCAGGTAAGAAAACTGGGAAAATGGAGCAGTTCTGAGCTGAGAAAAAAATTGGAATGGTGGAGTAAAAACAGTCTCCAAGGACCAGCTTTAAGAGTTGACTTAATTAGATGAGAATGCAAATTGCATAATCATAGGGAGCACAGTGTTGACCCAGATGCAAAGTGACTTGAAACTGAAGCAAAATTTGGTGCAATATGTGGATATAGCTAGTTGGACAAGATTTAACTACACACCAACACGAATGTATCATATAATGTGAGTCAACTGGATAAAATGTTTCAAAGTTTAAATTTATGTTCAAGTATTGTTCAAGTTCAGGTCTCATTTCCTTTTAGTCGCCTCTTAACAAAGGGGGAGATACCATGAGTGTATTCCACAACCCAAAGCCCACAGGGGGCAATATATGGATATAACAGGGCAAATATGGGCAAGGGATCCATACAAGACATAATTATATGCACAATTTAGGGAAGTGAATGTTGCGAAGTGACAAATCCAGTGACAACTTATATTTTGGAATTCCTGACAGCCATCAGCCATAGTTTTTGTGTTTCTATCTTCAACATATAGACAAATCCAAACAGACTGAGATGGTCTGATTTTAGGTTATCTTTGTCAAAAATAGACTCCCAGTTGTTTCAAGGTTACAAAATTGTATGTTATACAAAAGGATTAATTCTAAAATCTTTTGTTGTTCTTAAATAATTGAAGTTATTTAGTTTGACCCCAAAAATTCACAACAGTGAAACATTGCACAATGTTTGTTTGAGGGTGAGCTAAAAATTTTTTGAGCACAAAGGTTGCAGCTTTAAAAAGTTAAAAGTGTCTGCGTATTTCATTTGCATGTGAGAATATTGTAACATATACAAAAGATGC
Organism: Holothuria scabra; assembly: GCA_037179385.1. Lineage (NCBI taxonomy): Eukaryota > Metazoa > Echinodermata > Holothuroidea > Aspidochirotida > Holothuriidae > Holothuria > Holothuria scabra. Next base: position 33,086,409 of record CM074181.1, read on the forward strand.
TGAATTAATCTGCCAGAATGACAACACATCTTTCCCACAATGCAATGTTTTACAATGGTTTGAATATTTTCTCTGAAGAGTTGTAACTTTTGAATACTACATGCTATTGAGATGGAATTTCCACAAATAAAGAGAAAATAGTGCCTTGGTTTTTTGAAGCTCTTGAAATTTGTCATTGGAATATTTCTGTAAATGAAGGTTTTGAATTGAGTACAACTATTCATGGTTAGGGTAGATAAAAGAAACGTGTGGATGGCTCCTACTAATGGTCACCAACAAATCTCACCTTCACTTGGCAATTAGAAGTGCACATACATATATGAGGGTAAGTTGGGAGTGGTACGGACTAATTATCTTCATGTCACACCAACCAAACCTCTAAATTTTAAAGGCCAACAAGGCCACAAGCTCATTTAATTCAGGGGCCAAATGAAAAATAAAGGGCCCCCCCCCCCCAAAAAAAAAAATAAAAAAATAAAAAGAGACTGATAACACCATACCATATCAGTTTGCACACCATTCTAAGATCAGTACAGAAAAATTGCACATTTATACATACAGTATATATTTTCATGACAGAGAAAGTTTACACTGAAGTTTTCTTGTGAAAATTTCTTGTAAAGTTCTCTGATGTGATGCTCACATTACCAATACAGGCTGTGAGGTGTATGGAGAGATTCCTGTGCAGACTGTACAATTAGATTTAAATGATTTAGGAGCCAATTGGGTCTCCAATTTCCTGTAGGAAACAGAGCAAATTTCTTGTGGCATCAGATCCACAGATGCCTGTTATTTTGTTCCCTGCCAATGATGAAGAAGACTTCGACAGCTTACCTGAAGAGTTGAAGCTGGTGATACTGGTATGATCTACTTGCATTTTGCATCTTGGCTATAACAAAAACGAAATGAAGACAAACATATATCAAAGTAAAAGAGTGCTTTCATCAGTATTTCTAAGTTGTTTACAGTTGAAGCTGATTTCATTTGTAGCAGGAAACAGGATCTTTTCATTTCACATTCAATGAATAATAAAATTTAAATCAATGAATAAATTTTGCTGTCAGATATTATACTTAAACATACAAATTATAAGCTCATTAAATTTGTGGTTCTTGTACTGCAAAGAAAAATAAAATATCCACTTTTGGCATTATTTTTTCAGTCTGGTAAAATCATAAAATTGTAAAGCTAAATTTAAAATGCAATTTAAAAGTTATAAAATAGAAAAAAGTATCTTTATCAAAGTGTTTTTTTTGGTTCTTTCTGACATCGGTAATTCCTCCAAAACAGGTTAAAACCTACCCTGCTAAGTGTCTGCCAGATGGGTATTGTTAGGCAATTAGAAGAAATTCATATATTAATAGAAGATAAGGAGGAGTGGAATAGACTATAAAACTCCAACTGTTATTCACTCCACCTGACTTGCCTGAACCCTTCTATAAGGCCCAAAGTTTGCTGTTGTACAAGTAATGTACAGAATTTAGCCATTTTATAGGGGCCAATATCCACTGTTAAACAACATATTTCTTAACAGGCCAAAAATAGCTCTTATCTCTGATCCTAACAAAAATACAATTTATGTCATAGTTACAGCAAAAATGATTTTAAGAGTGGGATGCCAACTGCATCAATAACTTTCTAAAAGCTTAACACCACCATCAATGGGTGAGGAGTGCCATACAAAATCTAGCCTGCTGTAAGCAGGCCACTGTGTTTGCATTTCAACTACTACATACAAAAATAAAAAATGATACTTTCATTAGTTTAAATTATACTATACGAGTCTTTCAACGGCTTCACTGCTGAGCAGTCGATGTTTCCAACTAAGTTACATAGCATACCTATGGTATACAATAGCCTGCAAACTTTCTATCCTATCTCATTTACGACCACCAAAAATGATGTCACAACAAAAATTAAAATACTGAATTATATCTCGCATAACAGGAAATATATGTGCATTGAACGTACGACCTGATACACATTATCCAAGTGCAAAAGCTAATTAGGTTGTTCGCTGTTCGTTGTATCAGTTGTATGTAACACACTATTCATACTTGTTTCGTACACCACATGTTCATCTCATCTTTACTAATTCGTCCCTCAAAATGCGGGATTCCTGTAAATGGAAACTGTGCCAAGGTTTGCAGACTCTGTATATTAAACTGTTTAGAAACCTGGGTGTATTATGATTTTGAGAGAGCGCCATCTTTTGGCTACTACAGGGTCTACTCAGCAGGCTATACAAAATCTGACTTGGACAATTTGAGAATTATTGTTTCACAGATTTGGTGATAAATTTGTAGCTAATTACTAGTAAAACTGGAACATTTTGTGGGACTGAGTGACTCCATTTTAGCCCATGTATGGGCCGGCGAAAACCATTGTGGGTTATAACCTTCCCTCAACACTAATCAATATAATGCAATGGCGACAGCAAATCAAGAATTTCCTTGATAAACAGTGTGCATCAACTTGTGGTATGAAAGTCAATTAAAATGCAGTTGTGAGTATTCAATCATCTTAAAATCAGGTTAAGATGGTCAAGTGGTTAGAGCATCCAAGGTCTAGAGTTCTGTCCTGGCCAGGTTGCACCAAGGAATTTAAAAATGAAACCTATTGCCATTGTGCCTGGTACTCAGCATAAGCTACAGAGTAGGGAAAACAAGCAAGTGAGCCGCAATTAGAAAACAGACCATGGCCATGCTGACTTAAACAATTGGTCAGAAACTGAGCCATAAAACTCCATCACACTTAACATTAGATTTCAGTTTCCCAGTTAGTCTGTACACATCAATGTGCATCTTCAGGAAAAATATATAATCAATATTTTGGACAGTAAAAGTTCCTGCGACAAAAACTGGACTCACATAGTGCTCATCCTCCTCCCTTTTCATGTAAAGAGCATTCAGGAACTAGGTATCTATAGATGTTTATCTGCTAGAATCTCGGTTGTGTTCTTAGTTCCCAAGTTCAATCATAATTGGTCAAAATTCAACTTTTTTCATAAGAACATTTTCAAAATCAAAATGAAAATATCCCTCACCACTTCTCTCTAGTTGATAGTGTATGTCTCTCAACACCCAAGCAGTTCGTTTCAGTTTTAGAAGAAAAAGAAATATCCTGTTGTAGACAGCGTGACATGCATCTGTTATGACAACATTGGTGGGCCAATCAACCTTTTGTAGAAAAATAGAATCATTTTAAAGAATCAGTTCACATGTTCTTTTATGCTAACTACATCTGTCTAGTTGAAAAAATACAAGAAAACCCTAAACATTAAAGGTCACGTAAAATGAAAATTACTTAGTTGGGCATTTGATAAGGAAAGCATACAAAACCAAGAAAATAAACTGACACAATTTGCACAAAATTTGACAATTTTACAGGGTAATTTTTTATTTGCACTTGGCAATACATAAACATTAGCTCAATATGCAAATCTTGGAATGTCTAGAGAAGGACATGCCATTGCCATATATGGCTAATTTTATCCATTGTTTTTGCAACTTTAATATTTCAAGGACAGGACACAAGTATGTCCTAAGGGTTTTATTTTGAAAGTTTAAATTGTGTCCTTGAAAATCATCAGTATCAATTCCTAGGACGTTTAACTCTCTGATGAGTAATTAAGAGATAATTGACACAGGGTGAACACAAGAAATATTCCTACTGTGCAGCACTCCACATCATTATCTTAGCATATGCAACAAGTTGCTCAAGAAAAATTCAAAGTTTAAAGATGTATATCCTGGGAGCTGTGAAAGATAATGACATAACTCCAAATAATTTTTCCTTAGGAAAGCTCACTCCTTAAGTGCCAACTCAAGTATTATTTGGTTAACATATCTCACTACTAGTACCTACAATATTACCAAAATGATTTTCATATACAAAAGAACTGTCACACATAGACATTGCAACATCATTGATGAGCACCAATTTGACCTTTGAACTCTTCACCACTACACCAAGGAATGAATTCACTCTTTGACTTCATTTAAACAAGTTCTACAAATTTTGTCATCAACTGCATTTTGACAGGCATCTGATCAAACATTATGGACTTCATTATTGAAACATCTTCAGTACCATCAATGCCTATCAAATTTGAAACTTAAAGCAATAGTAATATTTTCACAAAGAATGCAGAGAATAAGAACAAGTGAGAGGGGAGAGGGGGAATAAAGGGAAACTCTCTTTAGACTCTATAAAAAATCATTCTAACAGTGTAAAAAAAAAATGATCGCAGAGAATTTCTACACCGACTTACTGTATACTTCAGTTCAAGACAGTCCAAGATGTCAATTGCTGTCAAGATAAGGAAAACAAAAATAACTTGAATTTGTCTGTGCCAGCATAGTCTTTGAGACTGTTTAATTAGCATGTGACTTTGCTTTTAACATAGCCAAACGTAGCAGCCAAACGTACCACCACAGGTAATTAAGAGTCAACCACTGTATTGTCCCTTCTGATAATACTTTTTAATCTGAAATAAGTTCTGTACAGGAAAATGTACCTGCATTAAATTACAAAGAGGCACTTCTTTTACTCTTAGGTAGGACCATCCTTTCCCCCTTAACCCCTTTCCCCAAGAGATTTTCATCAGAAGTTCTGCATGTTTAAGTACTATTCAAATATATTAAAATGGGCTTTGTCCACAAAATATTTATGACTACCAGAGATTCAATTTATCACAATACACCTGAAAAATAATTTCACAATGATACCTTCTGTCAACACATAAAATATCCAACACTTACAACCATGAATAATTGAATCCCATTCAAATGTTAAACAATGACTGACTGTGCTATAGCACATGATAATGCATGATCTTAGGGCCAATGTGAGTAACACTTGATGACACAATCTGCATACATCCAGCAACAGCATATGAGACTGTATTATACTGTTCCAATGCAAAGGTCAAAAGTTGTTTAAAGGGTCTCATTGAGTTGACACTGATAACTTAATGAGAGTGTTTAAGGGTCATTACCACAGGACAATGCTTATACTGAGCATAATGGGTCAAGTTTCATATTCAATAGTTACAGAAAAAGTTAAAATTTTGCATTTTGTAATGTCCTTACTTGCAACGGTTTTGTGCACAAATTTGAAAAAGTGTTTGGTCACGAATTTTTGAAAACCGAATTGAACCTTTAAGCACTCACTCATTAAACTGGTATTAGTATGTAGGATAAGGGGATTGTCTAAGTCTGACCATTTGTCCCTAGTACGGGAAGAAAACTTAACCAGTTTGGATTTAACCTTGTTCATTCATACACAACAATATTTTGATTGAAAAGATAGAAAAAATCTGTTTGTATACAACCACATAACAACCATAAGTAAAATGGAGAAACATTAAAGATGAGTGCAGCTTTTTCCAAGAGTTTATTTCAGGATAATGCATGGTCATCTAATCATAATTGACCAATACATGTTGAGGATATTACATATTGCAAATTTGCAAAGATAAATCATGTTCATTTGACAACTGGCTATAAGTGCAGTTTCTCACTTATAGATACAACACCTTTAAATTTAACACGACTTTTCATTTTTCATATAAAGAGTACTTCAACAAAATTTTTCATTCACCCTGGAAGAAGATAATACCAAATCCCAGACTTACGTCTCACTCCATCTAACTAACTCACCATTTGGTTTGAAGACTTTTGGGATATACTTGCAGGCAAAGCTGAGAGCGTTGTTAATATCAGATGATTCATTGCTGGAATACTGAATTGCCCGTGAGAGTATCTGATTCAGAGATAGTGGTGAGATCAGCTCATGAAGGTGATTTACCGATGCCAACTGTATGGGACAGAACCGATAATAGGAATGAAAACTCAAATAATGGCAAGGAATCAACAATACAATTATCCAGTGCTCTTTACCTCGTCAAAAAGGTCGGTCACATAAACGTTACTGAAACTCTTTTCAAATCAAGAAATAAGCATACATTATGTTTTTGTCTTCTCATCATATCTCATAAATGATGCATGTGCTTCCAAACCTTACCCTACAAATTCCCTACCATTAAAACAAAACGTGATAAATCTAATGTATATAAGATGCAACAATTGTTCTAAGCTCTTCACCTTGTCAAAAAGTTGGTCACATAGAGATTGCCCAAACTCTCCTCCCTCAAGAAATAAGTATCGTCTGAGATTCTTGAAGTGAACACCAATTTTTAGTTCAACATGAAAGTAATCAAGGATGCTGTCATTCACAAGTTTGATTCTAAAGAAAAAAAAAAAGAGAGAAAAAACAAAACAAAATGGAAATCATAAATAGGGAAACATTTCTACAGGCCAACAGCTATCAGGGAATCACACTTATATATTTGTGAATGTATATCAAAATTATTAAAAGAAAAATAAGAAAAGGAAAAGTTATACACACTTTCTTCACAGTTTTTCTTCCCTTTCACCAAAACAATATCCAGGGAGTTTATAATATATGTAGTATGGGTTCAACATTGGCTAAATGCAATGTCTGTTTCTGAAGCTTAATTGGAACACAAAAATGTCTCAAACCATTACATATTTCATGTACCACGACACAACATCAAACTGTAAGACCCAGCTGCCCCAGCCAGCTAGGCTACAGTTGCCTCAGCTAGGCTGAAGCTGCCTTGGCTAGACTGAAGCTGCCTTCTCCAGGCTGTAGCTGCCTTGGCTATGCTAAAGCTGCCTCAGATAGGCAGCAGCTGGTTTTCCAAGGCTGCAGCTGTATCAGATAGTTTACAGCTGCTAAGACTAAACTGCAGTTGCCTCAGCTAGGCTGAAGCTGCCTCAGGATGCAGCTACAACGACTAGTCTGTTGTTTTGGTACACATATTACAATAGCAAGATTTAACTGGCTTGGTATTGAAGTATGAAGAGTAGCACAGCTTAGTTTCAGCTGATGCAGCATGGCTGAGGAAGTGGTATAGCATAATTAAATCTAATGTAAGTTACAAACCAATATACAAAAAGTGAAAAGCACCTCCCATCTACATGTATCTGTTTCACAGGAGTGACATTACAACATGGTAAACTGAGAGACACCCTTCATATGGTAAACTGCAGGCCTCAATTTTCAGAAAAAATTTATGCTTTTCTTTCGGGCAACCATTTCACTAATTTTGGTTGTCCACACGGAAATTTGGACGTCCTAAACATTTTTCGCTCTATTACAAAAAACAGAAATTGTGTTCATGTACAGCTTGTGTGTCATGAAGATTAAAAGGATTTGATGTTTGAGAGACAAACACACTTGAAGTCTGAAATATTGTATGATGGAAAAAGTTGAAAGAGATGATCAGTCAGCAGTAATACTTCTTCATTCACAGAGAAAAATGGTTGTCCATCCCACAACCAACCCATAACTTTTGGTTGTCCCCATGGAGTTTTAGTTGTCCCGGACAATCGCACAACCATGAAAATAGAGACCTGAAACCAATAATAACAGAAAATGATGCTACCAAGTTAGTCAGCTAGATGGGGTTTTAGGGAACAGTTTCCAATCAATTGGTTAAAGTCAGGCCAGCCATGGCTTTTCTCTAGTTGTTACTTGCTGGCTTGTTTTCCCTTCTAAATTGCTTGTGATGAAGAACCAAGCAATATGTCAGTAAGTCCCATTTTTAAAACCTTTGTTATGACTCAGCCAGGAGTCTAACTCCAGGCCTACCAAGAATGCAACCCTCCACTTTTGAGACCAAGACTCAATATGATACTTACTGAGCTACAAGTGGAGCTGTGATTGATCTCTCAAGTAGAACTGGTAAAGCAAACCTATCCAGGGCATCTATATTACCATCATGCAACCGCTGAACACAATAATCTCCAACCTCTGACCTGGAAGGTGTGTATCCAGTGGCAGCAAGGATATCCACAGAGGGATTATTCTCTGAGATTAATAAATGGATTGGAAAAAAAGACTTGGGATAGTAAAAGATCTATTGTCTAGGTTGAACCAGAATGCAGAACTGCATTGAGGTTTCGATGATACTCAAATGTTCCATTTCAAATAATCCCATCATGTACCATTATCTTCCCATTCAAATGTTATTCTAACATGATCAAGAAATAATTAAGATGTGTTAACACAACACAACACAAACTTCTCAGTTTAGGGAGCTAGACACTTTGAGTTTTCAATTCTACTCAAAGTCAAGAATTGTCACTGTAGAATACCATCAACTTATTTACTTTTCCACCCATATACAAATCTTATGGTGAACTTTTTTACAATGTTCCATTGTGGAAATTTGGGGGACCCTCTTGCAAGCAATACACACTAAAACTGAATGTGTCCCAAGGTGTGATTGGCCGAAACTATGTAATCATTGGTGCATGGAACCAATCACAAGGTTTTAAAAGAGATTTGTCAAAGTTCACCTAGTCTTCTTAGCAGGTATCAAGTGTGTACTATCCTTTGTTATTAGGTAATGCGAAATATACAAGCACTGTGCAAGAACTTGCGCAAAATACATCCCCCAGCAGGCTATGTTTCAGCATGCATCTGCTAAAATCTTTTAAACTTTTCACAATGTTGAGTGTTCGACAAAGGTTCTTAACATGTGAAAAGGGGCATCTTTGGAGGATTTTTGTAATTGTGCATTAGAGGGTGGAATGGTAAATTGGTAATTACTCTACCTAAATCTGGATAACTGGCATCTTTGTAGGGACCATCTCCAGATTTAAAACCAACCACATACGTACCAAATATGACATCTTTTCAAGTTCCCTACCTTGAGATATTGTGTTAACCGGATTTTCACACTTTCAATCCTGTGACCCTAGATGACCTTTGACCTCTTCCAAAACAATAGGGACCATCTCCTGACTATAACACATCCATATGCCAAATATGAAATCTATCCAAGTTTCCTATCTTGAGATATCATGTTAACCAGATTTCCAGACTGTGACCCCTGCTGACCCCAGATGACCTTTGACCTCTTCCAAAAACAATAGGGATCATCTTCTGATCATAACAGGTCCACATACCATATACTAAATCTATCCAAGTTTCCTATCTTGAGATATCGTGCTAACAAGTTTTTCAGCCTTTGACACCCGGTGACCCCAGATGACCTTTGACATCCACCAAAAACAATAGGGACCATCTTCTGACCATAACGTATCCACATACCAAATATGAAATCTATCCAAATTTCCTATCTTGAGATATCGTGCTAATAAGATTTTCAGACTTTGACCCCTGGTGACCCCAGATGACCTTTGACCTCCATCAAAAACATTAGGGACCATCTTCTGATCATAACGGGTTCACATACCAAATACAAAATCTATCCAAGTTTCCTATCTTGAGATATCGTGCTAACAAGATTTTCAGCCTTTGAGCCCCAGTGATCCCAGATGACCTTTGACCTCAACCAAAAACAATAGGGACCATCTTCTGACCATAACGCATCCACATACCGTATATGAAATCTATCCAAGTTTCCTATCTTGAGATATGCTAACAAGATTTTCAGCCTTTGACCCTGGTGACCCCAAATGACCTTTGACCTCTGTCAAAGACAATAGGGACCATCTTCTGACCATAATGCATCCACATATGAAATCTATCCAAGTTTCCTAACTTGTGATATCATACTAACAAAGTTTTCAGGAATTGACCCCTGGTGACCCCTTATCACCTTTGACCTCCGTCAAAAACAATAGGGTTCTTCCTCTCAATATGGTGCATCCATGTACCAAGTTTGAAAACTGTCAGACATTCCTATCTTGAGATATCGTGCTAACAAGCAAAGTGTCACAAACACACACACACATATGCACACCCTCATACACACATACATACACACGCCATCATGATTGCATAGGTTTCTCTTATCATGGAAACCAATAATAATAATGGAATTAAAAAGTTGCTGTTATGACAGAAATATGGGTCATTTACTCCAAACTGTCGTTATTTTTCTGAGATACAAAGATGAAAAATACCAAAAAGAACAGCACTTAGTTTTCTAAAATGAATCACTAAACATCAATTAGCATATTCTACATAACCACATATAATGTGTCCACTGACTACCACTTAACCATGTTTGTTGCTGGAGGATGTCAACTCCTACTTCATGGCAACTCAACCTGATAGTCTATTATATCTTTTTGTAAGTCAGAATCAGGCATTCTAGCTAGTCAGTAGCAGTAATAATTGACTTAACCATGACATTCTATCCGATCATCTGCTAGCTAATATTAGCTAGTATTCTAGCTAATCATTTGCAGTGTGATACTTAATAAAGTAAAGACATACTAGCCAATCATCTGATGTGATACTTACTGAGAACAGTGAAATTAAAGCTATGGTCATCTCTTTCTGCATTCCATCTTTCCAGCATGTCAGGATCAATTTTCTCATCAAATTTTTCAGAAGCTGGTGGTAATAACATTTGGCAAAAGACAAATAACAAATAATAACATTCATACCAGAAAAGCTTCATTGCTTCCTCCTTAAACGTATCAATTTTTCACTGCTTTCTTACTGATTCCTTTTAACTGATGAAAATCATGGCAAACAAAATATCTAATAATTCAATTACACTTTTTTAAGCTAGTAAAAGAAGGTTTACCATCAATGTTATAGTCAGTCATAAAAGTTCATTTCCTTTTTTAAACATATTAACAAATTTCCTTCATTAAATTACACATCTACAAGAAACAGATTCTTATGGAAGAATCTTTAGCTTTCAAATGTCTATCAGACACATCAACTCTGCTCAGCTGCAAATTTTAAGACACTGAAATGAAAAGCTTTGCTTTTAACTTCCCATCTTGCATACAGGCAAGTCCTCTCATTCTGTCACATGGTTTCACGTAATGCATGATTAAATTTTTTGCATAATTATTTTTTTAAGAATTGGAGAAGAAGCAGCAAGCTCTTGAACGACTTGAGCAATTTTATTTCTGAATTCTTTGAAATTGGCCTGAATAGTCAATTTAAGCCTTAGTTATTACAAAAACTTTGAATTGCTCTCACTGTCTTCTTTTCTGTTTACTTTAAAACTGGTTTTTCCTTTTTTCAAAGAACTAGACTGCTAAAATCATGTCATGCTTCCCTCTGGTTTTCTTCACTTCTAGTGTTAACATGTCTATACTCTGGAATGCTAAAGATTCTCTTATATTTGTGCAGATATTGCTTTCAGTTGTTACCACTCTGAGATGAAAATTAAATTTGAAACTTACTAAACCCCAGGCAATACTTGCTGAACTGTTACAACACTGACATCAATCTATAAAATTTTACAGTAAGTGTTAAATATAATAACTTTGATGTTTACTGCAAAGCCATCTTTCTGTTTGAAAAGTTAGATGAAGTTTTACGGCCCAGGTTCCAACCTATTGGTTCAAGTTGAGCCGGCCACAGCCTTTTTTCCAGTTGTGGCTCAATGGCTTGTTTTCCTACTCCATTGCTCATGCAAAGCATCATGCACAATGGCAGTAGGTTCTATTTTTAGAGAAGACTCACACTGGACAGTACATTAACTTTAACACAAATCTCTCTGTTTCACCATGAGTGTCATGGTATCTTACACAAGCCAGAGCATCCATGATCCCACATTCAACTACCATTTCCCTGACACACAGTGCTTTGTAGAATAACAGCTTTAAGAGGTCAGGATCAATGAGTTGTGGGAAGTCCATACAGCACCTTTAGTGCTGTAGATATCAATTATTACAGCAGGGGCAAATCAGAGTTGTGCAGGCTTGAGAAAATTTTTTTTAATGATCCCACCCACAAAACTGCAATCAACTCTGGTGACAAATATGGAGTGCTATTTTCTACGGCAAAGACTCCCCCCGCTTGGAAAATCCTTCAGAAAGTTTGCTGCGGACTTCATTCAGCTTTACACATTGGTGCCCTTGGAACAATTTTCTGCCTCCCTAGAAAAATCAAGAACCTTGCATGGCTACAGGCCTGCACTTCTTTAACACTTTCAGGTTGAAATGAAATTTACAGGTTTTCCGCAAGAACCGCCATGTTTGCTGAGGTTGCGTAGTCTGTCAAATTGAATTGATACATTACTTCATTGATGACAGGAAGAAAATGATTTCCTGTTTTTACACAGCAGTGCTCACAATCCTGTCCCTCTGGAATTAAATTCACTCCAATTTTACATCTTTGACTTTCTTAGAACTACATCATTCTTGATACATGGTTTAAATTCTAACTAAACTAAAACTTCCTCAAAAGTGTTTTTATCCTGATGCTGGATGGTGAATAACCAAAAGATGCAATGGATGTAGCTGCCAACAGAACCTACATCACAAGGAGTAGCTACATCTCTACACATCCCTACATCCCTTGAATCTCTCCATCTTCAGACCATTACATCAAATGTTTTTGATGTGTGGCTCTATTCCAAAATGTCTGAAAAGAGCAGACACTATGTCTGATATTAATCAGGGGCTGAGCCTGATACCTGCCCAAGTTCCAGTTTTGGAATACTGCAAAACTGATCTCTTCGATCAATTTTGGCAAACCACACTTGTTTCTTGAATCTGGTTTCCAAAGGACATACAACAAAGAAGTGTATGACATGGCTGACAAGCAGATGAGGCAGGACATTGCACATTGTCTAGCACCCCCACCACATCTCTAAACAGACTGCATGTTTGGTCTAACTGAAGGCCCGGGTTCTATTCCCAGGTCAAGTCATACCAAAGACTCTAAAAATGGAACCTACTGCTGTTGTGGGTGATGCTCAGCATAAGCAATTGAATAAAAGGAAAACAAGCCAGTGAGCCACAACTGGAAAAAGGCTGTAGTCGGCTCGACTTGAACCAATAGGTTGCAAAGTGGGCAGTAAAGCTCTATCTAACTAACTAACTACCCCATCTCTATACACTCTGCTAATGCTGTGGTAGGAGATTGTAAAAAAACTGAAAATAGTGTAAACAAAGTGTCAGTTAATTGAAAAATGGAAACTAATCCCTCTTGTGCAAATAAAATTAGGCATATGACATGGCTTTAGTTACCAAGTTACACACAACTCCTACCTCTTGAGGTGTCCATGTCATCCTGCTGGGTTTTCTTCTTTTGGTATATTATCTTCTGTATGGTAGAATCTGATGGATGACCTGATGTGACCCTTGATTCCTTCAGTCCATCACCTGGGTGACCTGATGTGACCTGAGGTTCCTTTGGGCCATCACCTGGAGGAAGTTGCTTAACTGAAATCCCCTGAGAAGGATACATTAATGTCTGTACACTGGAGTCTGATGGGTGAGCAATGGGTCCATCCCTGTCCCCAACACTTGTAGCCGGCACATCAAACTCCTCTCCTAAAGATACTGAAGGGCCAAGGTGTGTTTTAATCCCTCCCTCCTTAACAGCAGGAACCCTGGCCTCACACGGCTCTTTAGCAAGATTTTGCTGATCACCAATTTCTGTCACAGGATGGGAAGACTGGTCCCTAACATCATCACTTTTGTTTAAAGGGGGATTTTTGTGTATTCTCTCATCAGAGTATTTCAAACTTTCAGTCTGACTTTTTGGCTTTTCAGATACTTTTGAAGTTTTTGGATACATGGTATCCTGTATGGAAGAGTCGGATGAATGACCAGCTAACCTTCTGACCTCTGGCTTCAAGATAGCTACATCTGGCTGTGACTTACTGACATCAGTTTTCATAAGAGAACTTGGATACATCAGATCCTTTATACTAGAATCAGACCCATGCTTCAATAATGTACCCTTTCCTATACCAGAGTCTGCAGACTCAGACTTCACCATGTGACCATACTTTGGAATGTTTCCTTGTAATTTTTCCACATCTTCTGCTATGCCAGAGCCAATCAAAGCATTTTTTCCATCATGCAACAGTTCTCCAGCCTGCTTTTGTTTCTCAACCTGTGCAGCTGACTCCTGTTGCAAAGTTTTTATCATGTCCTCGGCTAGATCATACTCCATCGGTGAATTCTCGGTAGAGTCTACACCAGATTTTAGCGGAAGTCCAAGATCTTTATTCATAGAATGAGGGAGTGAAGAACCAATCTCTAAAAGAATGTCATCTACAGAAGTGTCTGCTGCCCTCTCTTCCTCATTGTCTTCTTCTTCTTCCTTCTTTGGTAAGAAATCCCTTAAATCAACATTCACTTGTGGTATCCTTGCTTTCTCATTTGGGAGGAGAGAAGACTGAGGACCACCTACTAAAGAAAGAGCAGAATCTATATCTTGGTTAGGATGAAATATTAAGTTAGATTGCCCTTTGTTGGGATCAGTTTTCTCAGAGGTATCTGGTTTTACTGGATGAAGTTTATTTCCAGTTTCATTTTTCCTCTGAGTTTCCCCTGCTTTTAATTCAATGTCACCTTTGACAGATGAGTCAGAAGTAAGAGAAGTTAAACTACTTCCATCTACATCTGCTTTTGGATGTGAGGATTTTCTAACGGATTCAGATTTTTCTTTCGAAGAGAGTGATACGGAGTCAATGTTCTCAACAGGTACTCTGTTATTTGGGTCTTCCACTTCAAAAGACATTTCTGGAGTTGCTTTCTCGATTCCAAGGTTGATTTGATCTGTTTCTAAGAAATCTTTCCTTTTTTGATCCAGCTGTCTTCGTCTCACCTTCCACATTGCCCGCCTTTCACGTTTCCGTGCATCCTCTGACAATTCTTCATAGTAAGCAATCAATTCTTCCCTGAAAAGGATGAAACCATTGTAAAATATTTCAGTTGATATATTACACTGACCATTGCAGCAAAGAATACTATTATGCAAATACAAAAAAAAAGCTTTGAACAAAACATTGTTTGTACGAGATGAAATCTCTTGTCCAGTTTTAAAGAAAACACATGTAACAATAAATGCTGATCCATTATTTCAAATCTAATGTGTTTGTACAGTATTTACTTCCTTTGTGGCAATAGTAATTCTTCAACCAGAAAGTTAAAGACATTTTCATTCCTTGCCAAGAGGGATATATGTTAGTGCAATGACTTCTTTGTGAAATTTTAAATAATTTTGTAAAAATCAAATAACAGAATGTTCAAAGATAACTCTGATCACAAAAAATCTTTTTGTTTTTATTTTGGGTAACACATGCCACATCTTATACCTTAACTGGTTTTTTCTTAAAGTGGAAGTTTGAGTAAATATTTAATTTTCATAAGTGAAAGTGAAAACAAATCTACACAGTGTGGTAAAAGTTTTACACAAATCGGACATGTATTGCACCAGATGTCAGTAGATTTGTGTCCCATAGTGAGTTTGAGGGCAGCAGAGCTTATATCACTTCCTCACATTGACAAGGAATGCTTTGTTTCCCTTTGTTTTATAAGACTGCTGTGTTGACCTTAAAGTTAATAGGTGCAAGACCTCTCTGTGGGAGATGCTAAGTTTATAAAGTTTTCATGAGACTTATGCAACCCCGTCTCATAATACCAGATTGTTGAGGAGAAAATCGACTCTAAAAGTTAAAGAAAAACAACAGACTGTGCACTTATGTGGTGATATGATCTTATATGTGTTTGCTTCAAGTTCACTTTTTGTTGAACATGTGAAAATTTTACATGCTCATATCTTGAGAACCACACATCAGATTTCAATGCAAATTTCATCAAAATGCTTCCAATGAAAACCCCTCTAACATACCAAACCATGCTGTGACCTTAGATCCTTCTTTTAAGAAACTTTAAAAAGCATTGCTCCAACATAAAGGTGTCATGGCTTGAACACTAGTGGCATCACATGACCTGGCTTATGATTATACTTAATAAGGACACAAATAAACATTTTTGGGCAAGCAATATTGCAAAATTCATCATAACTTTCAATTCACAGGAAACTGGGAGTCAATACTTAACTCTTGACCAGTAAATGTGGCCTGTAGTAGAGTCAGGTTGGTACCTCAAGCCTAACAGGTGAACAACAGATTACAGTTGACACTACCACATCTCAAAATGTTCCTAATCAGAAAAAGAAGGCTGTGACATGACTTGTCATTTAAAAGAAGGGTTTAAGGTCACAACAGGATTTGTTACATTAGAGGGGTGCTTATTCCAAGCATTTTGGTGTAATTTGCACTGAAATCCAATGTGTGGTTCTAAAGATATGAACATTTAAAGTTTTCACATTTTCAACAAAAAGTGAACTTGAAGCAAGCACATATGAAATATCCCAA
The DNA here is from genome assembly GCA_037179385.1 of Holothuria scabra. Lineage (NCBI taxonomy): Eukaryota > Metazoa > Echinodermata > Holothuroidea > Aspidochirotida > Holothuriidae > Holothuria > Holothuria scabra. The sequence continues at coordinate 33,102,559 of CM074181.1, forward strand.
CATTAGTGCACAGTCTTTTGATTTTCTTTAAAATTCAAGTCAATTTTCTCCTCAACAACCCCATACAATTAAAATGTGATTACATGAGTAGCATGAGAACTTGAGTTGGTTACATGGAGTTTTAAGGCCCAGTTTCCAACCTAGTGGTTCAAGTTGAGCCAGCCACTGCCTTTTTTCCAGTTGTGGCTCACTGGCTTGTTTTCCCTACTCCATTGAGAACTTGACAAACTTTGTATCCCCCACAGGGAGGTCCCACTCCTTTTAACTTCAAGGTCAACACAAGAGTCTTATAACACAAAGGGAAACAAAGTATTCCTTGTCAATGTGAGGAAGTGATATAAGCTCTGTCCCCTCAAATTCACTTTGGAACACAAGTCAACTGGTTTCATTCACTGTTATCTTGAGAAATACATATCCAATTTGAATGAAACTTTCATCACACTGCATAGATTTGGTTATTATTTCACACATGAAAATTAAAGTTTTGCTTAAACTTCCCCTTTAATAGTCAACAGTGTATGTCTTTTAGGATAATGAAGTGGTCCTCCTTTGAATTACCAGTTAGCATGAAACTGGTTGTCCTACAGAAAATCTGGTAGTCCGGCAGATTTTTCAGAAAACTTTGGATTTCAAAACTGCCCAAGTCACACACTTAATCAAACAGGAGTTACCTGGTGAATTTCAACTCCACTTTATATTGAAAGTCCAGGAGTGACATGTTGATTTAGTTCATCTTCAATCTTCAATTCATGGAAATAACAGTCCTTGTACTTGAAGCTTTAATAGTATGACACTTTTTACCCTTTCATTTTCTATTTTACCTGCTTCTGCAGGTTCTGCCTATTAGTGCTCCAACAGAATATTTAACATCTCAGTGGAATTTGGCATCTGTGGTTTTCACTAGTTTTATTATTAACTTATTCAACACTGTCTGAAGCTTTGGTTTAATATTTCTTCAAGTAGTACTCTGGCAGAAACTTACAACAAAAGTTGTTTTAAAGTTGTGAATGTTGCTAGTCACTTAAGTTAAATTGTGAGTTATTTTAAACCTAAATGGAAAGCACAGTATGACCTGCATTAAAGAAAACGATCTAAGGATGCCCATAAGCAACTAATAGTTACAAAATTAACACTCTACCTTGCTTTCTGTTCTAATTCAGCTTGTATATCCTTCTCTCCTTCCTCCTGTCTCGTCAAGGCTTCCATTCTCTTCCTATCTTCATCCTTTTCAGCCTGTATCTCTTTGGTTTTCCTCTAAACAAAAAATGAATTCAAGAGCATATTTATAACATTTTCATATATCTCATGAAAACCATATAACATTCCTTGCCCTATTCTTTGTACCTTAATTATTTAATTCAGCATACAAGTTAAATGAACAGATGACAGAAATCTACATCATAATTGGGATTATTTTCACATTACTTGAAATTCCTAATCATTTGAATTTACTTTCATAAGTCTGAATTCAAATCAAATTGTGTTCATTATCTTGGCTTCTATCCCTGTGGTAGTGGTTCACCACATATTTTAAACTGTCTATGCCAATTATACATTTTTTCATGGTAAAAATTCATGCAATTATCAAACTTAAACACTTTCTCATCTCATTCTTACAGCTTTATAATCATTTCATCCCTGAAATTCCAGGAACTTCTTCAAGCAATATTTAACTAAATTAGGTGGGACTGAATGCAAATTATTTTCCAATCCCTTACATAATTTAAAACTTGCAACGTCATCAAGAGGAAACTTCTGTCTCACTTTGGGAATGAACCCAAGTACTGATGCAACTATCCTCCTAAATATTAACACTAACACAGCTTGTTTATTGTCTTCTTGAAGTGCAGAAACAGCTTATTATTTAAAAAATATAGCAGTTAGGAGATCTTGCTATCTGACCTCTGACCTTCTTGGTTCAAGATAATGTCTATAATCCTGTCTTAGTCCTGTCTCATTGGTCTCCAAGGTTTTCAAGAGATTGTTTTCTCTTTAATGTGTCCACTAGTCCTGACCTCTTATTTTCCACACATGACACTATTATTTTTTGGGTGCATGTATTCATTGGGGGGGGGGGGGGGAGATTTAATAAAACTGCCAACTTGATAATGTGCTTGGCCAAAGTTACAGGTGTTAAGGAGGACAAAAGCTTTCTTCAAAATCCCTATAACATGTAATCTGAAGGGTTTTAAAGACTATTTATTTATTTATTTATTTAAGTTTTGACCATTGCAGCAAAGGTGTCCTCTTCTTATAGTGTAACTAAAGTCTCAAATTTCAAACTCATATATAACAGAGAATGAAACATGAACTAGAACAGACCAACTCCCATCTTCATCGGACATTTCTGAGCTGAGATATAAAATATTGAAGTTTATTCACTCAACTTGATGAGCAATAATTTGTGTTGTCACTCAAATTACAGTCTTTATATTTGTTTTTTCTGCAAGTCACTGAACTTTGTGCCAATATGTGATAGCAATCTTTCAGTTCTGAGGTGATGTGCTTAAACCCTCTCTGTACAACATATTATGCAAGAAAACAGAATATGTTCAAGGTATTAAAAAAAGTTTCAATTTTAAAGTGAAACAAAGTAGTAAATGGGAGTTTTACAACAAGAAAGGTTCAAATTATTGCACAATGGACTATTTTGATTTAAGAGAATAAATTTCAGAATTAAATGTCTCAGCAATGGAATGAGCTATGACAATGGGAGTTGGATGAGTAAGATTCCCTTTGCAACCTCTAAAATATATATTTTTTATAATTTTACACTTAAGGTACACTTTAATGTTGGCATTTGTAACCTCAAGTATATTTAAGGACATTCTTAGAATCAGTAACCTATTCCAATCCTCAAATGAAATTATTCTCACCAAAAGTTCTTGCTTCATTTGTTCCTTTAATTCCTGGAAGGTCTTTCTCTTCTTGGTGTCTAAAGCCAGTCTTTCCTTCTGAATGTTACCTGTCAAATTAGTCAAATCAAATCAAATTAGCATGACAATTAAACGTTGATTAGAGGTAGTCTTTTATGAACCAAAACAATTACATACTGGACAATCTAGGAAAAGAATGTATAGTATAGTTATAACCAAATGAAATTTTCCAGTGAAAGTAACTTTCTTTTTATTATGTTGCATTTTAAGAAATTATGAGTGAGTTCTCTGACAAATGTAATTAAATGAATGGATTCAGAGCTAGATGACTGTCACTTAGCATCAACTACCTGTCACTTATCTTTAATTTCTGCTTGTTATGTGGTAAGGCGTGACCAGTCTCTTGTGCAGTGAGAACTGGACACTGTTATAGAATACATAGTTACTTGCAGTCAATGGTAAGTCCTCAATGAATGATATTGAGTCATGCTTTTTCTGAAATGATGTAACTCCAGAGTTAACACTTATTCTGAAAACAATTTGGAGTTTTTGAGTGGTGATATTATCTATTCATTCTAAAACCTAGAGCCCACTAGGGGACAAATAAATCAAATTAACATCATAGGTATGTATGTGCACTTGGTTCTAGTACTGACTTCTCAGACCACTGTAATTGTTGTACTCAGGAAACAAACTATCCAGACCACTGTAATTGTTGTACTAGGAAGCAAACTGTTCAGACTTTTGTCACTGTTGTCATCAGGGCACTGTCTGTTCAGACCACTGTGATTGTTGTACTTAAGAGACAAACTGTTCAGACCACTGTAACTGTTGTACTTAGGAAACAAACTATCCAGATCACTGTAATTGTTGTACTCAAGAAACAAACTATTCAGACCACTGTAATTGTTGTACTCAGGAAACAAACTATTCAGACCACTGTAATTGTTGTACTCAGGAAACAAACTGTTCAGACTTCTGCAACTGTTGTCGTCACGGCACTATCTGTTCAGACCACTGTGATTATTGTTCAGACCACTGTGACTATTGTACTCAAGAAACAATCTGTTCAAAATTCTGTATTTGTTGTACTCAGGAAACAGTCTGTTCAGACTCATGTTATTGTTGTACTCAAGAAATAAATCACTCAGACCAGTCTAATTGATGTACTTAAGAAACAAACTGTTCAGACCACTGTAATTGTTGTACTCAGGAAATTAACTGTTTAGACCACTTTAATTGTACTCAGAAAAAAAACCTCACAGGAGTAGTTATGTAGTGGCGCTATTTCATTTCAGGAAAGTTTCAGTAAGCTTACCTGCTGTACATATTAGCTGTAAATACACCGCCACTCGCAGCGGAATCTTAAGTAGTATTTGTTATGCAAAGTCTTGGTATGAGCACCTGTATATAGTCTTAGTGTACTGTGCTTGCATGTGCGTTTAGAGTTAACGAGGCACACTTGCTGTTTCGGCTAGCAGGAAAAAGACAAGGCTGTCTCGTGGGAGAAACCTTTACTTTTTACATCGCAGTCGCTGCAGAAATTGTCGGTATTTAATATTTAGTGTATATATTTAAATGGTCTGCAAGTTGGTTATTGGTTTTGGGCGGCCGTAGTATTACAGCCACTCAGGCCAAAAACCCAGGAAACTCAGGCCTAGAAGCGTAGTCATATTAAGATTTAAGCTTTGTTAGTTATAGCTCGTACAGTATATGTTGCGTAGTATGTTTTATTTATAGTTGCACATGCATGCGCCAGATAGGCACAACAGCGTAGTAGTGTATTTTAGTGTAGTTGGATTTATTGTGAGAAAGAAACTGAACGGAAAGGTACCCAACAAGCAGACAAAGCCTTTCCGACCAACTGGCCGGTATCCCGCTTGACTTTGGCGCCGAGACGAAGTGTGGCGACTCTTGTGGGGTGAGTCTCGAGTAATTAAGATACTTATCATCAATTAATCCCACAGTTATACCTTAGGACTCTTTTTCAATTCAGTCAGTTATGGGGAATTATCTCTCTTAACCTTAACAGGGTTGCTTCAACACATCTACACTGGTTGTCTACGAAGAGTTTTTAAATTAAATCTGTCACATTGTTAGCTACACTAAGTTATAACATTGTACTCATGAAATAAGTGAAACAATTATGAAATGAGTAAGTAGAAAGTAAACTTAACAAGATAACTTCTCTTACTCTGTAATCTCTCTAGTTCCTTAGCTGCATCTCGATGAGCTCTGATGGCAAGCTCTTCTTTTTCTTTCTCCTCTTGTGCTTCCTGAAAGTAATTTAAGACAACATGTTTTCAAATCAAGAAATATATCAAAGTAACTCAGGCTTCATGGGTGATTTATTTTATTGGAATATGAATTTTGAATTGAACCTCTTTCAGTTCCAGAGCATCTCAACAATTAAGATCAAATTTGGTGTCCCTTGAAGGACCAGTTAAGATAGGAAACTGTACACTGGTGAAGAATGAAAAAAAAAACCGTACTTTGGTCCTGCCAGGGATTAAACATGAACCTCCCTATTGTCATAAGCATCACCATTTTAAATATCAATACCAAATTCATCCAATCATCAGCCACAGTAACAGTGTCACTATTTTTGAATCAAAATTCATGAGAGTATGACAGGAACATTTGCCAATTTGTTTCATAACCGTTCATTTCAGGCTGGATGTTTGCATTTCAGTTTTGCAAATGTAAGTGATGAGTGCCAACGTAGTATGATGAGTACTCTATGTAGAACAAGAGGTGATTCACAAAATGACACATCTGCCAGGTTTGTACAGCTTTTGTTGGTTAGTTAGATCAGGATTAACGAAACACTGACACCAACGTGCCATATAGTTTTGTAATGTTCAAATACTGTTCAAGTCCTCCTGTTTGGTCGCCTCTTACGAAAGGCAGAGAATAATGTGGGCATATTCTACAACCTCAAGCCAACAGAGGAACAACGGTTGAGGGACTTGCTTGGTTTTGTGGCGCCAAAAACCCGCCAGTCATGGGCATGAGTAATAACGGTCTTATGTGTCCACTTTGTAGGCGATAGTCGGGACAAACTTCACGCCAAAACCTCCTCAGTTCACCTAGATGCAGTTTTATGTCATACCCAGGACCCACAGTTTTTGTAGGAAGCATACCTTGCTGCGCATTACAAGGCAGGAACAATGATTCACAAACTATAATGGAACAACCTTGTCCCCTGCCCTGTACACTGCTTCCACTTTTAATATTTCACGTAGTCCTCACAATAACCACAGAAAATGCAGGCACACTCATTCACATTAATTTCTCTAGACAGGTGAATCATACCTAACATCATGTCTCAAGGTAAGGTTAAGGTTAAAGAAATGAGATTAATTAGACTTTCAAAAGTCCCAAGACATATTATTTTACAAGATATACTGTGAGGATATACAGTGGCAGGCATTGCAAACTTTGAATATTCATGAGAATGAAGGTTCACTTCAGTTATTAAAGTGTGTTCTTTGTTTCACTTGTTAGATTTTGAGCAAGAAACAGGAGAAGAATAAGAAAAAGGACTTCACAAATATGTGATGGATACTGCTACAACGATGGGAATAAAAGAAGGAAAACGATCAGTACTCCACTTCCTTATGGATGGAGGTTATTTGAATTTTTCTGGACAAAACCTGAGGAATAGGAACAAGGTACCTCAATAGTGAAAGGAAATATGTTTTCAGTCCTCTTTATTTCATAAGGAAATAAGCCAGAGTAGTAGAAAGCTAAAAATAAAATTGTAATCAAGTTGAGTATGAGGTCCAGAGTTGGGGACTGTGAATTCATCTTTCCGATCACAAGTTTGGTATTCTGGTAGAAGTCAGACCATCAGTTGAGAGTAAAACACTGATTTATGGCTTGTGTAGGACTAGACAACAGTGAAGTTTCCCAGGCAAAGAAGATGAAAGTTGTTATCAATGTCAAAAAATTCTCAAAAAAGAAAGGGAAGGGGAAACATAACCCTGGACAGAAACACTTTAAATGAGGTTCAAGGATTAACTTAGTAATTGGAAAATGTAGATGTTTGCTTACCTTTTAGAGAATTTGAACATTTTTTTACAATTTATATCCATTTGTTACTAATTCAAGTTTGATTCCATGAAAGTAGCAAGGGGAAGTGGGGGTGGAGGTCTTGCCTATGGATACACCAATACTTTATCCAGTCTGTAATAATAATATGACTATCCTATTCATCAAAATAAACCAAATGATGTTAAAAAGATCACACTGATCAAAATCATCATACCAGTCCCTGGATGGTCACATTGTCTTAATTACTCACAACTCCTGACCTTTTGCTTTCTTGAGATGGTCTTTTGCCGAGCTTGGATGGTCATCTGTTTGGTGTATTCTTCCATTCTTAGATGGTTCTCGCCGAGCTCCTTAGATGAGAAGGTAATGCTAAGACGTGGGATGGCTGCATCAACATTGCAAATAAAATGCTGTAACAGAAACAAACAATGCCAAAGTGTAAAATAATGTTAAGTTTTAATGAGTAGCAAAAATCACCAGAAATTTCAACTTGTCAGCAGCCATTCAGCAGGTTCATGATTTACTTGTGTAGGGTTTTCTGGTTCCCACTTAAATTATTTTTGGTGAGGTAGTTAGACAGAGTTTTACAGCCCAGTTTCCAAAATATTGGTTTAAGTCAAGCCAGCCATGGCCTTTTTTCCAGTTGTAGCTCAATCGCTTGTTTTACCTACTCCATTGCTTATGCGAGCATCACGCACAATGGCAGTAGGTTCCATTTTTAGAGTCTTTGGCATGACTCAGATGGCAGATTCTCTTACCATTATACCAAACCAGCAGCCTATTTTTGGTGAAGGTTTTGCCTCCTTTCACTTTTGAGGCACAAGACCATGCACTTAATTGAACTCTACAGTACAATTTAAATTAACAGAAACGTGCACTAGCAACTAAGGCAAACGTGTCTGAACAACATGTGTGGTACTTGACTACCACAGAAATCTTCAGATATGAAATCCTACACACATATATTTGCATTCAAAGTATAAAAAAAAAGAGTGAAACATTTCTACAATGCACTCTGAATGATTGATTGGTTCAAAACTACAGCCCCAGAAATGCTAGGTAATAATTAAAATTTATAGCACCCTGCATTAAAAGTATAGATGAATCAGATTAGCGCTTGTTTTTAATGACTGTAGGCAGCCATTAGTGGGGTCCATCAGCTTTTAATCGTCTTCATTTATTGTCTACGTGAATTTCAAATCCTCATATTCATCACAATCTGTCCGGATTCGTCTATAAGTTTAAAAGGTTTTATGGCTCAGTTTCTAACCACCTGTTTTAAGTCCAGTGAAGGCCGGCCATAGCTTTTTCTGCAATTACGGCACACTCCAGTGTTCTCAGTAGTCCACTGCTTATTCTGACCCTGCAAGGAGTCAAACTCCAGATATCCAGGCTGCAAGTCAAAGCTCTAAACACTTGAGCATACATAAAGTGTACATAAAGAGTACAACGCACACATTACAGAGTATGCACTTATGATTTACAAACACCTGGGACATATTCAGTGTTTTTAATGTAAAGAAAATGAGCAAAATATAAGTTTCCATATCTTACACCATCAAATAGGTCTAGGGGTTCAGCCACATACCTCTGGACAACACAGCTTCATGAGATTTATAGACTTGCCACAAACAAATATGTCTGCTGCCATACTTCCCATGAAGAGGGGTGCCCTATCTTGGTCTCCTACAGATCTGAGTGTGTAACCATGAGTCCAATAGAATTTATCTGTAACAAAAGGAAGGCAATTAAAGAAATGGGAATCATCAACTTTGACATTTTTCACAACAATTGAGATTTGAGAAGCTTGCTTGAATTCTGTCAAACCCCTTCCACTTGTTGAATATTCATGGTACCAACAAATAAAGATCACTGCACAATCATAAATACTATATCCAAACTAACACTATGATTACCAAAGTTCCTTCTTGAATTGTGTCATATGTACAATATATATGAAACTGATATGGTGTACACATCTCACATACACTGATATTCTATTATCAGGAGATAATTTATTATAAATACTGTAAGGCTACCTCAAACTGAGGTGATAGACCACTGAAGAGAAATGAATAGATTGAGCAGCCCTACGTGAAAAGGATCAGGTCGTGTCAATTCACTTCAGTTTGAGGATGGCTTTCATGAAGTATATACTCTGGTGTCCTCCTGATAGTCCTCCATTGTGGCTCAATATTACTCACAAATAGTGGTGCAAATTCAAGCACCTTTCCTATTTATTACTCACACCTAGTGGTAAAAATTAAAACACTTTTGCTCATTATTACTCACAAATAGTAGTACAGATTCAAACACCTTTGCTCATTGTTACTCACACTTAGTGCTACAAATTCGAACACTGTGCTCATTATTACTCACGCATAATCATGCATCTTTGGAGTGATGTGTACATCCAGCAAGTCTACTCCACAAATCTTAAAGGGGTTGTCAATGAGCAGTATTAAATGAAAAAGTTGTAAAAATTGGACTTAGAGCTTGAGTGATGAGATTTCTAAATTTACTTCCTTCTATGGATGTGAGTTTAATGACCCACCAGTAGGCATGATTTCGTCATGAATACAACTGCCCCCCCCAAAAAAGAAGACCACATTTAATGGTGAAATTTCAAGTGGGGAAGGGGAGGGGAGGGGGTGGGAGATGGAGATGGAGGTTGAGTACAGTAACTCTAAAACATGACTACCTCACATCCCCAATCTTAATCATTGCACCTAAAAAAGTGTACACAAGGGTCTTTGACCCTTTCCTTCATAAAGCAATTTTGTATTCTTGAAAGAATGAGACAAATTATGGATGATTCGTAATGTCTTTATATCCCACATTTTAATACTATCATATAGATGGCTCCCCCACTTTAAAGTCTAAAGGCTGTCATAACAACTCCATCTGTGCCGGCTGCTTCTCACAGCTCTAATTTTTAACAAAATCTTGTCAGATGAATCTACCAACCTCACTTTGAAATCTTGTCTGCCTACTCAGTGATTTATTGGAATAATTTATTTTTACTACAATTACTAATTAAACCAAACAAATCTGGCTGATAGCACCTCCAAGGCAGAAACAACTCTGTATATAAATCAAAGTATCTGGTTACAGCCAACAAAAAAAGAGGAAAAATTAAACCAGGTTGTTTGCTGCTCCCAGTTGTTTTTTGAGAATTACTTGTAACATATTGTGCCACTAGAGAATGCTACCTGAACATTTTTTTTTTCTTGTTTTAAGATCTTAATTTTTGTCTGGAATATAATATAAAAGGCTTTCTTTTACATACTCTAGATTTTGATGACACTTTAATATTTGTCTGGCATTCTTTATAACAGTGCACTTTTGCTTTATATGTCTTGCCCTTCACTTTTCACATTGTTTTTGTTATTACCTAGTTCAGCTCTTTTCGTCTCTAATGTGAATCGGAAAAGGATAAGCTTAATTATATGTAAATTATTTTCAGTTTGTTACAATGAAAATAAGATCAAAGTGTCACTTATCTATAAGTTACAATTATGGTGGTAAACTCTAAAAGCCAAATCTTCTCACCCAGATAGTTTGAACTCTCCCAGCCTAGATACTGAAGCCCCTCCCACAACTGTCTAAAACTCATCCTCATCCAGGCACAATCTCAGTTTACTGCTTCAGGGTGATTAAAAAAGACCCCAATGCATAATCAAAAAACTCTCAGTGTCGTACATGCTGTGTAACATGAGCTACAGTTCACTGCAGTTTTTAATTTGCTGTCAATCAAAGAGCTGGGGCAATTGAAAATTTCTGTACACTACTACAAAAAATGGAGTTCAAAGTGAGAATTAACTACTTGTAATGATAAGTGATATTTCTAAATAAATGACATGGAGAATCAGGTATATTCTACAAATGTTTAAAAAATGTGTAGAGGATGAGAGAGTACCTTTAAGTGACAGGGATGAAGTATTTCTGGAAGACTGTTACAATCTCTGGAGTGAAATGACTTGTAAATCTTGATAAAGACACTTACCCCTCTTATAGATATGTTCGTTGTTGACTTGAATCATGAACTCTTGATAGAGATCCCCACAGATACCATGGAACGACCAATCTTGGATGAACCTTGAAGATTTCAAAAAAATGTTTAAGACAGATTTCCACCAAATGCCTTGGAGATGTGAGTTCCATTTTACTTGCCGAGATTTGTTTCAAAGTCAAGGTTTTCTTGGTAATGTAAGCTTACAGCTAAAGGGGATTACCTTTTTGGTTAAAGGCAAACTTACATGGAGTAAACACAAAGCAACATCAGATTTTGATTTCTTTACTTGAGAAATGCAAGCATAAAGCTAAAGGGATATTCTTTTTTCCTGAAGGCAAACTAGCATGCAGGAGACATAAGGCAACACCAGATTTACATTTCTGCAAAGGAAAAAGCTAAGTCACAGCTATATCATATGTATGGCGAGCAATCAATTAAATATTACGTGGAATCGAAATACACCAGTGAACAGGTTTATAACTTTTTGCCTGACTAGGTAATGGACTGCATGACTACGGGAAGAATAATAGTCAACAATTCATTACCTTACCGGAATAGAAAATGCATGTAAACTGCCACGATTGTAAAGTCGGTATATCAAATATGTTGATGACATAAGTTGGTAGATGTCAATTTTAACTGGTCGATTTAAATTGGTGTTTGTTGGGCTAAATGAGAATATTGCTATTTTAATTGGTATATGTAAAATTAATTTTTTAAATGTCAAATTAAATTGGTATATGCCAATTCCCTGTGATAATATACCAATAACTCACTATACATATGCAGTAACCATGATTACATTTGAAACTTACCCACAAGATTATTCCAAATGTAGGGATCATCTTAATTTTAAAAACAGGAAAATCTTATCAATTGAATTTCTTTATGCATTGCATCTGTGGATAAATTGGCTTTTAAATCAAACCATTGTGACTTCTCCCCTAGTATAACTCCATGAATAAAAAATTCCAACTCACTGTAAGGCAAAAGATTTGGTAACTTGTGCAATATGGAGAAGTTCCCTTTTATCCAAAACATTTGAACATGTGAAGTTGGGTGTAATCCATTTTTAAATACAAATTAGTCTTACCAAATTTATGTGTTTGTATGAAGAATCTCCCTCAGATTCTTGGAGGGAAAAATTACATGTGAGAAATGAGCACATGATTTATTACATGTCCCCCTCTTTACTTTCATGGATTAATAAATTCTTGAAAGGGTTAATGGACATCCTTATCACTGAAATGACTGCTCTCAGGTTGAACCAAGTGTATATGCAGGGGTTAAAATGGGATCAAAACTTTTGAATCAAATTGGACTAAAGGAGGATTATATTGACATATGGCAGTAAAAACATTAGGAGTTTTGTTGTTGATCATATACTTGCATTCTCTACATTTAATGGAAATTTTGTGGCTTCTGTTGTTTACTAAATGCATTTTTGGAAGTCAAATTTGAAGGTTAAGGATGAAAAAGTATTATAATGTACATGATGAAGTAAACCAATGAAATATGGTATATAAACTCAGTCAATTCTAGAAAAAAAAAAAACATATTTTCCCACATTTGCAGCAAAGAACATTTTGAGCTCTTTGTGCTGGTTCACCAAGAAACTCCTTCACACAGTAAAAGTAACTTTTTATTTTTAAATCTTCTCTGATTTATTGCAATTTTGCTAGATAAGTCATCTAAAACTAGCCAAAATTCCACAATTTCTCCAGATTTTCTCATGGTTCCTTTCTGCATTATGACTGGGTTTAAACATGTAGGGTTAGCTAGAGAGGGTTTCACGCCTCAGTTTAAAACACTTCTTGATTAATCTAAAAGTGTCCACAGTCTTTTTACCCATGTGGGCCATTGGATTGTTTTCCCTTTTCCATTACTGTATGCTATTAAATATGTAGAGACATTAAAGTAGGAATGATATCTTACATGAGATATGGTCCAAAACTGTCCCTCAAGAGTGATAGCATAATTAAGTAATCTTCCTTTGTTACACAATTTAAACAATGCTGGTACAGATGTGAGATGAGCTGGACACCAGTGGGGAGGGGGTCCTCCCCATCTCCAGGTATAGAGCCCCCTTGTCTGTCATGACACTGGCACAGGAGAGCTATGGTGCTGAAATATGAATGCAAAGTACAAACAAATATTATACGGGAATGTCATCAATTTGTGGTCAGGGCATTGAACTTATCATGGTCTCTAAAAAAAAAAAATAAAAAACACAAGTGAACAGCTCCTTGAAAGTCCACTAAATATCTTCTGGCTGAATCCAAAAAAACTTGTCACTAAAGGCGTGTCCTTCCCTGTAATATCTTTAAGAAAAAAATGCAGATTACCAAGAAACGCTAGCCTCTGGTGTCTGAAAGCATGGACAAATTTTATCCTTCTCTTCTAAAATTGACTTTGAACACTGGATTGATCTAACACTAGCTCACACAGTTAAATTGCCAAAAAATTGCCAGAGTTAAATCGCCAGCATTCATAGACCTAAAGATGGCAAGATAAAATTACCTTATAGTTGCATTAGCATGACTTTCAAACAGTTTTACAGACTTGCTATAGGCACAATCTCATTTTTTGTGTCTGGCTTTACATTATCATGATTTTGTTAAACCTGCCTTAAGGCTAAAGACATGGTTACCACTCTAAATTTCAAGATCACTTACTGAAGCTGTTCAACAAGTTTTGTGTAGACAGCTCTCAATCGGAGAAGCGTCCAAGAAATATTCTGGCTGGAAGTTCCTTCCATTACAGCAATTTGATAGAAGTGAAGAAATTTTCTGACAGAACCTAAGAAGGCTTGCAGTACAAGGCCACCACTATAGAAGGAATCTGCCACTGATGCTTGCGAGATATGAGAGAGTCGTATATAGTCTGTGCCAGCATTAGCAAAAAATGCAACAAGTAGCTGAAAACTCTCTGTTGAGGTTCCGGTCAAACGGCAATTGGGGTTACAAGCGAAAGTCAAAGTTTTCTGAAAGAAGGGAAAAGAGTAATTGCAACACAGAATAGTAATGTATGAAGAATACAGCCGTTCCTTTATTTAATACTTAATGGGGGAAACCAGTGTTTGACAGAGAATGTTAAATAAACTCTTGCCCCATTACCTCGTTTTTTCCTTCTAAACTGATTGTTTTATTACCAGAATGAAGGAATATTGAATATGTTTTTCAGGTTAGAAGAAACATTAGTTCTGTATTGTCACTGTGGAATGAAAAGTTCTGAATATTTGCTGGGTAAAACAATCTTTCACAGATGCAAGACTAGACATCCTCTACCACACTGTAACCAATCACAACATCTAACTGTGATCACCGATCATGTTTTGTTAGTTGTACGTGAATGTATAAAAGTGGTGCAGGATTTTAAAATTGTGAAAAAATGAACTCTGATTATCTCTTCATGGCTTGAAAATTGAAAGATCAACACAGTTTTTTATACTGATTTTAATAGTCTAAGGCTTTGGAAAAATAATTCTGCCATTGCAATATCAGGGCATGGCCCAAGACCTGCCCCAAAACAAATATGAAAGCAGAAAATATGCATTAATTAAATTATCATTTAGTTTGAAATAGTTGGTCATAGAATTTCAATCTATGCATGTCAGCCCTCAAATTTTAAATCATAATTTGTTTTTATATCAGGTTTTATTGAAATGGAGACCAATTTTAATTTAGAAAAATTATGTCTTCAAAGTGAATAATGCAATGTACTCAATACTGTGTATATGATTTGACTTGGGCAGACCCACAGTTCAACGTACTCCATTCAAGTCAAATTTATCCAAAGTAGCTTTCAAGAAAGGATTTCACGAATATTCAATAACTTTTACTCTTTCCTAATGTCATTGAAAGCCCTTCAACATAAGCTTTGACAAAGGTTAAGAGAATCTGCAGCATGGGAGATGTAACTAAGAATAGAAACAACTAATGCATCAATCACATTCTAAACATCACTATGAATAAACTGAAGCATACATAAAATAAACAAAGAAAAGTTGTAACTTAATTCGCCAATTATTCATGTGTAGACATGCATGCCATCATGCTGGGTATTTTGTTGTATTCGTTAGCTTCTCAATGACCTTGGCAAGTACATATGCCACCCTGATCATTTACATCAAAATCCTCTTATTGACCAGATCTTTTTTCAATGACACCTTTGCACCTGTAAATACCATCAGCTGCTTGAACCTTTGTCAAGGAATCTTTAAGGATGAGTTGACACTTGTGTGAACACCTCTAAGTACCTAAACACGCCTGGTTGCATTTATCACATCCTCTTTGTCAAAACAGCTGATTGTGATTACAAACACAGCAGGTGTTTAGAGAAGAAAGATGGCATAAGTGAAAAAATATCACAGCAAATCAAGTGAAATTAAACAGAGTTCTAAGAGTGAGTGTAAAGCAAGTCTCTGAGGACTGGGATATGATTTCAGAGGACTGTACAAATTAAATGCTGTAAATTAAAAGGGTTTCTATCAAAGTAGCAACAGCATTTCAGTTTGAGTACTAACTTTCTTACCAGAAAGTATGACTTCCCTTACCATACTCCCAAACTAGTGTATAAACAGATACACTCATAAAGAGACCTGGTTTTACATAAATCCACTTCACTGCTTAAAACCCACAAATGACAAGCTCATTGCTGTAAGATCATTACCATGATAAGCCCTGACAGAGCATTTCATACAAGAGCTTTTTGATGAAGGAAATGCAAATTTAAAATTTTGCTGGGAATAAGTACCCATCATGACCTCTTTTGCATAGAAGTATGCTAAAACAGTAGATTGCATTCTTACAAATCTGACGGCATCAATGAGGGAGCAATGGGAAGTAAATCATAATCCTGAAAATACATTCCGTTTTAGCTAAAACAAAGTGAGTGGAACATGAGAGCCTCTGTATGGAAAGGTAAGTACTAACAGATGTGGAATAAATATGAAAGGAACCAAAGCTTTACACAAAACATTAATTGTGTGAAGGGTGAAACGTGACTTAAAAGGTAACGTTACTTTGTAAAATCCTCCTTGCAAACGAATGTTAGCATCATGTGAACATGAAATGGGACCCTCCCCTTTTTGATCAGTTAAACTTTTCTTATATTTTAAGTTGCAAAAGACTTTCTGTGGTTTGAAAATTCTTTAAGTATTGATCAAGCTACATTACCACTGAACTGAATTAAGTGTTAAAAGAAGTGGGTGCACAGTTGCATAAAAACCAAAGGATTGCATTGTTAACCCTTTCTGCATTACTGCAGCCAAAAACGCCACACTGGAAAAAGAACAATGTCACCCTTTGGCAACAACCACACTACATCTTTTTCCCAAAAGAAAATGAATTTATACATAGCGCTACCACTTTGAAGATGGCATTCATCACATACTGCATATTCAGACCTATTGAATAATGCATAGTTTAGCATATGTTGTTATTGAAGTTTTGCAATATATCTTGCACTGAGACCAGGCTAGGTCTAACTAATAAGCAACCACTATGGCATAAACACAATATAACTGGTTGCTGTGAAGGGTTTTGACCAAGGCTGGTTTCTGTCCTTAAAGTTTATAAAAAGTACCGAATTACCCCGCAAACGCCCTGGTTTAGGGATCTATGGGCCCCGATACTTACCTCCTATTTACATATTGTAACCACCCTACCTACTTACCCAAAGTAAGTCCCTGGCAAGCTTCTAATTTCGCTGCCAAACATAGTGCATACATAGTCATGGTAAATTACGGTTTCACAGTGAAACCGTGTGTAGCGAAGGGGTTAAAAAGGGGAAAACCAGTTGTCACAAGCACACGGAAAAGGCTAATGCTAATGCTCATTTTGCAAACAAATTATGAATACAAAGATGTGAGTGTCCTTTATTTATAAGTTTATGAGAAGTAATATGGCAGTATGAGCACTTCACACAACCAGAAAGCCAAAAGGCTTAGTGATTCCTTGCCATCAAATACCTTACCTGCTTTCAAATTGACAGTGCTTGATAGATTTTTCTTTACATTTTAGGCACAGAATTTTCGCAATTTTACCCCTGGTGACCTCAAATGACCTTTGACCTCTACCAAAAGCAATAGGCTTCTTTCTCTCAACATGAAAAATCTATACACCAAGTATGAAAATTGTCGGGCAATCCTTTCTGAAGATATCATGTTTACAAGCCATTTTTGGTGTTTTCACATTTTTACCGCTGATGACCTCAAATGACCTTTGACCTCAGCCAAAAACAATAGACTTCTTCCTCTCAACATGACAAACCTATATACCAAGCATGAGAAGTGTCGGTCACTCCTATCTGAAGAAATCATGTTTAAAAGCCATTTTCGGGGTTTTCCCAATTTTACCGCTGGTGACCTCAAATGAACTTTGAATTCTACCAAAAACAATAGACTTCTTCCTCTCAACATGACAAACCTATATACCAAGCATGAGAAGTGTCGGTCACTCCTATCTGAAGATATCGTGTTTACAAGCCATTTTCAGTGTTTTCGCAATTTTACCGCTGATGACCTCAAATGACCTTTGACCTCTACCAAAAACAATAGGGTTCTTCCTCTCAACATGACAAATGTATATACCAAGTATGAAAGTTGGCAGGCAATCCTATCTGAAGATATTGTGTTTACAAGCCATTTTCGGCGTTTTCCCAATTTTACCGCTGGTGACCTCAAATGACCTTTGACCTCTACCAAAAACAATAGGGTTCTTCTTCTCAACATGACGAATCTATATACCAAGTACGAAAAGTGTCGGTCACTCCTATCTGAAGATATCGTGTTTACAAGCCATTTTCGAAGTTTTCGCAATTTTACTGCTATTGGCCTCAAATGACCTTTGACCTCTACCCAAAACAATAGGCTTCTCTCTCTCAACATGAAAAATCTATATACCAAATATGAAGAGTGTTGGTCTCTCCTAACTGAAGATATCATGTTTACAAGCCATTTTCAGTGTTTTTGCAATTTTACCGCTGGTGACCTCAAATGACCTTTGACCTCTACCAAAAACAATAGGGTTCTTCCTCTCAACATGATAAATCTATATACCAAATATGAAAAGTGCCGGACATTCCTATCTTAAGATATTGTGTTTACAAGCAAGTGTCACAAACACACACACACACACACACACAAGACATCACCATCGCATAGATTCCTTGCCTGCCTACGGCAAGGAATCAATAAGCCTACAAGACCTTCAAAACTGGGCAAAATTTCACAGAAAGCAAGCCCAATAAAGGAAATTTTATTTCAGTGGTGAAAATTCACCTCCTCTGTTTATTTCCCAAACCTGCAGTCTCAATGGTTTATTCACCAACAATATTCTGAAAAATGCAGTTTATTTCTTCATTATCTTACCCTGTCTAGTAAGAATGTTTCTGATGGAAGGCCAAGAAGGACATTTGTAGCATCACGGCAGACCTGTTTCTGATCAGGATAGACAATGACTTTGGGAGGACCATTATTAGAGAGGGTGCTTGCTTCATGACTTCTAACTTCATACAACACATCAAATGCTGATGAACCTGCTTCAGATAGGTACGGTCTTTCTGTTTTATGACCAGGTCTGTAGGTGAAAGACAAAGATACATGATAATCCTTAAAGAGCATTGAGCCACGATATCATGATCACATGGTGTATCATATGCGTGCGCCACTGTGGAAATGCTGACAGGCAAAGCTTTACTTCAGTCTTTTTAAATGAAGGACAGTCCACTGATGAAGTTAGTTAGATGGAGTTCTATGGCCCAGTTTCCAACCAGTTGGTTCAAGTCAAGCTGGCCACAGCCTTTTTTCCGGTTGTGGCTCACTGGCTTATTTTTCCAACTCCATTGCCTATGCCCAGCATCACGCACAACGGCAGTAGGTTCCACTGATGAAGGGGTATACTAAAGGGTTTGTACACATTAAAAATGACAAAATTCCATAACTTTTTCAAGACTTTCAAGGACCTTGACTGACATTTTGATGACCTTGTAAAACAGCTAGTTGCCATATTTCCTTCTCTTTTCTACAGAAACAATGTATCTGAAAATCTGAAAAATTGGCACAGTAAGTCCAAATCCTGAAATTCCTTGCCTTTTTTTCTCAGGACATTTTGAAAAATTGCTCAGTTTTCCCAAATGCCTAGGTCTAAAAATTTACATTTCAGTTTTTCCTGACTTTCTAGGACCTGTACAAATCCTGTAAATTTTTCTCAACTAAGTACATTCACTTACCACTATCATGTCTTTCTAGACAGGTGCTCACAAATTTTTTACCAAAAAAGTTTTCTTGATAAATGCTATTTTTGCAAGATTATTGTGAATATGAACAAGATAATGGCTAACATGCCAAAGATGTTCATAACCACAAAAAGTTCTAGACCTTATATTAATCATCAGATAGTACTTCTCTGTTGCACAATTTGCTTGCAAAGTTCACAAATTATTCTCTCCAGTAAGTCTTAGTCAAAATTTAGTAAATATTTGCACAGTCATCACGTCAGAATAGTAAGGTGCAGCTGCCTCAGGTAGACTGCAGCTGTCTCAGCTAGACTGAAGCCGTCTCAGCTAGGCTGCAGCTGTCTCAGCTAGACTGTAGCTATCACAGTCATGCTTTGTTGCTACATACATTACAATAGCAGGCCTGATTTGGCTGATATGCCAATGCAATGTGTATATTAATTACAAAACGTGGCTGCAGCTGCTGCAGCATGGCTGCGGAAGTTGCAGTTTGGCTTTTGACATGGCCCTAATGAGTGCTTTCGCTTTAACAAGCCCCGTCCCTTTTGAGAGGCATACACATTTAGGGTAGCCTGCTTTCGCTTTAACAAGCCCTGTTCCTTTTGACACGAATGCACATTTAGTGTAGCCAGCTGAGAAGCAGCTGACGACGTGTGAGTGTTGCACTAAAACAGCGTTGACTTTTGTTCCAAAGTGGGCGTGGTTTCCCAATTGTTATGTGATGTGAAAGCACTCTGCAGTACTACTGATCATAGAAAGTTGCTTTAATAGTCTGATTTCATCTCACATGCTGTTTCAGCCATGATAGCTGACAAGCCAGAGGAGGGGGGAAAAGAAAAATTACCAGAATTCTCAAATGACAAGACATAGAGTAGTTGCATAACTGGTACACATACAACATACCTATTGTGCTATATACACAGGTGTAAAGTGCAACACAAACACAGTGTTCAAATACAGTGTCCTAAACGACACTTTGTATAAAACTACACAAGAAATTTTGTAAAATAGATGTTTATTTTACAATCACTTACTGCTTCAGAATTTCCCATGTCCTGTGTCTGCAAGGTTCATGTCTAAGAGCTGCCTCCCAGCAATTGGTCAGTTTCTCAGGGGTAGATGTTACAGATGATGCCCTGGAAGTGGACATGGACTCAAATCCTTCATCTGGAGCAAAATGCTGACAAAAGAGAAATGAGGAATCCAGAATGCACAAAAGGTTTCTGAAGAAGTATTGGTCTAATGAAACCAGGGGTACTTTTTTCAACTTTCTAAGACTGCAAATTTCACTTCATTAAATCTAATTTTCCTTTTTTTAGGCTTTTTATTTTCTAAAACAGCAAAATACATTTTCTAAGAGATGTACAAATACTGTATGCATGCCATGTCTTCAATGGTGTGTGGTGCTATTTCCCCCAATTTGTCAATAACATGATTGATAATCTGGTATGACAAGTACACTTGGTCAGATGAAGACTGCAGTCTAACATTACGGCCTAGCCTATAGGTACAGGAGCTGTGAAGCAGGCTCCAGAAAGCCATTTCATCTATCCATTGATCCATAGAGCTATTTAAACAAGTGTATTCAGATCTTTGCAACTTTTTAAACAAAAGGATTGGGAAGAGATGAGGTATTCTTAAGATTTTCTGAAGAAAAAAAAAGAAATAAAAACTCTGATCAGGAGCGGCTGTAAATTAAGGGCAGGCAGTCAGTCAAAGGCAAATGATCATTTTCCTCCCTTGGCCTTACCCTCAGCATTTGCCTGAAGCTCCTTTTTTTCCTTATGATATTTGACAAGACAGGTATGGAAAGACCCACCCAATGAAACATGTCCTTGATGTCAGGGTTACTCTGACTACTCTATGGTCCTAGCAACACCTGTATCATGTCCAAGTTCAACAGAAAAACAGAAACATGTAACATAATTAAAGATATTTATTATTCATTAATCATGAGCACAAAGATGATGCTATCCAGACTAAGGCTTAAATGGAAACTTGTAACTTTGTTGGAGAGTTAAAAGATTAAGGAAAAAGTTTGCCTGAACCACAAAAATACGTAACCCCTGGTATGTTTCATGCTTCCTGCCCTGTGCATTGTCTTTTTGGCTAAAAATTTTATCACAGATGAAGTAAGTGAAGTAAAGGTCCATTTCCTGTAACTCTGTTGTCCCTGATTTTCCATCTGATGGGGGTAGGGGTTGGGGCTTTAAAAGAGATTTCAAAGGGAAAGTGCAATGTTATAGCAATAAAAAACTTTACAAAAACTTCATATGACCTTTGACCTAACCCACAGAAATAGGCTTCTTCTGCTCAGAATGACAACTCTGCATACCAAATGTGAAAAGTGTTGGTC
The DNA here is from genome assembly GCA_037179385.1 of Holothuria scabra. Classification (NCBI taxonomy): domain Eukaryota; kingdom Metazoa; phylum Echinodermata; class Holothuroidea; order Aspidochirotida; family Holothuriidae; genus Holothuria; species Holothuria scabra. The sequence goes on from CM074181.1 coordinate 33,124,100, forward strand.
ATTGGCCTTTTTAAAACACAATATTTACAAACTATGTGTCACAGATACACACAACTACAGTTTTCTTTTAAGGACACAAATCCTTTGTTTAGGTCCTCAGTCTGAACTCGAAAACAAGCACACATACATACAGGCACACATCATCACCATAGTAAAGATTCCTTGTCCACATTCCGTAAGGCAATCATTAAAACAGAACATTTTGGAAAGTACCTTAGCGAACTACACCTTTTCTTAGAAATATTTCTTCCAATTTTATACTTCCATAAATGGACAAAAGCAGCACTAACTGCTAAAACTTTATGTGCAACATGGGAGGCACACAGTAACTATGATGGTTGAACTGGAAGTTCACAATTTCTTCCTAATTAGATACCCAGATATCACATCTGTAGGAGCAAGGTGGCCTGCTGTACATTGACCTGGGGATTCTTACACACCTAATTTATTGCTGTAATTTGGAACCCCTCAGTTTTCAAAAGTTTCAGAAGAAAAAAAAATTATAAAATTTCCTTGTCACTCTTGTCAGGCCCCTCCAGCACAACTCAAGCTGCGAACTTCATTATAATACAAAGTTTTTTTCCCCACTGGTAACTTGACAGCGATATTTATTATTGTGAGGAATTTGATCCAGGGGCTTGTTAAAGCTATTAGTTTTAATGTCAATTCCACACCTATTAAATGATGAGTCACATTTTAACATTCTTTAGATTCATCCACAAAGCTTGCGATGACATCTTAGCATAAATATGGCAGATATAATCATCGGAAGTGCTCATCATTAGTAATCATTTGTCTGTGGGATATCACTTGAGCAAATCAAAAAACTCCAGGAGGCTGAATCTAGCTCAGTCTGAGACTGCCAACAAAGTGACTGACAAGCACCTGTGCCGAGACTTACAGCAGGCTGTCCCTCCCCCCCTTCAAATAAAATGATAAAAAGGAAAGAAGATGATCATGTTACAAAAGTAAAAAGAGATTGATACAACTGTCTTGGTTACTTTGAAAACTTAAAGTATTACAATTTACAAAATCATGTTCATTTTCCCTTTTAACCAGATTCTAGAACTTCCAAAAGTCAATGCCTTTCATTATTAAAGCAAAATTATGATACTGGAGGCCAAAAAAGCTTCAGTTGTTTTTTATTGAACTGTTTACTTCATGTTGAAAAAGGAAGCATGTAACAAATGCTGAAAAATTATTTCACATGAAACAATGTTACAATTCAATGTTAAAAAGGGGTTGCCTTCCGCACAAAATCATTTTTGGTACATTTCATAAATTATTAAGGCCTCAAGCATGTACTACACAAATGTTAATAATAGTTAATATTGACCAATGGTAGTAGAGATCAATTAAAAATTTTAAAGAAACAAGACAGTAATTGGGTCCAACCATTTCCTTGAAAAGAAAAAAAATGACTTTTTTAATTTTTGATTAAACAAAAACATAGCTGAGATTTCTATGTAACACAAAAATATAGCCCAATTTATGTATCATTTATACGTTACTGTGCTAGAAATACTCAAATATTATGATCTGACTGCAAGGAAAGTTAAGTCGATACTTGACTCCAATCAATAGTAATTGTGACTCCAAAGAAGGGTCATGCACTGTGCCTTGCCCAAAACTTAGTGACTTACTCACATTTCTTGTTTTGGTGGCACTTGAATGCATAGTTGCATGAATTTTGTGTTATTGATAGGTATACTGATGTTACAGGCATTCTGATGTGCTGTATTAGAGATCACAATTTTGAACAATTGTAGGGAATGCTTTAAAGGTTTGGTTCCTAAGCTTAATACAAGATATTTTAACCACCTGCAGTACTACACAAGAGCAACAAAATTTGACACAGAAGAATGTGTGCCATACAGTTAAAAACATTGCTTGGACTCATTACAAAAATTAAGTACCTTCAAGCCATCGAGGCAAAACATCGATCCAGTCAAAATATAAACTTAAGAACCATTTCATACAACAAACAACATTATTCTAACACTTAGCAGGTAGTGACTTTAAACCTTATTAAGGGCAAAAAGCAGAACAAAAAAATCTCTGTGCCAAAGAAATGTGCATTACCTCAATATTTAAAAGCAGCGATGAAATCGATGCCAATCAATTTCACCAGACAGCCGCTTAGGTTCGATCTGTTCGTATTTTTAGCTGTTAAGCACTGTCTATCAATGTCATTTTTGTTTACATACACACTCATGCTTGTTTAACCATACAAGTATCTCAGGCAAACACCAGTCTTCAACCGGATTACCTCAATGACATTTATGTTATCCTGCTGATACTTCATCTTCGACAAACAAAAGAGGAAATTTCAACGCCATTGACTGGAGATACTTCAATAAAAGCCAGCATCGTGACATACAGCTGGATTGCATTTCACTCATGCAAACACTGATAACTTTTCTTAAAGCTCTGACACCATTAAACTCACTTCACTTATTATACCACATTAATGCACCAAGCTAATAGGAGCAATGATGGACAAGCCCTTTCAAATTTACAGGATGTTTTGTCTTTTAGTACGTACTTTGTTAAAGCATGCTGATTTTGATCCGGAATGTCAACTGCCATATAGAAGCAATAGATACAGCTGACTAAATCTGCTGACACAGGATAAACGCTCCCTTAAGTTTTGAAAAAGTAAATGTGACATTAATTCATCCAATGATTCTGCTGCATGGTCCTTTTGACAATGATTCAAGTTGTTCCATTTTACCTGGGAATATTAGAGTAACCATAGCAACAAGCAACAACATTTGCAAGTTCTTACCACATTCAGCTTTGGAAGCTTCAGTCCAAGAAAGTCTGCATTAAATGAAGTTGGTAAGTCTGGGAGACAGAGTTTAGTTTCAATAGAGGAAACAGATGATTGGACCATGGCACCAAACAAGTCTCTGGGGGTTCTGAAGGTCTCATCTGATTGGCTCTTTGCTGATTTCTGATCAATGAAAAGAGGGACAAAAAAGGGATAAAGATACAGTCATGGCTTTGCATGTAACACTTTCTTTAAAAGTGCAGTCTCATCTTTTCCAACCATTGTTTGGAAAACCATGGTTGGAAAAAATGAGTAAAGACATGCATCTACACATACCACTTGATGCGCTCTATCCCTAGCACAATAAATAATGGCAAAATATTCCATTGCTAAGCAACAGTAAGCTCCAACCACATGCAATACAACATTCAAAAGTTTAGCAGCCTATTACATCTGTTATATCTATTTCTTATTCTAATAAAAGATAACAGAATGAAAATGACATTTATTTTTATCCTTTGTTTATTGGCAAAACTTTACTAAAAAATACCTCACTGCAGAAAATTGTTATTTTGAATTTCTTATTAGCCCAACATTTCTGTTGGAACTGAAATTCATTAAGTACTGCCATTGAACATCATGTAAGAAAACCATATACACCTCAATAGTGCCCTCTAACCAGAACTCGATGATCTTCATCCATGTACTGTAACTCATCTGGAAAAATTGTAAGATTAAACAGTCTGAAATGAAAGATTTTCATCCCCTTTTGTCACTATATAAACCTTTTGTATATACACATATTCAAATAAACAAATCTGTTAGCATTAGCTCAAGAAAAGAGTATTCATCCCCTCCAGGAGAAGACAGGCATAAAAATCTTCTAAATACTCTCTTAAAGCAACACACTTTTAACTTAATCCAGAAAACACAGTACATTTAATCTCAGACCAACTTTAAATGTCAACTGTTAAAAACACAACCCAGTTTTTTTTAAAGAATTGCTAGAAAGTCTAGAACAAGAGTTGAGAATGAAATTTCATAGACAGTTATAGAGAGTTTATTTTTAATGCGAGACAGTCTTGAATGTTTTTTCACGGATATAGAGTCTTCCTACATAGTAGCTTAGAGGGGAAAGATGATGTCTAAAAACACACTACCATACCTGAAGTACTGCACCCTTCATCTAAATAAAATAAGTGGTGGTAAGTAAAACCTATGAGATGCATTTTAATGGAAAAGAAGTGAGATTCTAATGATAAAAATTGAATTGCTTTGCTTTTCACAAGGAAAAGAGTGCACAAAGAAATTCAAAATGATAAAGTTGAATGTATACAGGAAACACTAGAACCAACCCCTACTTCCAAGAGAATTTAAAGGACTGGAGAAATTGGGATACTAGTACTTGGTCATTTTATCTAAAATCAATTAAAACCTGCAAAGTAACTACCTGTAAATTTGTAATCTATATTCATGAGATAAAAGAGAAAAATTTGGGTTTACAGGTTTATTTCTGTCCTAACCTTCTAACATAAATTTGTGATTGTAAACAGGCCTAAGTTCTAACCATTAAGATCGTGTCTGGATGATGACAAGTTTTGGACAGTTGTGGGAGGGACTTAAGTAAGTAGGTTAGAAAAATTGGAACTGTTTGGTGAGAAAATCCAGCCTTTAAATGTTAAAGACACATTCTTGTGGCTTTTACTAGGGTCTCATAAGAAAGACAAGAGTATTCTAAATCTTGTTCCCCAAACTCTGTTTTAATCCTTTTCTTCTACAGTAGTTCAAGATATTTTACTGCAAAAGATGGGTTAATTTCAAAAGTATACATCCACTTTTCTTCAACCAAGCCACAAAATAGTACACAATGCTAAGATTCCTTTTGCTATTCCTCCTGGTTATTCTTGTAATTTGATACTTCTGACATGTTTGAATGCATTTCCTTGTAGATCAATCATACTGTATTAACCCCACACCATATTCAGCAAACAAGATTGCAAAGTATTCCCAACAGCAGCATCAAAATTATGTATAAATTGAAGACAAGGTCAAATTAATGTGCTGTGATGACATCAAGAACTTCCCATAATCTCCTATATCTCAAGAAAAAATTGCATTACAGTACTTTAAAAATTGGTACATATTCAAAACTTTTTAGATGCAATGTAATGCAGTTTTCACATCCTCAAGAAACAAAAAATTCTGCAATTTTTGAAGTCAATGAATTTTGTCACCAGCAAATCCCTTCGAGTTTGTAAAACACTCATCCCTTGCATCTTGTGTGGATTTGTGATAAATCATTTATAAAACTGTTCATCTTTGAATAAATCTTGTCCCAACCTGGACAGATATTTTCAAGAAATTTCACTCTTCAACTGCAAAAAATGCTCTGCTGAGCTGAATGTCACCGTAACTTTAAGAGTCTATTAAAGCAATATTTTCTTCATGAAGAAACCACAATTTTAAGAACTGTTCTGATGCATTTTATTACAGCCTCATTAAAAAGTAAAAACCTAAAACATACATTATGAAACTGAATGAACACTTGTTAGAGTCAGCACTAGACTAATATTTCAACTATGTCACTCAGCCATTGCTGCCTGTGCCTGCATTTGAACTCGTTGCCAGACAAGCAATGAACAGTATCTCATGACAGGCTTGTGCCAAAGAAAATATTTCAATACATCAGTAGGAATAATACTACACTGGTAAAATATTGCTAAGTATTTCATTACGTGATTTAACCCATGAATTTAATATTTCTCACCCTCAAAAAAAAAAAAGAAGATTTTTCAAAAATCATAGCAGCCATATTAGTCTACCACTCCAATACACTATATGAAGTATTTAAATAAAATGTTACACACATCTTTTCATATTCCCTAAACTACTTTTCCATAATGAAAATGGCCATTTGCTTGGAACTTGCATTACAATTCCACTAGAGTGGAATATATCCGATTTTTGTCATTGCATCTTCTGTTGATATATTTCTCTTTTATTCATTTACAATATCCAGAGACAACTTTCAAATGAAGGAGGAGAGAGTGATTCCATTGTGATAGTTCCATCACACAATTACAAGGTATCATTCTGTTTGGCTGACAAGCTTAGGATTCTACAGAATCCTTAAATTAAATTCAATACATCTACGAGGATATTTATGTCTTCAGTTACTTTAAACCTAAGAATCCTCCCCATTAATCAGACATACAGTAAGAAAGGTAAACCTCTCTTAGACCTCCGATTAAAATCATCCTACTATATAAAACAAGTTCTACGATTCAAGAGGCCATTGCCCCTCATATTCGCAAAGAACAAATTATTCACCTCTGGGTGAGGCAAACACCGTCTCCTTCAACATGGCTACTCAAAATGGTGACTAGAGGCCTTATTAAATTTACAAACGTTTTATCAAGCATGCCACTTCTTCCGAACAGTTTAATATTTTAACAATGTGCATGTAAAACAAATTGTCTGGTTATATACAGCTACTGGCAGTTGTTTTGTACAACAGGGTTTGAAGAAATTATAGCTTTGCTAATCCCTGAAGGGCGTCTACTATCTTTGTCGTTTCTTGTTAAACATTACACCTGTAAATTGATACTTTTACATCTTTTTTTTCCTCCAGCCATGCATTCCTCTTACTCATCACTGAATTGTCAAATGAACAAGGGAAAAAGTGTTTACCAGAAATGGTCGAAATATGTCACTACGATATGTTAATTTTGCAGTTTTTCTGGGCTGTCTGGGATACCCTGTCAATAAATTTCATCAAAACCTCTTTTTGATCATATAACTGACAGAAACTCAATATAATTTAATAAACTTGAACCATGAAGACATGCACACTGACAAAAGAATACTTGATATGAATATAAACTGGAACACATCGTCAATCCAGACCATGACAAAATAAATAACAAAAGACTTAACAAAAATTGGGAAGGCTGCTCCTATTGGGAAACTTTTATTTTTCTTTAGAGATAAAAAAAAATTGGTCTAACATTCAAAATCATATGCACATACCGTACACAAATTTTGTGAACACATGATATAACTAGCAAGTGGGTTATGGGAGTACACAACTTTTCTTTTCAATTCTAAATTTATTTGGACATTTATGGTCTGCTAATGTCTTAAAATCAATGAGCCTTACACCTATTTAAAAAAAAAAAAAAGAAGAAAAAAAAAATGATTTCCAGTTCTCCTTTAGCATCACAAATTTCCATATCTTTATTATGTACAGTCAGCTAGAATTCTTGCTAGATAATTCTGACTTTGAGTGGCAGCTCTAGGGCTTTGTCGGTGAAGTGTACAAAAATAGAAGCTGGTTATTACAGTCCCTCCCTACACATGTGTACTATCTAAAAAAGTGCATGTGGGATAGATTGAGACCTTTCGGAACCAAAGTATGTGGGTTGATTTATTTGCCAAAAGACCAAACAAACCAGAATGCAAAAATGCACTGAGGTTTTAAATAAGGCCATCATGCTTCATTATCTTCTCACTCAAATGTTATACTAGCATGTTCAAAAAATTATTTTGTTATTCCAGCTGACCTTTTGACCTCCAAAAAAGACATACATAGATAGACATACATAGATAGACAAACAGACAGACAGACAAACATACAGACAGAAACAGAAACAGCCAGCTAGCTAGAAAGATCACCCTTAAAATGGTTTAAGAGTTTGACCCCTGGTGACCCCAAATTACCTTTGACCTCTTCCAAAAACAATGGGGACCATCTCCTCTCCATAATGCATCCACATACCCAAATATGAAAGCTTCCTAGCTTGAGATGTTGTGTAAACAAGATTTTCAGACTTTGACTCCTGTTACCCCAGATGACCTTTGACCTTTGCCAAAAACAATAGGGACCATCTTCTGACCATTATGCATCCACATAACAAATATGAAGTTTATCCAAGTTTCCTAGCTTGAGATATCCACTTAGCAAGATTTTCAGATTTTGACCCTTTGTGACCCCAGATGACCTCTGACCTCCACCAAAAACGATAGGGACCATCTCCTGACCATAACGCATTAATATACCACATATGAAATCTATCCAAGCTTCCCACCTTGAGATATCATGTAAATGAGATTTTCAGACTTTGACCCCTGGTGACCCAAGATGACCTACATAGGTCTAGGCCTATGTGCTATACGTTAGGCAATGGCAAAAGTGCCAAGGCATGCTGAAGAAAATTACTTTGTGGAGAAAAACACTCCACTTAAAGCTCACAGAACTATTGCACATTGTTGAATGAGGGACTATTACACTTGTAAATAGTAAATATTTCATATGTTCTTGGCCACAAGGATTTTTATTGACCCTTTTCAGTACTCAATCCTGCTTTGTGAAAGGAATGTAGGCTACTGCTGACTAGCACAAACATGCAGAAAGCACTAACGTTAGCTCACTTGCTGAATCAAACCATACATTTTGGGCTTAAATTAGTTAAGGGAGGTAGACACTTTGTGTTTTCAATTTTTCCAAAAAACAAGATATGCCACTGTAGAATATCGTTAATTTATTTACCTTTCCACCCATATGTAATGGCAAACTTTTTTCTGAGATTCCACAGTCGAAATTTGCGAGATCCTCTAGCTATGCTGTACACACTGAAGTAGTAGTGAATGTGTCCAGAGTTGTGATTGGCTTAAAGTTTGTGATCATTGGTGTATGGAACCAATCACAAGGTTTTTAACAGCTCTAGATTTTCTGTTGAGGTTCACCTAGTCTTCTTGGCAGGTGTCAAATGTGCACTTCTCCTTTGGTATTACTTAGTGCACAATACTGAAGCTGTTACCAAACACCTCTGCCAAGCAAGGTGTATTTCAGTATGCACCTGCTCAAATCTTATGCCGTCCATATGAGTTCAAACTGCTAATTTTATTAGGCTTAACGTTAGCGCTTTAGGCTTAGTGCAAGGAAATTTTTGTCCGGGCCGGCAATGTTTTTGTGGGGGGGGATTTAAAGGTGGGCACTAATGCAGTTCTTCAGATTTTATCCAGGTGGTGCACCTGATCAAAACACCTTGGGGAAAACACTGTTACCTAAGAATGACATTCATTCCAAGTTTCCCATCTCAAGATGTCATAACAATGAGGTTTTCAGATTTTTATCACTGGTCACCCCACATGAACTTTGACCCCCAATTTTATACGGTTATTCCCTTGACAATAATGCATCTACATACTAAGTATGACATTCATCAAAGTTTTCTATCTCAAGAAATAGTGATAACCTCATTTTCGGATTTTGACCCCTGGTGACCCCTGATGACATTTCACCCCCACCAATAACAGTAGGGATCTTTCCTTGATACTAATGCATCTAGATATTATGTATGACACTCATCTAAGTTTCCTGTTTCAAGATATCATGTTAACAAGGTCTTCAGAGTTTGACCCCTGGTGACCCCACATGACCCTTAACTCCCACCAAAATAATATGGTTCTTCCTCTCACTGTGGAGCATTTATGTACCAAGTATGACATTCATCCAAGTTTTCTACCTCAAGATATTGTGTTAACAAGGTTTCCATTGTTTGACCCCTGATGATCCCATATGACCTTTGACCCTACCAAAAATGACAGGGTTCTTCCTCTGACAATAACGCATCTACACACCATGTATGACATTCATCCAAGCTTTCTACCATAAGATATCATTCAAACAAGGTTTTCAGTTTGACCCCTGGTAACCCCAGATGACCTTTGATCTCCACCAAAAACAATAGGGTGTTTCCGCTCATTATTGGGCATCTACGTACCAAGTTTGAAAACTACCAGACATTCCTATTTTGAGATATCGTCTTTAAAACAAGCAAAGTGTCACAAACACACACACACACAGCACATACCCGTACTTAATGCCTTACGGGGTACACAGAACTGTTCCCCGTAAGGAAATGGTCGGAATTCCCCTTTAGCCATTTAAATCATGCAGCACGTGAGTGGAGAGAGCGAGGGCAGGCTCTTGCATATCACGTGACAGAGCTCATTGCAGTATTTTCGGGTAGCTATGCCAGTTACGAGCTCTGCGTGAGCGAGGAAAGATGTGCGAGACTCGAGCTCTCGAGAGCTGCGTGTACCCGGCAAGGTATCGTTTGTTGGTTCACACAAGCACACACACACACACACGCCATTGTGAATGCATAGGTTTCTCTTTCATCGAAAGCAAATATGGGAAGGTTGATTCTATAGGAAAACTTTCTCATTTTCCTCTAGAGATAAAAATTGGTCAAACATTTAAAAAGGACTAAAAGACTTGAGAAACATACACACAGTTTTGCGAAATCTGGAACGGGCAAGATAATGGTGTACGAAACATTTCTTTTCAAATCTAAATTTATTTGGATATTTATGGTCTGCTGATGTCTATAAATTCCTGTGCCTTACACCTATAAAACAAGTCGAGTCATTTTGCATGAAAATTCACACACAAAATTGACATGTACTTTGAAATGTAAAACAACTACAAAAGGGTTCCTGCAAAGAAATTTCCATACATTATTCATCATAACCTTTTCATGATCAAAAGTTTATGACTCAATTTTTTGTGTGCATAACCCTTGCATTTTCACAAACAACATGTGAAAGACTCAAATATCTTCAAAACTGCTATGCAAAATTTGAATGCTAAATTATTTCCTGATGGATCATTGCATTAACGTGCAATTTGGTAAAAACATATAGAAGCTTTCATCTGTAGTGTATCTAAAGCACAGACTTCTTATATGTGGACAGAGGGTCATGTGACCTAAGCGGTCGCCACCAAGAGAACCCAAAAAGGGGTACCAAGGTGACTGCCATTTACCTTTAATTGTTTGATTTGACCACAGCTATGTAACATTTCAAACAAGCTTAGACTTGAATGGGTAGAGATGTCATATTCCTTCAATTTGTGTCGTAATTTTGACCAAACCTGGCATTATTTCAAAAAAGTTAGTTTCTCAAAAAATCTGTCAATATTGACTTCTTGAACAAGTTGTGTCATGCTCTACCCTTGGCAACATAACAAAATAGTCCTTCATGTTTATTAATTCATGCAAATGATTCAACTTCCTGGAATGGGAAGTCAAGGGAGGGAGGTGATTGGCTGATTTGGTCACATGTTTGTGTTTTGACGTATTATTGGTCTATAGTTGTTGAGGAGACTACCTCGTGTAGATTGTAGAATCAGTCAGGCCCTAGACTTTGTAGCCATAGGCTTCCGTGTGTATTAAATCCTAAACGTAAAATACTGGAGAGAAGAATGTAACAAATCATTTGGAAATTGGAATGGTTTGACTCTTGTCTTTTCTTGAGTACGTTCACGCTACTGGAACAAGAAAGACACAACACAAGTCAAAACTTCCACATACTGACATACATCTTGCTAAAGTCTACACTCACATGCAGGATAGTGACAATCTATGCATAGGACTTAAGGGCAGTAGCTATGTCAATGTTCACAGAAAGCCTTTGACCTAAAGTCTGAAATTTAAAAAAAAAAAAAAATTATTAGAGGGCATGAAAAAAAAGGGTCAAAAAGTTCTACTCCTACCTTCATGGGAAATTCCTGAGTTTAATTTTAGTCACTCAATTAAAAATTGTAGATTATGGAATTATTCGTAAAGTTATTTCTGTACTACTTAAATTACAGTTGTTGTATTTCTTTGTTGTTCTGAAAGCTGTTGCATCTTGTGCCAGAATGTGACCACACTCTTGCAGTTATGGGTTGACTTGCCTAAAGAAGCACTCTCTGTACAACATACTATGTTTGAAAACAGGGAGTGTTCAAGTGAGTTTTACTTAAATATGAGATTAAAATGACACACCAGCATGAAGGTGCACATGTTAACTACATAAAAAGTCTCAGTTTACATTTGGTTTCAAATACAGTTAGAGTTGGGTGACAGATAAAAGTTAAAATATGAGGCAAATCTTCCCCTTCAGTTGCTCCTTACTGCAGGCAGGATATACCATGAGCACATTCTACAACCCCCAGCCAAAGAGCGTTAACTTCGAGGTCATATAAATATTTTTATTGCCAAGCAAACAAAGCAGGTAATGTGAGCTGAACAAGGTGAAAGAAACACATTATTGCATGATGGACTATTTCCTTTACAGTGAAAAAATTTCAACAGAAGCTATGATAATGAGAGCTGGGTGAATAAGATTCACTTTTTAACCTCTGAAATATATAATATGAAAAGTCAAGACTTTAGGTACAAGCAACATCACAGAGAGGACTTTTTTTCTTGACTAATTAAGTTGCAAACTCTATATCTTGAGCTGTCTACCACTACTGTCTTGGTTTCTTGCTTGTAAAACTTGTGTAAATGTTTTCAGCAGAATAAATTTTCCCCAGATCTCTGGTTTGGGAATCAATGAGTCCCTATAACTATCTCCTACTCCAAATGTTATCCCTGCTGACCTGCAGTTGATTTCAATATTCTTAAAAGCACAGTGGGCCCAGGTGGCCTCTGATATAAGGCACCCTCAATTGTTCTCTTACCACTTCCATGGACTGCAGGTAAGTAGGGATCATATATGTAAAAAAGAGGTTGGAATGGGATGTAGATTCAATAATTCCTTAAAAAAGTTGATGTTTAAATATTTCAGCAACATTGAAGTCGAGGTTAAAATGTCTTCTGACTTTTGCAGTCATTGAAAGTGAAAAAGTCTCCAAAGCTGTTACAGGCCAAAAGAATCTAATAATATCAACCTTTATTAAGAGATCTTCAATGCCCCAGTTCTACCTTTAACTCCTAAGCTACACATGGTTTTGCTGCTGATACCATACTTTACCATTGCTATAGACCTTTGCTTTTGCCCCCAAACTGCTGTGTCCTAGAAAAGTTCTTTACATACCTACAGTGTGCAATCATTTTTCAGAAATGGAATAAGCTTGAAGAGGAGATATTTTTGGAAATGTGCACCCTCGTGGGCTGCAGCGAATACAGTGGCCTCCTTAGCACTTGTGGAACCCATTCAAACATATGTGTGTGGCGGACCCCCTTCAGTAGAAAAATTAAAACACATTGTAAAGCATCATTAACAGTTGGTTAACTTTGCATGCCTGTTGATATGGCTATAGATTAGTCTACATTACAAATGGTGTTTTACCCTGAACATGATCTTGACCAAGTTTTACACACAATGCAAAAGGTTTCCAAATGTGACTTCCCCCATCTGTAATTTTCTCAAGTATCCGTCTAGGGTTCTATTAAAATAATAGCAATCTTACACAAGTATGGATGGAGTTGACAGTAAGCTGCAAAAAACTTGGTAAATTATTGGCTCTTCCAGCCAATCACAGTTTTGAGAATCTAGATATTCATTTCTTCACAACCATAACAAAATGGTATCCTTTCCTTTATATATATTAGAAATCATATCAAGATCAAAAAATTTTTATACTCACAATTTTCTTGTACATGGCCACAACACATTCCAGTCAGGTAATTTACATAATTCCCACTACATCCTCATCTTACAACAAAAACTCTTTAAGGTATCGTGCAGTCAGACTCTGGAATACCATTCCTAATTATTTGAAAGGCAAACCAACCCTTACTTCATGTCGTAGTAATTATACCAGGTATATTAACAATGATTATTGATGCTTTATTCCCCTTTGTTCTTCCCCTCGGGTAGGGTGGGGTTTCGGCTTATGCTGTTGTGGGTAGGGACTCTCTGCTCATGGGATGGTTTATGTGAGTGGTGAAACAAATATATGAAATGAAATGAAATGAAATGAAAGATTCTTTAATCATATTTTCTAAGCAGATAGATCATATGTGGAATAATATCATATTTAATACATTCAATTTTACTACCACCTTCACAAGGGGAACCATGTCACCTCTGCAATGAACTTTCTCATATCTTGCAGCTAAAATGTTTTCACATTCTCTCAAGAGAGAGTTCTGCAAAGTCTATCAACTTTCTTCTTACAAAGCATGTCAACTTTTTGACCTGTTTGGAGAGTTTTTCTTCCTGGACAAACTGACAGCTAAATCATGGGGAACCCCCTAGAGTTTCTCCATCAATTTTTCTTTGAAATACAGCACAGCTGACTAATGAGCATTTGCTTAAACTAGGGCATTGTCTGACTTTGTGTGGAAGTTTATTTTACTCTAAAAGAACAGCTGTTAAAGAACACCATCATTTGAAGTACAAAACGACAAGATAAGGAAAACAAATACAAATAATAAAGTAGTCTTCTAAACTAAACGTGCATACATTTATGCAAAATGATACTAATTTATATGTAAAGCAATTCTCATCCTATTCCTATCCTGTTACACTGCACTTTGATAGATGGGGAAGTAGAGAAATTTTCCATCGTCAAATAACTCGATCATTTCATAAACTTTATTTAATACTATTTTAACAATTAATCCCTTATACTGACAGCATAAGCTGCTAATGGCAGAAGGGACCAAGAAGTGACAACAGAAAGCTTGTTAAACTTGTTTTGTCATTTAAGGGTAACCAAACCAGTTCCTTCCTTCACATCACCTGAAATATACTCAGGCATCTAGATTGTCTTTTAATGCTGGTTAATTCAACCTCTACCTTCAAATATACCTCTTTCTGATTGGCCCATGACTGTGTTGATAAATGAAATGTAAAAAATACTGTAGTGTTATTGGCTGACTACATAACTTGTGTTTGGATTAGCTTATATGATGTGCTGTACAGTGAATAATTTATTTTAATACTGAGGTGAGACTGGAAGTAAATTTCATTATTATTTCAACCATATGGCATGACCTTTGAACATTACTTAATTAAAAGACAAATTCTAACCCCTCCTCACATAGCTACTTCTTACTTGGAAGGCAATCTTGATTCCAGAGACAGTTATCATGAAAGATGGAAACCCTTCCTAAGATAGCTACTTCCATTGTACTTGGTGCTCAGAGCAAGCAATGGAGAACCGAAAACAAGCCAGTGAGCCACAACTGGAAAAAGGCAGTTGCTGGCTTGACTCAAACCAAATTTAGTTAGAAACTAATCCAAATACTTCATCTAACTAACTAACTTACTTCTATGAAGGCCATCTTGATTCCATAGAGTTTAATATCACCAAGGATGAGGGTTTCTCAGACAGTTGCATCTCACTTGGCAAACCCTCTTAATTCCAGAGAAATCATTGAAATTTAAGATCAATAAGGGAACACTATTGTTAAAATCTTATAGAAAATGAAAAAAAAAAAAAAACAAAACAAATTTCCCTCAACTAGTCACTTTTAAACTTTCCAAGTTCAATGGCTATGATCCACCATTGTGATAAAAGCAGAGACATTAGTATAAGTTTCAAGTGGAACTTAAAGTGTTGCAAGAATGTATCAGAATCACTGACTTATATACATGGACACAGCATGTAACCTATACGCCCTATCCGTAAATTGTCCCCACTGACTGGGACAAAAAAGGTGCACCAAGCTGGCTGCTGTGAAGCTGTAAATTGTCTGATTTGATGATGAATCTGTAATATTTTAAGCAAAAGATAAACTTGAATGGGAAACAATATCACGTTCCTGCAATACATGAAGTGATTTTGACCTTACCTTTCAATATTTCAAAAATATTTCAACTTTCTTGCAAAAGATGGGACATACTTGAGCAAGTCCAAACTTTCACATAAGACCATAGCAGACAGCCATCTTGGTGCACTTTTTCTCACATGTACGGTTGCGACAATGTACAGTGCAGTATGCTCTGTCCATGTATAGGAAGTCTGTGATCAGAATGTATAAGGTTTTTATCCTACCACATCTTATAAGTAATGAGTAGCTAGATTTACAACCTAGAAGGTAGGGGTGAACCACATACTTCCTATACATGGACAGAGCATACTGTACGTGTGAAAAAAGGGCACCAAGATGGGCGTCTGCTATGGTTTTGTGCGAAAGTTTAGACTTGCTCAAGTATATCCCCACATTTTGCAAGGAAGTTGAAATTATTTTTGAAATATGGCAAGGTAAGGTCAAAATCACTATACTCTTGGTAGGAATATGACATTTTTTCTCATTCAAGTTTAACTTTTGTTTAAAATATTATAGCGTCGTTGTCAAATCACACATATTATAGCCTCACGGTGACCATCTTGGTGCACCTTTTTTGTCCCAGTCAGTGACGACCATCTACGGATAGGACGTACAGGTTACATGCTGTGTCCATGTATAAAAGTCTGTGGGGTGAACTCACATTTGGATTGAACAATCCATGGAGACTTGAACCTGGCTCATTCTCCAGAATCTGAAAAAGAAAATAAAAATTACAGTTGAAATTTGAAGTACAAAAGATTGATAACCAGAAATGAAACAAACCTGTGAAACATTTTCAAAGTATGTCAACTTTAAACAAAAAGAAGACACATTCTGATATCACGAAGGGTTCCGTTTCTCTCGATAAAGGACAAGGCCATGCTTCAGTCACAGAACCTCCTCACAAACAACCCCTTTTATGATGAATGTTTTCTATTTTAGCTTGTCACTTGCTGTAAAAGTTAGCCTCATCAATTTTGATGGCTTCTACCTCCCCTCTTGTACCCCGTTTTCGGCTGGAAGCAATGTTAGTTTTAAAAGTCTCCCTTTGCTATTTGCTTTTGCTTTCTCTACGACACCTCAGACATTCCTACCTTTCAAGAGTCTCATTTAATACACAGATCGGATTGAATCTGCGGGCAATACGTGCAAAGAAATTCAAGGTACATAACCACTTGGTGAGGTTTGGAGGGCCTATTCCTACAGATGTTTCTAATATTCTACTGGCCTCTTTTCATTTGAGAGAAGACTTAAACATGTCATCATACTGGCACCTTAAGGCTAAACTTAACAATATTCCCCTGTTTAAGTATGAATCTTAGCATATTTAGTGAGGACTACAACATTTTGATTCATATAAAAAATAATATTTGATATAGACTCATTGATTCCAATAAACCTATTGCATGAATCTTCAAAATGGTCACCCCAGAAATTGCCAAAAGCAAAAATTTACAAACAGCAAAATTGCAACCTTCTCAACTTTCTGAGAGTCAACAATCCTAACATTTCCCATTCTAAGATTATAGATCTACTATTTTACAAAGGGATGCGCTAAATCATCAGAATAACAACAGTTTTCTCCCCGGCTACTTCTACTATCAAAAACACAAACAATTATTAGTGAAAGGGGAGATGTCACAAGCTGTATTAATCAAAATGGTATATCTGGTGGTAAGAAAAAAACGGCTTTCTGATTTCAGGGTACATGAACAACTAGGTAAGGCAAAATATGATGTGTACATAAATGAATGAATTACAAAATTGGCACAGTTTGTCTTTCTAAAGATGCAATAAGAGTCAGACAGAATCATCAATGCATCACAAACAGGCAATCATGTAACATCTTCCTTCATGCATACACCACAAAAACTATCAGACTATCATAAATGCATAAAAATGACTATACATCTTTCTTCTGAAACCCAAACAGGTAAAAATGGTTCATCATTTTACAGAAGAGTATCTACCAGGCTTTTGGCCAAGAAGGTAAAGGCAGATCAAAGCCCCATGATGGAATTCAGGGATGCCTTTTTTTATTACTCTAATTTGGCTTCATTTATATTTCGTGGGGTATATATAGGGGATTATTCCTACAAATAATTTCCTTCAAGTCATGTTGTCCCCCCTGTGGGCTGGGGGTTAAAGAATATGCTTGTGATATTCCCTGTATGTCGTAACAGGTGACTATGGGAGGACTTAAACAGTATTTGAACAGTATGACACTATATAACACATTCCTGTTGGTGTGTTGCTAAATTTTGTCTAACTAAATTTAAGTCATGTTGTGTCTACTCATGACGATTTTACAAAACATATCCCTTCTGTACAGTAGCAATCACAACCAGTGTTTCCTCTAAGAAATTATACATTGGGTCAATACACTCAGTATGAGAAAATTTGACTCACTGGAACTGAACACACATCAAACATGGGAAAAAATTAAACCCTCCTTTTTTCATTTTTTTCAACAAATCTCAGGGTGTAAAATTGACAAGCCATTGCAGCAAAATAGCATCAAAGAAGCTTCAATCACTGATCACAACCATGAATTCAGAATTCATTTTCCCCCTTTTTTTTTCAAACAGCCATAAGGCAATGACACAGAAACCTAAATCATCTGTTTTCAGCAATTATTAAATTGGTTTACATGGTGATATTACAACTGATTGCTATGAACACCACCATTGTCTAGCAGTTCGAATTGTTGTCCTACTTCCAGCTTATCTTAAAACCCCCATCTACATGAAGTTTGTTAAGGAACATTATTATACTAATGTTTAAACATTTGTTGAAATAATGAAACATGCAGCTAAAAGTTTGCACATCTCAAACATGTTTGATGTTGTTCAAATTTGTTGAGAAAGCAGACCACACAAGTACATACTATTCATTTGTCTGTTGGCATTATCGCACAAATGTGTGATGATGTTTTTGACCAAATGTATGATAGCTCAGATAGGGCTTAAAGAGGCTCATTGAGTTGACATCAATAACTTCGTGAGTGTTAGAGGGTACTCACATTTACCACATGAAAGAACTTATATTTAAAATAACTAGTGTCATAGTAACTTTCATACAAAAAAAAAAACATATCTGAAAAAGTTAAAAATTTTGAATTTTGTGATGAACTGACTTGTAATGGTTTGTTTATAATTTCACAAAAAAGTGTCTGTGCATGAATTTTTGAAAACCAATTTGAATCAATAAGTATTCACTCATAAAACAGTTATGTTTATGTAAGATATGAGAATCATTTAAGTCTGACCATTTGTCATTGGAATGTGAAAAAAACAGGTTTGGAAAAAATTGTTGAATTTCATGAACCAATTCAATGAGCCGCTTTAAACTTCATTCCATATATGAAAGAAAAATGCTACCTACTACCTAATACTATCTACTGTACATGATCCCTCATGGAGTTAATGAGTAACCATGGTTACAAGTCATTCATCTCTAGTGTCTAAGTCAATTTGGTCAGATAGATGTGGTTCTATAACACACAAGCCTAAATATGTTTGTCTAGTAGTGTCTAGTAGATAAAAAGGTCAGGTTTAAATACTGTGTCAAATGCTGTATGACTCAAGTTCAAGTTTGGCTTGAAATACAGTCCATCTGTGGTGCAAGTCTTGCCCAAATCCTTTTTTTTTTGCAAAATCTGAGTCAAGTTTTTAATCAATGCCACAGTAGAGTGAACATGAAAGTTGTAGGTTAAGTTAGATACTTTGGAATGAATCAAGTCCCTAGTAGAATCACTTGAGTCCGCAATTCTGGCACATTCATATTTATACACACCTTCGAAATATGAGCCATAGTTCGTACACATTCAAAATTTCATTACTTTCTAGGACCTTGATTGATATTTCCTGGATATATATATAAAACAGTCAGATCACATACTCCTATCTTTTTTCATAAAATAATGTATTTAAACATTGATTAACTTGGACCAATCAGTACATCCACTTCCATAAATTTCCCTAACTTTTCAAGGACCTTTTGAAAATTTGTCCCCTTTCCCTGACTTTTCAGATCTTGAAATTTAAATTTTGTTGTTTCCTGACTATCCAGGATTTTAAGGACCTGTACTAATCATTTGAGGTGTTGCAGTCAACATGCCACATCAAATGCACTGATATTGCATGCAAAACTGCAGCAGATAATCCTAAAATATTCTGAAGGTTTGTTAAGACACTCAACTTGGACTGTTGGGAAAGTCAATTGGAACTCTTAGAGATAACAGGCATTTGATATAGAACATTAAAGGGAAAGGCTGACTTGCTGAATATGTACTTTCCAGCCAGTGTTCAACTCCCCAAAAAAGAAAGTTTTAAGTTACCATGGGGTTCTTAATTTATTTAGTGATCTCACTCATGTTAAAGCAGCTGCCCTGATTGTCTACCCTCAAAACTTTTGAAGCTTCTAGTCAACCAGACTGTTCCAGGCCTGAATGAAATCTTTAATTATTCTTTCCAAAGTGGAGAGCTACAAAAGGGTTGGAAAAAGGCTAACATCACTAATTTTTGAGAAACGGAGAAAGTTGACCCCAAAAATTATTAGCTGGCATATATATACCCATATATTCATTTGGTTAATTCGTTTATGTTTCCCACAACGTGTAATTTCAATATAATACAGAGTAATTCCAAAATATTAATTACAACCTCTCAGATCCTAGAACACACTGTCCATTGTCAAGTGGTGCACCATTTAGATAATCACCAAATCTTGTCTGATAACCAGCATGGTTTAAAAATGAAGATCTTGTGACACCCAATTTGTTTTGATTGTTCATGGCTGAGCCAGTTCCCTGAACAAATGGAAACAAGTTGATGTTGTCATCGGTGACTTATGAAAGCATGCTATACAGTCCCCCACTCTAGACTTGGACGCAAAATACTCTATGGCATAAAGAAAGAACTTGTTTGTTGAATAAATCTTTTTTTTATCAGGTACAGAACAAAAGGTTGTTCTGGAAAGCCATTCTTCTTCTTATCTCCCTGTAAATACTGGTTTGCCCCAGGGCAAGGTTTTAGGGCCCCTCCTATTTCTACCACATAAACAATCTATCTGAGAAACTGAATTCAACTAAATGGGTATTTGCTGACAAATTGCTCTTGTATAAATAAAATTTCAACAACAAAAAATTCTGAGAATTCTGTGAAAGATCTGGATCTCTTAAATGCTTGACAAAACAAGCTTTAATTTAAGCATGTGCTACATCAAACATATCTCAGCAGATAGATCCAATATCCCACATATGGTGTTTATAATCTGGGTTGTCAGTCTTTGCAATCAGTTCACTCTCACCATATCCTTTGTATTCATCTTCCTCAAAATAATATGAAGTAGCTCATGCTAATACTAGAGCCACAGTAGGGTACTCAGTCTCATATAGTGGAACCTCTCTGACTGAGCTGCTGAGCCTCTAAATATACCAGCCTGGTCCCACCTGTCTGGAGTATGTTACATCTTCTTGGGATGATTGCATGGAGAAACACTGTATTCAGATGGGAAGAGTGCAACATCATGCTGTAAGGCTTCTTAAACATGATTACCACAGAACAAAAGAAATGGTCACCAAGCTCCTCTGTGATCTTAATCTGACAACTTTGCAAGGAGGGCAATCTGCCTCCAGATTAACCCTTTTTTACAAATTCATTCAGAAAAGAGTTGACAATCCTAAAGATTACTTTTTAAAATCAGTGACATGATGAAAAGTCTTCAGAGAAGGAACACACAAAACTTTTATCAACCTGCATGCTGTATTAATGCCAATACATCTCCTCTCCTCCTTGCACTATAACTGAGTGGAACCAACTGCCTGTAGGGACTGTAAGTTCAATCAGCATAACCACTTTTTTCTACGTTTCTACGTTTTTTTTCTACGTTTTGATCAGTGCAATTTCTCTCCCCACACACCTCTAGCTTATATGCTCTACTTTTTAAGAGCTCTGCCAGCATCCAAGAAGGAAAAGAAGAGCATGTCACCCTGGAGCTTCTTTGTTGTATAAGTTACTTAAAATCAGGCACACTTTTGCCATAACCATATTTTAAAAGTTCCCCAAACTGACAGACACATTGCTCACCTTCGCATCAATTTCAGAGAACATGCTGGTACTTTGGCCATCAATGGTTGCACTATTACTTCCGAGCAATAGTTCCCTGAAATGAAAAATTTAGGGAGGTTATCATCTAACTACAATGCAGACATACAACATGCCTTCTCATTTCATTTGTCTTTTTGTCTTAAAATATTTACAACTGTTTTAACAAATAAGTAAGAAGTTGATGGCTACCAAATAAAGTTGTCTTAAAACCTTTATAGGCTTGAAAAACAAAGCACTAACTGACAGACAACAGAGCACAACGTGACAGTAAAATGTTAAATACAAAATAAATCCTGGGGTACAAATCTGTGGAAGTTAAGAGCAGCAAAAGTTGAGACAGCTTTGCATCCCCCGCAAATCTCCCATACACTTTAAATGTTACACTGCTTTCCTATGAATGTTGAAGAAATTTCCACTTATTGACTGCAGCACAAAGATTGACAAGCACATTTATCCTTCTAAATATGACAAAGGGAAGGTTCCTCCCATTTTACAGAAAATAGGGCATGAGATGAATTCTACATTCACTTCACCTCCCCACAACAAACCCCTTAAGAAAACACTATATATGTTTGAAAGTTTTACTCCTTTATTTAAATGTTTTATGAGTGACCGTGTTTTTCACTTGCTACTTTCAACATCTGACTTTGTATTTTTCAACAAGATGACATGAATTGAGAAATACCTAGGTGTTTCAAGGATCCTTGACAGATACCTACATCTTTGAAGGAGATCCTAGACCTTATTTATAAATACTGTCATATACTCTTCACCTGTACAGGTATCTCATCTACAAAGTGTTCAGTTTCAAACCGTTTTAAAAGAGGCAAGTGATTTTACACCTGAAGACTCTTGTCTGGCAGGCGAGAGGCATCTCATTTTCACAACTTTTTGGGGTAAACATATTACACAAGGATGCTTCCCTCTGCATAGCTACTGTACAATGGCTATTGAACAGTATTAAAGGTCAGTCAGGTGTATAATCAATTTTTTTTTTAAAACAGTAATATGGCATAACATTTGGCCTCTATGTAAATTAGTTTAACTACTTGTGTCATTTGCAACAGGACTTGAATTTTAAGGCATACAAGTGCAATCCGGTACCACCATCACTCACTTCAAATCACTCTAAGGAATATGATTTTTTGCACACCTAGATGAAGATTTGCAGCTCACATAAATCTATTGAAGTTAAATAAAACAGCAACTTTACCACACTTCTTAATTTTCTGAGTGTAATTTGGAGCATATCTGGTGAATCTAAAACTGAGTAGCATTAATAATGCGATTTGCATTTTTGAGCAGGGCAACAAAATAATGATGATTAATACTTAAAATCCCAATGTGGCAAGTCTGTGACACTGTCATCTTTTCTTCCTTTTTTTGTGTCTACAAAAAATTAAATTTCTCCCTAATTTTGAGACTTTTGTTTCAAATACTGTAGCAAAATTTTCCAGGAATGAGCCTCCTGGGCAGGTCTCTAAAATTCCTACCCGTCTTCTAGAGTAAAAACTTTTGCTAATGGTTCCTTGACTAATGAACAGCAGATAGCTTTAATTTACACTCCTCCTAACAGGTAAATTCACTAAGGAAGTATGAAAAGAAGCTTGATGATTTTCTTGATTTCTGTAAACCTTACTGTCAATCAAAGTATCCATCTAGTTTAGTGCAAGTGTCATGATGTTTGAGGCAAGCATTGAAATGCAAAAAAAAAGAAAAGAAAAAAAAAGCTAAAAAAAAAAAATGGTGAGCCTTGGTCCATCACAAGTTCAATAAAATTTAGTAATGTATACCTTGAGTACAAAGTATAGGTATCTGCCAATTCTTTATTATCTTGCCTTGTCACTGGTGGTTTGAGCTTTGCTGAAGAGCTGTTGAGTCTTCTCTGTAAAAAATAGAATATGATAAGAGTTAGAAACCATCAAGGACTAAATAGTTTTCAACAGGCCTCAAACTGGGTGCACCTTGTCAAGTGAGAAATGAAATACCTGTCAGCTTATTTCAATTTCATGAAAAGTGACACGTTTTTGAAAGTGACCATAAATGTGATACTTAGTACAAATTTAAATTAAAAACAAGAAACTTGAAATTAATATCAAGAGATCTCAACTTAGAACTGAATATATTATCTCTAAATTATGAATCATGTGTGCCCAAGTCAGAACAAATATAAAAGCATATACAACATATAAAATAAAAAGTATGTAACTTTTAAATCACATAGAATAGATTACTCAACATTAGAGGTATCGAGAGTAAAAACAATGGCATCTGTTACAGCCATGCAGGGTTTCTAGGAAACCTGCATCTTGTATGTAAACAACCCTTTGGGGATCACTTCCTCAGCCTAAATCTTTCAAAATCTGCTCACAAAAGATAACTTTTAGTACCTCCTGAATCTCAACAATGTATGATTGCTTCCCCTAAGACAGTTCAAATGCTTCAGTATAGTAATGGTTACTACTGAATGACCTCAAGATACATAGTTCTGTTCATTTTCAGCCTTTTTCAAACAATTCATCTTCATCATCCACTTGTCACTCAAAGTACAGTACGACAATTAACCAATGAAATTGTAAGGATGTGTGCAAGGATACAATACTGGGACACAAAAACAGGGCATTTGGGTCTAAGGCAAAAGATATGTTCAGAGAATGATTTGATTGCTGAAATTTGTCGATTAATGTGCAGGGAAATGTCAGCAAAATGTTAAACATGTTTGTTAGATGACAAAATGTTGTATGTCACAAGAACTGGTTCTAATGTTGCATTAGCTACATAAGACAAAAAATAGAATAAGGTCCCCCCACCCACAAAAAAAAAGGTTAAAGACTAAGACTGGTTTTAATTTGAATGTAAATTTATTTACACAACAAGTTGCACACCATAATATATTAACATCTCTTGACTAAAGATTCTCACATTGTGCATGCCTCACCATGTAAGCACCTAAGGTCAAGTTAGTGACATAAGACGCCATTTTGTCACACTTTTGATGTCCTCATAACCAACATAATGTTTGTATTTAAACTTTCCTGGTCTATGCCACTCATTGCAAACTGTTAGGGATTAGTAGAACAAACATGTTAAATTTCTATTCCAAAATACTGTACTTAGAAACAATTCACATCAAATAACATTATTGACTATATCTGTTGTGCGTAAATAAGATTCCATGCCTATTTTGGCATCAATCTGACTTTTAAAGGTTAACAATTTATAGCCAACCAATGAAGAATAGAAAGGGCAAGACAAGCAATTTATGATGTACAGTAGAAGTATCGATGGATCTGATCAGTGCTTGTGTTTAGTGACTGTAGGTTGCCATTAGTAGGGTTCATTAGCCTTAAACTGTCTTCACTTATTGTCTATATGAATTTAAAACCCTCATATTCAGTGTAATTGAAAGAATCAAGATACAATTTACTATACAGCCATCAATGGTACTGGTAAGAAAGGAAACTGAAAGATTAAAGGTGAAAGACCCCAGTCATGGCATTACTTGCTGTCTGGATTCGTCTATAGACCAGCATATACATTATACACAACATTAAAAATAAGTCATGAAATTATGAGTCACAGTCATATTTATGCTCAACCGAAGTTGGGAATACCATGTTTGCATTCCAGTAATTGTATTTTTGCACATACAGTGTAAACAGCAGCAGAGGAGTGGCTTGGGGAAGTGAGACACTGGTGAAGAGTATGTTTTCATCTCCTAAGTCAATCACACCACGATCTAAACCATTTGCTGCTTTTGCTGTTCTCAGACATTTCTTTACAACTGCATTGTTCATATCTATTATTTTAAAAATCAACCTCAATACTAGCCAGTTCCATTCCCCTCCTGTTTTATCCTGACGAGTAAAGTAGTGCACCCTTGATGGTTAGTTACACAGGGTTAAATGACACATCAACACAAACATGTGCTATCACTCACAATTTCAAACAGTCTAAGTCCAGTTTCAATTCTAAAATGGTTCAAGTCTTCCCCTTTAGCAGCCTCTTACGACAGACGCGAATACCATGGGCACATTCTACCATCCCCAGTCAACAGGGAGCTGAACCCTTGTCAGATTGCTTTGCTTATTATAATACTAGTTACCATGAATAACAGTAGGCTCTTAAGTACTGTAGAACAATAGGTTAGTAGAAATAAATTTGATTTATCAATGGCATCAACAGTAACAACCTGTACCAATTTTTCTTCATTGCATACAACTACTGTATTAACCAAAGTATGGAACCACTGTACAGTATTTCATTGACTGGGATCCAGTCTTGGCAACACCACTATTAAATGCCTCCAGCCATTTCTGCACAAGTTTGCAACAAAAGTAACAACCTGTGCCAATTTTTCTTCATTGCATACAACTACTGTAGCCAAAGTATGGAATTACTGTACAGTATTTCATTGACCGGGATCCAGTACTGGTACAGTACCTTTGTTTTATGTTTGGGAGAAGTCTTGGTACTGGACCGTGCCACTTTGATAAATTCAATTTCTGTCCTCCTATTCATCCCTAGTTCTCCCCCCTTCCTCCACAACGTCATACAAAACCTGCACTCAAGCTGGTAAACTGTAGATTGCTATTGCCATGTGCTTCATTCAAGCAAAGTTCTCCTAAACTGACAAAATCAGGTCATAATTCAGGGGTATATGCAAGTTCTGTGTATGCATATTTTCAATCCAATTAGCCGAGATAGCTTGAGTTGTCCAGAGAATAGGTCTAAAAATTACATTATGCCATGAGAGGTTCCCAAAAATTCTATTCACCTTACAGAGCCAACAGCTTACAGTATACGAAACCTTTTTCTTTTATGAAAGCCCAATAGAAATAAAGAATATGAAGGGAAGAGAGAGAAAGTGAGAGTCAAAATCATGATTAGAACCTGAAGCAGAAATCAAAGTTAAGAAAAAAATATTTTCCAGGTTTTAATCAATACAGGCCTCTTTAAAGAGTAGTGCAAGGCTGTTCTGCATCCTGTGCATGTAGCCTTCTTCTCTGCAACTTAATACAGTATGGGAGGAAACACCACTTTTCAAACAGTTAGCTGATTCCTAACATGTACTGTTTTGAAGGTAAAAAGCAAGCACCTGTTCAATACCATAATTATTTTATTTCTAACAACATGACTGTAACAAGGTGATGACATCATCATGAAAAAAATTTAAAGAGCAAAACTTTGAAAAGCTGATGAACTGTTAGATCACTCAAAGTTGGAATTTACTTATTTTACATTGCACTTTGGATCTTGCTTGATTCAATCATTACAGTACAAACACAGCTTTACATAAATACTTGAAAAAAATTAGAGTTTGAAAAAGTGCCTTAAAGTCAGAGAATTGTACCAAGATGCTAGGGGGTTTTGCCAGAAACTCACAACAAGGGAGAGGAAGATTTATGCTACAGTATTCCTGCCAAACTTTCAACTTTCAAACTTTCAGGTGGGTCAGAACATCTAAATTTGTGGGTGATTTCCATTTTGAGTGAAAATTAATTTCTGCTATGTACAGTAACTCAAACTGTGACTTATCGACAATAAAATTTTCAAAACTTTTAACTCTCAACAACACAGAGTACAGTATGTGATGGTGCAAATGATGAAAACTTGAAATCAATATGTTGAAAAGTGCAGCAAACATTTGGGCATT
The DNA here is from genome assembly GCA_037179385.1 of Holothuria scabra. NCBI lineage: Eukaryota > Metazoa > Echinodermata > Holothuroidea > Aspidochirotida > Holothuriidae > Holothuria > Holothuria scabra. The sequence goes on from CM074181.1 coordinate 33,151,196, forward strand.
CACATATGGTTGCTTGTAGCCATTCACATTGCAGCCATGTAGGCAACAACACAATGCTCCTGACATCCCATCAAGCAACCAGAATGGAAGCAGGGTGTGTTGCTAATTTTCAATATGGTGACTACCTCCCAGATAATATTATGCAATTAGAGGTACAATAATACCCCCAATTTATCAATGTACTCTTCACTAATAGGACGCATAGTTGACTAATCCGTGAACACAATCCTTCCTAACCGAGACTGATTATATTTCAGAAATTTATAGTGAAGTAATGTGTATCTCCACACACATAACCAGTGCAGGTCATGACAAGGAAGTCATGAAACAAGCAATTCCAATAAAAACACAGTCCTGACAACTATCACCCTGAGGTTGAGAACTCTCCCGGAAAAGAGCATCTGATGTAGAAGATGGGGTTGATTTAAAATTACTCTTTTGTAGAATGGTGACAGATCTTAATTCAACATCCATCAAAATCACCTGTAACCCCTTTAAAGCTTGCTATTTCTGCTATGATTTACTTGAGAATAGCTACCTGATGCAATAAAAACAACGACTGAGTTTCTAGTAAAATGATTTGTTCAATCATTTTAACATGCGCTGATAGAATAACAAGAATACATGGTGGAAAATGAAGTTTGCAACCAACTCCTGTTATCTTCATAAAGTACTAGCTGGAGCCTGTAACTTTAATTCTGAGGTAATATATAATGTTGAAACTTCTGTATGCAATCTTGACACATTTCATTGTGCAATAATACGTGATGTCCACTTTGTTGTTTTGCTTGTTTTTTGAATTGAAACAGTACCGCCACTGTCACCTTTGAAAGCTGAACTAGATGAGGACAAGGATCATGTCTCGATCAGATTCTCCCCATGAGATCACTGGTTTTGCTTTCACATTTTATCCCTGCCCTCATCAAGCCATCAACAAACAGGAAGTTACTTGATAAACCCTTGGACAATAAATATTGTCCACTTTACTGCTTTGTGTTTGCTTGTTTATCCCAAGAAGAAAAAGGATGTTGCATGATACTGTACTTCATAGGTCATGTTGATCCTGAGTCATGTTGATCCTCCGGACTTTTCCACAAAGTTTTGATCCTGTGCTTCAGATCTGATTTGTCCAGTGAATCACAGCCCCTGAATATGATCATAAGGGCAAGAGTTTCACAATAGAAAGTTGATCTCCAAGGGTGGACCAGATCTGGATTTGACCCCCTGCTTGAGATCAAGTGTGACAGCATGATATGTGTATAGAATATGACATGACCTTGGAAATAACATGTTTAGAAAAAGGTTTGTTAAGTCCTACATATCAATGAGAAAGTAACCAAATATTGGCAAACTGTGTAAAAACACATGAGAAAACAATAGGAAGTACTGTACAACACGACAATTTTTGAAGTAATTGTGAAATAATTTGAAATAACTGTACAGCCCATAAGCTACAACATTTCAAATTAACTTCACCAACTGAGCAACATCCAGTGAAGGTGGGAGTTTGTTTCCAAGCTAGGCTTTCAATGGACCCTATACGTAGGACATGTTAACATTTGTATATTGTACAATACACACATGAATCTTTAGTATCAGTTTTATTGCTTTTATACCTGCTATTAGGTATGAATACACCTTTGTTCAAATGATATTTAGTACTGTGCAGCATACTTTCTTCAACAAATATGAAGGAAGATGGTATTATGAGGCTTACAGAAACAAAAATTATGGGTAATGACTACTGATTTATGGTTTTTCATTACTGTAAAGAATAAAGTTCTTTGTGCTGAAACATTTTTCCTCAACTTTCAAAACTGAAAGCATCTTTCAAAAAGACATAAACAAAGAGATGAAACCAAATCTTATTCTGATTGGTCATTGCATTTTAATCAGTTCCTACCCCAGTATCATTTTAATGAAAACTTCATATCCAAACATTTGAAATTTTCTCTTTTTTCATCTTGAGGATGTTTCAAGACAATAGAGTGTCCTCCCCAAATACTTTAGGCAATCAGCAAACTCTTTTGTATTGTTTTCCTGCTAAACTGAGGTTCTGTAAAGGTTGGTATACATGAGCAACATTTGTAAAACAAAATTCTCAAAATTCTTCACCTGCGACAAACCCAAAACATGCTTGTTTTCAGTTTGCTGCACAGTGTAGACAGAGTAAAAACAATTTGAAAACATTTTGAAAATGGTTTGAGAATGTTTTGAAAAGAATTGACAGGACATTTCTTTTGCAACATTTCCAAAACATTTTCAATTTAACATGCTGTATACCCTGTCTACACTGTGTAACAAACTGAAAACAAGCATGTTTTGGATTTGTTGCAGGTGGATGTTTTGCAAATGTTGCCCATGTATACAGGCCTTAACTCTGAAGTTGTTTTCGAACAAAACTTTTATACCCCAAAACAAAAATTAAAGCAACAAGATATGAAATGAAAATTAAAAGAAGACCAAAAAATTCTCACACGATGGAGCTATTCCTGCAATTGTAAGACAGGGCATGATGCATTAACCCTTTAATGTTTCTTACCTCATTTGCCAAGTCTTTCATCTTAAATGGATATTTTGTGTACCCCAATGAAGGTTTGGGCAATGAATCTCCAGATTCTGTCAATTTCTCTAAAATGATCAAAACACTTTCTATGTCTGATGTACATATGTTATCTGCAAAAAAACAAAGGTCATGATTTTCAATCTTCAATACTGTCAAATCCAGTGCACAGGAGATTTCAAATGAAAAAAAAAAAAGTCAGAAAAATAAAAAAAGAAGGATAGGAGGCAGAATAAAATAAATTTACATCAGCTGCAGATCATGAAAAAAGTATAAACCTTTTGAGATTCCCACTTCCTATCTGCCCAAGGACCAAACGGCAGGTAATCAATAATATGTCAAAATCTGAGATTACATAGTTGTGTTTTTTCAACCTCTAGGATAAAAGGCCTGCTGCTTGGTCCAAGAGGAACGGCTTGATATTTGTTGTAGGTCAAAGGTCATCATATTTGCTCAATTGCTACTGTACTTTGTGATGTAATAAAAGTGAATTCCCCCCTAAACCTGTATATTAAATATAACCTCAATGCTAAAGTAAGGTTTGAATTGAAAATGTCAAATCTTTACTGCAGAGGGGAACAGAGGTGCAAACTTACAGGACAATCATGGTTATTTCCTGTCCCATCCCTTGTTTAACCCCAGGCTAGTTTTTAAAGTTAAAAACGTTTGAAAGCATCAATCTCCAAACGTGTTTAAAATCTAAATCCCATTCAGAAAAACTGATCAACTGTAAAAGAAAGTGGCTTTACAGTAATGACACTGCAACATATTAAAAGAAAACAGTTACAAGAGGTAGTCAAAGCCATCTTGTAATCATTATAAATAACAAGTAAGCCACTTCACTTACTTTAAGCTATTTAATGGCATCAAGGGGCTACTGTTTCTAATGAATACAATACAAATATCATCAACTGCTTTCCAGCATCCTGCTTGTAATAACCTTTCAAGTTAGAGGACATGGTACCTCTCAGGAACAGATTTGTAGATTGGGGACCTTTAATAGGACAAAAACTCTTAACATAAAACTTGATGATGATGTACTGTACAGGATTTGCTATTTCACAGAACCCTGTAGACTGCAATACACAATTTGGATAATCACCTATCTTTTCACCTAAAAGTTGAACACAATTTTACTGCATACTTTCCAAGATTTAATATATGTTATATTGAGTATTTCGGGGGGGTATAATGAACATTCATTTTATTTTAAATGGGTAATCAGGCTTAAGAGATGTTTTACAAAACAAATGCATTTTAACCCCAACCTACTATACTTAAAAAAACAAAAAAACATTCCAACAGAGACATCAATGCTCATGATCGTGTTCATTGTGAAAATATATCGAAAAGTTTTGATCATAAACCTCACAAATGTGTTACAGTGTGTTGGCGCATGGGTGTATTTTTTTTTTTTTCGCTTAATGTGGTACCCGGGGTTGTGTTTCAAGGTCTGGCTAATTTGGATTTGTGGTGTTCGTACTATTACACACCCAGTTAATACTTTTTTGATTAGGCACACCCTTAAATTTTGTCATAAATCATTAATTTATTTGATTTGATGTATATACCCAAAAATGTGCCTTTTACCCCAAATTTACATAATTTAAAGGATTAATACAGTACTTCTAGCCACAAGTATATCGAAATGGCTAAATGCGTTTCTGGAAGCTGCATGTCATAGGTAGCAGGAGGAAAAGAGTTGGTTTTATTTGGATCTATAATTTTTTCATAAAGCGTGATTGAGTAACACGAAATGACGCATTATTGTGGGGAAATTCCCCCAAATTATGACGTCACAACATTTTGAAATAATCAAAGTCATGTATTTCTAATGAAAATCAGCATTTAATGGGCTTCTTTCACCTAGATACATCATTTCAAAGCATAGCTGATTAAGCTTACCTTCATTAGAACAACAGAGAAATTTTGGTGTAAAATGAGCAAGTGATCGTTTTTGTACAAAACTTTTCAAAATGATAAAAACAAGCACACATGACCAGGTCTTACACTAACAGGCAATAGGAGAGAAATGACAAACGAAAACCAGGAAAACCCCTCTTTGTCACTTAATAAACAATACATTTATTTTCAATTAACTGAAAGCATTTTAATAATTTTGAATGTTTTGCAAAAGATGTGCATAAACACTATCAGAGAAGAAAATGTTTGCATTATTAGCAAATAATATGCACTTTACTGAAAACATTCATATCATAAAAAGGAGGGTTCTGAGGAAAGAACCTAGTAGACACCACAATGGACATTACAAAATATTGTAGAATGAAAATCCTTTTGATATTTTGAAGATGGACATACTCTATCTAAGCAACCTGGTAAAAATGTCATTCATTTTCCATGTTTGGTTCTTGCGATAATGACAATTGAAGTTGACACATTTTCTATAAATTTGTGAACTTGAAGCAAGCAGGTGTGATGTAATGGATTCACATTGTTTGTCAATGTCTTTTTTTTTCTTTACTTTTCATCCTATTGTAAAGTTCATTTAATGAAAAAAAAAGCTTTGTCACCTTCAATTGCTAATATGATTTAATACTGTCTCTTGAGGACCGAACATGGGAAATGAATTAGAATTTCACAAGACTGCTCAGATGAGTTCCTCTTTAAAAATTTGGTTCTGGACTATTCTTTTAAATACTGTACATCAGGGTGAAGGGAGATGATTTGTTTGCTATTGGGATGATAATAAATGAGCCAAGTGAGAAACGTGTCTAGGATACTGTAGGGGGACAATTTTTCACAAAGCATGGTCAGATTTCAGTGTCAAAGGTCTTGGATAAATCAAGAAAGACAACCACTGGAAAACAATTTTCATGAAGGGCCTCTGTTAAATTATTAATGGCACTGATCAGGACCACTTCAGTAGCTAGACAAGATCAAAAACAATACTAAGAAAGAAAATGTCATGCCTATCTAAAGTAATGGAGAGTCTTTTGCAAATACTAAACAATATGTTCAAGAACTAATGAAAAACAGAGCCAATGATGGCATATGGGCCTTTAAGGAGATCTGTCATGGCCACCTCAGTTTTTAGGGAAAAACTACAGTTGCCAATTAAAGTCTCCAACCTCTGGTTCACTACTCCACTAAGCTGCTTCACTGAGCGACAGTTTTGATTACCATTCTGCTACAACAGAAGCCCAAAACTTTTGGGTTCAAATAACAACTTACTGTACAATAATTTCTGAAATAAGTGCTGGCAAGAAGGATCAATTTTCTGAAAGTGCATTGCAGGGTGATAGCCTAGGCAGTGGGCTGTACAGTACACCAAACAGTGCTTTCATTTTCAACTTTCATGATGCACACCTAAAAATTGCCCACTTTTCAATTTTTTACTCCTGAACAATACCAAAAGTCAATGAGAGGTCTGTGGAATGAAATTTAAGGGGGGAACTGTCAGTTTTTTGTGGGCAGCATTCATTGTATTTTAAGCTAGTTCCACATTTTCTGACATGTACATTCTGTGTGTAGATGTATAACAATGCACTGAATAGTACTAAGACAAAAGTACAGTGGTCAGTGAAATTCGTAGGGATAAGAAGGGGGGAGTAAGGGTACAGGTGGTTTCAGTAGTATAACTGGATGGGGAAAACAAGGGATAGGAACAGTTGACAGGAGGGGCAAACTAGGGTACAGGTGGTTTCAGTTGCATAACTGGATGGGGAAAGCAGGGAAGCAGAATGATTGAGTGCCCTCTCTCCTTCTCTGAAGAAAAATTTGTAAGAGAAAATCAGGAAGAGGAATGAGAAATGAAGGGATAGCAAAGAAGGAAAATGAAATAGCAGAAATACGAAAAAGAATTTGGAAAAGAAAAGAGGAAGAAAACAAGAAAAATAAAACATGATATAAAACATTTAACGAATAGAGAAAGCAAATGCATCCAGGTGGGATACCAATAAAAAATCACATGGTTAAGTTTAGTCAAGTCTGGTTTGTAGTTGAGTTTTGAGAGGGTACTCTCAATCACAGGTTATACTTACCAAAGAACTTGACTATTTACCTCAAGTTTTAGTCTCTTCTAGTGAGTATGCATGATTTATACCCACTTCAAAGAAACTCAATTCAAGTTGGTCATTCACCTCAAGAATAAACGTGCAAACTGTGATGTTTGAATAAGACAGTCTCACCGTTCTGGGAAACTTAGCATCACATAGTACAGCAGATTTGCCCCAGCATCTCTGCTAGGGAAAAGGGGATGACCAGTAGGCCTAAGGTAAATGTGAGAGTTAAAAAATTCCTGAAATGTGGGCTACAGTATCAGTAAAATGGTCACTGTGAACTCATGCACTATGACTGCTCACATGATGAACTATTTCATGCAGGACATTTTTCCAGGACTGTCGTCACTGACCTGGTACGGACGCAGCATGAATACATGGCTTTTTGTTGGAACGGAGAGGGAGGGGCCCCTTATTCTAATCTTGCCAGGAGCAGTAATCTGTGACGTAATGTTCCATCCTACAGATATAATCGCAAGAACCATTGGTAGTTCAAACCTATATTTGCTTGATTTTGCATGTTATTAAGAAGGGGAACATTCCCATCAGACCCTTTGGGACACTAACATAACCTTTCAAACACAATTTTTAAATGGCACCCTTCAGAAATTTAAAAAAAGGAAACTTTTTTAAGTTTATGGGTGCTGAAAAGACTCCAAAGATCAGTATTACAAACTTACACTTTTCAAGGCATAGGCTAAACCAAATCTTTTTGAAAAATTAATCAAATTCATATCATGGAAAGCAATTTGGAACCTGTTCAGTCAAAATTTGGTTAATTGAATTTGGACATGGGTCTCAAACTGAAAGGGAATTTCTGCTGAACAAAATTAATTGCTTAGTAATGTTTCACATTAGCAAAATCTGCCCCATGACTGTTGGACATTGAATTCAGAGTAGTGAAGTGATTTATCTTTGTGGTTTCCACTTTCAAAAGATTTTTAAGGATTGGTTTGTATTTCCACATATAATGAGACTAAAGAAATGAATTCAGCCAGAGGAGCTAAATAAGGTTACCAAATGATCTTGAACCAAGAAAATAAACACAACATTTGTAAAGTTATGAATGAAAATACAATTACAAAATGAGGAGCTTTAAAAATATCCTGACCAATTTGCCAATTAACTGAGAAAGACCACTGTTTATGATTAGCCTACAAACGAGTATTAGGCCTTTTTCCTGATACTTTCAGCAGTAAGGCAAATGCAGCTGATGACAAAAAGAACATGGATCACATGTTTCAAGCAACTGTCCAAAAAGGAATTTTAAATATTACAGAATTGGTAAATCCTTGACAGCAACAGAGCTAAGATTCATAGTACTTAATTTGAGGAATCACATGTCCCAGTAAACTCTTGTTTTGACAGAAGTAGATTTGACATGTTGAATGCAAATGACAAATTTTTATGCTTTTACAAGGCATGAAGTGCTTCCTATTTCAAAAGTGTACCACAGGTGTCACTTAAAGCTGTTTGCTATTCTGCAATCTTTCTACAGTAACACTTTACAAGCAAATGTTTATTATTACCCACAATTCTCATGTCTTCTTTGATTGGACTTCTTCTGGGAATTACAGCACTCATTCAATCAGTAAATCGCAATGTATACTATCATGAAAACATCTCTATTTGTCTAGGTAATAAGTGGCAACTTCTCTCAAGACATATTACTTGTAATCGCTTCACTTGTACGAGGCCAAATGAGAATTTGTGGATGAAACTGGAACTATGTGACAATTTTTGATGGAGATTTCTTTAAAATATTGTGACACCATCAATTATCTGATACATGTTTGAGTTTACTGATACTAGTGGCAACAGATTTCCCAAAAGATTGTAACCCTGAGGGTAGGTTGACTACATTTTGTAACTGGAATTACTTTTAGAGTTAAGTGTACACAAAGATCTGTACACAATTCAGCTATCATTCAGTAAGATTGGCCTTTTATGTAACCTACTGAAAGAGGTACTGTAATATTACAGGAAAATGACATTTACTGTATTGAACTTTTCCAAGCAACAAACAAACATATGTGGATCTGCTTTATGAGGAAGTGTGTGTGGAATTGCCTGCATATCCATGTGACTTGTGTTGTATTCAAGGAGACTGGATTTTAGGTCCTCTAGTGGAAGTTCAAAATCCTCAGTCATCTCCTGTCCAAGCAATAAAGGGTCTTTATAGACCTATTTCCAAATAGCAATTACAAAGGATTGTGGGATAGAGTTTTGGTGTTTGTCATTTTTGTCAATAGCATTTTACTGTGGTGAAAATTGACATACACCCAAAACTCTATCCCACAATTCATTGTAATTGCTATTTGGAAATAGGTTTATTGTTAAGGTAAGGGTTAAGGAAGCAGTAACAAAAGAGAAAACAAAGAGGTCCTCAGGTTACATGATAAAAATGGTCTGTGTGAGCAAGGTGTGTCCAACATTATCTTACTGTATATGAAGATGATCATCAGCAAACTTCATGGGTTTGCACCCAATTGACTTTTTTGGTCAAAGGTCAGAGGTCAAACAAGCAACAAGATGGTATGTAGCCATTATTTGCAGAAAATTATGAGCCTACAAAGTACAATACAGTATTGTTTAAAGGACTTCAATTGTTGATCACTTTTACACATAAATGCTGTAAATTAATTAAAAAAAAATACTGAAGGAAAAAAGAAGGGTCCAAGGTCATATTAAGTTTTGATATATTAGAGGGGTACTTATTCTATTCTAATCAATTTGGTGAAATTTGCATTGAAATCTGATGAGTGGTTCTTAAGATATGAGCAGGTGAAGTTGTCACATTATCAACAAAAAGTGAACTTGAAGCAAGCACATATATAACATCATATCCCCACATTAGTGGACATTTTTTTTTTGTTTTTCTTTAAAATTTACAGCCAATTTTCTCCTCAGCAATCCAATATTATCAGAATATGATTGCATAAGCGGCGTGAGAATTTTACAAACTTTGCATTTCACACAGGGAAGTCTTATTCCTTAACTTCAAGGGTCAACCCAACAGTCTGAAAAAGAAAAGGAAAGAAAGCATTCCTTGTGAATGTGAGGAAGTGATATAACCTCTGCTGCCCTCGCGATCACTTAGGAACACAAATCTAGTAACTATATTTTTTGGTATCTCGAGAAATGCATACATCCAATTAAGATGGGAGTTCACCACACTGTGTTGATTTGGTTTCTCTTTCACATGTCTGAAAATTAAATTTTTGCTTAAACTTCCCTTTAATCTCTAAGATACTGTGTCAAATTACAATTGGAATGTGTAGGTCAATGAAAGGTAGTAAATTATATAAAAAGTGCCAATAATCTGTGGAAAACTCCATGTTCCTGGTTAAAACCTCTTCTCACGTGTGAAAAATGCAACTAATTGTAGGACATGGCCAACTCACTTGAATGCCTTATACAAGGCAGGCAACTGGCCATATACTTGGGCACTACCAAAACAGTAAGGGAGAAAAATGCAAAATTTGAAACAAGATGGCTTCTGTTTCCAACAAGCCATGGATTAGGCGGGATGAAAGCAGCATTATGGGAAGCTGTTTTATGGTACTTAAGCCATGTTGTACATCTACAACTTTAATCAATGTCAAGATCCATATTTTCCCTTACAATATCAGTCTTAACACAGAATTGCTTTCTGTGCAATGAATAAGAGCTAGTTAGTTAGTTAGATGGAGTTTTACCGCCCAGTTTCCAACCTATTGGTTCAAGTTGAGCTGGCCTTTTTTCCAGTTGTGGCTCATTGGTTTGTTTCCCTACTCCATTACTTAAGCGGAGCATCATGCACAACAGCGTACTCCTCCTCAACATCCCTAAAGGTGTGGTAATGGAGATCAAAATGGGACCCAACTCTGGCCTGTCTCACCATGCCCATGGACCACTTTGATCCTTCCATTCACTGGGATCAAACCTATGCTCTATATAAAGTATAAATTATAGAATTTACCAAGTTATGCTGTAGTTGTAGTGGGTTATTTATTTGCCCTTTACAGCATCACTAGTCAACTCATGTTGGGTAATTTGCTTGCAAAATGGTGAGCATTTTGCTCAATTTTGTCATTTGGACCTTTATGTGTATCATATACAAGGCTAGAACAAGTGCACTGAACATCATGTCAGTTACTATGTCTGGGTACATTGCACATATGTTTTGGCAATTCTGTTTTCTGTCAACTGCAACGACTGAAAAGGAAATCAAAATGAAATGTGTTGAAAGAAGCATTAACTTTTAAACCTTGTCATAACTTCTTCAACCTAAAAAACACTACCTGACACTTTTCTCTTGTCAAATAAACAGAGATGTAAGTGAAGCAGAGATCCATATCTGGGAACTGTCATCATTGTCCGTATGAGGAGTTGGTCTAACCTAAGGGATAGGCCCCCTCTTACAAAACTTCACATCCAGAGGGGGCCAACAAAAGGTACCTAATGGTGTTAGGCTATCTTTATCTATTTTTCAAGTATGTTCATGCAGTGCAAGTTGCTTCATGTAACAGGATTCCAAATGCTGTAAACTGCAAACTCTCCCCACACTTGGCCAACCCGACCACAGTGACTATGGCAAAATCGTTTTTCTAAGCACTGTACAGTAAGAACTTGACAAAGGATATTTTGTCAAAGGTTAGGCAGGACATGAGACACAGCCTGAGGATTACCAGTCTATTGAAAATTTCTGTTAACATATTTGATCACCGCATGGCACATCTTAAGAGATGTCCAACTGTAACACACCTGAGGGTTTCACGTTTTTACTAGACAGTATTCAATGGAAATGTCAATATTAAGGCCAATTTGGGAAATTTAGGAGTATGAAATTTGACAGTGACTTTGAGCTAGAAGTGTTGCCATGCAGTTATAAGAGAGGCACTAACACAGGCCTTGAATTTTGAGTTGTGCAAGTGCAATTGCACACCACCCCTCTCCTCAAATTCCTGTGAAAAGTGTGTTTTTACGTACTAAATATGGAACAGAAATTAATCAAAATCTACTACACTTCAAAGGACAGCACCCAATCAAACTCCTACACTTGGTAAAAAGTGTCATTTGTAGCACACCTGGAAAATTTAAAATGCAAGACCTGTAACTGCTCCTAAAAAAAGATAAAAATTTTCCATGTGAGTTGGTCACATACCTGTACACATCAGTGCAAGCTTTTGTAGTGTTCCATAGAGTTGTTGGGCATCTTGGTGCTTTCCCTGTAGCTGCATCTCAGCACTATGCACATGAAGTCTATCCCATACTGTAAGAGGTTCATCTTTTGCTCTGTGGGGTTTATCTTGTAATGGACCATTGAGTTCCTTGAACAGAGTTTGTAATAGTGTTGCCTTTAATATCTTGATCTGTTGTAGTCTCTTTTCAGCAGTCAAACCCAGAGTGGGTTGTGAGGTACCTGGCCCTAGATGATGCTGGCTCAACTGCTTTGATAATTCCACAAAGGATGACATGATATATTAGATCTGCAACAGTGGATAGAGGAATATGTATATTTGTGGGAAAATAAACCTCCTTCACTCATACAGTGGTTAATACTGGTGAAAAATATCTTAGGATAAACAGACAATAGGGTTGTATGCAGGGTTGTTTGATTTTAATCGCCCTGAATAAAATCACTGATTTAAATCGCGATTTTAATCAAATGATTTTTTTTTCAAAAATATCATTGATTTAAATCACTTATTGGAAAAATTTTATTTATAGTCAGAAAAGGGTATTTTTGGTTGGTTTATTTACTGAGTTCAACTAATTTGAACAAACAACACAGTTTAGAATGAGTAAACACATTGTACACCCCTAGTAAGAGATGCATTAGTATTGACTCCATAGACTGTCGATACAGTATTACAGTTCAGGTGAGACATGTTGAAAAAACAAATTCGTAGTGATCACATGTGAGCCTTTTAGAGAAGTTGGTTGAGGACAGTAGGACCCTCATATAAAAATGTAAGTATTGGACAGTGTCCCACCTGTCCTTGCCACAAGTTGGAAATATCAGATATTTTAGTAATATTACTGTACCACAGTGTGTGTTGTAGGGTCTCATTTTTGGGTGATTCAAAGACAGGATGCTTATGAAATTTTTACTTTATGAGCCAGACATGGAATTCAATTATTTTTGCATTTAACCAACCTTGAAATCAGGACCCATATCACGCCCAATGAGATCTTACTAAGTCAAAGTACTATTGAGAATTGATAGATGGATTGATTAAATAATTAATGTACAATGTACATTGTTACAGTACACCATTAAGTTCAACATAGTGCACAGTAATCAATTGCCAGTTCATCTGCTATGAAACCATTGTGCAATGAATCTAGTAGCAAGGAGTGCCAGTTCCCTCTTTCAACCAGGAATTGTTTAGACTCCCTAGTTCAACATGCTGTGAATGCCTATAGCTATACAGTACTCAATACTATTGTTATTGAGTGTATTGTTCAGCTAGCATTTTCTTTTGTAAATATATAGTTATTTTCTCCAAATTTTCTACATTTGAAATCACTGTCTTTGTATACCTAACGTCTTCATACAGCACAGTACTTTGGTCATGTGCCCATATTGTTATGAACCAGGGAGGTTGTGTTACTCTGTATGTTTTGTGTATACACTGGGAAAGTGGGCTATACTTATTTTCATTTTTCCATACATTTTTTTTTTTGGTTTTTGTTTTGCAAATAATAGCCCTGCATGTTGTAAACTTCATCTTTGTAGGCTATAGAGTACACACTAGCATCCAGGAAATTTTGTGACATCATACCTCTAAGAAATTTAAAAAAATAAAAAAAATCTGATTAAAATCATTAAAATCTGATTTTTTAAAATTTTTTTAAAAAAATAAAAAAAAATCAACAATCCTGGTTGTACGGTACAGTGAAATATCTGCACCAGTACTACAGTATTGTGGTCAGTGCTGGTTCTCAACTATCAGGTAGGAAAGTTGAGCAGAAAGGAGTCTAAACTGCACATAGCACCTGTGTAATCGTGTGCATTAGTGCAACTGGATGCATGAGTATGATAATTTTATTTCAGTTTCTACTAGGGTATTGATGAAAAATATATTACTCACCCACACATCCTAACACAGTTATTTTTTTTAAATTGTAATGTTTTAAAATGAGTATTGGTAATTTTTTCCTGAACCAGTAATTTTTTGAAGAATCTGTATTAGTAACACACCAAATATCTTTGGTATTTTAAATAACCTGTACCACTAGTACCCGTGTTCATGTCAATACCCGTATACTGCCCAACCTTAACACAGTATAACTATTGGCATACTAACTGTACAACTGTAAACTATGTGCTGGATACACTACAATTGAAATGGCTACAGTAGCCCATTATTGTAAGAAAGGTCTATAAACTGTAAGTATTCTGGTGAATGTTTGAAAAAGTTATACAAAAACACACTTCACACAGAAAACTTGCCGACAATGCAACTACAAATGTAACAATAACATGGTATACAAGAGAGTTAGTTAGTGACCTAGTACAGAGTTTTAGGGCTCACTTTCTAACAAACCAGTTTAATTTGGGCTGGTCACAGCCTCTTTTCCTGTTGTGGTTCACTGACTTGTTTCCCCTACTCCACTGCTTAGGCCTACTGTATGCTACGCACCAAGCACAACGTCAGTAGATTCCATTTTTACAGTCTTCAGTATGACCCAGCCAGGAGTTGAACTCTAGCCCACGCACTAATCACTTGATCATGCAGTTGGTACACAATAGGTCCTACTGTGATATGTTAAGAAACATGGATGATTTATTGGGCAAACATTTAGAGTGAATGAAAGTGTCAAAAATAAAAATGGATTTTTAAGTTATTTTCACACACAGCACCAATGAGGTTTTGCTTTTTGGAATAGGCTTAAAGACTTGGGCAACTACAATCTCTCTGAAGCTGAATATTCATATTGAGTACTGACTATGAATTCATACTGCCAGAATTGAATAGGACGTTTTTAGCCAATTTTACCCAAGAAAAAGTTATTTTCTCGGGTGAAGCTTGTCTCTGTAATTGCTGCAATTAACCCCGTTTAAACCAACCTTGTTGCTCTATTAGGCAAATAGTATTTGAATGGGGACAAATGCCTTAAACGTTATTGATCTCAAGATACTGTACCTGAACAGAAAGTTTTCTGATAGATTCTGGGTTATTAGTTGTCAGCTTGAGATGGCTAAAAGTTGCTATTCACTTCTAGCGTCCTAACTGAATGGCATTGTAACTCCCACAAAATATCATACTTAAAGGTAAAGAGCAGTCCCCCCAAACTTATTTTGAAGAAAAAGCTAAATAGCACAATTTTCATCTTATTTCTCTTCAAAGTATCCTTCATTACATTTTATGATTTAACTATCGCATATTCAAAGTAAACCAAGCAGTTATTTCTAGTAAATTTCACATCTGAAGAGAAAAAACATTGTCACGTGACTCCCAACAGCCAATCATGAAACTGGACAGCCTACTACACTACTTCAATTTGGGATGACTGCTCCTGCCCATGGAGATGTGTGCCAATGACACTATATACTGTATAGCCTACAGTATGCATGATCCTGCATTGGCCTATCAACATGAGGAAGTAAGGAGCACTGGCCCTTCCTTGAAATGGTCAGGAGATTGTTTATTCTTCCACTTTTTCTATGTGAAAGTCATGCCATACTTGACAGATTCTATAAGAGGATTAACTGCTGGTTGTATGGACCCACAATGAACCATTATGAGAACATCCAACTATATGCACAGTAATAGATCCCTGGTGTGCAACAAGCTACAGTTGCCACCAAAAGTAAATGAAACAAGCCCCTTCCCCCTGCTTCAATGTTGTTTTACTCAGGACTGGTCAGTTTTCCCAACCAACATTGAAGTGGAGGAAAAGGGGAGAGCGGCACTATGGGTAATGGCTACAAGGCAATGTAATACCTGCTACGGAGGTATTTGTTCATTTGTTTTAGCAGCGGTTGTGGGCCAGTTCATTCAATGAAAAAGTACAACACAGAGGTTCAGCAGAGTGTAAACAATAGAGAGAAGCTTTACACCTCACTAATGTGTTGCAGACTGTTGAATGGGGATCTGTAAAACATGCCTTGCAAATATTTTTGATGTTCTTGTCCACATAAATTATTGTGGACCCTTTTAAGTACTTAATCCTAGGACTGATTTGCAGATGGAATATACTGCTGACTACTGTATAAGAGCATACCTGACTTGTATAAACAGTATGGGCAGTTGGGCATGGGAAATACACAAGTGACTTGGCAATAACTGCCAGTTAGATAAAGGAGCTGCCCTACTGTAAGTAATCTTGTTATTCTTAAGAATTACACATCATAATTAATACTAGGTTCACTTAAAATTACAGAGAGATTTAAAATTGGAACCTCATGAATTTTGGGGTAAATGTCCATGAATGATTTTAGGAATTTGGCTGTGACATAAATAAGTGTGATGGGCAGTATTTTACAACATTTTCCGGGAGTCAATTGTAAAAAGCTGCAAGGCTGCCCCCTTCAATTGAGTACCTGGGGAAGCCCTTATTGAATCAATGAGATAGGAAAGGGAATAGACTTTACCTTTCATTGAAAAAAATGATAAAATCCTGGTATTTGTAGAAGGGAAATGTTCATTGTTCTTAAAAATTTATTAACAATAACTTGTAAGTGCTTTTAAAGTACAGTAATGTATGGTTGTGATGTAGGTATACTGGTATTCACATAAAAACCAGTACTGGTCGCACACCGCACGCATAATATAAAAGATATTTAGTGAGTTACTAATATTAATTCTTGAAATATTACAGGTACTCGAAAATAATTACCCCTACGATGGGGTGACTGTTGTAGCCACAGGCTGGTTGAGTGTGCATCTGCATTAACATAACGTGTCAAATCTTGAAATGACAGAGCTCTTACAGTACAGTATATGTGCATTCTGAGCAAACTCATTTTAAACCCCACAAAAATAACTGTGTTAGGATGTGTGATGACTACAATCTTTTACACCAACATCAATACCCAGGCCAAACCTGAATTGAAATTGATGTCCCTTCTTTCCTCCCCTCTGCAATATCACCATATGCCAGCCCACACCATGCTATATACAGACTGAATGGATCTTAAAATTCCAAATCTATCCCTCATTTAGCAAATTTTTGAATGTGCAGGAGATAAGATTGGCCATTCAAATTTGCCTGACAAGGACTAAGTCATAACAACAGCTACAGTCTAATGTAAAGTACTGTAGCCCTAGCTAAATAGGCCTAGGCCTTTATTTTTCCCAACATGTTAGGCGTAACAATTACGAAGGTCTGTGAACATCCAGTGATTTACTATGTTTTGACCAATACAGGGGACGTTTTGCCAGGCTACTAATGTTAGGCCTTGGGATGTTCTTGAAGAATAGCAGGGATATTTTCAAAGGTCAACACATCCCCATGTTAGTTAGTTTCCTCCCCTACACCTGCACCTCATATTGACTATGCTGTGCAGAGGAGAGTCACTCGTCTCATACTTGAAGTTAGGAATCTACCTTATCTCCATAGGCTTAAGCTGCTTGGGATAACCACTTTGGAGCTGAGGAGGATTAGGGGAGAAATGTTCCACGTTTAAAACTTTCTTCTGTGAAGGGAATCCTTCGTTAGCTTGTACAGTTATTTAGGCCTAAAGGTCCAAAGTACTCCTCAGGTTAGAATCCAAGTTTTATAAAAAGCTTGATAAACCTTTTGCTAGACTTGACATTTTAGGAAGTTCAGCTTCTCTCACAGGATTGCTAATAAGTGGAATAGCTTGCCTGAAAGGGTTGTTAACTCTACATCTGTACACTGCTTCAAGGAAAACATTGACAAGTTCTCCCACTACTGGTAGAATCTTATCTTTTCTGGACTTTTTTACAATTGGTGTTGGTGGCTAACTTTTTTTTTTTTGAAGAGTTCTGGATTACTGGGCATCCTATGGGGCCTTTACCAGCCTTCCTATGTCCTTTAGCCTGTTATGTTAGATAGCCTATGGCCTATGGGTTCCCAGCCATTTCGACATCGGTACTTTCTGCCATAGAAAATGTGCCCATTCCACCATAGAAAAAGTGCCATTCTGCCATGGAGGAAAGGAACTTTTTGTATGGTGGAATGAGAACATTATTCTGTAGAAGGTAGGATACTGTAGGTTGGAACTTATCAGACTGCAGGAACACTGGCTACATGGAGTTTAGAAATTTGTTGGAGGCAATATGATTGGTGCTTCAGGGTTGAATGAAACATGCAAAGTCACTTTACCCGATAAGTTACGGATTAAACAGTGGTCAGTGTCAATGAACACTTCTGTCTCTATTGAGTAAAATGAAAGTAATCCCCTTTACACGTACACAGGTGGGGAGGCCCAATTATCTCATCCCAAACAGTACCAATTCTCCTAACCTTCTTAATTAAGCCTCTCCCACAATTGTCTTAAATTCACCCTCATCCAGTCACAATCTCATTTTATTGCTTCTGGGTGAATATAGAAAGCTCCATGTGTATTATCAAAACACTATCAGAACAGTTCATGCTTTGTAATATAAGTTTTGGTACTCTGCATTGTTTGAATTAGCAGTCAAACAAAAAGCTGAGCCAATTGAGAGTTTCTGTTACCCTATACCAGAAGTGTAGTTTGGGGTGAGAGGATTGTCCCTTTAAGTTGATATCTTTGCTTTTCAAGTCTAAAGACATTATTTATACATTATTCCCCATAGCCTACAATCAAATACATTAGTATCCATTAGTAAGTACACCTTAATTCTATTCAAAGTTCTTAATTTCTGAAGCCTTCTTTGCACTTCCATTCAATCTATTCAATGAACTATGTCTCTACAGGTCCTAGGCCTATCATGCCGCCTTAACTGGTTGTCTGCCCTGGACTTCTGAAAATGAAAATGTTTCGGTAGTTGCAATGACAAAAACTCCTCTAATTTCAAAGATTTGTAGAAAGTGCCTTTCTGCCATAGGTTTTGTACCTTTCCGCCATGGTGGAAAGGTGCAAAACCTGTGGCGGAATGTACTGATGGCAGAATGACACTGTATTTAGGGCCTAGCCTACAGTGTGTATGCAAAAGACAAGAAAATCACACTTGCCAATGCCATGAAATATGTTCATCGATCAGTGCACCCCTCAAATATTTGGCATGTCAGAAGGACTAATACCAATGGCATCATATGCATGAGTGCTAGTTTATATTTGGGTTTGAGGATGACTTCCTCTCCCTACCTTTATGTGTTTTGTGTCAATGCTGTATGGCAAATTTGCTGCAGGCCTAATGTGATGTTGGTACTGGTTCCACGATATTATCATTTTCTACACTCACAATGGTAAACACGGCCCCTAAAACACTTTTAATCAACATGATAAAATTATTCCAAAATTTCAATTGTATTTGAGTGTGATTCAGGCCTAACACGTCGATTTCGGCCTTGAGCCTCAAACGGGTCCAAGCAGCAAATCGATCTCTGGAAATAAGGAAAAGTTAGGCCTAACGTCGAGTTCTGCTTCAAGGCTGAAGCCTAACGTTAACGTTATACGACCAATAACAGTTAAGAGCGTACAAAACGCTCAATCTTAATTTCTGTCTCGCGACAATTAAAAATAAATACCGTTTTACCTATCGTTCCAGCTTTACTAAGTTAGAACCATCATATTGAAATACAAAGAAACTCCAACATTTTAATGGTAACACCTTGGAGTACAACTGCTGCATCACGTTGGTGGTTTCAACTTTCAAGCCTTTCAGGACCGCACCACGGACTTCCTATATGTACGTGCATATGGACAGAGCATATTGTCCGTAGATTATCGCTACCTACATGTGAGTACCAAGATGGTTGTCTGCTTGTTTGTGAAAGTTTGGACTTGCTCAAGTAGTTCAAATCAACAGATATTTTCGAAATAATGCAAGGTAAGGTCAAAATAACTGCATGCATTGCAGATATGTAATATTTATCCCAATTCAAGTTTTAATTTTGTGTAAGGTTACAGAGTCATCGCCAAGTTATACAAATTATAGCTTCACGGCGGCCATCTTGGTTTCCTTTTTTCTTTGGTCCCACTTGTGGAGACAATCTACACATGGGACGTACGCGAAACACGCTCTGTCCACGTATGTGGAAGTCGGTGGACCGCCCGAATTTAGCGGTAGTCTGTCGAAGTCGTCCGCACAGTGATGTTATACGTACTGTAGACCCGACCATGATCACGTTGCGTCTCAGCCTGTTAGCAGTCAGACCAAACAGGAGTGCGAAAGTACCAACTTGAAGTCAATTATTTGAAACCAACGACACGGTACTTAGTGGGCGGGTCAAGGATTTTTTTGAGAGCAGGGTGCACTAGATGTATTATTGTGGTTCTTTATTCCATTCGGAAGACTTATGTTTGTAAAGACAAAAAAAAAAAAAAAAAAAAAAAAAAAAAAAAAAAAAAATAACTGATGCACTGATGATATTAATGCCTACGAGTTTCCGAGAGCAAGTTGTCTGAGACAATCTATTTATTTTCAATTGAAAAACAGTTACATATTTTCATGACAAATCCATGATATTCCAACCAGGTAATTGTAGTATAAGAGTATTTCAGCTTGGAGAAGATGAACCTCTGCCCCAAATATGAAATCCTGCCCGAAAGACCGTCGAGCGTCACCATTTATTAGAGCAGACGTTAGTAGAATGTATAAGCAGTGGTTACTTTCTGCTTTCTTTCGAATAAATTGTTCACTTCAATAAAAAAGAGCAAACTGCAAAATGATCCCCAATTTAACAAATAATTATGCACGATTCGTAGCACCTATATTGGATAAAATCGTTGGAATATTGGCCCAAATAAACATCAGAAACTAATCATTGCTGAAAAGTGACGCTACTGTGAGCACTCTGCGAACTGATCGATCTACTACTACTAACTTGGCATGCGATATTCAGATAGCCAAATTTTTCCACACTTAATTCATATGGTCACTGAATAGAAAAATTTACTTCAATTTTTCCCTTAGTTTACCATGGCCCGAATTTAAGGTCCGCCGTCACTACAGGCCAGTGACGTAGCCAGGATGGGATTTTTTTTTGGGGGGGGGGGGCGCTAGGTAACAAGTGAGGGGGGGGGGGCTGGTACCTCCGAAGGTCAGGCACGGCAAGACTATCTAGGCGGAGCGCCACCATCAGTTAGCGTGGAGCTTACAAGAGAATTTTGGGCTTTAAAACCCCTCCAGATGGCCGGAAACGGCACTTTCCATGTGTTTTAAGCTGGATGTACCCAGGCCTTGAAATACGCATCTCATGTCTTCGACTTCTCAAATAATGAGGATAAAAAATCAGTCTATGAAAAATGGTAATACATACACTTTTTAGGGACCCCAAAACTGGGCACATCTGATCTGTGGCCTGGGGGACGAGACTAAAGGGAACCGGTATCTCCCTTTCCCTTGGGAAAATTGTAAACTTCAGAAGTACGTAGATCGCAAATGCGGCAATATTTGAATCTTATTAGCGGAGCGCCACTATTAGTTGGCGCGGAGCGTACAAGAAAATTTTGGGCTTTATAAGCCCTTCACTGGCAGGTGGCCGGAAACGGCACTTCCCACGTATTTTAAACTGGATGTACAAAGACGCAAATGCGGCAATATTTGAATGGATTTCAGCTTACCTTAGGCAGTACCTTACCCTTTAACAGGAAAACCAAAAGTAGTTGTGTCCCCCTTTGAGAAACTTTCTTTGCGTTAGATTTCCTAGATGCAAAATGGTGCTATCTTTGGCAAAACTTTAAACTGGTTAAAGGCCTAATTAGGATTTTCCATTTTTGGGGAGCATGAAAAATATCAAAAATATTTTTAGTTTTTGCAGAGATTTTACAAGAGACATACATACTGCCAAAGAAACAATGTTCAAAACTGTGCAGTATTTATCCATCGGTACATTACGTAATCAATATTAAAGTACTACGAATAAATCTCTCAAAATAATTGAACCGCAAAGGAGAAGTATGGATCATGTGGGAAACACATGAAATCAGGACCTTGTGGGCATTTTGCAAATTCCTCGGATGCCACTGCCAACTAGTAAAAAGAGAACTTGTCCAAAAAAAATCGTCCTACAGTGGCACTTGCCACGGGCAGGAGTGAGGCACGACATAGGCCTAGGCCTACTTGTTAAGGATGGAAGGGAAGAATTATTCGGGGCAGTACCTTACCCTTACCTGCTCACGGCATATTTTGTGTGTGATAAAGTAAAGAAATGGTCGTGTAAGAGTGGTCTCCAGTGTACGATTACCTTATTTTCAGTAAATCAATCAGCCATCCGAAAGGCAGAAAGGGTCTTAATCTAACAAAGTCTCATTAAAGTTTGTTGTCGAGACTTTCGTTTCATCTTCTAAGTGAAATGCAATAAACGACATTGCAGATCATAAACGGTATCTAATTTAGTGAAAGGAGGCATTTTGAAGTTAATACTTGATTTCATACGTGCGCACAAAGTGTGTTTTACATACATTAGTCCATGTTTTTTTTTTAATTTTTACACATTTTATTTATTTACTGTTTTGAAGGGAATACTTCAAAGTTTATTTCCGTTCAAACATTTTAGTTTTTCAATTACTTTATCAAGACGCAAAAACTCGGGGGGGGGTGAAGAAAATCTGGGGACCTAGGCCCCCAGGTCCCCCTCCGTGGCTACGCCACTGCTACAGGCTTACTTGTGGGCCTGTAGGAGTCATGTAACGTGTTATTTTTGTCAATGTGTAACGGAGAAATTAACAACTTACTTTTTGGCGGTAACTTAACTGTACCGGCACGGGATTTCCTTCCCGTTACTGTTCCGTTACATGTAACAATTTTTTTCCTTAGCTTTGGCATTTAATTTAAAAAGGTCAGTCAATTAGCATGAAAATCAGAAAATCACGAGCCCGCAATTTTAAATTTAATTCTTGAAAGTAAAATGTTGTCATGCGCGACCTTTTACTAATCCATCCATCAACTCATGCTCAGGCCGGGTTCCAGGCCTTGCGCTGGAGTTTCGTAATAACTTCGGTTCTATCAACTTCGCGCTACAAACAAGCCGACGTTCATGCAGTTCGTAACTAGAATGTATTACACACGGTGTGGATTTTGCAATGATATGATGCGACTTCGAGCACCGTAAAGGTAGCGGACCCTTAACTCCAATACTCGTGCCTTTGAAAATGTTCACTGACAGACAAAGCGCAATAAAAATTTTATGGGATGTTGTGTCTGACTGTGTTACTTACAAAATATGATCATCTTTGCATTTGAATTTTTTAGGCAATGAGTTAAAATACAGACTGTGCAAAATTGAAGTCAATCTGACCAATTTTAGTGCATTTTTTTATTGTATTACTCCGCTCTGTGAAATGCCGTTTTTGAGTAGCTATTATGGCGGAAAACAAATCCCTATCATTTAAGGCTCTCCAGCTCAATGTTTCAACGGTCATGGTATGGAAATTTGAAAATGCCATGAAAGCCGAGATTGTAAGGTTCGATCAGATGGGTGGTATGTCCTGGTTGAAAATTTCTATTGGGAGCTAGGGGTACGAAAGTAGCCTAATTTAGTGTGTAAGTCAATGGGACTTACATAGTTAGTGGCCCGCCACCTAAAGGCCGGCCGGCATAATTGTTTTCCAGGACGAATGAGGGCATATCAACTTTTCAAAAAGTTTTAAATTTTGTAAAAATCATGGTTATGGTTATTTTCCAGGTTAAGATTACGTTTCCCATGGATATTTGGCCTGTCCTTTCATAATCCGGTGTCAGAATTAGGAACATATTAGAAACATATTAGAAAAAATGTCATTTCGGAACTAGGGGTGTAGCCCAAAAAACTTATAGGCCTTCATCTATTGGCATGATTTGCCTTCATTTCTTCTGAGAAAAAAAATTACGCGGCCTGGGCGGCTGTTGTTGTAAGTTCCAGCACACTGCGCGGCGCCTGTTGATTAGCTGGCATGGGCGTCCGGAAGGGGGGGGGGCAAGGGGGGCACTTGCCCCCCCCCCCCCTGGAAAATCAAACTTGTGAAAAAAATTAACTAAAAATTGAAATAAAAAAAATAAAAATAAATCATTAAAATATCTTCACTCACAGCGTCAGTTTCTACTGAAATATACGGACATTTGACCAGAAATAGCAAAAGAGGAGATGGTATGCTGAATAGTGAAATCGTAATTTTGGGACCATCATTCGTGATATCTATTGGAAATTTGTAATTGCAAAAACTTTGCCAAAATTGTACTAGTTGTCAGGTATGTAGTGTGCATATGGCATCCGACTATTGATGAATGCGTTGGTCTTGCTTTGGTCACGTGCTGATCTCAAGTGGCGACGCGCAGATGTAACTTGGATATACAAGGTGAATGGGGGGGGGGGGGTGGGGGGGGGGGGGGGGGAGGGGACATGGTTCATAATTGGGTAACGGATATAGGCATACATAGGCTGTTTGACAGTTGTAAGTTTTATCGTGAATAGGCGTGCGAGGCCATGACCGAGAGGCAGATTTCCCTTCAACATTTTTTTACATTGAAAATTCTAAAAATCTAAAAATTACAGACATGAAATCCCTGTTTCAGGGCTGGGTACATGCAGCTTATAACACTCGCCAAGTGTCGTTTCCGGCCATCTGGAGGGTTTGTAAGGCCCAAAATTTTCTTGTACGTCCGCGCCAACCGATGGTGGCGCTCCGCTTAGATAGTGTACACAATTCAATCATCCATGAATGACCTTGCCCCCCCCCCCTTGCAAAAAATTTCTGCGGACGCCCATGTTAGCTGGAATAGGCTGTAAACGGTTTGGAAGATTTTTTTTTACGATAATCATTTGACTACATTCTGGCCACCCAAGACTCAAATTATCTTGGATAAAGTACACTGAAGGGAAGCAGAAGGCAATGGCCTTATTTGAAGAACTCGTAACAAGCCAAGCCAACCTTTAGAGGGAAGCAGTGATGAAAGTGAATATCGCAGCAGTGAGGAAGACAATGATGAGATAGATTTCTTGACTCTTTGGCCACTGTGTGAAAAAACACCAGCATCAATGAAGCCGACAGATTCATTGCACAGGAGCCAAACAACACCGCATCTATGCTTCATCGGAGGCTCTTGAAACCGCTGTTTATTAAGTACCACACAGCACTTCCTGCAAGTGATGCAGTAGAGTTCCTGCAAGTGATGCAGTAGAGAGACTATGTAGTATTGATGGACAATTATCTGTCCCAAATCGTGCAAACATATCTGATGGTAACTTTGAAAGGCATTTGCTGCTGAAAGTAAACAAAGGTTTAATTAATAGTTGAAAAACATTGAACAAACAACAACCCAGTGTTACTTTGAAAGATCACAAAATACAAATAAAGAAAGCCTTAAAGAGACAAATTAACCTCATTTCATTTTTCATCTCCTCACCGTAGCTATATTGTGTAAAGTAATTAGTTACTTTCAAAATTAACTAGTTACAATTGCTAGAAAAGTACCTGTAACTAGTTACATTTTGATGTTTGTAACTTGTAACTGTAACAAGTTACATTTTCTTTGAATTAACTGTAACTATAACTAGTTACTATAACACTGGAACTGGAATAACCCTGTACATCACCAACAGCTAGAGTATATTAATACCCGTTTGACTAGAGATTTGTTACAACTCCTTGGTTCATCCATTACATAATGAAGTTACATAACACATTTTACCCGCCGTCGTCTTGCTTATGTAATTCATTCGGCCAATCGAGTAGTTAACGTCTCACGCTTCAAAATTAACTTCTTCAAGACGCAATGGTATTGCACCATTGGGAAAATTTTTACCGTGACCAAAAAAGTATTCATATCTCTTTCAACACGAGCGAAGTTTCCTTGAGGATACTTGGCGTTGTTCAGGGATATCCTGCCAAGGCTTGGTCTTCTTGAGAAATTCAGCAGAAAGAAGGATAATTGAAGGTATGTTTCCGGTGTCTTCTATGGCGCAATATTGTTCGATATTTGTGCAACATTAACTTATGCTTCTTTTGCTGAACCAATTTGAGTTAACACCTATTTTGCAATTATTGCTGAAGTTTTCTGTAAGAGCATCCCCACATGTCACGAAATCAGCCACCTCCGTCATTTTCTGAAGATCTAAGCTGAACTTGAAGTAGTCTAGAATAGTTTGACTAGGGATAAAAATTACCTCAAGTAAGTTTGGAGCTTGTATGTCATAAAAAAGGAGGGTTACTCGGGGTTGCAATCATGCAAGTCACGTTTTTCTCAAGAAAAGTCGTAATCCTTCATTTATTCACTGTCAAGTTCAAGTTCAGTTCGTAAGTTAAGCTGAGAGCTAATTTAAACAAGTTTTTTTCGGACGTGGAACTGCCGAGTATGGTTCTCAACAACAATGAATCAGGGACCAGCTCCATGAAAGGATCAATCGAGATTCTCTATCAGCATGGCGTCATATATTTTCATTTGTCTTTTTATAAAATGAGAAAAGTCTAGCTTTAGATCTACCGGGAAGCATAAACCTGCCTTTGTGCTGACAGGCTAAATCCATAAGTGTTCCCTGTAATATCTAAACTTTGCTTATTTGCACCATCAGGAGCGGTTATTGGTATGGCAGTATGGAATAAGGGGAATGATGTGCTCTAGAGGCAAAAAATTAACTGCCTGAAAAAATTTAGAAAAAGTAAGAGCAACAATACTAAAACGTGATGGTTGGGGATGGGGGATTCTCCAGGAGTCAGTCTGCCCCCCCCCCCGAAAGGGAGTAGGACCCTTGGATCCTTAATCCCAATTAGCCTATTTGTTAATGAATGGTTAAGGCAATGTAGCCTTTGAATAGCTGAGGGTGTGAAACAATTGATAAGTTGAACTCACTCGGGATATTGCGAATGTGAATGAATGAGAACAAAGTACAACTGAAAGAGGGAGAAACGATTAGTGAGGTGTTTTATGGTTTCTTATGACGTAATGGTAAATAGTTTCATTGGCCCAGTGGTTGTTATAGAGCTCATTTATGTAACTGTATACAGGGAGTTGCTACTCAAAAATAACAATTGCATGCTATGCGCATTCTATTGGGAGCAGGGTTTCAAATGTCCACTACGATTGAAGCAATTTTGCTAATTCTTTTTTAAGAGTAGGTGCTCAGATGGGTCTTGTTATAGTAACTCGCTTTCCCAACTTTGCTATTCATTTTCATGTGATACCCCTGTGCTCCTTACTGTAGTTCTAATCCAAATTACTCAATAGTAGATAATTTTTTTTCATGTTGAACACAAAAACTACATTGACATAATTTAGAACTTCTGAAGCACTTTGCCGATTCGAGATTACAGAAAACCAACAGAATCAATAGAGATAGCCTTATATGAAGGAATAATGAAACAAACTTAATTGCCATACAGAAGTATAGCGCAACTGATGACTGGGAAAGAGACAAAAACGCTTCCGTGGCATCACAGTAACTAAAAAAATAAGTCATTCATGTTAGCTTTTTTACAAAAAATATTTCAAAGTCAAGTCAATAAAGAAGGCATTTTAGTTTCAAGCAAAGTAGATCATTTTCACTAAAGACAAGTTCAGTCATAAGTTAGGAAAAAATAAAATTGAGTGAATCTAAAGTTCCAGCAGGGATGGCGTCATGATTTTCAAAAGAGGGGAGTGATACGGGTCCACGTGGAGATAGTGCTTGGAAACTTGAAGGGGAGATGATTGTCAGATGTCGACAGAGGAGAGCAGACGGGTTGATGGAAGGGCATAAATCAAACAACAGGAAGTGGCAAAGTGCGTATGCTACTGAATAAGAGTTTTTACGGAAAGATTTCATATATACTCGTAGAAACGATATGTACTTCAACTGTCGCGGCAGTTATACCTTATTCGAATACCACTGCGTTATTTCTCTACTTTGTTTGCCCAAGCAAACAACGTAGGTTTCATATAGTCTGTCGGTCGGTATGACTAAGACAAAAGAGAAGAAAAACAAACATACACACTTACACACACACACACGCACACACACTATTACATATACCGTATGCATATGCGATAAAAATCCGAAGCTTTACCTTAAACCAGGAAGATGTAAGAAACTCTTAATATACAAGGTGTATAGAAAATTCCGGTCAAGAGCCACAACAGCATTGGTCACTTTTGGGGATGACGTATTTACGAATTAAGGTACTTCTATAGAACTGGAAAAGCAACGGAATCGGAAAAAATCCCCAACGGGGAAGCACGTTTACCCTTCCTTGACGAAAGGGAACACGTCCTCAGCTTCTGCCTGTCGTCACCACCAGGTCAAAGTCAGTGACTCGAGCTAATAGAAATGGCCTTCCATGCTGATCAAGTACCGGTGCAATAGACCTTCTTCCAGATAGCAACTACAAAGGATTGTGGGATGATGAATTTAGGTACTGGACGTTTTCGTCAATGTTATTTTATTGTGGTCAAAAGCAACTAAGGCCAAAAAGCTATCCCACAAGTCTTTGTTATTGCTTTTTCTGAAAAGGGCCCATAACAACACTTTTATATGAATACGTTTCCAAAAATGGAGTTTGGAAAATCTCAATACTTTAATGGGTGTGTTTTCACAAATGATAAATTTCGATAAATTTTGTAATTAGGCCGTCTTACATCACTGGTCAGGGGAAACGGAATCATGGGGTTGGAATATATAGAAATGTACTACCATCAAATGTTTTGGAACTTTTATGAATTGATGTATACTTTTGTTTACAATTCAATTCATTCCAATGTTTTCTTAACCCCAGCTTCCAAACAAGTCTCCGCAGCTGTATCTTCGGGCAGAGAGATGCCCACTAACTTCACTTGAACACAACTTGACTAGCAGATCTTGAATCCAAGCCTTTATGTGACTGTGCTGAAAGAAGAATTAAAATTCCCTGTTACTGGCCCAAACATTTGATACGCAGTTATAGACCTAAATTTGCTCGTGATGTTTAAAGGTTGCTGCTAGAAGTCCACCGGGAAATATCGCCGGGGTTCTCCATGATGCTGCCTGCATCTTAAATTCTCGATTGAAACAAAGAGTCTGCGTGGCGTTGAATCTGTAACTATGAGGTATAAAGTTTTGCCCGAATCTGAAACGAAAGGTGAAACGTCGGCCAGGTGTTCTATAGCCCAAAGCTTGATCACTGTTAAATTTCCTTTGGTGGCGTATCTTCAAGTCTTCATATGCTTTCGATTAAAATCTTTTAGCAGCGAAATGCTGCCTTTTCAATTTAGGTTTAAATACCCTCTTTACGCAAAGTGAAGGCGACACTATGGATTGACTTGCGGGTGATTTCATTCCGACAATAAAGAAATTCTAAGGCCATAAATTGCGAGAAGTAATTCCAATTAATTGTGATATGATGCCGTGAATGATGGCGATATCAGTTTGAAAATAAACATTATCATTTTAAATGATTATCATAACGGGGGGATTTTTAAAAGACCAATTCTCTCACTCCAAATTACAAATGTTGAAGCACGTCTACAGAAATTCACAATTGGCCCAGGTTTGTGATGATATTTTTTTCTTTACCGTACAACATAAATTATTATTTACAATCAAATCTTGACAAAGAATCTAAGCCTTATTTGTTTCAGCTCTTCGTTTTCCCTTTGTGGAATTATTTTTACCAGAATTTAAAAACATTGAAGATGTCTCTCAGGATAGAAGACACATTAACTTTGTGTTGCGTTGTCTACCGTTGAATGAAGATTTTTGAATTTTGTTCTAATAAAATGTTCTACCTTGATGCAGGACTAAACAGTCTCTACTACACTGTAACCAAATGACGACGTAAGACCGTTATCACGGATCATTTGCTTTAGTTTCAATCAATAAACAAATGAGCTGGAGAATTAAAGTTGTGAAAAAATTTTGAATTTGATTGCCCCTTGAACTTAGCACGGGAAATTGTCACAGTCTTGATGAAATAAGAGAATAGATTAAGAGGTCTGATGATCCTTTGTAAATTTTATACATTTGCTTACAATTTTACTGAATAAATAACTGCTTTCTCCATTTAAGAATATATATTTGATTGAAAGCAGATTCATTTAAAGCTATGGAATTACATCACTAGCGTTGTGGTACTAAACACGAATCGGGGTTTTGGGTATTCCCTCAACCACCCTCACAGTACGGGTGCCATGATTGTTGACGCAAAATGTATTGCATGGAAGAAACAATTGCCGAGCACGAGGTCCTTACAGTGACGCCATTTTGTTGCGGCCCTGGCATTAGAGTTTTTCGTAAATGGAGGTGAGACCATTTCACTTATATCTCTAAAAGCTTCTTTAGCAGTTTAGCAATTTTGGCAGTACCACTTATTTACCAAAAACCGTCAATAAGGGTAAATTAAACAGACAAGACGGTTATAAAACCTTAAAATGTTAGTCTATCTTGAAAAGTTCCAACTGCGATTTTTGCAGGTTAACATATTCCTCATATGAAAAATAGAAAATAGAAGCCCCTTTAGTGTGAATGACCAAGTCTCCCAATATGGCCTATTAAAATGTTTTCCCGCGACACCTCTCAGTGAAACTGATATTCTATTCAGGTCGAGAAAAAAACCTTTAACTTAATAATAAACTTCCAAAGCCCCGTGCCGATACGGAATTAAAGAAACCTCTTAGAATTGTGTTAAAATTATTGGTGAGATGGGAGTAAGGAAAAAGTTTGATTATTAGGGCAGAAGGTATGTCTGTCAAAAATAACGTATTACTGATAGCATAATAGGTCACCGGGGAGGGTATTTATCTCCCATTTGGACTCCATACCGCTGTTACACAGTATACAACGTGGGACCCTATTCACGATATTTCAACATTTGATAAAGACCTGATAAGAGTCACAATTAAATAGCTGTGGCTATGACTAAACTTGATGCAAAATTAAGGAAAGAGAGAGAGAGGCACAAGTGAAAACAGTTATTTGTTACAGTTCTCCTGTTTGTTTATACCTGTTAATTGCAATAAGCATAAGCATCATTTATATGCAAATAAGAAGGAGAAAATATTTTACGCCGTCCTTGCACCCCATCCGGCAACATCATTTTGAGTGATACAGTTGAAAGTATTCTTCATTTAAGTACTGTTCTTTTCTGTTATCAATTGTCCCCTTTCACCCGTTTGGAGAATAAGCCAGTGAACCACAACTGGAAAAAGGGCGTGACCGGTTTGACTTGAATCAATTGGTTGGAAACTAGGTCGTAAAACTCCATCTAAACTAACCTAACCTACTCTTTGAAACTAAAATGGTACATTTTAAGCTTCATCTTAAATGTGAATGATCACATAAGTTATTTGTGTCTTAGTATCTCTTTGAAACTAGTGATGTCGGATTCTTACCAATTATAGAAGAAAAATTATACGCAGTTCATTTCAACAGTCCCTCAAAACATAAAAGACTGTAAAACAAGTCTGAAATAATAATTGTAGATGGTAAAGGCACATGAACAAAATGTCTGCAAATGAAATATTAATAACGGTGTGCGCAGGATCCTTATGTAGTTCGTGATAAGTAAAACTGAAAAAAAAAACTTTCGGTGTGCAGTCCCATCGTTGTTGTCATTTATCTGTTTCGTAACCGTTGCCATACAGGGATGAATGCTTCCATTTTGTGACACATGATATTGTCGGTATCACTAACAGTTTCGTTTTTTATTTTTTCACCGATATCCACAAATATTCTATTTGCTGATTGGTGATCTTAACCGATACTTTATAGTAAAGCCAATTTTCATTATCACTGACCCAATCATTTGAAACCAACTGCCATACTTTTCACGACTACGAAAAAAACAAATACTTCCCGTGTCTGTTTGGCTTTGGAATCAAACAATATGTAGGTCATTGTAGTTGTTACCACAGATTATTATTAATATTTTAGTTTAACTAGCTCACCAGACCAGGGCTTGGCATACTAACATTTAGCAGCTCATTTTGACACATCTGCTGTCCGCACGATTGCATAGGTCAGCGTCATTTTCTTTTAAATTGAAGCAAACAATATACAGGGCATTGTGGTCAACAAGTTACTTAACGCATAAAATCCAAACCACGCACAGTCAATGGCTGACCCAGAATTTCTAATTCATTTTCGCATCTGTTACATTTGTAAGATTCGATTGGCCAGTGTCACCAACAATTTTTTATCAGATCCTTTTACATTTAAAACCGAGGAATATTTAGAGCCCTTTGATGGTCAGCAATCGATACTTTAGAATAAAATTTTGAATGGATTGACATTAAAATAGAATCAGCTAGCAGGATGGAGTTACCGTTACTCCAGGCAATCTTAAGAAATTCAATCATTTCATATTGATTCCCTTGGTCTGTGCAGTGGACTGTTCCGTGTTAGTATTCGCAATCAGTGTAAAATCTTTAATTTATTGATTTTGCAGAACGGGAAAAGCAAATAGAGTAAGTGAGCCGTGAGATGTCGGTCTGGCCTGCTTCAAATATGAGTCAAAATCGAATTCTCATCTAGACTATATCACATTCACCGAGCTAAGCGTAAACACGCCGTCTATATGATATCGTGTACATAGTGGTTGCTATACTTGCAACCAATATGCTTAAGACAACAGCCTACGTCCAGTAAGTAGGAACTCAGACTGAGATTCATACAGCACTGTGCAAGTATGAAACAGCTTATATGAACAAATGAATGGTGCCATCACACAATTGTGAAGCCATAAAATAGAACTGTGGGAAGGGTTTTCCCCTTTCGTATTTCGCATCCAAATCTGTCCAGGTCTATTTTAGGAGGAAGTGGGCGAGGTAATCTCGGTGTTGCTACCCTTTAGAGTGTCGCAAAATATTTCGGATGTTCGCAGGAAGAGTTGGGAGGAGAGAATAAATGCCAAATTTCTCAATAAAAATTGGGAATGGAAGAGACTTTAATTACTCTATTAGTAATCTTCCGCGATTCGTGAAATGTGTGGCTCTATATGGTAATTTTTTAATATATGATTATATTATCCAGAGAACTTCACTCCTAAATCAAAAGAGTGAACTTGATCACTCTCTAATATAGTGAAAAGTGTAAATTCATTTCATATGAGTGATAATTCACTCCAAGAAGAGTGTAATTCACTCCGAAATGAGTGAAAGTTTCTTTTCTGATAGAATGACTACAGTAATTACTTTTAAAAAGAGTGATCATTACAGGCACGCATGGAGGATTAAAGTTTACTCTTTCTGTAGTGAATTTCACTCTTCTGGGAGTGAATTTACACTCTAATAGAGTGTAGTTCTCTGGATAATGTAATCACGTATTTCCAAAATTCAAACTGATTTATTAAAATATTTTCAACCTTCTTTTACTTGAACTCTAAAAATGAAAGAGAGTGAAATGTCACTCGGTAGGGGAATGAAAGTTATAAAGTCAACTCCTGACGAAAGCAAATTCACTTCAAGAAGAATGAAAGTCACTTCAAAAACGCGAAGTTTCACTCGTGACGGAGTGCTTATACAGTGACCACTCTTAAAACTTGTTAAAGAATAAATTTTATTTTTCTTGGAGTGAATTTCGTTCTTCCTGAAACGAATTTCAATATTTTTAGTGAAGTCACTATTTTCACTCTATTAGAGAGTGACTGAGGTCACTATTTTTTTTTTTTACAGTGTGTGTTTTACCGTGTTCACTCGCGTCTTTTGCAATACATTTTGTTTTTTAAGACAATTGGTGTGAAGATACCATATGTATATGAGACATAAAATGGAGATGAAATATGTTCATACGGATATTCCATTTACTCTTGGTCAGTGAGTTAAATAGATAGAGTTTTACGGTCCAATTTCCAACCAACTGGTTCAAGTCGAGCCAGACACGACCTTTTGTTGTTGGATGAGAACTACGTGTTAGTCACATTTACACGTTCGTACCTAAAAAAATTGGCAATCCATGTGTGCGGAAATCGTTCTTTAGCTCTGTCCTTACTTTTTGATATACAGACAGTCAAGCTGATAATGACATAGAACAACCAGTGTGACCTTCTAACTTAGAGAAACTCGCGCCAGTATTATCGATTAGACAGAAATTAAGGTCGAATCTATCTTTTACAAATTAATAACTTAATGAAACCTGTACATTAATCCATTTCAGAAAACGCCCATTCGGATTGACGGCTAATGAGCTTTCCCTTTTAAGTTCGTTTAAAAATTTCATTTGAAGGACATTTCCATGCATTTGTTACCTTGGAAACAGCGGACAGCTCATAGAAACAACGGCCAGTGCACAGAGAAGCCAAGGTGCGTGTTACATTACTGTGTGGGAACAAATGGCGGTTTTTAGAGGTTTAAAAACTGGTTAAAACAACGTGCAAGGCAGATTTCAACAGGAATTCTGGCCACGTATCTTACATGTGTTTTTCTGGGCACAGGAACGCTCGGTAGTCTTATCCGCTCAGATGAAGCTACTCATTTTCATAATGAAAAGATTAGATCGTTGCTGATCCTTTAATTTTGTGGATGTTAATTAAAGGCCCATTAAAGAAATTGATCAAAGTTTTCTATCGATTACATTTGATAAAATATCTTTTGCGATGATGCACGAAGCATATTGCATTAAAAGGCATTTTCCAAAGACGAAATGAATTCACCTCAAAACATGCAGAAAAATGTTCTCTTTCATGAAGTAAAAACTGCATCTCTATAGCATATAGCTTTCGGAAGATACTTATTTTCAAAAGCAATACAACTTCTTCTTGAGATACAGTGCATTTTGGGAAAATTGTGATGTCATCACTGCACATTAATTTGACATTGCATATCAATTTTTTTCATAATTTTGATGCCACTGCAGGAACAAAGTAATCAACATTGTTTGCTATCAGCCCAAATTATGGTGTAAGGTCGTGCTGTATCTCTTGGAAAATATATTTCAACAGTATCGAATTTCACAGACAAATTACAGGACATCTTATTATAAATTAAAAAAAAAGGAATTTGACACAATGGCTTTATTGGCTTTATTTAATGGCTGAGGCTTTGTTGAAAAGTCGAAGTTTTTCTAAACAAAAATTATCAAACTTCAAAGTGAAATATCTTGAGTTAAGAAAATGGTATTAAGATATTTGAAGGACATGATCTATAATATTTCTGTCTTCCTAGCAAGACTGTAATGACAAGCGATCGGAATATGCCTTAAACTATTGGTAATACATTTTGAAATACCTGAATCAAATACGTATCTATCATGGAGGTGAATTGCAGGTAAACTCAATAACAAGACCCCAGAGTGATACAAGCGTAGCTAGGTACGTCAGTTAATATCACGGAGGTAGGTCACCATGCACCATGCTGTTATTTTTTTTTTTTGGGGGGGGGGGGGTCCGAGGTGTGGGTGTTATTTTTGGGGGGAGGGGCAGGGTGGAAACATTAAAGCCCCCCGAATAATACTTGTTCGTCTAACAAATTAAATGAATAAGATTAGTATATGCCGGCAAACAATGATCTTGCATTAGGTAGCATTCCATCACAAGTAAAGCTGGTGTGATAGCGGCAAAACTGGTATTGGCGTGCCTGGATTTGTTAATTAAAAGTATATTAAAAGAGTAGTCCAGAGCCAAATTATGTTTGATATGCTAAAGAGGAACACATTCTAAGCATTCCTGTGAAAGTTTTATTCATTTTCCATGTTTGGTTCTCGAGATATTAGCAGTTGCAGTTGACACATTTTCATATGACCTTGAAACAAGCAGGTGTCATGTCATGGATTCACATTGTGGGCCAATGTTTTGTTTTTCTTAATTTTCCATCCTATTAGTTTGGCCTTGAATTGATAAGGGATGCTGTCTTGTTCTTAAGACATGTAACATTTTAAAAATTCCTTTGCTCAGAATTCACCTATGGTATAAAAATGTTAAAGCTCAACTGCAAAAAATTGGTGGTTATAATTATAATTGAAAAAAAAAAAAACTTCGGCCAACAATGTGAATCCATGACATCGCGCCTTCTTACTCCAAGTTCGTTCTATGAAGAAAATTCGCCAATTTTAATTGCTAATATCCAGAGAACCGAACATGGGAAATGAAAAAAGTTTTATCAGATTGCTTAGAATATGTTTCTCTTTAACATACGGAAAATAAATTTGGCTCTGGACCATTCTTTTTACACGGAAGTGCAGTATAATAATGAAAGTTACATGCTTACATAAAATGATCCATACATTATCCGTATGCTGATGCGCAATATTCGATCTCACAGAGTTTGCCTAATAGAAAACGGTACAACCTGAATTACGCAATGACGTCTAAAAGTGAAGAGTCCGTTCGCTGACCTTTTTGTCTTAAAACAGACTGCAATTATTTATGACTTCCTTCTCCCGTAATGTTAGTTCAGCGTCTATCTACAATCATTTCTATGGCTACATTTATATTGCGCCTCTGTTATTACCTTTGAGACTGTGGTGGCGGTGGCGCAGTCACGGGGAGGGGTGGAGGGTGGGTTAGGTGTTAGAACCCCCATGACCCAACCTTTCAATGCAAAATATACCTAAAATAGCGGTTTTTTTCTTTCTATCCTTCAACTTTCGCTCATGTAGTGCCCCAACCCCCCATGACATCAAAACCCCTACCCCATGACACAATCCTGGCTACGCGCCTGCTGTGGGGACATATTCCTTGTTCAGCATATCCGTATAGGCCACGGTTGGTAAAGCATTAAAGGGACACTGAACAAATCGATTCTTCTTCGCGGTATAGGACGTGGCCAGAGAGTGAGCAAAGAGCAGCGACTGCTCACACTGTGTCGAATTGTTGTCCTGTTTGATTTTATAACATGTTCTTAATTCAAACAACAAAGCTGATCATCTGATGATATTATGATATACGTTATGATAATGATGTACCTGACATAATATCGCACTAGACTGCACACAAGGGCCTTCGATTGCTTCAAAATATCTTAAAGGAGAGGGGACACCCCCCCTTCATATAAGTTACATAAGTGCTTCTCCCCTTGTAACATCCTGACTACGTCACAGGATGACGTACACAGAAAGTGCCATCCACTGTACTGGAAATGAAGAGCTGCGTTGTGAATTTGAAAACGAGGCTTCGGTGTTGTGTATTACAGCAAACGTATGTGCAAGAAGAGTTTTACGCCTTTCTGAATCAGGATTCACTATACTTGAGAAATGTGCCTTTAAATGTAAAAATGACGTCACTCTGTTTGTGTTTGTTTTTTCTGTCAGTAGTGCTGTAGGATATAAGCTGTTTCAGTTGAAACACCTTTCCTAACTTTTCCCTTGCCAGCCAACATTAAAGGAAATCATTAATTCAACCACACGATACTCAAGTTCCCGAACTGGGCATTTCAGCTGTAGGGAAGGTCTGTTCTTTGTCCGAGAAATGCAAAACCATCTGCTCGGTATGTCAACTTGAAGATTTATAGAGGGTACGTTGAATGTTAAAGCTATGCAGATGAAACTTACGTAACTGGAGACAAGGGAAACATAAACCTATTTAATACATCATCCTGGATCACAACACAACATATATAACCCTTTAACGTTCCAAGTTCATAAAAGTAGGCCTTCGAAGGGCATTTTGTAGTCTGTTTTTACATATTCTAGGTAGGTGGGTTGCTCGAATGCGTCACCTTTCACGTCCTACGGACATCCCCGATTCCTCGTATAAGTATTTTGCCAGAAACAAAATCAACAAAATCATAAAAGACAAAAAAAAAAGAAAAAAAAGAAAATGAAAACAGACTTCACCTTTTGTGTCTATTTGGCTGTCTGTCGGTCTGTCTGTTTTATGTCTGTGTTTCTGTCTGTCTGTCTGTCTGTCTGTCTGTTTCACATTCGAATCAGTAAGACGTATGTTCAATCCAATGATAGCAGGTGAATGTCCCATAGTGACTTCTTCAAGTAATTATCTTTGAAAATTAAACTTATTATATGCTCTGTGTATCAGTTGAATTTGAATGTTTGAAGGAACAGTTGAATTAATCGGAACATGTTCAAGATGAATGTTTTAATTAAAGTTCTAATATGTGATACTGAAACAACACCTTGCAAGTTGCTGGATCAACTTAACCTTAGGGGCAGATAACATTTGCAATGCTATAAATTTTTATACAATGAACATTTCATTCATTAATGCTGTCACATTATTGTTCCCAATAACGGTTCAATCATTATAATAGAACATGTATTCACAGGAAAGAGTTAGAATACAGTAGCATGACGTCATCGGGGATTTTGTTATGACTCAATTTTCGTGTTGATATAGATTTCAATTGCCTCGCAAAGTTGTTGAGTAAAACATTTTAAATTCTGTAACTGCCGTTACCTTACGTTTGCGTAAATTCGATTGACGGGCCATAATTAAAGGAGCAATAAGGGTTTGACAGCCATATTAATCTTTGTTCCTGTGGCACCTCATTTTCTTATTTAACAGATTATTTACCAAAACCAACACACATTGATGAGGTGTTTCAATTGAGAAGAAACATTAATTCTGTGTTGATTACTTTCAAACCATTTTTAGGAGGGGGGGGGGGGGAGATGCTACGCAGCTGCAAGACTAAAGAACCTAATCCATACAGTGAGCAACCACAACGTCAGATCATCAAGGATGGATGACACGCAATTTTTGACCTGGTAAAATACTCCTTTATTTTTGTAAAACTTCTTTCTATGGTCAATATCTTTTTGGCATTTTAATGAAATGAGACTACATGCAATTTAAAACTGGTAAAGTTTTTATGTTCTTCCGTCTCTTCCGTAACTTTCTTCAAATACTATAAATATTCAAATATTCAAGTTCTGTAAAGATTATCGTCGATGCTATCATCGAGTGCATCAGTTGTCGATCGATATAGTACAGATGGTGATGAAAATGCGGACATAGAGGTCTTTAAGACCTAGCTGTGTCCACTGAGGTCTTCAAGGTATCCTAAGGTATCATAACCTCATTTCTCTACGTGTAATGTAAAGGAAGACAGGATGGGATCCTACTCACACTAACACAAGTTGTGATGCACGAACATGTATTTGGGTCCAGGGAGATGAAACACCATGTTGTATTGCATGTGACTGTGCTGTCAACGCCAGTCACATTCTCGTTGACTCTGGTGAATACTTCTACATTTGTCGGAAGTTCTATACTGTGACAGACTTGAAAACGAACACATATCCTTCTGTCATTCTCAGATTTTTCAAGGAAAGTAACCTCTACCGAAGTTTTTGACACGACTCCCGCATTTGGCTTGTCGTTAAATCGCATCTATCTAACTCCTTTTTCTAAAGTCCTCCCGACCAGGGATGGCGCCAGGATTTGCCCGACAGGGGGGCCAAGCTCCCCGACAGGGGGGCCAGCAGTCCAAGGCCCCGACAATGGGTTAGTCCCGGTGGGACGTAACTTGACAGAATTTGAGGCGCGAAATTTTTGGCCTTCTTTTAAACCAACACTTAAAAATTTGAAGTTTATTTTTTGAAAGAAATTTGGCTTTTGTAATGACAATTAAAAATTCGGGGTATTTATTGAAGAATCTTTCCTTGATATGAACAAATTCAAAAACGTTTTACACGTGACAGCTGAAATTCTGTTCGGGTTATGCATTTAATCGTTCTTGTCCTACTTACTAAGGTCTCAAGACGAGACTAAAAGTTTGCCCGAAAAGTTTTTGTCCTTTTTTGAACCAAGGTTTGAAAATTAAGAGCTTATTTTATAGCAGAAATTTTGGAATTTAATATAGAAAATTTGGTTTTTGGTAAGGTTATAATAAAAAATTTGGGTTAGTGATATGTCTTTTAAGAGCAAAATTAGGTAGAATGTCGGGGTGATTAACAGAGTTGTCTGGTTATTTGTTGTACTGAGTATCCATCAAAATTGGAAAATTTTGCCACTTTTAACAATCTGAAACTTATTTTATGACAGATTTTGGTGTTTTTATGGAAGAATTTGATCTTCTAATAAGAAAAATCAAGTAGGGGGTGGGGGTAATCTGTAGTTTTGTACAGCTTTGTTGGGGTTACTGAATATCATCAGGTAGATTAATGCCCTCGGACCATATTGGAAAATGTTCCCTCGGAAAAAGTTTGGCATCCCATATATTTGAAGTTCTGACATAGGCCGAGGGGAGTGTTTCAGTTTGGGAGGGGACAGAATTGTTTGTTTTTCTTTTGTCCGAAAAAGAAAATATTGTTCGAAAAACTATAAGTGGAGCGCACAGATATTTTTGAAAAATTAAGAACCTCCAGAAAGCAGGAAAAGGCATATCCGCGGCCGGGCTGGTAACTAGAAACAAAGTACCGATATAGTCATTATTTTGAGCTTTCTTTCGCAATAAATTTTTCACTTTGTAATACTGCCCCAAAACGAAGAATAATATGCAAGCATGCATTGTTCTGTTAAGTAATTTTTTCGACCAAAACACTATCTAAGCGGAGCGCCACCCATCATTTGGGCGCGGAACGTAAAGAAAATTGTTAAAAAAAACTAACACCACAGACACCCGAAAATGGTATTTCCCATACTTGAGCAGTCGTTATTTCGAGCTTTCCTTTGAAATAGAAATTTCACTTCAATAGAAAAAACAACTTGGTAAGTAATCAGAAAACTACCAGATAAAAGGTAATATACTGCTACAATTAGATGTAAAGGACTTGTCTCTTTTCGGGGGAAACTATGCAAAAACATACTGTTTTCTTTTTACTCTATCAGGAATCTTTTGTTATATTCAATTGCAATATCCACTAAAAAGATGAAATTTTCTTCGTGACTGCCCGAACTCCAAACAAAATGATCTTTCTTCCAACGTATTTGAAAAAATGTCACGTTACAAGGTGGTTTCAAATGAATTTTCAGTCAGACTTAAGGGGAGACATATTCAAGCCATTGTTTATCATTATGTGTAACCCAAAATGGCCTGGCCGATTTTCGTTACCGTTTCCAGAATTCGGCTGTCGGGACGGGCCAGATGGCAGACCATTGGGCAATGCATGTCGAACGGACCTTTGCAGAGGGTCGGTAGGACTTTAGAAAAAGACCATTGGATAATGCCTGCACATGTAAAACCACTTGTCCGTTTTTGTAAGGAAAATTTGGCATTGTCAGTTTCCTTGAAGAATATGGTCTTCTGTAGTAAGCCAAATTAAGAAGATCGTCGGGGGTGACTGAAGTTATCAGACCCACATTTTTTTTGATCGTGGGCCTGTATATTAAAGATCCCGAATGAAATTGGATTTTCTCTCAACAACAGGGGGGTGGAAGTCTTCCCCAACGGGGGCATGGCCTTGCGCGCACGGATTGAAGATGGGAGAAGGGATAGCATAGCTAGTAAGAAGTGATTAAAACCGATTAAAGGCCAGGTCACACTACAACGATATCGGATCGGATTTCGCTCCGATTTTTGTGAGGTTAATTAATATCTCCTCGGGTCGGAAAGAAACAAAAATTTGCTCACCATTGTAGACTACGAAATTCTAAGTAACTTATACCAATTATTCCGTGACGCCACATCCACAGACAACTTTTATCGGATACGCGTAGTTCGATAAAAGCTATTTAACAATGTGACGTCACGAAATAAGTAGTATATATTTGACTTCCGTATTCCTCTCATACCGATCGTATATTTACGCAGGATGGAAAGTTTTTGGTTCTTTCCGAAAATGAATGGAGGAGATTTTAACTAAAACTGACAGAAATCGGATAGTAATCCCATCCGATATTGCCGTAGTGTGTACTGGGCTTAAAATCGATGCATTAAAAATAGGGCTACAAACTAAAAAAAAAATCATAAAGGAAAAAAAAGTTCACGATCATCCATCCAGTAACTTCAGTCCTTTACATTCTTCATTTTTATGCCTTCCGCAAAAAATGCCACCCTTCCCGGCGGGGGATGAGATAGGACAATTAAGGTACATGGAATGAGGTATAACAGAGCTAAGAATAAGTGATCGAAATTCGATTCCCAATATGCTTTAAAATAGCATTGCAAAACAAAAAAAATGTGTTCAAGATCACCTACCTGGTAACTTCAGTCCTTTTAGGTTTTTTAATTAATTAATTAATTAAAATTGATTTTAATTAATTAATTAATTAATTAAGTAAGTAAGTAAGTAATTGATCAATTAATTAATTTTATTATTTTTAGGCCTCCCCGACGAAATCGCCGACCTTCCCCGACGGGGGGGGGGGCGAAGTGTTCCCCGACAGGGGGGCATGGCCCCGGCCCCCCGCTGGCGCCCTCCCTGCTCCCGACCCTCTGGCAAAGGGCCGTTCGGAGGAACCAAACTTGAAACTGCTTCCCAAGGAAGCTATTACGCCCACTGAAGGACACACTTAACGACCAACCTCACGGCTTTCAGACCATTTTCATCATTGGTCTGTCATGTATGGCTCCATTCTAGACTGGATGAAAAGAACAGATAGCCATTCCGTTGAAATCGCTCGAATATACTCATCTACCTAACTACGTGTACATATGACTGTGAGAAAAATGTATTTTACACTCCTCCCACATCCTTCTCTCGCTTCGGATCAAGTTTAGAGTTGATAGGATGCCACAACGAAAAGCATGTACGCATGCATAATGAAAACGACGTAGTTGGAAATACCAAACATGCAAAAAAGTATGTTAAAAAGCTTTTTCAGCAAATATGTTGAATTGGATGGAACAGGTTTTACATTCTTTCTTTTAGGTTGCTGTTGATTGGGACCAATAATTAAATTGCATAGACTTTGCATGTAAGTGAACTGGGTAGGTTAGTTAGATGGAAATTTACAGCTCATAATCTGGTGGGGTGGAGGGTAGGGAGCTGACTTAAACTTACGTTTGCCTAATTGATGGAGTCATAAATCAAAAAACCATTTTTTGCAACACAGTATCATCAAAAATATACCACCAGACAAAATGATTTCAGCTCTTCGTAAACCATGCAGTTAATCAAGTCAAACTCTCCGGCGAAGAGGATTATGCTTTCTCAGCTCATCGGCTTCCAACTGAACAAGGATTATGACGTACAGACTGCTGCGTAGACATGTACTGACTGGATAGGAGGTATCTGCTCATGTGTAATGCATGACCGTATCCGTCGAAAACTGGTCGGAAAAGGTCAAATAGGCTAGTTTCTTTTGCCAATATTTGCTTAGGAGTATGTCCCGGAAGGCTATATCATAATGAAACTTTTCTTCTCACTTTATGTTACATACTCCTTCTCTGCCTGATACCTTTCAACGCTTCAGGGAGAAATGAAACTCACTACACGCCCAATTGATACAGTCACGATTCATAGCTGATAAATACATTGACAGTAACAGATGTATTGAACTAAACAAAAAGTTACGTTACATTTGGGGTTAGGTAACAGGCCAGTCGAGCATGTATTAATTGTTCTTCAGACAGTGTGAACACAATGAAAGCAAAACTCATTTGAGGGCACCGATCATGGGACAAACTTAG
Source organism: Holothuria scabra (assembly GCA_037179385.1). Classification (NCBI taxonomy): domain Eukaryota; kingdom Metazoa; phylum Echinodermata; class Holothuroidea; order Aspidochirotida; family Holothuriidae; genus Holothuria; species Holothuria scabra. The sequence continues at coordinate 33,194,212 of CM074181.1, forward strand.
ATACAAGTTACTCCCGACACCACCTTTATCAACTGGGGTGTCTACGTTGCTTTCTCAAGAAGCAACGTCAAGGCAGGATAATCACTCACGCTACTGCAGTTTGGACACAAATAAGAAAATCCAACAAACCATCGAGGCACCATGATCAAACCACCTGGTACCAAGTCGGCATATGTAGGAAAGGGCGTGTGCTGTAGCCAAACCACCGAAGCTAGGGAGACACGAGGACAACCCGAAAGAAACTCCCAGTGAGCATGGAATTAGTGCAGGATATAGTTGATAACATCCCCTCCTTGGTAAATGCACTAAGCAGCTTCGATAAAGTTAGTAACTTGAGTAGGGCCGGTCACGACAATAACGATATAATGGGGAAATTTTCATTCAATAATTTTAATCCAATCCAGTTATGTGCCCTTTTTTGAATTACATTGTTAATCAGAGGTAATCGTAGAGCATGAAAAAAATGCCTTCAGTGCACAGCAGTTGAGTCGAGGGCTTTCTGGTTTTCTAGGATCAGACAGGCAGACCCCAACAACCGGTCCGAGCTCACAGGAACTGCGAAAATGACTGAGGTTCCAAACTTTTTACTCCTGACGTGTGAGAGCATAGTGTTACCAACAGTTGAAAATTAAGGATTATAAACAGACCTTTAGAATGTTTGTCTAAAATATTTACTTTTTCTAAAGTCCTTCGACCCTCTGGAAAAGGAACATTTGGCGAAACCAAACTTCAAACTGCTTCCCAAAGAAACTATAGTCCACAGAAGGACAACACTTGACCAAGCTCACGGCCCTCGGACATTTGCATCGTTGGTCTCTCATGTATGGCTCCATTCTAAACTGGATGAAAAGAGAAGATACTGCACATGATCTTAGACTAAATGCCGAAAGGCTTAGCCAGTATGATGTAAGGACTATCTGAAAATCTTCAAAAAAGTTTGAAATATTTTCATTTTAAAAGCAGTTGCTGAGTTCTTTTCAATAGGTGCCAAAATACCTATTGGGTGTATGCTATATGTACCAGAAAAAAAGATGGGTATACGCAGGTGCGTAACCAGGATTGTGTGTGCGTGTGTGTGTGGCGTGTCTTTGGGGCACGAAATGAGGAAAAAGTCTAAGGATAGAGAGAAAAACCGCTATTTTGGATGTTTTTTGCATTGTAAGGTTGGGTCATGGGGGTCTAACCCCCCGTGGCTACGCCACTGGGTGTACGTATCACTTACACTACGGTTTAGTAAATACTAATTTCAGTTCAGAGTAGTTACCTTTAGATAGTGTAAATTTAAGCTAAGATTATGTTTCCATTTAAAATCATTTTCACCAATGGTTTAATCACTTTCGAGCATTTTGTAATGTTCTAAGCAAACATCCAAGGATGAATACGAATAACGATGAAAAAAGGTTAATGATTTAACTGATTATTTATTGTTGTTACATTCCATGCTTAACCAGTTGTGTTCAAAGATCAACACGATTAAACTTATCATTACAGTGGTTATTACAGAATGACACTTTTGTAGGTGCGTGACGTGGCCATTGAAGGCCTGGAACGAAAATCCAATAGGAACGGGTAAAAGGGCCCATTTATTACATGGCTTGAAATGAGCAATGCATGAGTCAGCTATATTATAAATTGCCACCAAATTATGCTATCGAATTGGGCTAAAAGTGCTTGAAAGTAAGACCGCAGTGGTCTAGTAAGTTTTACACCCTTTAAAAATCTTTTCAAAAATGTTGTAAGCGTAAATTTCTTATTTTGCTCCTTTATTAAATGAACAGCTTTCCTAGATTATTTCTGGTTAAACTCAACCAAATAGAGATCGGTAATTGCCGAAACATGAGAAATCACCCCGTGCAACAGATATGCCTGTACACCGACATGAGTAGCTATTAGCAATCTAGCACAACTGGTAAAGAGGGTGACGGCTCAAAATGAAAACTTAATAAATTGAAAATGACATCAAATATAACTCTTTGATTATTTTTTCCCTTCCAATGGATGAAGCTAGATACGATGTAATAGTACTGATGCATCATCGTGTCATGTGATACAGAAATAAAGTAGTCTATAAATAGTGAAAGACGAATGAAGAATCTAGATGTGTAGCAAGATTATACACTGTGTAGTTCTGTGTGTGTAAGGTTTAGATTGAATGATGTAGTAAAAAACTTATTGCAATCAATTGCAGCGAGGTGTTTGTAAGAGGTTATCCAACGCCATTAATGAAACATTTTATTGAAACTATTCTGCGGGAAGAGTAGAATACTAACACTGAAAAACACGAGCATGCAGACGAAGATATTTGGTTGCTCCTGCTCAGTTTCATACTAGAATGTCTCAAATTTACGTAGGTTTTGTGACATCATTGGGCTGGTCAGTCTTTTAGCGATTTTTTCAACCCTTGTCACAAAACATTTCAAAATAAGGATATGAAAGCACGATAATTGAGTCAGGACAGGCAAATCGTTTTTGTTTGTGAGGGTCAGTGAACGACCGAGCAACCAATTGTCTCTCGGGGGAGGATGGTCAGGGTTCAGTGACCAACAGGCGTCGATTGAACGCTTTCCGTGGAGTTCAAAAGGGCCCCATATTGAATGTAATGAAACTTCTTAAATAAGTATTTTAAAAATAAGATCTTAGGAATGACACTACTGCTGTAAGTGGAGATTTGAAAGAAAGAAAGTACGGGATTCTTGTGTTTGATTTTCTCCTGAAAATATGCCTGATGAAATGATTTCACGAAAACACATAATTACTGTAAAGAGTTGAATGTTAATCACTGCACATAAATGATAAGGTAAGCGGGTCAATAAACTTCTTAACAACCGAAAATGTCTTTAAAATTTCAACTTCCTCGTCGAAATTGTATATTGCGATCAGTGGAAATGCGACTTCTAATATCATAATGGACCCAATAATGGCTAATTTCAAAGAGAAACAACTCCATCAGTTCTTTAAAGGGGCAATCGGAGTTTGACAGATAATATTAACCTTTTGTTCTAGCACGTAGTTCCCCTTCCGAGCTGATTGTTTATCAGAGTATAAAAAAGACATTTTTCATGTTAAAAGAAATGTTATGCTGTGTTATGCTGTGAATGGAATATCTGTTTATTAGTCGGGTACAAAAATACCCTAGGGTGCATGACCACGTTATACAGTCATCACGGATCTTTTCTTTGTAAATTTCAAGTTGATGAACAAGTGTATCGTAGTGCAGAATTAATGTCGTGAAATGTTGTGATAAAACTGAAAATACGAAAATCTGATTGTCGCTTTCATTATAATGAAGTACGCCCTCGCTTTTTCTTTAGTTTTTCTTTAGAATGGCATTTAGCAAACATGTGTCAGTATCTGTAATACAGATTTTTTGAATACATGGAGAATAACTCCTTTTCAATCTTCAAAAATACCACGAAAGCATTTGCAAAAGACATAAGGGAATATTTTTAAAGGCAGTTATTCATCAGCACAAATATTTTTCTAGCCCCTCTCACAGCTGTTCAAAACTCATCCTTATTCAAAACATTTTAAATACTTTAATGACCCTTATCCGTTCATTCCGTGCAGGAGAGACTTAAACTGCTATTTTAACAGTCATCTATATTGTGATCACCCATATATACCTCGAAAGCAACTGCCTCGCGACACCTAGTAAAAGACGAGAAAAATTAGGAAAATAGTAATTCAGCATGAATAACGATCTGTTTACTTTACATCTCGTCTGCATTCATGTATGATGGAATTACGTAATACTTCCATTAATCAACCAATTTGACTGCATGTATTAACAGATACGTGCGGCCATGGACAATAGATGGAGCTAATCCTATTATCTCGTGGATCGTAAGCCACATAACCTCTTGCTCCCAACGAATGGGACTACAATGAAATTATTCAAAAATCGTTGCAATTCCAGTACTGGTGCATCCCAGGCCCCATCTTGCCCCTTCTCCGTTCAGCGTTTACTCTTTTGACTTTACTAGGTCATCGCCCCGTCTAGGACGGTTTCTTGTTTGATTGCAAAATTTGCTGACGTCATTGCGTTGATTGGCCTCATTACTAAAGATGACTACTCTCAGTATGAAAACCAGATTGGTAAACTTATACTGGGAAGACAATTTTCTTCAATTAAACGTTTCATTCAACTAATACTAAGGAATTAGTCATTGATTTCAAAAGAAGAAGATATATATCCTGATTCTATTGTTATGTCTGATTCTCCTGTTGAACAGGTATATTGACGTTGATTTCATACATGACTTAGCCTAATTCTCCCCTTAACTGTTTGTTTAAACTATGTTTAATGCTGATCGTTAACCCATACTCATATTATTCCTTTTTTATTGTTCCGTTCTCATTTAACATTTACTTACTGCATTGTGTGTTCTGGTGGCCTGACTTTTTGAGCAGGATAAATGAAGAAGGTTTGTTGGTTGTTTCTAGATAATTGCAACAGTTTATCATTTTACAAACAAGTCTTTAAAGAGGTCAAACCCTTTTCACTTTTTGATCTCAAGATACATGAAAAAGAAGATCTCTAATGCATTCTGAATTAACAGTGGTCAACTGGAGATGGCTAAATCTTGCCATTCGTTTCAAGCGTTATGTTGAGTTACAATTTTACGGAGAAAAATTTGGACTTATGTTGATACCACTTCGTTTTTGCACGAACAATAGTCGCAAAAAGTCAAATTATTAGCGCTACCATCGTTTACTGACACATCACTGATGTTGTGAAACAACCGAAGAAAAGCCGACAAAAAAAAAAAAAAAAAAAAAAAAAAAAAACGACTTCCCAGTAGATCAAAGGCGGTCTGGGGTGTTACTTATATTGGAGTAATCACAACATCTATGCCTTCAAGTGATATATACTTTCATTGTGTTCACACTACATTAAAAACAATTGACACATACTTGGCTGAGCTGTTAACCCTAATCCCAAATGTCGACTTGAACCAAATGGTTAGAAACTGGGCCTTAAAACTCCATCTAACCTGACCTAACCCCAAATGCCATGTAACTTTTAGTGTGTTGGTATATCTATCAAAAGCTTTGAAGAGAAAGTTTATTAATTTGAGCTAAAAATGATATTATTCAAATCAGCGATGTCCATATGCTGCCATGCTTGAGAACTCCGCTATCATGCGATGCCTTTCCTATGATGTTTTATTTCGACCCGTCATTATTTGATTGAATAACTTGGAAAAATACTCGTCAAAACTTAATAAACCAATATCGTTCTTTTTGAAGTACTATTTCTCCAAATATAATTTAAAAAACCTTTATTCAGGTGATTTCTTCATACCTTCACTACCTTGGCCACGCTCTTGACGAACTATATTGTATGGCTGAATAATTGTTTGTTTTTCTTTATTTTAAATGCTTGTGTTATTACTCTTCATTCCTTTTCACAAATAGTATTACGTGTCCTCTCAATTCTTTCATCCTACAGTAACTGTCAGACTGCCATTTAGCCTCGTTGATTTTGTGAGATATATATTTCACGATATTTCGTAAGCGCCGATTGCACAAATGACGCTCTTTATTTCAATGAATAGAATGTGCAAATGATTCTTCTAATCAAAAATTTCAATTTCAAACGACTTTTTTTTACTTCTGACTAACATAAACCAAGTGTTACAAGATCATCCAACGATTCCTCCATATTCCTTTAATCAGAAAAGGTCAATTAATGTTTTCTTTGCAATCTCTTGATCTTTATGGTTAACTTGAGTCAGCCAGAAAATGGTTCCTTATAATTAAATAAAGCCCACACTCTTCTTTGCCAAAACAAACCCTTCGCATACATGGAACCCCGATCAGTCGTTTTCAATTGATATGGCAAAACCAAGTTTTCCTTCTTAATTAAGTTACATGTTGACTCTACGGATGAAAACAGAATAACTTCCGTGATTCAGTGCGAAGAACGTGAGCATTAAAACTTAATAGAAATGGTTAAGTATGTGGGTTAGTATTTGCTTCCATTTTTCTGTGATGAAATGCCGGCAATTTTGGCATATCTTTTCCCTTCAGAGTGGTTCTAGAAACCAAAAGGATTAGTAAATCTAGAACAAGGAGAACGTTGTATGTGACTTATAAGAGAGACATGGAAATAAGTCCTACAGAGGTGTAGAAGTAGCCCCTCCTATAGGAGATTTAATAAGAAAGAAAAATGTAATACTGCAAGCAAGAGAATCAACGTCGGGTCATGGCCTTGACCAGAGCTACGCCAAGCACGAACAGAGCAACCCTAGAAGCGAGGATTTCGGGCTCTCTTCGGGTTTCTGGAAACATCTTGGAGGCCCACAACCTATAGTGGGTTGTGTAATTTATCACGATTTTATTCCATTGAAAAGCTGTTCAAATAATTCGCAAGATTTTTTTTTATTGAATCAATGCAAACTACGGAGGAAAGGTCAAGCCATGGAAACGAAACGCAGATCCTTTGTCGAAGTAATTACATGTACTACGTATGGGTATATCAGGATTTACCATAGCATTACGTATTTCCAATAAAGGTGTGTCAAAATGTTAAGGGGGTAGTGTTTCTTTCGCATGAGGGTAAATTAACCATGCAGGTCACTTCAGAAAGTGGTCTCTTTGAAGTTTTGCCTAAGTAAAATAAGATGACGCAAAATTTCAGAGGTTGGAAAGTACCAAGGAAAATATATTACTTTAATTGTCTATATTCAGCTAGTATTCCTACCTACAAATTAAATTGAAAAATATGAATTCACTCCATTGGAATGCTAATTTAGTACGAGAATAGTGAAATTTACTGCCCGAAGAGTCACATTCACTCCAAGGAGAGAAAAAAAATCACTCTCCAACAAGTGTCTGCAGGGACCACTCTTTTTGGAGTGAGTTCCCTCCCTTTTAGAGAGAGCTTAATGACTTTCACCCATATAATAAGTGAAGTTTCATTCTTGATATTTTAAGTGATTGCATGTCCCATTCAAAATGTAGCTTTCTTCCACACCCAATAAATTTAGTTTGTCAGGGTGAAACTAAACTTCATTTGCGAAAAAGTTGTCAATCTTATTCCGATTTAAAAATAAAATCAGTGAAGATTAAATTTCAAGAAGTGATGAACCATTCAATCAATATATCTGGGGTTTCTGCCAAGAAACTGCCAATCAATCGATCGAGCTGGTATTTTGAATTCGAAAGGAAATGCTAAGCTAACATTCTTTAAAGGTCAATCGCTGTTACTATGGAAGCAACATTATTTCCGTCTAATTTCAGCATTCTATCAATGTATCTTGAGTTACGACAATTTGCAATGGCAAAAATAGGTAATCAGTCTGCAAATCAGTCTCGAATTCGTTCGGCAGACAGTGATCGGTTCTAAATTTTTCGCAAGCACATTTTCAAAGAGAAACTTTGTCCAGGACTAGGTGAAAACTAATCACATGTTCTCTAAATGGATTAAATGGAATGTAACTTTAAGAAGCATTCGACTGCTTCCCTCGAAAGTTTGGTATGTTATTATGTGTGTACTAAGAATATTAATAAACGATATTAACTGTTGAAAGAATTTGCAAACCCATGGGATCTTCAGTAAAGCTGTTTGGGTTCAGATTTAATGGAAATAAACAGAAACCATCCATGATCTTATTCAAAACGCTCAAAAAGTGATATTTATGGCTTTTTTAAATTTATATAGGTTAGACGGAGTTCAACGGCCCAGTTTTTAACCAATGATGGATTACGAAGAGCCAGCCACGGCCTTGTTCTAGTTGTGGCTCAGAGGCTTGTTTACCCTTCTACGTTGTTCATGCTGATCACCAAACACAATGACAGTAGGTTCCCCGTTTCATCTTAACATGTATAAAAATGTACTACTAGAAATGTGCTTGTTATAACATCTCCGTGCTATAAGGAGTACACAGCTTCGTGTTAGTACCTTGGTATGACATGGAGAGAAATCCTGAATTGGAAGTTCCCCTCACTTCTGCGCATTTTCCACGTGCTTTTGAAGACTTAACTTTAAAGTTTAGACAATTTTGTCTCTACGTAGTTTGTTCATCCCTTTATGCTTCCCCAAACATCTGTCTCCGTGACATTCCCATACCCGATCATGGATTCTTTTAACTCAACCGGTACGTCAACACTTAAGGAGAATACTCAACTCATATGAACTTGTGATATTTATAAACGTATAAAGCTGATAGTGGTTTATCAAGACAAACCCTGTCTTCAGCTTGACCCAAATTCTTGCGTGTCTTTCCCATCTCTTTAGCGACAATTGGTATTACTTGTGTTGCGCATAACTAATGTAGTGATCGTTAATCCCTGGAATGCAATCTATTTGTCAGCCACATAATTAGCATTGTTCTTTAACTTCAAAATTTTCTGAGCCACATTTCGTATCCCTGGCAATGGCAGTTCAGTGCGATAAGTAGATATGTTTGGTTGAGGTCTGTCATTAGCAATTTAAACAGAAAATTGGCAAATATGACCGGGATCTTCCCACAAATACACAAATGCCTCTATTAATGGCGCCGTCTTGACCAGCTGTCATACCAAATGTAAAGCCAATATTAATATGCTTTATATAAAGCTATTTAAGGGTGTTTGGGTTTACATTTGCTAATGTGATGTCAATCATTAAAAAACCAAAAGTACAAAATCAAATTACAAGGACACAATGGACAACGCATTTGCTCCGTTGTTTGAAAGTGTCCAAGATAAAAGTACCCCCGAGTTGGAGAGCTATTAACTTATAAATATGAATAACAAGAACAAGCGTAAGGTCTTGTGACACGAAGTGTAACGATGATTAAAGAAAACTGTTGAAAGGAATGCAAAAACAAAGATAACCAGATCTTCAAGTGTATCAGGTAATGCAGTCACTGCAATGTAACTTGAAGTCCACGTCAACCAGTATGAAACATATGTCATAAATGAATGATATTAGCACAAAGAACACACGCACCGTCACACACACATACACACACACACACACACATGTTGTTTTTACACACAACCCGAGGACCTCATTGTGTTTCCCTTTGTTCCTGCTTTCTTAACCCTAACCTTAACAATAGACTGTCCATTGTCTGGACAAGAGGGGACTCTAAAATCTATTGAATTTCCACCAGAGGACCTAAAATCCATTGACTCGGGTCCTCTGCTTGTACTACAATAAAAGCACACACGCACACACAAAAGGCATGACATCAGATTTTGAAACTGTGTACCCGACTGAAAGGGCAAAACTATACAAAATGTGATAAATACAGCTTTAGTATGTCGATGATTGCACACAGGGATAGGTTGAGCTAGTCACATTCGTGCAACCAGAAATTTCTTTACGTATGTGGACCTGACGAAGGTTTGACTAATTAAATGAAAGTTGAAGTGAAACAACCTAAACACTCTAAAGTTGAGACAACAAGCAAAGCAAAGCAAAACAATTTTAATATCCACTTAAAAGCTATTGTCCAATGTGCTACCTCGTGGTGTAAAAAACGTCTGTGAGTGTTTGACCACGGAGTTATTAAAGACTCTCTGGTTTAACAATAGTTTTAAATTGGGTATTTAGTATTAGATTTTCTCTGCTTTGTTGGGCGTTTAAGAACAACTGCATAGTGTGATCAAAGTTTTGTTCTCAAAAAAAAAAAAAAAAAAAAAAAAAAAAATAGAATAGTGTGTTTTTCTTTTACTTGATAGATCATTGGGCTGTGAAACATGCGATGAGGTGACGTTAGTTGAAAGTATATGTAGTAAGATATGAACTTTGACTTGCTTTCGTAGGTGTGTAATTGTAACAAGTAAGCCGCAAGCATAGCTAAACGTCTGCAACAATGAGCTGGCAAAAATAGTATGCAGTGAAACAGATGCAAAGAGCCTGCAGCACTTCCAACTTAGCGGAAGAAGCAGATGGTAGCTTTATGTAAAAAACAACCAAACATGCAAACGAGAATAGTACTCACCCTAACTGATCTGCATATATTAATCACAAGATCCAGAAAAATACGTAACAACAGGATGTTAGCTGGTAAAATCAGTTAATGTAGTCTTCATAATAAACATAGGAACTTGGTTGCCCAAGATATATCAAAGAAAAGAGAGTTGTCATAATTTTATATTACACATTGATAAACTCGAGTTAATTTTCAAAGAAGGATTTAGTTTAAAGTGAATTTGAAACCCATTGAAATTTCTGATGGTCTCATGTGACGTTTTGGTTAAATTTGTCCCCAAGTTCTCTTCTTCCAAAATGTCATTTATGTTTGTTTTACTTCAAAGTTGTGCTTGTAGGCATTCTTATGGTAATTCCAGTGAGTGCGTTAGACGGTCTGTTAGGGATTTCATTAGGAAACATGACATTATAACCACGCAGTTACCCTAAGGTGGAATGATGATATCAGCTCTTTCGATTCAACGAGGTCAACTCTGGCAAACTTTTTTGTACCTCAAGGTGAAGTGATATATATATATATATATACATATATATATATATATATATATATATATATATATATATATATATATATATATATATATACATATATATATATATATATATATATATATATATATATTTATTTATAGTGTTTACTTCTTATTTATAATGGGTTCTCCATTTTGTCCTTTTCGTCTGTTTTTCGTTGATAAAGAGTTGATTCGTTACAGGAGTTGGGTCACCCAGGGCGTAGAAGGACGGCGTTGCAAACCTTGTGGGAGAAATTCTCGTAGATTATCTGATCGCTTTCTGAGGTTCGATCGCTTCATAGCAAAACTGGTAAAGGCATCTGCGCGCTAAGCGGACGGTCTTGGTTCGAGTTCCAGTGAAGCTGGTCATTTGAGAAAAAATCAACCCATCAACCCCTCAGACAGCCGGAAGTAACATTTCCCAAGCCTGTAAGGTGGATCTAAGCAGTTGCTTCTTGAGTGTTCTTTTGCAAAAATGCGTTCCCTTCAAATTAAACTTCTGACAGGAAGGTTATCATAGCGGTGAACTACCATTAGTTGGCGCGGAGTGTCCAAAATAATTGAAAAATTCCCCTTCAGATCGCCGGAAATAGCATTGCCCAGGCTTGTAAGTAGAACCTAAGCAGTCTTGATTTTTAGCTTTCGTTTGCAATTATAGAAAAAAAATCAGCAACTTGCTTAGAGATCAGAAAATTACAGATAGGCTAAAATGTACCTCTCCCATTGGGTAACATGGACTTATGTCTTCTCGGGGAAAACTATTCAGGGGAATTGAAAACATACTGATGTTCTTTCCTCCGTTGCGACTCTTGGCTAATTTCAAGATACTGAATAATGAAACTGTCTATGTGACTGTTTGATCTCCCGTCTACAAATGGTTTTTCTTCTAACACCCTTGAAAAAATTATCACGTTATGAGGTTGGTTTAAACGAGCTTCTAGAAAGAAACTCTCACACTGTATTATATAGAAAACAACCGGTTTTCATTACCTGATTACCGTTTTCTGAATTCGGTTCTAGGGGCAGGATAAATGGCAAACTATTCGGCACTGCAACTGAACACCCTTCCGTCTGTCCGTGTTATTAATCTGACGAGTGAAAATTCCCAGATCTTTTTCAATCTTTGTCCGAATATTTTCCATTTCTGGCAAGATTACAACAAGAAGCGGGGTTAAGGAAACACTTTTTTCCTTAAAAATTTTCCCTTAAATGTGTCACAAATCTTTGTAATGACGAAAATTTTGAAACATTTAAAGGCATTCAAATAATCGGTCATTTCGGGCGTTATGTCGAACAAGATTTAAAACCAGGTTGAGGAATGATTGTTTCTTTTAACCAATAGGCTCACCAAATGTGCCGAGATTTTTTAATTTTTTAATTTTTTTTTCGTAAATATGTTACTCTGATTTTGATACTTTATTATTTATATATTCAGATAATCTCACAAATTTTAGGGCCCTGGCCAAGAAATTCCAGTCATATTTGACTTAGAGGTCTCTATAAACACTGGTATAAATTGATGTTTAACTAAAAACGTTTTTTATTCAGTTTGTCATTTTAGGAATAATCGTGCTAGTAATTACGCTTGGAAATCCAAGAATGCCAGTATCCCTCGCCCTGTTCATTGAACTACCCCCCTCATATCCTCCTTCACAGCTTTTTGTCTCCCTACCTTCAAGTTTAGGCATACATTCAATCTTTACTATTGGGGTATTTGATAAAAAGGTAGGATCCGAAGAAATCGTTAATCTGTCTTTGTATTAACGTAAATTTTATAGTAAGATGATAACCCTTAGGGCTACAATTGCAAATGATTCTACAAAATTGCGGTTAATGTATTCAAGAAGATTTGAAACTTAAACACATTTTAATGTAATAGTAAAAATGTAGCTCAGGACCAAAGATCGCATTTAGTGACAGAAATTTAGTAATCGAATTCCAGTGACTTTGAGTGACTTCTCGTCTCTTTGAGATCAATATATGTACAAGATAATTGGATTTATAATCACATAACGCCTTCAAATAGTTCTCATTCTTTTTTGAGATTAAACCCTTTAATGGCTAGAAGAAATTAACGGTCTGAATCTGACTTGGAATGGGTGAAAAAACTATGAAAAATACACTTTTATAGCCGACCAAACTTTCATGGTTTAAAAAATTAACACAACGAGAAGTTTGAGCGTATCATGCGCTTATTACCAAACACCTACAACAACAACAACAACAACAACGACGACAACAACAACAACAGCAGCAGCAGCAGCAGCAGCAGCAACAACAACAACAACAAAACAAAAACAAAAAACAAAAACCCCCCAAAAATTGTGGTCTGCAAGGACACAAGTACTTGATAAGAAACTCACGACCTCGCGGTCTGTCCAGGGCGCGCTCGTTGCCTGGGAAGCAGAGATGAAGGAGAGAGGGAGGGGAGGGGGCGTGGGGACGATGGTAATGACCATAGGCGTACGGGGTATTTTTGTGCAGGACAACAGCAAGTCGGCATGAATATTGGTTAACTTTCACCATTTATCATGTTTTACATGTTTTCCCGATTAGATCATTTGTTTTTGCCCGGAGAATGGGGCGGACGAGTGCCCTCTGTTGATCCGCCTATGGTAATGACCTTTCTTTGCACAGTACCGGTATTCCTCCGCTGAGCATATGCTGTAAACGAATGAATCAAATTGAGAAAATAACTTAAAGATACCAGTAATTTAAAGATATCAAATGAAAGCAATTGATGATGCTGTGATGAGGAAACGTATGTTTATGCTTATTTTGTTTTCGAGGAAAATGACAAAGAAAAGCAAGGTGGTGATTAGATTACTTTTGTAACTTCTCCTCCTTATTGTAAAGAAGAGTGTAAGAGACTGCGATGATTTGTGGAAGATTCCAAAAATTCTTAAATAGAAAAAGGACACACATTAAGCAGTGAATTGCGTAGAAAAATAAAATTCCGGACGAGGGGTTAACTATAGGGCTAGGGTTGGGGAGGGGGACGACATTTATTAGGTTCTAAATTGTGTACGTTCTCCTCATTGTAAAGAAGAGTGTAAGAGACTACGATGATTGTGAAAGATTCCAAAAATTCTTGAATAGATATAGAATCACGCATTCCGCAGTGAACTGCGTAGAAAAAATAAAATTCCGGACCGGGGGGTAAAGGTTGCAGTTGGGGGGGGGGGGTGGGGATCGACATTAATAAGATTCCAATGCAAACATTTTAAAGACGTTAAGAGGCATTGGTAGCACGTACATGCAAAATCGCCTCCATTTAGACATGAATGAAGAGTTTTATTCGTATGTTAAGGCCGATGCCTGAAAAGCTCAAAAAGTGACTTCGAATATACTTAGGACGCCACTAACCGGACTAATCGATTCACTAACGATGGGAAACGAGTAGAAGACTTTCAGTCAATATTTCTGAGGAAACGGCCACTTTAGTATTATCTATATAGTGCTCTCAGGTGACGTCATGTCCACTACCGGGCAAAAATAACAGTAAGTCTGCCGTCAGCTGCTTCTCGGTGAAATATATACGTAGGCCTATAACAGTTTTTGACCGGCAAAAGGGGCGGGGTTGTGTCGTCAGTGAAAACGCTCTATAAAGGGAGTAACCGGGTAATCACCCTTGTCTCATTCAATAGGTATTGAATCACTACAAACCACTTAGAACAGATTAGGAAACATAAGCTAAATATTAGGACTAGTAAGTTGTGTGAAGCTGATAAAACTAAACATGAGATGTGTTTAGTACTTATATTACTCCTGTAAACGTTAGCACTTAAACATCATTGCTTTTCTCTCATAATCGAAGAGATGTAAACTGAATTCAACGATTGTCATTCTCGATGGCTTTAGTTTAGTGTTTTTTTACTATTGGCTTAGTTTATTTGCTTTAAGGGACCAATCAGATGAAATACAGGTGCAAGACTACACAGCCTCGTCTATAGACGAATCCGTACAGCAAGTGATGGTCCGATATAAGTCGGCCATAACTGGGATCTATCACCTTTAAATCTTTCAATTCTTTTGCTAACCTGCACCATGGATGGTTTTTCACTAGACTGTCTCTTGATTCCTCCAATATCACTGTATATGAGGTTTAAAATTACATTTACACAATAAATGAAGACAATTTTAGGCTGATGGACCCCACAAATGGCTGCTTACAGTCACTAAATATCGGATCGGATCGGATTCGTCTATACGGTGTCCAATCAAAACGTCAGACCAGGAGGACAGATCATTTGTTGTTAGCTTTAAGTATGATGTATCATTGTGGTGCAAAATTGCAGTCGTGAAAACTTGAACAAACAATGATTGTCCCTCTAAAGCAAAGAAACAAACAGAAAAATGAACGAATGCAAACAAAAAATCTAAAAAAGACAACCATGTTATTAGTTTATATGTGGTTTATAGGCAAATCGTCCCTTTTATTATTGCCTTCGTAGACTTTTCATCCAGCCGTTTTCAGGAAAACAAGTAAGCAAACGTGCATGGCACACTGGCACATCTTCTGCAATTGATTCCTATATTGAGAACTGAAATGTTTGCCTTTCTCTTATTTCAAGTCCCTTTTGCAAATTATTAGCCAAGGCATACATTCTAAAAGAGTCCAGTTCATAATGGAAAAAAATCGTCAAACAGGGACCGTCTGGAGAAATAAAGATAGTATATAGCTTTTGCATTAGACTTCATATTTTTTTACAATCAGAAACTCACTGCTCGGATTTAGCTGACAGCTGAGAAGAACTAAATACAAAAATGTTAGTCATGTGATCTTATACAATCCTATCTTCTTGAAACATGAAGAAACTTCATGCTCCTATGCGAAGAAGTGTGAATATATTTTTGTGATATATTTTAATGTAAAAAACATAATTTCTGTCTGATGTTTCTGTCGGCCCGAAATGTTGACATCGTAGTTAAAGAAACTTCATTAGTGTTCATATAGCAGTAGGCCTACTCTATATTGCATGATTGTTGTGTCATTTAATATGAATTAATTTTTACGCGTGACATTGAAAACGGCCTTGTTGTAATACAAAAACAGATATGGCGTCTTGTTGGCTCGCCGCAGATTTTAAAGCCAGTACTTATAGTTCTGCCTGTATACATCGAAGGTATGCAACACTGAAATATCCAGTACGTACATATTTTTAATGGTATGGATAAATATTACGAGAGTAACGTTTGATAGGTTTCTGAGTTTGGTTGGAGACACCGATGTTAGCAGCGTAGTGATAAGTTTGCGAGGATTTGCCCAAAACAAACCAATCAGATATATCACTTCAATATACCTGATCAACGCGTCGTTTTAAAATTCGACAACGGTTAAAAACAGCTTTGTTTTCTTTCAGTTTTATTCAGTCTTTTGCTTTGACCTTGAAATTAAAACAAATAGGACTTGAAAATATTAACCATGGATTTGAGATTTATCAGTCCTAACATTTTAGTTAGTGCTTCCTAATCAGTTCCCAGTGTTTTTCAATTGTTCACAAGCTGTTGATTTAGGCTAAGGTGACAAACCCGATACTTCTCTAATTTTAGAGTGCTTTCACTGACGTCACAAACCCCGCCCTTTTGCGGGGCAAATACTAATATAGTACGTAAAACTCAATGAGAGGCAGCTGACGATCGAAGCAATAACTGTTGTTTTTTCCCAGCAGTGGGCGTGGCTATCCAAGTATGACGTCACGTATACTTCATAGATAACACTAAATCCACTGTTTCCCTAGAGTTATTGACTGCAATTTTTCTATTTCTTGCCTCCCGTTAGTAAATTGATTACGCAGGTAAGTAACGTCCCGAGGTTTCTCGATATCCCCCAGCATACGTAGGCCTATAAAATTCTTCTTTCTATCTATCGCAATCGGTGGATTCGGGTAGAAATGTAGAAGGACGCGATTTTGTGCGTGCAGTCAAGACCCTGGCCTCACTTAAATGTTTGCATCGGAATGTAGTTAATATTGAAGCCCCTTTCGGAATTTTAATTTCTTTGAAATATCACTTCCTGACATTGACATAGAACGCTTTGGTTCGTTTTGTTTTTGTCAGTGTGTTGTTTTGACCTTGGTTTAAATATGAACAAAGGACCTACTGCAAAGTTTGAAAATCTCATGTCACTAATGCAATCTTATCACAATAAGATGAAATTATTGAGTAGAAAGTTGGCTGTAAAGTGTTAGGAAAAACAAAGCTGACCATTAATCTGAGGTTATGATGACATACGAGTTTGCTTCAAGTTCGCCTTCTGTTGAAAGTGTGAAAACCTTACTTATATGCTGAGAACTACGCAACCAATTTAAATGCAACTGCAACAGAATGAGTAGAATATGTACCCCTCTAGCGTATCAAAAAATTTGATTTGTCCTTGTGTTCTTCTTTTTTTTCAATTATGATTTTCTATTTGCACACATTTATGACAGGAAAATCTAGCTACTGCCATTTGAAACGGTTGTCAAACAGCGGAATTTACATCACGATGGTCGTAAGGAAATATTAAATTATCATTTGTGAAAGAGGAACTAAATTAATACAATTTGGTGAAACATTGATCCAAATCCCACATAAATTTTTGAGATATCTCAAGTGAAGTTCCTTCATATTTGACATAAAGCTGTAAGCTCTCTGCATAAAGGGAGCTTGAGGTATGCGCCACATTAATGGAAGGTTATAAGGTGCCATTGTTTTTCAAGGTGTTGTGTTGACCTTGAAGCTAGTTAGCAATATGTCCTAGTCACAAGAATTGTGAGGCATTTAAAGTTTCCGGACCTCTCATGGAGTCAAATTCTAATAGCATGGAATTATTGAAGAATGAAAATTGGTTGTAAAGTTTAAAAGAGTACTAAAAGACTTCTCATTAATACGAACTATGACGTCATATGTACAGGTCTCGTAGTACGTTACTCCTAGATTTAAGATGTATCAATGTTAGGTATTTTAATAGATTAATGTTACGAAGACCATTATCCATTCTTTCACAAACTATCTTGGCACGAAGTTTGGAATAAAATTAATTAAATTGATAAAATAATGAAGACATCTGAACACTCCACATTCGATTTGCATAATCCATATTAGATCTTCAACTGAGTGAAACAGAATTTGTTTTGCAAGTTTACGGTTCTTTACCCTAAATACCTTATCAAAAAGTAGATAAAAAAAATATATCGGTTCCAGATAATATGAGGAAATCCTTTAAAACATTTTTAGAAAAGCCATTAAAATATCTCATTCAATTAGAACAGGGCAATACATTATTACAAAATAAGATAAGTCTTTCGGAGTAAAATGTTTCTCATGCATAGATAATTCACTTGTTTGTTACTCAAATTACTTAAAGTTACTTAGTTATTTAAATTTGCTCACCCATACTTTGAAATATACGACGTACTTCCATAACGTTTCTACATCCATAGTCGTTTTAGGAAATAAAGGGTTGATGCGCACTGTTTAACAAGGTATTTTTGATTGGTTGTTGCCATTGTATTGTATCATTGTATTCTTTGTTAGGGTTAGGGATTAGGTTAGGGATTAGGACTATCGTTATCCAGGTAGGAAATTCCTTGTTAAACAGTGCGCATCGCCCCGAAATAAAGCTATTTCTACTATTTATTGATGCAACTTAAGATCAGGCTCTTGCCAATTGAGGCAAATTTCGTCTCCAATGAAAAATAATCCAAAGGTCGGATTTGAATTTGAGTCTGGACTCGCTCGTCACGACCTTTGTAGTAAAAGGCCACAACCCTATTTATACAAATACGGCACTTCAAATGCAGCATTTCAAACAGTACCGTATTTGGATGTAATCTATGAAAATATTGTAGCACCAACAAAGGAAGTTACGGATATTCTTACTCTTCACATTACGTTGACGACAAATTGATGTATTTTCATAACTTCACAACTTTGTAGCTAGACATGACCGACTTACAAATTTTGCCTTCACAGTCCCCCATACTTTCATCCAGTCCATGAGTCCATTAAAGAAACATTTACCTTCTTGTACAAAGGTTACTGAAGACGGACGTGATGACGTATGCAGTGTAGGACACATCATGTCACGATTCCTTTATTGACATTATATATCAATAGACAATTTTGGTTTTCTGTGAGGAGCTGACATCCATGAAACACGACCCTGGGCCCTACTGCAAGGACTCTGGGCACGTAACGCTTGCAGTGATAAACCCAGGCATATCACGGCAGCATGTCTACAAACAATCATCGCATGCCTAAGTGTCTGTTCTCATGGTAGGATGTCTATGGACCTATCGTCAACAGTGAAGAGCGTACATTACTACAACATATCTTCAGACACTAAGCGAATACAGTATAGCTGAATTAGATCACCGGCTGAATCACCGGCATTTAACACCTCTATAAAAATCCATCGCTTGCAATTAGGGTCTGTTATCACTTTCATGCCTGTGAACGGACACACAGTCAAATCGCAAGCAAACAGGATTGCAGCCTGCGGTTTTCAAATCGTGAATGCATCACGTGTTAAGCCAGGGTGGCGCTATTTATAGGCAGTGTTTGAAATGTCCCCTAGAATTTTGTCAAACCAAGGTCATAATGAAGAACCTATTTCATCGTAATATTCTGTTAACACCCTTTAACCCCCCGAGTGAAGAACCTTTATGTGCTTCAGAGCACATATTTGGACACCTATCACTTGCAAGATGAGGAGCTATCGTCATGAAACTTATCTTTAAACACCACACGAGAGGATCGAGCCAGCATTTTGATCATTGATCATGGGACGGATTTTAGAGTGTGACATGTGTGAGGGGTTTAAAAGGAGGGTTCCCGTCTGAAGAATAAAATGCGTTTTACAGGTTACCAGATGCAAAACAATGTATAGTATTTGTGACTGAAACGTATAATATAGTGCAAAGTGTTAATAATACAAATCATATTAATAATATTAATTATATTAATAATATTAATAACATCATAACAATATTTTCCCAATACCATTTTCGTCATTACTTTGTCAACTAGCTTGGGTGATCGAACGGAAGGGGAGGGGGTTGTGTCTTTGCTGGTTATTTACGATGATATTGCAACTTGTTTGTGTCGGATATATATAACATACAGTGAGGGTTGTAATCTTTAGTGCTAGGTCCATAGATACATAACTTGACAGCTGCAAATATGAACACCTATTCCTGATAACTGTCGACTGCATGGTAACATGATTGCGAGTGCTCACAGAGGAGAGCCTGTATCATCATACGATGCATTTGGAGACCAGGGCCGAATTTACCCCATGCCAGAACCGGCATATGTCGGGGCCCCACGCTTTGGGGGCCCCGTCCGCGTCAACAATTGTTCCGTGAAAAATATGCAATGTAATAGTAATGTTTATGGAAAGGCGTTTGGGGATTGAGACCCACTTTTTGATTTACTGGTTGTCAGGCTTACGTTTTCATGTGAGTTCACTTTTGCCATGCCTTAACACTATCTGGCATATTCATGTATAATAACTGTCATGTATGACTGTATAATATGTAAAAGCAATTATTAGTTATTAGCAATTAAAAGCAATAATCTGTTAATTGTTATTAATTTTGTGTTAGTGCGTGGGCGAGGGGGAAAGAGGGAACTTGTTAAAGTGGTCCCGCTATAGAGAGTGCCGGGGACCTCAAACAACGCTAATCCGACCCTGCTGGGGGATAACTACTACACACAACGGCCAGATAGAATTGTAGCTTGCAGGTCCAGGGACACCTATCGCCTCCAGCTCAACAACAAAACATCGTCTCAAATACGTATCATCTCCATCGAAAAATGATAAACACTTTTGTCGCTCACATTAAGTCCAGCTAAAAATTCCCTTTGGAATCTTGTAGGGTAGGACTATTTGAACCCAAAACGTTTCAAAGCCTGTAACCCTTTTGAAAAAAAAAAACCCTTCGCATTGCAAATGTTCTCTTTGATTTTTGACAGAAATTAGACAGATAACATGAAGTATTACAAAATTACCCTTTTCGTGAAAGAAATCTTTTGAAAACCATTTAATACTAATTGGAAACCACTTAAAGCCCATTGAAACTCTTCGGTCAATGGAATGTGTACCCAAGGTCTGAAAGGGATTCTTCTGCCGTGAGGGGCTGCAGAGTGTCATTGATATGTGGTTGTGCATACTACTCTTTTCCGCGAGTCAGAAGAACCATTAGGCCTATCATTATAATGGCAAATCTGATGTGGAAACCCATCGTGTGTATTATAAGGAAGGAAATGATGTCAATTCCGTCTTTGTTGAACCCATCGCATGTATTTCCGGGACTTCAATCATGAAACCATTACATGTTTTTGAAGACATATCGCCCACAGTTAGGTTGTTAGGAGCTAATATTTGTGTAAAATGACTGTAGACGTAGACACCTATCCCCTGCAGTGAATACTACTATTATTATAACATGAAGATTGACACACATCGTCTATGCAGATAACTGATATCATTATAACATATCTTTGGACACTTATCGCCCGTAGTTAGGACTTGATGTCATTGTATATGACAGCTTTCGTGTCTCTATCAATCTGCAGCCAATTCATAATACACAGATCGTGCACCGTTTCAAAAATTCTGCAAACTAGGATCAGATACCAAAGGACGTTTCCCTCCTGTAGAATATGCCACAAGTGCAGACGTCCGAGAAAGGTCAAGAGCACAAAATGAATTATTCAACGTGGTCTGAATTATCTTGAAATCAAAAAAGGAAGTTTGGAGATCGATGTAAGGCTGCAGCAGTCTACGTACGTCTTTTGGATTTCCTTCAATAAGTCTTGGTGTTATATATACATCTCACAATAGACTAAAATAAGAGAATATCACGGTTCGTCAGTTTCAGCTTTGGCCTAAAGACAGGGACCGATTCAGGAATTTACAAAAAGGGGGGAGGTGATAGCTACATGAAGGCAAAATTCGCATCTACAATCTTCACGTTAACTAAGCCCGCTTGGGAGATTAGTTTGGTCTGTGTGCGAAACCAAGACTGAAATTTTAACGCCTGCGTAGCTTTTGCATGTGGCAATCATATTTATATTTATTTTACTAATTCGAAATAATAGGGCGAAAATCCCTCTGTCGCCTTAGCTTTTCCATGAACTTTTTCTGTAGTGATAAGTAAAGGTATGGTAATTTCTTCTTATACTATCACACTATAACTTTTTATTATATTACTTCAATGTCGAATCTGTTGAAGCGCACAAATGGGGACTATATGTTGCAGATAGTAAGGGGAAACATATGCTCATGTATTTAATTATTATATTTTCCTATCAAGGTGAGAGTCATGTGCTCTTTTCGCCTTTTAATAAGCATTTTATTAGTAGATCATACTCTAAACAGGCGTCCGGGGGGGGGGGGGGGGGTTACAGCATACGGGTTAAAGAGACTTTGTTGCCCAATCACAAAGCTAGATACGTCGAAGAAGGGAGCCAGTGGAAGGTGAAATGAATTATTTCATACCTCTAGAGATGGGTTAGTTAGTTAGTTAGATGGAGTGTTACGGCCCAGTTTCCAACCTTTTGGTTCAAGTCGATCCAGCCCCGGCCTTTTTTCCAGTTATGGCTCACTGGTTTGTTTTCCCTACTACATTGCTTATGCGGAGCATCACGCACAATAGGTTCCATTTTTGAAGTCTTTGGTATGACTGGCTCGACCTGGGAATCGAACCCCGGCCTTCGGCGTGAGAGACCGATGGGCAACCGCTAGACCAAACTGGCGGTCTCGCTACGCTAGAGATGGGGTAGGAATTTACAAAAATTTGCATTTTATGGTTATTTGAAAAGTGTTTCTTTCAAGTTGGCTTTTCCTTGTACACTACTAAGGTCTCTCTGTCTTTGGATACCCCTACCCCGATTGACGTACACTGGTGGTCATCATGCAATTCCTTTCGGCATGTTAGCACACCTTATTTTTTGTAGGCATGAAACTAACACTTTTTTCTTTACACAGTGTAACTATATTGTTAGTCACATAAAACTTTCGAAACCGAATTCATGCGGAAGGCAGATAACCCCTTGCAGGTTAAGGAGGTTTAGTGACTAAGCTCAAACAACTTGTTTACTTCTAGAAGAAAATTCCACTTGTTGCTTCATCCAATGGAAAATAACATTCTATCAAAAGTCAGGTTGAAAGGTTGAGATGTTAAAATCAGTCTGTCGATTAGGAGTTAGAAGAACCCTTAAGTAGATAACACGTCGATTGTACTTTTAACATCTGTATCTGCCGGCTACATCAAAATGAGAGTGTGTGGTTTCTAAGCTCCTGTAAATGTTTAAATGTATACTGCGTTGCTCAGAAACAAAGTTTTGGTAGGTTTTCAGTGTTCATAATCGTAGCAACTGTGGGATCGTCCTATACCAAAAACGTGCTTTACACAACGGTGATAATCGACACGGTTGAAAAGGATCTTCCGATACCAAAATATTATGCTCTATACCGTAGCGGCTCCAGAATGTCAAAGTTGGAGAAGAAACTAAGGGCAAAGAAGAATTTTAGGGGGCCAAAAATATCGGGGGAGGGGGGCAGTGCGAAACCGTGCCCAGAGCATCCATTCTTGAGGGTGGGAGCTAAAGGGCGAAGCCTCCTGGAAGCTCTAAGGTTTAGCATATCTCAGGATGAAAAATTAAATCTCTGGAGAGGTATGTCATTTGTTTTTTCGGTTAACCCAACTCCTAACCGCCCTAAAGTGGGGACAGGGGTAAAGAGAGAATTCCTCCTTGCCCCCCTACCGCCGCCAGAGGCTGCACATAACGGTCGTAAATTGAGCAATTGAAAGGAATCATCCCATACAACACCATTATAATTTATACAACGGTCATGATCGTAGCATCTGAAAGGGATCATCGGATACCAAATTATCATGTTTTATAGCCTACTGCGGTCGTTTTTGCAATCGTAATAGGGTTTTAAGACTAAATGAGTGTGCGTGGCATTCTTTACTATCCGTTTTCATCTGGGGATGTGAGATAGTATGTAATCAAAGTAACTATTGCAGCTCCGCACTTAAAATGTGACAGACATGTTGTAGATTTACAGAACAAAAAATAAAGAAATACAAAGCGGATATGGAAAAAGTGCTGTCAAAATTTATGAAACAAATTGACAGCACTTTTTCCGTTTTCTTTATGTATCCCTTTATTTTTTGTTCTGTAAATCTAAACAAATTTTTAACAGTGGGGCTTGTATTAAAGCACGGATTTTTTCCTGTCTACCCTTAAAATTCCCTTCTGCTATCGGGGGGGGGGGGGGGGTCGAACCATAGAGCTGTTACGGCTCCCTGGTCGAACCGTGGCGTAGCATGGTTAGGGGCTGCATACTTTTGCAGGAGAGTTGGGAACACCTTATTATACCATGTAGAAAATGAAATTCGTATGAGTTGAGACTCGGGGGAGGGGGCTAGTGTAGTGATATACTGGTAAATATCTCACCTTGCAACAGTCATACTTGTGACTTCCTAGGTAATCATTTTTTCAATAATATAGCCCCCTTCCTTTAGTTTGGAACTTAAGCCATGTATATTTATGGTATAGGCATTAAGACCGCGCGGTTGATGGGTTAGTCAACCATGTAATACAGATCATAATATAATGCGAACGGGATTGTATGATCAGTTATCTCTTTAACTGAAAAATTCAGTAATTTTAATTTCCTTAAACGTAAGATTTGCAATCCTACTGCAAGGCTTGTAAATCAAACGAACTTGTGCTGTCATTCTGACTCACTTGGCTTTAGAACTTTGTAAAAATGGGACGATATCTTCAACTTGAAATCTGATTCGTTCTTATTATCTTAGTTCATACAACGCTTTTTACAAGTACTTAGACATATGAACCTAGAATAATCTGGCGAAATAAACATGAACATAAGAAATTGTTGGCAAATTTGCCACGAGCCTGTCAACTCCTCAGTCATATACATCAGGACAAATTACACGTGTAGATGCTTCCTATAGGACTATGGTTACTAGCGTGAGGAAAGAATAGAAGAATGATTTATATTTGAAATATTCGCCAACTAGCCGATTTAACTTTCAAAATTATGTTTAGTGAATTGGTGCAAAAAACTCGACATTTCGCGATACGACATATTTCCGACCAAAACTTGACACAATGTGAAGAACTAAAAGCAGTTTGCTTCACTCATTTGAAATCTTTCTAAGATTAAAGTGATAAATAAAAAACTGACGCTTGTTGTTCACCCTTATCTTGTACCTCGGTTGCAAGCAAAAATAGACGTCCACTCGGGTGGTAGCTTTTATCCAATAACAACAGACATTCGATGTCCCTGTGGATATAAAATTTTAAGGCAAGTGGTTCAATTCCTTTAAATATTTCGCCCACGTGTCTGTAATTTTCTGTGAGGAGTAAATTAAATCATGGTAAATGACGTGCTTATTTGTCACTGATAAGATATAACATAGTCGGTAGCTATGCAGTTTTACATGACATTCAAATAAAACGACTAGTACGAAGTCTGCTGAATATACTCGCCTTCAGCATAGATATGAACATGAGTTGTACATAGTTAAATTAAGTTTTTTTTTATAATAAAACCAAGTTTGGTTTCATGCTATCGATTATTGTAACTCTATAAGAATAAATTAATCTTCTTTAGTGTCAACACTTTTCTTCGGGGTTTCGCCTCTGAAAGCACCATGCAAATCTAAAGTTATCTAGTCAATCGTATCGCAATCGAAATTTGGATAATGTGTAGTCAAATGTTTGATGAAATTCCTGTTCATGCTTACTTTAACTAGGGCGTTCCGGAATATTTTCAGATACCGTCTTTGAATACACGGGATTTTTGCCAGGTGAAGTTTTTTTTGCACAAGACTTAAAACTTTATGTAGCCAATGTTTTAATTTCCTGCGCTGTATCAAATGTGCCGTCCTCGGTGGAGATCGTACGGAGTATAAGATACAAAAAAGATATCTTTGTGATTAAAATTATATGATTTCGATAACTCCCATGGGAGTGTCTGGAAATAACTATTCTTTAGAAGTATACGGTTAACATGAGGAGTAAATGAAATTGTAGAAATGAAATTATAACATGCCCTCCGGATAATTTTCAATAGTTCTCAATCTAACGTTTGCTATAAAGTGATTTGATTATAGTTATTGCTATAGGATTCTGGAAAGAACTGGAATGTTGGTCTCGTGTGCCAAGGTCACGTGACTGAAAATCTCAAAATATTATAAACCAATGATGGAGTATCAACATTAATTAGACTAAAACGTAAAATTGGCAAGGATTTAAGCAATATGCAGTTAGTTTTAATTTTCTTGGGGAAAAGTTTTGATATAATACAAGGGTGAAACATTGCCCTTCAAAGGGAAAAAAGGAAATACTGTCATAATATGCCAAAGGAGTTATGAAAGATTAATTTTAGTTTATAATGGTTCAAACTGGCAAAGGAAATGACCACGTTCTTCCAGTGAAGAGAAATTTGGTATAAAATTTAGCACTCTGGGAACTGCTGGAAGTCTTTTACAGAAGAGTATTTGTATTTTTGTTTCATAATTAAGTGGATTTTTTTAAATTTTGGTTGAAAGGTTCACCTTTAGTTATTCAAGCGGGTGTGCGGTGTCGTAGCGTGTGTGACAAAACAACCTGAGAATACATACCCATAGAAATAACCCAGTCCAGTTAAAGACCTTATTTATA
Organism: Holothuria scabra; assembly: GCA_037179385.1. Lineage (NCBI taxonomy): Eukaryota > Metazoa > Echinodermata > Holothuroidea > Aspidochirotida > Holothuriidae > Holothuria > Holothuria scabra. The sequence goes on from CM074181.1 coordinate 33,220,345, forward strand.
GTTAGTTAAACAGTTGGTATGAGTTGATGACAAAAGGGTGACAAGCTGCATTGAAATTATTCGCTATAGGCTAGTACCGTTTGTAGTCACATTTTCCGTGCGCGACTCCCCCCCCCAAAAAAAAATTACGATGCAATGGATGCAATGATGTAAAGTGAACTTTACCAATTATTATGTATGAAACACAGTTTGAAGTGTTTCGTGTGTTGAATATTTTGAAAAGCAATGCGCAAACTGAAACAAAGAGTTGTTGAGACTCACTGACTGAAATATGACACTTATATCTCTCAAAACAGGTAGCTGTTAAATAAGGATGGCCGACTTAAATGTTAGCCGCAGTCTAGACCTATTCCTATCTTTCCAAAGGTGGCGTTTCAAGCGAAAAAAAAAACAAAACATGACAACTCCTTATTTCAAAACTCTTAATCAAAAATATTCCATACTTTTTTACCTTTCAAGATTATGTGACGAACACTAATATATTAACCATTTTCCCTGCCAAAAGGGTCAAAATACGTCTAGTTTGGCTAGTTAGTGATCCACCCTAATTAGTGAGGGGTAAGCATAACCAATGCATACATGTCCCCTCTTTTGTAAAAGCTTACTGGTATCGAATACTTTCCAAACACTAATTTCTAGAACATTTACATACCCGAGAAGTTTTGGGCAGTAGGGGGATAGCGTGGTCAAACATTAATTATCGATGACATGCGGGGAATAGGTGCGGGTGAGGAAATGATTGGAGACTGGAGAAGACTGCTACCCATTAGGGCAGGAGATTGGATACTTTTAGGAAATGTGTTCGGCATATTGGTCCCGCATGCCTCTGATTTTCTGGGCAAAGTATCTATAACCGACAGTCTCAGCTTCTTGTTCGCTTTGAACGAAAACACTGTCAGTTTGCAATGTTTTAGTTTCGCATCCCACGGCTGTCTTGCTAAATTTTGGTCTGGTCTTCGTTATGTTTGTATATCAACTAAAAATGTAGGATGTTGGATTTTGCAGGTAATCTAGCGGCCTCTACAGCTTCTTTCCACTTCTCGATTGCCAATGCGAAGCATCACGCAGAATGTTTCATTTTAATGTCCTTGATATAAATCGACATGGGAATAAACCCTTTTAAAATCTGCTGTATTTTCCGGATGCAGAATGTTTTACCTTTGCAGCGAAGAAGCCCAATTTTTAGAAATGTTCCGTGAAAGCGTCGCCTTTAAAGACAGTCAATTCTCACCCAAAATTACAATTTTGTAGAAGTCTACAAAAATTATCAATTAGCACAGCTCTTTGGTTGACAGCAATTTCAAAAGATGCAGAGTTCTGTAGCTCTGTACTGATCAGAGTGTTCTGATTACCAATCGGGTCTTGTATACTCATCCTGAAGCAACAAGCTGAGATTGTGTTTGGATGAAAATGAGGTTTAGACAGTTGTGGAAGGACTCACTCAAATAAAAAGGTTAGGAAAATTGGAACTGCTGAGTAAGAAAATTTTGCCCTTAAACCCGCAGATAAAAAATTGGTCCACTGCACTTCGCAGAAGATTTCTACTTTGGTGTGAGCGAACGTAAACGAACAGATAGAAAAGAATTACCTACAGGAAGAATCTTGCATCCTTTAAATTGGCACGTTCACTTAAAAAAATTGCATGCAAAACTACAGAACCAAAAAAGTACAAAAAGATCACAGAATAAGTGCTGGCAACTCTTGAAGCTTAGTATAGCCAGCACCTTTCCTTTAACTTTATGTATCTCTTTATTGCTTGTTCTGTTAATATGCAAACATTTTCACAGTGTAACTGACTCCAAAATATTTCAACCCTAACTGAAAAACTAAAAAATTTGATTTTTCGGAGGAAAGAAAATGATTTTGCCTAGGAATGTAAGTTACAGCGATATCCCAGGGTCCTGACATGTATTCATATTTGATTTGTCTAAATTTAAGTTGTATCTTACAGTCTTCAAAATAAGGGAAATTTCTGTTTGAAACTTACTGTAACAAAAAAGGAAACCCCTTCACTGAAGTTAATCATTGTGAACCAGATTTATTAAGTTCTAAAGCTGTTAAGATGATCAAAATCTAAAATTCTGGGCAGGAAAACCACGTCCTGAGCCAACTGGCCAAAGCAACATAATTAGTGTTCAAGCAATCATGTGAAAAATTGGATGGGATTCATAATTAAAACAAGTCATGTTTTAGTCTTCTGATGAAAAAAACATCGTTTACCAAACTAAAATGGCTGAACAGCTGATTGCTAAAAAGAAGGGTTTAAGGTCACAACAGGATTTGGTATGTTACAGGTGTACTTATTCTAAGCCCTTTGGTAGAATTTACATTGAAATCTGATGTGTGGTTCTCAAGATATGAGCACGTAAATTTTTCACATTTTCAACAAAAGGTGAACTTGAAGCAAGCACATATGACATCATATCCCACTCAAACCCACTTTGGAACACAAGTCTTCTGACTTCATTTACTGATATCTCAAGAAACAGCTGTTTAATTTTAGTGTAACTTTCACCACATTGTGTAGATTTGGTTCCTATTTCACAAATGAAAATTAAATTTTTGCTTAAACTGCCCCTTTAAGACTGGAAAATCACTCTGAAAAACGTCTAGTGAAATCCCACCCATCCGTGTTGATATAGCACCTAAACAACCGGTTACTTTTTTACCAAGAAATAATGGTCACATTAACATTACATTGGTGAATATAACCAAGCAGCTGGCTAAAGTAATAAGTTTCTTCGTTAGTTTGAATAAAAATTCCTGGTTAAATTAACCAGGATTGTGTGGGTACTATACTGGCACGGTGAAATCTGGTGAAATTTCACAAAATATTTTTTAGAGTCACAACGCGAAAAAAAAAAAAAAAAAAATCGTGAGGTCTTCATGGTTTGACAACGTAGTCCATGCTTGGAAAAGTTTTCTCTATAGCTATGTACATCAATTTTACGGCTTCCAGCAAAAATTAAAGACAGATCTCTGAAGATCTCTGAAGAAAGACTTATGACCGTTTAAGATTGTCCATTTTACTTGATGAGAACGTGTATCGTTAGATGATACTAATAATGTTTCCGAAAGGCAACAAATCAGTCCGTCAGATCAGTGGCGTAACCAGCGACCAGCGGGGGGGGGGGCAGGGGGCAAAACTACCCCCCTGACGCAAAAAAAGGAAGGAAGAAAAAACGGGAAAGGAAGGAAAGAAAGGAAAAGAAGGAAAAGAGAGGGGAGAGAGAAAAGGAAAAAGAGAAAAAAGAGAAGAAGGAAAAGAAAGAAAGGTAGAAGAAAAGAAGGAAAACGGAAAAGAAGGGGAAAGGAAAGAAAGGGGAAAGGAAAAAGAAAAAAATGAGAAAAGAAAGAAAGTGGGCCAACTATAACATCAAAAGCAAGATTGATCTGCATTCATGGAACACTGTTTTGGTCAATGTATGAAAATTCATTTAGAAAAATATATGAACGTTCTTTTAGTTCCCTAAAGTTAACAAAATAATATCTGAGGTCCACTTTATCGGAGGAAAGAATTTCCTCTCTTGCCCTTTGCCAGACAGTCGGGAGGACTTTAGAAAAGAAATCATTTTCAGATTTCCCACCATTATTTGAAGTAAGTGCAGATTCTTCAATTATGCCCCAACTCTTTAAACTTCCTCACAGGAAATCCAGAACCCAAAGCTCTCTGCAATAAAAGCTCCAAATCAACAATTATTGTTCCAAAAGGGTAAAAATTTTGGCGCGCTTCGCGCGCCACAATACATCACCAATATAGTGGTGTTCACGTTTGCAAGAAAATCGGAAAACTTAGCTTATATTTACAAGCCCGCGACATGCCATTTCCGGCTGTCTGAGGGGTGACGATTTTTCAAAATTTTCTGTACGCTCCGCGTCAACTGAAGATAGTCTTTCTAGCAAGACTTCATATTCTAGACAGGGGAACCATTGGTGTACCGTACTCAAATGCTCTCATACACACCTGTCATAGATACCATTCAACCCTGTCGGTTGTGTAGTCTTTGTAGATTGTCAATGTTGCAGAGCAGTGGCGAAGCTATAGGAGGCAGGGCGATTGCGCCGTTGCTCGAAAAAGTGAAAAATTCGAAAATTTACCATTTGAGACACCTGTCAAATACAGTTCGGTTTTCCCAAGTTTTCCTTCATAAAATTCCGAAGTTCCATATTCGAAGTAAGGCAAAATAAATAAAGCAAAATTTTCCGTGCGCTTCGCGCGCCTTAAAGTGCAACCCTTTAAGCTGTAAGTGATCGCTCCTAAATCAGTCAGTGGATGATTTGTCCTAGCCGCTACCGTGCCGTTTCCCTAAAATTTTCTCCAATATAGGCTTTCATTTTTGTCCCAAAAAGCAACAAAATTTCGAGAATTTTCTTAATGTCGTCGTGAAGCCTTAATCCGCTCTCTTGAGATAACACGATCTTCAGTCGACATGCTATCTCAGATTCATGCTAATAGGGAACGCAGATTCTTCGATAGTCCCCCGAAATGAAAATTTCCTTACAGGAAACCCTGAATCTAATGTATTTTATGCAATACAAGCTTCGTCTTTTTAAATGTATACAGGGACCCAAATTTTCGGTACGTAACTTTTACAGTAGTGTTCTACTTTAGAAAAAAAATCACATTTATTAAAAAATTGTTCTTGCTCGTAGAAAAAGCAAAAAAAAAAAAAAAAAAAAAAAAATTAGGAACAAATGTACCTTTTTGATCAACACTTCCCGTAAGGTCCTAGCTAAGACACTCACAAACTAACACAGCTTAACTAGTGCAAAATCGGGAAACCTCTATGCTATTGCCCCCCGGACAGTCAGGTCTGGTTACGCCACTGCGTCAGATACTCGGCTTTCGACGTTTTATACCTCACAGTTTGTCTTTCCCATGTTTGCTTCATACAGCTCGGGCTTCTGACTGCTTAAATTGATATACACAACTTTCCAACTTCCAACAGGTGGACAAATAATAAACTCTATACCACTTGAAACGGAATCTTTACTAATCACATGTATGAAATATTTTCCCAAAGTTTAATACCGAATATAGTAACGCTGCCATTTTATCCTTTTCTTGAGAGTTTGGCTTGGCTTATTTTATTTCTATTATGACACTACCGGTTCCATCAAAGATGTTGGAAATATAGCCAAGGGCAAAATTCGAGATCAATGTCAGTTCTCTGGGAGAGTTATTGATTTTTTCCTCTGAATTTTCCGACTTTGCAAAGTCTGGAAGATTTCTGTCTCAAGTATAATATGTCACTTCCTTGAAGACCATATAATTTATAGCCAATTGTGGGTAGAAAGTAAATGGGAAAAATAGATTTTTTCATTCTAGTAAAATAAATGATAATAATGAACCAAGTAGAGAAATTCTTTTTACCGATATATTGAAGAAAATCTTGGCTTATTCTTTTGACATGTAGTGCATAATTGTCAGAGATAAAGTATATATAAGTATATATGTTCTACATTTGTGTTCACATTCCGTCCAGTGTTGCTTTGCTTTGATTCACTTACAAAACTAGTTCTGGGGTTGGTACAAAATATTTGGAAACTTACATGTAACAAGGTATGATATGTTTCTTGCCCACCCCCTTATCTCCTCTTCAATATGCCTAACCTTTCCAAAAACAGATCATAGGAACGGGCCTGGTCTTTTACAAGAGATAAAAATAATTTTTCAAATATAGTATGCCATGTGTACAAATTTATTAGAGGGTCTGGTCGCTCACATAGCACATTATCACATGTAGACCTACTATATGAGAGAGCATTGGCTACCAATTTCGTTATACATGCAGGCTAGGGAAACAAGTGTCCGTCATTCGTCGTTCATTTCTGATGCATATTTATAAGTCCAATTGCATATTAATAAGTCCAATTAATTCTATCCACAATGATTGTATGTTTTTTTAATTACTTTGGTTTACTTCAAGTTTAGGACTTCAGTGTTTTGCAGATATTACAATTGTACCCTAATGTTGCCTACATACATTATCAATAACGATTTCACATCCCGAATAAGGACCTATACTGATCTTACACCTACATATGAGACTTAAGATTTCTTTTCTAAAAATATATGAACAGAGCCTGGGCGTTACCACTTGTTGTTACACTTTTATGAACAAACATATCTGGACGTTCAATCAGACATATCGAAGCAGCGTGAAGAAATAAAGATTAGATATCGGTTGAATCGAGAGTTAGGGATTTTTTTCCTGAAATCGATGCGGACTTAAAACATCGACAGAATACCGGTTATGAATGTTGCTACCCCTGCTTGGTTTACACGTACCTTTCAGTGACTCGGCCGATAATTATTTAACGAAAGCAGTTGAGAGACTCAACCAGTTTTCAGGGAGTCTCCAAGTATCATGTACATTCATTTTCACATTTTGAGGTTTCTAGTGGGTTGGGATAAGAAGGGAGATGCATCTCTCCTAAGCTATGCCCCTCTCGGTTTTCAAATTATCTGTGTTTACTGGTTTCACTAGTTTGTTTATTTAAATCAGTGCTATCGGCACGGAGAATGACGGAAGTGGTTGTTTCTTCTCCCTTAAGTTCATCAGAACCACCACAGTCGGATCTAAAATCCTGGTTGAAATTTCGAATACTGTAGTGCACCACAGTTTTTCAAATGAGCCTGTATCAACGTATATACCCTCCAAATGTACCAAATAAGTATTTTACCAAACGTTATTTTCTTTGCATAAAATCGAACTTTGCCACAGAATATTTATTCCTGTTACTCACGCTGGGCAAATGTAACTGAATAGGACCTCTCTATCACAGCAGAATAGTACATGAGGCCCTACTATACACTCGAAAACGTGTATACTACTGTTGAACAATTATTTTTGCCCACTTTGTAAACTCGTGTAAATTCTAAACATATTTAGCTTTTACCAACTAAATGTTTAAAATCAGTTGAAAAGCGAACTGTTTGGAAGTAGACACATGTGTTTTTAATATATATTAATTGTTTGCAAAGTGGAGACATAAACGTGTTTAGCAAAATGACTTTTCCTCAAAACCCTGTTTTGTAAGTGTCGTTACTCATTATATTTATGACCTCATACGAGAGTAATTATTGTCCACTACGCAGGCAAGCTATAGGACGCCTCGTCATCTACAATCGTCTTTCTACTTTTAAGTTGTCGTTATGCTAATAAGTGACAGAAAAGTACGGCGATGTTGTTCGCTGATTCCTATAGCTGATATCAACCGTCTTATTTCCAGAAATTACAAAATCCTTCCGGGGAAGTAAGGTGTTTCTGTACTTGGAAATAGAGTTCGTGGAATAGCCTATGAATTAATTTGCCATTTTTTTTTTTTTGGGGGGGGGGGGGGGGTCAATCATACCTATTCATGCTCATCGGTAGTAAAAATGTCTCATCAGTTCGAGGAAAATGAAAGTTGTAAGCATGTTTCTGAATATCTGGATGCATCCCACAAGACCTGGAATGTGTCATTCCCTGCGATCGGAGGGTACATTAAACCAACGCCTTGTGCTTTTCAAAGTCAAAAAGTAAAAAGGAAAAGAATCTGTAAGAACATATTACTACTGGAGGGAGATATTCTAAACCTAACATAACGCTACGTACGTTCCAAAAGTACCCGCACAGAAACGATCGGGGATGGTAGCTGCGGTGACGACTTTCGCAACCACATTTTCTAGTTATCACGATACATCTTGCAAACAAGCATCCAGCGTCAGACGTGTGTAGCATGACTCATGCAATAATTAAGTGCAAGCACTAGAAACAATGAGAATTCTACCTCCTATGTAGGGGACTAGTGCAGTAGTGCAGAAACTTATGAACTTCCTCATCATCAATGTAAACAGCTTTGCTGAAAACCCCATGGATAATTTCCGTCGCGACACCGGTATTTGGTAATAAGAATTAACACGTCCCTGTAGTTGGTTCTGACCAGGACGAGCGAAAACAGTAATTAATAAAAAATACATAAAATGGTGATGGTGCGGTAGGCCTAACTCCGCAAGAGTGGGATCTTATTAAAGTTGTAGTAAATCACACATAGAGGATATTTAGTGTGGCTGTATTTGGATACATTATGGTGATATAGAATTTCTGCACATCAAGTGCAAGGAATGAGGTTCCATTCCATTACTTGTCTTTATTCCCTGATTAAAACCAATTTTCCGGGAATCGCAAATGCCATCCCAAGTGGTAAACACCTAACCATCTTCGTCTACCGCTAAGAATGCTCGGCTTCCGTTCCTGGAGGTTCTGTCCGGGTTTTGGCCAAGATTTTAAGATTTACTCAGTTATCGATTTTTTACGCATGAAGAGTAAGATCGCGTCAGTTGTCAATCATTTTGAGTTGGTCTCAGTATGAACGTAACGGATCGATAAGACGTTTCTCCTTGGTAACGACTTAACTGGAACAACCGGTCAACAGGGTTGTTGGCGAAGTGAACGCCTCAGTCTTTCAGTGGCATTAGCGTAAATTTGTAGTGGTAGATACACGAAGCTTTTAACACAACAGTTTTCCATTTATTCAGTATGTGAAAATGACCTCGAGTTACAATCCTAGACAAAATTCTCAAAAGGCCGTTACAGGTTCGATTTAAGTGCCAATTGGTTAAAACTGGGCAGTAAAACTTCCTCCGACTTAATAAAAAAAATGATGGGGCACTTCGGCACAAATATAGCAACATCTACATGTTGATTCTTTGTCTTCAAAGTCCCCTCCCACTGTTTCGATTGTCGTAATTAAAATGTTAACTTAAAGAATTTCAGTATTGAAAGGGGAGAGGGTAATTATGTATTTTTGTCCAGGTTTTTTCAGCTCTTTTTAATCGCTGAACACTTTGGGTATCAGTCACAGAGAAAATGATTTTAATCAGCCTGGGTCCACTTTCGCACTTATGAGTAGATTGGAAGAAGACTTCCTCTTCATGAAAGTTATGTCACCCCATCCCACAACTGGTGCAGATTGGTGTTAACCGGCAACCCGAGCCGCCTATTAAACTTTCACATCACTTTACAGCGTACCGTATGAAAACATGTCCTCTTGTACTACCTGACTACCTACTAAGTTATCGTGAAGTAATGCCAGCATTTTGTCGGATATCGAAAATAAATTAAAATCGAATTCACTTGAGCTCATAATTTCCCAACCCTGAGGTTTTGACCAAAATTAGAGTCGAGAAGCATCGTTGGGTCGTGAACTAGTTCCAAATATTTGGAAACTTGTCACTCACAAAATAATGAAAAAAAAAAAAAAATAGTACTTATCCAGCAAACACATTGCTAGAGATGACCACTTAACTACCTAAAACTAGCATGGACTTGACACATTGCTATAACGCGCTATGAATGATGTAGTCAAATGAAGGTACTGCACAGTGTCACAGTGCACAACTCTCATTGCCATACTATATAGGAAGTGCAGAGGGTGCACAGTTGCTCTCCTGTTTTTTAAGGGGGAGGGAGGTCGGGGTTGTGATTTGGACGGTACATTAATGGGAATCAGAATCTAATGCATGAATGCGGTAAACTGAAATGGGGTCACGAACTTCCTATATACATGGACAGAGCATGTGACGCGTACGTCGTATTCGTAGATTCTCGCTACTGTATGGGACAAAAAAGACGCACCAAGATGGCCGTCGTGAAGCTATATTTTGTATGATTTAACGACGAATATGTAAGTTAAACTTGAATGGCTAGCAATATCACATTCCTGCCAAACGTGTAGTAATTTCGTCCTTACCTTGTACCATTTCGAAAACATTTCAACTTTCTTACAAAATCTGTCGATTTTCTTGAGTAAGTCCAAACTTTCACACAAAACCATAGCAGACGGCGAACATCTCCGTTAGAGCAGGGAGTTGCTAGAGACTAGAGTGAAAGCCTACTTCTTCCTGTCAATTACCAAACTTAAAATTCATAAAAAAGAAAATTCATATTTAATATTTATTGGCACGGGGTGATAGAATATCAAAATAAGGCAATATGGTAGTCTTCTTTTCAAGAAATAAGTTTCCCACAAATAGAAATTCAGTTGTTTGTTGCTCAATAATAATTCGTTCACCCAAAGTTCCAAAATTTCAAATGGTCCAACGTCTATGGCTCTTATTGTGCCTAGTATTTTGAAGAGATGTAGCTATCGCTGGGGTTTATGATTAAGACTGAATTGTTGGATAGTGTCATCATAGTGGGTAGTGATTAATTTGGAGTAATAACGGTAGTAGAACAAATGATCATGTGAAATATTCTTTGAAATGAAACCTGTTATGTTCCGTGGCATGAAAGACCTTTGTTGGGTGGGTGCAATAGCTTCGGGTGTGCGTTTGGAAACAATGTATTGCCTTCTTATAATGTGTCATATACCAAAGTCTTATTACAACATGGTTGGTATTATTTTCGACTGAAGTACGTACCGTATATCGTTTCTGAACATGTGCATTTGAAGCAAATAGATTACCAATCATTTGCAACTAAATTTAACTCGGGCTTTTACGACCAAAACCAACATCAATGTGAAAAAAGTTGTTATTGATTCATCTAAGTCCTTCTTTAAAACTGAACTTTTTTTTGATAGCGGAAAGATTAAAGGAATAGTAGAAGGTAAAACGATTATTTATGACGTAATAATCATCTTACCACATTGTTTACAAAGATAAATCGCAAGTGGCATGTGCTTAACAAGGGATTTTTTTAATCTTAAGAATGATCCTCTAACCCTTACCTTTACTCTCCTAAAATTCATTTTCCTCCTACAACATGTATGCACAGCTGTAAGCTTTACACGATGTAGACCTAGTCACATGGCAACTATAAACTGTAAAAATAAGTTGGCCAGCGCGTTGGCCAGCATTGTTCTCAGTAGCTACAGAGGAAGAAAAGCCTTTAGAGGGTACTATTGCGTCTGTCTAAGTCGGTCTCGAATGGATCGCTTCAAGATGTGGTCACCAAAGTCAAAACATTGCATTTTGAAGCCGAGACATTCCCTGTGTAACAACCTGCTAATATGTTAGGTCTTACTGCGCCGTCGCGTCGCTGACACATTTTGCGCATGAGCAGTGACTGCCATTCCTTGGTTGTTAACAAGCAATCTTGGGATAAGCATATTTTACAGTTGGGATATAGAGGTGTTTCATTTGACATGAAAAGTATCTATTGCTTTGAGTCGAGATCAAGGTCATTTGAGGTCATCCCAGTTCGCACCCTGAAAACCATATGATAATTCAAGATAGGACTAATGAACGGTTTCAAATTTTAACATGTGTATACACATCTAAGTGTCATATTGCAAGAAACGAACAATTTCGTTAGTTAGTTAGCAATTAAAGTCATTAGTGTCCATTAAAGGTCATCTCAGGTCACTTAATGTTACATTATGAAAAATGGAAACCGCATTTTAACGGAAAAATGCCAGTCTCCTCAACCGAAAAGCTTGCAGTCTTCTTAACCTAAAAACAGCTTTTCAACTAAAAAGCCAAGGGCGTAGTGTTTCCTTGCCGAAGGTAAATAATTATAGTTGCACCGAGGGTTATTCCTCAAAGATATGCTTCTTGAGATAAGGTTTTTTGTTACGTTTCGCAATGTTACCGCAAATGACCTCTAACGAAGGTACCTGGCAGGACAAAGTATCCACCATTGCCATGATGTTGGTTAGGGGGGATGTTGTCAAGCCTTTGACACGTTTGGTACTATCACCGCTGATGACCAGTCTTGTGCCAACTTTGATCTCTCTAAAATTTACTACCCAAATGTTTTCGTCATGTGAAAAATCTATGTGAGAAGATGGAAATGTGTCCAAATAGTTCCTTTTTCAAACATCAAATTTCCAATTGTTTTCGATTTTGAAATGTTTTGACAATAGTTCTAAGTTTTCGCAATGTGATAAATCCATAACGCATGCATGAAAAGTATCGGTCATTTCTATCAGTCTACCCTGAGAAAACGTGCTTACAAGAATTTTGTGTTTCATCCCCTGTGACCTTGAGTAATTTTTTCTCTGCCCCAAACAAGAAGAAAAACCTTTTGACCAAAAACGCATCGACGGTGTAATTATGAAAATATCCTTAGTTCCCCTTTTGAAATGTTTTGACTACAGTTTTCGATTTAGACCTCTATTGCCATGAAATGCCCTTCGACCTCCACCCAAAACAATATAGGATGTTTTACTCAAATCTATGCGCCAAATAAGAAACTTGTTGAATCCATCGTTCATGACATCATTCAATATGGCAAAACATGTAAAATTTGGCTTTCATTTTGGATTTATTAAAATTAGCTATGCTCGCATGAATACGATTCTGTAGGAATTAAAGTACTGGAATTTTGCCTTGCAAGTTGTTGCCAAAAACTTTTATATCAATACAGACTATTGTCCATTCTTTAAAGCAGCATGAACATTGAAAAATGTGTAGGCTTCAAAATAACAATTTAAAAAATTGTTTTGGTATTTCCATTTAATTTGGTTTGGTTACATTTCCCTTTCATTTTTATGAATTTGTTATCCGTATGGGATTGCTTTAATTGTATGCGAGAAATCGTAAAGGTTTTGTTCTTTATCTGGCAAATCTGTTTGGTTAAGTAGAGCTAAGTGCTCACACGGTGTGTATGAAGAGATCTTTGTCAGTATGCACATAGGAATGGCGCCAGAAATTGTGCGACGTTAGAAAAGCAAACTCCTCAACTTGAAATCCTCCCAATAGTTCCATTTTGGTCATGATGTATTTGAAACTAACATGTATGAAAGCAGCGTTAACATAAAAAAGTTTATGTTTCACAAATCACCATCCCATTTCAGGCCTGACGAAACCGCTATTTGGATCTCCCGGCCCCAATACCGACATCCCTACTCTGTTCGTACAACTGACGTCTTATTTAAATTAAGCTGTGCTCGTGCTTATCTAATAGTAGCACAGTGATGTACAAGTCTCCAGAATGAGTACTCGCACCGTAGGCCTATGTATTTATTTGTTCTTACAATTTATAGCGTTAGTACTATTCGACATGCAATGTCACAAAGGAAAACAACGTTAGACATGCTTTTAAGCATAATTTGGTCAGTTCTACAAAATTCTTCAAGCCACATGTGAGCAATTAGGCACGTACAATTAAATAGCAAAGGGTTCTTATTACAACCAAGAAATTAATTTACTGTTTTTTAAAAGTGAAAGTGTTATAATAGGAACGTGATATAGTATGGAATAAAGACATTAACTATGTTACGGTCCATTTGCTTGTTACATATTTATGCATTCTTATGCAACTTTAAAGCTGAAATACTGGTAAAGAAGTAAGGAAAGAATTGGGTTAACGTGTTTCAAAACGACATTGCATGCTAACAGCGCATTTATTATTTTATATTTGTTATGCGTGGGTGAAAAAATCCTCTTATAAGTTTGATTACCAAAAAGGTTTAAACACTTGTATCAAACAGTTTGACCGTTTACCAACATAATTAATGCAAATTTCACAGGTTAGAAGCAGAATCTTTCAGAATTATCAATCGGCTTAACTCTGTTAAAAAGAATAAAATAAAAAAAAAAATAAAAATAAAAAAATTAAAAAACCGAGTCGCTCATATTTCAGTCAGTGAATTGAGAACTGTTTTAGTAGCACATTGAGATCTTGTGTGCTGACCAGGTAGAGTCATTGTGCCCGAGTAAGGGTGACTAGACAGCTGTGAGGACATTTAGGTTGTTTAGGTTGGGAGAATTGGAACTGTATGGGTGATGAATATACTATTGCTTTTATAACAGAACGGCCCGTATATACAACTGGTAATAAACCTCTTTAGCATCTCTCTTAATGTTTTAGTTCAGAAAGAGCCGACCGGGAAAAAGGCCTAGATCCTGAAGTGCAATGTTAGGCACATTGGTCTACACGATGTACATCATAATATACGCTTTTGTGTTTTTAAGAGCAGCTGTCAAAACGAAATGTAAAAATGCATATGTGTTCGGAGTTAGGGGTGTTGTATAGTTCCAACTTCTGTTGGTGGGATTTCATCGCTATCAGACATTGTCTGAGTAGCAGACTGTATAGGCCGATACTGTATATTGTTTATGTCTAATCCCTAATAGAGAGGTTGGACAAAAAGATCCCCTCTGCGGGATACATCGACCAGCCTTTTGCTACCCGGAGTAACACGTCTCCTTCTACACTCATGCGACGATATTAATTAAGTTCACTTGGAGGAGGTAAATGTACATCAACTGTGTGCCTAACAGTTTTCTTGATGAACAGTCGGTTTTCAAATGATCGGAAAACACTCACCGAACCAATTTTCTTCGCCACCTATATATTCTTTGAGATTAGTGAGCTTCGAGCCCCTTATCCTCACACTACTGTCCTTCAGCCTGTTTAATAGCTTTTACGAAGAGGCCAAACTTTTAAATTACTTACCGTTTTGTCCTGAGGCAAGCTATGAATGTATAACACCGGCACCATGGTGTGAATGTAATACATACTCAAAGGCTTTCCATACAGTAAATGTGCATTGAAAACCAAACATGTTATCATCTAAAGGTGTCAACATAAAACGACGTCACTGAAAATTGAAGACTTAGCAGCCTCAAATGAGTTTGTAGTATGTAGCACGTGCATGGAACTTATCATAGTGTACCTCAATCTAAAAGCGTGTACAAAAGTATGGTGGAGGTCACTTTGCGTATCTAAGCCAGAGGTGTAACACTCTTAATGTTTCAAACCTTTCATTGATTACAATCAGGAATAATGGAAATTTTAGGTTATATCGTAAATTAAATTATACTTTAACGTAATTTGACACTAATTACCAGTATACTGCAATCATCGTTCAAAGAAATAATCCTGTGTACCTCGATTTCTATTTTTTCTCCTTTGGTTTAAACCTATAGACGAATCCGATTGGCGCTTGTTTTTAGTGACTGTAGGCAGCCATTGGTGGGGTCCATTTGTCTTTAATCGTCTTTATTTATTGTCTACGTGAATTTCAAATCCTCATATTCAGAGAAGTTGAAAAAATTAAGAAACACTTCAATGCTTCATGGAACAGATAAGGAAAGAAATTTAAAGATTAAAGGTGATGGACCCCAGAAATGGTCGACTAAATTCAGACCCTCCCAATCTGTCCGCATTCGTCTCTGGCTCACCAATTCAAGCCCTGCAACAGAGAGTGCTTTGATCTTGGCTTTGCTTACCCCTCACCGCAGCACATTTCAGCTCATCCAACGGAAACAGCGGTGTCAGACTTTTTGAGATTTCATATATTAAAAAAAAAAGGGTTTCGGAACCGTGAAGTGGAGGGCGGAAGCATGTTTCCTCCCCCTCATTTTTCACGGGGGTGGGGGTGGGGGGGGGGGGTTGTCTCCCCCAGCCCCACGCTTCCCACACCTATGTCAATTCCCCAATGCAGAATAAACAGCTTTAGAGTTGTATTTAAAGCTGGCAAGTGATAAACCCTGTCATCACAAATTTATCTTTTTATTTTGATGAAAACGACAAGATTCAGAGAAATCTCAAATACGTTGATGTGTTATGAACCTTACCTTATTTTCCAGGATATGAAAGTTGTTCTAAGAAAGAGTTCGAACCATCTTTTAAGATTCTTAAGTTGTAAGTGGAGTCTGAAAATAGAACGTTTGAATAGTAACTGGATTTGACTGAAATCTACTCACGTTTAATATTTCTTATTATAATCGTTTCACAGCCCATTAAAGTTACGATTAACGTCTATGCACGAAACCGGTTACTACGTGATCCTTAGATTTATCGGCCATCTCATTTCTTTCGACTAATTGTAGCATCAGTCGTTATACTCAATTGAAAATTGAACTTAATCTACTTATTATGGGTTCAGGGACTGCTTGCGCCTATCTGGATTGTTTGTACTCAAAATTATCACTAACATTAGGGGTAATGGACCCCAGGAACTTCTCACCGTTTCCTGCCTTCTCAGATTTTTTTTACATCTATTCAAGACACACTGCTCACACCCTGGGTGGCAGGGGTACTATGTTTGCAGAAGAGAAGAAAGGACATCCTTCAAAATTTTATTACGCTTGTCCACTTTGTAATTTTCTTTTACGTTTGATTAAAGGGTCGCCATAGCAACCGGGGGACGCAGTCAAAGTAAAATAGACGGTTCGTCTTTCATAATCTATCTGCATCTTTTAATTCATAGACGTAGAAAGCAGGGTGAGGATATGTTTTGGTTGCCACTTTTTCTCACTATATACTCATTTATTGGGAAAATTAACTGTGATTTTTCACACCTGCAGGACATTTTGCCATCCATAAAAGCTTAGGAATTACATTAATTGTGCATAACTCTTACGCCATCACAATGAAAGTTTCCTCAAAACTCTCAGTCAATCTGTAATTAATATCATGAATAAAATTTTGTGCAATGACGGACCACTGACGTCATGCTTTTAACAGAACGATGCAGGGGCACGTGGCCACACACTTAAGAATTCGTTTTGTGTATGCAGCAAACTATGCACATATTAGACTGACTGACAGATCAGCTGTCTGCATGTGTCTGTCGTTGTTGGTTTGTTTTGACTCCAAAGCAGGGCATACTTTCCGCTGTCTGACGTCATATGTACAAGGCCTTTTCACACTCTAAAATCAAAAGAGTGAACTTAGTCACTCTTTGATCGAGTGAAAAGTGTAAATTCACTCTATTAGAGTGATAATTCACTCCAAGAGGAGTGAAGTTCCCTCCAAAAAGAGTGAGGTTCACTCCAAAAAGAGTGAAATTCCCTTGAAACGAGCGAAGTTTCACTCTTGATGGAGTGCCCACAGTGATCGCTCTTAAAAAAAGAGCGATCATTGCAGGCACTCGTGGAAAAGTGAATTTTCCCTCTTCCCCTACTGAATTTCACTCTTTTTGGAGCGAACCTCACTCTTTTTGTGAAAAAAGTGAAATGCAATAAACGACAGTGCAGATTACAAACGGTATCTAATTTAGTGAAAGTTGGCATTTGCGCACAAAATGAGTTTTACACACATTCATCCATGTTTTTTTTTTTTAATTTTTACACATTTTATTTATTTACTGCTTTGAAGGATATACTTCAAATTTTATTTCCGTTCAGACATTTTATTTTTTCAATTACTTTATCAGGTCGCAAAAAATCTGGGAGTCCTTAAGAAAATCTGCTAATGGTAATTTACTCTAGTCATAGAAATAGGCGCACATGCATCGTGATCATACAAAGTAGTGGTAAAGAACGTGTTATATACACTGAAAATGCGCACTAATTTTAACATTTCGAATCAATAATATAAGAAAGCCCAATTTGATGGGAAGACATGTCGTCCCTCCCTCGTGGATCCCCCTTGTAAAAGGATTTGATGTCTCTCATAACGAGTTATTTTGAGCCAAGGCTTAAGCTATTCATACCTCAGATTTCAGGTAAATGTGCCAGGCAATGTTAAATGTTTCACTCATGTGCGAATATAATTGATGAAGTATATAAGCTGCATCAACACACTTAGTACATGCATGATTAGACCTTACGAATTGACGTAAAACGAACTAGTAATTGCAAATACATGTCTGTACTACATGTGCCTTGCACTATTAATGCAGATGAAGGCCTTTTATAGAGGGACGTGTTGAATTTGTTAAAAGCCTTGTCATTTCACTTAATTTTAGAAAGAGGCGTCGAGATGTGTAACGTGCACTTTTCCTATTTGGTTGCAAAAGTTAGTTTTGTCCATAAAGATTAACATTCACTTAATTCAATACAGCTTAAATTGTGTTTCATCATTGCAAGGTGTATATGTTATTAACAAGGTTGTATAGTGGCGCTTAGATTTGTTAACTGATGAGATTGTACGGTCAAGTCGTAAAGCTGATGTAAATTTATACCTAGAAGTAGGGTTACCAGCCAGTGGTCATGTCGTACAACTAGGACCCCGCCTCGAATTTAGTTGCTGAATGTGGACTTTGATTTAACTTGGGAGCTCCCTGATTTAACTGTTTGCCGTAGTTTAAAGGGCCAAACCTCTCACCCCAAACTACCATTTCGGTACGGTGTACCAAAATTCTCAATTGGCTCAGCTCTTTGATTGACAGCTAACTCAAAAGATGCAGAGTGCCAAAGCTTATATTACACAGCATGAACTGTACTGAGAGTGTTTTGATTATATACATTGAGTTTTTCTATAGTCACCTTGAAGCAATAAACTGAGATTGTATCTGGATGAGCCTGATTTTCAGACAATTGTAGGAGGGGCTTAAAGGGTCAATCATCTCACGGCAAGCAACAATTTTGGTAGGGTTGTACTGAAATTCTCCATTGGCTCAGCTCCTTGATTGACAGCTAATTCAAACAATGCAAAGTGCCAAAGCTTTTATTACACAGCATCAACTGTACTGAGAGTGTTTTGTTTATAAACACTGAGCTTTTCTAAACTCGACTCGGAGCAATCAACTGAGATTGTCTTTGGATGAGGATGAATTTCAGACAATTGTTGGAGGAGCTTAAGGAAGAAGGTTAGGAGAATTGGTACTGTTTGGGGGAGAGAACAGGGCCTCTAAGTAAAAAGTTTTGGAGAATTGGTACTGTTTGGGGTGATCTGGTGTCACATACAGCAAATTTCCGATTTTGTTTCTTCCAGAGCCCCGCACAAAAAGCGGGGGGGGGGGGGACTTCCTCGTTAGTATCCCCCCTTAAAAAATTTGGGGACATGTCACTCTGTCCCCTCCAAATCGATGCCCATCCAAGTAAGTCGAAATTCACGGAATGGAAAGGAGAAACTTTTCGCCGGCATCAAGCCAGTAGCTGTGTTTGTCATCTAGAGTTGGCCAGAGAGCCCTAAAATGTTCTCAAAAGAAACTGGTCCCAGCACTATCAATTGAAACTCATCTTCTGCTAGGATTTGATCAATAATCATGGAACCTAGAGATGATCCATTCTCTTTAATGCGTCGCTTTGTTATTAAGAATTTTATACGAATCATTTTTGTTACGGTCTCAATCTCTTTCTTTTCTAAGTTTAGAGGGTGCACTGACAATAACAAACAAACAAACAAATAAGAAAACAAACATTACTTGCATATTACAATCTTTGAAGACTTCATGATCTATTGTATATATTTTGTTAATTCAGGAATATCTTTTGGGGTGGAGGGAGGGGTAAGTAGGCATTTTGTTATATCGTAGTAAGCATTTAGTATGTACTGCCATCAACAGGTTATCCAGTTCTTTAATTTTACACTACTTAGGGGAAAACGATTTGTAAGTATTGCACTTCTGTTTTTCTCCTTTTCTATGCATACAACCATTAATAAACTATTTTATGTACATTCCTATGCCAAAGATGGTGATGGAAATAAACTCTTCAATGTAAACTGTAACTGTAGCAAACAAACAAAAAAAAACAAAAATGCAAACAAACAAAAAAAAAAAAAAAAGAAAAGAAAAAACAAACAAAAGAAAAAACAAATAAAAGAGCAAAAAAAAAAAACAAACAAGCTAACAGACAGACAGAAAGACCGTCACACAAACAGAAAGACAGACAACAAGAAGACAGGCAAACAAAAAAATTGCCGAAAAACTTTTCAAACAATTTTCATTTGCCACTAGTACAATCCGAAAGGTTGGCGTAAAATCTAGACACAAGACCCCAATATGTAATAAAAACACTCCCGTTATAGTACATCTTGTGTTATATGAGCAACAGTGCTTTGCATATTTGAACTTGCCGTCACTCAAGGAGCTGATGCAATTAAAAATTTCTGTAGACTACTACAAAAATTGTAGTTTCGTGTTAGAATTGACTGTCTTTCACTGATCCCTTCAACCTTTGGACCTCTTTTTCAAAAGTGTGTCGTTTAAGGCAAAACTCCTGACTGTCTGAAAGGAACAGGTATGAACACTATTCTAGCCAAAAGGTAAAGGTGGAGGTGGGGGTGCACAACACCCGGGGGCTGCATCTCGAGGGATCACTCGTCACCGACGATTCTATCCATGTTTAAATGGTATGGAAAATTTCAGGCTTAATTGGGACTGATTATCATTCTAGATCCATTATGCCGAAGAAAAATAACCTTCAAATCCCTTGAGATGTGTATAACCTTTTGCTGTCTCCTTTTCAGTCTAAATTTGCTTTCGAGTCTCTCTTCCTGTATGCCAAACATCTCTCTTCAGGAAACTGAGTTAAGAAAATCTCCAAATTTGACTGATAAACCAAACCCGGCTTTGGAGTTTATAATTTTGCATGCATTCAAGTTCAAGTTAGTTCATCTTAGGTGGGGCGAAACCCTTTCAGCGCCTCTGATTGGTGGATAATATTCGTATCGTTAAGAATTCCTCGGGACTTATTGGTATGACGTCAGTGATTTTACGATTTTGAATTGGAAACACACACAATGCTAAGACAGTTTGTTATCTGTAAAATGATAAACAGATTTACGTAGACGTTGGTCACAAGTATCAAACACATTCCATCCAATAATTAAGAGAAAAAAAGTGGCCTCGTCATCCCTTCCAGCAAAACTAAAACAAATTTGATTTTAAAACCGTTTCAGATCCATTCCTATTTTCCCTGGAGTAGAGCACTCTACTGATAAATATGTTACAGTAACAAAATTATCCTTTGGCGGTAAGTCCATTTTAATGTCGTCATATTTTGCCACCCCAAGGTTCGCCGATGCATCATCCATGGAATATGACAAGCTCTGAAAGTAGTTTGCCCAACATGTCAAGGTTAATCTGTCGGTGAGGATGGTTCTTGTATATCGCTTTCAGCAATATCAAGATTTATGAACTTCATGTTGAGAATCGATTCGGTATGCACGAAGATTTGTCTTTTTGAGAGAATTAGCTTACCGTGCAATTACTTTTTGATTTGATATAGTGGCCAATGTCCTTACAAAATGATAAGGTAAATTATTACATTGTATTTGTAATAATTGTCGTTTTATCAAGAAAATATACCTACATAATTGACGTCATAAATGAAATAAGCCAATTGCGTTTGGTTAAAGAGGGGACCCGTTTCATTTAACCATGCTGAAAATGATGAAATTGCTTTAAAACTGATACAGTATGACCATAAATATGTTTAGAAATATTATCATATCTCTAGAGGGTAACCGAACTTTGACTGACATTAATTTGAAAATAGTAACATGTGCAGTCAGTCGAGTTCTTACTGTCACCAAGAAGTTGTTAGTAACTTCCTGATTGGAGAATGGACCTAGGATGAGTGTAATACCGAGTGGGCATGGCGAGCCTGTAAGGTTACATTTACAACATAGGTTGTACACATACGTTGTTAACTGGTATGTGTTGAAGCGCGGTTTTACTCCCCAATTGTTTGTCTTTATGTTATTTTCCTGGGATACAAAACAACGCGCATACAAAACTATCCCACAATCCTTTGAACCTGTTTTTTGAAAACGGGTCTAATATTTTTATATGGCTCTCCACCAATATGTTCATATCGTCGGAACTTGGGTGAGGGCTGGGGACTTAGGTCGCATAAGTTTCACCACGAAGAGCTTTTGCCTAAAAATAAAAAAAAAACCCGGGCATGTCCAACCAGACCCTGGTATGAGAAACCCAGCACTGATTGAAGGATCAGTACGATAACCAAAATATCAGTATTATGGTAAACTGGCAAAATAGGACTAAACAAGGGCTCAGAAAGGGATGTTCAGGGTTTCATTTTACTAGGGCGACGCACATCGTGAAAACTGAAAAGAACGGATAGACTTCTGTTCTTCTGCCATTTAATTCGGTCCAACAAAGGTGTTGGAGTGGGGAGTATTATAAACGGAATATTAGACAATTGAATTTGTACACATGTTAAATGGCGGTTACAGACTTACGAAATTTGACCTTTTCCCAGATAAACGCCAAGGCTGCTTACAGCCATAAAATTTGTCTGTATAAAAATTCCCATTTTTGGAAAAGAAAAAAGTTAATGTCACTGGTCAAATTTTCCTCCGGTTATGCAAGCAAGCTCATTAGAATTCCCGGAAATGGGTTAAGTGTCCTTGTTCCGCCAGTGAGCAAAGAGTAAGTTTGAGTCATTTTCGCTGAAAAAACTAAAGAAAGAAAAAGCTTCCTCTGAATAGACAAACTAGCTCTTCATTAAACTGACCCAATTTGTTAAATATGAAATATGAGATTTCGACCTCACGATGTGGATAGACCTTCGTTTAAAAGATAAGTACCGGTCGATATCTAAGAAGAACCAGGTTGTTATAATTTAATGACTGTTAGTTGTAAGTGCTTCAGTGCTAACCGAAAGTTGACCCATAAAAGCACAACGATTTGATGAAGAAAATTCTAAACTTGTATGAGAAGAAGCAGAAACTATATTGCCTTGGTTATTCACAAATATTTGGAGTCAATCTTTGATGGTAACCGGAAGAAGAAGGAAATAATCTTTGAACACAAGTTGATTGTAGCCTATTAGGGAGGCAAGGGTGGATTTGTGGCGGCAATATCGCTACCAAGCAAAGGTGTGTTTTAAATTTGTTCGAAAATATCATGTTAGCGTTCGTTTATCTGTAAAGAATATTCTGAGAGCAAGCACCTTCTGTTCTATTGTGTACTTCTTGTCATAGATCTATGTAATGCAACTTATGCAAGCTTTGTTACTCTGCATTGTGTCAATTAGCAGTCAATCAAAAAGATAAGCCAATTGAGAGTTTCTGTTACCCCATACAACAAGTGTAGTTTAGGGTCCCTTTAAGCACCTTACATAGTTCTCCCATAACGAAACCATGAACACAGCTACCATGAAGTGATTTTTGTAACCCCAGTTTGTGGCTTACATCATGGACTTGTGTTTCCAAGGGTATGCCAAACAAATAAATTTTACAGTTTTACAAGCCGTGAATTACTGCCTGCATCACCATCTTGTATGCACTATTCAATGTCCAGTCTTACTGAAGCAGTTAAACCTTTACTGAGGCTCTTGATAAATTTACTTGTTCGAACTGTTCTGTGTGCGTTCGAAAGTGATAAAAAGACATTAACCAACATTAATGTCTTTCCCCGAAAGGTTTAGCCTTGGGTATTCTTTCGTAAAGTGAATTATTTATTTCGTCATATTGAAAATGTTCTCTCCACTTTAAGGCGTCAACTGCTGAAAATATTCTTGCAAGAATATTAGCTGTGATGT
Organism: Holothuria scabra; assembly: GCA_037179385.1. Classification (NCBI taxonomy): domain Eukaryota; kingdom Metazoa; phylum Echinodermata; class Holothuroidea; order Aspidochirotida; family Holothuriidae; genus Holothuria; species Holothuria scabra. The sequence continues at coordinate 33,243,464 of CM074181.1, forward strand.
AAAAAGCAAACACACATCCCAAGAGCTGTACTATAGTTTTCCCTAGCAGTTTAAAAATAAATTCACTCATGAAAGATCCATCAGAACCATTTCAATATATTTTGTCGCCCTAAAACTATCACACCAAGTTTAACCATTCCTTAAGTGACCTACGGCCTTTGATTCTTATAATGTCACCGTTGAATGGGTATTAGTGTGTGTTAATGCGACATAAATAACCTTGAGAGTCAGCATTTTTAATGATTTTTTCAACTACTCAGACGGTTTTTACTTCCAGCTATCCGTCAAGCCATACCGCTGCCACAGTAATTTTAAAAGTAAAGTTGAACAACTAGAAGATATCATGAAACAACCCCAATGAGGTCATGCACCTAAGTCTATGCATTGTGCGTCTTTCTATCTTGCCATCCAAGGGTCCATTTTGCAACAATTATTACAGAAGTGCTGTCGTGAGCGCGTATCGGTAACACCCCTGTCAGCAAATTTAGTTGGCTCGGCAACGGACCGCCGAAGGCCACATCGGCGGTCCGCCGGAGAAATGTCAGGTGGCTCGCCGGCGGTCCTCCGACGGCAACGAAGCTGATTGGCTGAAACATTTTACCCAGCATACAATTTTGTAAATGACCCGGATGTAGCCAGCGGACCTCCGATGGTCTTCCGGCGGTCCTTCAGTGGCCAAACACCAGTTCACGGCCGATCAAGAGCCGACAATGGCCGCCGACGGACCGCCAGATTTTGCTGACTGGGACAGTATTGCGCATGATCAGTTCAATCAAGTGCGCCAAATTAAAACAGCAATCCTTAGCCGAAGCGTTAGCTGGAGGGAGCGTTCCGCAATAAGAAATTGGACGACACGCAAGGGTCACGTGCGTCGGGAATGTAATTGTGTGGTTGCAGTTTACGTCTTGTGCACCATTCTTGCTGTGTTTGTAACCGACAGTCGTTTTTGAACGCAATCGTATGGAGCCACGGTCTTTCTATACATGGACAGAGCATACTGCACGGTATATTGTCGCTACCGTACGAGTGAGAAAAAACGCACCAAGATGGCCTTCTGCTATGGTTTTGTGTGACAGTTTGGACTTGTTCAAGTATACTGCCATATTTTGCAAGAAAGTTGAAATATTTTTGAAATATGACCAGTTAAGGTCAAATCATTACACGTATTGCAGGAATATGATATTGTTTCCCATTCAAGTTTAACTTTTGCTTAAAATATTAAAGAGTCGTCGTCAAATCAGACGATTAATAGTTTCCCGGCGGCCATCTTGGTGCGCCTTTTTTGTCCCAGCCTGTGGCGACCATCTACGGATAGGACGTATACCTTACATGCTGTGTACATGTATATAAATCCGTGTATTTGAGCGCTGTTTTTGAGCATGTGGTGAAATGTTGCTGCAAATGAACGCGGGTCAATCAGACTATTGCGAAGCTTCGAATGTGTAATGTACAACATGCACTCTGATGACACACAGGTTTCATACTACGACGGTGTCGCAGAACTAGGTAACTACACGAAACTAATGGGGGTCCGACAGTGTTGGGTTCGGTTCATGGAAGTTGGGTTAGGGTTAAATTAGGGTTAGGAATTAGGTTAAGGGATTAGGGTTAGGGTTAAGTTAGTGTTCCCAACATTCTGCGTTACCTTCACCCTTCTCAAGCTCAGTGAGGGTTTTAAAATATAGATCATTTTTAGCAGTCATTTATATAAATTAGCCGGTCATTTCAACCCACGTTTCTACAAACACAAATAAAAATTTGGTCGAAAGGTCATTGCAACTTACCACGATATTTTTTCATGGATTTAGAGTATGCTGTAACAAAGCAGTTATAAGGTTGTGCCAAAGCAAAGGCCAGACTTGTCCCGGAGGCTCTTTCTAGTAACCTGCTTGACAGAGGTTTATTTGCGAACTTACCCAAATGGCACTATACTCTTGTAAAAAAAAAAAAAAACAGCGCTTAGTACGATTACGTTCGATTCAGGTACATGCATAAAAATATTGTACATCCCATAAAACTACATTCCCCCCGCACGTGACCCTCCAATTGCGTCCGTTTTGATTCGCGGGTGTCCGTTGGCGTGCTCCTTACAGCTAAAGCTTAGGATTTCTATGAATTGAAACGAACTGACATCACGTTCATGACCTCTATAGTGGTGTCCACCTTTTACGTCACGATTTTACATTGATTGAGCTTAAGATTATTCATACTTGTAGAGTTAAATAGCAAATGGTCAATATTTGAGACTAATTATGATTATTTTGGGGTTGTTAGGAAGTGCGGAACTTTCCTAAGTAAACATCAGTTGGAATCATGTCAATATCTTTTAATATTCTCAAGATATACCTCTTCAAAGTTTGAATGTTGCTTCTGCAAAAATAATGATGTAGAGTTCTGCACAGTGTTGACATTTCTTTTGTTAACCCTAAATTAATTACCCCTTAATCACTCATCAGATAGTTTATGGTTTGGTTATTGAAGCTGATGATTTTCAAGGACAAAATTTTATCTCCTAAAATAAAACCCTCCGGACAAACTAATGTTTCAACTGTACTTGAAGTGAAGGTTGTATAAACAAAGGATAACATTAGCTATACATGGCATGTCCCTCTCAAGACATCACAAAATATCCATACCGAGCCCATGTTTATCAATGATGAAGTGCAAATCAGAAATTGTCCTGTAAAATGGTCAATTTTTGACGGATTTCGATCGGGATTGCGGCCATTTTCTTGATTTTCAATGCTTGCAACATCAAAAGCCCATTTTTTTATTTTCGTGTCACACGACCTTTAATACTGTTACAGGACAGTCCAGGGTGTCTTTGTATCAACATTTCAGACTACTGAACGGCTAACTTGTACACTTTGATTTATGCATTGAAGATCATTACCCTCAACATGGTTACTTCCACCAGAGCATATAACTTACTGTTCATTCCATATATTTTCACGTTTTGGGAGAGCCAATAACTTCTGTTTCTCGTGTAAGAAGTGTATTTGAAGAGTCATTCAAGAAAATTTAATTTTAACATAGGGAGAATGGAGAACATAATTTTGTTTTAATAAAGAGTCAGACTGACTACACTTCCTCTGTCAGTCTGTCGTAAAAGGGAGAAAATTCTTCGAATCTATTCATTGCAGACAGAGTAAACGTTTGCTACGTGATTGATGTTAACCCCTAGAAACTTTATCACATGTCACGTGGTTGTGATAAAATACTTCGAAAATTAAAAATTGTCTTACTATGAGTTGTTAATATTTGCAAAAGTAGAAATGAACTGATGCAGTCGCACGGCATGTTTATCAAAGCATATTTATCGTGTCACCGAGCAGACTTTTGTTACGTTGTCAACCGACATCTAGTTTCATTTAATAATCGGTAAACGCCTATCCAAGTTAAATGTATGAAGTTTTATGCTTCTATGAAGTCAGACGTAAAAACACAAGTCGAAAAAATAACGAATTCAAAATGATTCTCGAATTTGCAAATGGTATCAAGAGAAATAGATAACCAAAAAGGAGGATCAAAGTGTCCCTCAACTCTAAAATTTTAAAAACATACATTTTAGAAGTTATAAACTGAATCTTATTCGTCCAACTTCCATTTGTCATAGCTCGTTTCATTGTTGAGATATCGTGTATTAAATCTGATTCACTTACATGGCAAAAGGCCAGGGCTCAATAACTTGCGACTTTCTTGTTGTACAGCTCACATTGCCTGCTGTGTTTTCTATATGGAATTAAAACGCCCTTTAATGACCTTGGATGCTTCCTGTTTTCTTACTTAGGCTAATGTTCAATGAGGACTTTTTTAGTCAAGTCAACACATATCAGCAAGATTGTGACCACATTTTAGCACAAAGTGTAGCAGTTTCCCGAAAAAAGAAGAAGAAAAAAAAAAAAAAAACAGAAATACAAAGACTGAAATTTGAGTAAAAAAAATGACAACACTAATTATTGCAAAATCTACCATATTAAATTAAGAAAAAAAAAATTCAAAATTTTATATCTCAGCTCAGGAATGTCCTATGAAGATTGAATTCATACTGTTTGAATTCATTTTTGTGTGCTGTAATATATTGTTTTTCTGAAAATTTTGACTTGAAGTACACTTAAAAGTTGCCGATGCAGTCGACCGCATTCGCTTTACGTACAATGACCACCATAATTAAGTCGTAATGTTATCAATTGATTTGTATGTTTAAAGTGAAGGTACTCAACAAATAATATGTATTTATAAAAGGATGGCTTATTAACTACTCAGTGATGACAAGAAATTAAAGATAGTGTGATATGTCAGAAAAAGCCCAGACTTTACTTAGCAGCTAAGGAATGACTTTCTTAAGGAAAATTGCAATAACTAATAGTAATATTAAGTCAGTATCTTTTACGGTTCTAAAGTTATACCGGCACATATTCAAAGTCTGAATGTTTCTGAAGCAAATTGTTGCTAATGCTAAATTAATGAAAAGCAGTGTTACATAGTGTTGACATTTCTTTTGGTAAACCTATATTAATTATCTCCTAATTACTCATCAGATAGTTATTGGTTTGGTAATTTATACTGATGAATTTCAAGGAAACAATTTAAACTTTCAAAACCAAACCCTAGTGGCATACTTATGTTATATCTGTCCTTGAAAGGAAGATTGAGAAAACAAAGGATAACGCTAGCCATATGTTGCATGTCTCTCCATAGACATCTCAATATTTTAATATTAAGCTCATGCTTCTGCTTGATTGAATGCAAGTCAGTAATTACTCCGTGAAATGATCACTTTTTGACTGATCTTGGTGAGAATTGCGGCAATTTTTTTTGGTTTCTATACTTTTCACATCAAATACCCAACTTTGTCGTTTTTATGTCACGCGACCTTTAAAAAGACTTAATTGATCTCCTTAGCTGGCAAGGATGGAAATTAACTCACAGGGTCGGGGCAGAACAATGACCTGGGAATCACATTGATACAGTGGTCAATGTTATACGAGTGGATGTGTTGAGAACCCATCCACAATCTAACATCCTGCATGTGTATAGTTAAACAAATTACCGTACCGCATGTAAAACACGTTTAGAATTTAGATTGTTTTTTAATCCCCTTGACCTAAAATGCTTCCAAGCTCTTCTATTGTTTCATTAAGAAATACCGATCTCAGCATCGACTTTAAGGGCCAAACCTGTCACCTCGAAATACAATTTTGGTACGTGGGTACCGAAATTCTCAATTGGCTTAGCTGTTTGATTGACAGCTAATTCAAACAATGCAGAATACCAAAGCTTATATTACACAGCATGAACGGTACTGAAAGTGTTTTGATTAAATAAATCGAGTTTTTCTTTACTCACCTTGAAGCAATAAACTGAGATTGTATCTGGATGAGGATGAATTTCAGACAATTGTGGGAGGGGCTTTAGTTAGAAGTTTAGGAGAATTGGTACTGTTTGGGTGAGAGAACTGGGTCTTTAAATTTATGTATGCTTTAAAAAGGGAAATTATAAACTCCTTTTTTCAGGATCAGCCCTAAAGTCTATGACATTTCATTTCTGTCAGTTCGACTAAGAGCAGCGATGTGTGCCAAAAACGGGAGGAGGGGTATTTTCACAAACAAACTGTCCTTTACCAACCTTCTTCGATGTAGGTAAAAAAGGCAATCACCAGTTTGCGGGAATCACAGGGGATTATCTCTCAATCCTGCCACAGATAGTCTTACTGCGCCTGTGCTCTCGGTGCCCCAAAGAGCGCGAAATTCCTTCTCTTCTTGCCAGAATCTTTTTCTCCTTTTGAAATCCACTCTCTTAAAAAATTGGACATAAAGGACGCTTTGAGCATGACTTAAAAAGGCAGCGAGAACACACAAAGCTCTTCAAAGGCAGCCTTCAATTCAGATGGTAATTATAGTGTTTTACTTTGAACGACTTTTTTTTTAAAGAAAATCAAAGGTATACCTTGGAATAAATTTGACTGCGAGCATCGTTAGCTTCCAATGTTATAGTGAATTAGTCATCAAGTTAGCTCATGTTAACCTAGTTTCAGGAAGGATGAGAAATCGAACATGTGGACAATATACGGAAACTATAAACGTGGATTTTTGTCTAGCTTTGGCTGGAAAGATCATTGCTCATATTAACTTCTTATAATGTATATGGGTGGTTCAACTACGATTTTGAGAACTGCTCGGGCGGGAAGAGTGTAGTTATTTTGGAAGAGACTTATTTGCCATGGTAAAAAAAACCAGCTGGTAGTCTCAGTATGGGTTCTTTAAAGTATACACCAGGCCAACCTCGATCCCGTCAGCAACCCGAGGCCAGACTGAAGCGACGGTTTTATGTCACAATGCCGAAGAAACAGTTGAGACGCGCGAAGCGCGTCAAAAATGTTGGGTTTTGCTCAAGAAAGACTAAATTTTTGGTTGAAGCTTAATTCCCCCTTCTCTTCCCAGATAATTCCAGTTTCTCGGGTAAATTACTTGAAGCCCTTCCAAAGATGTTTGGAGCCCTTTCATTCAAGGAAATAATTCGGTATACGTTGTTCACTTAACTTAAACACAACATGATGTGCCTGAATCTGAATCAAGAACTTTTCATGGGTTGAATATTTGTTTCTGTAATATAAAGCCCACAAGGAATACCAGTAGGCTGGTTGTAAGACATTGAATTTTTATGCAAGCAATTTATATCTGAACTTGGAAAAACAGTTCAAACGATATGTAACTGAAGAAAAATCGGGTGTAGCGCCCACAGGTTTTTTAACTGTAGGAAAAACAGACATAAAAGGACTACATGACACAAAACGTGCAAGATATTTTCACTTAAGTCAACTAGATATAATCAAAATATGAACCTACCACCCATATTTTGCCTCAGATATTGGAAGGAGGAGGGCCATTTAATATGGTGATCCCCTTTAAAAATTTTGCAGGGGACATGTCTTCCCCTGTACCGCTTGTCCTTCCGTAATCGCCTGGGGTGAATTCGACATTAAAATATAAGTTCCTCATCTCCTCATGTGTCACTATACAAGTATTGCTAACTGTTTATTCTCATCAAGTGACCACTGATGTATCAACTGTGTATTTTTCACCTCTCAACTTATCAAAGATGGGCGATAGTTTTATGTATTAGAAAAGTGCCTTTCCTCTTACGATCTAAACAGAAAAATTGACAGGCGCAGATGACTCAAGTCTCCAATGCAATCGGAAATAGCTTGAAGCTCAGGGAATCTGTAATGCTTTCAAGCTAGTTTCCGTTAAGAAAAAATAATAGCTATGTCGTAATATTAAAAGAATTTTTTCTCAAGAAATCTCTTGAATGGTTTGATTTAGAGTTAAGTGAAAGCGTGAAGTCCTGAGGGCTCGCCAATCAGGGTCAATGATGCACGTAATGAGCTAACGTCTTTTTCAGCAGACCTATTTTTTAGTCATTCCACAATTCGCAGTCTGTCAATCAATGCATAACCTAATTTTTGGTCTCCAGAAATTTAATTTGAATATTCCCGACGGAGGAGCTCTACTTGGGTTTACAATTTTTTCCTCTTGTGACTTGTTTGTTCATTTTGGATTCGAGACTGTTTGTCAATGCTTTTGTTATTTATAGACATAGTAAATTGTGTAATGCGTCGTTCACATTGTGCTTAACAATTCATTCTTCAACACAGTTTAATCTACGTCACTGCTATCGTGTCTTCATTTTATTTTTTCACACTTTCTCCCTGAAAGAAAATTTCAACATAATTTGCTCTAATTAAAGTAGATAACATCACAAACTAATGTAAATTTTATTTCCCCTCGTTGAAAATTTTATCAAACAAGAATCGTAACCCTGGCGAAAGTCATTCGTATCACAATATATGGTATATAGCTCATCTGGCACTTGCAATTGCTATGTACTATAAAGCAAAGGAAAGGACGAATTCGTGACGTAAACACCAACATATCTTTTTAGGACATAGTATATAGGTTGCTAGTGAAGCTTATCAATCATTTATAGTTTTTCTGCTCTTCACTCTTCAGATGTTTAACCGTGGGTATAATTATTTGATTACCATTTTAATTTCAAAATAAGACAACTTTCGATACACCCAAGCTTCGTTTAATACGTAAGATTTAAAATAATTCATGAACCTGGAAATCTTTTACACAATAAGATATCCTATGCTGTATTGAACAAAGGAAACTTCAACTCGATCACTCTCACGTTAACGATAAATATTTAACAAACAATATGATTGTTCTACAAACGAAATCTTAGATTACATTATGACTGCAAGGATCTAGGGGTGAAAGGAAACCATTTGCATTCTAAGATCCTGACAGAAATTATTGGGACACTCTGCACTGAACACAATGCAGACATGTCCGTAAGATCACTTCCATTCGGTTCCTTCCTTCCTCCGGACTGCCTGTTTCCGAATGTCGTCGCATTACTTCCCCTTCGCTGTAAACTTTCGTTCCCAACATTTTAACTTGCGTAGATTTGTGGCAGTAAAGTTTACATGACAACGAAAATCTGGTGCGTTATTCCAGGGTGTTGCTGTTGCAACTCCCGGGTTATTTGAAGTGGGAATCCCAATGCAAGTAGCTTTGTTCATATTCTGATGGAGTTAGCTAGATAAATTTAGTTTTGTGGCCCAGTTTCTAACTAATGGCTGTAAGACGGACGGGCCACGGTCTTTTTTCAGTAATGGCAGGTCGTATTCCAATGGAACTAATATCTGCTCTAGGTAGCGGAGCGTCTCAGCGTGTTTTATTCCTATATTGTACCTGAATGTCGTGGCTCGGTATTGTATGTTCCTATATCTACTGTAACAGTACGGTATGTCGTAGTTCGGTTTATCCCTACATCTACTTACCAGTATGTCGTAGCTCGGTTTTTTCCTATATCTACTCTACCGGTATGTCTCTTTTAAGAAGAGTTTGTCGTATTATCAGCTTGTACATCATTTCATAAATATAAATAATGTTTATCTAACATATGTTATCCTGGTTTAAATAACCCCTTTTAGTAAATATTTCACAATCTTTCCAAAGATGAAGTAACGGACGTATGGGGGTATCACTCTCTGAACTATTCTACTGAAACTGAAAGGTGTAAAAGAGTAATGGAAAAATGTTACTTCCCGGGACTGTTATATTTGTATCTATTTAAACGGCGACATACAAATCGCTCTATAGCAGTCCCTTTCTTTTGGTTTTTTGATTGAAAGATTGAATCTAATAGACTGTGAATAAATGTTATTGTTTTTTAAACTTCCAGACCAAATTTGAGATAAGCCACCAATCAACTATTTTTGCTGAGATTGATTTTCAATCTAAGGATATTAAGAGAGGATTACCAAATTTTCCAAATAAAGATAAAACACCCAGGACTTAGACTTTCTCCTATTATGTTAGTGAAGTAGTGCATTGTTTAATGATTGGTTCCTGCAAGTCATGTGACGATATTTTTCCTCCTCATATGTGAAATGTTCTGGGATAAAGTTCTTGTTTTACCTTGAATATGCAATAATGAAGTCCTTAACTATTTGATCTTGAAAGATACTTCGAAGAGAAATAAGAGGAAAATTGCTAGATTAAGCTGCTGCTTCAAAACACTTGATGTTTTGTAACTAACGTTACATAACAATCTCACCGTTATTCCCACTTAAGCTAAGACATATAACACCAAATGTTACAGGTACCAACTAATGAACACTGCTGCACCAAATTTGCCTTTTGAGCCTATAGACACACACGTCTCTGCGAATGAATACAACAAACTGCCGCACGCGAAATGGATCAGTGTTCGCGTGTTGGTCAAGTTTTTTTATTTGGTTTGACCAAATCGTTTGCTGTTTGGCCAGCTGATTCCAACTAATTGGAAATTGCACTGCTTTTTATCGTTTTAAGGGAGCATCAAACTGTTATTAATCCAATATTCCACGGTCCCTTTTGCTTTTCGTCCACAACATTCAGCATTGAATCTTGTTTGATTAGTATTCCGGCCCACTTCAGAATCCCTACTTCCCATTCAATACTAATTTAGTTAAGGTGTATTTTTAACCACTTGATTTCTGACTGACGTTGCAGGAAATTGTTGCTCCCGTCCTAGCTCGATTGTAAGTTATCACTTAACGTGGTAGGCTACTGCACTTTTATTGGACGATGAAACTTTAATTGCATTTAAGAAATTGAGTTCTGACTGCTAATTCATCCGTCCTGTACCTCGATAAAACTTTGCTTAGATAGAGTGAGAGCATTCAGGCTGCGAGTGAAAGCTATCAATTAAAAGCCCTTCACAACGACACGTTCCCTAGGCTCGGCAAATCCCCGAGGCCCAAAATGTTGTTTGTAGTGATCCAGTGGTGATCTCACTCAAGAAAATGAAGACTTTATTTTATTCGAACTAGAATTGAAAATCAAACTTCCAAAATAAAACTACTGCGACTTCTAGAAGGACGTGTGTCTGAGATCGTGTTTCATTTGTACTCGTGGTGTAGGTACAAACACACCTGAACGTTGCGGGCATGGATAGGCCGGAGGTATTTTTGTATAATTACTGCCTTCTGTAGTCTTGTTTTACACAAACAAGTTCAACTAGCAGCTATTTATGAGTTTTACAGTATATAACCGTCTTAAGAGATGAAAAAATATTTAAATACTTGAAGAAATAAAAAATCACATTTCTCCAATTTGAATCTATCTTTAAAGGGGAAAAGCAGTCAGCCCTTTTTAAATTAGTCACGTACGCCTTTTCTTGATTGGCTCTTGGCAGCTTGACAGTCTCTTCAATTGCGAAATTCACTCGGAGTAACGACTTGGTTCAGGGAAAATTGTAGTCCTAAGATTTTGTGAAATCAAAAGTATTTTGCAAAGAAATAAGGAGAGCATTAGGAGATTTAACTGCCCTTTAAAAAAAGTTTGGGGTGACTGGTTTTGTCCTTGATGCACTTATCCAAACTTGAAATAGGAAGATCTTTGAAAGTACAAAAAGTAACGCATAAATCAATTGGTATCACTCGTTTCTGGACCTCACCATTAACTCTTTATCCGATCTCTGGTCCTTCTCCTACGTTTCCTACGTAAGAGTCTTTAACGTAATCTCGCCTCATCGGAATCATGTTGGTGTACCCTTTAAGAGGGACTTTGTGCTTCCTGTGATCCCTATTTTTAAAACTCTGTGGTTATACCACCACAGTTATGACTTTTTCTTTAATTTTTTTAAGAGTGCTGGTGCAGTGTGAAAATATTCACTTTTCTTCATATATCTTCTAATAGTTTAATGTATTATCGCTGCTTTGGATGTTAAGAACTTCAAATTTGACGACCATAACGTTAACCCGATTTTTATAAGGAAATAAGTGGTTAGGTGTTAGAAAAATGTACGTTTCTAAAGGCGTCATTGCTGACTTATGTTACTAACTGATGAACAGTTTTTAATTGGAATGTACCAGTCGGTTGATTTTGGCTTGGCGTCCGAGTAGACGACGGGAGATTCGGAACAGTTTAAACTGGAAATGCAGTCAGCCCAACTTTAAGCAGTGTAGTAGACTGTCCAGTTCCATGACCATTGGTTCGTAAGAGACATGTCACAACATTTCTTTTCATCAAATGTGAAAAATACCACGAGTTATTGCTAGGTTTACCTTGAATATCCTAAAATATTATGAATAGAAAAAAGAAGAAAAATGCGAGATTTAGCTGTTGCTTGATAATAAACTATGACCGACTGCTCATGCCTTTATAATGAAAAAAAAAAAAAGAAAAACGGCAGCATGTAACCTGCAGGGTGAGAGACATGTTCTTGACCAAAGAGTTACAGTCAGGTGGAGAAAAGCTTGACATCCTCCTTGACAATTTACCCCTAAATTTGCTTTAAATACCAAGTTATTGATTGTTTTAAATAATTCAAAGGATTCCAAATGTGAAGAGATCCCTTTCCTAACATCTTCAAAATGTTTACCATCATATTGAACTTTACTCTCAAACTTGAAAATATAGACATGGAAAATTTGCATAAGGTCAGAAGCATATTTCAGGTACCACCCAAACATTCTTTTGGACAGATATTTCAACTTAATTATGATTTAAAAAAGAGAAAATTCTTCAGCCTGTTTTTACGGCGAAGTAAAACAACCCTGTGATTTTTTATTTATATTTTCTCCTATTCCTCCTCAAGTTTGTAGTGATCATGAAAATAAATGCAAATTAATACAGTGCCGTTCTAGCAGTGATAATGCATTGACGCTGGTATAAAGTTTTTTTGTTATATAAGATTGAAAGCCATCATTGCATATTACTTTGTATATTATAACAACTCCGTAAGCATTATAGGTCTGTAAGAGATACTTTATTCTCCCTTCACAATCTCACTTCATGCACGCAAGAGTTTTTAATCGTTGCCGAAGGATCGGCTGCAAACACTCCACACTAAGTAGCCTGCGGACAATCTCCGCTGTGAAATACTTGTTAGTCTCCCATGAGCATTGGTTTTCGTCTCATTCTTTCGTTGGGAGAAAACCGCGTAACTGATAATGCTAACAGTACGGGATTGATACATATGCAGAAGCAATCACCACAATGAGCCAATCACCGATCAACTTAGAGTCACGAGTTACTGCTCGCTCTCCAAAATCTCGATTCGACGTATTCAACTTATTGAAACTCGGAGAATGAGATGGGGAGTGAGAGCAGAAGCAGTCCTAGTGATGCATTTAAATTTCTACCCCGTTAGCTTAATTTTCCAATGCTGTGATATACTTTTGTGGAAGCTTTACGGAACGACTTCGTCAATGGAATATATTTTAGCTTCTGATATTTGAACTGAGGATTAAATGGTAAGATTTGTAATTTTTTAAAATAAATGTAAGACAGATTAGTTTCGAGTTTCTTTGAAACTATGCTCCTTCTGGATACATAATGTTTCGAATCATTAGTGTATTTACGTACCAATCAAACGTAACGATAGGAACAAAGCAAGTTTGTTGTATTATTTATAACCTCTGAACGTAGTTAAGAGAACCGAAATCGTTTTGTTGGTTCACACTTCTCAGCAACTTGGCTATCAACTCCCAACTTGTTGTATATCTTGTCGTTTTCCTTTCACTCTCTAGATTTTATCGTCGATCGAAGAAATATTTTCCCCAAAATTTGAGAATTGACACGAAACATATACATAATAATTCAGAGACTTACATTCATTTTGAAAGTTGGTATAAAAGGACAAATATTACTGTTGTGCCAGCTGGTATTTAAAGAAAAACCCAAGGCACAACCTGAGGTTTTGGTGAGGGAAGTAAATGTATAAGCGAATACGGTACAGGTAGGGGATAAACATTGTTTTGTATTCACTCTAAATGTCTCGGAAGTAACACTTAATCGACATTCAGCGGTTGCTAATTCTAAGTGTAACATGCTCCCAGTATTACAGGTGTATAATCAATTTATTTCAAAGAAATGAGACAAATCAGTCTCAATTGAAAGTGGTGGCCATGAAGTCAGTTGGCTTTAATCGTTATTCATCAGTTCAATTTATGAAATGTGTCAGCATTTTCTGTTTCATTGTTTTCAAAGTTTTTAACTCATAGCCTATATCCGCCCATTATTGCAGTCCTACCTCACGTTCAATTATTAATAAAGAATTTTTCAGTAACATCTCTGAAGTTTTTTTTGGCTGTCCAACTTGTTGCTGTATTTGTATAGACGAATCCGGGGAGCAAGTGATGGTCTTATTTCATTCGGCCATAACTAGGGTCCATCATCTTTTCATATTTCGATTTCCTTGCCCACCTTTATCATGGATGGTTGTATCTTGATTCCTTCAATTTCACTGAATATGAGGGTTTGAAACTCATGTAGACGATATATAAAGGCCATTCGAGATTGATGGACCCCACTAATGGCTGCGCACGGTCACTAAAAACAAGCGCTAATCGGATTCGTCTATAGCTGTGAGTTGACGTGCTTTACATATTAAATATCTATTGAATACCGTAACAAAAATTCTGTCCGACAGTACTCTAAAAAAATAACGCCACGAAAACCACAAAGGAAAATTAGGATCCAAAAGATAAAAATTCAGGATTTTGTAAGGAATCACTTTAAAAAACGTACACTTACTTTGCCCCCACTTTGTATACACGTGTAAATTCTAAATATATTTATCTTTAAAACACTAATCGTTTAGTAATTAAACGTGTTCCAGAGCGAAACGTACAGGAATTAAGCATGAGTGTTAAGCATCTAAACATATTAACAAAGTTCGGACAAAAAGTTTTTACAAAAACGTTCAATTGCTAAACACATTTTAAGAGTGCAATACCTACACACGTGTTTCATTTAAAGTTTAAGGGAGATCGTGCACCCGCTGCGATTTAAAGTTGGATTCACAGTACTAATCTATTCAAAGAAAAGCATTTAAAGTTTGGATCATGAAGTTAACATCACCATTCAAGTTTTTGCAAAAGAGATGAAAACAGAAACTTATTTGATAAAGTTTAGTGTTTTAGCTATAAATCTTCGGAGAGTGTTCAATTCATACCCGCATTTTCACAAGGACTTGTTAAAAATACCAATGTCAAGAGGCTAAAGTCGGTTACCTTTACTTCTGAGATTGCTCGAAGAGGCCGAGGCAAAAATGCAAATAACTCTGTAGTCTTCCCTGAGCAAACTGGGTCGATGAGGGCTTCTAAGCTCCGGTCAGGCGTAAAATACAGTTTCTAAAATGGGATATTGATCGTTGCTACCGATCCCCTGCTTCAAATGTGACAGGTGAAACCGCTACAGCTCTCTATGCACTTAACACATTCAAAGTTGTGTTGTGGTACTTAATGCACAAGTTACACCAGGAAGCCGTCTTTTTAACTTATAATGGACAAGAGTTACATAGAAGATTCTAGGTGTAATGGGCTTTCATGTAAATGTACGTCACATTGAGATATCAACTTTTACTATATTTATAAATTGTCACAGGGAAATTTTGCCCGTCCATTTCTTCTTTCATTTGCATGTATGTACACCAATATACTAATCGTAGATGGTTCACAATAGTTATATTCTTAATTCAAAGCATGTCATATAGGTAAGCATGCAACATTAATACCCGCAAAGTTCCGTTTTACATACAGTCTTATGAATATTTATGATTGTAGCTTGCGAGTGGATTTAATGAATTTTCCAAACTCTTTTGAACTGATCAAGCAGATGATCTATGGTACTATGCTAATTTTGGTCGCTAGGGAAATCAACTATTCTATTTCAAATTGTTTTGAGCCCATGAGAGAATGAATTACATGTATCTTTTATTCAGTTTTTGCTTGTGTTTGATTTTGTTGAGCAAATCACCTTCTCTCTTCTACGGGTTTGACTTTAAATATGTCTGCCGAAGTCGCGGAACCAACACTTAGGAGCAAATAATCTGCATTCATCCCATTTCCTGACATTTAAAAAACTAAGGGCGGCTATAGAAATTGAGCCTTTACAGTAGAAAAAAAAGTAGAAATGTACAGTGGTTCAATGAATTGAAAGTTCTTATGCGTTACGTCTTGTAAGACGAAGAGGTCTGGCTAGGCAAGCATTCTAGTGTTGACCCAATATTTAACCTATATTTTAGTCCTGAAATGTGTCATGCCTTATATGAGAACCATTCGCCCTCACCAAAATGTTTGCCATAATCGAGTCTTAGAACTCTCGTTAGCAACTACCGTATTCCTTTATTAAAACGTGTTTAAAATGCAAAGGCGAATTGCACAATTCCCCCTCTGAATTCTACTTTAGGGAGTTCGAGTCCTGGCCGGGCCATAAAAAAAAAAAACAAAAAACAAAAAAAAACAAAAAAAACATACACGTACACGTACAAAAAAAAAAAAACACACACACACACACACACAAAACAAACGTAAACTACTGCCTTTGTGTTTGGTGCTAAGAATAAGCAGCAATGGAAGCCAGTGAGTCGCAACTGGAAAAAAGTCCTCAACCGGCTTGACACGGACCACTTGGTTGCGAATTTTGCCATAAAATTTCATCTTAACATAGCGTCGACTTTAAGTCTTCTTCTCGTCAAAAATGCGACGTCAGGTCGACTGTCACCTTTATTAAAATACCTCTGCTACATGACGACATTGAAAAAGTGTTAAAAAGTACCGCAATTAACTTCTAGAGCGCCCGCAAACATATATATGGTGTCTTAACTGTCTATGAAGTACGCAAAAGTTGAAATTATATATATATATATATATATATATATATATATATATATATATATATATATATATATATATATATATATATATATATATATATATATATATATATATATATATATATATATATATATATATATATATATATATATATATATATATATATATATATATATATAAGGCGAGGCGCAAAAATTTGTATGTAAACCTAATGCACTCATCAATATAACGCCCGCTTTTTGCCGTGCACAAGTATAACATGCGTTGGAAATAAGATCAACATATGAAGACACAATAAAAAGGTGTCATAGAGGTATTGGAAGTTGCATAAGTTCAGTAGCGTATCCAGGAATGTGTCATGGGGGGGGGGGTGGGTTGAGGAAAAACTCTAAAGGGAGAGAGAGAAAAAAAACGTTATTTTAGTTTTTTGCATGTCAAGGGTGGGACATGGAGGGGGGGGGGTAACCCTCAAAACAACCTCGTGGCTTAGGCATAACTTTACCCTTTAAACATACGCAGAAAGGGGTGTATTAGAGCCCCAAACCAAAATCCCCCTTTCCTGTAGTCAGACTTATATATATATATATATGTATATATATATATATATACCACTACATTGAACATTAGGGGGAAATTTGAAATTCGTATATCTTGATACGTTTGGGCGAAATGAATAACAATAAAATACATAACTGTATACTTCGCCTTTAAGGAAAAACAAAGTCCATTAGTTGTACGTGTTAACAAATAGGCTTCCGTTATTTGGTCAACACTGAAGTAATAAGGTATACATATATATATATATATATATATATATATATATATATATATATATATATATATATATATATATATATATATATATATATATATATATATATATATATATATATATATATACGGTACCGAAAGGGCTTCAAATTAAAGTCCCTACCGGCTTGCCACTCTCCGACAGTGGAAGCTACGCCAACTGGAAAGGTATCCTCAGAAAAACGTCTCTCAGACTGATGGAAGTACAAATTGGATATTGTCGGAAAACCATCAATGAACTCAATCACCAAACTGATTCCAAAACCAGGAAGCTAAAAAGAGAGCTTCCCAAATCCGAGCTTCAAAACAAGCTTCGGTTTATCTCTCAGGACTGTCTCCGACTCTCTCGTACTCTAAATTCTAGGCAACAACGCAAGTTTCAAAGAGATCATGTCACTTCAAACCAAGTGACTGTCACTTCAAATCAAGTGATTTCAAATTTTCAGAAAAGCAGGTCTCGCAGATTTATTCGTAAACCGGTTACCGAGCCTTCCACCGCCACCACCGCGGTTGTAAGCATATCGTGTCGGCTTTCTGAAGGAGAAACTAATATTCTCTCGAAGGGACTCAATTTCTGCCCCAAACCAAGGCAGACTGACACGCAGAAATTATCGCTAGACATGAAAGCGTTTTTCCGACGCTTCGCCTTGGGGAGTATTTTGCTGACGAAGACGGCCTAAATTCTCCACCGGACAACGATATATCGTATCAATTTAAACCAAAAAGCACCTGGAACCCACCAAAGGGGCGTTGTCCGCAACTGGAATCATTTATTTCGGCCATTGAAGAGGATGTGAAAAACCACACCCCTTCCCCAGATTTCCGCGACAATCTCACAAAAAGTGAACGTCAGGCCATTCGAAGTCTTCGGCATCGTGATGATATTGTTATCAAGCCGGCGGACAAAGGCTCTGCGATTGTTGCAATGGGAACTCAATTTTACAGGGAGGAAGCCCTCAGATTACTTGGCAATTCCGACCACTACAGACGTCTAGACTCAGATCCCACTTCGGAAATTGCGAAAAAAGTGGAGGCGGCCATCAAAAAGATGGTTCGCAACGGCTCCATTGACTCTGAAACCGGCCCGAATCTCCTCCAGGTAGATCCTAAACCAGGCCGTTTCTATTTTCTGCCCCAAATTCACAAAACGGGTAGTCCGGGCAGACCCATTATTTCCGGCAACGGGACTGCCACGGAAAAAATTTCAAAATTTGTTGACCTGCTTATCCAACCCCTGGTTCCAACCCTTCCCTCCTACGTTCAGGACACTACGGACTTCATCCGCAAAATTGGGAAGATCAAAAATCTCCCGTCGGACACAATTCTGGCCACTCTTGACGTATCCTCGTTGTACACAATTATACCAAATGAGGAAGGCATCTCCGCTTGCACCAACGCCTTCAATCCGATTAGGGGCAAAACTCCCACCAAGAAAGACTTAGGCGAACTCATGCATCTGATTTTGACCAACAACAATCTCATTTTTGGTGACCACCACTACCTCCAAATTCATGGTACAGCCATGGGAACCAAAATGGCTCCCTCATTTGCTAATTTGTTTATGGGCAACTTCGAGCAAAAATTTCTGTCTCGACAAAATTTGAAACCACAAATTTGGTTACGCTTCATAGACGACATCTTCATGATCTGGCCACACGGTGAAGACTGTCTAAACATTTTTATTGAAAAAATCAATTCGTTCCATCCCACCATCAAATTTACGGCCGACCATTCCAGGTCCAGTGTCCACTTCCTGGACACCACTGTAACCATAGAAAATGGTTCACTCAAAATAGACTTGTTCAACAAACCAACGGACAAGCACAACTACCTTCTACCCAGCAGTTGTCATCCTCCGCACTGCACCAAAAACATTCCGTACAGTCAAGCACTCCGCATAAAACGCATCTGTTCCTCTGAAACAGATTTTGACACTCGGGCTAAGGAACTATCCGGTTACCTCCGTAACCGGCAATATTTTCGGGGTTCAATTGAAAATGCTATCAAAGAGGCAAAAGAAACCCCTCGCTCGCAAACTCTGACGTACAAAAACTCGTCAGCGCAATTCCGACAGAGTGCCGTTGGTAACTGAGTACCATCCCGGTCTACCACCACTAGCCAAATTCATCAAAAAGCATATGCCCACACTTCAGAGCACCGATCGCCTAAGGTCTATCTTTCCCCAACCCCCCGTTGTTGCCTTCAAGCGGCCCTCAAATTTACGGGACATTTTGGTTCGGGCAAAATTCCAGGACAAAGCCTCAGTCGAGGAAAACAACGAAATTTTGGTTACTCACCTTGCCCTTCCAACTGCAAGACGTGCGCCCTTGTTGATTCCACAAAAGGCTTCCAGAGCAATAAAAATGCACGCACCTTCCAGATTAGGCAAGAAATTAATTGTCTTTCCAAAAATGTCATTTATCTCATATACTGCAATTTATGTGGTGTGCAGTATGTCGGAGAATCTAAAAATACTCTTCGAATGAGAATGACACAGCACAGGTCAGCAATTAAAACCAAAAAGGTTGAACAACCTGTTGCAAACCACTTCAATTTGCCTCATAATTCTATCAAAAACTTACGGGTCATTGCTATCGATCAAAACGATACATGGACCGACAAAGCTAGAAAAGCTAAAGAAAATTTCTGGGAACTCAATCTCAAAACCACATCGCCTTTCGGCTTGAACATCAGGAGCGATTTACCAACTTGCTGATGATACTAACCAAAATAATCCGATCAGGCCATTCCGGCCTAACAATTTCTCTAATTACTTTGAAGAGGATTTTCCTATTGTTGATGGGTTACACCCGAGTAATCCGATCAGACCCTCCCGGTCAATTAACCTGCTCAATTGCCTTAAGAAGGATCATCCTGTCACAATAGAGATGAGACCATTGTCAACACCTTTAAAAGCTTCCAAAATTTCTCACTCCTTGTCATTCTCTAACCAAGTATTGACAAAGAGGTAGTATTCCTCGAAAGCTCTACTTCAAACCTTTTGGCTGTTTAATTTATCTAAATTCTAGCCTTCCGCTATTTGTATCTCCTCGGAGATCCAGCCTTTCAATTCTGTAGCACCGTTGTTTTACAGTTTCTCCGTCATGTTTATATATATTAATTTATATATATATATATATAAATCAAATTGGTAAAGCTATATATATATATATATATATACAATTCATGCTTCTTCGTGTAGCTGGTTCGAAAACCTTGACTTGAAGCAAGACACATTTCAACACTTTCTCTCACCAAGTCTCGTAATTTATACATTCAGATGAGCAGTAGTGTTGCGACTTATACAAGTGTTAGCTGACAGTGTAAAACAGAACCTTTCATGCACTTAGATTAGTTTGATGCTTCAGATCTTTTTTATTTTGATCTTTCCTCATCTACCAGGTACTTGAAAAAAGTCATTTGTTCTTAATTTTGAAAAAGACGTTGACTAGCCACGGCCGACAATATTGCAATCAATTTAAACTTATCCACTTATAGCAATTGACACGTTTGAGTAAAAATGCATTTTCTATTATTGTTTTATCAAATCATCGCTTTTCGCGTTAACAGTAGCGAAAGACATCCGTAATATCTCTCAATTTACAATATTGGCTCAGTCACTGTCAGTGCACAAATCGAAAAGGTTTGTACAATGTATTCATCAAGATAATTCGCTAATGGAAAGGAAAGCGTTGAATAAGATCTAACGTAGATACAGTTGTGATTAGAGCACATTAAAGTTGTTGCCGCACATAGGCTGTACTATATATTACAAACTGAAACTTCAAGTACCTCTTGTTGAATGTGAATACGAATATAAATACTTTTTCTAAACGATGAGATTTATTCAAATGACTTACACGTTTCAGTTGTAAGATAAAATTAGGGTTGGTGTCCAAGAATGAACGAACCAATGAGAAACTAAAAGCATAAAAAATATTACACTATCAGTGAATTCTGTTTTATTGTGTTAGTCTTCCGAAAGAAAAACACGCAAATTTCTATTAACTTTTGATATGCGTATCCAACTGGATACTTAGCATAACTGCTACTGAAAAGGCATGAAAGTTTTTGTCCAAACAAACTCATTTGATTTTTTTAAAATACCCTTTCCCTTGATAAACGTACTGTTATTCAATACAAAAACTTACTCTTAAAGTTAACTATAAGAGTTATTTAGATGAGGTTTTATGGCGGGGTATCTAAACAATTGTTTAGGTCGGACCGGTCACAACCTTTCTTCCAGTTGTGGCTCGATGGCTTGTGTTCCCTACTCCGTTGCTCATGCTAGTATTTAACGACACACTCTTAAAACGAATGTGTTGTGGCATGTAAATAAACAGAAAAAACTTTATTAAGGATTCGAATACACTTCAAACACACTGCAAGTCCTTCCCTACCTTCCCCTCTTACGTAAAATTGGAAACACCATTGGCTGCAACCCCAGTCCACAAGGAGACATAATTTTCCTTAAAAGGGACATCTCAATGGATAACCTTGCTTTCATGGATACCTCAACTCAGTATTACGTTGACCAAAAATGTACTCACATACGAAGCACTTGCTAGTTCTGATTGCATTGGCAGTACTGACCTGTCCTGACGACTGACACTCCACATTGCGAAAGTTATATTACGAACGTTTTAATGCATCCAGAAACATTTGCATTTGATGCAACCAGCTGCAATTCGTTCCTATCTGCTATCATTATCTTATCTTTTTAATTCGATCTCGTCCGTTCAAAGTAATTTGATTAGGGTTTTAATCGTATGGCTTTGTAAATGAATATACCGCCAGTATATATTTGTTTTACTTTCATCTGGCATTTGTCGTTCTATCTGTGTGCAAAGTTTTTTATCATGAGTGTTGAAAACTAAAGTGATACCTTGGCCAATTCCATTAATAATACCGTAGCATTCTTTCACTGTTCGTGTCATTGCCTTCGGTAACAAATTAATGCCCATTATTTTACGGCTGTGCACAAGATGGCATGTTTATTTGCCAGAAATAACGGCCAGCACGTGCACTGAACGTGTTACTATTTCCATGCGTTTAATAGGTTTTGTCAGTCAGAAGAAATACAAATACACTAGTCATCACTGGGATTGTGGTAGCCTCCAAATAAATATATCTAGTAAGAACCCTTTTTAATCTTAATACAGTTGGTTACTGCGTTTTGACTGACATTCTCCCAACGTCATCTTCCCCTTGATTCGTCTTAATGACTTGTGCTGTTGGTTGCGTTCCCTCTAATGCTCACACGCTGTTTTGTGTGAAAATGGCTTGAGAATGATAAGAGGAAACGAAGTGAGCCCAACTTGAATTTGTGTAGGATATGTGAGCTCGTGCAGGTGTAGGGTAAGCTGTTGCATGATTTTCCCCTAAATTGCGAAAAATTCCAGGCGAAACTGCTTTATTTACATTGAAAATGTAATGTTTAATTATTTTTAAAGGTACTTTGATGAGAAACAAGAAAAAATTGCGAGATTCAGCTTCAAGAAACTTGGGGCCACTACTACTGCTTTTTCAAACTCTGCGCAGACTACTGTTGATCTGTATCAGAGGAGTACCGGCCATTTTCGGGTAGGAGTGCACTGTTTAATCAAAAGTTTCTTGGTTGGCTGTTGCTGTTGTATTGTATTGGTTACATTCTTTATTAGGGTTTGGGACCAATTTAGAGATTAGGGCTATCAGTTTGTAAAATTATTATTTAACAGTGCGCAACGCCTCGTTTTTTGGTTTGAACTTCGAAGCTAGAAGAAATATCGGCAATAGCTTTAACTGACTGAGGTGGGCTAAAAGAACCTGTAAAGGGGAAGTTTAAGCAAAAATTTGGATCTTCTTATGTGAAAAAGAAACTTCATCTAAACAATTTGGGGAAACTTCCATTTAAATTGGACATTTGCTTCTCGAGCTATCAGTGAATGAAGTTACCAGATTTGTGTTCCAAAGTGAATCTGAGAGGAGAAGAGTTGTTTCAGTTCAGTTCAGTTCGACATTTATTCCAATCTCTTACCATAATATAAAAAACATAACAACATTTTGAGAGAGGTAAAGGTAACGAAATTACGGTATGTAAGAAATCATGCTAAACACCCCACAAAAATTACTTTACATAACAAAACAAAGTAAGAGACTGAGGAGTGGCAACTAAAAGCTCATAGGAGCTTGTGGGTCTTAAGAACAAACAGAAAAGCGACAAAAGGAATAGAAACACGAAAACACAGAAGAAAAAAGACGGATTTCAAAGGTAGTTTGCAATAAAATGAACTTTAAGCTGCTTTTCAAATGCATATGGTGTTTTACACTTAGTTACTTGAAAGAGTAAAGAATTCCATAATTTTGCTCCTATAAATCGAAGACCAAGTTGAGATGACCTAAGTCTACAAAGGGGAGTGATAAACTGATTTAAAGTACGATAAGGGTAGGGGGTAATGGCTAGCACGAAACTGAAAATGAGTACTAAATATTGACGGGGTTCTGTTATGTAGCCAGTCAAAAATAAACAACCCGATATGATACCGATTTAAATCATAAATATTTAAAAGGTTAAGGCTGGCGAAAAGAGGTGCAGTAGGATGATGATAGTCTACTTTGCATATACATCTAATAGCCCTTTTCTGTAAAATAAAGAGAGGTTGAATTCTGGTAGCATACGTACTCCCCCAAATGATGTTACAATAAGTGAGATAAGGGAGTATAAGGGTATTATACAGGGAAACCAAACTATTCCTAGGAAGAAGTTGACGAAATCTGTTAAGTATCCCCACACCTTTTGAAACTTTCATGCTAACATACTTGATATGATCAGTCCAGGTAAGATGAGAATCAACAAACACACCAAGAAACTTAGTAACATTTGAACGCTGTATGTTAATACCACAAAGTTGTATGTTGTTTACACTCTGATTAAACTGCTTAGAAGGTGAGGTAAAAATAACAAAATTGGTTTTCTTTACATTGAGAGATAGCTTGTTTGCACAAAACCAGTTGTGAACATTGACAAATTCATGTTGTATTACATTTAGTAAAAAAACTGAGGTCATTACTGGAGAATAAAAAAGGTTGGTATCGTCAGCATAAGAAATTACATGAAAATTATTACTAGCCCTGTGGAGATCATTGATATAAATAATAAACAACAAAGGACCTAGAATAGATCCCTGGGGAACACCACAAATAATAGGCTTACGTATAGAATTTACATTGTTAATACCAACATATTGGTAACGATCAGTAACATAACTTTTAAACCAATCCAGTGCAGTACCCCTAACACCGTAGTGTTCAAGTTTGCTGAGTAAGATTCTATGGTCCAATGTATCAAAAGCTTTAGACAGATCCAGAAAAATGCCTGATGCATACTGATTTTTTTTCGAAGGCATCTGTAACTTTATTGGTGAAGTGTAAAATAGCTTGCGAAATTGAACGCCCAGGAAGGAACCCAAACTGGTAATCATACAATTGATTTTGCTTAACAAAAAAAAAGAATATAATCGGGTAAACATGAGTTTTTCAAGTACTTTGGAGAGACATGGTAAAATTGAAATAGGTCTGTAATTATTAACCGAATCTTTATCACCAGATTTAAAGACAGGGACAACACGTGCACGCGAGAAGAGTTGCTTCACTTCCTCATAGTGACAAGTAGTGCTTTGGTTCATTTGTTTCAGAATGTTGTGTTGACTTTGAGGTAAATAGTAAAACGACTTACGTGTGGGGATCCAAAACTTTGTACAGTTATGATGCCACTTATGCAATCACATTTTGATAGATAGAACTGTGAGGAGGAAATGGGTTTTGGAGTTTATAGAAAAACAAAAGACTATCTATTAATGTGAGGATATGATGTCAAATGTGCTTGTTTCAATTTTACACGACGAACACGCACGCGTAAGCGTACTTACAGCAAATGCATACGATATTTCCATAGAAACTACTGTTGCTTATACCTCACGTATTGCCAATACTCTTACTGCGCCGTCGGCGAATATCGATAAAACAGACGGTTGCCAGTCCAATCACGTCGGTGAAATTGCCTTATTGGTAGCTCCATAGTGTGATGAGGATCTATTGGGCATTTGAAAACGGGGGTTGAGGGCAAAATTACTCCTAGCAACTTTTGGTGGTAAAAAACTAAGTGCGTATACTATGACCATTGAAATGTTGCCACAGCTCATGACGTAAATATACTTGTAGTACTAGTGTCACACTTCAACAAGTGCAAAAGGCTGAAATAAAATAACATTTCGTCGATGTTTAATTTAGGTCATGTGATGGTATAATAGTTATGTCTTTCACTGGTTTACAGTACAGCTGGAATGAATCTCGAGCCATGAAAGTCGGTTCAGATTTAGTAAAGTTATTCACGAAAATGAAATTAAAACTGGGGAATGTAATTGGAAAATTTCTGGACAAATCTGTCGAATGAATGATATTTGGGACGAAAAACATATGAAATAGTTACCACATGATCCAAAATTAACTAAAAACGTGGTTATAATTACAAACGATCGAACACTATTTCGTGATATTTTCAGCAGTAACGTACACCCCTAGTCATTGTTCAGGTTGTGAGCACCTGATAGGAATCTCACGATCAACTGGCCTTTTTCTATTGTAAAAATATCGGCCAAGTCTTGACGCCGAGATTCAAGGGACAAATTTTCTCATGTGTGAACAGAATTAAAAAATGTCTGAAAGACCCTACCAACATCAGAATCCACAAGTCGATCTGTTTTTTGCACTGTATTGCGTAGTAACTGTACGGTCCTAGAATAGACAACGGATGCCGTTGGTTTGCCACAGTGATATATACAGTACTTATTAAAATTGATTAGGGCACCGCATTAGGCAGTGCTGGAGCAAATGAACTGCTTTTGACTGGCGTAAGTGGTATTTCAAATTTACTAGTTTACACGTTCCCTTTTCATGTAACGGTGATACTAAAATAGCGATGGAATTTTGCAATTTTGTGTGTTATTATTGACTGAACAAAATAAATGTAATAAAAGTTTGCAAATCTGAAAGGGATTTTCTTCGAAACTCTCATCCAAGCCAATGACTTTTATGATTTTCCAAACACAGTCTAATTTGGCCCGGAATGTGCTAAGTGAATTCAAAATGTTCAATTAATCAAACAACCATCTCGATCCGTCCGCCGAAAATGCCAAAGTAATGTTCACCACAGAACATGAATTTCCTGTATTTTTTGTATTCTCATATGAAGCAAAGAAAAAGAGGGCGCTAGTTTCATTTATCTAGACTTTTACATGGGATATTTGGCTGTGGTGAAGTGTTAGATGACACGCTCCATCTAATCCAAAGCTGTAAAAACATACGAAGAAGTGCGATCCTGTAACTAGAATGGGAACTGTTCTTAAGGAAGAACTTCTTTTTGATTCACGGACTTGAAGTAGGTCATTGTGTGAGCACAACCCGCAACATCCACGGCTCGTTAAATTCACTCTATTTTTTCACGCATGGAATGTATCGAACAAATTTATTCCCCAACGACACTTTCTCCACTTCAAGCATTCACAGCTGCAGGCCACGACATTTTGAGACTAAATATTACACTTTTTGAAGAAATGTGCAACATAAATATTATAAGGAATGTGAATGAACTAATCATAAAAATGCACGACTGGATGAGCACCACTTGAATTCGCCTCAAGTTCGTTGTACGCTGAGAGTTTGTCGATGGGCTTTTTGCCTTGTCATACGAGGTTAGCTTTCTAGTACTCCAAATCAAAATAGATTTTTTGCAACTCTCAATGTGATAGAAGGGTGACTTGGGCCTTTTTCGTGATTATACGGTGTCTTAAATTCGCAGAGGCTTTTGCAACTTAGATATGATCTTCTTCGAATTACAGAAGCTGATAACGGTTCTCTGTTTTAAGGACATGTCTTTGCACGCATCAAGATCCGAGAAAGTGTCTTCATCTCTGTACAGTTTTAGCAGCACTTACGATTTTCTACATTAAGACAAAGTCTTCCATTTTCGAGTTTTTCAAACCCTTTTAACTTTTCTTTATAAATGGCGTATGCGTTCTCTTTTTCTTTGGTGCTTAGCAATCAAAGAGCTTTTCTACGACAATTTGCGGAACTTGTCTGCATTTTAAAAGTTAGCCAACTGCTCAAAATACTAACATATGTATTCTAGAAACTGTGAAAAGGAAATAAATTGTTATGATCTGAAATTGTGCTTTAATTGTTAATGTTGCAAGTTGAATTTAGAGCGAAATATATCTATCCTGATTTATAATTTGGAGCCGTAACATGATGAAAAAATATTGAAATGTTCCTTATGTTGTGCTTAACCATGTCTGCGTTACTACGGATTGGAAATGGGATAAGCACTTCCTTATTTGATAAGAACTCGGAGGGAATGTGTAACTGATTTGTAGGTATCAATACAAAGACTCAAAAGTTATATAAAAAAATCTAACGCGTTTTCAGCTCCTTGACTATTAGGGAAAGCTTAATTCTTTCAGCCAGTAAATTTTTGGCTACTGCTTACGCCCTTCAAATTTCAGACTATCAGGGTAACTGAGGTATGCATGAGTCAAGACACACCCATGTTGCAGAGATATTGTTATCCCTTCACAAAAGGAACCCCTTTAGCGAACAAAACTCCCCGAGGAGACACGTTTGGTTTCACCTTCGGCTCTTTGGAATTCAACGAAACTTTGCAAAAACGGAAGTTTAAATTACAGAAGTAATGATTCCAAATAAAACGAAATCTTGTATTTGCAGTATACAGTCACATACTTGTTGGAAGATCATGTGGAGAACAATTCATTTTTTAAGAAGGTATTAAAAGCAAATTCTAAAATCTTGCATAAAGGGGCATCACTGCAAGTGAGTGGGGCTACATCCCCATAAAGTTTAAAAGCAAATTTTGCTCGAAAACGTATGGTCCTTCGGGAAAATTAATCCACTGTCTTTCGTTAATTTCCTCCTGCAGAAAAAAAAATCAAAACAAAAGATTGTCCATCTAAAGCATGTGTAGAAAATGTCGGGAAAGTTTCAGTATGATAATTTATCGAGTTGCATTCCTTCATGGACTAAGAGATGTAATCATGCCGGGCGATGCCTTTGATGTTTGAAATGGTATGAGGGACTCTTTGTAGGTAAATTATTACTTTTTGCTCAAATTTTATAACAAATTAAGACAAATTATGCAAATTTCAAGAGACTACCTAAGGTTTTTGAAAAGACATTGTCTGTAGTCTACGAATATAGAGATTGTCTGGAAAGAAAAGAAGGTTATTTTAAAATACGTATAATACATAGACAGCTCCTCCGATGTCTAACAATCACAACATATCGAATGAGACGCAACGTTTAAATGACTGCTTAGAGTCTCTGAAAAGCACAGAAATTGATATCATTTCTGGGTGTTTCGGGGATCGCGATATTTCCAACTTTTCTTTGAGCATCTCTCCAATTTATGATCGCACTTCGCATAGATAATCTTATTGGCGGAATTACATATTTCAGTAAGATGTTTCTTTGACTTTTTACTTAACAAAAACTTGAATTCATCCCATTGTTGATATTTTTTAAATTCTATTATGTCTGGAGAACAAGAAAATTTTAATAGAGATTGTTTTCCCTACCAGTCCCCTTCCAAGTTTCTTTTTTGACATAATCAATAGATCACTAGTCTCAATCATAAATGAAGTAAAAGTTCGTATACCTTAACTACACAAGGTTATTATGTCACACAATAGGAACTATAAAATGAAAATGTGACTGTTTCTTATTATTATTCTTGCCCAGTAAAACATTCCTCACAACTACTTCACATTTTCATATTGAAGCTAAAATCCGCTCGAATACCCCCTCTTAGACCCGTAGGACATAAATAGGGAATGTTATTCTCTTCCACTGTCCCCAGCAAAAATGCACTTGTATGTTCCTCCTCATTAAAGCCTAGGAAATACTATTTTCGGCCATCTGATGGGTTTCCATTTTCCCCCAGAATATTTGTACTCTCCCCCAACTGATGGTGACGCTTCTTTCATATGGCGTCTTTCGTAGCAGAGAATGGAATCGGTGAGCATGGGCGCAGCATTAGCATCACTTTGAAAGTAGCATCACTTCTAATGTATGTTTAATTTTTCTTTTTCTTTATATTACATTAAATAAAAAGTCCTTTTTGTACTATTTGTAAAAGTTACCTTGCTACGAGGATTGCAGATTCACTGTCTATGGAAATATGTGATCCTGAGTCGGGAATAAGAACACAATTTTTTCGGGAAGAACTTACAGCACTCCCACTAATCGATTCCCTAGGGACGCTCAGGCTTGGATACTGTGTAGTTATTTTTATGTGTGATAAGTCTAGTATGTTTGAATATTTATGGGTTGAGATGTTTCATTGGAAAGAGGCGATTTCATAAATTGCCATCTTATTTTTCAATTAAAAATGCTAGATTTTTAATGTCGGAAAAGGTCTTTATATCTAGTTGAATTAAGAGAACTAATTGTGGCAGATGTTACCACATTTGCTAGCAATCATAATTACCTACGTCAGCGTTATCGACATGCGCGTTGTAGTCGTCTTTGTTATCTTGATAATGAACGATAATTAATATAATAAAAATAGATCGAAAAACCGAAGAAAAGAAAGGAGAGCTTTAAACACATCCTTTTAGAAGATAAACATTAGGTTATCCTTATTACATTGAAAATATGAGTTTACTGTTTCATGATAAAAAAGTGGCTCAAGTGTCAGTATATCCCATTTTCGTCATCTCTTTATCAGTCGGAATGAGTGACAAATGACAAAAATTCTGGAATAGTTTTGTCGTCTCAGTTTGAGGCGATGCGCACTGTTTTACAAGAAATTTCCTAACTGGCTAACGATAGCCTTAATCCCTAACCTAATCCATATCCCCTACAAATCATACAACCGACACAATATCGTGGCAATCAAGAAACACAACGTTAAACAGTTCGCATCTACCTACCCTTCTGGTAAGGACTATTTAAATGCGAACAATGTTCCTCAACGTTTTTTTTATTTCTCTATGTATCCTAGGGGCAATTTTAACTTAAAACTTTCTCATTGACAAGAACAACAAAGACAAATATAAATAGCAAGAAACAATTTGGTGTTTTCAACTTGAATGAAACAGAGAGCTCTTGCGTTTGGCAATGCAATTACGATTGCCTCGGGCTTAGATTTAATTTTCTTATCGCCTAAAATAAATACCAGCTATCCAGAAGATTTGTTTATGCAATGTTCATATATTTCATAGGATATTAACGCATCGAGATGATCAGCATGACGAAGAGTTGTCAATCTAATATGCGTGGCAGAGAACTCAACGACCAGAACTTAACTAAAATGTACACAGAATGAATTATGGAATGAAAATATAAGCGAGGAACGCTGTGCAATGATGATTAATGGTTGAACAAGAAATAGAATATATATATATATATATATATATATATATATATATATATATATATATATATATATATATATATTCATACATAACAAGGAGATTCACGCGGGATATTTGTAGCCTGTTGTCGCTTCTGTGAATCACGAGCTGTAATAGCGCAGTGGTCGTATACTCTGCCCGGAAAGCGGAGGATGGTGCGTTCGGTCCCCGAAGAAAAGAAAGGAGAGCTTTAAACATATCCTTTTAGAAAGTAAACATTAGGTTATACTTATTACATTAAAAATGTGAGTTTACTGTTTCATGATAAAAAAAGTGGCTCAAGTGTCAGTATATCCCATTTTCGTCATCTCTTTATCAGTCGGAATGAGTGACAAATGACAAAAATTCTGAAATAGTTTTGTCGTCTCAGTTTGAGGCGATGCGCACTGTTTTACAAGAAATTTCCTAACTGGCTAACGATAGCCTTAATCCCTAACCTAATCCATATCCCCTACAAATCACACAACCGACACAATATCGTGGCAATCAAGAAACACAACGTTAAACAATGCGCATCTGCCTACCCTTCTGGTAAGGACTATTTAAATGCGAACAATGTTCCTCAACGTTTTTTTTTTATTTCTCTATGTATCCTAGGGGCAATTTTAACTTAAAACTTTCTCATTGACAAGAACAACAAAGACAAATATAAATAGCAAGAAACAATTTGGTGTTTTCAACTTGAATGAAACAGAGAGCTCTTGCGTTTGGCAATGCAATTACGATTGCCTGGGGCTTAGATTTAATTTTCTTATCGCCTAAAATAAATACCAGCTATCCAGAAGATTTGTTTATGCAATGTTCATATATTTCAAAGGATATTAACGCATCGAGATGATCAGCATGACGAAGAGTTGTCAATCTAATATGCGTGGCAGAGAACTCAACGACCAGAACTTAACTAAAATGCACACAGAATGAATTATGGAATGAAAATATAAGCGAGGAACGCTGTGCAATGATGATTAATGGTTGAACAAGAAATAGAATATATATATATATATATATATATATATATATATATATATATATATATATATATATATATATATATATATATATATATATATATATATATATTCATACATAACAAGGAGATTCACGCGGGGTATTTGTAGCCTGTTGTCGCTTCTGTGAATCACGAGCTGTAATAGCGCAGTGGTCGTATACTCTGCCCGGAAAGCGGAGGATGGTGCGTTCGGTCCCCTGTGATGCTCAGTTTTTCTCTATGGTGTTTTTCTTTAACCGTCCTTTCTTTGACAAGGGATTATACTCTATCTTGGATCGGTATAAAATTCATGAGCGAGTGTATATCTACAGCATTTTCGATCTATGGAAAAAGTTGAAAAGTGTGTGGTCACGGGAACTCCACGCCGTTTCGGAAACGCTTCATACTGAGGCAAAAACCAAACTGAACAACCAACTAAACACAAAAGAAAACACAACGTGGTCCGCGTGAAAACAAAACCGGACGAGTGTCTCGCTTGCAATAACAATCAACTGTTGCACTCTTTTTTGGCAAACACATACTCTTATACCGACATACATGTATAATGTTACTCTATAGAGGTGATGCACGTGACGTCAGCGCGTTTCAACCTGACATACTGGATGGAACTGATTATGACACATGTGTCCATGTGTTTCAGATACACAGCACCTTAGTAACATTTGTTCTAGAATGGACGCCTGGATAGCAAAAAAGAGAAACGCTCAACGCAGTGACGTAGGTTCATAACCTCTATATGTAGTAACAACACGATGTATACAGTATCAGAAACAACAGTTGAAGAGACGAACTGTTGAAGGAAAAGTAACATGTGACTATTCGTAGAAGCTTTAATATTAGAATGTTTGCCATAACCCTCAGGTTGCTGCTCCGCCAATGAAACTCATTTTGGTTTGCTTTCAGATTATTTCGTGTAATTAACTTAAAACACAATACTTAGAAACGTGTACTTGATTACAGGGTCATTGCACCGAAACATTGTCTACATTAGTTTTAAAATATTAAAGGAAAAGCATCATTTTGATTAAATCTTTCGACTGAAGTCCTTGAAAGTAATTCATCGCCTGACAAGAATGACATCTGATCGAAGAGAAATATTGGAAATAATGAAACAAGATTGCCAACGGGTACGAAGATATTTTTCAAATTGTCATACTGAGCGATATCATTAGAAATATTCTTTTTAAGGATATAAAAACGCTCGTATTTCGTCTTCAATAGAATATTGCGTAGTGTGGATTACTTCAGTATTTTCTTACTTGAAAGAGGTAAACTGTTAATATGTTATCAATATTACGAATGAACTGACACAAAATGGCAAAGGAATAAACAACTGGTTGGAAAACGGTGTAATGTAAATGGAAACACAAGGAGCCTCATTTATATATATATATATATATATATATATATATATATATATATATATATATATATATATATATATATATATATATATATATATATATATATATATATATATATATATATATATATATATATATATATATATATATATATATATATATATATATATATATATATATATATATATATATATATATAAACATGACGGAGGAACTGTAAAACAACGGTGCTACAGAATTGAAAGGCTGGATCTCCGAGGAGATACAAATAGCGGAAGGCTAGAATTTGGATAAATTAAACAGCCAAAAGGTTTGAAGTAGAGCTTTCGAGGAATACTACCTCTTAATCAATATTTGGTTAGAGAATGACAAGGAGTGAGAAATTTTGGAAGCTTTTAAAGGTGTTGACAATAGTCTCACCTCTATTGTGACAGGATAATCCTTCTTAAGGCAATTGAGCAGGTTGATTGACCGGGAGGGTCTGATCGGATTACTCGGGTGTAACCCATCAACAATAGGAAAATCCTCTTCAAAGTAATTAGAGAAATTGTTAGGCCGGAATGGCCTGATCGGATTATTTTGGTTAGCATCATCAGCAAGCTGGTAAATCGTTCCCGATGTTCAAGCCGAAAGGCGATGTGGTTTTGAGATTGAGTTCCCAGAAATTTTCTTTAGCTTTTCTAGCTTTGTCGGTCCATGTATCGTTTTGGTCGATAGCAATGACCCGTAAGTTTTTAATAGAATTATGAAGCAAATTGAAATGGTTTGCAACAGGTTGTTCAACCTTTTTGGTTTTAATTGCTGACCTGTGCTGTGTCATTCTCATTCGAAGAGTATTTTTAGATTCTCCGACAAACTGCACACCACATAAATTGCAGTATATGAGATAAATGACATTTTTGGAAAGACAATTAATTTCTTGCCTAATTTGGAAGGTGCGTGCATTTTTATTGCTCTGGAAGCCTTTTGTGGAATCAACCAGGGCGCACGTCTTGCAGTTGGAAGGGCAAGGTGAACAACCAAAATTTTCGTTGTTTTCCTCGACTGAGGCTTTGTCCTGGAATTTTGCTCGAACCAAAATGTCCCGTAAATTTGAGGGCCGCTTGAAGGCAACAACGGGGGGTTGGGGAAAGATAGACCTTAGGCGATCGGTGCTCTGAAGTGTGGGCATACTCTTTTTAAGGAATTTGGCTAGTGGTGGTAGACCGGGATGGTACTCAGTTACCAACGGCACTCTGTCGGAATTGCGCTGACGAGTTTTGTACGTCAGAGTTTGAGAGCGAGGGGTTTCTTTTGCCTTTTTGAT
Source organism: Holothuria scabra (assembly GCA_037179385.1). NCBI lineage: Eukaryota > Metazoa > Echinodermata > Holothuroidea > Aspidochirotida > Holothuriidae > Holothuria > Holothuria scabra. The sequence goes on from CM074181.1 coordinate 33,277,596, forward strand.
GGCATTTTCAATTGAACCCCGAAAATACTGTCGGTTACGGAGGTAACCGGATAGTTCCTTTGCCCGAGTGTCAAAATCTGTTTCAGAGGAACAGATGCGTTTTATGCGGAGTGCTTGACGGTACGGAATGTTTTTGGTGCAGTGCGGAGGATGGCAACTGCTGGGTAGAAGGTAGTTGTGCTTGTCCGTTGGTTAGTTGAACAAGTCTGTTTTGAGTGATCCATTTGCTATGGTTACAGTGGTGTCCAGGAAGTGGACACAGGACCTGGAATGGTCGGCCGTAAATTTGATGGTGGGATGGAACGAATTGATGTTTTCAATAAAAATTTTTAGACAGTCTTCACCGTGGGGCCAGATCATGAAGATGTCGTCTATGAAGCGTAACCAAATTTGTGGTTTCAGATTTTGTCGAGACAGAAATTTTTGCTCGAAGTTGCCCATAAACAAGTTAGCAAATGACTAATATATATATATATATATATATATATATATATATATATATATATATATATATATATACATATATATATATATATATATATATATATATATATATATATATATATATATATATATATAGATGTATATATAGATATATAAATATATACATTTATATACATACATTTATATATGAATACTCGAATCCGATGGTTTATTAGTTCTTCGGTATATGACGGTTCAATGAAAGATACTCCCATTGTTAGATGATTTCAAACAAAGAGAGCATATCATCTCTTCCCAGTAATCCTCGAACGACTTTAATCGCTTCAAAGGAAAGCTAGTCGATGTGTAGTTTGTAAAGGATTAATAGTTTACAAAGGATCGATTTCATCGTTTACACCGAACCGTTATAAGCAAAGATATTGTGTTTTGGAAAAAAAATGAAAAATTGCAAAGTTTTCAAAATGGAAGCTCTTCCTCGGTTGATACAGAATTACAGAAAGAGTGCTGCAGATGTTTTCTTTGTACTGACATCAACTTACAAGGTGTGACCAAGTATAACCTCATAATGAACACTACGATGACATTTGTTCTTCTTCCAAAGAACTTCTTATCATCAAAGATTAACGACGAAAATAAAATTAACCTCAAAGCTTAAAGTCTTTTTATGTGAAGAATCATTCTCAAACAAATTCCCTGTCTACCATTTCAAAAAGAGTGTTTTGTCTCCAGACTGGGGGATCCTATAAGGTTCAAGATGTTGTGAAAAAGGATATGGTTTATCTAGGAAATAGGTTACGCTACCAGGAGGTTTAGCTAGCAGCTGTGTTCGCTGTAGACCTTTACGAAAAAGCAATAGTCTTTGACCACTGAAAATTCTTTTTCACTTTTTGAAATATTGGATTTTAAGCCAAATAAATGTTTTTAGAGACGTGATCTTGACGAGTGTAATAAAGAAACGTGGATTTTTAAAAATAGGCTACACGCCAAAAACGAGGATTCTTGTTAAAAAAGCGAACAAACGAACAAACAACGAAAATTCTTGCAGTAAAACACGATGGAAAAGTGGAACGTTTAAAGAAAATCAGTGGTTTTTTGTAAGAAATGAAATCAGCAACATTTAAAGATGATGAAAGAGGCCTTAATGAGAAAACTGGAAAAATCCATTATATATATCATGTTCAAAAGAGGCTGTCAAAAATTGTATCTGCAGTGGATTTTATTTAAAAGAAAAACACCTGAATGAGACGGGGGAACTTACAAAAAGCTTTAAGGTCGCAACAAGTTTGGATATGTTAGAAGGTCGCTTATCCTAAGCCTTTCGGTGAAGTTTGCTTTGAAATCCGATGTGTGGTTTTTAAGTATGAGCAGGTAAAGTTTTCAAATATTCAACAAAGAGTGAACTTTAGGCAAACACATATTACATTTTAGCCTCAATCAATGGACAGTGTTATGTTTTTAAACGTTGCAGGTACTTTTCTCCTCAACAATACCAGTTATAAGATGTGAAATTTGAAATTTATCAACTTCAACTCAAAGCTTTGCTTTAGAATTCATATTTGATGATCCTCCTCCGAATGAAAAGACATCACCCCGTAGTTACAGTTCAGTGATGTTTTAGAATCCCTTTTAAACAACAATTCGCTAATGACAAGAACACAGTTCATTCTACTTGTAACAAACCCTAATTAGATCCCGTCTTGTCTCATGTCAGCACATGAACTGGGTATGTTCTATTTCTGTCGTAGTAATTGGGAGGAATGTTGTACATTAGGTGCATGGAGTTAAAAATCACTTACGAATTGGTGTATACATGCATTAAGCATTTATTCAACAGCAGCTTGGGCAGTGTAACCCAGAACTTGTAAAATAAGTGGAGTCTCCTGCGTATAGCTACTGTCAAAGTAAGCACGAAAATGAAACATATGTCGTCAGAGAAGAAAAGACGTGTCCTTGTTTGGGCGAATACGCGTATCATTGCAATAACGTCAACGAGTGCAGACAGCCGATTACTCAATTAAACTCAATTTAAGGTCATATCAGATGTTAATATGTTGGAGAGGTACTTATTCTAAACATGTTGGTGAAATTTGCAATAAAATCTGATGTGTGGTTCTCAAGATATGATCAAGTAAATTTTCACATTTTCAACAAAAAGTGAACTTGAAGCAAGCATATATGATATCACATCCCCACATTTAGGTACAGCCTTTTGTTTTTCTTTGAAATTCACACCCCATTTTCTCCTCAACAATCCCATATTTCCAAGATGTGATTGCATAAGTCCCATGATAACTTCACAAACTTTGCATTCCCCACAGGGAAGTCGTATTCCTATTAACTCCAAGGTCAATAAAACAAAAGGGAAAACAAAGCATTTCTTGCCAATGTGAGGAAGTGACCTCTGCTGCCCTCAAGATCACTTTGGAAAAAAAAATCTGGTGACTTCATGTAGTAATATCTCAAGAAATGTATGTCCAATTTGAATGGAAATTTCACAGCAGTGTGTTGATTTGATTTCTCTCTCACATATGAAGATTGAAATTTTGCTTGAACTTCCCCATTAATCGGATACTCGCAAGTAACCATTAGACCATTCACGGCTACTTCGATCACTGGCTGACGTAGAGCATGCGCAGGAACATATGCCTGCATATTAGTTTTACGCTTGCAACGATTCCGTGGCATGGAGAATGTGGACGAATAAGAATCTATTTTTCATTCTGAAGAAAAATCAAGGACACCTTATTAACTCTGTTGTAAAGCAGCCTCTTGAAGCCATTTTTGTACACTAGAAACCATAACCTTTGGATTCCTATGAAAGACTCTATAGAACTTATGCACCTACATCACTGTAGAAGAATGGCGTCAGTTGTGACGTCGGTTCATAAGGTTTATTACCCCAAAACACGAAGTCGTCAGAGCAAAGCCACGTGGCTCTTTGTTTCCCTCCAAATGACGTCAATGTGTAAGGTCTATCATGAAACTTGAGGACGACGCTTTTTGTTAAAACCTATTGTCATGACCATTCAGCTATCTTCAATGAATGATTGAAATCAGCTTTCTCCCATTAAATTTGTAAACTTGAGTTTAATTCTTTCAACTAAAACTATTTCGAAAGTAGCTTAAGCTACCAAGAAATTTCAATGTATGTTTACAAACGTGTTTGAATAATTTAAGCTGTTTTTAGCTGGGCTAACACTCTTCGCAAAACAGCTCAGATTTATATTTTTCCCTTCAATCCATCTAACCTGGTGGAGACAATCGTTAACTCAAAAAAATGTCCGAAATTTTAATATCGATTCTGTCCAACTCTTGTTAAAGAATTCGAGAAATAGTGCAGTATAAATAATTAAACTTTATGCTTAAATCTCCGTGAGGTGTCCAAGACTTCTACAAAAGGAATTAGATAACAGGGAATAGGAAAATAGGATTGGCGCCGAAATTGCTTCTCGACCTTTTGTCTCCATGTGTGTAGTCTTTGGGCTATAGTCAAGTTCTTACAAAAGGCAATATGAAACATAATTTGACATTTCCGTCTTAAGACAGAGGTTGTAGAGAATTCCGGATACAGTGCAGTATTTGTGGGAAATTAAAGTAATGTTTGAGTCACAAACGGTAGTCTGCAAAGTGAAGGTCATTTCGAGCGACGATATATCTTATATTGCTGCAATTTGTTGATAACTATCGTTACATATTTACCGTTTAATATGGAATATTTTATTTGAACAAGGCCAATGAATGGTAGTGACTTCAAGTTACCCAGAGAAAAAATGTACAACTTTGTGACGTCATAATAAACAAGGACGGTTTCTTTTGCAACAGCAAGGAGAAATATAGACACATCAAATTGCATATCTTTGTACTTCAATGAATATTTAATTAGTGTCATCCATTTTAAGAAGCAACAATTTTTGAAGAAGAGAATTATATAAAACAACAAATGTTTCACCGTTCAACCTTTGTTAAAATATTTGTGCTTGTGAAAGACTAGGAAAGAGGTAAAAGAGGGAGCTTAGTTTCCAAATATTTTGATACTTCAGACCATTTGCAATAGTTTTACAGCCATACCTTTCAAAATATTGCAAAAATATAGTTTAAGTAGTCTCAGGTAATTCTAATAATAAATTGGAGCGTGATATATATGGACAGCGGATCAGTGGTTGTTTTACCGCAGTCATATTCAGTGTTGCAGTGGATAAAAAGCGGATAGAAATTTCTTACTTCTATTGCAGTATAGCTTGTAAGTTCATGGAGTAAGTAAAGCTATCACATTACGAGATATCCGATACAGCGGCTCGTGACATTAAGTAGCTTCCAATGCATACACCCGTTTCTTTAAACCAAAACTGTTGTAATTTTGAAAGACATAAAAAGCTTTAAGCTCGAGAAGTGGTTGCCTAATGACGACTGTCATTTGTGATTATTTCAATTTGACTACTCCCTGCGTGACGTACGGTGTACATGATACAAATAGTACACATTTCGTTGGAGAAGGTTCAAATTCTAAGAAAATAGGTTGCAACGACACAAGTTTATACCAGTGCATGTTGCAGTTACCAACACTACTGACAAACGAACCGTTGTATTTCATGTTTATTCAAGATAAAAAGTTTGTATTGACAGCACAAAAATAAGTTAATTTTATAGAAAAATCCTAAGGTGTTGGTAAAAATTGGATTTGGATTCGGGTAAAAAAATTTTATCTAGTAGAAAATTTCTCGAACCATAACTACATATAATATTCTATTACATATACCAAATGTAATTCCACAATATAATGATATAATTTCAGAAACCGCCTGGTAGTAGTCGGCACCCACCATATTCTATCGAAACACGATGTTAAATCGATAAAAGTTCCGATTTTTGCTGTTTTTGGGAAGATTATTTAGACACAACACTATGCTGTGTAGAAAATAAATAATACATGTAAGGAAGTGGAAGAAGATTATTCCCCGAAATCCTGAGGCTTGGGTTTTATCTAAATGTAATTCTTATAGGAAAAGCACCCCTCGTAACTGTTGAATGATCTTTGGTTATCATCAAAGTGAAAAGGTGCAAGGTAGCTAACATAATTAAACATGTACATATAATTCATATTTCATTTATTAAGGGAAATTTTATTTACGTTGTAATAGGGTTTGGATCTGTGCAAGGAGAGGGTAGGAAATAAGTCATTTGGGAAAATTAGAATTGTTTGGTTTGAGAACTCGGATCGTTCTTCCATATTCGTAAAATGGGCGACACAATTTTCAGTATTTCATGATCAAAACCCCGCATTTTTGACGGACTTTGACCCTCCAGACTTTTTCGTCCCGGACATTGTTTTGAACAACCGTCTATTCTGGCGCGGTTTGGGTTGACGGATCCTTAACGCAATAGAAGCACCCGTTCTCCTTGTCGTGTATATCTTTACAAGCCCCTTTTCATGAGTCCGTTAGCTAGATTTTACAATTGAACAAACAAATGTTTTTCAAAGTGTCGCCATTCTTCTCGTGTAGGTAAATAGTCGAAGTTGAACCAACTTTATACTTCATTAGCTTTAACTGTAAGCAGTGAACTTTTTAACTCAAATCTAGGAAGACTTTCAAAGTGACCATCTATATTGAAGACTGACCCTGCCATTCAATCAGGGAGTTTTCAACTCCCTGATTCAACCTCCTGCTCAAACCTTACGCTGTATTTCAAAAGAACGTGGAAATTTTCATAGGAGGAGAAAAAGTTTTGCGAGTCCCTCGTTCGCATTTGCACGCCATTACCCGCGATGACAATGTTAGACTATACGTGGAAGACTTGAGGTATAATGTGATTCCCGTACCCTGTGTCAAATCTGACTACAAACAAAACTTTGCCCCCATAATCAGAGCTCCTGGTTACCTACCTGTAGCTCGTGAAAATGTCCATCTCCTCATATCTGATACAATTTCCCCTCCATTGTACCACTTTCCCTGTCTAAGACCGTCTTCATAGCACAATCTGTCTGCCTTTGCCTCTTTTTAACGTTCTTCTCATAAATTGAAGTTATGCACGGACATTATTTTAGACCTCTATTTCTCAGTTCCAAGTTAAATAAAAGTTAGTTTAGATCAGTGCAGTAATACTGTATTAATATTGTCTGATAAACAACGTCTATGATAGGTATGGATAATTTTGCAATTACAGCTATAGCAAGGAACTTTCGGAAATGAATAAGATAAAACGTAATTGCCGTACATCATACCAGAGGTGGGGCCAGGATTTGCCCAACAGGGGGGGGGGGGGGCAAGTCCCCGCCAGAGGGGGGGGGGCAGCATTTCGAGTCCCCGACAAAGGCACTGAGTAAGTTTCAGTGGGACGTGACTTGGCATAATCTGAGGCACGAGTAGCGCGCCGAAATTTTTGGCCCCTTTCTACAAATATTTTAAAATCTGGAATGTGTTTAGAAGAAAAAGTTTGAAACAAAATTTGGCTTTTGTAAGGACCATTTAGAAGCTAAGGTGTTTATTGAAGAATCTGTCCTTCATATGGGCGAAATTAAAAAAGCTACATAGGCGACAGCTTGAATTCTTTTGGGACTACCCATTTTATCGTACTAGGCCTAGGTACTAAGGCTTTCAGACGAAAGTGGAAATTTTCCCTTTTTGAACGAAGATTTGAAAATTAACAGCTTATCATAGTGGAGAAGTTTTAGAATTTTATGAAAAAAAATTGTTTTTTGGGTAAGGTTACAATGAAAAATTTGGGCTTTCTATTCAATTGATATGCGTGTCAGGAGCAATTGTCGGAGTGATTAAGAGTGTTCGCTTGGGTGTATTAAAAGTTTGCCACTTTTAACAAATATTAGACAATCCGAAGGTTATGTTGGTAGAACAGTAATTTTATGACATATTTTGAGGATTTATGGAATAATCTGACCCTCTTATGAGAAAAATCAAGTAAGAGGTGATTTGTTGTTTTGATGGGGTTTCCAAATAACATCATGGAGACTAAGGCCTAGGTATTTTATTTGCGGAAAAAGTTTGGCTTCCCATGTATTCCAAGTTTTGTATTTTGTATATTGATATATGCATACAGGAGTGATTCAATTTGTTAGGAGACAGAATAGTCTATTTTGTCTGAAATATGTAATCCTGTCCGAGAACTAACGAGATATGCACAGAAATTTTTGAAAAATTGAAAATCGCAGACAGCCGGAAATGGTATTTCCCAGGCTCGTAACCAGAAACAAAGCATTCTTTATTTTAAGCCTTTTGCGCTGTAAAAATTTCAATTCATATTGCCCTCAAACGAAGAATAATTTGCAAGCATGCATTGTTCTGTTGAGAAATCTGTTCAACCAAAACCCTATCAAAGCGGAGCGCCATCATAAGTTGGCGCGGAGCGTAGAGAAAATTACAAAAAATCTAACCCTCAGACAGCCGGAAATTTCATTTCCCAGACTTGTAACTAGAAATGAAAGAAACCGAAACATTTCATAGCGGGAACTAGACAAAGCCTTTTAAAGCTCCAGAAACTTAATCTTACAGTGGGTGATAGCCAAATTGAACCATCCTGTAACATACGTAATCTAGGAGTTTTCTTTGATTCTAATGTGTCCATGACCAAACAAATTAATAGTCTCATATCAGCTGGAAATTTCCAGCTCCGTAACATCCGTCGCATTTGTCGTTATCTTGATCAGGATACACGACATCTCATTGTACGTGCACTTGTCCTTTCTAGATTAGACGATGGTAATGCCCTCCTCTATGTTGCGAATGCCCGAGACCTCAACCGTCTACAGTTGTTGCAGAACAGAGCTGCTAAATTGATTTTTTCTGCCTCTAGTCTGGGTAGTCCTTTACCTTTAATGAAAAAAAAACTTCACTGGCTTCCTATCGAAAAACGAATTAAATTTAAAATATGTCTTTACCTTTACAAATGCCTAAATAACTGCGGACCAGTTTATCTCACAAAATCTTTGATATGTAAACAACTTCCCTCTACAGGCCCGGTAACGTGGTCCGCTACTGATACAACTCTATTAACAGTTTAGAAAGAAACACATTGCCGACAAGGCTTTCTCCGTAGCTGGCCCCTCACTTTGAAACACATCCCCGCGTAACACCAGGGAAGCTCAATCAGTCACTACTTTTAAAAAGCTCCGAAAGTCTCACTTTTTCTAACTGCACTGTACTTTACCGTTCTCTTTCTGTTTTTAGCCGCTTTGATCATTTGGAGCTGGCGCTATATAAACATTTGTATGTATGTATGTATGTATGTATGTATGTATGTATGTATGTATGTATGTATGTATGTATGTATGTATGTATGTATGTATGTATGTATGTATGTATGTATGTATGTATGTATGTATGTATGTATGTATGTATGTATGTATTATGTATGTATGTATGTATGTATGTATGTATGTATGTATGTATGTATGTATGTAAAGTTATTTATGAAAGTTTCACTTTCAATAGAAAAAAAAAACAACTTGCTATGTGATCCAGAAAATAATATATAAAAATAACCAGATAAAGGGAAACGCTATATGGTCTTGTCTTTTTCTCGGGGAAAAACTATGCAACTATTGAGACTCCTCGCTGTATTCAATTGCGAGGACCACTAAATTTATGAAATTTTCTATGTGACTATCCGAACTCCCGACAATAAATGATTTTACTTCTGACATCTTTGAAAATATTGTACGTTACAACAAAGTGGCTTCAAATGAGTTTTCAGTCAGACTTATCAGGACACATTCCCACACTTCTGTGAACTATAATGTATAACTGAAAACGGCCTGGCCGGTTGTCATTACTATTGCTTGAACTCGGCTGTCGGGGCAGGGCAGATGACAAACCATTGGGCACTGCATGCACCTGAACAACTTCTCGTCCGTTTGTAAGGAAAACTAGTAAAGCAAAATCAAGAAGACCGTCCTAGGACTTACGTTGTCGGCCTTACATCTTTTATCGTGGGCCTATAGATCAAGGCTCCCCGACGAAACCGGATCTTCTCAACGACAGGGGAAGTATGGTCCCTGGTTCCACGCTGGTGCCACCCTTGGTTACATCTGTACGTGGAATTTCCAGCTCCCTGGTCTGCAACACAAGTCTTGGTTATGGGTGACCTTGCGCACACGGATTTAAGACGGGACAGGATGCATGTAATGCATTTTAACAGAGCTATGAACTATGAGCTGAGAAGTAATTGAAAATCGATTCCGATAGGTATTAAAATAGTGTTACAAAAGGGGGGCAGTGTTCCCCGACGGTGGGGGGGGGGCATGGCCCAAAGCCCCCTCCCCCCGCTGGCGCCACCCTTGAATCATACATCATCAGGGCCGTCGGAAGCGGGGGGGGGGGGCTGGGGGGGGGCTGCAGCCCCCCAATAATTTTGCCATATATTGTTTTTTTTTTTTGGAAGTGAGCATTTTATTACAACGAAAGGTCAAAATAAGGACTGCTTAGATACTATTAACAAGCCCAGGAAATTCATTTCCAGCTGTCTGAGGGGTTGGGATTTTTCAAAATTTTCTGTACGCTCCGCGCCAACCGATGGTGGCGCTCCGCTTAGATAGTCAGCCCGAGTCAGCCCCCCCAATCGAAAATACCTTCCGACGGCACTGCATCATGTGGGACAGAGTGTGAGGTAATTATAAGATCAAGAAGCGAATGTCTATATTTTTCAGGCAGAAAAATCACAGGCAAAGCTTAAAACATCTCCTGAAGATCTCATGTTGAAGTGATGATTTGAATGTCGGTTAAAATATACGAGGTTTCTAGAAACGTATTGTAGGCAGTTCGGGAGACAACCGCTTTCGAGAGAAAATGAGTATTACCCCGATTGGGGGAAAATTTGCCAGTTTCAGCGGTATGATTATTTATGAACTCTTAGTGTCTACCTTTTTACAGTCATCGAATTGTTTAATAAATGTGTGTATATTCAATTGTGAGGCAATAGTTTAGACATAAAAAACGAAATTACCATGGACCTTAAGCTAAGTATTCACAAACATATGCGTTGGTACGACCCACTTGCACACCTTTAAGTGAGAAATGGTGTACAAAACTTGCGACTGCGTGGAGCCTATAAATTAGGCTTAGGACAAAGAACGTAGCAAAACTTGCTCGATTTCTAAAAATCGGCGTGGTGAACAACTAAACATTACGGAGCTTTTTTTATTCCCCTATCAACAGAGTTTTTTAAAATGCCCGAATTTCTCTTTCCTAAAATCGATAAAAATTGCAAGCCTGCTTTAAACGTTATCTCCGTTGAATTTACGCCGTAGGATTGCAATGCATCGTGGGAGATATTTGAAAATGGCGCCACCCATGACAAAATAATCCCCCAATCAGGGGAAAATTGATTTCCCCCGAAAGAGGTAGTCTCCCGAACTCGTAGTTACGTTAGTGTGCTTGATTACTCCCACTTACTAAGATTTTGGAACTTTTACTCGTATTTGCGGAGAGTTTTATTTCGTTTGCATAAAAATCTACAGTAATTTATAAACCCTTGTTATTCAAATGACCCTACAAATAAAATATATCAGTCTATGCGTAAGCGAAGCCCCTTTCTTCAGTTTTGCACGCTTTGAAATTCTTTGTACGAACAGTGGCATCGTAAAAATATCCTATAACCATACTCTGCTCTTCTATATTTTATTATTAGGTTATTTTTTCCGCCCTTTTCACTTCTCCACGATGTCATCAGTTATAGACCTTGAACCATATTCTTTAATAGCTAAACTACAGGAAATAAATAGGATAGGACTCAATGCAATCGATATTCATGTTCCTGATTATTCTTCCATTCTTGTCAAGTCTGAATGTGTGTTAGAAATTTGTTTCAATTATTCAAACTGGTGGATTTCTTCTTGATCAACAAGCTAGACCAAATATCTGAGTCAACCCTTTGGGGCGTTTTTACTTTCCACGTACATTTTGCCAAGTAAGTAAAATATACTGAGAGTTCTTGGCATAAGTATAATATCGTTCACTTAGGTATGCAGGCTGCTTTCATTCATATAGACGCAGACTGATTCATCAGTGACTGACACCTTTTGCAATGTTACAGTGTATTGGCTTCGGTTGAGTACTATTGATTTGCACCGTTCTGTGTAACCAATACTTTCAAGCTAATTGAGTAGATCTAGTTTTATGGTAGGCCATTCAGTTCTTTAATTATTTCAGCAATTCTTCGATGCGGAAGACTGGGCGAGAAAAAGCAATTCCAAAAACGGAAAGATAATGCATCTGAATTCAAGGTTAATCAATTAATAAGTAAGCCTATGGATATTGCAACTAGGTGTCTCTTGCTCAGAACCAAGTTATTGGTTTATCATTTTCACTCACTACAAATATTCACATAGTATAGCCAGTGATGCAGGCTACAATAAATCTCACAAAATGATGGAATAATGTATACCAAGCATTAGGTCCATTCTTTCAGCTTGGTTACTTTGTACGTGGCTACGTTGTTTTATTTCGTTGATGATGTTGAGCTATGAGCTTCGAACTTCCGCCACCATTTTGGAAGAACATAGATCTACCCTTTATAGGTGTGCAGAGGCAGGCAATGGTCGAGCTTGTGATACAGCATCCAGCCATTGCAAAATGGGAGCTTAGACATACATTTTAGGCTCGAAACAGCTGGCATTATGTTTGACTAATCAAAAGGTCAAAGATTATTCCCCAGGATTAGTTGCATCCAGTGGCATACTCAGAGGAAGTGCAATTGAGCCTTGGCTCCTCACGGATGCCAATTGTTTTCGATCCTAAAATAAGAAATTTAGTCACCCAAATTTTTACGGTAGCGGATGCGACACAGATTGCAAGTAGGGACACCTAGTTTCTCAAAAATTTTCAAAGGGGAGGAATTGTTTCACTAATCACCGTCACTGATGCACATATATTTTTATTTCCGAAAAATATCCACATGTTGGAACACTCCAAATTTTACTTCAAAAGGTAGCATGCTCAGCTCCAGATTGCATGTAAGGACACACAATTTTTCAAAAATAACAAGAGTGAAGGGGAACAACCCTTCCCCTTAGACCCCTTCCCCAGGCCAGATATCCCTCACATACTGCATGATCCCCTCCGGAAAAATACTGCGTACGCCAGTGGGTGCATAGTTCTTTTGAAAGTATTGACGTAGAAGACTCATGAAATAGATACAATCCATTATTTACAACAATCGGATCATTTTAAAAACACATCTATCTACGAGAGGCTTAGCTTTTAAGGTACCATGGAATACATCATTCACGCAATATAATGATGGAGTGTGAAACCATTCAAATTCTTGGATATCTGTCGCGCTAAACACTTTTCGAAAATCCAGAAAAGAGTCACTATTGTTAGTTTTCGCTTCTATATCGTGAACTGTTCTTTTTCCATTTGAAAACGTTATGATGACTCTCTTTTCGAAAACTTGTATTGCATGGAGATAAAAAAGTTATTAAATAATTTTTGCTTAGCTTTTCGGGGCAGATGACGAAATTGTACTCCAACACCTTTATTTTGGCTACACGCGGAGGAACATTAATATCTAAATAAGCTATAGGATATCTTCAACACCTTCAGCAAGGACGTATCCCGGAAGTGTCAATGAAGTATATACATGACCTGATTGGTTGCTTTCCTGGGGAAGGGTTTCCAGAAGGATAGTCTCTCTATGATATTTAAAGAATCGTTACTGCTATTTTATAGGCGTAATCTTTTACGCCTGGATCTTCCACGGACTGCAGCGAAGTTAAGTCAGATTATGGCAAGTCTGGGACACCCGGGCTTACATAGAATGTACTTCTGGGGCCCTCTCATCCTTTGAAGGAACTGCTTTTATGCAAACGAACATTTGCACTGTTGTGCTGTTGCATATAAACGTATTAATTATACTTGTTTCACACGCAAGGACCTTATAGACAGGTAGAATGAATGAGATAATAAATCATTGACACGTCGAACAAATGTTGTTGCTCTGGGCTTTCGGGTAGGTAGGAGTATAACTAACGTTGACACAGGAATGTTCCATGCGTAAATAACAAATGACACAGACTTCTTCGACAAAAGTGTGAAAAGTACTTAATGCCGTTATGTAGTCTTTAAGAACATGACACGCATTACAAATGATGACAGTTTGAAGTTCCCATGAGGCACACGACACACGTTTATTCGTTCTGACGTGCGGCTTAGGCAGAGACCCACTCTGTTATTAGTATAATAGTTTTCAACCCCTGAACACATACTATAATTACCCTTTTCATCTGTCACTCAACCTATTTACAATGGATCGTATTATGCTTGCAAATCCAGAATGGACAGGTTGGATTATACTTTGACACTAAGAAGAAAGTTCTTTCGGAAGTAATATTTTGTAAATAAGAGAAGGTGTATACATGGATTGGTTGAACCGTCATCTCCTCAGGAGAGCTTCATGATGCGATTTCTACTTTGATTGAAACTAAACAGATTGGGATATTGTTTGATGTATTAACTTTGGTTTAATGAAGTTTGCCTATAAGGTTCTCATTGCATCTTAACTTGAAAAGAGGAAGTAGGGAGGGAAAGTAAAATTCTGCCTCACAAACAACGATAAATACTTTAACATTCTCCTTTGTTGATGCAGATATACCACTAGTCACATCATTTTTCTCTCGAGCATTCGTAGAGAGCGAAAGCTAGTTACACATTAATAAATTCTCACTTCCGTAGGATATCTTGAAAAAGACGTCGAATTTTTGTAGGACTGAAGTCATGTCTTAAGCAAACATTGCATTTTAAAAGTTAAATACGAGAAAAGGAAGACATAAATTTCCTTTAAACCAACTAAAGGGGACATTAAAAGCTAAGCAGAATGACTTAAATTGTAACACAAAAATGATTAAAGAGTTTTTTTTTTTAAGGAACAAGGGTTCGAAATTTTACCAGGGTGTACATTATTAATGATGGTCCGAGTGGTTTGAATAAATCCGTTGTATTTTCAATTTAGTTTTAATTTTTACAGAAGTTGGATTGTGGCTTTACCAAAGTGTTGTGTATTTACTCTTTTTCGGATGATTTGGATTACCTTCTCATTTCTGGTATCCTGTTTTGAAGAAGAAAGCATGTTAACGTCAAGTATTTCTTGAAAAATAAGTTGTTAAATCGCAGAAAGAAGAAATATTAGCTTTGAGGAATGATTGAGATTAATGCACTATTACCGTGTACTTATTCTATTTAGATGCTTGCAGAAATTCAATGATGCATGGAGTTCTGAACCATACGGTGTCCATCTTACCTGACGAGTCTGCCATTAATTTATCAGAATGCGACAAAGTGCTACTGAATTAGCAGACTTTCATGGTTTAGAGACAAAGAGATTTGCTTGCCTTTCGGTTAGCTTGTCAACCAGCAAAGACAAGTTAAAAGCCAAGACCAGAAACTAGGTTAAATTATTTTAAAAATGTAGAACGCGGTAATTTTCAGAATCATTTGAAGTGGAACAGAAGTAATTGTGTCAGGCAGCATAAAGTGTATATTTGTTTACAATGGAATCTCCTGGTTTTAAATCCCTCTATACTTACAGAGGCAGGCAATCCATTAACTTCGATTCTCTTGTTTGACATAATGACTAAAAATAAAACATATCCATTGTGACCTTTTCTGTTTATTTTTATTTTGACCTTTCTGTGAATGAGAATGAATGAAATAAAATAGGATACCAGAAATTAAGTCAATCGTTCCGTATATTTTTAATAAAGCGACTGAGTAAATAGTACAACAAAAGTTATGTTAAATTTGAGTCCACTGGGTTCAGAGGTCCGTTTGACGATACTGTAGCCATGTATTTCACCTGATTCGGTTCAAACGGTTTTGAATCAAACCTTCTTCCTGTTTGACCGAATTCCGGTTAAGAATCACTCGAATTCAACAGTTTTCAGAACAAAATTAAATGGAAATTTTACACCTCAGTAGGAAATATAGGATCTACTTTAATCTGGTTTTCGCGATAAGTTAACCAAGATAAATGTTTTGATTACCTATCTTTCATTAGGGTTGTATGTTATCAGGAGTGTTCTTTAGTCCTTTAATTATGTATCATCTGGATGAAATAAACTGAAGGTATTATTGTTATAGAAAAGACTGACTTGGGAGACTAAAGAAGGACCAAACAAACAAGAGCAGTTATCCTGAGCTTCGTATAAAATTTTTGCCCTCATTTTACGGATAAAAATCACTTCTTATTCATGGTGATAATTTCCCACATATTTTTTGATGGGCGTAACTCGATAATTTTGCTGCGAGAAATGCTTCCTACCCTTCACAAACATGATAAAGAGATAGGGGTTTGGACCAGGGAGCTGTTATTTGGACAAATATCAACCCCCTGCTCGAAAAAAAAAAACTTGGATCAAGTGACAATTTGATAAATTGTACCGACTCTACAATTTACCTTCCCACAAACTAATTTTGCAGGAATAATACATTCAAAATCTCAGATATGCATGTATAATTTCACTTTTGACGAATATTTCCGTTCTTTGTACGGTTATGTTGTGTTAAAATCGCACAATTAAGTCACTTTACACTCTTAAAAGTGTTAACAATAACACCCTTATCTTGCTCACTTTGTAAACACGTTCAATTCTAAACATGTTTATCAATGGAAATACACATGTTTCGAAGCGAAATGTTTAGAAATTAGACACACGTGTTTAGCATCTAGACGTGTTCAGAAAGTCGGGACAAAAAGTGTTTAAAAAACGTTTAATTCCTAAACACATTCTTAAATTGTATCAATTTACTGTTGCAAATTTAAAGATGATCCGTCGTCGAATGAGAATTCAATAAAAACTATGCCGACTTCGTCTTGATGACATCACAGAATACTCTTGTCTTATTATCGATTGCCATCCAATCGATACACTTTCGATAATGTCAAAAGAGCGACAGCTCATCCAAAACGCTCGTATTATCGACAGTGCATCGCGATTCATTCCATTTTCTTTCCTCTTCTGTCATTTTTCTACCATATCACCTTGCACGCACGAAGGTGACATATCAGCAAAAAACCCTTTACTTTTAAGTAAAGGTGTACTCTTTATTAGGATAAAATCATTTGGAATTATGTCAATACCTTTTGCGGTTCTCAAGATAAACCTGTTCAAATTTTGAATGTTTCTAGAGCAACTGGTCTTTTAAAAATGCTAAAGTATTCATGAGGAGTGTTGCACGATGTTGGAATGTCCTTTGTTAACCCAATATTAGTAACCCTGATTAAACATCAGATACTTTATGGTGATTGGTAATCGATAATTGATAATGTTGATTTTCAAGACACAATTTATGCCTTCAAAATAAAACCCTTAGGACATATTGATGTTACAATTGTCTTTGGAATGTATATTGCACACACAAAGGATATTATTTGCCATGTAGGGCATTTCTCTCACTAGACATCACCAGATTTACATATTGAGTTAATGTTTATGCATGATTAAGTGCAAATCAAAAATTATCCTGTAAAATGACATTTAGAGAGTTTTGGGAGTTTCGACAATTTCCCTGGGTTTTAATGCGTTGCATATCAAATTTCCAACTTCGACATTTTTATGGCACACGACCTTTAGTTAAGGACGTTAGTATGTTACGTTTTTTTCAAAACATTAACAATATACTACTAGCTAGTCAGCAACTGATCGAACGGTCAGTCTTTGTTTCTCATAGTTGTAATCACGCCCACTGTATGAAGGACAATATTATTTCAACCACATTCAACTCAGTGAAGGCTACCGTCGCTCTGTTTTGAAATAGTTTCCATGGTTCAGTTTAAATTTCTATTAAGTAAGGAATAGTGTGGTAAGGAAAATTTTGTTTTTATTACTTATTTTACTGCTTAAAAAATATAGACTATAGAGTCTTAATTAAAAACTTCAAGGGAGGCAAGGAAACATCATCATGAAAAAATGTATCATTAATGAACAAGTATAACTTCAATACAACATAGCTTCACTATGATGTATACAAACATGAAATTATAACCGATATAGTATTCATGATAAAAGTAGAGAAGTACAAGGGGAGTACTAGTTAAACTCTCATTAATTTATAATCTGAAAGCTTTAGGCTGCAGATGTTTTGTAAGTGCAATTTTTGCTCAAGGCTTTTTTACACCGAAACATGACGAGATGGAGTCTCCTGTTACCGCGTCAAATATTGCGAAACTGAAAACTATGTCACCAACCCTAAAATATAGAAGATTGACGAGTCTACCCTTCCGTGAAAGAAAAAAATATTCTTTGCGTGTGAATTTCAAATTTAAGCTGAAATTGAATGATTTTGTTTCTAATAAAAAGCATCCTTGCCTTTGGATAACATTTCTTAAATGCTAAATTTAACGATGTGAGCATGAAGAATGTATAGTATTATCAGACGATGTCATTGAGTCTGTATCTCCTATTGATCTTAATATTCTAGCTTAAGCATGAATGGGTATTCTTTCACAACTATGACAATATTACTTAAATTAAAGAAAGTTGCCTTGACAACATGTTAGCTAAGTGAATGTTATTACGATTAACCTACTTTCGAACTCAGTTTCCGTTCTTAATATAAATTATAAATAACCCACAGACCCCAAATTGTGTTTTGTTTTATCTTCCGTCGTAAATATGGACAGATCCGTCCATTACTCTGGTGTTGAGCAAAGCAGTTAATCTCTCCCTTAAAGACTTGCTCTAAATAACTTTAAAATATATACCATGTTTACCCTGTTGCTAAGTAACGTGAAAGTTTTCTTTTCAAGTCCCCCCAATTTTCTTTAATGAAATAAGACTCAAGTGTTCCATACACCTTTATTCAAAAACGCGGTTAAGCTATTCGTGACGTTGATTTAAAATTTCAAAACTTAAAACTCAAAATTGTGTTATTGCTTCAGAGTGTACAATACTGCAGAACGCAGTCATGTTAAATCATTAATGCCTCTGTACTGATTTTTAAATAAATTCTTCTCTATACCTTTCTTTAAGACGTATGCCTCGTAAAGTGGTTGATAAAACCTTCGTATATTTCAGTTTTTTATTATTTTTATATTTAGATTCCTCACATTAAATCACATTGAATGTTCTTTTCTTAAGACTTTCAATTGAAAATTGGTTTCGAAGTTACAACTTTTTAAAATATTAGCAAACTAGTTCATAGAAAAGTGCCTCAACATTTATTAGCCCTTCCTATAACCCTTGAGAATACCCCTTCAATGTTGGTCAAATTGCTTACTTGGGGAAAATGATTTCAAATTCGAAAGTGAGTACTTTCACTTTATTATCTTTAAGGCTTTGCTTTGGTTTGTTGCCTAACATGCGGAACTTACACCCTTCTTTCTAAGTATATCGTCTGCGACTTTTCCAAGTCGTTTGTCAATATAAGCATACTGAAATCCAAATACAAAAAGGCATTTATTTAGCAAATTTCAGTTTTATGGCACATTTATTGAAGAGGAGTTTAAGAAAAGCAGCCAGTTTGACTAAACTAATTTTAAACAAATTAGAAAGAAACAGATTACTCGAGCAAAACGGGAGTAAATTTTTCTCGACATTTTTCGAAAAACCTTTTGATAAGCTAAAACGGAATTGCGATTGTCAAAGTGTGGAGACTTTTTTCAGTACGTTAAGACACCATATCGTAATGAAAATTCTTGTGTCTTCAAAAACTATTACCCGTCGACATGTTTTTATATTAAATATAGGAGTTAGGGAAGACTGATGACTTAGCCTGTATCTTTCATTCTTTGTGACGGAGTTCTTGCTCAAACCATTTTGTCAAACCACTTCATTGCAGACGTTTATTGCCAATGAAAATTGAAATGAAATTACTACAGTATGCAGATGGTACCATCTTCTTTGGACGGTAACGGAATCTCCTCTACAGAAATTCTTTCTATCTTAAAGGGATATATTGCGTTTTTTACAAGAAAATTTCATCCCTTTAAACCAATATTTATTGACACAGAGTGATAAATGGCTACAAATAATACAGTATAGTAGCCTTCTTTTCAAGAAATAAGTTTCCGTCAGATTGAAATTCTATTTTTTGTTGCTTAAAATTAATTTGTTCACCCAAAATTTCAACATATCAAATAATGAAGTCCCATAGCTCTTCTTGTTCATAACATTTTGAGGAGAAGAAGATTGCTGGTGTGTGTGGTTGGCATTGAATGATGATGTCTGGAGCTTTTTTCCTTGAACGCTATGTTGAGACATTTAAAATTTCACTTTAAATGGCTTTCGCCTTGCTTCAGCTTTAGTGTCGAATTATGATACGTCAATTTTTTTTGTTTGGGACCTTGTGTCCATGTCTCGTTTTATGGGTGCTTCTCTCGTCAATGTGACCTTGCATTTTTTACCCTTTACGCGTCTCTTTTCGAACAGTAGAAACGTTACGTTTACTTAAAATTTCCATCCAAAATGATCGCTTCTTGGAAAACGTTTATATTTGTGGTCTTCGATAGATTTAAAAACAGTCGGAAAGGAGAAAATTGTAAAAAAAAATCTGTGCCCCAATTTTAGAGGTTCTGTATCTTGTTCTTTCCAATTCACAAAGTTCGGTTTGCATGGTTGCTCAGGAGATGAAACTTACAGATATATTAAAGTTTGAACTTTTCCACTCGCATATTTCAAACTTTGGACTTAACACTGTGATCAGATGGTAACAACATGGTTGAGAGTTGCTTTGTCTGTCTAGCACGTGATCATACGTGTGCATGTTGACATCTTCTAACATTTTTTCTTTCTTATGTTAGATAAAATATGTGATCAAATGTATCCTTTTAAGGGGTTTTACCACTTCTTCTCTAACCAATTGGTTTAGGTCGGGCCGGTAACGGCTCTTTTCCAGTTGTGGCTCACCGGCTTGTTTCCCTGCTCCATTGAATATGCGGAACACCAAGCACGATTGCAGTATAGGTTCCATTTAAAAAGTCTTTGGTATGACTCCTCCAGGGGTCTAGACCTCCTAACTAAAAGCCTGATATTCTAACCATTTGACCATGCAGTCGGTCCTCTTATCAAATGTAAGATCGATTTAACGGGATTAATGTGATACTTATAACACTTACTACATTATTGTATAACATAATGAATTACGAATAATAACAAAGCCTGTCTGATATTGCTGATACTTGGTAATAACACAACTTCATAGAGAATAATTCGCCTCGTCTTTAAGACAATTCATTTTTGAAACTGCTTATGGTTTCAAGTTTTATTTGTGTGTTACACCTTTTTCTTGGTCATTCCAAGTTTTCTTCGCAGAAAATATGTTCGTTTTCTAAAATGGAACATTATTTAACACTTTAAGGTCCTGCAAACATTACCATTAAGTTATGACTCAATGTTTACGCATTGTCTCAGTTTTATTCGTGATGATTCCTTGAGAATCTAAGTGAAACTATGCTCACACTGAACAATTCAAGGGAGCTTAACTGACTGTGGAGACAAATTGCTCTCAGGAGAAGAGATACTTGTCACTGACGTGAAGTGCAAATATGGAAGAAAGATGGCGTTATAAATCCTTAAAATAGAATAAACTTGAGGGGCTTACAGCTGGTGTTGAAACTCTCCGAGTAATAATTTCCCAAGAGGGCTATACCAGCACTTTTGAGGCGTCACAGTCAATGCGGTACTAATTTGTACCTTGATTAATGTAAGACGTATGGGTCCTGTGCTATGATTTATGGGCAGAACAGTTACGTAAACAATTACCGCACGTTCATTTCATGATGCCTACTTCATAAATGCTTCGTAGGACGCTGTCTATTAAAGCATGAAAAGACCTACATTTAAAACAAGGTTATTTTGTGAGGCATTGTGTCTTACATCTCCTGTGACGTCATCAGGCCTGTTAAGTATTGAAGTCTTTGCAGTGACATGATTATCCAGTGATAGTGCAACATAGGGAATAAAAAATTGGAGTAACGTCACTTACGGATGTGGAACGACATAAACAAATGGCTTTGTACAACTATAGATAGTTCCCAGTGACGTCAAAACTAGGGCTTAGTGACCGCGATATCTGGGGGCAAGCCTGTGCGTTCATATCGGGGTTGCCCTCGAACTCGGCTGAAATGCACCATCTAAAAAAATCATAAGACGACACGTGGATTCATGAATATGTAGTGAGACATCTAGGATACGAAAGCCCAATAGGACCATGTATGTATATATATTTTTAATCTATTTTTAATTGTAACAAGTTCATAATCTGTAATAACAGATTTATAATCTGTATTTAAAGGTTACTAATCTGTAAAAAACAGATTTTTATATAGAAGGACAGAAGAATTTATCCATCTATACAGATAAGTAATCTGTATTAACTGGTTATTAATCAGATATGACAGATTAAGTAATCCGCAAACAAATTAATAATCTATAATAACAAAGTAATAACCTGTAAATAAAAGTTTAACAATCAGTCGCTACAAAATAATGATCTTATGATATAGATTATCAATCTGCTATTACACGTAATCCACTTGTTTTAACAGATTTAAAGTATTCGATCGATTGGTAGGCCAAAGTAAAAAAATAGGTTAAAATTTAAAGAATGAAATGCGTAAGATAATGTTTCCCATTTGGTATGAAATATATAAACACGTTATTTCAATGGCCACTAAGTCGATAATGTTAACGGATACATGTATACGTATTTCGTCTTAATCCCATTTTATAGGAATATTGACCTATTAGCGTGTACGTTATAGTAATAGAATTTCTTCTTGACCTACGTGTTTACACAGCTTTTCATGAATCACGCATTATGCTAATTTTCTGTTTTGGGTGTTCCGTTGGTCTTACAGTATTTGAGTTTACACTTGCCAGTGAGTTCTTCTAATGCTCAGCTGCAAACGATTAATGGTGTGCTTCCAATATACACGAACCTCTAACTAGGGTAATATTCAGCTGCCCCGAATAATGTTTTTTGGTATCTTAAATTATTTAAACCCCTTGTGGAGCAAAAGATGAATGACCAGAAACAAAGGGATAATTGACTGTGAGAAACAGGTGTTCAATAATGCGCTGGGATATTCATCCAAGTTGGATGTTACTGACAAAGTTCATTCACTCACTCACTCTATTTTATATTTCTTTTGGGACAAGCCAACAGAAACAATCCCCAAATATTCTCAAAATTCTTAAAATTTGTAATTGAAAGCGCGAAGTTATTTCACGAGAGAATTAAAGCGTGATACTTTTTTCACTATAGTACAGTAAGATCAATAATTACCAGACTTCATTTTGAAACATATTCAAGGGTTACTTTATATTTCTTTATACGTATTGACTACTCGTTCACACGTGAGACTGGGTTTTCAAGTACTATTGATCTATATGCATTGTAAAGCCATGGGCTACACTAAAACTTCAATATCTTACTCGGTTCTTTTTCTAAGGGACCTCAAGTATCCTCTTATTTACTTAGTAAAAAATCGAGAACATCTTTTAGCCTCACGTAAGGTACACACAACCTGTTTGCGTAAACCTTAAAATCGATAAGATACGAAATAAAATCCGCAGGAAAATACTTCTTGAAGTGCAGTCATTTCGCTACCTTGTTACTCATTATTTGTGGAAGTTTTGAACATTGAAAAATCTACTAAAGGGGAATGAACTTAATTAAGTGTAAGAAAGCAGAAAGTCACAAATAGTTTTATGATGAGCAGAAAACTTGCCATCGCTAATGTACACTGTGAAAAATTACGGTAGATTTACAGAATAGCAAAATTACGAAATGAAGAGATAAATAAGGATAACAGGAATGTTCTGGAAACTTATAACCAGAACAATTCTGACATCTTAATGTTTCTCTCTATTTTTGTATTCTATAAACTTACAGCGAATGTAAGCCATTTTTATAGTGTAGTCGACGCCAAGATGTGCACCATTTTGCATGCCTCGTAGTCAGGAGTGTGTCATGGGGGGGGGGGTCGTTTCATGGGGGAATGGCCGGGGCACCACATGAGGGAAAAGTCCAAAGATAGAGAGAAAAGCCGCTATTTCAGGTTTTTGTTTTCCATTGCAAGGTTGGGTCATGGGACGGGGGGGGGGGGAAGGGGCGTTCGGACACCTCTCGTGGCTTCGCCTCTGCCATTTTGATCGGGACAACAATGTGCCTTGCCCCTGTCACATGCAGAAAAAGGAAACGTGCCCTGTCAAAAGGCGTTTTCCGTTAATTTATTGTCGCGAATTACACAAGACGGTAATGTGTATGCATTTTTTGTGGTCGCAGTTAAATGTGATTCACAAAAAAAAAAAAAAAAAACCCTCACGCCTACACTCTATCTCCAAATCCTTTGTGATTGCATGGAAAAAGTCCTTTTTATAAAGGCAAATATAAGCTACTTGAGCCGTAAGAAGGTTTTGTAACCAATTTTTCTTGTCTCTGCTTCCTGTAGTCAGTAGCGTCGCATGACCTAAAACAACCGGCCTGTCCTTAAATTGTTTAAAACTATTACTTAAAAAAAACTTACATGTAATAAATATAAATGAAATGTTCTGTATCAATAAAGTACATTCTCTCTTGTTTCAAACAAACTAATTCGTTTGGCAAATCAATTTTCACAATGACGTTTCTTTGTAGCAAGATGAGTTTTGAAACAACTAAATCTGACAATTTTCTGCTTTTCTCCTTTTAATTGCCTTTTCCCAAGGTGATATGACGAGCTTTATCATGAGTGATTTAATAATATTAAAGGGTGTAAAAACAAAAAAAAAAATGGCCGTTTATATCGTTTTCATTGTCTTAAGCTGCTTTTGTTGAAATGAGAAACGCTGTTGTCCTTTTTTCATTTTTGAGAAATATTAAAAGCATATTGCCTATTGCCTATACCTCAACCCATCAATTTAGGACAAGAAATCATGTCAAAGTTTTCATTGATTTATCTCAAAGTATCCCCCCATTACGATGGTCTGAAAAAATGTTTAAACTTACAACAACTTTCTACGCCTTTGGTCATTGTGGCTTAGTGACCTATCCAAAGTTTGCTGACATATTGATAAACGAACTTTCTTAATTTAGATTCTCATTGTCACAAAGTTCTAGGTTTGCCAAAATGGGCAATTAAGACAACGAATAGAGCCTAGTTCCATTGTAATTATGCACTGGCACTTATCGAAATCATTTCTAGGGTAGACTATAGAGGTTAACCAGGGGGGCGGAAAAGCCTTTCAGATCCCTGGGCCAACGTCGATTGGTAAAGGTCCCTTTACCTGCCGAAAAAATCCTTCATCCTTTAATTTTGTAATTACCCCAAAGTACAAAGGCTACATTAGTATGAAGTCTGTAAGAAAAAAATGAAGAGAGAGTTGTACTGGAGCTTTACCTCAAAGCACTACTATAATTTTGTTTACAACACATCGGTTTTAAGGGACAATTCTTGAGTCTAACATCTGTCAGTTCTTAGTTTATCGGACAAATGCAATCATTTATAGGACAGCATGTTTCGTTAAATCACAAAATTGGTAAGACGTCACCAGATTCACCGACTTACAAATCGGTAAATAAAACACATGAAGAAATTTGGTGTTCTTTTTTGGTATTCTTGTCATTCTCGTTAAACTGTATTTTGTGTAATTAAGGCATAGATATATGTCAAAATTAAATGTTAGAAATACCATACAAAGAGTGCGACACATCCATTAGAGTCACTGGGAAATATTTTGTGTACTTTTACCTTGTGGTTCCTACCAAATCAAGGACTTGCAATTTGCCTGCAATTTATCTTACTTAAGTAGAGCCCAGATGTAGGCATTCGTCCGTCATATATAAAGTACATGCACCTCAGAACTTTACAAATCCTATCAAGCACTCAGGCAAACAGATATAAATGATCCAAGGAGATTATGTAGCGAAGATAGAGGCGGTAAAACGGGTATTTAACAGATTTCAAGAACATTATGCAGAAATCGTGAACAGGCGTGTTAACAGCAGATGACAGAAATTTTATACCTGGAAAGCAGATAATGAAATTAAACGATTATTCTGGTGACGTCAATTAAGCAAAACATCTGATTTTGCAATATTATGAACAGGTTTTACCTTTACACTGGAAAACTTTCGTAATGTTAACAAACTGAGATGCATATTAAGTCTTGATACTCTCGTCGGCACAACAGGTGAGCTTAGCCCTAGTGAAATAAAAGAGGCTACCTTACATTTTTTTTTAAATGTTTTTTTGGTATATGCTGTCACGTGATGGAGTATGACCGGTTTCAACAGCTCATTGGATCGGCAACTTAAATTTAATCAGGCAGCTCCCTGGTTTCATCCTCATCGATAAAAGCAGTCTATCGTAGTGATAGTAACGTTCAGGCCTGTATCAAACTAAACCGCATCAAATGTTTATTATGCGATGCTACGTTGAGGAAAGCCTTCAATGTTGATAGTTGACTCTTTTTTAGTGGTATGCGTAATGGTAAGAAAGCGTGCGTGTAATGTTATGTGAGTGTAAGTTACGGCGCGATTGCATGTAAAATGAGACAATTTAAAATCTACTTCACATTGTAACTATGATGGAAGGGTATTGTTAAATGTCAGAGATACATTTTGATCTAAAGTGAAAACAACGATTAAAGATACCGGCAAATCCAAGTGGGATCTTATATTACGGCAAAATAGATTTTGTTGCCGCCTAAACATAGGACTGTTAATTTTTGAGATACCTAGCTCCTCGATTTTTGGGACTTATACGTTCCTCATTATGTTGAAACACAAACGAATATCACGTGCGCTACTCTTAATAATCGATTTGTTAGGTGGGAGTCACTAGCAACTCCCTGTTGGTACTCATTACTTTAAATTGACCTCAGTGTACTTGTAAGCTTACAGATATGCAAAGCTCCGAATTTCGTGTCGTTGGGTCTTGAGCTGGTTCATTTTAATTACCATTTATATGTAAAAGGATGACAATCAATCCAAAAGATTGCGACCATGAATACTCTCTGTTTCACGTGACATTCCAATCTTCACCGATTGGCATTTTCACTCATTTTGAGTTAGGTACCACTCCAGACAGAGTGGAATATCAATCTATTTTAAATAAATAAAAGAGTAAAATCTGTATAGCAATTGAGAAAGAGTAAATTTGACTCTTTTTCATTCAAAGAGTATAGACTGCAAGATGAACTTTTGCAGAAATAATTAAATACAAATAGCACTTAGTTCAATCCTTGAATGACGGTTATATTTCGATACAAAAGTAACCACATGTGAACGAATTCAACAATTTGGGTCAAATTTGTCATCTTTTCTAATGTCGGTCCGGATTGGGAAACCGTAGATTGCTCTTTGATTAAAGTGCACCTCAAGTAAAAACAATAAATCATCACGAAAAATGAATTCTAACAGTTCCATCCCTATCTTCATAGGACATTCTTGTACCAAGATGTAAAATGTTGAATATTAATTTAAAACTAATTAGTGCATTTCGCAATAATTTGTGACTTTCCAGTTGTACAACTCACATAACCTGCTTTGTTCGCTTTAAAATTACCAATGTGTACATAACCTTGAACACTTTGTGTTCACATCCATAGCATATTGCACAGAGAGTGGGTAATTAATTACATCACCTCATGTATTAGGTGTGCTTTCACACCCTCGTATAAGGTGCAGTAACTTTCAGTAAAACAAAGAAGTACAAAGATTGTAACTTGAGTAGTACAACAATTACATCACAAATTACTGCGCAATGTACCATTTCAATTTGCGTGAATGAACTGAAACATTGTATACCTCTCTGCTGAACAATATCCTATCAAGATGGTATTTGGACTGTTAGAAATCATTTTTCATGTATCAAGTTTTAAGATTTCCAACTTGAGGTGCACTTTAAACACTCACTATGCGTTGAATCAGCCGTGAATCGACCTACAAAGCTCCTCGTCGCCAAGGCTCAAATAGAAGCGTCTTTATGTAGGCTAGTAGGCAAGTAATTTCATTTGACTTTGTAACACTGTTACATGGATTCATGAGATACATACTGGTAACAGAACTAACTTTCAGAATTGTAGATTTCTAAAACATAAGTCTATTTATTGTATGAGAACTGTGCAGGTCAAAGAATTGAGAGACTAGCCAAATAGTTTGTGAGGTTCAACTTCCTTCAATAAAGGAAATTTACCGTTCTCTTCTGACTTACATGATCACATAGAAGACATAGTTTACTCTCATTGTCTTTTTAGAAGGACACGTTGTTCAGCTCATACTTTTCACAACCAAAGAAAGATGTATGTAGCTTGCTGACGTCACAAGAAGGGTAAATTAAGACGTCGAGTAGTTATCTTATTTCCTCCTAGCCAAGAGTATGCACATATAAATCCAGCCATAATACCACATTCTGTTACCATGACTTCAGCTGCACTGTCACGAAACACAAGTGCAAGATACATGGGTTGCACTTTTAACGTACAAACCTTTGTCACAGTTTAAGTGATATGTAAGTCCATAAAATTCTAGGCGGATTAAGATGGGTGCTCCCAGTGGAATAGAACACGACGACATTAACACATCCATTTGAAAGTCTAACCTGATAGCATCTTCTGGGGATCAATTTGCAATAGTTAATAACATTTTAAGGCTTAAACATAGCCATGCTAGAGCTTAGGTCAGCCTAGCGTGTCTTATATTGGGGCTTTACCATCTCATTATTGAGATTCAAACAAAACAACTTGAAGAGATTCGCCCAACCATTCCGGAAATGCGCTGCGAGTGCGATTTTCGCCATGTAATTGTAACTGAATTACCGAAGCAAACTGATATGAAACAGTCTGACATCTTACAATGAGTAGGCCCGCAGCACTAAGCACAGTCAAGGTTTTGTACAGATATTATTACTGTCAAAATGTGTAGGAATGGACTCAGTAAGACAGGCTTTTAAAGATTTTTAGTTAGTAAGATGGCGTGTTACGACTCAGTCTTTAACCAGTTGGTTTAAGTCGAACTTCCAGGTGGACAGGCGGCTTAGTTGTACAGTTGAAATGCATATATTTAACCGCATCTAAAATTTTGTCTTTGTGTAAAAAAGGCATAAGTATGCTCAAAATCTGTTTTGTATTCATAATTGCACCGTAAACCCCAAAATACATATCTTTAATAACGTATGTAGATCTGCATCTTTAAAGGTCCAGGAGACATTTATGTTTGCGGCTATAAAACTTAGTATTCTGGATATCTGGATATCTACTTGGGAAGACCCCACGACTTTGTTGTATCCATAATCACATCGTCCAGCCGTGAGGATCTCTGTTATAAACTCAGGCTAGCTGGTCTATAAATGGTCCTGGGCAGAGTAAGTTATGCTCTGAAATGGCATGTAGCTCCAAAAGTGCATCATCATTGATTTTGCACATTGTTTATCATATGCATGACTGTATACGACGGAAGGTCGGCGCAGTGACCCCCTATGGGCCAAGATCTTGCTTGATGGGCAGACTTCAGTGCCTCGGTGGGGCAGAAATTATGCCCTCGTTGGGGATCTTCAAAAGTGCAAAAGGTCACCGTCCTTGAGAAAAAAAGTCCCTTATGATTATGGTCATATGCCAAAACAGGAAGCTTGCAGTTGCCTGACCAAACATAGAATTAATAACTTTTAAACACTAATCCAATTTTTTTCTAATGTGGCCATCATTGCCGTACAGAAATCTTTTTCACATGGGCAGGTGACTATTTGCCGACTCCATGTGTCCAACCAGAACATAATCTCTGCGCCACTGAGGAACCAAAGCCCGCCCGATTCGGGAAGGTAATGGCCGTTTGTTTTTGGCAGCCCCCTACCCGGTCCCCAGTCCAGTACTTCCCAGGTGGCCCTTCCCAGGTGGCTCATCAAATCAGAGCCAGTGATTGCTACAGATCATAACTCACAGAATAAAGATAACGGGCCTGCCCTCTAACCTCAACCTTCAATTATCGTAGTAGTCAACAAAAATTACCTTCTTTGATTGGCAGCCAGTTCAAAAATGCAGAGTATTAAAGCTTATATTACCCAGCATGAACTGTAGTGTGAGTGTTTTGATTTATACACATGGCTTTTTAATAGTCACCTTGAAGCGGTGAACTGAGATTGCAACTGGAAGGGGATTGATGTTAGACAATTATGGAAGGGGCATAAATAAGTAGTTAAGGAGAATTGGTGAGAGTTTTGGGCCTTTAAGCCCTTATAGATGGAGTGTGTGGACTCATTACATGAATACTTTTTTCCTCAATGATTAGCCTAGTTTTCAAAGCATTTGGCGTTTTTGAAAAGTAAACTCAGTCTATGAGTTAAGGTAAGGTCACAAGGTGAGGTTCAGTGAATTAATCAATTTTTCTGTGAAGGGCAAAGGGGTGCATGCAATGTGTTGACTGATTGCTGTTAGTGAAAGGGGTCTAAGGGAGAGTGTTTCCCTTTCCCCTTTGAACATTCTTGGCCTTTTCAAAGAGCTTAAATGCAAAATGGTGCAAGATTTTTAAGTTTACAGGAATTGTCCTGAGTGTTGAACTGTTGTGGCTAATGGGGTAAAACTGAACATTTTATGTCTTTACATGCAATCATATGTCATGCACTGTACACTACCGGTGCCTATTCGAAGTAAAATTTGTTTTTAAATTTGCATTCTTTTAAGAATCAAAATAAATGTAAAACTATTGCTCACATCCTCCACTCCCGTGCCCCTTTCTCTAATGTCTTTACCGGCTGCAGAATGAGCATAAGAGATGGCCCCTTCCCCTTTGATTTTTTTTTTTTTGTAAAAGTCGGTGTCCTTACATGAAATCTGGTGCCACATATGCTACCTTCTGTGAGGAAGAGGGTATGGTGGCATTGCCCAACGTCCCTCCCTGGGTACTTCACTCGTGGTTTAAGATAAAATTTATTGATGTCCATCATAAAATAACAATGGACAAAAAACACTCACTTAAAATGAATAAATACATAAGTACAGTTATCTATGCAACTTACAATGTGCGTAACACTTCATTTTTTTTTATTTTTAGACATTGTTTATCTTATTTAAATAAAAATAAAAACAACAAATTTTTGGCCGGTCTCGAAGCGAGACCAGGACAATTCCCGAGACCGCAAGACCGAGACCAGGAAAAATCGACCGAAACCGGTCTCGAGCACTACAACACTACTTTCGATCTTAACAGAGATATTTTCTTCGTAACCAAATTTGCATATGAATGAACACATAAACGAAAATCCCTGTCAGAAAAAACTGAACAAAGTAATCCTTTCAACTGAATCAAATACACCAGTCTTTGATAACAAATGACTGTTCCAGGGAAGTTCTCTGGATTACTGAACCAAGTGGTGAACATGAAATTAAGGATATGGTTTGTTTTTGAAATGGTTAATATCAACGAATAAGAAGCTAGGCCAAAAAAAAACAAAAAAACAATCATATGCAAAGAAATTATCACCTGGGTTTTAAAATGTTTGTAGGGAGGCGGAAGATAAATTGTAGAGACACTGTCCTGAAATATTTTCTTCTCATGCAAATTGGGTCTTAAATGCTTAAGTTAGATGCCTGGAGAAAATCTTTTTGCAGAAATATAGAAGCCTAACACTTATTTGAAACAGAATATCGATTGGCTACAATTTCAATCACATTAAAGAACCCTTTTGTTTGCTCTAGTCCAGCCGGGAGTCATACGATCTGTGGGTGTTAATTCACCTGTCCTACCACGAGCAATTAATCAGTCCAAGGGATTCGATCGATACGTCGTTTTGCCATCATTCATTTGTATTCACACTTATTTTGGGCCAGTCATTTGTTTCAAATATAAAAGAAAGACCACGGCAATGTATCAACTCACCGTCACCATTTTATATTTTGATTCTTTCATCTCTGTACATTTAAAAAATGCTTCTCCGATTATGTGAAAAGAAAACCAGGTTCTTAAATACTTCCCAAAAATTTCAACTTCTAATTTAATCCTAAGAGATGTGTTATGTTGAATCTTCTTAATAATAAACTTAGGAGCATCTACTTCGAATTTCCAGAGTTTGAAAACCGACGAAGCGTTTTTCCTCAAGAGTTTGGCAATTATAGTCTTTTTCGGTTTGAATTACACGGAATGGAACAGGATAAATTGGCTCATCACAACTTGTACAAGAAAATTGATACACCAAGAACAGTGGTTTGCAATTAAATTGTGAAATATATAACTTCATGAGTATAGTATTGAGCATACGCTCCTACAATTTTAAGCCGCTGAATAATCTGACTGATACTGCAAAGTTTCAAACAGATGTTGCAAATATTATGCGAAAAATGTAAAGCATAAAATATAATGGCTAACACTACTTGTGTGACATAAATAACACTTTGGAAGACCCTAAATGTAGTCATATACTATGTACTTACGCTACCGTTTTAATTTCATTTTGTTATACTCACTTTCTCCAATAACCGCTGATGTAATTCTTCATATATGTATGGTTTCAAGGCAAACCTTTGATTGATGTAAGGTTCAGTAAGAGACTATACAATAGTCTTGTTCGGTTTGAATTGTTAATTTTATTCCGCTTTCTCTAATAGTTTCGGTTGTAGTTCTTTAAAATCTTGTGGTCTTAACACAACTTGTACTTGATATTAGGTTCAGTGTGGGACTGATATTGAACATTCATTATTAGGCGAATCAGAACAGCAAGTGATGGTCTGATTTCATTCGGCCATAACTGGGTGTATCACCTTTTAACCTGCCAATTTCCTTGCTTACCTTTATCATGGATGGTTGTACACTAAATTGCATCTCGAATGGTCTGCAAGGCCTTGAGGATGGACACGTACTGTGATTCAGTGGACGTAATAGCTTCTTCGCGAAGCAGTGAAAGTTTTGGTTCCGCCGAACGGCCCTTTGCCAGAGTTTTGGGAAGACTTTAGAAAAGGCTTCCGTTTCAATGAATACCAGGATTTGGATATGATGTAGACATTATTTACTGATTTCATTCTACTTCTTCTTTGTGATGCACTAAGTCTCTTATAGACGGTAGCTATTATCTTTCATATTCAAACTACTACCATTCAAAAGATTGACCACTACAAGAAAGTAGAACTCCTTTATTTGATAATAATGTCTTCATACGTTGATCTACGGTCAATGAACGTGCTTGCTTAAATAGGTATTTTCAACTAAGGGCTGATGCAAAATATCTACATCACAGTCAGTTAATGTCATCTAATTTACAAAAACTTTTGAGTCAGCTGAAAGGGTAGGTTCAACGAGTCGTTACTTCCGAGTATATTACTCATGACAGCTGCATTAATTATTGGCTTTTTAATGATATAACCTTTTAAAATTAACTTTCAGTTGTCAGTTAGTTCTCTCGCTGGGAAGCATATACATATTATAAAATGAATTTGGGAAAAAATTTAAAATTCAACCCATAAATATAATATGACGTAAGAAGTGATGTCGACATGCTATATTTACGTACCTCCCCGATTAAATTCCGACTTGCATTCTAAATTCTGTTTCATCATTTCAGTAGAGTAAAAGAAAATCTTGATGGAAAGATAACACGAAGAATTTAAAGATAAATCTACCTTTCTCAGTAAATAAGGTTTATGTTTAAATTTATCCTTAAAATGCCCCATTTTTAGTCAAATGTCCCATCCTCATTTATCAGATTAAAACTAGGGAGCTCATTTGTAAGCAAGAGAGTGCCCTACATTACATAAAAAAATCGATCATTATCAGAGCCACACTTCTATTTTGAAATTTGCGACGTCTTTATTATCCCGAGAGTTTTTTTCGCTACAGCAACCACAGAATCTAATGACATTCTAATTTAAAACATTTCGTCTTATAGCAACCTCGTATCAAACAAATATGGGAATAAGAAATAAACCAAATATAACATATTTGCTCAAGATGAGGTCACAATATGCCACTTAGATGGTATAATTCCGTTTCAAATTGGTGATCAACTATAAGACATTTTGTGTGTTTGTGTGTTGTATTCTTACAATTTTTCCTTGTTTCTCTTTATTTCCATAGACTTTTATGAGGGTAGAGAAAAGAGACTCGGTTCCTATTACGGCTCAATTTCTGTGGCAATCGGTGTGTGTTCTGTCCATAATCAAAACATTGGTGGATGAACAGTACATGTATAGCACGAGTCAGATTTCAGAATAACTTCTCTTCCCTGGCAAGAATTTCTGATTTCTTTGAAAAGAGAATGCCGAAAGATTAGGTTCAAGACATGGGCACGAATGTAAGGAACAATGATCATGGGCTATGAACATCTTCTTTTAGCCTTTTTATTCTCATTTGGATTATGCGCACTGCCTCCAAAAGAAACTGGCCAGCCAGAAAATGTCTTCTTAAAGGGAGATTTTATACTCGGAGGATTGTTTCCAGTTCACGAAAAGGGCAAAGATATTTCGAGATGTGGAAGAATTAACGAAGAAAGAGGAATACAAAGACTGGAGGCCATGCTGTTTGCAATTGACAAAATTAACAATGATTCTGAACTTCTTGAAGGGTGGACGTTAGGTGCAGACATTCGGGACACGTGCTCACAAGATACGTACGCTCTGGAACAGTCTCTTGAGTTTGTAAGATCGTCATTAACAACCGTCGAAGTCGGCGCCGACGGTTGCATCTTTAATGACGCCAACAATGATACGGAGGGACGGGTTGTCGGTGCAGTGGGTGGATCTGATTCTGACGTGTCCATCCAAGTAGCAAACTTGCTACGACTTTTTGAAATCCCTCAAATAAGTTATGCATCGACCAGTGCCCGTCTTTCAGATACTAGTCGCTACGATTACTTTGCAAGAACAGTCCCTCCAGATACACTTCAAGCTAAAGCTTTAGCCGACATAGTATTGCTGTTTGACTGGACAT
Organism: Holothuria scabra; assembly: GCA_037179385.1. Classification (NCBI taxonomy): domain Eukaryota; kingdom Metazoa; phylum Echinodermata; class Holothuroidea; order Aspidochirotida; family Holothuriidae; genus Holothuria; species Holothuria scabra. Next base: position 33,311,879 of record CM074181.1, read on the forward strand.
ATGTTATGACTGTAGCCTCAGAGGGTCAATACGGTGAAGCTGGTATTGATCAATTCGAAAAGGAAGCCACAGCCAGAAATATTTGCATAGCTGAGTCCGAAGAAATTCCATTCAATGCTGATGAATCTGTGTATGATAATGTAATCTTGCAGCTGAAACAAAACAAAAAAGCAAAAGTAGTTGTCCTCTTTACAACTGGTCACGACGCTAGAGAACTTCTTGCCGCCTTTCAACGTGACAACACAAATCACAGTTTTATTATCATAGCCAGTGATGGTTGGGGCGTGCAGGATGAACCAGTTAGAGAAAAGGAGGAGATAGCCGAAGGTGCTCTAACAATTGAACTTCAAACAAAACATGTACCCGAGTTTGATGAGTATTTTTTAAAACTTCAACCTGGAGAAAATGACAGGAATCCCTGGTTTGAAGAGTTTTGGGATCAGAAGTTTAGATGTATTTCTTCTACGGCTTTTGCAAGTAACACCACTGCCGAAACATGTCGGCAAAACAGGTTAAATTCTGGTAACCATGTACAGGAAAAGAAAATACAGTTTGTGATTGATGCAGTGTACGCCTTCGCCCACGCCTTGCAAGGAATGGTAAACGACCTTTGTCCTGAAACGAAGGACGAATGCCCAGAAATGTTCCCGGTTGATGGCAAGCTGTTGTTTACAGATTACATTCTTAACGTTTCATTTGACGGTTAGTTTGTATTTATACCTTTTGAATTAAAGTTAAAAATCACATTTTAAACATAAAGACTTAATGTCGTTTAATTTTCATTTTAGGAGATGTGAGCTCAGCTGTCGACTCTAATGAGTTACACTAAAAGGACTCGTTCCTAACGGTATTCATTACGCCTAAGGCATAATGGTACAACTATATTTCATTCATACGTTAAAACAGGTAAAATACTTATAAAGACTGTTATCTCTTGTGGAGCTCGAAATTCAAATTGTGTCTGCCTCGCCGAGTAACTCTTTGGTACTACTTATTTTATCAAATTGCAAAATAAATGACATGAGTTTCCGAGTGGAGACTCATGAAATCAATGACCTGGCTATAGACCGGACTTTATCGAACGTATGTTGGGGTTAAGTGAGACAGGTGCTTTTTTAAAAAGTGGGAAAAAGTATTTGGAAAACGTTTAGTCGCAAACACTTTTTCAGAGTGTACTAAATAAAACTAAGGCAGGTTTCACTTTCTCCTCTTGTCAACGTATACCTTATAGTTTTTTAGTGTCAACAAGTGTGAAACTATTCAAATGAAACAGTTTAGGTGACGTTGCTCGTTCCATCTCAAGTAGAGTAAACGCCGCTGTGGACAGAGTTTGACCACTGTTATTTAGATTAGAGGTGTGCACATGTGCATACGTATTCGTACACATCCTTTCACCTTTCGTTTTCCCTACCGCACCTAAATCTCTGCTTGAAAGCAGCCTACCAAACTATACACGAATCCTGACAGCAAGTGATGGTATGATTTCAGTCCGCCAGCATTGGGGTCTATCACCTTTTAGTCTTTCAATTTCTTTGCTTACCTCTATCATGCATGGTTGTACACTAAGTTGTATCTTGATTTCTTCAATATCACTGAATATATGGGTTTGAAATTCATAAAGACAATAAATGAAGGAGCTTTAAGCCAGATGGACCTCACCAATGACCGCCTACATCCACTAAACACAAGCGGTAGTCGGATTCGTTTATAGCCATCAAATCTGTTTCAAATATTCAAAATGTTTGAAATATTTCAAAGCTCAAGACCTTCATCAGCTACAAAGTCAGCTTTGATCCAGTATTGATGCTGGAAAACTAAAATTTAAGGCAAGTCTCTTCCAGTGGCGTAGCCAGGATTGGATTTTGTTGGGGTGCTTAGGTAACAAGTGGGGGGGGGGTGGCTGGTACCTCCGAGGGTCAGACATGGCAAGACTATATAAGCGGAGCGCCGCCATCAGTTGGCGCCGAGCGTACAAGAAAATTTTGGGCTTAAAAACCCCTCCAGATGGCCGGAAACGGCACTTCCCATGTGTTTTAAGCTAGACGTACCCAGCCTTAAAATACGAATCTCATGTCTGCGACTTCTCAAATTATGAAAATAAAAATCAATGTATGAAAATAGGTAATACATACACATTTTAGGGACCCCAACACTCTGAACTTACGATCTGTGGCCTGGGGAAGAGTCTAAAGGGAACCGGTATTTCCTTTCCCTTGGGAAAAATTGTAAACCGCAAATGCGGCAATATTTGAATTTAAGCGGAGCGCCACCATCAGTTGGCGCGGAGCGTTAAAGAAAATTTTGGACTTTAAAACGCCTCCAGATGGCCGGAAACGGTACTTCCCATGTGTTTTAAACTGGATGTACCCAGCCGCAAATGCGGCAATATTTGAATGGATTTCAGCTTACCTAAGGCAGTACCTTACCCTTTAACAAGGAAAAGAAAAGTAGTTGTGTCCCCCTCTGAGAAACTTTCTTTGCGTTAGATTTCCTAGAAGCAAAATGGTGCTATGTTTGGCAAAACTTTGAACTGATTTTAGGCCTTACTTTTAGGGTTTTCCTTTTTTGGGGAGCATGAAAAATACAAAATATTTTTAGTTTTTGTAGAGACTTTACAAGAGACATACATACTACCAAAGAAATAATGTGCAAAATGGTGCAGTATTTGTTCATCGGTACATTACCTAGTCAAAATTAAAATAGTATGAATAAATCTCTCAAAATAATTGAACCGCAAAGCAGAAGTATGGATCATGTGGGAATCACATGAAATCCGGACATTGTGGACATTTTACAAATCCTTCGGACGCCAGTGCCAGCGAACTAGTAAACAGAGGACTTGCCGAAAAATCGTCCTACAGTGGCACTAGTCAAGGGCAAGAGTGAGGCACGACATAGGTCTACTTGTTAAGGATGGAAGGGAAGAATTATCCGAAGGCAGTACCTTACCCTTACCTGTTTACGGCATATTTTGTGTATGGTACAGGACAGGAATGGTCGTGTAAGAGTGGGTCGATTGCCTTATTTTCAGTAAATCAATCAGCCATCCGAAAGGCAGAAAGGGTCTTAACCTAACAAAGTCACATTAAAGTTTGTCGTCGAGACTTTCGTTTCATCTTCGAAGTGGAATGCAATAAACGACAGTGCAGATCACAAACGGTATCTAATTTAGTGAAAGTAGGCATTTTGAAGTTATTACTTGATTTCAAACTTGCGCACAAAATGTGTTTTACACACATTCATATTTTTTTTAATTTGTACACATTTCATTTATTTACTGTTTTGAAGGAAGTACTTCAAAGTTTATTTCCGTTCAGACATTTTATTTTTTTCAATTACTTTATCAGGACGAAAAAATCTGGGGGGGGGGGGGCTGAAGACAATCTGGGGGGGGGAGCTAGGCCCCCAGGCCCCCCGTGGCTACGCCACTGGTCTCTTCCTCTTTATTAATCCTAGAACAAACTTACTGGTTTTCCGTCGCAACTGTGAAGTTACTTTAAAAATACGAGAGTGGGCACTTGGAAGCACATGCGCCTTCAATTAAAAAAAAAAACGGAGTTTCGGAATGTCATTATTTCTTTATTTGTGAGTCTTGTCATAGCTGTAGTGGTTATCAAAGAATGCACTTCTATTTTACTGCTGAATGCACTGTCTAGGAACTTTGCAGTGTCTTTTGAAGAATTCAGTTACATTTTCGGATGTGTAGACCATGAAAAGTCGAAGTTTTGGACTTATGTTGGTCGTAATAGGCGAAGGCAGTAAAGGTATTATGTGGAAAAATGGGACAACCAGATTGTAAGATAAGGAGACATAAACCTCAGTACGTTAACAAAAAGGCGAGAATGTGGTTGACGGTAACCATGAGGTTGAACAATACTCCAAGAAATATTGGCCATACAACAATCTCCCAACGTCATTAGCAGTAGCGTCACCAGACTTTGCGTTCAAGGGTGGCACTGGGGCCACAACAGTTTTGCAGTGGGGGCACTGCTAGATTCCATCCATGGCGCTAAAGGCACCGCCAACCAAGAAGCGCGAGGCTCATCGGGTGGGGCACCTGCTGGTGTCAAGGGGAAAACCCCGGTTGCGGTCCATCGGAAAAAGCCCTTGGAAGCTCATGAGTTAAAGGGTCATTATTTAAGGGCATTAGTATTGACTGAACACTGAGCTAAAAATTACCTCCAAGATAATTAAAGTAAGATTTTACTGTTAGCAAACCTAGTTAAACTACCATCGAGATCGGACTCGGCTGATATTTTGAAAAAGGGAGAGATAAGGGAGAGATGAATTATAGAGAAAGATGTTGATGAGCAGTAATATGGGTCCCAATAGCTGTCCAGGGGTGAAACCCCCGGGGGCTACGAGGAGGTTTAAAGGTGTTTGTGAGGTATTAAGGTTGTAGTTAAGGGTAATTCTATTATCTTTACACTGGTCTAAAATTACTTAACTGCTACCAAGAGCGGATTTGGTTGGAATTATGAAGAAAGGGAGCAGCACTAGAAAGAGAAAGCAGTTAATGGACAGTTAAGTGCGATGTAGACCTAATCTTGCCGGAACGGATACCCGAGCTGAGCACCACCTTTAATTGACGTAGTCGGAAGTATGTAGGATATTTTGAAAAACGCAACCCCTCAGACAGCCAGAAACTGCATTTCTAGGTGTTTTGACGATAATTGCATTTGAAAAAAGTAAAAATCGGCTTTTTGTTGTCAAGCGAAGACTCAAATCTTAAAAATTTCATAACCGCACGCAGACTACGGAAGGCATACCATTTTTTGAAAGCCTCAAATTTCAGTTGGGGGGGGGGGACACACGGGGATTTCCCAAGGTCACGTGCCCCCTGGACCCCTTGGTGACGTTACTGGCAATTATTGTTAGAAGTATATTTCTCGAGGTGCCTTATCACCTCCCTGATACGATACTCCTCAACACCTGTCGATCGGTCAGGTTTGTCAGTGTGTGAACGCTATATAAATTTACGTACCAAAGTGTCACAGGGCTGTGATACGTAAATATACATGATGATGCTGGTTTAATTAAACACAGTTTCTGGTAAATTAGTACGCCGGGGTGTTGCTGTGTGGGGTTTACATACACTTCGTTAAAGTACAGGCACCAGTAGAACTGGTTTATACATTGGTCATTTTATGAGTTAGCGTACGGATATATAGGTGCATGGTGTGTTTGACCGTGGGGATGAAATAGCTCCAGGTTTGACGAGTAATCACCCTGGTTTGACGTTGTGTTTTTGTGCCTTTAAACTCTTACACACAATATTACAATGGAATCAACTCTCACCCCAAAACTTCATTTGTTGTAGTAGTCCACAATAATTCTCAACTAGCACACCTCGAGTCTTTGCAGCAAGTTAAAAATATGCAAAGTACTTTTTCTCTTATTACACAACATACACTGTACTGAGAGTGTTTTGAATACCTATGGCGAGTCTTGTTTATTCACCATTAAGCAGCACACAGGGATTGTTCCTTGATAAAGGTGAGTTTGAAACAGTTCTGGGAGGGGCTCAAGTAAGTAGGTAAGGAGAATTGAAGGTATTTAGAGTGAGAGGATAAGATCTTTAAATATACAGGTTCCAATTTCAAAATGGATTTTCAAAATCTATGTCTTCTTACAATTTTTATCAAATATGTCTGTTTTCTTTGAGATTCATGTTGATAAAACCCAGAACAAGTGCCACTTGTGGCCATAACGGGTCACTCTTTGTCGCACGTGCGAAAAGTAGTAAGTCCGTTCATCCTAACTACTTGGCACACGTGCGACAAGGAGTCCGTCGTTGTCACTGGAAATGCCTTTTTTGGAAACAGTCGTCGACTCCTAGTCTCACCTGTGACAAGGAGTCGGTCCTTTTCCCATGGAACAACGTATGAGAATGTCTTATCGGGCAACAATATTGTCAAAAAAGAAGACAAGTTATGCAAAAGGAGCTGTCCAGATAGAGTTACAAAATCCATTTTAGAAATGGAACATGTTAATATAGAAAAGGTGGTTTCTTGTCATGGTTGATATATGCTTTTATCACATAATTAAAAATATCCCTTTCTGATTCTCTTGCAGGGTGAGGTAGTAGGGTAAAACCCTAAATTTACACACTATCTCATGCTATGCACGTTTCAGGTATACTTGGCATGTTGATGCGTTATAGTCAGAATATAATCCCTATATTGATAAAGGTCACCAGTCCCTGTAGGAAAAGTTTGCAACCACTGCATACTATTTGAAAACACTGGCCTACATCTAACCAGAACAAATGGTGGACCGACCATTATATACTTCATGAGTGCCTGAATAGTGTAGAGAAAAGTTAGCCTCTTGTTTTTGTTGGAGGTTAGGTATTTATTTAGGTTAGTGGAAGACAAAAACAGAAACGTATAGTTACCATATTGCATTACAAGGATTATGGATATTTGTAATACTTAATATATAGATTTCTCTTATTAGAAGGAAGAACCTCTTGTTTTTTTAAGGAGGTCATAGGTTATCTGCTGTCACTTGAGACGAAACTTGGAAAACTTTCAAAGAAGACAATGACCACAGATCAGAAAAAGCTGAAATTTTGGACTTTTACAAAGATTAAGTTAGACTTTCCCCAAGTCTCTCACGTAATCCTTCCATTCACCTTTCTTTTCATTTGTGTTCAAATTCTTTACGGTGATTCCATCGCATTGTGCTCCGGTGCAACCATTCAAATTACTTCTCACTGTCCATTACTGCAACTTCCACGGTTGCAAAAGCTACAAGTCTCTCGAGCAAGCCAGATCTCCGCTGGTTGATATGTGCACAGCGTAAAAACTTGTTAGACGCAATCACCGGTTGCGGTGTGTTGGTCGATGTGGTTTGGTTAGCACACATTAGGCATAAGCTACCTCTTTGCAGTCAGGGCAATGGCTGTACATGCCAGCTTACATGTGTCCAAAAAGATAAGCCTATTGTCCTGGTCTGCTGAGGCAGCTCTGGTTGCAAACTTTGCTTGCACTGATTAAACAGTCTCTGCCTTTATGAATGAGGTTTGCAATTGGACTCTTTGTTTACATAGTGCTGGGCATGGCAGCTACTATTGACAGAAAGCTGATAATAGGAAGTCGGGTTGACCTTGCTGTAACATCACTTTTTGATCAAAAAGTGGGGTGTCGGGTATAAATTGTATAGAGGCAACCTTATGCCTAATGCAGTGTGTATTGGCGGTATAATGAGTCGAAGTGGAAAGTGAAGAATGTGAGAATGTGGTTTGTCTGCAGAGGTGCATTGGCAGAGGTCAAAGGCGTGACACGTAGAGAAGGAAAAATGACTGCGGAGAATCCTTACAGCTAGGAGGGAACATCTCGAGAGACTTGGGACAAGTCTAAGATAAGGTTGGAGTGAAAAATAAACACATGGACGCAAGCATAGTACTGGTACATTGAATGACTATTTTAGCTTTTTTTATTCTATGATAAACCCGTGCGAAGCATGGTGCCACCAACATTCGAACAAATGACCAATTTTCTCATGCGCATGTTCATGTTAAAGTATAAAGTTATGGGTGTCTTGCTTCAACGGACAAATGAAAATTGAAATTACTTACCGAGAATGACCAATTATTTCCTTTTAATTTCGTTTTGAAGCTTCACTTATTTTACTGGGACTACAGAATGTTCGCATTGGCAAGAATGTTAGGCTTACGATTTTGATGAGGCTATTTCTGCTCACTAGAAGTCAAAATTCCAGAACCTTGAACCATGTGGTAGGCTATTTGACATAGTCATGTTGGACACCCTATGCTGTGCGCGCGGCCCAGCATTACTCAACATCCTGTTAATGCTATCGCTGCAACATACAGAAAGTCATTGTCTTCTTTGAAAGTTTTCGTCTCAAGTGACAGCAGATAACCTGTGACCTTTTTTAAAAAACAAGAGGTTCTTTCTTCTTATCAGAGAAATCTATATATTAAGTATTACAAATATCCATAATCCCTGTAATGCAATATGGTAACTATACTTTTCTGTTTTTGTCTTCCACTACCCTAAATAAATATCTAACCTCCAACAAAAAACTAGATGCTAATTTTCTCTTCACTATTCAGGTACTCATGAAGTATATAATGGTCGGTCCACCATTTGTTCTGGTTAGATGTAGGCCAGTGTTTTCAAAGAGTATGCAGTGTTGGCAAACTTTTCTACAGTGGCTGGTGACTTTTATCAATGTAGGTATTATATTCTGACTATAACGCATCAACATGCCAAGTATACACCTCCTTGCATTGTTGCATACTACTTTTGCGGGATTTTACAGTCTCATCAGTGATAGTATGTGATAACCATCGGCGTAGTGAATAAAGTGCTGTCTGGGGTTTGGAGAGAGCGGGTGATTTTATGTTGTACCAGTTCTTCATGATTAAAGCGTGAATTCAAGTTGGTAATTAACATAGTTTTTAGAATATCTCAGCCTCACAGTTTTGGCTACCACCATTTGTCTTTCAGATCCTGTGAACAGCGAGGTTAAATTCGACAAGCAAGGTGATGGTCTTGGCCGATATGATATTATGAACTTTCGGACAGATCCATGGAGTGGTGATTTCGTTTACGAACCAATAGGAAGCTGGTCTACGATGAAAGGCCTCCAGTTGGAAAAGCAAAAGATATTGTTTCACCCTAGCGTCTTCATTAAACCCGATGACGAGTTTCCTCAGTCAAAGTGCAGCTTACCTTGTGAGAAAGGAGAATACAAAGATATACAAGAGGAGCAATGTTGCTGGGTGTGTCTGAAATGCCAACCATGGGCTTACCTACAGGATGAGTTCACATGTGTGGAATGTCCAATTGGCTTCTGGCCCAACGAGGACCTCACGGCATGCTATAGATTACCCCGAGAGCACGTCACCCTCTGGGAATTCCACGGTATTCCTGTCGCTATTTCTCTTGCTGGAATGCTGACTACTTTTTCAATTTTGCTAGTTTTCGTGAAGCATAATCATACACCCATAGTGAAAGCTTCTAGCCGGGAACTAAGCTATCTTCTTCTTATAGGGATACTTCTATGTTATAGTATGACTTTTGCTCTGCTCTCAAAGCCATCCACAATAGTATGCTCCCTGCAGCGACTTGGATTAGGTGCCTCCTTCTGTATATGTTTTTCTGCTCTTTTAACAAGAACTAACAGGATATCAAGGATATTTAACAGTGCAACTCGAAGTGCACAGAGACCGAAATACATCAGTCCCAAATCCCAGCTAATAATCTGCTTACTTTTGATATCTGTGCAAGTAATTGGAGAAGTTGTCTGGTTACTTGTACATCCACCAAAAGAAGTAATTAAACATTCGAAGGATCGGAGTGAAGCAAGACTTACATGCAGTATTAGTGACACTGATCTAGTCATATCACTTGCCTATGATATGGCATTAATAGTGCTGTGCACCCTTTACGCTTTTAAATCTCGGAAGATACCAGAGAATTTCAACGAAGCCAAGTTTATCGCTTTTACTATGTATACCACGTGTGTGATTTGGTTAGCTTTTCTACCAGTGTTTATAGTGACAAATGAGTATTTCAAAGTAAGTCCACTATGGAACTTCATACCAAAAGGTATATGTAGGTAAAACATAAACTGCTTTTCTATTTTTCTGGAATTTCATTGTCTTAACCTCATTCAGGGTTCCTATGTATAAGAATGCTTCCTCAGAGGTCCATAACTGGTTACGTAAACAACAGTTGTTTGAAAATGACTCGCGACCCCAGGAATTAAACTCGGGGTGGCAATTCGATGAGATGAGTAGGAATTGCAGGGAACTGAAAAACGGGGTATTGTATGGGGTTTGTTAAAAGCAAAATTGAAATAAAAAATGTGGAGTAAGGAAATATATGTCTTTGAAAAGCTTAGTTTGAAATTGAAGTTTTTATACGTCTGGCACAGAGATAAACAGAATCAAATGGCTCTGTCGTTGTCTCATAGCTCAGAAGGCCCAGGGTTAAATTTCATTCAACCATAACAAAATCAATTTTGAGCTGAATTGATTGGGGTTTTGATCTTTTCTCACTGGTTTAAAACTCCTTGCAAATGGCTTTGAATGGATATGACGTTAAGGACAACACTGTGACCTGTACACATTTGTTTGTCCCCTATACCAATTTAAAACCAATTGATTCATATCAAGTTTTTGTAAATCCCCCCCCCCCCAATTTCTTTCAAAGTTTCGGTTTAAGTATTTCCTGACACTAGTTACTTTCAAAGTATCTTCCTAGGGCATCCCACGAAAATATTTTTTAGTCCAGGAATGTCAATTTTGGAACTCTGACATCCGTTATAGCAAGTGCATTCACATTAAACAAATTAGCGGTATGTTAATAGCCAAGAAAAATCATGGTGTTAACTGCATACGTTTACCTCATTCATATTTTATGTCAGCTGCATTTTAAAGATATCATAGAGTTTTATAAGAACTGCGTATCCTGCGTCTCCTAAATTCATTAATACTTTAAAATCTTAGCACAGAATTTTTCTTTTGACTGAGCGGGGAAGTTCATGAAGAACTAAATTAACATGTTATATTACATGTATATAGTGAAAGGCGATATAAGCTTGTAAATTGTAACTGATTTACAAAATTAGGTTTGCATTTACCACTAAGTTAAAACTCCTCCTTGAACTCGATCAGGATGTTATTAACTTAAAGTGATTCCTCTACTTCTTTTCCAGATACAAACAACGACTCTTTGTATTTCAGTCAGTCTAAGCGCTACTGTTGCTCTCTGCTGTCTCTTCGTCCCCAAAGTTTACATTATCGTCTTCCAACCTCACAAGAACGTCCGATCTCTCCGTTCAACCTCCACTCGGAGGTCCTATCTTGACTCCGCCAGTAACCCACGGAATCGTAGCGATTTCAACACAAATTCTCTTTATGTCGCCCCGACGACTGTCCATAATGGTAAAGACCAGAAACTTATCAACTCAGGTAATAATTCCTGTCAATTACTGAGGTAAATATTGTTGTGAGCAAATCGGGTACACATAGTCTTATTCTTATTAGTACCTGGAACAAATAATTCTTGCTTACTCACTGTAAAACATCTGCACAGAAAATACAGAAAAGAAATAAAATACAGAAAAGCAAAAGAATACATAAAAAGTGCTGTCAGCAATTTCTATATTTTTTTTGTAAATCTTTTCTTCTGTATTTGTGGAAACATCTAGGAGTTGCTCAAGTAGGTAACTCGTGCAAGTAATTTAGGTAAATATCTTTGGCATAACCAACTACCTTTGACTAAAATCAGAAATTATGCATGCCGGATTAATGAATGCTGCATTATTGATTTGTGATCTGCCCTGCAATACTGTAATATTATGACTTCTTATCGTCCTACATTCACTCGTGACAATACTCATGTCATATTTATAAGTTCTACTTTTCTCTCGTAAATTGTAATCAGTTGTTTCATCCAATCATAAAAAGGGTATAAAAGAGATTCCTTAGATGTTGTAACGAAATTATCCAAAGAATAGCCAAGCTTATGTGCTGCTTTGAATGCGTAACAAATAACCAAGTCAAGTGCAAGAGTATGCTTAAATTCCGGCTGTAAGTCTTTCAGTGTCACAAGACGGTTGAATAATTAGTTTTCAACTACTCTAATTGCTCGCCACATCCTTTTAATATCATATGAATTGCCCACGTGACAACCGTCCTTGATATCCAAGAACCATAATATAGTTAAAAATATGAATTTGACCTTTTATTAGTTCAAAAGATATTATTTTTTACCCTTTGTCCGTTTTCTAGTTCACAGTGTTTTCTCCAAGAAAGATAATCTTCCAAAACATAGTGATTTTTTCAAAATCCGGAGGGAAATTGGCTCCACACTTTTTTGTACAGGAAATTGACTATTGAGTTACTTGCTTTTCGTGTTGTTACCGCAATGAGAGGTTCTCCTGCAGATTGAACAGTATAACTTAATGTGTTTTCCATGAGAAGAAAAATTGAAAATGAGGCCACGGTGAACATTTTAAATTTAATATGTTAAGACGTTCAGCCGTCATCGTCTTGGTTTTTCTGTTGTGTTAAGATCTAAATTGTAGGATATAAGTTTTGACAAAGAGACGGCACTTGAATGATTCGAGATAGTGACCGAAAACTATCATCTGCTCACTTCTGTTCAAGCTAAATTATTGTATTTTATGGGGGCAAAGATATTTTTTTGAGTTTATCAACTCAGACTTCGCAAGACGTTTTTTACATGTGTTTTATACGCATACCGTACTCGAGGCATGCTTCTTACATTATCACTATTCAAGCTTGAACACACATAAAGCCTTCATATACTAAACATTTGACAAAGCTTATCCTTTCACACAAGTTATGATCAGGGTAAGATGTTTCTCAAACTAGCATCTAGGTTTTTCTTTATCCGTTAGAATTTGATATATTCTGAGGTAATATTTGGTCATTCTACTTAAACATTGGGAAGGAAGCGGGGAGTGGGTGAGTCCCTGTACCTCGGTTGCGACATTCATGATGAAATACATCAAGAAAATTACCTTGTATTATTAATTGGAAACAAAAGGTAACGCCATATGTAGCTTTCGTTATGTAAAGAGTCCTAACATTGTTTTGTATATAAAAGATGGGAAATTTTGCATACGCGAGTAAAGCCTTTATCAGAATGTCTATCTGCACGTGCCATTGCGAGGGATGGAATAATTGAAGGTGTCCGATATTTTTGACTGGTATTACAAAAAATTCCGACAAACGATAATTTGGGTTTTATTTTTTGTTGGAGAAGTGTTTTTACCTCACGAGGAAAATCAAGTACCCCTTTCAGAAGATTGCATTTTTGTGATTACACATGGTATCAGACGGATCAACGCTTCCTGGAGAAATTGGGAATTTTCCCGACTTTAGTGAGACATGCTTCCTCCAGGGTTAAAATCTTTGTCACCCCTGTTTTTTGCTGGTTGCTTCCCCAAGATGAGTTAAAATAATGATTCAAAATGTGTTTCTTGCCGAGAATGTACTGAACAACTGACGGATTTACAGACTTGGATTGCATCATTTAAAAAAAAAAACATGGAAGCAATACCTTCGAAGGAGCACTTCAATTTTTAAATAAAATTAGAACGATACTTTATATTTTGTAGAACATGTTGTCATCCTTTGGGTAAATATTTCAAAAGTAATAGTAGCAAACAAGAACTTAATGTTTCCCTCGCGCCAATACGTCTCTAATTGGTATTGAGAATCCTGAATCCGCCCACGTGGGTTAAGAGTTGCTTGAGGGCATTTTGTGTAAGACAGGATTACAAGGTGACGACATATGTTACTAAGCAGCAATCAGATCTGTTCAATTGACGAGAGAGGCCCACTTTTCTTCCACCTTTCGTCCAAACTATCCGCAATCATGAATCATCGTTGTTTTGCGATTCCATATTAGTAAGACGATTATTCTTTAACAACGTAAAATATTGTATTACAAACGGTGTCATGATTAATGTTGAAACTGGAGGGAAAGTTCACAGTACATACCATTTGCCCAGGAAAAGTGATGGTTTGGACTCCCCTGTAAAAAGTGGTAAGCTTAAATTTGTTTCCACTCCTTTCTCAATTCAAGGATGAAGAACCCTGAATTACTCTCTGTAAATCTGTCAAAAGCTTCAAAAGTTTTCCTTAGGATTGTTTCAATAATTAAGGAATTACCTCTCCCTTAGACAAATTTCCCCGCTCTGTTGTCCAAAAAGCATTCATCGCGCAACCAAGATCAACTTTTACGCCTATGTTATACAACCCCAAGCCACTCTGAACTTTCAATATTATTCGTTAATCGGTGAAAAACACTGAACGTCTTTGCACATTTGAGTGACATATATTCATTCATATCTGTACAAAAATATCTATATACCTGTAGCTGGTATACACTTGACAAAGTACTGCATCAATATTGAACACAATCACAAGCGAAAAATATGCTATAAAGAGGCTCGTTTGCTTGTTCGATTTTATCTGTGAAGCATGGTTAGTAGCTTCGGAGATGACCCTTGATGAGGGAATAAGCACCTTTTGATATCCGAGGAAGGGGACACGTGTTCTCATTTGCAAACATTAATAAATTTACAACTTTTTCACTACATTGTTTTTGTTCCTTTTTACGCCCACAATAAAATTCAATTAAAAATCTTAGGGTCATATTTTGCATATTCACTCCCACTGTACTTATAAATATCCCGACTGCACTTTTTGATAAGTCTAGCTGAAACGAAAATATAAATTTTTTGTCGCCTATGGTAAATTTCGGTAGCTTCAAACACAATGCCAGAATGATGCAGTTGAGATGTAATATTAGTACTGAAAAGCAGAGATTTAATACAACTTGGCTTAATGTCGAAGACCACTCTGTTGCAAGAAAATTACTGTATTCGCTTTAAAGTGTTAGAAGTATGGACAGACAAGAATGAATATATTAGAGTTAGAGAAAGGTTTTAATCCAACCACTTCCTTTTCCGTATATAACTCCATTGCTGAGATGTTAAATTTTTTAAATATATTCATTTTACCAAAACCTAGTCTGTTGTACCAAAACGTATGGTATGAAGTTCTTGTGTAAATCATATTACGTGCTTTTGTTTCACTTTGCTCAGGGACGGCTTGTATAGCCAAGTCACAAAATACCATGCAGTAAGCAAATTGTCAAATTTTGGCAAAAGGTTGTTATTTGAGTAGTACAAGGAGGACATTTCAAATTATTATTTGACAACCTATATAAGTTTTCAAATTGAGGGAATAGAATTAAAGGCGTTATTCTCTCACCACAAACAACTCTAATCGTCCCATCCTTTTCACTTAAGCCTCTCACACAACTGTTTAAAACTCATCTCCATCCAGGCACAGTCTTGGTTTATTATTTCAGGGTGAGTATACGAGACCTCAATGAATCAACAAATTACACCCTCAGTACTACATGTTGGGTTATATAACTACAGTTCTCTGCATTTGTTGAACCTGATGTCAGTCAAACAGTTGTGACAACAGAGAATTTCTGTGGACTATTGTACTTTTGGGTAAAAGTTAACTGCCTTTAAACATGAACACTTTATCCCAGTTGAGAAATATTTTTTGGCTATAACATAACCCTTTAAAATTTCAGATCTGATGTACACTTTAAGACTGGATCACACCGCCATGACTACCGAAGGCTCTTCGTTGTAGATAATTTGCAAAAATCCTACACCCTTCTTCGGTAGTCTTAGCTGGGTGACCCAGGCTAAAACGAACCGACTGCATCCGACTACAGTTAAACCTATCGAACAGTGCCGACTGCTTATGACCTGACGGAATTGAAGTCGTCGAAGTATTAACACTGCGAAGATCCATACGACGATGTGGTTGGTCGCCGTTGTATCGTCGGAAGTCGTGGCGATGTGACCTGGGTTTTAGTGACACTTCAGTCTAACCTGTACATGCAGATGGGGCACATTAATGTACATATCGTTGGTCTGTACCAACAGTCTTTTACCAATCACATTGTCTCATTTTTGCAGTAGTTCAATAAATATTAGTCAGAGTTTCTCATTTTTTTGGAGAACAACATGATCATAATAACTACACCGTTGCTTCCATTTGTTTCAGTGTACATTATTTCTTTTTAATATCTTTTGTGTGTACCAGTCTGATCAGAGGGAGCTTATTGTCACGAAACTCCTAGCCATTGAAGGCAGCAATACCTCCGAGTTAGAACTTCCATACTCGTATTTCTATCCATGAATATCATCACAGTGATGTATGAGAATTTTCATCTGAATATGTCAAAGAATAGAATTACACAAAATCACTTCTTTCTATTTTCTATTAGGCAAATTAACAGTGACATTCAACTCAGTGGTGACTCAACCAGAGGCGCAGACAGACGTTGAAACCAGTCAAGCGTATTTATGAGTATATGCCTCCCGCATCCTCCCATTGCAGCCCACCATGGACACTGACTTGCTGTTCAAATTAATTTTGAAACTAGTTGTGCTGCGGAACTTGAAGAGGCAATCATTACAGTGAAAAGTCCCGTGGAGTGTAAGAGAGACACTGAGAAGAAGAGTACGATTTTGTGTTCCTTGTGGAAGTCAAATCGAAACCCGTCAGTCATGTTCAACTGCTGCAGTATGAGAGCAATGTTTCAAAGAAACAAATTCAAAAGATATAAATATTTTGATTCGTTGTCGAAATACACAGACATTCCATGCTTCTAAAGTGTCATCTGATGACCAAAGAGAGTTACATGTAAGGTGGTTATACCCTTGACAGTAGCAGAATTAGTTACAAAATCGAGAAGAATCCGTGCATCTTAGGGTCGTCAAGTTGTTTTAGAACAGATTACATGCAAGATGTAGGAAAAACAAGAGTAGGGAAAACAGGCCAGTGAACCCAAAATGGAAAAGGCCGAGGCCAGTTCGACTTAAACAACTTGGTTAAAGATGGGCCGTAAAACTCCATCTAACTTAACCTGCATACCAAATGTACTCAAAACAACTAATCTGGGAAGCGCAGAGGAGGCCTCTATCAATGGCGCTATGGTGAAATTATTGACTTTGGCCCCCAAGCGAGATCACCGACCACGGGCCTTTTCATTCTCAGTATCCTGCTAAAGCGTGAACGTAATACATGGTTTATGTACATGGGAGAAACGTATACGTAGCTAGTTTGAATAAGCTTCAGAGTCTAAATCTTGAATCGAAGTTTTTTATCCCTAACGTACTAAGAACGCAAGAAGATTTGTTTATCCCTAAGATCTGAAGGTGCATTTGGTTGGAAAGAAATGATTTCCTCTGTGCCGGTTTGTATTGCCTTATATGATACCATATACTTTTTCTATGTTTTCTCTGCTCTGGTCAAGGAGTCCCTGTTTTAGATCTAAAAACTTTCTAATAACAGTAATATCAAAGCAGGTGGTCAATAGGTTCAACTACCTGCTGTAAAAATGTCACAGACATGTTGTAGAGTTGCAGAGCAAAAGAAAAAGTGAATATGGAAAAGCCGTAAAGTTTTGGAAAAAATTGGCAGTACTTTTTCTATATCCGTTTTTTTTTTGTTTGCCTTGTAAATCTACAAAAAATTTCGTAGTGTAGATAAGATGTAAACTTACCTGACTTTAAAACGGTGTATGTTCACAAAACAAAATATTGCGTTTTGTTGTAAAAATGGCTTACAATGTCTGACGCCTTTTATTCACTCACTGCCCCCGAAATTCCGAAGTTGCTTTTAAAGCCGTTACATTTTTAATTCAATACGCCACGGGACCTTATTCTCAGTCGAAACTGTAACAGATGTGGAAGTAGCTTCTTCATGCTGGTCGATGAACTGTTCAGAGATAAACTGATTAAATTTATGAATAGTTACACTTAGTATGTGCCACGCTTAAGAAAGCAGGATACTGAATAAGAAAAGACTAAAACAGCAAGAAATAAATGATTCACAGGGTAGTGTAACATTGATTATTTTAGCTACTTGTGCGTTTATTTATATATTAGTATTTTTAATGTAAATATTATAAACGCTTAAAGGAGCTAAATTTTGTCGGAGAGGAGAAAATATTTTATTACTGCACATTCACCACTAAATTACGCCAAACGTTTTTGTGCATTTACAGGTTTGTAAATAAGTCGTTTTTGGAAGAGGAGCAGCTTCTGTAAATATCTATGTTGTGTTTATATCAGTTTGTTCTTTCTGAAATTGTAGAACACAAGACGCTTTACAGCTATGACCATCATCATAAGCATAGTATTGTACGATAAAGGCATACAGGGAAATTTTCCTATTGTGATCAATTTACTAAAGCAACAATCTGACAGCCTTTTAGTAACTGCGTGATTCCTGCTCGTACCGCGTACGAAAATATACTAGTACTATCTGAAGGCTTGTTGCAAGTGAAATTCACATTAGGGGCTGTCAGATTGTGTTGGGTTCTCCATGAGTTTGATCCGCATCTTAGCGTCACGTGGTTAGGATCTTGTGTCAAAATCTGTTTTATAGACAAATCCGGACAGATTGTGATGGTTTGATTTTAGTCGGCCATTACTGGGGTCCATTACCTGTAATCTTTAAATATCCTTCCTTACCTGTTCCATGGATGGTTGTACACTAAAGTGTATCTTGATTTTCTTAACTTCACTGTATATGAGGATTTGAAAATTACATAGACAATAAATGAAGACGATTAAAAGCTGATGGACCCCACTAATGGCCGCCTACAGTCACTAAAAAACAAGCGGTAACCGGATTCGTCAATAGTTAAACCAGTATGATAATGAAATATAAAAGGCACGAAAAAATAAACAATACTACTTTTGGAATTGTCATTTTTATGACATACCTCATGCAAATCTTAGGACTACTTATGTTGATCTAAATAAGAATATCAACTAAATTTTGCGTTATGTTTCTTGAGGCTCATTAACTATGAGTCACTTAAGTAACAAAAAATTTGATTAGGTAAACTCACAATGTGTTTTAGTCGTAACTGATTCACTTGAGTACAACATCTTTAGTATTCAAATTTAAAAAATAAAACAAAAAGCATCTAAAAGTTGTCATGATTTAACCTAATTTGATAAACAGGGGTGAGTCGACAGATATACCAAAATTTGTACAAGCAATATGTGTAGAGGGGGTGGGGAGTGGTAAAAGTAACTGGAAGAAAGATAAATTTACCATTAAGAAGAAAAAAACCCGAAGAAACACTCCCAACGAAGGTATATATTCAGGTATAAATATTCACATTTTCTAGACACATATTTAGTCATCTGACAATGAATGATTCCAGCTGGATCCCAGAATTTTTTAGGGCGACATGGTACTCCATCCCAGTTCTTATGTTATGATGATTACGACATGTTTTGTTCTCTATTTCGTTGGCTGGTAAGATGGATCAATATCTTTAGTCAGTTAGAAAATAGAAAATATATGATGTTTTTTTCATACTATTTGTTTTTCTGTGTCCTAATGTTTTTGATTCAATGTTTCCGCCTCCAACTAAGACAGAATCCTGTGGTCCTATAGGATGGATTACAGGGCGCTTAAGTATTACTTGAATGAAGAATTCTAAGTGTTGATTGTACGAAAACATTAACCGTTCTTGCAGATCATTCTCTGGTTATCTGGAAGACGAAGGCGATTGCTGCCAGCAAAATTTGCTGGATGCTTATAAAATAAAGCGATTCTTTTTTTTTAAATAACTATCTTTATTCTATGTTACCACAGCTTCCAGCAAAGAAAAGATGTGAATAACAGATTCTTCACATTAAGTAAAAAAAGCCCACAGCAACAACAAGAACTGTTCACTTGAAAAGGCGATTGAAAGCTAACTTTTCAACTTGATGAAAAGTCCATTAACCTCAGTGAAAAATGGTATAGTTTATAGTAATTATTCTTATTCACGTTAAGTCTATCCAGCAAAGAGGGGGTGAAAAGGGGGGGGGGTCATCTACATGTAACAGATATACATTACCACCAATTCGGTACCCCTTTCCCGTTCTTCCACCAATATTTCGTTCCCCCTGGAAGTTCTGTCTCCCCCTCAGCACCTTATGTGGACTGCGGGCATGAATCATGAATGACCACTTGCGTAGTCAGTGTTTTTGATTGGAGGTGGCCAACCACAAGCCTGATCGCCGACAAATGGAGGAGCCTAACGGACAGGGACATCTTCCTTGTTTTGAGAAATTTCTGGGTATGAAAGTAACCCCAGGTGCTCTCTCATGAAACATTTACCATCATTTGAAGTCATATTTGGTTCCTTCACAAAATGCATGTTCAGAATTCAATTTGGGTGGGGAAAGGTCCCCGTGGGTCCCCTCTGGCTACACCAGTATGAACGACATGTCTCAATCATTTGTCAATTAAAAAAATTAGTAATTCCTTCAATTACTAGTATCTTAGAACAAAACCTTTATTTATTTAAGTCCGTGGTGAAAGTCTTTAGTATTTGCTTGCAAAAAATTGGACGATTATACCCTTTACGGCCTTATGCATATTATTTACACTGAAATTTAGTGAATTATTTAAAAAAAGCCTTGCATTGGGTTTTTGTATCAAATGTTAGTGAAATCAACAGTACTCGAGAGTGACGCAGGGTCCTCAGATGTGGGTTCCTTTGTAGGCTTTTTTCAATTAAACTGTCCTTCATACGTTTGAAACAAAACTAAATTTACTTGTTTTGTTATCAGTCTGTATGTGTTACTAAGATACGGCTCTTTGGCTTTTTGAGTTTTCTATTGATATAAGGACTCCTATTCTCAGAACCCAGAACGAGTAATCATAAAACTCACGTTGTATGCAATCATCACAGGCTATCAAATATCTTTCCTCATCTGACGCTGGCAGTTTAATTTTAACATTTGTTGCATTTTAGTTTGTTATTTCTAGTTATAAATGGGTAAATCATAATTACCAACATATATAAAGACAAACATAGTTAAATTTAGAAAGCAAAAAAATCTCAGTTTTAATGTTTAATGAACACCCAATCTTAATCATGTGACTTATTTGCAAGCCATTGTTTATACCTTTGAAGATGATCTTTAGTGAATATTTGACCGAATCAAGAAAGGATCACGTGTCATCAATTCTGAGAGCATATCAATAGATACACTCTCGTGAGATGATATAGCTGATACGAATGCGAAAATTGTATGAATCTACATACAATCTATAAATATTTATGCTTAAGGCTAGATGAGTTACACCGTTTTAACACCAAAAGGAGAATGAAATTCCTCGATGGAAAAACAAAATCAAATATCACAAACAGATAAAGCTTTTGGAAATGATTAAAAATATGTTCTCAAGAGCAAACCTGTGTTTGCAATTAGCTGCACTGACTCTAGCTGACATATAAGGGCCTAAAAGCATATTCTGAGGTACATTGTAAAGTGCTAGTCCCTGTAGCATTTTGAAGAGTCTTTAATTGTAAAAAGGACACGCGGTTGTCAAACTTTGAGGAAGAAAACCGTGAAAGAAATTTGAACTTCAATCCAGGTTGCAGTTAAGTTTGTTAAAGTGATAAGTGTTAAAGATAATTATATGGCAAGGCAAAGTCCCCTTCCTTCTGGTCACAACCAGTCACATAGGTTAGCTAATGTTCACAAACTGATCAAAGTAGAAGTGCATCTCAAGTTGTACCTCAAGTCAAAAATATCAAATATATATATTGAACAGCACGAAAAATGAATGCCAACAGTCTAAATCCCATCTTCACATAGGACATTCTTGAGTCGAGATATAAATTGTTGAAATTTATTCAACTAAAACGAATAAATCCATTGTGCAATAATTTGTGACTTTCCTGTTATACAACTCAATTTACCTGCTTTGCTTCCCTTTAAAATTAAAAATGTTTTGATGACCTCGAATGCTGCTTGCTTGCAAAGCATGTTGCATAAAGACGGCTTTATTAATTACATCACCCCGTAAGAGAAAAGGTGCTTTCACATCTTGGTTCAAGGTACAGTAACTTTCAGAATAAATAAAGAAAAACAAAAGATTGACATTTGAGTACTACAGTGACATCACAAATTACTGCGCAATGTTCCATTTCAATTTGAGTGAGTAAACTTCAATATTTTTTTTTTATCTCGGCTCAAGAATGTCCTATGAAAACAGGAGTGTTAGAATTTATTTTCATGATGGTTAATAATATTTTTGAATTTTTCGACTTGAGGTTCCTTTCAAGTCTTTCCGGTTAACATCTCATCTTCGAAAGAATCAGAACCCAAATGATTTATCTTCTCACCCCAGAGAGGTCCAGTTCTCATTATTTGCTAACGTTAAGCACCTCCTACAACGAAATTAGACTCATCTTCACCTAGACACAATCCTAGTTTATTGCTTCAGGGTGAGGATGTAAGGCGCAATGAGTTAGTAGAGCTTTCTCAGTACAGCTCATGTTGTGTTATATATGAAACTACAGTAGCCTTTTTTAACTTACTGTCAAACGAAAACTTATGACATTTGATAATCATTGTAGACTACTACAAAAAATTTGTTTGGGGTGAGAATTGACTGCCTTCAATTTTTGTTCCGATGAGCGCTTTGGAGTCATACAAATTCTTTAGTTGCTGCAGGGACATAAGTTTTCTTCTTCAGTCAGACCGTTCAAGGGTTGAGTTTACGGTGTCCGTACAGTTACGGGAATTGTAGGGCGTTAAGGAGTGGTAGGGCCTCCCTGCTGATGCACACCTCAAGGACGCAGTAGGAGCATTGTAGATGCTCGGGAGTCTTTATGGAGCCCGCATGATGATGCATGGAACTGATCTGCTGGAGCGAAACGGTGTGACTAGTCAACGCTCATGCAAAAGTCTACAAACTTACTGGCAAATATCCTACCCTTCACACAGCATGAGGATACAGTGATTATTGCGTGTGTCAGGTTTGACGATGGTATCAAGATAAGGAAACCAGAATTTTACCAAGGATGGTTGCCAAAAAATGTACTAGAGAGGAGACACATTTCGACAACCTCTACATCCAAAGGATGAGACAGCAAAGACTGCAACTTACTTCACAAAGGACACGTACCTAACTAACTCATATTATTGTGTAGGAATTAAAGACATATTCAACTGCATAAACTCTGCCCTCTGCTCATTACTAAAGTATACCTTGGTACCTTGAGTCTAGAATTTTAAGTGTAATCTTATTGATCAATCTCCTATTGCGATAGCTTTTTTTATTACGGAGATAGTAAATGTTGGAATTTATTCACTATTTGTGACTTTGCTATTGTAAACTCACATTTAGATGCTTTATTCTTCTTTGAAATTGAAAATTTTTGCACTGTTGAATGAACTTTCTGTTTTCTTGCGTAACATGTTGTAAAGAAAGGACATCTAAAGTCAAGTCACCTTAGATAAAGGACGCTAACACATTTTGGCACAAAGGGGAGAAGCTTTTGAAAAATAAACCTATACAAAGTTGGTAACCAAATTACACTAATTGAAAATAATTGTAAATGATTTCACCATCTACCATTTTTAGTGAGGAAGTAAAAATGTAACATTTTATTTATCAGCGTAGGAATGTCATGTGAAGCTGCAAGTCGGGATATTTGGGTTCATTTTCCATTTTTGTAGAAAGTAGTTTTGAAATTTCAGACTTAAGGTACACTTAAAAGGTTTAATCCTCTCACCCCAAACAGTTCCAATTCTCCTTCCCTACGCACTTCAGTCCCTCTCACAACTGTTCATTTTCATCCTGACACAATCTCACTTTATTGCTTCGGGGCGAGTACATAGTGCAGCAAGACCAAAATGTGTAATCAAAACACTCTCAGTACACAGTGCACTCCGTGTAACATCACTGTGGTATGCATCTTTTTGAACTTGCTGTCAATCAAAGAGCTGAGCCAATTCAGAATTTATGTGGTATACTACAAAAAAATGTTTGGAGAGGATTAGGCCTTTAATTTAAATACAAAATTTCAAACATTGCAGTGCGTCTCGAGCATGTTTCACAGTTTTTAAATCGCAGTTAATCGTCTCGTAGTCACTGGGGCAGGAGTCGTGAATCGTGTACGAGATTTTCGATCCGAAAAGTGGCACACCCTTCGGAGCGTTGCATCATCCATAACGTCAAGGTGTCTGTTAATGAGTACCACTTTTGTTGCGCATATCCGTGCGAACAAAACTTTCGAGCAGCTTTTGTGAATTTCCAAATAGTAAATGTTTAGGTGTAGCTATGCGTTTGCGCTTCAACTTGTAACGTTCTGATTTAACCAAGAGGGCCCAGCTATATAGTGTATATATGCGAAGCATAACCCAAGACGGCAGTAGGTTCCAGTTTTTGGCCGTCCGTGCCCACACAGAATATTGGAAAGACACAAAGATTTCCTACATCTAATTGTCCCCTAATATTAAATATTATTTAATATTATATTAAATATACTAAACTTTGCAATGCTTCCTAAATGTTACTTCAGGTCATTTAAAAGATATATTAGGTGAAAGTTTTGCCAATTCTCTTTTCCAATCAGATCTGACAATCCCAGGTCTCGAAGCTTTTACAAATGCTTTTCCAATGTGTCTGCAGCCTCTTCTAAAATTGCTTTAGTGTTCTCATGCTCAAAATCATTCAAAATACCTTACACTCTAAAACCCAAAGGTTGAAAGAATTACGACTGAAAAATTAGGATTGAACTTTCAGTCTAAGAGTGTCACAATGACTCTTTTCGATTGAAAATTTGATTTTTTTTCCTTCGCTCAGGTTTGTTCGGCCTCTACCAGCAACTGCATGGTCAAGATTTTTGTATTTTTGACTTGTAGTCGAAAGGTAGGGTTCTACTCCTGGCCGTTTCATACAGAAGACTTTTAAAATAGAACTTATTTCGATTGTGCTTGGTCAGTGCTCAGCAAGGACAAGAAGAAGGCAAAACAAGCCAGAAAGAACCTTCTGAGAAAAGTGTGAGCCTGCTGGACTTAAAGGGAAGCTCATGTCAAAAAATTAAAATATATATTAGGCAGCATGAAAAATGAATTATAACAGTCCAGCTCCCATCTTCATAAGTCATTACTGAGTGGAGACATAAAATGTTGATGTTTATTCGCTCAAATAAAAATAGTACATTGCATAACAATTTGTGATGTCATTGTTGTACCACTCAAATTACAATCTTTGTATTTCTTTATTTTTTGAAAGGTACTGTTCCTTGTAGCAAGGTGGGATAGCACACTTACTGTTATGAGGTGATGTAATTAATTAAGTCCTCTGTACAAAATGCTGTGCAAGCAAACAGGAAGTGTTCAAGGTCAAGAAAACATTTCTTAATTTTAAAAGGAAACGAAGCAGGTTGTGTGAGTTGTACAACAAGGAGGCCACAAATTATTGCACAACGGACTAATTTGTTTTTAGTCCATAAATTTCAAAATTTTAAATTTTTGCTCAAGAATGTCCTATGAAGACGGGAGTTGGACTGTTACAATTCATTTCAGCATTTGCTGTTTGGCATACATTTTTGAATTTTTTTGACTTGAGGTACACTTAAAGCCGATTGGTTAAACTTTTAGCCCTTAAGATTTCATGTAAATCTAAATTCGAATCTTCTAACAACGTGGCCACTTCTTAGGATTAGATCCACCAATGTGGGCTGTCGCGTCTTTGAAGTAGCCTACTGTCAGGAAATATTGCAACAAGTGTCCCAAATCGCTTTGACCGAAACGTACCTCCGTCATTATGGCAGAGAATTGCTTTCAGGTGGAAAACAGAAGTAGTCTTGTATTAAGAAGAAAGTTGTTCGCTCTTTCAGGTTTTTTGTTTAAAATTTGAAAAACTCATACCTAAAGAGCTCCCGCCTTTTGGTTTTATTTCTAATGCTGTTAATACTGAAAAAAAAAACATTGAGTCGGTGCAATCGGATAAGAATACTGCTTCAATTTTGTAAAATTGGAGATGTAGACATTTACCGATGTCTTGACCAAAACTACGAAAGGTATGATATGCTCAGTCCCCGATCCCCTCATTGCAGTAGCTAGAAGTTACAGGGACACCATATGCTCAGTCCCCGATCCCCTCATTACTGTAGCCAGAAGTTACAGGGACACCATATGCTCAGTCCAAGATCCCCTCATTACAGTAGCCAGAAGTTACAGGGACACCATATGCTCAGTCCAAGATCCCCTCATGGCAGTAGCCAGAAGTTACAGGGACACCATATGCTCAGTCCCCGATCAACTCATTGCAGTAGCCAGAAGTTACAGGGACACCATTTGATCAGTCCCCGATCCCCTCATTACAGTAGCCAGAAGTTACAGGGACACCATATGCTCAGTCCCCGATCAACTCATTGCAGTAGCCAGAAGTAATAGGGACACCATATGCTCAGTCCCCGGTCCCCTCATTACAGTAGCCAGAAGTTACAGGGACACCATATGCTCAGTCCCCGATCCCCTCATTGCAGTTGCCAGAAGTTACAGGGACACAATTCTGGACATTAAGTATTGATTCCCTTAGCCAATACTCGAATTGATCTTATTGGATGGAAACTGGGCAGTAAACCTCCATCTAACACAATATAACCTAACCGTTAGCCAATACAATTCAAATGATTGAGCCATATCGAACTGTTTACTTGGACCTCAAGTTCTTCCAAAAACTCACCAAAGAGTAATGTTGTTTGCATCGAACATCTGCAATCGCGGCAAAGAAATGATCCCTTTTTTAGAATGCATCATTAAAATATAATTGTTTTAGCAATCATTTGGTCATACCAGCGCATGGAAGCTGGATTGAAAGGATCACCTAGGACAAACTTCTATTTATACAAACTAGTTGCAATATTGCTCACAATTTGAAAAGCCTTTTATACAATACACGTTTTATGGAGAAATATAATCAATTCCGCACACTTTTGTGTCATAACTTGACAGAGAAATCAGGCTATTTCAATGCTACGAATTTTCGCGCCTGTTGCCAAATTGCAGGGCCGGCATCAACTTTTCCTCCCGTATTGGTTGTCAGTGTAGTAATACATTTTCAGACCTTTGTTCTAGTCTAAATACTGCTCCTAGTGCCTGGGACACTCCTTTGTCTACCTCCGGGTCTGGGACACTACCACATTAAAAATGAATTTTATTTTCAGGCATTGCAGTTCCTCAGTCTCTGCCTCTGAGACCGATAACTTGTACTGGGATAGACCTTTTCTTCTGAGGCCGAAACGTGTTTCCAATCTAAAAATGGAGTTCTTACCTGCTTTCCTGAAGATCCTTTTGCAAAACATACCTCCTTTCAATTCAGGTGGCATAATGCAGACATAATCATTTAATTTAATCTATACTGCAATATGTATACATATATTTTGGTGTTGGAATGGCGACATGAATGGAAGTCTTCATTAGTTAAAATTGACGTAATAAGGAATTGGAAAGTTATGAGCATAACATCAAAATATTGTTTGCTTCATTTATGATTAAAAGGACCTTAAAACCGGGTCAACAATGGACCCAATTGTTCAATTAACAGACCCGATACTTACTTAGCGCAGGAATATCAATGGCCAAGGGGGCTGGGCCAGCGCTGCCTGTCTCCGAGAATTGGTACCGCTTCACATGCGCAGGCTGCATAGCCATCGCAGTAAAGCAAGGCATGGAGATAACGGACTACGAACTGTACAAGTACCTGAGTTCCTTCAACACCCTGATCAACTAACAGGAAACAGTTTAATCATCAGAGGAGGGTTAAGACTTCTCGAAATGGAGAGGGTTTTAGAGAAAGCATGTATAGAGAGGGGTTGTTAGACGTGGTTATCTGCCTGAAATGTGTAGACACCATACTAGGACTGCACAGAGCGTCATCATAGCTAGCCCAGAGCTGACTGTCTGCTGCCTGCTCCATACGATGAACTACTGATAGAAGATGAGACGATAGATTTAAAACGTACTTTCCATTCATAGTTAATGCACTGGACACGTACATTCCCTTGACACTATGAGTAACGCTCACATTTATGACCTATTATCCCTTTTCATATTATTAATTTTTTTTAAATACTCCGCTCTACCACACTGTACCATACCATGCCATCCAATACCCTACAATATCGTACTGTTCCGCAGAAAACCACCCGAAACCTATTATTATAGTTAACAGCAGATCTTGAAGATGCTGAACCCCACTAATCATTAAAATATTCTATCATACTTATGAGTGACATCTGCCAGTGAAAAATA
Organism: Holothuria scabra; assembly: GCA_037179385.1. Taxonomy (NCBI): domain Eukaryota; kingdom Metazoa; phylum Echinodermata; class Holothuroidea; order Aspidochirotida; family Holothuriidae; genus Holothuria; species Holothuria scabra. The sequence goes on from CM074181.1 coordinate 33,339,560, forward strand.
AATTTGACATTGTCTGTTCTGCACGCGTAGTGATCGTGGTTAAGTCAACAGCATCGTCCTAAATACCCTAAATTCAGCTAAGAAGTTGGGAACAGACGCGATGGAACGGAAAATATTGTGAGGAAGGGGAATACGTGGCAGTAGTGGCAGCAAGTTTCACCATCACTTGGCGCCGAGTGTTCTAAAAACATTTTTTGACTTTACAAACGAAAGTGTCATTATGATCAAAGACGTGTCTGTGGAAGGAGATACGAGTGCGAGGACATCATGCTTATCAAGCATTCTTTGAGGATTTAAATATTCAGAAACAATTAAACAAGTCGTAAGCATACAAACTCTGTAACCAGGGAACGGTCGATCTATTTCACCCTTTAGTATTCCTAAGGGTAAGGCCTCCCATTAATATATTTATTTACTAAATAAAACTTTATAATTGGATCAATATTACACTGTGCACCTCATTATTATTTCACTCACCAACGAAGAAAGGGGTCATACTGCCCTATAACTGTGTATTGCGACTACGCATTCTGGCTATAAAAGGGCTGGAAGTACGATACTCACGTCTGAGGACTAATGGAAAGAGCATTAATGAAAGAGTAAATACAAATGTTACATTGGATGATTGCATAGCGTGCATGTTATAGTGTCCGCCAAAGTAACACTACTGTCCTTTTATCTGTGCAAAGTACTTTGCACCTGAACATATGCCAATTATTCGTCAGGGGTGGTCAGGGAGTTGTCAGGGAGTTGTCAGGGGGTTAATGGATACCGTGGAGAGAACTAAGCTAACATTAAAAATCTCATAATTGTCGAGAAATAATAAAAAAAAATCTGTGTGAGTTGTTTCAGGCTATTTACGATATAGAGATGGCAGCAGATAACTTTTCAACTACAAAATATGGCACTTATATAATACATATTTTGGATAGTACCCGTTGTATGTGGTGTGCTTATTAGTTCGAAGAGGTTTTAGGGCTCAGTTTCTAGCCAATCGATTTAAGTTGGACCGCCAGGGTTTTTCTTCAGGCTTGTCACACTGGCTTGTTTTCCCTACTCTATTGCTTATGGCGAGCACCAAGTACAATGCCAGGAGGTTTTGCCTGCAAATTCTTCAGTGTGACCAAACCAGGAGTTGAACTCTAGACCTCCGGGCTGCAAATCAGATACTCTAGCCACTTGGCCATGCAGTCGGGGTATATTGTGTTAAAGCAAAGGTGGTTTTCATGGTATGTAGTTGAATTTTTTTCAGAGAGACAACATACATTTGACTTTAAACCGGCAGCTTTGGCTGCACATTATAGTGGCGCTATTTCGTTTTTGGAATCAAAGTTACAAAGTGGTGATACCATAATGCCCTAAAATCCGGAAAAAAATCATTCCATACGTTCACTGCAATCTCAGTACCGGCCATGTCGTCGACACGCTTAAATGCGCAAATCTGGTTCAGATCAAGTCTTGACAGGAGAGGTGTAGGGATTCGGCGTTTAATTATTTCTGCTTGGTTTAGGGATGTCCCACAAGCTTTGGGTGGGGTTTCCATTCGGCATGGGTAAATGGCCCCCATTTTTGCTGCGAAAACAGTCGAATTTTCGATGCCCGAAGTTAAAAACAGGGATTCTGTGCAAGGGCTCCAAAGAGCAATATCTCTCCCATTTTAGGGAATCAGCAATATGGATTTTACTACTTTGCAACCTGTTTTACCTCAACCGACTGGTGTTCAGCGATGCAGAACGACTGCATGGACAAGTGGTTAGAGTATCAGTCTTGCATGCTGGAGGTATGGAGTTCGAGTCCTGGCCGGGTCACACCGAATACTTACATAAAGAGACAAACCGCCATTGTGCTTGGTGCACATCATAAGTAATGGAGTAAGGGAAACAAGTCAGTGAGCCACAACTGGAAAAAAGGCCGTGGCCTGATCGACTTTAGCCAATCGGTTGGAAACTGGAACCGCGAAACTCGGTCTAACCTTTAATCCCTGTTCTTATGACACATCTGAATTTCTAGGTGTTTTAATACGATCGTTTGATCGTCCTCAGATGTAGTCTCTAGATGAAGCCCATTTTCGAAATGCTGACGAATGAGCAAGGGTCTTTTGTAAGTGTATTATTACTGTGCCAGTGTACGCAAACGTTCTCAATTGAAGCATTTTCGTCAAAATTGCGGGCTTCGAAAAACGTAGGAGGTAAATGAAGATTTGGGTGAAAAATAAAGCTTGGGAAGTGGTGATTGCTGTTTCATCTGTAACAGGAACAAATCTTCACGGTCGTTGTAGGTAGGGAAAATTGAAATCGCCAACTTGTAAACTTACTTTTTGAAAACGGTAACAAGTTGCAACTGGCGAAAACTTGACCAGCTTTAGGAAGTCAATTTTACCTTTCAAACTTAGTAAGTCCAAGGAAGATTTAATGTGGGTATCCTACCATAAGTAAAATATTATTTCTAAGAACTGTCCACAACAAATTTCTGTTCAATAGTCTTCAGCGTTTGCCACAAGAAGAATATAACTCTGTTTGGAATTGTGAATTCTGAAACGGCGCCCTTACTAAATAGGCTTTAGGCATGTTATATTTTTCTATCATACATCTTTGCCGTGCTGTCATTTTTGTGCCATTATGAAGGTATAAAAATATTACCATACTAAATTTCTGAAATCTCGTCGGAGATTAAATGCAAAATAAACTTGAACTTTAACTCTTAGGGGGTAACCACGTAACAGTCAGCGTCGCATTTGTTTTTCGACTGTGAATACAAATAATAACATAAAGATGTTCCAGTAGTTTCGTTAAAGACTGTTGCAATTAACGAATAACACTTTCTTTGACCAAATAATGACATTTTTGGGCCTGCAAAATATTTACAGAATTTCCTTCCATTGTCCTTCATGTCACATGAGATTCCAAACTATATTCTATGCTGTACACCATATGAAATTTTTGTTCGCCATATAAACACCAATGAAGTCCAGACAAGAGTTTGTAATTGTCTGTGTCTGAAGACGGTATTGGAGTCGTACTGTCTTATGATGGCTTATCGATAAACGTTTGCCAACTAATGGTGAAAATTTCGAATTACGATTAACTTTAGGTTGCAACCACTAAAAGTTTTTTTTGTATTTTAGTTTATCGATTTAGAATCAAAATTCTTTTTGCACTAAGGGAAAAGTGGAAAGGGAATAGTTCATTTGTGCAAAGGTATATTGATAGGACGTAATATAATCCCGCGACCAGTCTAGATATCAACAAAAAACTATTTGTGGAGTACTTTGCAAAGACTATAATTACAGCGTCCCTCAAGTATTAAATTTCGGAAGTATATATTATAGGTTATGAATATCTCACATTTTCACGTAGTGCATTCCTAAACTGAGATATATCATGTTTAGTTTTATTAAATGCAGTGACAATTTAAACTAGTAGATTGCATGGTAATTTGTAATGCCATGGTTGCACTACTCAAATTAAAGGCTTTGTTTTCCTCTGGTTTTTCGGAAAGCTGCGACGCAGTGATTATATATATATAAATATATATATATATGATCGCAGTTTTACTGTAACGGAGTGACTTGACTTGAAATTATGTGAAATTCCTCTTTGAAGATCACAGGAATGGCAAGAGGTGATCAAACAGTTTTAAACAATTTCAAATGAACAAAATGAAGATAATGTGAGTTGTACGTCAAGAAAGTAAAAAATTCAATTGCTCAATGGACTTTTTTCCTTTTAGGTGACTACAATTCAATATTTCTTTATCTAAGCAATGAAACAAGCTGGCAACTGGGGTTGAAAGGATACGACTAACTTTTCAGCCCTTAAAATATATTTTAAAATTCAAGATTTAAGGTACATTAGAAGCGTAGTTTTTAAGAGTATTTATAAGCTAATAGTGCATATGACCATTGCTCGCACTTGTACTGTAAAAACGCTTTCCGCGGGTGTGCCCGGTACATACAATTCCAAGCAATTGACGTCGAGAATGTAATGACGCTAAGAAACAGAAATGGTTTTACTAACGTAGCAAAGAACATGACATTATCCATCTGTCTTTGAATTTATATAAGAGTTAAAGTTTTGAAATAGCTTCCCATATACACCCGGCATCATGAAACTAAACTGTATGCAACAAAAATCGTTTGAAAATAGTCCCAGCAGTGGCGTCAATATTAAAAACGGGATTCAGTGCTATGTTTAATCCAAGTACCGGATGACGTTATAGATTACCCATCATGTACTGTATCTCTCGGAAACTGAAGGTTTTTGACAATTATTGCCTTTCAAAAGATACTATTGAGATGAGATTTTCACTTCCTATAACAAGTAGTTTTTACACACTTTTGAACTCATTGGAAGCAAGACGGAACGAGGCTTTTTAGTTTGAAAAACGTGGGTTTGAAAAATGAGGACTGATTCTTCCAACATTCCCGAGAAGAAAACCACAAGAAGAGATGGACTGCTCCACGAATGAACAAGAACACCGAAAGCAATGTTGGGGACACAATTTAGCCCCTATCAAATGTAGACGTGACCAAACAAATAAAGTATTTTTCGTCCCTTTTTCATAACGTCATCTCTTCTTTTGGTTTTGTCCACTAAAATCTCTTCTCTTAAATGGGCGGGGTATCCTCGTTTTCTCTAGCCAGCGTTTTTCAAAGAAAATGGTATGGAAAAGCGACCACCTGTTTCTCCAAACCATCGCACTTTCGGCTTCCGTAGTTTGTGCTCGCAATTTTTTTTAGCAAATAACAACAACTTGAGAGAGCGCCATCCATTTTTTTTTTCAAAAGTCTCGAAGAGCGCCCCAGGTCTTGTTTCCAAAATATTGTTTCCATGATTCTTCATGTGGATCGCGAAAGGGAGCTGTTCATTTTAAATAATAACTCTCTTATCAAGACCAGTATCAGGGTCCAAGACCTGTTAGCCTACGCACTTTTTGTAAGTGTACAACGATGTCAACAAGAGCATAGGCTGTACTTGTCCCTACAACTTGCTGACATCTCAATATATTGTTTTAAAAGCGATTTTGCATAGTGAGGGGACTTTGAAACCCTTTTCTGCCCGAATACTGCTGATAGTCATGCCCTTCCAAATGCAATAATGGATAATAATGGATTGCATAGTTATTAATGTAATCTGCAAATGGCGGGTTATTTCTTATGTACAAACATAGGCTGGGAAACGGACCTTTTCATCCGCTTTTCACATAACAAAATGTAATAAAATAATAAAAAATATGAGAAATTATGGGTTACTTAATTGATCATGTCATAAATTAATGTTTCAATATTAAAGTAAAAGAAAAAATATCAACATCTAATTCCACATTAGGAAGATTTTCATTAAGTGCCGCATTAGGAGAATTTTTATTTGCTCTTTCGCATGCACCTACAGAGAAAACTAACAAGTTGAAAGTTTTGTCTGGCACCAGGAACAAAACAAAAAAAAAAAAAAAAAAACCAAACAAACATATTTCAAGAAGTCATATTTAAGGTTAGTTACTTGGATGAAGTTTTACGGCCCAGTTTCCAACCGATTTATTTAAATGGAGCCGGCCTCGGTGTTTCTTCCAGTTGTGGCTCACTGGCTTGTTTCCCCTACTTAATTGCTTATGCTGAGCACCAGGCACAATATCAACAATTTTCGGGTTTCTGAAAGTGTAAATGTACAAATGCACGATGGTCAAAAACTTACTTATATATCGAAAATCACAATTCTCGATAAGTTCTCGGTTTGCTTTTTCAACTTTAAGACTAGGGGCTGTTATTGTAAATTGATGTCCAATTAGTAATACTGCCCGCCGGAAAACTTAAGTAGATATGCTTCGTTATTTTTCGGTGAGATAAGTGGAGTGACTTACTCACCCTCAACCCCCTCCCTCTGTAAACTTTACCTACCAACTACCCAGTGGCGTAGCTACTGGGGGACAGGGGGCAAGTTCCCCCCCCTGGAAAAAAATTTGGGGAAATTTGATGAAAATGGGGAAATTTGATGAATCTTCTTATTATTACAAAAATTTCTCAAAATTTTAGTTAGAATAAGAAATTGTGAGACATTTCTCATACATAATTCGTATTTTCATGCAACAAATGAACTCACATTTCGTCAGTGTCGCTGGAACCGGCCCCATTCGCGGTCCACAGAAATGTCCTCGCCGCGTAGCAGATTGAATGTTCTCTTGTGCTTGTATACGCACGGGGGTTATGATCAGTGCATTTCAGTGCACAGGAAGCTGTTATTCAGGTGATATTTGGGAATTCAGTAAAAGGATGTGAAAACTGACAAGTCACTACCGTAGACCCCGAGGTTGTTATATATGTTCTTCTACGAGCTAGCAGTAGCTGTACGATTTTACTCTGTGTACATAACGATGGATGGGGCTGAAACAATCCATGGCCAACGATAAACTTAAAGTTAATCTAGAAATTAGAATTAACGGGATCCGTTTGGCACACTTAGATTTTGTTACTTAGCCTAATCCTTGGAGGCTTACAAGCTAGTTCGGGAAAATAGCTTTCTGCTCACTTTGAGTGTAACAATAAATGGACAATGAGTACCTTGTACTCTTCTACACTTAACAGACTGCTTTTCTAACAGGATATCCTGTGTGATCGAGCCACTATTAGGCCACCTTAGTGTCGTGCGAAGGGGAGACCATTGGGCCATGCCCCCCCTCACAGATGCCATTTTTTCTTTGTTCTTAAAAATACGTAGTCTAACTTTATTAACACAGATTTTACTTCAAAAGATAGCAAATGTGGCACCAGATTGCTTATAAGGACACCCAATTTTTCAGAAATTTTCGAAGGGGAAGGATTGTCCCTGCAAGGTCTTTCAGTGATGCCAACCTTTTTTTAATTCCTACAAATAGACCTAGGCAAATTCTGTCAAATTCCAATTTTTACTTAAAAAGGTAGACTCTGTTTCCCACTGGTGGCATCGATAAAAAAGACTACATGTTTAGATTCTCTTTACAAGTATAAATACGCTATTTTGACCATCTGAGGGGTCTGATTTTTCGAAATTTTCTTTACGCTCCGCGCCAACCAATGGTGGCGCTTCGCTCGGTCTTTTGGGCAAAATTACATTTTTGGGGTAAAATTAGCTCTTAACTCTCTGATCACTTTGCAGTTTACGAATATATTTTGAAGTGAGCATTTTATTGCAAACGACAAAAGAAGAAAGCGATTGGATAGATTCTTCGTATCAGGCTGGAAAATGCTATTTCCGGCCATCTATCCAGGGGTCTGATTTTTCCAAAATTTCTCTACGCTCCGCGCCAACCAGTGGTGGCGCTCCGCTTAGATAATCGCTATGACAAAATAACATTTTGTGGCCAAGAAAAACCACAAATACCGATCAATGCTCTGTTATTTTGACTCCTAAAAGTTTACCTTTAATGACAAGTTTTTCTTCGTAAGGTAGCATAAATGGCATAAGGAAATGCATGTAAAGACACAAAAGTTTCAGTTTTATCCTCATGAACCAGCACGGTTCAACTTTTAACACTGTTCCTGTCAAAGTCGAAAATCTTGCACCATTTTGCATCTAGGCTCCTTGAAAACGTCAAAAAATTTTCGGACACCCCTCCCCTTAGACCATACAGCATGTCCTTCCCCCTTCAGAGAAATCCTGCGTAGGCCACTACGTTAGTACATACAAATAAACCAGATATTGTTTACCAAAATAATATACTTTGTTATTTCTGATTGCTCTATGTTTTACTTCAAGATTAAAATGCAGGTAATATTACAAAATGACATGGTAATGTTGTTCTACTTGTAAGTTTGCATATTTTATATGAAATACATACACATTGACCGGGAAAAGTTTTGGGGAAATTCCATACGTTTGCCCCCCCTGGAAAAAATCCTAGCTACGCAACTGCAACTACCCCTCGCCCCAAACACTTCATTGACGGTTGTTTTACATTCGCAATCATTATTAGAAAAAAAATTCATAAGCGATTGCACAGTGGCGTAGCCAAGATCCCTCTCAAGGGGGTGGGGTGGGGTTGGAGGATGAGGTAAGGGTGATGGGGTTACATTATATCGTGTGTTTTCATTTTAACGTGCCGAAAGCCTATCAAAGCGGAACTGCAGCCATACTTTGACATTGAGCGAACAGAAAACTTTGAAAAGATTGTCCCCTCCCAGATACACTGTTAAAAATTTCTGTAAATTAACAGACTTTTTTTAACTTAAACTTTTTGTATTTTACTTTTAATAGAGATTTTCTGTACCTTTACAGATACTTTGTATTGCTACAATAAAATAAGGTTGTTGAACATGTATTTTCTGTTTATTTGAAAAACTATTTCTGTCTGTTTTTTTAACCAAATTTTACTGCTTTGTAAAACTTTTTCTTTAAATTTACAGAAATTTTAACAGTATTTTGTATTTTGCTGATTTTACATAAATATACTGTCATTTAACAAACATTCATTTTATTTTTAAGCTGAAAAAGAAACAAAAATAAGCCCAAACAAACAAATAAGAAATGGCCAGAAAATTTTCAATATATAACATGCATCGTTCTGCGAAGTTTCAGTTAAAAAAAAAAAAAATTTGGCAAATTTATGGCCCTATTTGAAAATTAACTTTCATTTATAATAAAAGCATACTTAGTTATTACGTTCTTAATTATAAATATCAAACAACTGGTGTTTTGTCACACATTTTTAAGTAAAAAGAAATTGCAAGGCCCTAATTTCAGAGCACTGACAATTGGTATACTGATGTCAACTCATCGCCACAGGCGCTCATGCACTTGATCCGAGCAAATTAAAAACATTTCACAAATTTACTTGAAAGAGTCCGTAAATTTCCCACTTCATGACGTAAATCTCATTTTGCACAAATGGGTGGAGCTTATTGTGTAGGCATTTTCGTAACGAAAGGATTGCTGTTGCTTTGAATAATATCTTCTTTGGCGTTTTTTAATCAAGAAGTGATAAACTTATTGTTAACCTTGTTTGGAAATGTTTGCAACCAATGTATTTGCATTCTTTGTCCTATTAATTTTATTAAAAAAAAATTAAAATTGTACAAAAAATGTGACTTTCCAGTTACAAAGTTCCTATAGATAGCAGTCTACTTGACAACAATATGACAACAAAGCATCCTCAATGTGTTTTGATTGAAAACAACTTCGTAACGACACATTACGTTGATAAGCAAATACCTGATCTACGTAATGGTGAAGTGTATGTTACGTAATAACATATGAAAGGTAAGAAAAGCGATATTATACTAAATATTAAAACGTCGGGAATGAAAACAGTTGGCTGTAAAATCACATAAAATTAAGGTAAACAAAACAGAATCATTCTGTAATTCGATTTTACAGTGACTTTTGTAAACTAATTTACATGCAAAAACTGTAAAGAAAAAGCAAACCCTTAATGTTTTTTTCATGACTACAAACTGGCTGTAAAAAAACATTATTTGGTTGGAAAAAATTTGCCATAAAAATTATGTAAATTTACAGAGAAATTTTTTAACAGTGTAGCCAGAAAGAGCATTTCCCAAGTTTGTATAATTACGACCACCCCCAGACATTTTTGGCTGGTGGGAGTTGGGTGGAATTTAGGGGAGGGGCATAACTGATTCATAGAATGGGGAGCAGTCTAAAAGGAGTGTGAGTTACCCATCCTGCCTGGTGAAAAAGTCTAAGGATGTAGGTTGTAAAGAGTGAAACATGTACACAGATTTTTAAACTTCGTAATTATATTTCCTCAACCGTAAATTTCATTCGTTTCATTCTTTTCATTCTTAATTGCTCTTTACCATTAAAATGCATTTGATTCATTAACAAAAATTTATCAATTATCTTTCATGTCCTTTATTTACTTTATTGTCCATCATATATCACATTCATTTCAATGTTTGTTGTTCATGTCTATCTCTGCTGGTTTGTACTTGACTTTTCTGTTAACTTAAAAATTCCACTTTAGCTCATTGAAATTTTTTCCTTGAGAGATTGCAGTTAGCATTCAAATGAGTCAATAAAGCTTTACTTGAACTTGACTCGTACAGGTAAATAAACATTTTCTTTATCAAGGATTAAAATGAGTAAACGATTGATTTTTGTAGAAAAAAGGGAAACGTGTAGGTGAACCGGTGAAGAAAAGGAAGGGGGCGATATGGTTCTCTACCTGAAATATGTAATCCTGCCCGAAAGACTGTAACGCGGGGTTTCTCCGCACTCTTAGTTGGCGAAGAATGAACAGAAAATGAAATGTCACCCCTCAAATAGTCGGGAATGGCATTTCACAGTCTTATGAGTAGACTCAAAACGGTCGTTATTTTAACTTCTTCTTTGCAATTTGATGTTAACTTCATTAAAATTTGAGCGAATTGTAAAACGAGCAGAGAGTTACCGAAGGAAATTTACCACTATTAAACCACCGTTTTGAATTAAACATTGGGCACTGTTTACATCTGGCCACCCTTTGTTCTACATGTGTAATCTTGCATTTGAAATCATCCCGGAACTTGTTTGCAACTTGCGTCCCGATAGCATAGATTATACTATTTCATATGAAGGGTTCTTTAATGACATGAAGTGTTGCTGAGGAATAATTGGTTATATAATCTTCCAGGATGAGCCACAAATTTTTGAATGTTTATTGTTCAATATAATTCTACTATAATGTTCATATATGTTTCTGGTATACTTTTGAAAAATTTCGGGCACGCTTAAAGGCCCAGTTCTCTCACCCAAAATACTACCAATTCTCCTGACCTTCTTACTTAAGCCCCTCCCACAATTGTATGAAATACATCCTCATCCAGATACAATCTCAGTTTATTGCTTCAAGGTGAGTATAGAAAAAAGTCAATTAAATTAAAGTCTGCATTGTATGGATTAGCTGCCAATCAAATAGCTGAGCCAATTGTGAATTTCGATACACCCGTACCAAAATTACAGTTTGAGGTGAGAGGTTTGGCCCCTCAAACGTTTTCGGTGTAATTAAATACTTTTTTAAGATTCCAGTGGTTGCCCGCATCTTTTCATACCTCATCTCACTGAAGTTTCGAAGGCATTTATTCCCCTGCTCACGCCGAGGGCCCCTCAGGTGTAATGGGAGAAGTCTTCTTTGAAATTGTTTGAAAAATTAGGTTTTTTCATACTATTATACCGACTTTTGTTAGATTGGGAGAGGACACGGAAAGTGCCAGTCGAAGTTCCGAAATTTTGCTCGACAAAGGGAGCAGGCACAGTCTCTCTCTCCTTAATGATAATTACTTTACCTTTCCAATAGTGCTCAGATTCTCTAAAATTTTGGATGAGGCATCTTCCCTCCTTTCTCGAACCCTTTGCATTAGTTATCCCGAATGAATCTCAATTGTACGAATTTAACTTTTAAAGTCAAATTATGACTTCGTGATTTGTTAATTGCCCACCCAAGATCATATGAACTTTTAGCTTACATAAATCCATTTAATGCGCACAACTTTGTAAAATTACTACCTGAGCATGTCATCTTTGGTTTCCGAGTTTTGGTCGCAATCAGCGCCCGAGGCGAGCGTCTGGAACCCACTGAAAAAAGAAACAAATGAAATAATGCGGTATGTTTTCTTACTACGGCATTCTAGAAATGCACGGTTGACTGTTTTTTCCAAAGTCATCCTTGTCTTTCCGGAAGAGAGCGATGAGGCCAAACGCCAGCGTAACTTAGTGAATGGTCAAAGGAGCAACGTCCCAGAAAGGACTGCTTACTTCTAACCCTTTGACTTCTAGACCTCATGGGTCTTTCATTCATGATTCTAGATTGTGCATAGTTCACACGATGTCATCCATAAATATAAGACGCAATAGAGGAGGTACCGGCCTCAGTGATACTCCTGCAACGAGTATGAAGAAAAGTTAACCTTTATTGTAGACCCTTAATGAATTCACATGTGCGCTTCCATTTTCCATTATTCTTAACTTTTCCTCAGCATATTCAAATAGCGCAGACATTGTGACTTCATTATTGATTTATTTTGGTTGTATTTGAAAATAAGGAAGTTTTGACGTCACGCACAATCCAGCAAAAGATATTCTTAGATAAATTCTACAATACCTTTAAAGGGACAATCAGACAAGTTTGCCAAGACTTTATTCGGCACTACAATTATCATATCAGTTAAAAATAACCCTCCCTAAAAAAAAAAAAAAAAAAAAAAAAAAAAAAAACACGTCGTCACACGACCTGACGTTGTGATTGGGTTCGTTTGTTGGATGGAGTAATTGGGTGAAAGTGTGGATGGGTGAGTTCAAACTTACCTCTGTGTAGACTTTTTAACCGTATGTTTTACAAAATGTCCATTCGACATTGATTAAAACAGATTGTTCCTTTAAGTTTGTGAGATCATTGCTTAGTTTTCTACAAATTTGTCGGGCCGATGCGCACTGTTTCAATTGCCCATAAGTACAATTTTCAATGGACCGATATCTTGTCGGCCACAAGAACAAAAATAATGAAACTTAAGTTAATCTTTGTCTATATAGTACCAAGGCTGTGAGGCATTAACAACTTGGCCTATAAACGAATCCGACTTGGTTATTGGTGGGGTCATCAGTCTTAAATCGTCTCAACTTCATTGTGTGCATGCAATTCTAAACTCTCATATTCAGTGTCATTGAGCGAATCAAGCAGCGCCGCAGTCCGGACTCTTACTCGAGTCCTCTGTACTTTCTCAATGGAAGGGGGGGGGGGGGCGTGAATCAATCTCTCTGGCCACGTACATCAAATTCTGAAATCACGAATTCGAATCCGGACTCGAATACAGCCCTGGAATTAAGAGATATTTCAGTACACAACAGTCCACCATACAGGTACGGAAAGAATTTGAAAGATTACAGGAAATGGACCCCAGTCATGTCTGACTAACTCAGTTAGTAAGGCCATCATTTGACCGTACAGAGATTGATGTACTTGGCCAGAGAGATTGATCCCCCCCCCCCTCCATTGAGGAAGTACAGTGGTCCTAAATCGTCTATAGACTTTTTTCAGTGATGAGTTGTGTAGGTCTTTCGGTGTGCAATTCTGTCAAGGGTAATATCAGTATGTAATAAAGAAAGAAAAAAGATCAGTTGAGTTTTGCATCTTAGACCACGATATTAGTTAATGGTTGTGTTAGTATTATTTGATATCAAAATTTATGTACACTTGAAAATGAATGACTACAAAGCTAACCTCTCAAATTATCTAGAAGAAACTAATCAGGCCTGAATGCTTCATACGCTTTGTTTTAATTCTTTATACTGAATTTAATTGATGACTATGATTAAACATCTCAATGAAATTTTGAGACTGGCTAATCATTTTCTGAGTTCAGTTTGCCTGGAATTGTTCACTTTGATTAAAACGTTTCGTGTCTCTCTCATTTTTAACTAACAAAATTATATGAAATCCGTTGCGTATAATATCAGTAAAGGGTGCGTTGGCGTTATGAAGAAGAATTCTAATTCATACGATCCTCAGTTAATTTTAGTAAATGCGATTAGGCAGTTTTAGAAACCTTGACTGTTAAGTATTTAAATGATATTACACATAAGTGTTTCTTGACTCGCGCATTTTGTTTCAACCGTTTTCTAAACTTCGGTAATTTTTTCTATTGAACTTGTTCAAATCCTGATGCTATTGTTGCTACCTGATTCTTAGGCACACTGATCTCCAAATTTTCCAAATGAAACACTAGAACTAAGATGGCTGTCAATGTAGACGCTTTCTATCATTCTAGCGGTTCTGTAATGTCAGGGAGATTCATACGGAATGAAATTATGCGCATGCCCCCTGCAGGCTGCCAACCCTTTCCAATAGATGTTGTCTCTTCAAGTTATTTCTCAACACTACCATGGCGCAATTAGGTCATTTGATATGCTTTGGCCTTAGCACATTTTCAGCCCAGTTTTTTATTTGCTAGGGACATTTGATAACCGCCTCCTGACACACATGTCAAATAATACAAATAAGAAAACATTTTATCTCAACATTTGATTTGGAAGAGCCTATTCCAATGTTTCCCTGGCAACAAAGACATCATCTTCAATTTGAGAGAACCAATTCGAAGATAATTGATTAAACATGAAACTAATGTAAAATCATCTCTGTGGATTTTTAATTATATTTCTTTGGGTTTTGAAAACAGAAGTTGCCTCTGTGTAAAAAAGAGCACACTGCACTGGGCTTCCTTGACAAATATAAAAAATAAATTAGATTTTCGAATGATAGAGGAAAGTGTTCTTATGAAGTTAATAAACATTTAAATTTTGAAGTGGCAAAGAAAGAAAGTAATTGTCTGCTTCGAAAATAGGAAAGGAAGGAAATCAATCAATCAATGAAATGAATTGCATGTTCATCTTACTGACAATAGGTATATTTAAAAATGCCTTGAAAATACGGGTTTTTTAGAATAGAAGTCAGTCTTGCTTGCCTAAAATAAGAAATGGTAGGCATTTTGCCACATTTTTTATATGTACGGAAGTATTTGGAAAAATTTATTTTTCTGTTCTGTTCGTTTAGCAACCATTCCAATAACGGATTTTAAGTGACATGTTTTTCCTGGCTTGCAGTCACTGTTATCGTAAACAAGATTTCTCCTGAATGGCGCCCTCGTTTGAATGCTGCCTTTTCTTTCAGTGTATTTATTTGGTGTAAGACTCAAACCAAATTCTAACGCACTCACACAAACATCACGTTTTTTGCAATTATTTTTCTTCTGACTTTTCACAAAACAGGCTTTTGCGGATTTAGTATGGTCTGTAATGGCTCAATAACTTCCAAAATCGAGAGAAAAGAAAATATCCCGATGGAAGAGTTCAGAATGTAAGAGTGTTTAGTAAGCTATAGAGTCAGACTGAGGGGCAGTGGGGGCAAGATAAATCTGCCTCAAACGGATCAAGAATCTGTCCGATAGTTAACTTAAAGAATAATTAAAAAGTAGAGACCCTAGTCAAAATGATCGACTGTCTATCAAGGGAAATAACAGTCACTTCCAAATTTGCAGTATCCCTACCTCCCAGAGGTTTCTTAGAGTAAACATTTTTCTGCATAAGGGCACCCCCCTTGAAAATATAAAATGTTGCAAGTTGAATCCCAAAATTTGGTTGCTCTGTTTTAGTACCTTTTGTTACAAAGTGTTGTCACTTTTTTTAATTTACAGGGATAAGAGTTGAGTTATTTTCCCATGTAGAATTAGTGAAAGAAACAACTGTTAAATCAGATGTTTCCCAAGTGGCAGGATGTTTCCCTGTCCAAGCCCCTGTATGCAGAATTTGTACCGAAGAGAAGTCATGGAAACGATGCAAAACAGAACATAGAAGATGACAACTAAAATTTAAGAAGAAAACATCTAGATTAAACCAGAGCTGTAGATTAAACCTTCCTGTCAACGCAGGATTTGGTCATGTAAAAAGAAACGAAATTAGATCAAGGGAACAATATGGCGCTACCCATTCTAAATCCCAAAGATATTACCAGCACATAGACTGACTCCTAACCCAGGGACAAAAATATTAAAGCGCGAGGGCTGGCTATATGTTCAGACGTGTTTTTTCTTCAAACTCAATTGTCGTTTCCCACACGTGCTCCGAAAGATTCAACGATTAGTACGTTTGTGCGTTTATAACTAGAGTGCAGGGTTTAGCACATGAATCTTGCGAGTATACAATGCCAGTTATAAACTCTAGCACGTCAACCGCTTTGCACATCGTTTGTTATGCCTTTTCACCTCCCAGTAAAGGTTTGCGTCGATCTGAGTTTGTCGATGTTGGGATCACCTGCGGTCATCCGATGGTTTGAATTTCACAACACTATGCACCCAAAACCAAACGATAAACCACCCAAGACCAACGGCCAACCCGATATCGGATTTGGAATAGTAACCGCCCACACCGACGAAGTTTTGAAGTTAGACCATTCGAGATCACTCCGAAAAATACAAGTAGCACGGTTTTAAAAAAATGTGAAATAAGTACACGCAAGTAAAAACGGTGTTTAGGAATTTAAGGGCATAAAAATGAATTTTCCATAATACTGCACTACACAATTCACAAATCTAAGTTAGAAATTACACTCTAAATACATGTATACGCTTTCGAAATACTTCTTTGCCCTGACTTTGTAAACACGTTTAAAAGAATAGTCCAGACTTAAGCCACATTTATTTTGGATATGTTAAACACATCTTCTAAGCACTCTGGTGAAATTTTTATTCATTTCCCATGTTCAGTTCTGGAGATATTAGCAATTGATTTTGGCAAATTTTCTTCATAGAATGAACTTAAGCAAACAAGCGTGATGTCATGGATTCACATTGTAAGTGAACGTTTTGTTTTCATTTACAATTTACTACCAATTTTATGCAAATAACCTTTGATGTATTGATAGCACATCCAGAGAAATGAAATTTTGGAAGCTTGATATGCAAAATAGCATCCCTTATTAATTCAAGGTCAAACTAAAAGGATGAAAAATAGAGAAAAACAAAACATTGACCAACATTGTGAATCCATGACATCACACCTGTTTGCTTTCAGTTCACTTGCTATAGAAAACGTGTCAACTTCAATTGCTAATATCTCAAAAACGAAACATTGGGAATAATTCAAACTTTAACCAGAATGCTTAGAATATGTTCATTTTCAACACACATAAATTTGTCTTTGGACTATTCTTTTGAATTCTCAACGTGTTTGCTATCAAACACTAAATGTTGGGCAATCAAATGTGTTAAAGGAGGAGATGTATAGAAATTTGAACCGGCTTTCGAAATGGGGACAGAAGTGTCAACAAAACGCGTTTAATTGCTGAGCATCGTTTTTAGAAAGAGGGCTCCAACTTGATATCAAGAGAGATAAAGCTACTAAATCAAATCTGAGACGAAAGAACAACCAACTTGAGCAAGAAAATGCGAAGTACCCCCCAAATAAGCCAGTTGTTTAATCTTGAATAAAAATTACAAGAAGCAGATCAAGTAATACTTGGGGCGTTGCTGTTTCCTTGTTTTTCACTCTTTCGTATTTTATTGACACGCGATTATATAACACTGACTATTTAAGGGTTGTGGTTGGTTAGTACTTAAAGACTTTGTCTGTCATTTAAGAGTGAGACGCTATCACCCGTTTGTGCAAGTTTTTCGTGTGGGCAGTCCGAGAGATAACCTCCTTCGGGGAAAAATGGTTTTCACTCGATCGGGGGAAAATACGCTCATTGGTGGCGCCATTTTCAAATTTCTCCCTTGATGCTTTGCCAGCCTACCGTCCAAATTTAACGGAAGCGAACATTTAAAACACCTGGGAAATTTCATCGATCTTAGGAAAGAGAAATTTTGGAATATTTAGAAACTTGGTTGCTAGGAGAGCAAAAAACCGGATCATGTGTAGTAGTTCACAGCGCAAATTTTGAGATATTGAACAATTTTGCCACGTTCTGTGTCATAAGCTTAAATTATGAACTCAACACAACACAACAAGAATTGTGCAATTTTTTACAGAAAGTTATGTAAGTTACTTGTACTTGCAATTCCGCTAGTTAATACGTTGTTGAAAGATTCTTGTGAGTTCGGTCTGTGGTGGTGAACAGTTACCTTGTATTTGAATATATCCACCTTTACAAAACAAACGTCGGCTGTGAAGAGATACAAACTTAGTACTCATAAACATACATGCTGCAAATTTTCCCACGATAGGGAGAGTTCTCCCGGACTGGTGGGTAACTCTTCACGCGAAAAGACTTTCAAGAAGGCTTTAATGTCGCATCATCGTTTTATATGTTAAAGGGTGCTTATTCTAAGCATTAAAATTGCATTGGAGTCTGTGTTTCATTGAAATAATGTGTGGTTGTCAAAATATAAGCAGGCAAAGTCACATTTTAAACAAAAAGAGAACTTAAAGCAGCACATATGACATCATATCTTCACATTAAGTGACCGTCCCCTGTTTTTTCAACTTAATAATTTCCGCCTCAACAATCGAATATGGTCATTGCATAGGTAGCATGATAAATTAACCTGTTAACAAACTTTGCAGTACCCACGAGGGAATCCTTTCTCTTTTACTTTAACTAGAGAATTCCTTGATTTCCGGGTCCAGGAGTAAGGTGACGTATTTTTGCGGTCAACCTTAAGACACTAGGTATCCGCCTTCAAAAGATTTTGAAGGATGGATTTGTTTTTCCATGCATAATGTAACTAGGATCCATTTCTGTGGCTAAATTGGTTAACAAATGAATCTCTATAAAAAATCGGTTTAGATATCGTGGAGTTATGCACGAAAATGAAATTCAAAACAGCCGGTATAAACTTAAAAAAAATCTCAAATAAATATGCAAAATCAAATAGGTAGGTTCATCTTTCAAAATTAACAGGAAACATGTTATTACAAAACGAGCGTTATTTCTTGATATTTTCAGAAATTAGGTACACCTGTAGTCATTGTTTGGACTGCATGTGAACACCTGAAAGAAATCTCAAGCACACTTTGATATTTACGGTTTTTAACGTTAATAATTCGGTTTAGTCATGACGCCCAGTTTCAAGGGGAAGATTTTTCTAATGCAACGTCAACACAACAGTTTGGCAAACAAAGTGAAACAAGAGAAATACATCTCCGATTTGAATGTTAGTTACACCACACTTTGTTAATTCGATTCCTTTTTCATATACGTATATTTACTTTATTTTTGCTTAACCCTCACCTTTAAGCGTTATGACCCTAAGAGTCAACGAAATCCGTCGTTTTACTTGTTTTATTGAAGACCCTTATGCATATGGCCTCACCTTGATCAAAGGGCACGCCCTTGATGAATCTTATGGGCTTACCCACGCAATTTTCATTAACAAAAATGCAGAATTTTCCTTTGTGTATTACATATCAGTACCATGGAATTACAATCTCGTAGGCAGATAGTACTACCACGCTTCTACAATGGAAAAACCTGAGCCGGATCCAGAATTGCGACAAGGGTTGGATGCGGGCAAAGGTGGTCGTTTTGGGAGTCTCTGAATAGAATATCATCAAAAATTACATTGGCTTGCATAATAGGTCTCTGTGTGTGTATGGGGGGGGGGGGGGCAGTAGAGTGCAAGCCATTCCCTTCAGTCGGTCCCGAGGAGGTAGTATTCCACGCCCGTCTCGTATATTAAGGTCATAAGACACTTGGTGATCTGTCCAAATAAAGTCGATTCATGTAAATTCAGTAAATTCTGTAAGAATATTTTGCTAAATCTGCGCTGTCAGTGCGCTATCAGAAACGATCGTGGTGATTGCTTCCCATTTTGAGCCCGAGAGACACTAACTATTTTGCCAAACTATATATTTGATACCACATTAACTGACCTATAAACAGATCCTACAGACTATACATTGAGCAATGCTGATATACATTTCATGATTTATTCGATCAGTGATGCTGATGCAGTCTTAAATTTAGAGATGAATATTCAAATAGTGGTACTGTATCAGCAATTACACCGTTCTTGCTAATCTACAAAAAATAGTCCAGCACTTTCGCCCGATATTTCTTCTGCCTACTCATCAATTTTGAATTTGAATGTATACTTAATGTTTCCAATATCCTTTCTTTCTTATGTGCGGATATGGAATATTTCCCTACACTTGTTTTCTTTTCCTGTTCCAACTTCATCGCATCTTCTCGTTAAAAAACATGTTATGAGTGGATGTATCTTGTCACGCAAAATTTGAAGAGTTTGTGGTATAAATCACTCCAGGTCCTCATGCTATTAGTTTGCCGTTAAGAAGCACCTATTGAAGTTGCCTGTGACAACCTTCAATAAACCAGTTATCACACAGAACTGTTATTTGAGTGTCTTGCTTAAGACGTTGATTTCAGTGCCATATTGATTTGATCCTCATCGAAAAGTGTGTCAATTTTTGAACAGAGAAAATATTGTCTTTTTTATATTCTAAAACCACTTACATGGATATTTAAAATGAACAACCTTCATTCGGGGTGTGTTTTACATTCGTGTTCCATTGAAAATATGACACTACAAGTTTCGAGACCATGTAAAGCTCGGTATAAATATATAATATTTTGTACAGGTAACCACGACATGCATATTTTTAAATTAAGACATGATTTAACGAAAATATCATTTCATCAGTTAATGGACAATAACTTATGTAACAATTCTCTTCCACATGTAAAACATAAATGGATGGGACACAGGAAAAGTGAAATAAATCACCCCTTGTTAATTTATGAGGGTGAAAATTTTAAAAATAAGTTGTTTTAGCACTGATTAATTAAAATCTCAAGACAGCAAACCAATTGGCTTATTTTGATATTTTGAATCGTTCATGTAAGATACATCTGTTAAATATCTTACCCTTTCTGATTTTTATTCACCTTTATGAAAAATGTGATGTGGTGTATTTCACAAGGGTGTCTGTGCTTATTTTGATGAGTCGTTAACTATCCGATCGACAGTTACCAGCTAGTACGTCAAGTCGAAAAACTAAATAATATATATATATATATATATATATATATATATATATATATATATATATATATATATATATATATATATATATATATATATATATATATATATATATATATATATATATATATATATATATATATATATATATATATATATATATATATATATATATAATAAGGTCGAAATGCTGCGGAGCACTGTTGAAATGTGTAGGTCGAAAAGAGGTAGTAAAAAGTGCTTAAAAGTTTGCGGAAAACTCCACGACGTTTCGGGTATAAACCCTTCATCAGGTGGCAAAAACCAAACTGAACAACCAACAGTAACAATTGGACACGACAAACATCAAATCCGAAGCGATCGCTGTAAAAACAGAACCGGACGAAAGTGACTGTCAGAAAACATGAGTGCGAAGGATGAAACACAAATCAAAAAAAAAAAAGAAAAAGAGCGTCCTGGATGAAAAAATGCACGTAAAAATCGAACATGTTCTTAAAAAAGGGAAAACAGGAGACAAAAACTAGCTCCGGAGAAAAAAAAAAATTGTAAATAAGGCCTACACAGAAAAAAACGAGCACGAACGGGTAAGTGTAAAAGGAGTAAAAACTGGTACAAAAAGGGGGTGAATATTACAAAAGGTCAATTCTAACGTTAAGCCCGTGTGGAGCGAGAGTACCTAGCCTCATGATCAGTCGGTTTTCAGCACTAAGGCGGTCACGATCGGAGCCTCGGCACATTACAGCTGCCGTAACGGTTAAATGCTGTATTGAACAAGGTGAAGGAGGATTGAAATGTGCAGCCACCGGGTATCCTTTCACGTTTATTTTTGGATTTTTTTTTAACTTGAGGTACACCTTAATTTGAAAATACTTTACTTCAGGAGAAAAGGTATCGTGGGATGGTCCCTATTGACCCCCTTTTTCATATTGCAATGACAAATATTTTTGAGGATATAGCGTTTTAGGCCACGCTTTTGGCCACGGCAAACTGAAAATGACGAACACCAAGGGTAACAAAATCCATGCCAGACTCCTTTGTAATAGCTATGTGGAGAAAGGTCTATTTCTGGATTAATTTTAACCAAAAAATAAATGAGCAGATAATGAATGGATTATATGTTCCCATCTCATCCCATCTCACAAATTTGGATATGCAAATCATTCTTTGCAGCAAAAGATAAAGGATAGATTGTAAAATGGTCAAATAATGAACTTTGGTGGGGCTTGAGGATATATTCAGATATTAAACCTATTAAATATTTTCGGATCAAATATACCGTTATGGCATGTCCTTATCCTTAAACCCTTCAAGGCCAGAGCAGTATCAGCAAGTTTCATCAATTGTACTTTCTAAAGTCAGTCCTCTTCAATCTATCAGTTGCAATCTTGTTGTAAACAAGGTAGATTTTACATTCTTTTTGGGTAAAATGGTGGGTCTTTTGGGCACAACATGATAAACTCCGGAAATGTTGAGTAACTTGTACTTGCTGAAGCTGGTGTAACTCTTAACACGGGCCTTTCACGACAGCATGTATGTTGGTGGTGTAACAGGGATTTACTATCTTCAACCTTTCTTGCTTGCAATTCAACCCTTACTTTTGCACATTTATGTCGGCTACAGTCTCTCTCAAGTACGAACGTCAAACAAGAAGGACATATGCGACACCTGCTATGAAGCCTTAACAATCTTCCGCGACCAAAGCTAGCTTTGTAGACAATTTTCATTCATTTCACTTTAGTTAGTAAATTAAACTTAAATATTTTGGGCCCCTTTCGTGGGATACACAGCAACTCTTGGTACAACCGTTGACCGCATCCACTGAACCTAATGACAGTTTTGCCCTAACTATTCATATCATTCTGAAACCGTTCCAATCTACCTTGTTAGGAATGCTACATTCATATCCCTCTCCTATCTCTCAGCAAACCTCGATGGATGCTTGGAAAGATTAAACCTGGAACAGGAGATGGTGGTGAAAGCTCCATTTACGATTGAAATAAACATGTCGTTGAACATGCAAGAAAATTGAAGATTGCGAGCAGACGGGATTCACATATCTATGTGTACTGTTGTTTGTGTTGAGGTCTCCCTCCATCGAAATGTTTCATCAATTTGTTTGATCGAAGTAACCAATGCTTGGCCCAGTGAAGGTCATCGCAGAAGTACATCTGCGACCAGGGTGAATTTGATCTCATTTTATTCCACAGAATACATGTTGGGAGAATGCTGATGCTGCAGCTTCCTTTAAATTGTTATTGGTCATTTGATCACGTGAGGGTCGAGGTGGCTATCAACAACATTTTGTTGTTCCCAACAACATTCCTAAAGAGAGTTAATTTTCACCCAAACTGCCATTTTGACGGTACTCTGCAGAAATTCTCAATTGACACATTTCTTTGATTTCGCTGAACGCCCCTTTGCTGAGGGTCGGAGGGGGTTTAGAAAAAGCGAATATTTGATTGACAGCAAATAAAAAATGCAGAACGCCGTAACTCATATTACACAGCACATAATCTACGAGAATGTTCTGATTATATTCTGAAATTGAGAAGCAATAAACTCAAATTAATTCTGATTGAAGATGTTTTTCAGGCAGTTATGGGTGGGGCTGACTTTGGTGTTGAATAACAGACTTACAGCTTTTGTTTTCATGAAAAGTGTTTCCCTTACTCAATTGCTCCAGAGAGCCACAACTGGAAATAAGGCCGTGGCCGGCTCGACTTAAACCAATAGGTTGAAAACTGGTCCGTAACACTCTATCTAACCTAACATAACCTTCAAGAAAAGTGTAGTCAGTATGTTTCATCCTGCCCATGTTTAAATTCTAAACATGTTTAGCATGGAAGTACCTTATACAACAACAGCACAGCATTAACTACACTAAGCAATACATCTGTACATATTGCACGAACTGCAATAATAATCTGTAATTTACTTTCTCTCACTTTTTTATCTTAGCAAAAGAGGACAACACAGTAGTGGAACGACCATATGATCGGGGGGGGGGGGTCAAAATTGCTTGCCGACTCCTTTCTTAGGTATTTTCAAATCCTTCTTTTCGAATCCCGCGCATTATTCTCGGCCCTTCTGACCAAAACCCGTACCTCCACCACTGGGGCGACTATTTGCAGTGGACGTAGAGAGCATTTCCTAAATTAAACTTTATGATCCTGTAAAACTTGTCTCTGCTTTTAATTAATTTCTATTGCCAGAGTCTTGAAAATAACAGTTACCGGTTAAAATGTCAAAACCTTTAAACGAAACTATGTTCTTCACTTTTCCAATTTGTGCCATATATGTTCGTTACAAGTTGGCCCATTCAATTTTTTCAGTGGCGTTGCACATAATTATCCAAGATTCTTAAACGTTATTACTTTGCGTCAAGATAGCAGGAATCTATAAATTTGCAACAAAACGCCCACGTTTCTAAAAGTCTCCACGAAGAAGCCAGGACAACCCTTTTTTGCGTGCTTTTGGGGACGTGGTCCTTCCAGACAGTGCAATGTCTACGGGAGAACCGTTTGTTTGTCTTTTGCAGATTCGAAAGAGCAGGGAGTTTAGAGCTCCTTGGCCAGCGAGTCATTCGGGCGTTAGGAAAAAATGCGCTACAAAATGCGGTGACTACATGTCACCTGAGTCGCTTTTAAATGCTGACAGTTCCAAATTAAACCCCAAAATGGAAACTCAACCCTCAAAACATATCCACACAAGGTATAACGGATAGATAAATACCTTTACCAGAGGGGTAAATTTTGATGAAAACTTTGTTTCCGCCACCAAACGGATCCGTCACGATCTGACAGTGATTACAGCACCTCTACCAGGAACGTATCTAGTATATTCTTGTGAGAAGTGGACTAAGGGGGGTTGTGAAGGGTCTGGCTCTCTGTTCAGACCGGCCCACTATCTAATCGTAGCGTCACTTGTTGGTCGCCGAAGCTAAGCGTACAGAAATTTATGGAAAATTGCCATCCTTTAGAAAATGGCATTTCCCAGATCTGTGAGCGGATCAAAGCATGCGATATTTCGAGCTTTCTTTGCAATAAAATGTTCACATAAAACATGACCCAACTGAAAAATTATACAAGATTAAGTTTAGCCCATTAAATTTCCGGGTCAGTTTTTGGTCACTCTATACGGTTATAAATCTTTCCATCTCTCCGTGTTATCTTGAAATGATCCGAAGATATTTCGCACCTTTCGCCCGAACTGAATATTGTATCACTACTTCGAGGAAAGTGTTACGATCCACTGTCCAAGCGGAGCGCTACCATAAGTTGGCTCGTTGGTATGTGTGTGTGTGTTTTTGTGTGTGTGTGTGTGTGTGTGTGTGGGGGGGGGTATAGACAATTTTGGAAACTTGAGACCCTTTAGATGGCCAGAATTGACATTTTCTACACTTGTAAGTGGAATCTAAGCAGTGGTTATTTTTAGCTTTGCAATAAACTTTTCGTTTAAATGGGAAATATACATATTACTGAATGGTTCATGTATCAGTTTCGATTTTGACTTCTCTAACACCTGTTAATGTTCAGGGCATGTGTAGCAACTCAACATTCAGAAACTGAGGCTTATTGCCCTGCATAAATATGTCATACCCACATTTCGTTAATATTCAAATTAGCAATTTTGCGCACATGAACATGTACCTCTGCTAAAATTTCGCATCGGCCATACCAGAAAAAGATCATGTCACGGTCACAAAGTCCCAATCTAAATTTCAGACTAAGAAGTTCTTTTTCACTTTAGGTCAAGTCTGCGAGGCTAATCAGACAATTCTTTGCCAGCAGTACAACAAAATTGTAAATTAAGTTTTTGATGTCATGTTTTAATTTTTATAGTACAGTGACTCATATTTACCTTTTAATTTCTTCATTACCGATAGTCAGTGTGGGATCGGTTTAAGTCGGGCAGGCCACGACCTTTCTCCCGTTTGTGGTGCACTGGTATTTTTTCCCTACTCCGATGTATATTGCTGAGCACCAAGCACGTTGGCAGTAGGTTTCATTAAGTCTCAGGTATGATCCGGCTTGACTGGATTTCTTCAGATGACTAAACAAAGAATAATTATGTTAAATTCTTAAATAATCTATAGCAATGTGTTAAATGTCAAAAGTACGTAAATTTAAAAGAAAAAAAAACCTTTTCAAGAGTGATATTTTTGTTTTTCAAGAGTCTCAAAATGAGATCATGCTTTACTTGAGGTGATTTTTATGTCATCCGGGGAGGAAAATTGGGCATTTGTGGTTTCTCATTACTTCCGTAATCAACTGATACGTTAAAAATTTAAGCCTGCAAAAAATTCCGACATACAAGTTAAAGCAAATGAAAGCACTTTGTATATACGGGAAGCCAAATTATGAACTTCAAGTGGCTTCACTGTTATTCTTCCCTACTTATATCAAAAAGAATTGATCAATTTCCTGAATGTTATTACGTCATTTTGATATTAAGTAATTTATTATTATCACTCCTCCGACGGTATATTTTAGTTGGCATGATCGGCAAATAATTCAGGGCGAATAAATCTACCCTCCCCTCTCCCTAAATTTCATAAAGAGCAAACTGAAACTTTAGTTTTCTTACTAACGCTTAAAATTAACCCAATTTTTGACAAATAGGTATAACCAAAACTTGTTTCTTCGGAGAGAATTAATTGCTCCCTTTTGTCAAGATGTGTGAAGGTTTGCTTATCACCTTCTCATTTTCAAAATATAGAGTTACTGATGACGTCATACTCATCCCTTTCCGTTTCTTAGTCTGTCAATTTAAGTTTTAATCGATCGTAGATTAATTACTCCAGAAACTGAAGAATATTTAAAACAAGAAAGATCACTAGAGTGTTTAACTTTCGGCCAACAAATCAACGACGGTTGGCAGGGATGTTGCTGCAGGGTATTTTCGAGGTAAACTGTTTGCTCATCGATACTTTTTATTATGTCTAAAACATACGTCTGGATGACTTGTCAATTCTAACACAAAAGAAAACTTATTGATTTCTACCACGCCAAACCTTCTTCTGGTTTGCTGACGTCTAATATTTATCTAAGTTATATATCGATTAGAGTGCTACGGTTCTCATGCAATCAAGGACAGTGCCAAGATGAAGTTCAGGAAACAATTCTTTCGAAAAAGTGCTTTGGTAGAAGGGAGCAAAGACGAATGTACACGTCAAAACTTAATTTGAATAATTGACTTCACCAATGATGTTAAAATATTTCGTATATAGGTTCACGAGCTCCTAGAAGGAAAAGTAATCCGACCTTAAGATTTCGTAAGGGAAAGGCTTTGTTTAATGGAATGCCTATCCTTTTGGTATACATGTGAAAAAGATAAAAAAGAAAAGATTAAACCAAAATTTATAATTCAGTTTCAACAAAAGGAGACATTGAAAGCAAATATATGGTGTCGATCATAATCACATTTATTGCAATGGTGAACATTATGTTTTGCTGTCCTCCGATGTCCATCCTTATTTAGAAAGAAGGTTGAAAAATAAAAAAAAATCAAGCAAAGCGCAACATGTAAATAAGTACAGGACCGGTTGGGGATCTATAGATTAATCCCCTCTCCTAAAAATGAACTTTTCACGACAAATTTCATCTCAATATTGTGAGTCATTTAGCGGAATTAAAGAGAGAACGCGCTTCTTTCCCGTGACCCCTTGTTACCCACAATCTATTACAAACAAGACAACAGAAAACTAATGTACAAAGGCTTTGTCATGACGTTACAAATCCGCCATGTTGGAGGACAATCATGCCAAGTACACATGCTGTGCTGAACGCCATGCACAGGTGTGCAATGTGGAAAACGCAGTGCGTACACGTTCAGCGATCAAGCGTGACGAATGCCGTCTGCTACGAAGTTACATGTACTTCAACAAGGCAACCATGTAGTATTATGACGACATATGGAAAGCCTCTAAAATGGAAATGATATTCTGGAACTAATTTTTTTCACAAGACTACTATTTCCTAAAACTGATTTGTTTCACAGATCTATCTGTTCAAGGGGCAAAAGCTTTCCACAATGTAACCTACCTATTAACCTCCTATCAGTCACGTTCAAGCGACTTCTACCTACACCCTTGGGACTACACCAGGGAGCTGTTTCGGGCCCTCAGCAGCTGAGCTGACAACTATCAGCATCATTATCAGAATAATTTTTGGCATGTAATTTATGGGCTAAGAAAATAAAAAAGTGCATTGAGAAACTTCAATCTGGACTTTTGGCTTAGGCGTGGAATTTCGATCCTAGGGTGGCTGGCTCAATTCCTACCGAGTGTCCTCACATCGTATCCTCCTTGGTAGAGATGATGTAACTTGATTCCACCCAGGAGATGAACTGGCCCCAGTAATTTTTTTATAAGATTTTTTTTTTTTGGGGGGGGGGGATGACCCCCCAATAACTAAGTGTCGCAAAATTAATTTTTCAAAATTAACTAAACAAATTTCAGTTGCTTTTATTACATTTCGGGTATTCGTTAGCTCAATTATTTCTTTTCAGAGTGAAAAGTTGCAAAGCTTCCGGGGCCTCGCCCCCTGCACCCCCACATTAACGATTGCCTGTGGGAGAGTTTATTTTCAAACAGTTAAAACCATAACCTTTTGCAAGCTATTCTTTCCTTCAAATTATCTTCCTTCTTTTCAAATCAAGGCCTTTTAAACATACTGAGCGAGGCGAATGTCCCCAGTCCCCTTATTGGAAGCAATGACACACATTTGCCGCAGTAATAATGTCCCGTTTAGGATCATAAGTACTACCTCTTCAAAGGTACTTTTTTGCTTCCATTAAGTCCCCTAAAAGCTAAGAGTCACGATGGAGAAGCATTAGAACACTTTCAATTCTGTTGTTTAGTTTCCTTGAGAAGAATCAAGACCATTCAATATAATAGTGGTAGTAATTTTCTGATCACTTAGCATGTTCCTGTTTTTTTCTTTTTGCAAACAAAAGTTAGAGTTGTTGACTGCATGTTTAGATACTCTTTACAAGCTTAAAAACGGAATTTTCGGCCATCTGAGGGGACGCGATCATTTTCAAAATTTTCTTTACGTTCCGCACCTAAAAAATGGTGGCACTCCGCTTAGAAAATCTTTCGGGTCAAAGCATGTTTTTGATAACTTTCTAATCACTTTGAAGTATGCGAACTTATTTTGAAGTGAGCATTTTAAAAAGCGAAGATGGAGACTGCTTATATTCTTCGTATGCGACTGGAAAATGCTTTCCGGCCATCTGAGGGTCTGATTTTCCAAAATCTTCTCTACGCTCCCGGCCACCAATGCTGACTCTCCGCTTAGATAATCTTTATAACGTTTTGTGGCCAAGAAAAAACCGCAAACTAAAATGCTCCCGATCGCCTAAACCGATCGATGCTCCTTTATTTTGACTCCTAAAAGAAAGCCACTTTAATGACAACTTTACCTCAAAAGGTAGCATAAATGGAATAAGACTGCATGTAAATACACAGAAGTTTCAGTTTCATCTTCATGAACCACCGTCAAAGTCGAAAATATTGCACCATTTTGCTTCTAGGCTCCTTGAAAACGCCAAACATTTTCAAAGGGGAGGGGGACAACCCACAGGCCGGCGATCACTGACCACCAGGCATGCCCCCATTCAGAAAAATCCTGCGTACACCACTGGTACGCCCCCATTACCGTCTCTTTCTCTAACTTAAGCCCCCACCCTTTTGGAAATGTCTGACTCCGGGCCTGGCTTTTCCCCTGGACCCCACCAGGGGCCCTTTAGCTGGCCCTTGAACCATGGAAGTACTTCCCCCACGCCGACTGGGTTCTGCGCTTCGCGAGAAACCGGATGCCTTTCGGCGTCAACATTATGTCGGCTGCCGAAAACCTGTGGCACCCAATAAAAACATCTTTCCTATGCAATTGGCTCTGATTGAGCAGAGGGACATGTATGTTAACTGGAACGTTGTAGGTAACATGTCTCGGATTCATCCTACCTCACTTCATTGACTTGCATACCTTAATACTGTGAAGAAAGAAAAGATAACGCTGTCCGCACGCAACTTTGGCAACTTTATCGTTGTTGTTTCGTTATAACAGTAGATGGTTTCAAAGTAGTATATGCACTTTTAACACAGTTTGGTTATATTTATCTAGATTGAGTGCTTTTCTAACCATGTTTTAACACACATGAAATCATCCGGTCGTACTGTACTTGCTGGAAAGCAAATCAAAGCTATCAAATACAGAGCAAGAAAGTGTCACTAATTATAAATTTAACCGAGCATTGGAAATTCTTACAAAGAGTTGCATTTCGCGATTAAACGCGTAGTGGCTGAGAATTTTCTGATCACGGAAATCATCATTTTCCTAGCGTTTACGGTACATTTTATTTTCTCTGGTGGGACGTGATGAAGCTGTTTAAAATTTGGCTACCGCATTTAAATCGACTCTAGCCATCAATTGCCAAATGGTTGTTTGGCTGTAGAAACACTAAGTGAAATTAAAAAAAAACAAAACTATACTTGAACCGTAGATGTTATGCGATTTAATTGAATCCTTGTCCACACACTAACATCAACTTTGACCCATTTAAAATATTACCCATACCTTTTGAACGCTTTCTCTTTCGCAAAACAATGTTAAAACAATGTTTTAGCTAACGCTGTCCGCTTACAACTTCATCGCTCGTTGTTACAGTAGATGGTTTCAACGTAATATATGCACTTTCAATACAGGCAAGTTATATTTATCCAGGACTGCAGTCAAGAGTTACCTACCCATATTCTGATAAAAATAAAATCATCTGAATCGTACTGTATCTTCTAGTTAGCAATCCTTCAAGCTATCAAATACAAACAAAGATAGTTTCACTAACTGTAAATTCAACCGAGCATTGGAATTTGGAAGAAGGTTTTGCATGTTACAATTAACCGCGTAATGTCTGGGAACTCTTTAATCACGGAAATCATTATTTTCCTGGCGTTTACATTTTACTCTCTCTTGTGGAAGATGATGAAGCTGTGGAAAATTTGGCTGTCAGATTCAAATCGACTCTATTCATCAATTGAATTGCTCAATTTGGCCGTGGATACACGTAGTAAAATTCCAAAAAGGATACATGGCTCGAATCGTAGATTTATTGCCATATAATTGGTATCTGGCCCACACAATTACATAAATTCTGATCCATTTAAAATATCACCAAAATTTTTATGAAAGCCGTTTCCTTCCCGCAAATTCCGAACACTGTTTCAGCTAAAGGTGTCCTCTTCAACTTAATCGCTCTTTGTTACAGTAGATGGCTTCAACTTAATATATGCACTTTTAATACAGCCAGGTTATCCAGGACTGCAGTCAAGAGTTATCTCCCCAAATGCTGATAAAGTAAAATCATCCGAATCGTACTGTACTTGCTGGTAAGCAACGCCCAAGCTATTAAACAGACCAGGATAGTTACACTAAATATAAATATACCAAGCAATGGAGAGGGATTTGCATGTCGCAATCAACCGCGTAGTGTCTGTGACCCTCTGATCAGTGCCCTGTTGCAATTTGAACCAAGGTCATTGATATGCACTTTTTGGATTGATACCAGACCATACAAGCGTATTCTTTAAGAGGCTTTTTCTATTCAGTGGTTGAAACCATGTCGAAATTATTGAATTCTTTTTTAAAAGCAGTAGACATTATTTTCGTTTTTAACTTGTTCCTGGCCACTTACTCGCTACACCAAAAATTGTTGGGTCAATTTGTGTCAGGTAGAAAGCATTAAAATACAAGACATATTGCATCGACTTAAAGTTCACCTAAAATGTTTGTTAAATGCCCTCGTGACTAAAGAATGTTTAGAGTGTGACATTTTTGCTGAAGTTGGAGTGGCAGTCGTTGCTTGGACCTTTGTAAATCTACGCGTATCAAATTTGTTCATTTCTGTTACCAAACTGTATAGTTACCATTTTCTTGTGGCATTATATTTTATTTCTCAGATGCAAGATGACGATGTTTAAGTACAGGCCACTAGGTTCGAATTGACTCTAGTCATTAATTGCTAAATGCTCGACCTGACTCGAGGCAACTCAAAAAAAAAAAAAAAAATCAAAGATTTAACATGACTTAAAATCTTAGTCATCGACCTGAGAAAAGGTAAGATTTAAGTAAGGTCTTGAAATTTGCAAGTTTTCTTGCTTCTTCAACTGTAACAGGGAGGTCGTTCCAGTGACAGGCAGCAGAGTATTTGAAAGAACGGCGAACGTAATATTTAGTACAAACTGGAGGAGAAGAGAGTTGCAGTTTAGAACTGGAGCGAGGGCAGCGGGTGGGAGTGTAATTTTGGACGAGATCTTGTAGGTAAACAGGTACATTGTGTCAACATTTAAATGTCAGCAAGAGGACTTTGTATTTAATCCGATCAGCAACAGGAAGCCAGTGAAGGCTACGGAGGACTGGAGTTATATGATCGTTTGGTTTTGTAAGTGTAACTAATCTAACAACTGAGTTCTGTATATGTTGTAATTCCTTGAGACGAGAATCTGAAAGCCCATAGAGTAAGCTGTTGCAGTTATCGAGTCTTGAAGACGCGAAAGCATGAACTAGAGTCTCAGTGGTCCTTTGATCTAAGTTAACAAGGTTATTAACTTTGAAATTCTTAGAAGTTAGGTTCGTACCTACCTGCCTAGCAGGCTGTTCAGATTATTCCTTGTTCAGTTATGTCCATGGTTTTGGAAGCTCATGATCTGAGAAAACAGAAACAGATCCAAGAGCATTAGGGTTACCTGTTTATTTTTTGTGCTTTTTCTGTACTTAAATAGTATGCTAGATTAAAAAAAAAACAACTCAAAATGATTTCATCCTTTTACGTTAGTAATGAAAAATAACTGCTCTAGTTGCTAAGTTATCGAATTAAAACCGGTACCATGGAAACAAGTTAAACATCCTAGTTATTGACAGACAAGCGCTGGTGATCTTTTCATATTTTAAAGGATCTTAACACACTAGCATAAATGTAACTTAAAATATGTTTCTTCGGAATCCAAAAAAGACCTTCGTGCGGTAAGTAGGAAAGGTACTAATACAAAACTTATTAAAAATAAAGGAAGGTTTCGCAAACATGTAAACGTCCTTGATAGACCCTGATTCTACATTTTCGTTCTTTTTAATAATCTCAAAGGTATGTGCGGCCAGCATATAATAATCTCTTTAGCAAAAAATGCTTTGAATTAAGACCTGATTAGTTGATCGAAAACCTTGAGACAAGAAGAAAATGATTACTTATAGGTTCTTTCCGTGCGTAATTGTTTTGAGTAATCGCATTGCGAGTGCCGAAAGGAAGTTACGAATGACACGTTTCCTCCCTGGGTCGTTAACTTTGATGATAAGCAGTAGGAATTTTACTCATAATAAATGGGAGATACATTAAAAGTTGGGAAGCTGAACTCGGGGTCACAAAAATATTTTAAGTGCTGATGATGTCATACAATTTTTAATTTAAGCCGCTTATGGAAACCTACACTTGGAAAAAAGGAATGGCATATTTATTCTGTATAGTTCCAATTTCCGATCAGGAAACTATGATACTTACCAGACTAACTTCACAAGTTTTCATACAACCAATTTCAGGCGAAATTATCGGCCAAGACGCACAAGAATCACTATGAGAGTTTAGGTCACACAGGCTGATCGTTGGGCGAATGGTCACAAAGTTGCCCAAAAATCATACACGAAGTTCATAACAAACACCGAATGCTGACGATTTTTTAGGAAATATACTGACCACATAGGTTCGTTGATAAATTATACCAATTTTCTGAAGATCGCTATCTTCTAAAACGAGTTTCTTTTGAATATTTAACTTTCCATTTTTCTTCAATTGACAAAAATGTTCAATTACGCATGACCTTGATTAAGAATTATTGACATTTTTAACGGGTGTCCGTTTCCGCTCTGAGTAGGCTAGCTCCAGTACGGTCTCCCAGAATGCATTTCACCTCGAGTGCTGAGGGTATAAAGATTGCGCAATAACGGTCACAAAAGTGAGGTTTGCTTCGAAACTGTTAAAGGATATTCTTGTTTTTCAAATAAGTTTTACTTTTCATTCGTATACAATAGTTTAAAAAATAACAGAGGCCTTATACTATATCAAGTGATTTCATTTCATAAAACTACACCCTTCTGTCTTTGTCGCGGCAGAGCACAGTAGAAGCGTTTCTACGTAGAAAGGGGGGGGGGGGGGTGAAGCCACAATCACACCAGCACGACCTTCGCTGGTGAATCGCTACGAATATAGAAATCCTGGGCATTTCTCTTAAGTAATCGAAGCCTATAGCAGCTACAACTCACGCATTCGTCATATGTGACGCAGTTATTTAGACTATTTCATGGAGTGGAATTTTCTGCGAATTCACCAACTTAACGGTATTCGACCAACAATAGAATACAAATCGCGGAAACTCTTCTTTTTAATGGAAAATTAGTTGTTATGCAGTTCCATTGGATTTCTTAAACACTAAGTTTGATCACTCATAAAGTTGTCACTGAATTAAAACCTGCGAATAGCAGGTTTAAGATGGCACTGGCGTTACTTCGCTACCACACCATGACAAATATCACACTGGTCAGCCGCTTAAACCCATTGGCACGATTCAGCTAAAGCTGCGCTTGTGCAAATGCCCAGCTTAGTCGCAAAAACGTCGCACATCGTCCGTTGCCTGCTTGGGAAAAAACTTTCGTAAAATATGCAGGGCTTGAATTGAATTTTCTTTGAGAAGTGAGCATGGAAGGCTGTGTGCTTCTTTTTAATAATTACCGAACTCAATTGAGACTTGATTTTTTGAAATCTTCACAATATGGTGGAACGTCTATTTTTATCGAGGTGGATTTCTTGAGATATCTTGAGATATTTTATAATTTGGCAAACCGTGGGATGGTATCATAATGTAGCCATCACAATACGTAGCCTTTTGTAGTTGGTCGCTCAATCTTCCAATAATTGCTGGTGATCAATACATTGACGTCAGTATACTGACCACGTGATTTGAGATAAGAACTCAAACCAGTTTTAAAAAGTGCTACAAGATTAAGAAACCAAATAAATGCAGGGAGAAGTCCTTCAGGCAAGTTATCTTCTGCTTTGATTTTACCCTCTAAACATCATCCCTTTTATTTGACAGTGGATATTCCACAGGGAAAGTGTTGAGGAAATGTTTGAGTAAAGTCAATATTTCTCTCAGTAATGTTCAAAAATGTTTGAACAATTGCAGTGCCTCTTCATCTGAATTTATCCGGCTTTTAACTGAAGCGAGTTTCGTCTAAAATCAAGCCTATTTCATTACATGACCTAAAAGAGCGATGGGTTGGACTCAGAATAGCCTACAGCGTGTGACGTGTACACTTTGTTTAGCTGGCCAAGATTAAAGTGGTTTATAGTGACTTGTTAAAGCTACACATCTGTTGTAGAAAACAAGAATTGCACACTTATGAAAAAAGTTTCACTTAACACTAATTCACCCAATAGCAGACAATAAAGGTTGATTACGATTATTTGAGAAGACCCACAACCACAGACTTCCTATACACATGGAAAAGCATGTAACGCGTACTTCATATCCGTAGATTGTCGCCACCGTCTGGGACAAAATAGACGCAGCAAGATTGCTTCCGTGAAGCTCTAATTTTTTTGATTTGAGGACGACTCTGTGATATTTTAAATAAAAGTTTAACTTAAAAAGTAAACAATATCATATCCCTGCAATACTTGTGGTGATTTCTGTCTGAAGTCTGTGCCCACAACTGAAATAATCTGATATTTTGGATAATAATTTTTTCTTCACCGTTTAGACAACGAGTAGATTTTTTATAGAAGCGTTAGGGTAGAAGGCAATCTTAAAGACAATTAACTTTCATTCCAAAAACTTTTTGTGGTCGGCAGAAATTCTCAATTGACACATATCTTTGACTGACATCGGGTCAAAAAATGAAAAGTACTTTGTACTAAGCTAAAAGTGTTTGAATACCGGTTCAAATTTAAGCCTTGCATACACACCTGAAGCAATAAACTGAGCTCGTGTCTGAATAAGAATGAGGTTTAGAGAGTTGTAGGAGGGGCGCAAGTAAGTGGGGGTAATGAGAGTTGGAACTGTTTCGGGTGAGAAGATTAGGCCTTTAAATACGAAACTGAACAAAACTAAGTAATAAGAGGAAAAGATTTGGTGTAATTTTGATTGTGGAGTCCACTCTTTTGATTGTTTGTGTATTTGAAGTGATATCTTGCACACATTTTCAAACCCTTGTAGCTCAAAACATCGACAGTATTCAAATTTGAATATCCCATGAAGGGGACACTTGGGGGCTTCTGGGAGAAACATAGCTCGTATTTTTGCACAAATTAAAACTTCGTCAAGGATGCACAAGTCTCGATTCCAATTAAATTAAAGTTTAGTGAAAAGGGGGAAATAGGTTATGATGTGCACCTTTAAGGATCTTTCAATAAATTGGTTAACGTTTTGTCGTGATACCACGTCATCTCCAGTTGTTTGCCGTTATCCTGTCCTTGGTAATGCAGCGCACAAGCATCTTTTCTCTACAAATTCTATTTAGCCGTTTCCTCTTCTTACTGTGAAATTCGTTACACCGCCTAAGGATTTTTTATATAATATGATTCAGTTATTAAGGAAGTTATATATAGACGCTCATTAGGACGAAAGGTAATTTACGCCTTAGCAAGTTTGTTTTGCGTAATGCGATATTTGTTATACCTGTTTGTGTGTATCCGTAATTGATTCTAGTGTGCATTTGTAATGATTCTGTAAAATGGAAATTTGATTTTTATGCAATATCCAACGCTATGCATGGATGCACCCAGAAAAGTTAATTTCCTTATAATGAAATAAACCCAGATTCTTAACATCTTCTAGCTTATAAAAGGATCGGGAAAGAAATGAATGCCTCATTATAAATATAATATGAGTTACTGAAGAAGTAATACTGTGAATACTTCGCTTTCTTGAGTAGAGCTTTTCCCTAGTTCATTAAGGAAGAGGATTTGCTTCCCAAATGTTTTAAATATGCGTTGTGTGTTTTTTTTCTGGCTCCTCACACAAGAACTAATTTTATTCAATGATATGGAAAACAACCGTAGCCAAGAAGTCTAACTTTGATATATTATGGGTGGCATGCTAAGTATTTAAACACGCACTGGCATGCAGCTTATTCAGTATACACTCATTGAATGTATAAGGGTACGATTCGTTCAACCAACAGTTAGAACATTTTCGACGTAAATTGTGTTGATCTACCAGTGAAGTTTCTATTTACTCACAGTAGCCTAACCCTAAAGCAGTCATTGATAAAAGCATTGAAAACAAACCTTTGAGGGGAGCTATGTGCGACCATAAATTACAGAACTACCGCTTGGTAGTGAATGTTAACCCGAGGAAATGTGACGGCTAGTAATTAGATCTCTCGGACCCTGCGAAAATATCTTTCCTGAAAAACATTCAAGAAACAGCCACATGCACCGTATGTGCAGACTGCAAAGGTACGTGGGCGGATGCAAAGCTTAGTACTTTACCAGGCTGAAGTAATATCGGTGAGCTACAGACAAAACCTTGTGCAACGGAAATAAAAATTTGGGTCTTGCGACCTTGGGCTAATAAGCTAGACAGGGCTTAATTTAAGAGTCTCAAAATGATATTTACATGGAATGTCCTCTCGGTAAGATAGTCAATAAAATATCTTAAGGATGCTAACTATTCGACGTCAATTTACTTTATACCCTTGTTGACAATGATTCAGTTATTTAATTTCGCCAGAAGAGTTCATTGCATGTAGCCATCCAAGTTGCGCATAGGGCACATCCTTTTGGAAGCGTTAGATAACTCGCCAAGCATCTCTGTGGTACATCTCATTACTTGAGATTACATGTTCGAAAGGGTAAATTCGTTAGAATTGACTGAAGACAGATTTTCATCACTTTCACCTCCATATTACGGTATGGTAATTTGTTAGGTTTTGAATCATAGAAATTTGGTTACCAAAATGTTTATCACAATCTGTTAGGGAAGTGTAATTGACTGTTATAAAAGAGTGGGAAAATTTTACAATATTTAGGCCGTACAGTCTCTTGTTCTGGAAATGTATTACCTTTAGACAACTTAATATTGTTGTGTAAAGAGCAATTAATCAAAAACACGTCCTTTCTACCGGGAACTGCCCGTTTTTGTTCTTCAAAGTTGCTCAGGAATGTATGATCAATTTTATTTTTAAACATGGAAACTCATTACTGCATAGAAGATATGCATTAGGAAAACGATGGCAGGGCAGGGCAAGGCTGCGCGCAGAAGGACATACAGGTGATCAAACAAAATACTAAATACATAATGATTAATGAATACTCTGTCAAACAATTTGTCTTAGTGTTGTTGCTTTGCAAATGAAAATCTGAGTATTGGTCAAAGATGTACACTGTTATATTTCAACTTAGCGAGTCAGTGTATCTGCCGGGTATCGAAAATACATCAGCCAAGCTCTCTGAAACCGTTTTGTTTGAAGTTGAAGCATTTTGGTGCAATTGAATCAGTTTTAGTTATATTTGACCAAATCGTTTCATCTAATATAATTCGTGATGACGTAAATTGATGACGTCAAGTTATCTCCGCATGTTTGACGACATGGATGGCCCTTTATTGGGTAAAATATATGATTTAGCATTTGGTTGATTTTAGAAGTCAATAACTCACTTGAAATGTCCTCTAAGGCGTGAACGGTTTAAGAAAATCTACTACTTTTCACTAATCAAAAAACAAACTGAAGGTGTTTACAATCTACCGTAGACTGACCCTTGCAGAAGTTTGATTCAGATTCATCATGCTCCGACAGAACTGACGGACAATTAGCAGCCAACTTGAAGTTGGAGAAACAAGATACATCATTTATGTGTAACTAGGGCATGAAACATCGAGGTCGGGTCAAAATGTAAATGTTTGTAAAAAAAATGCTCTGTTGAATACAAACGCTTTGATAGTACAATTCTTCTTAAAGTTAACTTCATTTAACACTCACTATTACTTGGTTTTGTAACAGCTTGAAAGGAATCGTCAAAATAATCATTACAAACTAAAACGTGGAGTTTTCCCGTATAAACAAGTATAACTCCTTGAGCATTTGCTTAGAGCCATTTTTTTACTTTCTAGGTCGCAAAGAATGAATGATCAATAACGTGTTACAGAACACGTTTGTGAATAGTCTGAAATAAATGTTAAGTTTTTAGCTTTTAAAACAACTAATTTCCTACAGAAATGGATTTCTTAAATTTTAAAGTTTAAATCTGAGTGCAGTCTATTCATTAAGGTAAAAATAAAGCAGTTACGTCAAACTGTTCCCCACATATGTTATTCGCACATTAACCGTCATGTAACTTGAAACCTGCTAAATGAGTGGAGTTTAGGTAAGATGGAAAAATGCATCAATTCTTATTGGTATTAATGAGCAATCCTCTTTTTCTTATTTTCTTTGTTTTTCTTCTATAGTGCGTGGTTTCATCACTTAGATATCATGATTTGGTTAACTTGGTACCCGTGGGTTTGTTGTTTGAGTACCCTCAACTATGAACGCTTATTTTCTCCTTGGGGGCTTAGCCTCCCAGTCGTTTCATTTAATTAAGTTACACTTGATCACGAGCTTGTGATTGATATAACCAAGGTCAGTTCATTAAACTCATCTGATGAAAAGAAAACGTCGTGCGGCGATACCTTGTAGAAGTTGCCTTTAAAGTGACTCTACCTGTTCGACAAAAGGGGAAAACGTTAAATTAGTGTGCCTAAAATAGCCGCAGATCGCTAAAACAGTGCATTTGAACAATGGCGGGGGACGAATAAACAATCATCGACGTAAAAATTTTGTCAAATTGTTTTCAATATCCATAAAAAACTAAAACTATAAAATTTGTTAATGATGGGTTGTGATATTTACTCCGTTTACCCATCTCTACCTCAGCCAATGAAAGTCCACCAGTGAATGAATATTCAATATACCAATACAACCAAACATAGAACTAGCACTGTATCAGGTTGTGAAGATGTGGCATTGCTAATACCACCATACCACTCACCCTGTCAGGCAGACGTCTAAGCTCGATTCTACTGGGCCTTCATTGGCTTTTATGGGAAATAACAATGGAGGAAACTCGAAGTAAATATAATATTTTAAGAACATATTCTAGAAATTTACAGGACTGTCATTGTTATAACGTCCAAGTGCTACCTGGGAATGAATCAGGGGTTTAACCAGAAGCTCAAGAAAAAAAGGGGGGGTGGGGGTGAACTAGCTTCCATGCCCCTGCAAGGAGCTAATGGAAAGGGTTTTTAGGATATTTTTTATAAAAGTTCAGACATTGCTTCAAAGAAGTCCTCTTCCCTAAATAAAAGTGCTGGACACATGAAATATTTTTTTAATTCTTTGTGAATTAAAAACGGTGTTACCGTCCTTCCTCTGTAAAGGGAATGGGGAAAACTCCCTTCCCGCTTAACGTGTGTTTAGTGTGTGTTATTCGAATTTTCTTCACCCAGGTAACAGTATCACTTCGGTTTGAGAAATTTTAGAGTTGTTTCGTGCTGTTATTATAAACAACACTTTTAAACTCCCTAGCTAGGCAACGATGTTTAGAAGGACGACGTCTGAAAATTGTCAAGTGAGTAAACTTTCTGTTTCCCTTAGTTACTAAATGCCAAGTTTAAGCCTACCGGGTTAGTGTTGAACCTACCTAGACTCATTTCTCCTTGCTTTCATTTGAAAACAGGAATACCAGCTAACCATGAATTTACTACGTGTCTTGTCTATGTGCTAGGCAATACTTCGACTATTCAAATTCCATCATCGATATCATGCAGCCTTACACAAAAAGTACGGTATACGCTTATTTGACTTTGGAAGTAGCTCGTGTGACACATTGAAACATTCTCTTGTATTCAGATAGGCGTGGTT
The DNA here is from genome assembly GCA_037179385.1 of Holothuria scabra. Classification (NCBI taxonomy): domain Eukaryota; kingdom Metazoa; phylum Echinodermata; class Holothuroidea; order Aspidochirotida; family Holothuriidae; genus Holothuria; species Holothuria scabra. The sequence goes on from CM074181.1 coordinate 33,379,961, forward strand.
AAAAGTTTAAAATTAGAAAGCACCTTTAAAAATAGCTTGCAAGTTGCAAACAAACGAAGACGTAAAGCAAAACAAACCAAAAAGAAACAAAGTAAAGCAAAGCAAAAAAAAAAAAAAGGAAAAGAAAATATGTATGGTGCACCTATTGAAACAGGTAGAATTTAATTCAGGGTTGGACGAATCCAACAATATAAAAAGAAGTATGAATGCTTTAAATTTCTACCTTTCGTTTGTACTTGCTTTTCGTATTTCAATCGTCAAACAGGTTGAAATACATTTCCTATACTACTTTTCATGATCTTGTTCCTTGATCCATTGTTTACTATCCCAATGATCAAAATATTATACAATTATGCAATTTAGTGCAAACAATTGGAATTTCTTGAAAAATAGACATTTTCGTAGAATAGAAATTTGATGGAGTGTTAAGATTCAGTTTCTACCTAATTTTGTTAAGTCGTGCCGACCACGACCCTATTTCCTGTTGTGGCTTACGGGCTTCGTTTTCCTATTTCATTGCTTATGCGGGGCACCAATCACAATGGCAGTAGTTTTCATTTTTAAAATGTATGATCCGGTCAAGAGTCAAATTCGGATGTTGTAACCACTGACCATGCAGTAGGTCAGAATAAAAATGTAGAATATGCATTTCACTGGAATATGGATCTGTGATGTATCTAAGTTAGTATAAAATAAAATATTGTGGAAAAAAATAAATGGAATGGAATGAAATAAGGGGAATGGAAGTACCTTTTAAAAGTGTTGTTTAGAAAGTAGATTTTTCATGAATTCGAATTTTTGTAAGGAGTGTTTCAAATAATACATGTTTGTATACTTTTACTCATACGTTTAGTCAAACTTGAAGGGAACCCTCAATCCTTAACTTCTTAACAACAATCTTTCTAGGAGGTCACTGACAGATATTTTTTATTGGCACAGTTCTTTGATTGACAGCATTTTAAAACACGCAGAGTACTTAAGCTCATATAACGCAGCGTGTACTGCACTAAAAGTGTTTTGATTACACATTTTGGTCTTGTACAATATACTCACAATGAAGCAATCAACTGTGATTCTGTCTGGATGAGGATGATTTTTAGACAGTTGTTTGAGGGGCTTACGTAAGTAGGGTAGGCGAATTTTAACTGTCTGGGGTTAGAGGATTTGGCTTTAAACAGAGACACTCTTACACGTATTTTACATGTTGGGGAAATATGGTGCGTTTGTAAAAGAATATATCTATGCGGCTAGCTTACATTTCCTTCATTGGTGAAAACGTCTCATCCAGCAAGTTTCCATTAAATTGGTTTTTTACCCTGGAAATTTACAAAGGACAAAGTTAAGCCTACCGTGGAGAAGGGGATTCAAAATGAATGATAAGGCAATGAAGCAACCATTAAGTTTGGATACTTCCTCTAATCTTTTCCTAAAGACTAGATATGTTCCTTCCATAAATTGTCCGCAACATTTCCTTAATATGAAGGAATTGCTTAAAGTGTCCCTGGGAATGATATCTAGAGATCATTGGCCCAACAATATCTGTTGCGGTTTTTATCAACACATGTTTTCCATATGCAACTATAAAAACCCCCAAACAACAACAATTCAAAAAATAAACACAAACATACAGAGATTAGATTGTGTCGTTGACGATCAGTACGGAGAAGGCTACAGATTCGTCCGAAGATGGAACACACTCGTCGATACTTTTCTCTTACGTTGCATGTAGAGAAAATTTGTTTCAGTTACATGGGGACGTCTCAATTGTTGATATAGAAAACTTGTGGCCAAATAACACATTGTCACAGTTCAGTACTAATTCGATACAGTGTCCTCGACATTAGCCACAAAGCAGTCGCTATAACCGAAAATATGATCCCTGAACGTGCTTTACAGGACGCTGCAAACGCTGGATCCTGAGTCTAAGTGCAATATAAACAGGCTAATTTGAAAATTTTCGTGCCTTCATAATCTTATGATTAAGTTGGGATGTTATAGGTTTGGTTTGGTTTGATTTTTTTTTTTTTGGGGGGGGGGGGGGGTGAGTTTTAATCCTCACCTTATAACCTTCTGGTCCTTGCATGCAGAACACTTCTGGCATTCTGATTAGAATGACTGTGTTATCAGTGCTTTCATCTAGATATAAAAATTTTTGAAAGACCTTGGTCATTTCATGTCCGACTAGGGAGGAACAAAGAAACAAGTGTATTATAGAAGTTATTGAATGTCATTTGCAAAGTTTTGAGAGTCTCCATACACAGATCTGCTACATTCATTACCGTTAACAAACCCAAACATCAAAACAAGAATGAAACGATGTTCCCATTTAAAATTATTTAAGGCCTTTTCTGAACATCGTGAGTTTCTGTTGGTAGAGACAGAATACCTCAGGAAACACGCTGCTTGATATTATAGACTTTCAGAGTGTTTGCACACCGTATAATGTTGAATCTCATGACTTTAGCATGCACTCAGTCTACTTCATTGTTAGCCAACTTGGAATAACAATTTTAAACTAGACGGTTTGTACTTGCAGGCAAGTACTGATCGAAACCACTGAAAATGGTATGAAACGAAACGAAACGAAACGAAAAAGCCAAATATTGCGCCACTTGATTCCAAGCCTCAATCGAATAAACATTATAAGTGCTGTACAAAAATGAGCGAACGGCCTACCATGCTCACCATCTCAGAGAAAAATGTTCTGCCGCCAACACTTAAACCGCTGTGTCAGGAATGTACCTTTCACGCAGGCAACAGATGGCTGTAAAATGTTTATAACTCAGATTCGGGCATCTGCACATGCGCAGATTAAGCTGAGACATGCGAACGGACTTTTAGCGGTTGACAAGCGTGTTAAACAAGCGGGGATTTTCGATCGTGCTGTCGTGGAGTACTGGCGTTAGTCTGCGTAGCGGCGTCCAAGTCTGGGACTATTTTATGAGTTATCAAATGAAGTATATAAAGAAAGTCAAAAGAACTGCTTAACGACTTATCGTCCTTCGAAAAGAAGACTTCCTCCTTGCTTCAAATGCGCTGATTATCCTATTGGAACACCGTCAAGTCGGTGAAATCCGGGAAGTAAGTCGAAATTTCCACTGTATGAAAAAGTCAAAATAATTGCGTGGCAGATGAAAAGCTGTATAACGTTAGTATTGTTCGTGTGTACATAGGGAGGCATCACACTGAAGATATTCATCCGCCGAGCCAAGAAAGAAGGCACGAGTTCATTTAACAACTGACCAAATCCAATAATCGAAGCTGTAGGCTTCGATTAAAAAGTTCATCAAGTATCAGGAAGAATAATGACGGTTTTTGGTAAAAACTTATCCGTAAAATCCACTTCGCGATGGGTAAAGTTTTTTCTGCAGATCATATCGACAAATGGCAGGGAACCAACGCGGATGGTATAATTGTTAATTTCATCAGAAAAATAGGTTTTCTCGTTACCTCCTCCGTTGAAACGGGTAACTTTTGCTACAAATAAGGTAGTTTTGGGGCTCATGCAGGGAAGGAGCAGATGTGAAAATTCGTCCCCGGGTAAACAAATGTCAAACATATGTAAAGGAGGAGACAAAGACTGTATTTTAGAGGATTGTATAACTCTATTACTTAATGGTTTGCACCTTAAGGTGCAAAAGAAGAAAAAACATTTGTTAGACGTTGGCATGCTTGAATATTTAGCCTATGAAGTCATCATTCTTGCATTATCATATTACCTCAGAGTATTTTTCTACAAAAAATGTAAACAGAAGGCATCTGCTTTCAAAAATAATATGAAACAAGATGAAACCTTGATTGCTACATCGCCTACAGAAAAACCGAATTAACGGTAGCAAACCGGAAACTCATTCGTAGAGCGACCTCTTTTCTGAGCGTTGATGATGCCTTCGCTGGTTGCTTGCTTGCTATATGAGAAGACGGTCATCAGTAGGCTTTTCAGTGACAATGAAGCGATGAACGTTATAGAGCGAACTTGGTACAGTTGCCTGCCAGTGAATTTACTTAACATCTCTGTATTAACTATTTCACACAGATCCCGCGAGCCAGATACGGAACACCTTTACGCCCAGGAGAAACGATCTAATATATCATTGACACAAATTGGAAAGGATATGTAAAGGGCAAAGGATAACAATGTTTTGCATGCAATGTTCCTTCTAATCAGCTAACTGTGCCATGCAGGTGTCTGGATAGGCCTACAGGGACATTGGTTTACGCTTTTAATTTCAAACTAATTTTGAAAGGAAGGTAGTGCTTCCAAAAACTGGTATCTCTACAGGTTGTGTCCTATGCGACGGAGTTTTCTCACGAAGAGTTTCGAAGTGATGACGCCAGATCGCACATGAAAATCGTTCCTTCATTTTGTCTAAAGTCATACTTTATAAAAAGATGTATAGATCTATTGATTTCTACGTCGTTGTCATTGGTGACCGAAAGGATAAGATATGTTACGACTTAATTTTTCGTGAACATCGCTATTGTTACACTTCGAATGGGTTTTCATTATAAAAGCTGTCACTATTCAACAGTTTTCGTTCGAGTTTGTTTGGAGCATTTTCAGTTGTCGAAACTTGTCAATTTGGTTTTTTTAGTATAGAGCTCTATGTATCGTCTTCGCGATCAGAGCAGTGCAGAAATTTTCTGTCAAGGGATTGTTAACATGTTGCTGAATACAAGGGTTTAGACTGATTACCAATCATGGTTTGACGTGGCTTTTCAGAGAACCCTATGTGTTATAAGTAATTTATATTGTGTTCTTTTTGGTTCGCAAACATGTAAGTCATTAGTAGAAGATACCGGTCAGTACTCACAAAATGCGTTGTGATGATGTATCATGAACTGGAATGGGAAAACCTAGGAAGATCCAATCAAGATATTTAGTGCATTGATACGAATACTTCACTTTTTTAACAGATCTTACTTTCAGTAAATCTGAATAGCTGTACTTTAGAGGATGGTTTACGATCAGAATATTTTCGTTGGTGCAAGAACATACAAACTGTTGAATACATGTAAAATTTGTGAGGGAGCATCAACAAGAATAAAAGTGAATGCTTGCCGAAAAGTTCATGGAAGCTGTTGCAGGCAGCTGGATCATTCTTGTCAAAATGTGTTTGATGGTAGGTTCAGAGAATATAGTGACATTGTTCGTACTGATGTGTGTGTCCAATATTGCTTTTTCTTCTGTCAGGATTCAAGGTAACATCACACTTGGAGGTTTATTCCCCGTCCATCTTAAAGGGACGGACAACTGTGGCGTGTTTGACGCTAACGGCTTTCAAAGAATGGAGGCTATGATTTATGCCCTTCAAAAAATTAACAATGACGATACACTCCTGCCGGGGGTTACTATAGGTGCTACACTTCTGGATTCATGCAAGCATGATACTCATGCTCTAGATCAAGCTATGAGTTTTGTTACGTCAACCAGAATCGACGGAGATATTACATGTCCAGATGGGAGGCCACCTGAAGGTTACGAGCCAAGGCAACCAACAATTGGTGTTGTGGGAGCTGCCTCAAGTCCAGTTTCAGCCATGGTGGCAAATATTCTCAGATTGTTTAAGGTAATGAAATCAACGTTCTGTTTAAGATTTGTAGTTTTCTTTTTGAGAAAAAAGTTTTCTTTTTTAAAAAGAGTGTAACGTATGGTTGAATTGCAATGTGACAACCCTAATTCACTGAAAAAAGCCGCCCTTTAAAAGAAAAAAGACGAAAGGGACGATTAAACACGAGACAGATGGAACCACTGCACATGTAAAAATTCAATTTTATTTGTGACAATGACTTCTAGATGAGAGAAAGCGTTAGCATGTTATGAAAAATGAGTAAATAGAGAATTACCCTTTTTTTCCTTTGGGTAAAAAAAAAAAAAATGTTCGAAAAGATAGGTCAGCGTTACTCTTATGCATTCAATATCCCTCAATAAAATGAACAACAGACGCAAATATACTTGCAAACCTTGAACCTATCAACTACAGTTTCATCATCTCGAAAAACAGTATTTTCTAATTAATCCAAAATGAATACACAAACAACGCGCAAATAGTATTTTTTTAAATGGGATGAAGTGTGAATGTTTCCAAAACAAACTATTTATTGCTAACACTTTCTCATGGAAAGTCTTTGCAGTAAATTTCTATAAGATATGACATTTAATCATGCACAAATTCTTCGATCAAAGAAATAAATGTATTGACTTTTCATTCTCTGAAATCATTTCTGCACGACATGTGGAATGGAGAAAAGTAATCCCTTTGCAGTTATAAAGCAGTAGCGATTTACCACACTGTTTTAAAACAACACGTCCCTACATGTAAAAGCAGCGATAAAAAGAAAACAATTCACTCTAGCAATGGATTGATAATTGTCACAATTATCTTACATTGCTGGAGAGAGTTGTGTCAACATTGATAAAAAAAATGGTACCTCTAACTTTTCAAATTTCAAACATAATTATCGTCTCTGGAGCTTCGATATCTGATAAACACATAATGGACATTGCCGGCTTATTCGGTGATTAAAAATGAAAGGCGATGCCTCAAAAGGCGGATTATTTTAACTTCATAGAAAAAATACTAGGCAATAAAGCAGCTATGAGAATTATTCGGATGGTGAGGGAACTGTATTATTACAAGGGGGTTGCATACGTTCATAGTTCTATGTGAAAAAATATGTGCGTATCACTTAACAGAAATAAGTCGACACTAGTCCCAGTGTCATGTCACATGCCAGGTCAATATCACTCTAGTTTCAGTACAACTCTTACTGTAAGAAGTTTCTTGTAAATTTTAATAAAATTTAATCAATGGGGGCACGGACGGAGGTCCTGTCAAAACTTTAACTAGACACGGCTCATAAATGAAACGAATCGGTTCATTTGTAAACCATCTCTTGTCAATTTTGAAACCAATTTTGTCAGATATTCGACCCCAATTAACTAAAGGTTTTTTAGATTGTAAAAAGTAAAGTAAAGAGGATATCACTTTTACTTTGCAACGAGCAATATGCAGTGTTAATTAGCCTTAAAGGATGAAGTTTAAGCAAGGAATTTAATCTTCATATGTGAAAGAACTAAATCTACACAATATGGTGAAACTTTTATCCATACCAGACTTGAATTGCTATGTTAGCGAAAAAATGTACAAGAGTTAGGTCATATAGTGACTTGAGGGCATCAGAGGTTCTATTATTTCATCAAATGAACAGGGCATGTTTTGTTTCTTCTGTTTTCAGTCTTTTGTTGACCATGAAGTTAATAGGGATAAGACCTCCCCGTGGTGATGCAAGTTTTGTAACAATCCTTAACCAGTAATACAATGACATCATGGGATTGCTGAGAAAAACATTGTTGCAAGGATTAAAGGAAAACAACGTAATAATGTGATGACATTTGCTTGTTTCAAAATTTACTTTCTATGAAAATGCGACAAATTCACCAGTTCATATCTTGAGAAGCACATGGTGCTTTAATGCAAAGTTCACCAGAATACTTAGCATAAGTAACCCTCTAACACGTTAAAACTTGATTATTCTTTCGACTTCCTTAAACAGTAGTTTCACGACAACTCAGTATTAGCACTTCAGGAGGAGATAAGAGTCGGCGTGGATATTCTTCAAACAAAATCCTAACAGAACTATAATTACACTCCACACAGATACATGGGACTCTTAAAAATACAGCATGAATTTTATGCTTTTTCAGTTTGCAATTTAAAACGAGGTGTTGCAAACTTGTACATTTAACTTATTTACGTGCATACTTTTACAACAACTTTTAAGTGAAGCATGTATCTATGTTCAACCTCTGATAGTGTTGTTGATGTGGATTAAAATTCTGTGCACGGAACAGCTAATGACTGAAGTAAGTTGAATCTTAGTTCACAGGTTCATCACTATCAGGAGTTAGGTATGTGGAGATGCTACACCACCAGGATTTTTCAAAGCATCGTTTGTGGAGAAAACTAAAGGCCGGACGGAGAAAATCCATTCACTCTCAGATTTTTACTGTGTCAGAGGGACTGAGGGAAGAAATACGAAAAACACTCTATTTTGGGAATATGTATAAAATCTCGGGAAAGTTTCAATAACATATTCCACCACAGGCCAGAATCTTGGTTGGGGACAAATATTAAGAACTAGGGGATATATAGTTTGTAGCGGATATAAATGGATGGGGTGCTTGTCGAATGATAAAGAAGGTGGATGAAAGAGCATTGCAGGCAGTAGTAATTAAAAAGAATGTAAAATTCACTTTAATTTTTGCATCAGCTTAACTCAACAGATATGTGTTACCATATTTCATGACTGATTTGTCCATTTACTGAGAAACTGAAGGCAAGAGGTACATATTGTAAGGTTTGGTACTGCAGCTTAGAACACTCGTGAAGTGTCTTTTTTCGGCCATCCGGATAGTTTGTAAAGTCAAAAACTTTCTCTTCACTAAACGCCTTCCGATGCTACCGCGGCGCTTAGATATTCTTCCTCCTATGAACCCCCATATTTTTCCGTTCCCCCGCCTGGTATATTCACCGTTTTGTCAGTTTGTAAAATACTTTGTCGGGAATTGATGCGACGTTTCGATAAGAAGTGCCAGCAGCCCTCATTGATCGAAACCTAAGGACACCCATTTGAGTGTTTACTAATCATTGTGCTCTGTCATCGTGTATGGTCAGTTAATCTGTTTTAAGAGGACATTGAAACCTAGTCTAACGTGTACAAATGATTTTGTACGGTAGTGTGTCCAGCGATTATTCTAAGCCAGCAGATGTCTCTGCTAGCACACCATACTGGGTCTTAATTGGGGCCAAATTGGGCCCCTGATTGTCGCCCGATCAGTTTTGTCAGTGGGCTTTCATTAGGCCCCCATTGGGATAAATTAGTCCCAGCTTGGCCCCAAAGAATTTACAGCATCTTTTCCATTTTTCTGGCAAGCCTAATTGGGCCCATTTGGAACCTGATGTCAACAGCCCAAGCGCAGTTAAGCCCAAGCCCCCAAGCATGTCAACTAAAACCCATTTGGGGCTAAACCGGACTTGCTTGATGGGGTAAGATCACCCAAATCGTACGACAGGAAATGCATTCTTTCTAGCTTAGTACCGTCAAATATAATATATAAGAGAAAGGAAAGAACTGGGCATTTCTTTTATCTGGGGTGCCCTAGATACAATACAAACAACTTGTGCGAAAAAAATGTTTGCTGAGCCAGATTGATGAATGGCCAATGATTGCATTTTTAACTCGGCCATATTGTACAATGCCTTTCCATTGAAGGAAATTTGAGGATTAGAAACAAACGGAAACAAACGCATGGCACATACAAAAGCAACAGCCTTTTCCAATTAACTTAAAACCGAATCACGTATCCAATCATTTATATATGTGACACCTATATTTAAAAATGTGGCCGGAGTGTGAAGTGATCTGAAATTCTTTTTCTCCCTTTTCTTCTTTATCTTTCTAACAATTTAAGATCAATTTTTTAAACATGTAAATTATATGGTGACAGTTATTAGAACACTTCCAACGTATATCATATCTTATTGAAGAAGAACATGTCAATGTTTGTCAAAAACTTGACCCATAACTGATCAACCAAAAGAACCAATTTAAACTGATTATCAGATCAGTTAAACCTTCTGTCAGTCTGTGCGAACTGGACAAAACAGACTTCAACTTGGTAGACTACATATAAATTTGGTTTCCTTATCCGTACAGTGGCCCATTCCACAAAGAGTTACGCACAATCTTAAGTTTGATTCCCCATACCTAAGTCAACAGTAAATCATACTTAAGATTGTGCGTAACTCTTTGTGGAACGGCCCCCAGGTCATGTCTTTTCGTATTTTAACTTTACAAGCTCGGAGGTTAAAAATAACTCTTAGTTGTGAAGTTGATATTATGTTTTAGCCTAGAGGTCTCAACCATTACCTTTTGGAAGAATATCGGCAATGGGATTAAATCGTTTTATTCGTGTCCTTATTTTAGAAGTTTATACATCAGGGTGTCAGCTACAGTGTTTCTCAGTCTCAGAACTCACGAAAGTGGAATAAATTCTGGTTTTCGAAAGAAATGTCATACTACAATTTTTAATATATAAACATATGGATATAAAACCATATAAGTACTTGACTAACACACAATAAAGATGTAAGCATGGAATAAATCTTTGAATGATTGATCTCAGCACATTTTTTAACAAAACCAGTCATGTTATGGACTGAGGCAGACGTCTCTTTTACATTTGTTTTATTCAAAGTTTTCTCTACCCTTAAATATATGTCATCATAGTTTTACATTTCTGTGCAAACACTATATAAGTTTGAGCCGTTTTATGTAACTGTTTTCGTACCAGTTAGTGACCAATAAATGTTTATTGAACATAGTAGGTCAGTGACCAAATAAAAGAACAAAGACTGGAAGATTGGGCTTCTTAGTATAGTAGTTTCTTCACCAGGATGCGCGCAGGAATGCACAGACAAATGATAATTAACAAACTGTTAGAATCTTCTTCCCAAACTCTGAAATAATTTCTCAAGTAAATATCTGTGTCAAGGTTGCGTTTATTGTATGTTCCTCATGAAAATAATAAGTTGAAATATTTTTGTGATTGAAACAAAAATTTTCAAAAATAAGCATTCCACCTTGTCCGGCCTTTTTTACTTAAACCATTCCCATGAATCGACGTCTGTATAATCATTCCGAAAATTTGATAACAGTTCTCTATGGGTATTCATTTATTTCAGTTTTGTTTCAGCCGATATAACTTGCAGCGTCCCAGTCGCTAATACGATAATGGACCATATGCACACGACGTTACAATACATCAAAGCGCTCTTCAATGAGCTGGGAAGCTCGTGTCATTTCAGCTCGTACCGGCATTAACTTGTTGACTTGTTCACCTGTTGAGAACCCTCTTGTTCCCTTCTCCCCCCTGGCAAAGTCTATGTGATGCGTACAGTGGGTTTCGTTGATTTCCTTCCAAATTGACGTCAAGGCAAGGTGTTTGTTGTTATGGTAGAGCATTATCCTCTCATCTTTTTAACAAGGTGTTTCTTGATTGGCTGTACCCATCGTATTGTATCGTTTGTATTCTTTGTAAGGGTAAAGCATAAGGTTAGTTAGAAAGTAGAGCTGTTTGCCAGCTAAGAATTTTATGTTCAACAGCACGCATCGCCACGATTTGCATCAGGAAGTGAGTAAGGAAACAATCAAGTGAAACACAATGGGTGACAATGGATTGAATCGAAAAGTTAGAAGTTTAAGAGTGAAATCTCGAAAAAGCGAGAAAAATCCAAATTGAATTTAGTGACGTGAATGCACAGGTTACTTAGTTTGATAAAGTTTTAATGCCCGGTTTCCAACGGTTCAAGTGGAACCTGCCATGGCTTTTTTGTCAGTTGTGGCTCACTGGTCTGCTTTCCCTACTCCATTTCTTATGATGAGCACCAAGCACAACGGCAGTAGGTCCCGTCTTTAAAGTCTTCGATTAGACGGCAATAAAGTGGTTTAACAGTTAGAACTACCATTTGAAGAATAAGCGAGTTATTCGTTACTCGCTTGTAATTTTGGGGCACACAAAGCTTGGGATAAACCAAACGAGCCAAACACGTACTTTGCTGCAAGGCTTCCCTTACTTGTGTGCAGAATGTGCATGCAGGCTACGCAAAAAAAAAAAAAAAAAAAAAAAGAAAATGATTAGCCAACCCGAACCAACTTATAAGGCATATAAAGCTCTATCTCAAGGTAATTTCTCGATGATTAAATTTCGAATTTTGTAAACAGGAAGGCAAATAAGACACACTCCACTGCATAAACAATGGATGGTTTAAAAAGACTTACTTTACGAAATTTTCATAAAAGTTCAGAGTCAGGAACACGTGTTACTTGCTGTAGGTGAAGGTTTTGTTGGCTTATCCTGGCGATTTGGACAATGTGCGCATGTGTATAGCCTCTTGAAAGAATTACAGACTTGCTTATTTTACACGTTTTTGTTTTTCAACAATAATGTATCAACATAAAAAAACACTACAAATTTTCCATTCTTAGGTTAAAAGTATTTCATTTATCACAACTATTTTGCTTTTTACAAAAAAAAAAAAAAGAAAAAAGAAGAAGAAAAAAAAAAAAACAATGAAGAAAGAGACGGAAGAATGAGTTACCAACGTAATGGAGTTAGTTAGCTAAGTGGAGTTTTACGACTCAGTTTCTAACCAACTGGTTAAAGTCGAGCCAACCACGGCCTTTTGTTCAGTTGTGCCTCACTGGCTTGTTTTCCTACATCTTTGCTTATATGCTGGCCACCAAACACAACGGCAGTAGATTCCACTTCATTTATAAAGTCTTCGTTATGACTCGGTCAGAACTCGAACTCCCGACCTCCCGATTGCAACGCAATGGAGTATTTATCGGTTCTGAATATTTACCTCAGAAACCTCATCCACTTGCATTATGTTTCCGTTGAATGCTTTCCTTACATAAAACCCCTTTGGTTTTAACCTTTAAGGCCAGACGAACGGCGGGGACCAATGTATCAATTTCCTTCTGAACAAATATTTCCCTTTGCAAAGGCACTACTAATTCATTTGCACTGTATTTAGTATCACTGAGGTATTTTAGCGGCATGACTGCAGCTTCAGTACTTATTAAAAGCAAATATGTGACTAACCTTAAATTAAAGGCCGCTATCGGATGGCCTTAGGATAAATCAAAGTATCCAAGGGAAAGCATAAATTATGAAACCTTATGATCTCATCTTTTATATTTAATACATTATTAATTTTTATAATCTTGTAAAGTTCGAGGTAGTCTAGGTTCTGCCAAATCAGGCCTGTACTCCTCCCTCCGATATTAATTCTCATGTGGCGTTGCGGAGATAGAATTTGTACAATCATCGATTCAATCTTTCTACAGATATTCTCACCTTCAACAGAAACATAACCCGTGTCATGTAAGTTTGAAGGGAGAAAAAGCTTGCCTTCTCATGGGCAAGTGCTGTGAATTTAAACAGGATGGTCTGTTATTGCATTAATTTATACCTTGGATTATAGATTTATTTGTATATGCGTTTACTACAATAACATGCATAATTTAAAGCAAAAAATGAACTAATTGATGGACAGATTAAAAAGGTGGGGTATTTTAAATTATTCCAAGTATTAAAATATTGGTAATTACGATATTGTTCACCAAAGTTACACTGCAACCTTTTGTTAAATCCTTTGATCATTCTAGTATGCTTACTTTAATTAAAGGCTCTTAAGGGCACCTTTTCACTTAGACCATTTTTTTTTTATTCATGTCGGTTGAATTATCAACGACAACGAATTTATACATAAACACATCTCTTGTAACGCTGAACAATCAATATGCAACTTTACATAACGCCATTTCAAGGTTTATAAGTGCTTTGCTCTATAAAAATGGAACTGCCGTCGTTGTACCCTTCAATTGATTACTATATAAAGTATGTTTTATCTGTGTACTATTAGGAGCTTTCACCTTTCTTTGTGATTTTCAAGGCTAAAATTACCCGCAGATGTATATCGAATAATTCATTATATCAAGTCTACTGAATAAAAACCACCAGACTTGTATTTTCCATTTCATACATAAGAATTCGTAACAGATACAAATAACATACCTGGATTTTCTGTAAGGGCATAAATGTGAGTAAAGAAGACATACTGTAACTGTCAGGAAATGATTCTTTAGACATATTTTCATCATTAAAAGACCAGATGACTACGTACATGCATGGTTTTCAATGTAGTTCCCCAGATATCAACAATACTGGGGGCTGAGGGCTGTACGAACTATATCAAAAGCTTCACCATACACTCATTCTCTTCCACTTTTTCACCATTATAATATTCTAACTCTAAAGGACCACTACAATTACCAGTTAGGCGTTCTTTTGTATAGGCACAACAGCGGTCAACTCCCTCCTGATTTCCATTCCTTTTTCAACCTTAATAGTTGTCATCACAACTATCCAACAAGAAGAAGAGATAATCTTCTCCAGCCATATACTAGGACAATGTTTGCGCACTCTCACGTGAGAAGTAGCGGGGTATCTCTCTGGAACTCTCTTGACATTAGCATAAGAAATGCCCCTAACCTTAATCTATTCAAGAAGTACTTAAAGAAATCCTTCTTGTTATTGTATGTGGATAATTAATTTTATCTGGCAAAAAAAAAATAAATAAATAATCAAATAAATAAATAATTAAAAATCTGGCTAAAAGTAAGCATCAAACTAGCAGCAATTCTTTGTATACAATCATGTAAATGTTATAGGAGTCATATTCGTATTTATATATTCTAGTTGTGTAAGCAATTAAGAACATCTCAGTTATTAGGGCCAGACTAGAAAAGCTTGCAAGCTTCATCTGGTTCCTTTTCTACTGTCTTCATACTCACGTTTCTTGTAAATATTATTTCGTATTGTATCATAATAATAATGATAATGAATGTACGTTTGCATGTAGTACAGTTGAAAAAAAATAAACAATAAACAATAAACAATAAATAATATAAACTAGGATTGAGGCTACCTTATATCTCAGATTTTTCATCTATAGTGCATTTTCAATTACGTCACGGATCCGCCATACTGGCCGAAAATCATGGCAAGTACACGTGGTTTCGTGTTAAGCACACTGCGCAGTATGCACTGTTATATACGCGGTGTGTACCCATTCAACGAGCAAGCGTATCGAGTGTGGTGTACTACGCAGTAACATGTACTGCAATATGACCTCTAGAAAGTATTATGAGTAATATGAAAAACCTCTATATGACTCTATTTATCACCAACGGAACATCTCTGTTTTCGTGAGACTGTTTTATCTCATCTTCAAGATTAACCCCCTCTCCAACCGTTCCAACCGTTCAGATTTCAGCGTTCATGTAATCATACTCTCTTATTTGAATTAAAAAAACGTGAAACTCTGTTACAGGCAATAATTTCAAAACGAAAAACCCCTTTCACACGACACAGTGATTAGTAATATCTTCTCTCGATTTGCTGGTTGTTTTTAAACATCTCATTCTGAAAACCATCATCGTTTGAAAGGTTTGTTGATGTTTTAACCCATTGTCTTGTACAGAAGGTGTAATATGGACTACTTAATCTGAAGTATTAACAAAGCTTTCATTTGGTAGTTTACACGTCCTTCTTACCTGTAACCATGATTATGTCATAAATTCCTTACGAATTTACCAGAACTGTGATTTTTTTATATCGTAAATCCGTAAAAATAATGTATATATAAACAGGAAATATACATCGTTCAGGTTGAATAAAGCAATAAAAATATTGACCCCTGCCACATCTACTATCCCTTTTGGAAACTTAGTTTACATGAAACCAAAGGTATCACCTGTACTGGAGTTTGGTTAAGGTAGTAATCAATAATATCCACACGACAGGTCAATCATACGGTAGGTAACCCAAGACCTGTCGACGTTTATCGACTTAGATGGAGATTTTTATTTTGTTTTCGTGCCTGAGATAATTCCAAAATATTAAAACATTACGCGCCCTGTATTTGATGCTGTTGTTCAACTCGCTACATGTACATATTAGTTCATCTTAAGTGTAGGAAAAGAGACGAATACATCAATGTCTTAAAGCTCGCTTCTCCAATGATTGATTTTAGCCTTTGGGGATAAAATCGACTGAACGCTTCGTATTTTAGAAAGAACGTTGGCAGAAATTTGTCCATTGTTTGTTGCATTTCATTCCAGGTGGAAGGGTATTTCGCGTTAACCATTTATAATCGAATTATTTGCCCATGACTGTAGCTCCACTTTGTAAAGAAATGACCCATATGTGTTACTGGCGAATTCGTCTTTCATTGCAAGATTGTGCTCCTATATGTGTAGATAAGATGGTATGCCTGTAAGTTAGATGTCTGATGTTCAAAATGTAAAAGGTTATACCTGACTTATGTAACATTATGTTGCATCAGTTAATTCAAGTCTTTCAAATTTGCATCAGTTAATTCAAGTCTTTCAAACAATTCCAATTTGTTTCCACCGTGTAAAAACATACGACCATATCTTGTTTGTTAATGGAGGTTGTAATACCATTTCTTTGATCACAGGCATAATCAATGCAATGGTGATTGTGGAACCATGTCAAACCTCATTCAGACTATAAGATTACAAAAACAATTAAAGTAACTTCTTTATTCCACTTTATATGTCTGAAATTTTCAACATCTTTTAACTATCATGAACGTATTGTCGGAGAGTCCGATAGTTTCAATGAAAGGTGTTTTGACTCCACCCGAAACAGATTGATGGTATAACACATTCAATTTCAATCGAACGGTTGAATCTATGAAAAGGGATATCCACGTTTTGTGAAAAAACCCTTAAATATTTTCCTATAAGACAGGTAACTTTTCCACTCAGTAAATACTCTGTCAATATTTTATTTCGTACTATCTTCAGGTCTCTCAGACACATACGCTAACTATTGAGGAGAATTGTTTTGGAAAAAAGCATGCATATGAGAAAGAAAATATAAACTCCTGCAATCGACCAATCAATACTCTAAATCATAGAAAAGAGGCACGTTTTTGTGCTAGATTTCTCCCATCTAGAGCAATTAAGTTCCTTTAATTGTCAACAATAATATATTACTTCAATGTAGGCATTGCTCTATCGGGAATCAATGTATAGTTCCACATTTTCTTTTAAAAGATAGTTAACCATGAGATATGAACTGGCATCACGTACCTAAATATTGTGGGAATTCATCACTTATAATGAGAGATAAAACGATGAAACAAAACAGGACAAGGAATCGTCAGTTTCATGTAGCCTTTGGTAGTCATGAAAGACAGTGTCCCTCTTGAAATTACTTACATCAGTATGCATTAGATGCTGAAGGACAGTGCACATTTTCCGTAGTGGTTTGTGCTTAGTCCTACTTTCAAGTAATCATAATGCCTTTAATCGTGATTGAGGTAATGGACGTACAATTTTATCCATTGAAGACAAGGACATCTGTTTTCTGTTTTTTATTTTTTGAGGCAACAATCTATTCAGGAGCTTTACAGATAAAAGAATTGTGACCACGTACCTCTCACCAAACGCCAAAAAGTCAATAAAGCAAACTGCAGTTTATATCTGATTTGACACTAAAATGAAAAAAAGGAACCTTGTTGACCGTACTACAATGGAGTACACAGAAAGACATGTACTTATGGCATAGCTGAATGCTGAAACATGCTCTTGACGTTCATATAGAGAATTCTGACCGACCAAAAACTGGACGTGAGTGAATAGTCGGCTGATAATTGCGCGCTGTATGTCCAAGGCGTATCAAAGTGGACCAACAAGTGATGATCGTTTAATCATTGTCGTTTTTACATGATGTTCAAGGGGATTGTGTTTCCGACAGAAAATGGCATTGATACTTGCTTGTTTAACTTAAGACCTCTTCATCAAGAGCGAGGATAAAGTGAGTGGGCAGTCACAGGGGATGGTGTACATGATTGATGCAGCCTGAGTAAAACTGGAAGAAGTGTGAGATCAAGATAATATGAATGACAATTGCAACGTGTTTTTCATGGTTTGAACACATTGACCTGTTAGAGATTTATTAATGTGTAGATTTAAACGTTTGCCTTTATTGGACATGTTACATATAGCTGGGTAGTCATTAAGTGTTATGAAGAAAGGAGTACACCTTTAAGTACGGCCGTATCACGTGTTAAGGGTGTTTTTTGTAGTGCTTGTATTGTACCTGTGTTTGAATTGGCCACTTGCAAGGCCTATATATGATATTTCAGTACTGTCTAATGTTACCGTAGCCTTGTAAATTACATCACTGGTGAGGCAACTCCCTCGGAGGTGGCAATTCACGGGTTGTATGCTGACTACAGTCACTATACTGGCTGACTACAGTCACTATACACTAGCGCTGGTCGAATTTGTCTATACTCGAAAATAATGAGAAAATGAAATCTACAAAAACACATCAAATCTCCAGAACCCATGACCAGAAGTAGCCCAAACTCAACTACACCACTGTTCGATTTACAATTAATTGCTTTTACGATCTTAAGTTCGCAAAACTTTCGTTGTCTTAGCATCTTCTTCAGTGTGAGCACTTGAGAGACTTACAACGTCAAAAGTTTTCTCCACTGAAAACACCATTCAAATAATTGAAAATCACATTTTTAAGGCGGTTTGAATTGTACTGATCCTGTTTGCCCACATCACAGTTCATCCCTATATCTATGTAATGGGACATCTACTCTGGATTACTATCACTTTTGTAGTGGTGGTGTATTTTAATGGAGACAAACGTACCTTTCAATTCGTTGTTGCTACCTAATTTACCCTCGCCAACAATTTTCTGGAACGTCGCCTTTACTGATTGTAATTTTTGATTTGCAGCTCAAAATAATCATTGCGTACAAGACATCATGAAAGCTGCCATTTATTTTCAACTATCGTAAAATAAATTCAACACAAATCTGACTTTAAAATTCTTCGATGCTTTTCAATTAAGAGAGTGAAGTTACAAAGTTTGTATTTTCAGTGAGGAATCATTTTGATTGAGGAAAGTAAATAGAGTCATATCCTGGAAATCTCGCCATTCGAAATTAGTTTGCTTTTTGAAAAAGTCTGTCACTTCTTACTACGAGGAAATCCTTGTCTGTATGTACTACGTAGGTCATATTGCATTATGTACAAGCTATATATTCTTATAAGAGGTTCGTCTATGTAAAATCTATACAGAAAGGCGCCTAATGTAAGACTTGATAACAAAATATTTGTGTTTAAATCTTTGAATTTATGGGTATGACATACATTCATTAAAATGCGTGAATTTAATCAAAGCTGTTCGAAAGATAATGGAAAATGCTAAAAGAAGTCACTGGGGACATTGTTATAGCAAAAAGTTAATTAACATTGTTGTTTTTAATGTTAGTTTCGCACTTAAATAGTTAAGACCTACTTAGGTATTGGTTGAAGTGATCTCTTCTGTAAACATCAGATAGGCTAATGCAAAAGAATCAGTAATGATTCCAAAAACCTCGCAAAAACATTTTCCCGGAGAATTTATGTAAACAATTAAATTGAGCATGAACTAGAGAGATTAGCCTAACTTGCATGATTGTACCTTATACATCTTTTTTGATGAAATGAGTTGAACGTTTGACAGAGGGTATGGGGAGGGGGTTCGAACTTCACAGACGGGAGAGGAGTTGTGACCCTCTTTGAAATAGGATCATAGACCAACATTTTTTTATTTGACGTCGAGATGAAGCAATTGTTAAGCAAAGTCTAAGATAGATATTTGTCATGTACAAAAGTTGTCATATCAATTATTGGAACTTGTCTGATGAAAAGGGTACGTAGAGGGAATACTATTAGTTTCCCAGAACAACTTCAGGAACAGTGGTCTTTCATGATAGTGACTTGAACAGTCAAAATGATTCCGATGAAAATTTAGTGGACCTTAAAGAATTTTATTAGGTGTATGCAAATGCCTTTGCGCTGTGCCACTGCTGTGCCACTGAGCCGTTAAAGCATTTTGAACGTGTAAATCTTACTTCCTTGAGTTTGGGGCCGGAAGGGGGGGGGGGAGGTGTCATCATCACCCAACCGGTCCATGTTAATTGTTGTTGTCATTGTGTTGTCGCTGTTGTTGTGTGTAAACAATTATTATAAAAGGTAATTGATTTTTCTGACAGTCCAGGTCTTTGTTTGGAACTTTGTTTCACTCTTGTCCGTTTCCAAGCACGTGATAAGAACCTTGTGATTATACTTGAACCTCAACATTTATGTTGACTTCATGTAAAGGCCTAATTCTCTTTCCCCAAATAGTACTACTCCTCCTAACCTTCATTTTTTAGACCCTCCCACATTTGTCTAAAATTCATCCTCATTCAGACTCTCAATCTCAGTTTATTGCTTCAGAGCAAGCAGAGAAAAGCACAATGATTACAATCAAAACACTCATTTTACTTCATGCTGTGTAATTTAAGCTTCGCTACTCTGCATTCTTTGAACTGGCTGCCAATCAAACAGCTGAGCCAATGGAAAATTTTGTACCCCATTACCAAAATTATAATTTGGGGTGAAAAGGACAAGCCCGTTAAGGAAAGTTATCCATCACCCCAAGCAGTTCCAATCCTTTCAACTTACTTACATCTACTTCTAAAACTGCTTAAGCTTACACCTCTTTCTCGACACAATCATAACTTACTGCTTCAGGACATGCCTTGATGAGCGCACAGGACCCTATTGTACAATCATTACCCCCTCAGTGGATGATGTGTAAAATGAACTACTCTGCATTTTTGTTATTAGAGATCAATCAAAAAAGTTGTGCAGTTGAAAATTTCTGTAGGCTACCACTACATTGTAGTTTGCTGTGAGAAATGAGCGCCTTAAAAGACAAAATCAGACAGTGACAGTTTTAATTCGCTTGAACTAGTTCTTTCTGTCCCTTTACACTGCATGTTTAAGACTTCGCCGTGAACAATCACAGTCTTCAGTTAAAGCATGAACCACTCCGCATCGATTCAAGTTGATTGTTGACATTACATTGAAAACCATGCATAAGGCGATCATCATCGTCTTCAATATAAAAAACTAAAATTCATTACGTTCGTTTCAGGCGCGTACCCTGATTATGTCCGGGTGGGGTTGGTGTCTTTGGGGATGGGGGGGGGGTTGGGGCACGAAATGAGGGAAAAATCTAAGGATAGAGAGAAAAAACCGCTGTTTCAGGTGTTTTTTGCATTGCAAGGTTGGGTCATGGGGGTTCTGACCTCCAAAACTCCCCCGTGGTTACGCCACTGTTACGTTTGATATTTAATTGTGAAACAATAGTTTGTGAGCTTAAAGAGTAGGGAAGGAGCTCTGTAAAAAGTGTATTTTGTATTAAAATTTATCTAAATGCAAGTAAATGTATGTGAAATATGGAGCAACTAAACCCTTTTTTCGGTTCCACGTTTTCAGGGAAGACAAAACTCCCTCTCGATATCTGAGCATTTACATAAACTGTCCGTACTTTTGTTACAAGTGCAACACCTGTTTAGACAAAACTTCGCCTCTATGACGTGGTCTATGGCTCTTAACAGGACAATCAAAATTTGACAAAGAATATTAACCTTTTGCTCCAGCACCCCGTTCTCCCTTCTGAACTGATTGTTTACCAGAATATGGACGAAACGTCAATTTCGTGTTAATTAATGATGAATGAAAATTCCTGAATATTTGTCGGATAACAAAATTCTATACACAGCTGCATGACTAGACAGCCTCCACTGCACTGTAACCATGCTACGTTATACCATGACCACAAATCATTTTGTTACGGTGTATGTACAAACGTGGTGCAGAAATAAGTCGTGCAAAAATGTAAAAACAAACTTCAAATGCCGCTTTAAAGCAAACGGCCTTTACAATTCCCTGCTTATTTGGAGTAGGGAATTATGTTTCAAACATTTTCCACTTAGAAATCAATTTTGGAATGTCCCCAACAGTTAATTCATTAATTACAAAGGTTGACTACGGCATTTGTGCACCTTATAACGCAGTTGTGAATTTGAATATTTTATACTCATTATAGTCACTTTAAAAAAATTATTAACCTTTACGGCAGTAAATATTACGTCCAATTGTAAAGTGAGACGCTGGTGTTCTAAATCTAATCTTCTCGTTTCTTTGAAAACAGAGATTGTGTTCCAATTTTAATCCCGCTTATGATCTGCTCATTATCACTTCTCACCGACAAGCCAACACAGGACAGAGGGAAAGGGGTAAATGACATCTCACTGGCACGGCTTAATAGAACAGAATTCCAAGCACCACTGTAATTGGGTCATGATTTTTCGTCCATTGAAACTGTCGAAATATTTAGTGGAAGTGGACTTTGATTACAGTTAATGCAACAGCGCCGATTCAAGTGTTGACAGACGTCTTTCAGTCGTGTAACGTTTACAAGTACGTAAAAATGCCAACAATGTTCTATCTTTCAAAGATGTTTTAAACCTTAAAAAGAAACATTTCGCTGATGGTATGGAATAATTTCATTTCTCGAACCCTTTAGAACAACGGGTGCAAACTAACTAAGTCGTATGGTTGATGTTTCTTTTTTTCCAAAATGAAATTCTCACAGAAAACGAATCGCTGGTATGCAGCTAGTGGATAATTTGTCCACCGGATCTTTCAAATGTGTAATATTACAAGCTATTGTCATGTGCTAAGTTTCTTAAGAAAAAAGAATCGCTTTTTATTGGTTTCATGACGTAAATTAATGATGTAATAGAAATCGTTGTCTATTTTACGCTCTATCTGATAGTTTAGTAAAATGAAAACACTAGATTTCCTACAAGAAATTTTGATATACACGATTTTGGTCTTCTATATAAAAGTTTATCATCGACATTACCTGGTTTCTGAGTTAGCTCTGTCTATGCAAAGCATTTTTAGATTTTTGATAGAGACACATTTGATGTTATCTGCCTCCTTTTGCGATTGCTTTGTCGCTGCTCACAGCTCAAGCGCGTAGGGTGTGTCTCTTAAGACCCAGATCTGTTTGTGATAAAGTAAATGCCTCAAGATAAAAATATTTCAATTAAAGGGCAAGAGCGGTCACCCCGATTTAAAGTAGTGTAGTAGACTGTCCTCTTTCATGTTCGGCTGTTCAGAGTCATGTGACAACAATTTTCTCTTCAGATGTGGAATTTGCTAGAGAGTAACAGATTGTTATGACATTGAATATATGCAATATTTAAGTAATAAAATATGGTGAAAGGTGCTTAGAAGGGGAATTTGAGGAACACTATATTTAGGTGTTGCTTCAAAATAACTTTGGGGACTGCTCTTGACCTTTAAAAAGAGGACATGTAACAAACATGCGTCAAAAAGTCTCCATATAAAGTGAGGTTTTGTGTGCAGAGTGTGTTTGAGCTCGAAGGTATAATTGAAGGCTCTTAAAAAAAAACCTGCTTTTACTATTCCGTTAGAGAGGAATTATTGATATATATGAGTTTTTTAAGTTTTGATATACAAAAACCTTTTTAATATTTGCAGTTTTCTAGACCATGCAAACAATATAATGTGAAGTGCTGCAAAATTTTAAAATTTCTGTTGTTAACTCTGGGCCTATGTTCATTATAATAGTAATTACTTTTTAGATAGCTGGCGATTTGGTGAAAAATGATAGATTTTTTTTAAGTAAACAACTTTCAATTAAAAACAAAACCCCTTCAATCATGGTGTTTTTGTTACACTTTTCTTTGAATTGAAAGTTACAAAAACGAAGACAACATTAGCCGTACATGGTCAGGTCCGTTCTGGAATCGACATTACATTATGTATTTAGGTCATATTTGTACACGGTAGAAGTGTAAAGTAGGAATTATTTTGCAAAATAGTCAATTGTGTATTGCAATTGTGGCTATCATCTAGATTTTAAATGCTTTCCAACAAACAATTAAACTTATTTATTTCATTTAAAGCGTTTTATGTAATCGTGAGATCACAGTTTTTGAACAGATTTCTGGATCTGAAGACAATCCGTCTCCGTCTGTTTTAGTATGCCTTAGTTCACTCAAGAAGCGCAGTGAGAAGGATCTTGCTAAAATTGTACATATCAACCCCAGTAAAACAAATTAGACGTTAATATAAAAAGGGGAATATGAATTTCTCTTCAATATTCTCTGTCGAATATCTTTATGAAAGAACGTCTGCCAAATTTCTTTGGGAATTTTGCGAAAAAAGTGATTCTTACGTAACTACGTCCTTTCAGTGTAAGAGGGATGTTCTAAGGGGAGGGGAGAAGGAAGGGGTAGGGAGAATGTAGCTGAGTGATGAAAGCATATGTTTGTATAGCTGCCCCAATGGTAGTAGAAAAATATCCTTCCTTCCTCAGTAATGATCCCTTTCCAGCCAACAGCTACTTGCATTCGACAAGCTGAAATACGTCAGCATTCACCAAATGAGCTCTCCTCCAAATCATATCTGTCTGATTTCAATTCATGAAAGATAATAAACAAATGTTACATCTGTCTCACCTCATACTTATAAAACCGAACCAAAAGTTACCCTACAGTAGATTACATCACACAATACAACAGAGCGTTGTAATACTTGGAGATATTCATCACTCCGTGCACTTTTACCTTGCCGTGGGTGCATCATTGTAAAATTTGGTAAACGTGGAGAAACACGATTTGATCAAATTATAAGCTGCCGGCAGCAACGTGTAACGTTCACAATAAACACGTGCTGTCCCTGACAATATCAAAATTATCATATGAAACTTGTATTTTTAAATCAAATTTTGGGGAAATTTGTCTTTGGGATTGCGGTAATAGGTATTGATCTTGTTAATAAAGCAAAGCTTCGGTACCATCTGCATTTTTGTAGGAAAAGCAACAACTGGCGCAGCCCTTGAGTTCTAAATTTTAAGGTTAGACTGTTCATTCAAAAGACACTGTCTCCCGGGCAAGACGGTGAAGCTGCTGTCAGGATGTAGTTTTCAAATGTAGTCATCGTCTTTATATTTTGTCTTGGCATTCTGTCTCTCCGAAATGAAACAGGAAAGCATATACAAATCAGATGATTTCAGCCGCTCAGTGGACGAAAAACTCGGCACGCTATTGTCAGGTCTGCATGCACCAGTATTCAGTGACTGCTTGAACTCAACGAGCAAAACTACTGTAACTAATATTCGTCTGGCAAATAACAGGGCTGGAAGACACATTTCTGAAAGATTAGGAAGACATGGTGAAACATTAAAAGTTCCAATTATCGATTTAACATAGTAGGAAATATGCACAATAAATCATTTGGACCGAAAAATGACGGACTGTTGATAAGTAATAATTGAATAATATCACCCATTACAAATTACAAAATATTTACACAGGGAACCAAATTTTTATTTAAAAGCTCCTTTGAAACATTGAACTTTTGTAGGAATCAGGAAAGTGAAATGTCACATATTTTAAGGTCCTGAAAGAGTTTATAAAGATGAACAAATAGGTTAGATTTTATTGACCACAAGTTAGACTAAATAAGAGTAAGGCCGATTACTCTTACGTCTGTAAGTCGTCATTAACTTGTTCTGTCTGTAGGCAAAATCAACAGATTGACTTTAAATATTACTTGTGATATTTAATATTTGAGGAATTCAGATTTTAATATTACCATTCTGAAGTTCTTCTATACAAGTTTGATTGTGTTTCCGTTTGGAACTTTCATCTTAATATGCAAATTTGCATTGGGCTACATCATAGAAAAAGGACACGTCAATAACTTATCTGTCCGTTGGTCACCGCATTGACAACAGTAACACGTTATCCGATAGCACCCGAATAACACCCGAAACATAATTAGCATTCAAAGTAAACAATACTGTGCTTAATGAGAAGTTGTGATTATTGTGGGTTTAAAAGGCTAGTCTCCCAGATTTTATGCAAAAGGTCATATGATCTTTTCGAGTTTAAACTATGACTAGCAATCCATGTAAGTCTGTGTCATTTTACATGTTGAGTAAATGTCATAATAGGAATTTTATTCTATATACATGTTTCAACACTTGGTAATTTCTTGTCTTGCAGGTGGCCACGGAATTAGTTTGTTGTTATGAATTGATCAGAACGTAAATCTGCTGGGAATCATTTGTTATTTTTAGGCGTTAGTTACTAACACAGTGCAACTTAAAAGTACTTGGACTTTGCGCACGAAAAACAAATTTACTTGTAACAACGTATGATGGCTGCTTACTTGGTTTACAAAGAAGAGGTCTCGTGTGGGGATTTTAATCTAGGGGTGTGGATGGGGAGGAAAGAATCATTTAGAGCATGCGAAAGGATATGGCTTATCATGTAATCTTTTCAAATCCTTAGGCGAATTTCATTAATAAAAGAAAAGTATGTATAAAACAATCTCCCCATAAGAGAAAAAAAAATAATTCGGTTACAAGAATTTCATTTTGTGAGAGCAAAATTAATTAACATTTGGAAAACAAAGCACTCTGTTAACTTTTCACTTCGTTCTGTGAAAAAAGTTCGATTTAGGCATGGACCTTGTTATTATTGGGGCCGTAATGGCTTATGCACAACACCGTGACTGAAATCCCAACGATAGAATGCAGCATATGCACTTCACTGTTACAAATATCATTACTTAATAGTGCTAATGACAGCTGGGACTATGGTGCACGACCTGTTATTTTATAATTGTTCGCTAATCGAATTTCGACGGTACCCATAAAGCCACTTTTATTTCTGATCACTAAAGTGTATTATTCAATTGAGAATGGATACATTGCGTGCAACCACTACAGAACCAACTGAAAATACCAAACTGTTTAATACCGTAACCCTCACTCAAAATTCATATATGGGCCATAAATTTTTTTAATTTACATCTGGCCCGTATCTGGTCCAGAAATAGAATTTGTGTCTAAGGTATAACAAACGGTGGGCAGATAAAACTTTATATAACATAAAAGAATGTGTGGCTCATGTAAAATTTGATACGGTTCAAATTTTATATAGAACATATATGGTGCACATATGTCCCATATAGGGATTTTATATCCAGGTCTTATCTGGACCATATATGGCTACACCAAAATTAATTAGTGCACTACATTTGTTTCATAAGCCTTTCTTAGCCAGTATACTTTTTCTTTAGTCCTCCCAACCCTCTGGCAAAGGGCCGTTCGGCGAGACCGAACTTTAAACCGCTTCCCGAAGAAGCTATTACGTCCACTGGAGGACAACACTTGACCAACATTACGACCATCAGACCAATTACATTATCTGTTTGGCATGTATGGCTCCATTCTAGACTGGATGAAAACAACAGATACTTCACACGATCTAAGGCAAAAGGCTTTGCTTAGGCAGTATAATATTAGGAAAATCTGAGCACCGCTAACATAGTTTAATGTACATTGTAATGCATTGACTTAAGTATTTCAAGTTGTTAAATTACTTTATAGTGAAGAACAAAAGTGCTTAGAAATTCCTACTTTGAAATGTTAAGGTTGCATTGCTGGTTTAAACAACTATAGGGGGCGGTATTGAAACAAAAAGTTTGGATAAAGTTTCATGAATTTTCACATTTTACTTCCTTATTAGTACAAGAAAAAATCAAGGCCCTTTAATTCCAGATCACGCCAAAATGGGAAAGTCATTTGCATATATTCGTATAATATGGCTCAATATTAGGCTAGGAAATGTTTTGAATGTTATAATTTTGGTTTGCTATTACTTATTCAGGTTCCAAAGAAGGCATTTGTTTGGCACAGATACGCAAATTAACACAGAAAGCATTAACATGGCCATATATAAGTTTACATGTATATCTGGCATGGTACTTATTCTATCTGGTTTGATATAGCCATATTAAACTTTATTTACATATCTGGACAAAAAGTCATACCAGAGAAAATTTGAAATATTTTTGAAAGAAAAGATTTGAAAACAGCTCTGTAGTTGCCGGTGTCACATGATGATCTGGTGTCACATATGCCAAATTTACGATTTTGTCATTGCCAGAGCTCGGGAAGTTGATCAAACTGAAGGTATGAACCAGCACTATTGCATAAGGAATTGCATTTTGTGGCGCAGGAAGTGCGCAGAAAATTTCGCTTTTTTGAAAGAAAAAATGACAAATATGGGGCTTTTATTGGAAAGAATCCGTAATTTCATGAAAGAAGAGTTGGGAAACCTCGACGTAGTTGACTAGTGTCAAACGGTATATTTCCGAAATTTTTCATTTTTCAGAGCCAGGGGAGCTATCGCTCCCTGCTCCTTGTAGCTACGCCACGGCCATAAAATTTGGTTGGTTCAAATTCAACTGTTGAGTCCTTCCAGAAATTAAGATATATTTGCCATGTAGTGAAATTCAGCTGGCAAACTCATCAAAGACAGTCACAAAATGATGCTCGACATTGGTAGCTTTACTCTGTAATATATCCAGCAATCCGAAGTCGCACCACAAGTTCCAAAAATATTCTAATGAAACAGTTTGGACGCGCTAAGCGCATCAAAGATTTGGGGGTTTAGGTCGAGGAATACTAAAGATATTTTGCTCATGTTATATAAATAGGAGAGCATTACTAGTTCTCACACCAGACAATTCCATTTTCCCCCTAGCGAATTTCTAGTCCCTCCAAAACTATCTTGAGATCTTCCTTGTGCAGGTGCAAACGGTTCACAAAATTCTTCAGAGTAGAATGCAAGTCCATAACTGAAATTATTGAACCCGTTGGCTATATGTTAAATAATGTCAGCTTTCCTTCACCTTTCGATTTTAATGCTAATTAAAGACCATTTAGCAATTGAGAAGTTTTTTTCTCCTTAAAATAAGGAGAAAAACCAATGCACTGATTCGGGGAAATAATTTCCTTTCAATACCCTGAACGTATTATTGAGACACGTATGGAAACGTTAAGGTGCCGTCAAATTACAAACTTAGATCCTATATTATCTTAACATTTTGCAACAAAATGATGAAATATTCACTTATTATCGTAACATTTTGCAGTTAAGTGATGAATTACAAACTTACCATATTTCAACAATTCATCATTTTGCAGAAAATTGATGAATTACCTACTTATCACAAGTAATCAATTCAACATTTTGCAAAAAAATGATGAATCACAGACTTAACGGATTTCGACAATTCGCCATTTTGCAGATAAGTGTTTAATTGCACATTTATCGGATCTCAACAATTAACCAATTTGCAGAAAAATCACGAATTCCACACTTACCAGATGTTAGCAAATCAACATTTTGCAGAAAACTGATGAATTACTCAGTTATTGGATCTAAGCAATTCAACATTTTGCAGAAAAATATTAAATTACACATATTCAAGATCTCACCAAGTCTACATTTTGCAGAAAATTGATGAATTACACAGTTAATGGATCTTAACAATTCTAAATTTTGCAGAAAATTGACGAATTATAGACCTAACGGATTTCGACAATTCACCATTATGCAGATAAATGTTTAATTACACATTTATCGGATCTCAACAATTAACCAATTTGCAGAAAAATCACGAATTCCACACTTACCAGATGTTAGCAAATCAACATTTTGTAGAATACTGATGAATTACTCAGTTATTGGATCTAAGCAATTCAACATTTTGCAGAAAAATATTAAATTACACATTTAAAATATCTCACCAATTCTACATTTTGCAGAAAGTTGATGAATTATCGGATCTTAACAATTTAACAATTCGCAGAAAAATGACGAATTACGAACCTGCTTAAGATTCTATTTCCACATTTTAAAGAGGTAGAATAAAGTGTGCTGTCATTGAAACTTATCAATTACACGTTTTCATACCGAAACATTTTTGTGTATCTGTGTGTTAGGGCCAATCCGACCTCTTGAGGCGGGGGAGGGGGGGAGGGGGGCGTAAAACTTGCAAAGAGCCCATTTGGGGTTGTGGCAATCCCCTCTCTGGTTTGATATGTGTAAAAGGTGAAGTAGCATATCAGACTCTACAATTCAATCGCTTTCTTTCCATTCTCTGCTATCTTCTCAAAAGGACCCCTATAATTACTTGTTTTCGTTGTTATTGTGACGTTAATGTCAGCAAGGTCTAAACACCCTAAAAATTCAACACAACAGTTACAAATCTAAAGTTTGTTATAGTTTTCACTTAAAGGCCGTACTAATAATCCTGGCTTGGTTTAAGACAAAAACAACAACTGTCATTTAATTATCCTTTTTGAAGCAGGATTCCTGAACCTACTTGTACCCCATTAATTCTTTAAGGCCGAACCATCGAGCAAAATTTCGTTTACAAAGTGCAGTCAACGATTATCACCTCATTTAATTCGGACTAGTTTAAAGGAATAACTAAAAAAACAACCTTTAAACACGTAAAGCGTACAGGTATGAAGCTGTTTTCGACAGAAGGGTGGAGAGGGAAGCTGAAAGGTTTTCTTCGGACAACATTTATTGCCACGGGTCTAAAGAAAGAGGGGCGTCGATTTGATCCTTAAAGGTGGGGGAGGGGGGAATCTGGCCTACATTTTTCTCCTTCCCTGGTAAGGTATCACTATGTTCGTAGCTAGACATTTTTACGAAAAGGGGGATGGGCAAACATCCAAATTTTACGATTTTTTAAGTGTGAACACCACTGTACTAGGGACGTACTTTGTGACGCGCGAAGCGCGCTGAAATTTTTTCCCTTTTTCCAATATATAAAAATATGGAGCTTGCGTTGCAGAAAAGTTCGTCGGAGAGCCTCATTTCGTAGGCTTTGGATAACATTATGTAGCAACAACGATCTTTGTTCGCCCCTCAATCTCAGATTTGCCAACAGGAAATACAAATTCTTCAGTAATCCCCCAAATTAATTTTTCATGTCAATGGCTTATATTGGGGAAAATTTGGAATTCTATGGAAGAAAATTTATGAAAAGCACTGTAGTTACCTTTGTTAGTTGATGATCTGGTGTCACATATAGCAAATTTCCGATTTTGTCACTTCAAGAGTTGGGAAAAGTTAACCAAACTGAAGGTATGAGTGAGCCCTTCTGCTTGGGAATTGCAATTTGCGGCACGCGAAGCGCCTGGGAAATTTTGCCTTTTTGAAACAAATAATAACGAATAAGGAGCTTTTATTGGAGGTAATTGGGAGTTTCGTAATTTCATGAGTTGGCAATCCACATAGTAGACTGGTTTCACAAATGGCAAATTTCCGAATTCTTCATTTTTCAGAGCCACCTCCCCCCCCCGTAGTTACGCCCATTGGCGGCGCTACGGGGGGGGGGGGTGGAGGAGCATTTCCCCATCAAATTCTTTCCTTGCCCCCAGTTGCTCCCCCAAGTAAAACTGATGGAATGGAAGTGCATGTGGCCTATGAGTGTGTGTGTTGGGGGTGGGAGTGCACTGGCTCCTGGGTGAACGTGCAATTGATACTGACGGAAATTTTTCTAATTACATGCTCTTGAAGTAGGCCTACATCATCCTTCCGGGTTAGGGTAAGGTGTTTCCAATCTACATGTGGTACGCATATCACCTATGATATAAAGTTGCTTTGTCTTGGCAGTTCGCGGATTGGTACATAGCGTGCTTCTTTTATTTTTCTATTGTTTCTTATTCTCCCTCATACATCCATAAATTATTTATGTAGGCTGCACGCCAACCGATGATTGCGTTCTGCTTAGATGGTGTCATTACAGCTTAACACTACTTCAACTCTTTGCCCATCCACAGCACCCCACCCAAATGAAAAAGTCTGGTTTAGCCACTGACTAGTATAGTGGTACTCGGTGGCACCGCGCAAATATAATGATATTCTCAAAGAAAAAAAAAAAGTTGTTAACCTTGGAGTTAGATCAACCGAAAAATCAAATAATATACCTCTCCTGGGACATAATTTTTCACCCAGAAATATGGTACAACCCCAGAGCTTCCGGGGGCTTTGCCCCCTGTGCCCCACCGGGACTTTGCCACTGGACCCTACCAGGGGCCCCAAGGCGGGCCCCTGGACCCCACCCGCAAGACCTTGCGCTTTGCGCTCGGTTTCGCCCTGGGCGCGAAAATCTTTGCTCCCCGGCATTTTCCTTTGCCCTCAGTCCCCCCCCCTCAATTTGACATTCTGGCGCCGCCGCTGGTTTCGCCACTGGGTGCTTGAGAGAAGGGGTCCAAATGCAAAATGGTGTTAAATATTTCAATATTTTGAGTTATTAGGAAACTCCAAAGTCTTAAAAACATGATCTTGATGGTGTGGGTAATTACTTCAACGGACTATACAGTCGATGTGAATTTACCGGGTGTACTATAAGTGAATAGAATCACAACGAAAATTGTGATAGTTTGCGAAGGATTTTTGCAAAAGTTTAATAGTAAAGAAAAATTTTTAAAAGAAGGTTAGATAAATCCATGAACTGATGAAAAGCACACTTCAGTCTACTGCGGGGAAATCACAGATCGATGGGGGTGGGGTGGTACCCACTGGTACTACTGAGACACCGTTGCATAGGCCTACCGGTGTAAGATTGCTGATACAAAAAAAAAATTAAAATATGTCCTTTCGAACGACACCTCATCATACACTATCTACAGACAGAGGGTGGAGGTGTACGTCTAATTCCAGATTGACTTCTCTAATATAGCAAACATCAGTGTGATTTTTCTTCTCTGATAATGATCTAAATACGAAATGGTCGAATCGTTATACGAATGTGTGATGTGCGCGTGTCGAAATTAATTTGCATTAGAAATCATTTATTTTTTGAAATAGTTGCAAGCAGACTGAGCACAGAGGCATTTTCAGTTTCCCTAAAATGTGTTTGCCAATTTCAGCCTGCCAGGCTGGTTATTCACTAAAGGTTACAGATTTCATTAAAACATAGAAGTCGACGATTCCTCTTCTTCAAATTCCTAAATGTCGTGCTCCTTCATAACCACATCTGTTGCCCTATGCACACAATCAATCGACATAATCATTGAGATCGATGAATAATGTATGTTTGATATGCAAGTGAAAAAGGAACATCAATGAGACTGCAAGCGCCCGAAAATTTTGGAGATTTGTAAAGTAAACATGTGGAATTATTGATACAGAAAAGCGATCGTAATCGGCAGAGCACACCTTTCATAACCTACATGTATATATTTTTGGGTTGTATCTAACTTTTAAGTTTCAGGTCACAAAAGA
Organism: Holothuria scabra; assembly: GCA_037179385.1. Classification (NCBI taxonomy): domain Eukaryota; kingdom Metazoa; phylum Echinodermata; class Holothuroidea; order Aspidochirotida; family Holothuriidae; genus Holothuria; species Holothuria scabra. The sequence goes on from CM074181.1 coordinate 33,412,666, forward strand.
AGCGGGGAGGGGACTTTAACGTTAGTGTCCCTCCACTGAAAAAATGGGGGACATGTCACCCTTTTCCCCACAAATCGACGCCCATGGTAGAGAGAGGGAGTATCCCCTTTCTTTTTTTAAAAAATTAATAATATTTGATTGTCCCCAAATGTAATGTAGTGAAATATATTATTAGGTAATATTTATAGGGAAATTACAATAATTTATTTTTAATTTTTTTCAAAAAGGAAATATTAAGGGGTATTCAATCTTAAATAGTGCGAAAGCATACTTCCGCCACAACATTTCGATTAAGGGATTTTAACAATAATTTAAAAATATAAATTTTACAGTAAATAATGTCATATGACGTCCCGGATTTTACAGTGAATAATCACTTTTACTCTAAGTAAAAATTGTAAGTGCTAGTTTCAAAATGTGACATTTCTATTTAGATGTATGTAGTCATTTCATATTTGCACTATTTTTCATATTATTCTCACTCGAGAGGTGCCGTTTCCGACCATCTGAAGGGTTTATGAAGTCAAAAATTTTCTTGTACCCTCCGCGCCAACTAATGGTGGCGCTCCTCTTAGATAGTCCTGCTGCCTGCTTGGAGTTTCCCAGTAACTGAAAATATTGAAACATTTACAACCATTTTGCATTTGGCCCCCACCCCCCTCTCTTAGACACCCAGTGGCGTAGCTACCGGAGGCAGGTGGCTCTGAAAAATGAAGAATTCGGAAACTTGCTATTTGTGAAACCAGTCTACTGTGTGGTTTGACAACTCATGAAATTACGAAACTCCAAAATCTCTCCAATAAAAGCTCCTTATTCGTTATTATTTGTTTCAAAAAGGCAAAATTTTCCAGGCACTTCGCATGCCGCAAATCGCAATTCCTAAGCAGAATGGCTCACTCATACCTTCAGTTTGGTCAAATTTTCAGACGAGACGGGGGCAGGGGGAAGACTGCCCCAAATTTCCGCAAAATCTAAATTCGGGCAGGAATTTGGGAAAACTTCGGGCAGCAATTTGGAAAAAATCGGACAGCGCTTTAATTTTGGAAAAAAGGGATGCTTTTTCAGAAAATTCCTAAATGTGTCCGAAATCTTAGATTGCCCGAAAAAAAGGAAAGAAACGTCATACAGTCGCTTTCATATAGTCGTTTTCATGAAAACCCAAGTCGAGATTCCAAAAAATCGCTACACCTTCGGGCAGTGCAAAAAGCTTTTATTAGTGACTTTTACTTCACTTATAATCACAACACAATGCCCGAAATTGTCGAATACCCAGATTCTTTCAAGCAAATTCCCGAAAATGGAAAAGTACCATAAGTAAGGGTAACATAGTTACGAAAACTCAGACATATCAAAAAATCATGGCGCATTTGGGAAGCCTGTGGCTTAAAGGAAACAATCGTTCTTGAGCATGTTTTTAAATGTTGTGCAACACAATACGGTACTCGAAATGGCCGATTATTTTAATAGCTTCAAATCTTTACCGCAAAACAAAAAAGCTATTTTTAAAGTGACATTTTCATGGAAATTAACAAAGATCTGCGACACATTTGGGTAGAATGTGAAAAAAGTTTTCACCATCCCCACTTCATACTGTAGTCTTGCAAAAATTGCCCGAAAGGGTCAAATATTTGGGCACAGGTTAAAAAAGATGCTGAGACGTTTTCAAATGCCAAATTAATTCAACGCACGGACAGAAGGGTGTTTAGGTGCAGTGCCCAAAAGTTTGCCATCTATCCTGCTCTAGAGTCGAATACGGGCAATGTTATGAAAATCGGGTAATTTGTTTTTCGATACTTTAATGACGCAGTGTGATAATGTCTTCCCATAAGTCTGCTTGAAAATTCTTTAAACACACCTTGTAATGTTACATTTTTCAAAAGTAAAATCATATAAAGTCGGAATTTCTTGCAGTCACACAATTTTATCAATATATATTAAATTAGCCAAATGACGTAATAGAGTAAAATTCATTAGCATGTTTTCAATTCCATTTTATGGTTTCCCCAGAAAATATGCGGACCATTTCATCAATTGGTAGTGATACATTTTATCTGCTAATTTTCTGATCAAATAGCGACTGCTTAGATCTCCCCCTATAAGCCTGGGAAATGTCATTTTCGACTGTCTCAGGGGTACGATTTTTCAAAATTTTCTGTTCGCTCCGCGACAACTAATGGTGGCGCTCCGGGTAGATAGTCTTCCCAGCAGAATTTTAGTTTCAAGTGGACATTATTTTCAAACGTAACCTCGAAGTAGCGACTGCTTAGACCCAATATTAGTATAGGAAATGCCATTTTTGACTGTCTGAGGGGTCAGATTTTTCAAAATTTTCTGTACGTTTCGCCCCAACTTATGGTGGTGCTCCACTTAGACCGCTTCATTACAGAATTTAAGTTCCAAGTGAACATTTTTTGCAAAAGAAAACTTAAAATAACAACTGCTTAGACCCCCTATAAGCCTGGGAAATGCCATTTTCAACTGTCTGACGGATCGGATATTTCAAAATTTTCTGTACGCTTCGCGCCAACCAATGGTGGCGCTCCGCTTAGTCTTTCCGGCTGAATTTTAGTTTGGAGTGAACGTTTATCTGCAATTGAAACTTACAATAGCGACCGCTTGGATCCCCTCTATAAGCCTTGGAAACGTCATTTTCGACTGTCTGAGAGGTATGAATTTTCAAATTTTCTGGACGCTCCGCGCCAACCAGTGGTGGCGCTCAGTTTTTGACTGTCTTACGGGCAGAATTACACTTTTCGGGCAAAAACCTTCTGTCCCCATACTGAAATGCTCCCCTACGCCTATGGAAATACCTTACTCATGCGTGCACTGGACCAGCTGCTTGCAATATACAGCAGGATTTTGGATTTGCGATCCTAGGATACATAGTCCAGTGGAGTAATGAACTAAGCTAATCAGTATCTCAAAAGTGTGTTTGAAACTGAGAAAAATCACAAATTTTTCTCACCAGAATTAAAGACATTTAAACCTGGCAAATGCTATTCCCAGCCATCTGGGAGGTGTTAAAATCTAAAATTTTCTTTGTACGCTCCGAGCCAACTGATGGTGGCGCTACGCTTAGATAGTAAACTCCAGACTTCCCCCTACAAAAGTATCCCGCCTCCCCATAGCCTCCCCACGAAAAAATCATAGCTACGCTACTGCACCAGATCATCAACTGACAAACGGTAACTACAGTGCTTTTCATAAGTTTCATAAATTTTCTGTCATTAAAATTCCAAATTTTCCCCAATTCAAGCCCTTGACATGAAAAATTAATTTAGGGGATTACTGAAGAATTTGCATTTCCTATTGGCAAATCTGGGATTGAGCGGCGACCAAAGATCGTTGTTGCTACATAATGGTATCCAAAGCCTACGAAATGAGGCTCTTCGACGAACTTTTCTTCAACGCAAGCTTTTATTTTCATATATTGGAAAAAGGGCAAAAACGTCCTAGTACAGTGGTGTTCACACTTAAAAAATCGTAAAATATGGATGCTTGCCCATCCTCCATCCCGCAAAAATGTCTAGCTACGAACATGTTGATACCTTACCAGGAAAGGAGAAAAATGTAGGCCAGATGTCCCCCCCCCCCCACCATGGAAATCAAATTGACGCCCCTGCTCTCTACCCCTCTTTCTTTAGACCCGTGGCAATAACGGTTGTCCGAAGAAAATCTTTCAGCTTCCCTCTCCACCCTTCAGTCGAAAACAGCTTCATACCTGTACGCTTAACGTGTTTAAAGGTTGTTATCTTTTAGTTCTTCCTTGAAACTAGTCCGAATTAAATGTAAAGAGCAGTCCCCCCAAAACTTATTTTGAAGAAAAAGCTGAATAGCACAATTTTCGTCTTATTTCTCTTCAAAGCATCTTTCATTACATTTTATGATTTAACTATTGCATATTCAAGGTAAACCAAGCAGTTATTTCCAGTAAATTTCACATTTGAAGAGAAAAAACATTGTCACGTGACCCTCAACAGCCAATCATGAAACTGGACAGTCTCCTACACTACTTCATTTTGGGATGACTGCTCCTGCGAATTAAATGAGGTGATAATCGTTGACTGCACTTTGTAAACGAAATTTTGCTCGATGGTTCGGCCTTAAAGAATTAATGGGGTACAAGTAGGTTCAGGAATCCTGCTTCAAAAAGGATAATTAAATGACAGTTGTTGTTTTTGTCTTAAACCAAGCCAGGATTATTAGTACGGCCTTTAAGTGAAAACTATAACAAACTTTAGATTTGTAACTGTTGTGTTGAATTTTTAGGGTGTTTAGACCTTGCTGACATTAACGTCACAATAACAACGAAAAAAAGTAATTATAGGGGTCCTTTTGAGAAGATAGCAGAGAATGGAAAGAAAGCGATTGAATTGTAGAGTCTGATATGCTACTTCACCTTTTACACATATCAAACCAGAGAGGGGATTGCCACAACCCCAAATGGGCTCTTTGCAAGTTTTACGCCCCCCTCCCCCGCCTCAAGAGGTCGGATTGCCCCAAACACACAGATACACAAAAATGTTTTGGTATGAAAACGTGTAATTGATAAGTTTCAATGAAAGCACACTTTATACTACCTCTTTAAAATGTGGAAACAGAATCTTAAGCAGGTTCGTAATTCGTCATTTTTCTGCGAATTGTTAAATTGTTAAGATCCGATAATTCATCAACCTTCTGCAAAATGTAGAATTGGTGAGATATTTTAAATGTGTAATTTAATATTTTTCTGCAAAATGTTGAATTGCTTAGATCCAATAACTGAGTAATTCATCAGTATTCTACAAAATGTTGATTTGCTAACATCTGGTAAGTGTGGAATTCGTGATTTTTCTGCAAATTGGTTAATTGTTGAGATCCGATAAATGTGTAATTAAACATTTATCTGCATAATGGTGAATTGTCGAAATCCGTTAGGTCTGTAATTCGTCAATTTTCTGCAAAATTTAGAATTGTTAAGATCCATTAACTGTGTAATTCATCAATTTTCTGCAAAATGTAGACTTGGTGAGATCTTGAATATGTGTAATTTAATATTTTTCTGCAAAATGTTGAATTGCTTAGATCCAATAACTGAGTAATTCATCAGTTTTCTGCAAAATGTTGATTTGCTAACATCTGGTAAGTGTGGAATTCGTGATTTTTCTGCAAATTGGTTAATTGTTGAGATCCGATAAATGTGCAATTAAACACTTATCTGCAAAATGGCGAATTGTCGAAATCCGTTAAGTCTGTGATTCATCATTTTTCTGCAAAATGTTGAATTGATTACTTGTGATAAGTAGTTAATTCATCAATTTTCTGCAAAATGTTGAAATGTTGAAAAATGGTAAGCTTGTAGTTCATCATTTATCTCCAAATTGTTAAGATAATAAGTGAACATTTCATCATTTTGTTGCAAAATACTAATATAATATAGGGACTATGTTTGCAATTTGACGGCACCTTAACGTTTCCATAGACACGTGATATTTTATACACAATATTATGTTGTGCCTAAATAGGAATTTTCCAGATAGCAGTTAAAACTTTCATCGAGGTGATATCTTGTTTCTGCAGAATAACGCATGCCTGGACTACTGGTCGGACTGTTTGTGAAAACTATACTTTTATGCAATTAATATATCTGAATCTCGCGTTAAACAGTTTAAACCAAATGTATGTGCAGAGAAAGGCACCGCGCGTAGCCAGCAAAAAGTGAACAATATAAGAACAAAATGCTCTAGAATTAAAAAGATTACGTCACATCAACCGGAAAATATATTGACTACCCTATTAATTTAAACAAAAAAGGGAATCGGCTACAAATTTTTTTCTCTTCATACCTCAAAATTGGGAGAGGACATTTGATATAATTCGCCCCTCAAAAATATTGGGAGGGACACCCCCCGCCCCCACCCCGCCATGATCGCCGCCCGTGCTCTGGGTGGTGAGAAATCACCAAATTATAGCTTGTCTTGTTTGATGATTATAATGCAAAAATATGTTGGGATAATGATTCAGCTAAAAGGGAATTTTCCGCGCTTTCCAAATTCGCAATGCGCAAGGTGACACAAATAAGGGCTATTAAACTCATCATCGGATAGGTTAATGTGGCTGCCTAGTGGAGCTACTTTAAGGGAAGTATAATTTAATTGAGAGTGATTGTCAAAGGAAAATGGACCGGGTTAAGTTATGCTTGGATTGGGAAAATTGTCCTAATAACGGTTTGGGAATATTCCATTTTGAGTTATAGTGTGTAAGAGATTTCTCCTGTTCGCGTACCCAAATGGCGTGATGGGCCCGACCATTTCAAAATTAGATCTGTACTCTTAGCTACAAAACTTCCACCCAAGTAAGATCTCCTTTTAGATAATGGATTTGCTATAAAAACACCTACCTATAAATCCTATGTGGCGCAAGCGGGATTTCAAGGCAGTAGCGACACCAAGAGGCACATGGGAAGCTTTTTCCAATCAATGCCCTCTCGAACCAGCTATATCAATCTTGCATGGGGTTTATGTTTTCTTTTAGAGGAATGCTTAAACCTTTTAGCAGGAAGGAACTCCGTCCCTTTACCCCACTCTGGAACCTCAGGCGTACCTCTCTTTCCACTCCAGATATGGGATATTTTTCGCGTCCGAAATGTAAATGTAAATTTAATATTGTGTTATAACTGGCCCCTGTGAAGGAGACCTAAATGACTGCTTCTCCATTTATAGGTTTCTATACTATCGAACGAAAATTGCAGCGATCGAAGCTCGAAGATTTTGCCTTATAAACAAAAGTTTAAAATTATGGAGAATGCATATCAGTAAGTTTAGAATTTTATGGAAGGAAAGAAGGGAAAATTGCACCGTCTTGAGCGCGTATCCCTTCATGATCTTCTTTTACATGTGCTGGATAATTTTACTTAATTTTTAAGAGACAGGGGACAATGCTTCCTTACTCCCTTACCCCCAGTCTTGCTACTTTTTCAAAGAAGCCCTCGACTCTAATGCTATGTCTTTGCGAAAAGGTTTGTAACTTTACTGACCAATCTTCATCCTAGTATTGCGACCCCTCACGTGATACCAAAGACTTTCAAAATGGAACCTACTGTCATTGCTCTTGTGCTTGGCATTAACAATGGGTTACAAGGATAACACAACAGTTAGCCACAGCTGAAAAAAAAACCGTGACCGACCCGACTTAAGAGAATTGGTAAGAAACTGAAGCGTAAAACCTCAATTAACTAAGCTATACATTACAAATCTGTCGTAATTAGGACCGTTCTAGGCTGATTGAAATGAATAAATACTACTAAACATTACCTTAGCCTTAAGCCCAAGTAAGACTGAAGTTTATCACTATTTTTCTTACCTAGAACAAGCCTATTTGCAGCAATCAGTAGCGAAGCTAAAGTTGAAGGGGGAGGACCCATGGCTCTGAAAAGTGTAAAATTCGGAAATTTGCTATTTGAGACATCAGTCAACCACAGTGCGGTTTTCACAAGTTTTCCTTCATGCCATTCCGGATTCCTTCTAGTAAAAGCTCTAAATTTGTAATAATGTACTAAAAGCGACATTTTTCGGGCGCTTAGCGCTTCCCACATTGCAATCTCTAATGCATTTAGTGCTCTCCAATAAATCAGTCTAGGAAATTTTGCTAAGCCTCTACAGCGTCGTTTTCCCTAAATTTGCTTCAAAATACACTCTTTGAAATATTTTGATAAACAATGCAACAAAGTTTCGGAAACACCTTAAATGTCGGCGGGCAGCCTGAATGCACAGGCCTTAGGTAACAATATGTAACAACACGATCTTCAGTCGTCATGAAATCTCATACATATTCAAGTAGGAATCGCATAATCGTAAAAAAAAAAATCCCTCAAATTTCCAAATTTCCTTCAGGAAGCCCAAAGTCTGTTTCTTCAATACAAGCTCCATATTAACAAATATTAGTCTTAGATAGCCAAAGTTTTCAAATTACGTCTCTAATGCAGCACTATTATATGCAATAATGTGAAATACTCTATTTCCCCACTATCACTCAACAATGCAAATCTATTTTTAAAGGCCTCAGTCTCGAAATGATACAGCAATCAACTGGCTACTGATTTTTGTATCATTTGCTCTTGAGAGTACTTCCTCCTTTTAAATTAACATTTTAGCAAGGCTAGCGTTACCAAAACCATGGACGTATCACCATAATACTTCCATGCCCAAACTTAGTAGATTGTAGTCCTAGATTTGACTTCTCGTTTGTCTCATCAGGAAAGTTAGGGGGATACTTCCATGGTCTTACTAAGGTCTTGTGGAGTCATGTAGTGTGGTGATGTTGTTTGTGACACAACGGGGTAGTAACGGGGTAGTGCATGTCCCACATAAGACGGCTGTGATTAAAAACAGGCCAATTTCGATATCTGGGAAGCTCTAATAAGAGCTAGGAAGATAAGTGTTGGTATCAGTAAGAATTCCGATGATTTGGCATTCTACGAAGAGCAGGAAGATAAAGTTAAAAATTTCATCAACGGTACAATGTTTGAAAGGCGTTTGGAGATGCATCTTTGTCTAAGGTCACGGTCTGACAGTATTGTTATTTACCTCGACTTTTCAAAAGTATTTGATAAAGTTTCATTAGCTAGACTTATGCCTGAAATGCGTAGGTTAGGTATTCTCGGCAGATATGATGACTATGGCTTGAGAGTTGTTGTCAATGACAATTTCTTTTCTTGGAAAGAATTTATTACTGGAGTACAACAAAGTTCAGTTCTCGACCCACTTCTCTTCTTAATTTTCATCAATGATATTGATAGCTCTCCGACATCTTGTAGAAGACCGTTTGCTGATGAAACTACCCCTTGTAGGAACGTTAGCAATAAGGATGATGTCTTACTTCTGCAAAAAAATTCTGACAAGTGCATGGTACGGATTTCATATCGGTGTTTAACGTTTCAGCTATGATTACGACATGAACAGTAGTATTTTAAGTAACGCGGATTGATCAAGAGAAATTGTAGCAGTTTGGAAAAATATTGTTCTAAATCTGTGCGTACAGTTGGTGAGACACCATCTTGACTGTACCGCTCAGCCGCTTTATGAGCAATTTCTTTTAGAACAACTCCACATGAAGTGCGACCCGCCCTATGCCTAAGGTGAGGAATTTACCGTGTCACATCAGACTTCGGTATCCCGCGTTATGTGAGTTCGGAATTGGGAATTTTTAAGGGAGACATGCATTACTTTTCCTTAATTTCTTTCTGCTACTAATGCTCTGTTGCCTTGTAGTAATTTGAAGATCCAAGGAAATCTCGACTCCGTGGATATTGTAAAAACCATGAGAATCGTTTAGAGATTCTTGATATTAGGAATTTCAGTTCTTCCAATGGAGTTGTAAATGAATCTAATAGTCGGCAGAGTGAGTAGTAAACTCTTAACCTGTGCAATACTGCAAGGCTAATTTTGAGAAGTTCTTTATGGCTGTGTTAGGTACTAACTGTGCTATACTGGTTTCAGTAAATATTTGTTTAGCTATGTTCTTGTAGGCTTGAACTATATGATAACTTAGCTCTCCTGTATAACTTTAATGTGTTATTTTATGTTTTTATATTCATGGGCCGCACGAGACGAGACAGCGAACCACGGGCATATCTTTAGCAGACAATTAGCTGTAGTTGACGAAAACGGGACATTTTTCCTCGTGAGGGGTAATTTTTGTGCATGTAATAGACTTCTCTCGGAGTAAAGATCGTGTAAATTAGTTTTATTTATGGCTACGAGTTTTTAGGGAAGAAATAGATGAAGTTTGAACATAATGAAGGTTTTCCTCAATGTATTTGTAGCAAGGGGAGCCATAATTTGTAGATTTTTTAAAAAGATTGAAATAATGTGAAAGAAGACGGTTTTTCTTCTGAAAGTAGCTTGGACGAGGCTAGCTAACATCCCAAACAATATTCCAAATGATGCGGATTGGATCTCTTCATTAACTTATACTTAACTTTTTCATAACTTACAGAAGTTTGTGGGCAATCTCTTGCATAACTCTCTCTTCAGAATTTGCCTAGAGAGAATTTTTTATCCTCTGTATAAGACTTTAATTTCCTTCAAAGATGTTTGCCTAAATTCCTACCCCCCTGTCATTGATCAGAGTACGAAGAGCAAATGAATTAATTCTAAAAAAGAGCCCAAGTCGTTAAGATTTTGATGTTTCTTAAAATAATTACTTGAAACGGATTTAATTCTTTTAAGATACCGCAATTGATTAAGAGGTTCCTTTATTTCTAAAAATTAGTCTGTTTTGCCTGAAAACGTTTATGGTAACCTCATTTCTTTACAACAATATCCCAAAACATCTGTATAGCTTACACATGCTTTGAAATGAGGTTGTTAAATGCAACATTTAACAGTTGGGAGCTGACCACGGGGTCACCGAAATATGTTAAACTCTGATGACGTCACACAATTTTGAATTTTAGCCGCTTTTGGAAACCTACACCTAGAAAAAGAATGGGTTTTGTATTCTATAGAAAACTAAAAAACTATTATGCTGACAAGACTATTTCGCAGGTTGTAAAACAACCAATTTCTGGTGAAATTTTCGGCCAAAAGGGACAAGATTCACCTGGAGATTTTAGGTGACCCAGGCTGAGCGTTGGGCGAATGGTCACAAATTTGTCCCAAAATCAACAACGAAGTTTATAACCAATATCAAATGCTGACATTTTTTTAGGAAATATACTTACCATCATAGGTTCGTTGATGAATTATTCCAATTTTCCTGACGACGGTCAATCCCACTTTGTTTATGCTACGAGTCTGGTTCACTACACATGTTTAAAGTTAGCCATCTTGAAAAGCAATGCAAGCTGGTACCTAGTATGTTGCAGCGATATGAGATCCAATATAATGCCATGGATTGGTCGTGCACATACGTAAGTGATGCGAAAGTATGTACACATATAATGAATAAATAAGCAGAACAAAGACACAATGTTCTTTATAGCATTTTTAATGAAGATTAAAGGATAACAAGAAAGGTACCACTATATTTAGGAAATATCATTTGTTCTCTCTTTCAAATGATATTTCAACATATTCCCATATTTCAACATATTCCCAAGACCGAAAAACGCGCAGTTTTAAACTTCGCAAGTGAGCTGTCGTTCTTTCGGTTTTCTCGGAAAGCTTATGACGAAGACTCTAGCCAAAGTTCACTTGCTGGCGATTGCTATCTACTGTAACGAGTTTGTTTTGAATTCTTTACTTTCTGTTTCTCTGCAATTGCCAAAAAATATTCAGTTACGTAAGACCTTGAATAAGAATTATTGGCATTTTTAACGGGTGTCCGTTTTCGCTCTGCGTAGACTACAATCTTGGACAAAACTGTTGCGACACTTTCATATTATTCATCAATGTTAGTTATAGTAGGATAACGTGAAACCAACTTCCCCATCCCAATTTTGCGACAAGAAGAATTGCTCTGTGTCGTGTACAGCATAACAGTGGTCAAATTGGAAGGAGAGCGGGGTGTCCCAACATGTTTTGTCCAAGACTGAAGCTCGGGTACAGTCTCCCAGAATGCATTTCACCGTGAGTGCTGAGGGTGTAAAGATTGCGCAATAACGGTCACAAATGTGAGGTCTGCTTCCCAACTGTAAGAGGTATGGTAAGAGAAAATTTTGTCACTGGTGTTAATTGCTATGATTTTTTCTGTGAAAAACAGAGCTGAATATTTTTGCATAACAGATTTCGAACATTAATTTAAAAACAACTTCATTGGTCTAGGAGTCTCTTTATGTTTTCTCATTTTCATTTCACTATGTATCTTTAACCTCAGTTGTTCCAAAAAAAAAAAAAAAAACGGGAATAAATGAAGATTAAAGTTGAAAAGATGCTTAAAAAAGTCTAAAAAATGTTGGATCTCCACACTCCCTGAGTTATTTATCATTGGCAATTGAGATTGTGATCAAACACACGTAGTGTATAATGATACACCTCGCTTAATGATCCCATGTATTTCTAACGGACGAGGGAGTTCCCGAGTCTCCTCGAAATGTAGGTCAAGAACTCCTTGGTCCTCAAATTGTGACCATTCACTAAACATTATACACTGTTCTGAACAAAGTCAATGTCTTCAGTCTAAAAATACAGTAGCTCGTTAAAGGAAGTGCTTTAGGGTGTTACACTGTATATATATAGCTATAGAAATTATAGGGGTGACCTGATGTTTTTTGAATTCTTAAGGTAAATGTAAAACATAGTTTATCAAGTCTGATTAGATTCGACAGATCCAGATTGGAATGTCGACCACAGAGAAATATCAGATTACGTCTACTACGGACCACGGTCATAGTTGCTGAACAGAATATCGCTTAACGATAGGTACATGTTTGTTTCCAAACAACTCGATTAATAACAATAATGCTGAATTAAGTAGATCATTGGTTCATCAAAATGTTTTCAGGGATATTAAAAATTTTACAATAGCTGAATTTATGGAACAGCGGCTTTAAAATAATGGTAATGATTACGATTAATCCAACAACCAACTTCCTCTCGGTGTGAGTAAATTGGTCTGGCGGTGTATAAATGCGTGTTGTTTTATCGGCTAGAGGTAATTGCGCATTGCAGCTTATTATATTAAGATTAGTTGACAGCTAATTAAGGGTGACCTGCTACGTTAAACATCTCGTGGACGTAAGGTTCAATAGTTCACCTCTATGTGTCGGTATTATCACAGTTACCATGTTATTGGGTTTTAATTTATAACGTTACGGCCAACTTTACAGAAATTTGGCTTGGATGGAGTTGTTTTATGTTATATACCAATAAAGAACAAATGGCATTTCCACTCTTTCAAAATATTATTAACTACTTCTTAAAATTACCGAAACCTGTCTTAACTTCGCATATGAAAATTTGCACTTTCGGTGACCATCAAAAGATTGTCATTTTACTAGCATTAAGGATGAAACTGAATCATTTCAAACTGTCTTGTAATGGGTAACTTAATGATTAACCTTGACCTGCAATCTTGGTAAGATGAGTTGACTAGTTCAAATAGTTTTGTCATCTATCACTGTTTTCGTAATTGTGAGAAAATAGTTGAAGACTTGTGGTTTGAGGAGGTTCGGCTGATTTCTCTTAATTGCAAAATATGTATAGCAATATTTGTTCATAAATCAAGGCAACATAGGTGTATTATAATAACATAGGTAGGAATGAAAGGTCCTTTTACAATCCGGTCTGCAGTCTACATAAGTAAACGATGACTTTATAAGGGAGCTTTCTATTTGTACGTTCACCTAGTCGACTGCTACTAAATTACGTCAATTACTGCCTCCTCTGCGTATGTGTCACGTCCTCTCCCTCGTCCACAAGCCATATCGAAAGCGTATCCACCGTAATTTTGCCGTTCGTCCGAAACTGCACGAAACTATGCACAAGTGTAGATGGTAATAATATTTCAATGGGTGTATTTCTAGATGTAAGTAAAGCATTCGATAAAATAGATCAGAGTATCCTTTTTGGTAAACTAGAGACTTATGGTATCCGAGGTAATGTTCTAGATTGGTTTCACAGCTACATCTCAAATAGATCCCAATATACTAATTACAAAGGTATGACTTCAAGTCACAAGGATATTCGTTGTGGGGTACCCCAAGGGTCCATACTGGGGCCACTCCTGTTCATTGTTTATATGAATGACATTTATTTTGTTGCTGATAAAGCTGATATTATACTTTTTGCTGATGCCACTAACAGTTTCTTCAGACATAAGAGTGTAGATTCATTGTATTATACCGCTTCAATTGAATTGATAAGATATGTAACTGGTTCTCTGCTAACAAGCTATTCTTAAACATAAGAAAAACTAAATATATTATCTTTGGTAATAATAGAACTAGCAGGCGGGATAGTGATGTCTGTATAAATGGGATTGCTATTAAGCAAGTGACCACAACCAAATTTATAGGAGTACACATAGATGAAAAGCTCACCTGGTGAGCACACATTACAAATATTCCCAAGACGATTTCAAGGAACGCTGGCGTACTATCCAAACTTAAACACCTTTTGCCAAAGGAATACTCATAACACTGTACCAGACTTTAATTATTCCCACTTAAATAATTGTTCCATTGTCTGGAGCGGGGCTAACAGTTCTCACCTTAGCCAACTAACTACAACGCAGAGACGAGGGGTTCGCCATTTAACGCATGCCTGTCCGAAGGACCACACCAGCCCACTTTTTAAAAGGTTTCAATTATTGAAATTTACCGACGTCATTGATTACAAAATTTCTGTGATTTCTTACAAGGCCTGGAATAGGTTACAACCAGATACGTTTCATAATTTTATAATTAGCGATACTTTTGTTCATAGGCATATAACGAGACACGCTAAATCTGCTCATCGCCATTACTATCGTACGGACATTAGATCGTTTAGCTTGCGTAATCGTAGCACTACAATCTGAAATACCCTCACAGACTCAGCAAAAAAATTGTGCCTCTCTGTTTATCTTGAAAAAGGCGATTAAGGAAGGCATCATTGATAATTATTAAGTTTCATTGATGAAATTGTAATTATTCTGAATATCTTTCAAGTATACTCCTGATAATTTTTCCAGATGTGATTGCATAATATGGAGGCATGTCATAGTTATGTATGTATGATTTTTCTTTGTTGTTTGTTTTGCTTTGTAGACGTTATAAATATCTGCTTTTTTCTTTGTTATAGAGAGTCATCCAAATTTTGGTTTTCTGGATGAGTTCCTTTCTCATCATATTGTAATATGTAATGTGATGAAACAAATAAATGAAATGAACGCTCACATGTATGACGTCACAGACTTCGTGAAAATGGATTAAATGGAAGACTGCATCTAGTTCCCTCCTTAAGGTCTATTTTGTACAACTGGGGTAATATTTTACCTAACATATTGAAGAGATTGATGGTTTCATTGGCGAATGTACTTAATTTTGGACATGATTCCTTGAAACTTCGATTTGCCTAGCAATTAACATAATTATGTTGCTGTTATTGGTCGTTTCTCCATAAAAACATACCCTAACTTAAACAAACTGACTAAACTGACTTATATCAGCGGCAACTACTCTCACAACCCAGTCTCTTTGATAAAATTCGCCTAAACCATGATGTTATAATTCGAAAGTACGTGTGGTTCCACCAATACTCAGGTCACTCAGGAACACTAATCGATCATAATTTGAATAAATCTCTGTAACTCTTCGACAGATCGAGTATCAAAGAGTTCAGTTACTTTTCTCTACCTTTATTCTAAACAATCTAGTGCTTAATGGATTTTGGAGGATGCGGTTGTTAAAGTTCATTTAATGACTTAAATTTACATGCTGTTCGCATTTCGTATGCAAAATGCGACAGAGTTACCTTTCGTATTTTAACATAGAAACTGAAAAAGTTGAAAGGAAGATGGACATAAAATTATAATAGACAATTCTTCATTCACATGAAGATGAATAACAAGAAAAGTGAACCGTACTCGCGAGAAGTCAGTAGCGGCCCAAAATGTCAAAATGGGAGGGGTGGGCAAACTAAGGAAAAGGATAATGTTCAAGACAAAAATGTTCACGCACTGCCCGAAACCGAGTCCAAAGTGCTCTTTTTATATCTCGATAAAAAGTAAGTAAGTTCCTGGACAGGTATACTATTTAATTTTCTTTGGATAACCCTATTCCTAACTGACGTAACTTGCCCGGGGGGGGGGGGCAAGTGGGGACAAGAACAAAATCTTGAAAATGTCTCTCTTGCCCCCCGTGGAGCATCCATTGCCAGTAGCGAAACCTTACAAAATAGTTGCACCTCTTTGATAAATAATGTTTGAGATAAACATTTAGGTTTTACATACACGTAGGAGGTGCTCGATAAACTTCTAGCAAAATGGGATCATAGCTATGCCAGTTTGGATTCTAGCCCATTGAATGTTTAGCTTAAGGTTTCAAATAGGCTTGAATGGTGGACGTGTCAAATGAAGTTCCCAGACAGTTTAAAATTCCATATCACTTTATGAGCACCTTTGATTTCTAAACGTGCACACGTCTTAACCACTGCATGTTTAGCAAGTAAATTTGTCTTAGGCCTGCACGTTTGAGAACAAAACACTTGTGATTAGTGTCTAAACACGATAACAAAGTGAGTGTGGGTATGGGGGTGAGATGTTATAAAAAATTTTAATGCCTAAAGAAGTTAAATTTTAGAACAGCATTCATGAATTGATGTCTTTAAAGAAGCTAAACCACAGAAATAAAAAAAAAGAAGTAAAGAAAAGAGAATAAGTTTACACTATCTCTAAACGGAATTGAAAGACTTCTTTACAGTTTAACACTTTTCCCGAGAATACACCAGTTCATGTTCTCTCCACACAGTTCACAAGAGGTAAAAGCTCTTAAAAATACCTTTGACGTCTGCGACCCTGGACCACTAAGTTCACCAATTGTTACAGACGGTTTGCGTCTAACAGAGCAACTACGTCATAGCAGTAGTTTCTGGAGTGTTCTGTCGAGTAAATATCTTACAATTTATGCGATATCGACCGGACAAAGTTTCCACCTCTCTGTTAAAAATCTTTTTTCTTATTACTGAAACAAACAAGTCATTACAATGGCGAACTAGTTGAGTGTGTCAGTATTCTTCCTTCGAAATCGTTCATTTAAAATACTGAAAGCTCACTATCTGCTACTGGCATCGTCGTTCCGCTGACCGAGTTGTAATTACCGATTTGCTGACGTATCTGCTGATGGGATCCCTTCCTTAAGCAACAGTTATTTGATAGCACTCATCGATTTTTTCTGACCATCGATCTTCACAGGCACATGTCTGGAAAACTGGCAAAGGCCGTCGCTACTCTTTTTTGTCTACCTGTCGATCGGGGAGGTTTAAGGAGAAATTTTCGGTTGTTGCAAACAACCACCATGCAACACCATGAAATAGATTAAGTTTCATTATAAAAATCACACTGGATACTTACCTTCACATACAACCCTCTGTATCAACTAGATATGTTACAAATTTATAAAAGTGTACTGTTTTCTTTAAAATTCTTGCTTGTTTCCCAAACCCTTAGTATGACTTTCGTAGCTTTATAATGCATACATATATTTTACATCTAACAGGATGGTATTAGTTGCTGAGTTTCGGAATTTCCGTCTCGTTTTGCTTTCAAAACGTTACATTCTAAAAAGGTCACAAACGTCTGAGACAATCTAGTAACGTTACCATTTGCATTGTTGATGGTAATATTGATAGACAGTAAACCCAATTAAGAAGTGTTTACAGAAATAGTAAAGAAAAGGAGTTAAGTAACACTCTTCCTGATTTGTTTATGCCATCGACGTACTGGAGTTACAGTTGTGATCTTTCAACCAATGAAAACCTTTTACACAGCCTATTTAAGAATACACAAAAGAGAGACTTGCTAAATTTTCAAAATTAGAAACCGTTACTGAATGGATGTTTACCGTTGTTGATAAGGGAACAGACCTGAGTCTTTTCAGCTCTTATAAATAAAAGAAACTCCTTTTTCACACTGACAAGTTGCACACTTTTCATGTGACTGCATCTCTCGTCAATACAATTTCGTATATCATATTGTACAATTTCGGTAGTATCGCCAATTTTGATATGAGTTATGGCAAATTAGTTCGGTGCGGTGAAAGCAATTGTATGTTTGGTCATGCCTTGGGTATAATTATACTTCTATACTTTACTTAACGTAATTGTCTCTTCGAAGCGCCAACTGTAACGCTTGTGGTAAGACTGTGTTAACCCACATCTTCAGAAGAGAAAAAATCTTAACAGCAATTTAAGTTTTGTAGAGTATACTACATTTTTAAATGTAGGCCTCAGTGACGATAGCACAAGAGCTCGAAAGCAAGTAAAACATAAGCTGCTGGAAATAATGAAGAATTACAGTAGAACTATGTCGAGTCGGACTTATTAGTTTTTGACGTCAAACTTTGACCTTGCACTTGTTCACATATGTAACTTGTAAGAAAAAAAAATACGTGTGAAGGAAACGTCTACAGTGCAACTTTGAACAAATACTTGAAAGTTAAGTATCTGTCTGTAGCACTGATCAGCTTAAAGAGTGGGGACATCCGAACAGTCATTTTAGGAATGAAATATGAATGCATAGCTACCTCTTCACTTTAACGATGGAAGTGTAAATAATTTTTTAGTATCGTGTCTTTGTGTCCTACTGTTTTGCAAGAGGTACCCTACTATTTTATCATATTTATTCTACAAGTGCTTTTTAAAGGTTACATTTCATACTCATGACACTTGAAAAGTATGCCAAGTTTTAGCTGTACCTAGTGGACCATTACTAATCCATAATCTATCAGTAAGCTTTCGGTTCAGCAGGTTTGACCATGTTTGTTATATTCCAGTAGGGTGTAGAAGGTAGTGATAACTTCATGATTCTAAACAGCCTTTAACAAAGCTATGACTTGAAACCCGGCAAAGGGCCCTTTTGTCGGGTAATTTGGGCTTAAACCACAAATTGAATCCAAACAGTACGTTCTTGCTAAGTTTCTTTCAAACCGAAATTACTTTAGAATTTTTGTACTCTTAAGGGGCAAATCCAGAATTTTCGAGGCAATGAGATAGGACTGAAGGAAGACATTTGAACAGGTGTAATTAGAAAGTTACGTATAGATTATAAACGTCCGAAATGGGGACATGCAGTGTCTGTGTTTTATCAAGAGGCGCCCTCGTGTTTCAAACAGATAACACCAACAGGTCGTAACTTGAGATCTGGAGTCCGCTGTGGACCAGGGCCAAGTGTGGCCTAAGGCCAATGTTCCGATTGGGACCCAGAGGAAGAAGTAGAACCACCTGAATGTCTTGAAAATTTCAGAAGCGGGAGTCATAATCCAACTGACATTTGGATCCATAATCCTTCTTGTCGGATTGCTCTCTTTTTCTTATTTAACTGAAATAGGACTTGGGTTATAGCGTGGTATATCCCTCCTTAATGATAAAATGGTGAGGTATTGAATATAACTGTTTTATTGTACAGCTGTTGCAGTGCAACATTTGCCAGTTGGGTTAAGATAGATATGTTCTGCTTTGTTTCAGATAATAATACAATTTTTTTACAAATACCAACTTGAAGGCTAATCTCCAAAGGTTAATTATTAAGTATTTGCTTTATCGGAGTTAAACAAAGATTTTGTGATAAATAGACCAAAAACATAGATTTGATTTGGAGGAAGAAACTTGGATAGCGACTTTACTCGTAAAGTTGAAGCCGCCCATTAAGAGTACACAAATTTGTTGAGGGAAAAGGATCTGGGGATTGGCCCGCAATTTTTTTTTGTGTGATTTTACGACGGTTTGTCAGAACCTTTGGAGATACTTATCGGTCCACTTCTAATATGTAGTAATTTTATCAGCACGAAGTATTTGCCGAACGTGTTTTGGTAAAAGTCGACGACTCTACGAGGTTGCAGCAACCTAGACATCACGTGGGTAGATGACGTCATGAGGTTGAAGTGGGTTGGATGATCCAGATCTTTACAATCAATTTTTCATGAGGGAAAAAAATCATTTACAGTCCTTTCAGAAGTTTTACATTCAACTTTTACAAAGTAATCCCACAGCCACTGAAAACGAAAATAGATGATAATGTGGAACTGTTTGCTACAAACAACGTGGTTATAAAAATTGAAAAGCATACTAATCGACCACTGCTTTTAAAAAATTGTAGAAAAGAACTATGCAATAATTAAATGTACCTCAAGTCAGGAAATTAAAAAAATATGTTTTAAACATGGTGAAAAATGAGCTTTATAAGTCTAACTTCAATCTTCATAGGATATTTTGGGCCAATAGATAAAATGTTGAAGTTTACTCAGTCAAATCAAAATGCTACATTGCGACATAATTTGTGATATCATTGTTGTAGCTAGCTACTATAATCAAATAACTATTTCTATACTTTCTTGTTTTTATGAAGGTTACTGCAAGGTGTGATAGCACTCTTACTTTTATAGGGTGATGTAATAAATTAAGCCCTCTCTGTGCAACATGCTATGCAGTTAGTTAGATGTAAATTTACCTCTGTTCCTAACCAATTGGTTCAAGTCGAGCCCGCCACGGCTTTTTTCAGTTGTGGCTCACTGGCTTGTTTTCTCTACTCCATTGCTTATTCGGAGCATCACGCACAACGGCAGTGGGTTCCATTTTTGTAGTCTTTGGTATGACTCGATCTGATAATAGAGTCCGGGCCTTGGCGGGCGTTATAGGCGGGTGCTCTTACCGTTAGACCAAACATGCTATGCAAGCAAACAGGAAGTGTTTAAGGAATAAAACTATTTTAAATATTCAACAACAGAGCAGGTAATGTGAGTAGTTATGTAACAAGAGAGTCACAAATTATTACAAAATGGACTTATTTGTTTTAAGTGAATAAATGTCAACATTATATCTCCGCTCAAGACTGTCCCATGAAAATGGAAACTGGATTGTTATAATTTATTTTTCACGTTGTTAAATGTATAGATTTTTTGACTTAAGGTACACTTTAAACATTTCAGGCATTCTTGGAAAACTATGTAGGCTACCTAAGTTCAAAGAATGCACATTTAAATGAAACAGGGCTAGAAATTTGTTTCTTTTTCATGTCATCTTTTAGCAAAAGAAGTTAAAATTGTCAAATTAGGTATAAGTTCACCGTTGATAAACCAACCATGGGGAATATCTATTTTCATTTGGCTCTATATGAACTTGTGAGGTGCGAAATGGTTCATAGTATTTTATGGATCTTTTGAAACGTATGCACATAATGTTGCAGGTGAAGGAATTTTAGGGTGTAGAGTTAGGTTAGGGGTTTGTGGCAAATATTTGGAGGTTAGACGTATCGGCTAGGGTAACCATAACTTTTTGTTACCAAAGGTTAAATAGATGTACGTAATTTTACACTGGGAAAGAGTGGTCACACCCTGTATCTTATTATAGTTCTATGCTGCATTGCAGACCTACAATCAATTACGTTTTTACTGTATTGTGTGTTTTCCAAATCATTAGGTAAGGTTTAAAGTACTTTTAACGTTTGCTACTGTGTGTTATTTATCTGTTACTGGCGTCGTACTAATTAGGTTGGGATGATGAGTCAACCTGCATAATTACAAAAAAAAAATACGGATTGGATTGTCAAGTTTTAGTAAGTTACCAGCACAAAATGAAAATTGTGCGTTTTTTTATTGTTTAATATAGTTCGGTAGGCATACAGCACTTGATTTTTACGAAAGGGAACTTTGCTGTACCGAAAATTCGAACCCGCTTTCCCTTATGCAACGACGTTTCAATTAACTATTATCCTCCTCTGTCTACGACAAAAAATTGCCCAATTTAACCTAATCGCTACAAGTACAAAGATTTCCGTTGAAGTTCTCTCAACTATAGCCATAGCCTTTGTCTCATAAATGATATCGAAAACGTCCTGACTGTGTCTGCCAATAAATCTTATGCAAATTGGTGCCAAAGCAATAAAGTCTACCGTACGCACGGCGTATACTTCCAACTCGCGTAGCCAAGGGCAAACATTTAGTATTTAACGTTTCATTTTTCACATTATTACTAGTGTTTTGGTAAAAAGGCATGGGGTGGTGGGTCATTTCCAGCAATCTTGGAGGCATTTCTGAAAACAATTTACTCGTGCTCCGCGCCAATTCATGGAAAACTAGCAACATACTCCAACTCTTCTGATACCGTAAGGGGGATAAAATACGTTGAAAGGATGCACTAAATCACATAGATTTACATTAAAAAAATAAAACACGAATATTTACACCGTCGGAGGGAGATCCACCTTCCACAGTACCCTTTGGAACAAATTAGCTCTGCACTTCGCTCCCTTGCAAAATTTTCTACCTCGCCACTCCTCATTGACACATTCCTAACTACGAGCCTGGCATAACAAGCGTTTCCGGAGGTAGGGGTATCCGACCGGACTTCAAATTACCTGTTCGCATTTGTACGTGTAAATTGTACTTGTGCACCTTTTCCACTCTACTAGAGAGCAACTCTTTCTGCTTTGTGACGTCATGTGTAAAATAATGTACTCTATGTGCCGTCACCGATCTGCTGGTACATCAAGTTGAATCATTTATTTCATTCATTGTCATCTTGAAATAAAGTTTACTGTCAACCAAAGCTACTCTAGCTAGAGTAGTCTGGAATCACATCTATATCGTAACGTATTTTAGAATGTTAATTTGATATTGCATCCCTAAACCAAAAATAATGCAGATTGTTTATTTGGTACATTTGTTTTTAATTGACAAATCTGATACTGGAGCCGTGATCCCAAAAATATCGTAAATTAATAATGTCGATATTACGTACATTATCTCAAAATTTTGTATAATTATGATTATGACGTTGTTTCCTTTCTCACCAAACATATCGGGCGATGAGCACCGTTTAACAAAAAAATTCCTTACTGGCCAACTATAACCCTTATCCCTAACCTAATCCCTAAACAGAAGAAAGACTGCAATCGATACAATACAATGGCAACAACCAATCAAAAAACATATTGTTAAACAGTGCGCATCTACCCAACTTGGACAGATTTTGAATCCTGATGCAGTATCCACAGTATCCATGGTCATCTTACAAGACTAACATTGTTTATCATTGGATCTGATGATATATTGGATGCTTTGATAACAGTTTAGATAAAAAGTACTAACAGGAGATGGATGTTTTCTTGTGTTCAGATAATATTGATTTATGTTCGTAATGCTTAAAAATTGTAAAAAGATCTATCTTGTATTGTATTCTTGCTCCGATCCATGCGGATTCTTCTCACGTAAAATCGGTTTTTTTTTTGTCTAGATTCCTCAAGTCAGTTATGCATCAACAAGTTCCGAGTTAAGTGACAAGTCCCGGTATGAGTATTTCCTACGGGTGGTTCCACCTGACACATATCAAGCTCAAGCAATGATGGCCGTCGTAAAGGAGTTTGGATGGACGTATGTATCTACAGTTGCTTCGACTGGGAACTACGGAGAAAAGGGCATCGAAGCATTTAAAAATCTTACACGTGACACTGGTAATTTGTTCTTTATACTCTAGTAACAAATTTCGATTTCGGAATGGATTTCTAAAATCCATGTCTTCTTTTCAATTTTTGTTAAACATATCCGTTTTCTTTGATATTTATGTCGACAATACTCAGTGAGAGTGCCGCTTTTGCCGATATCCCCTGAATTTTTGTCACACCGGTGACATGTAGTTAGTCCGTTCATTCCAACTACTTGACGCACATGCGACACGGATTATATTCACTTGTCTGGGATAATGTCTTTTTTAAAATAATTTCTTGTCACCGCCGTCAGAAGGAGACGGCCAGTTTCACACGAAATTACATAGAGTGTATGGTATTGGACTCTGATATTGTCTTAAAGTAAACAAGGACTGCAAAAGGAGCTGTCTAGATAGAGGTAAAAATCCATTTTGAAAGTAAAACTTGCTAATTGTCATTTTAATTTCGTCGAACATATTTGACAAAGCATAAACTTGAATACATTTTGTGAATATTTCGCACAACCGACAGGAGGATTAACCGGTAAATGGTGACTGCCCTATACTCCGACACCCATATGTTTCGACAATGCTCCTCTGTTAATTGTTGGAACATAGGAGTGTCAAGACAAAACCTATGTTGGAACGTGATGGATTTTTTGGAATATAGGGGCTTCGAAATACAGGGCTGTAACCATCTGTATATATTTGTTTATCTAAGGCATAATCTGTACACGTCTGCAATCGGAACTAGGGTTGAGAGATGTAAAAACATTAAAATATAGCTATGGAATTGAGCATGCACGCAATCCGAAATTCTATTGGTTAGAGATTGGAGCAGATCAAGGGTTGGAAAAAACGAAGATGACACATCTGCATAGGCTTTCCTTTGTTAGCATAGGCAATCCGTACAACCCTGTTCATTACTCAAATAAACTGCTTCAATGAGCAACAATTATGGGTATCATTCTGATACAATTGAAGCCCAACACCTTTGGGGTTCAAATAACAACTTCCGAAATATTAAAATAACATATTCCGAAATAAGTGATGGCAAAAAGAGAATTATATTTCGTATAGTGCACTAAATGGCTACATCCCCTTTCAATTTATTCTGATATAAACTTACCAAATGTCATCCTTCATGTCCATTTTCAAATGCTTAAATGAACATATAATTGGTACTGAAAACAGTTCTTGACGAGCCAGATTGAGCCAGGGGTTTTTCCTCTAAAAGAGATTAATTGTAGGGGACAGCCACTATTTCTTCTGCACTACTTTTTCTTGTTACGTATATCTTACCGTTCTGTGCAGCCTCAAGTACAGAACCTGTAGAAACAAACTGAACCATATAATGAAATATTATGAAAAAACATTTTTACATCAAAATATTTGATGATTGTAAAAACGATGGCAAACCGATATGGAAAACAATTAATGGGCTTCTTAAAGGGGAAAGAACTTCCTCATATCCCGACACCTTCAAGAAAGGCGATCATATTATCGCCGGCTCAAGAGGCATTGCTGATGAGTTTAACAAGGTTTTTGGTAACCCAGGGAGCTGTTAAGGATGGAGATAAAGCACTTCATTCTAGAGCATTTCATCTAATCAAACAGTATTAATTAAGACTACTTCACTCCTTTTTATGAGAAGAAACTGTGATTGGCAGGTCCTTTAGTACTTCTTGTTAGTTTGTTTGACTTAGCCCTCCTAATGAGAAATCAACCCTTTCATACTAGCCTAATCCTCAAACAAAAAACTCATATTGACAATGCTTCGAAACTATCAGCATTGCCGACAAGTGTGGCACCCGAGTCAGCCCATAAGACAAAACGACTTAACTGCACTTCTACGTGATCAGATTCTCTAATTATTCTAATTTTTGCCATTGGCCACTGATCACGCTCTTCAGCAATGAATTCAGAGTCTAAAATTTGCATATGAATTTTGAAAAGATTCCAGATTGTTCCTGGAACAGCAAAATATGTTATGATGTTCTACACCTAAATTTAAGCTCAACTGAACCCATCAAAAAAGTAGCCACTGGGGTACAGAGGCAGAATATTTTTTTATTTTTTTTGACGACTGGCAATATTATGGCAATGGTTGAAATCATGCTTCAAGTATTTGAGATCTAGCAGACTGTAAGAACTGTTGTTTTCACTTACTAATTTTTTTTTTTTTTTATGTGGTCTTAACTTTTCGAGAGTACAACAATTAGGATTTATTGTCGGCAATCCTGATAGCTCAAAGGAAAGGTAAGTGCTTTATCTCCTTCTGTAACAGCTCCCTGGTTAACCTTGGGTCATCTCTGGACGAGAAGATACCACTTGCTCCTTTAGATGATTGCTGTTTGGGCCGTTCTAATCCCGCATCGCTCTTTCTTCTCCCTGTAACTGAGCATGAACTTGTCTAAATTTCATATGCGTCTCTTAATCCCAGAAAATCATCTGGATTAGATAACATCCGTCCAAAAATCGTGTTACAGGTCATCCTTCATAATCTACAATCGCTAACTCATATAATTAATGCTTCTTTTGAGACTGATACTTTCCCTGATCCCTTGAAAATAGCAAAAGTAGTCCCCATCTTCAAGAGAGGAAGAGTCGATACTTTATGTAATTATCGTCCTATATCTGTATTACCTTGTTTTTCGAAAATTCTGGAAAGACTCATCTTTAATCGATTGTACTCTTTTGTAGTAAAACACAGTTTATTAAGTGATTGTCAATATAGCTTTCGCTCTGAACATTCCACATAATTAGCCCTGGCTGATGCTGTGGGTGTCTTTCTTAATGTGTCCAAACTTTCGACAACATAGACCATGGTATACTCCTTCGTAAATTATCACATTATCGTTGAAGAGGAAATGATGACATTTGGATGAAAAGCTACGTTACTTCAAGACAACAATTAACTGCTTTTAATAATGTGCATTCTATATCTGTAAGAGTAACATGCAGGGTTCCTTAAGGGTCCATTTTAGGACCTCCACTCTTTAATGCGTACGTTAACGATATTTGCAATGTCTCTAAGTCTTGCTTCTTAGCAGTTTTTGCAGACGACCAATATCTTCTTCACGGACAGCAACAGCTACTTAAAGGAAATTGTAAATTATGAACTGAACGAGTTGTAAATTATCACTGACGTTGATAAAAAAAATAAAATGATGTCTAGCAGAGGCAGAAATAATTGCAGCCTAAATATTAGTATGAATAATAAGCCCCTTCTGAAAGTTCAGTCCACAAAGTTGTTAGGCGTACGCATTGACGACAAGCTCTCATGGAAAGATCATGTAAAGAACGTCTCATGTCAAATTTCAACAGGTGTAGGCATCTGATCAAAATTGAAATTTACTTTATTTCAAAGAGCCCTGAGATTAATTTACTGAACAACAATTTAATAATAATTTACTCCCTCTTTCCAACTGTTATATTACATGGTCCGGTACCACTAAGACTATTCTAAATAAATGATTTATTCTTCAGAAAAGGACTGACAGATACATTGCAGGCTCTGCTCCACGTGATGAGACGAGTCATATATTTGATTCGTTGAAGTTACTTAAACTTGATGATCTAGTCAACTTGAGTGTAGTTACATTTACCTATCGCTGTCTGAACAATCTGCTTCCTACTTCGTTTCCTTCTTTTTATACCTTGAACCAATCTATTCATAGTTACCAGACTATACAAGCTGACCAGCTACATACCCTATTGGTTTATAGAGAGGCTTGCAGGAAAAGTCTTAAGTATAGATCTATTATCGTCTGGAACACACTTCCCTAGAATTATCAGCTTAGCCGGTCAGTTGGGTCTTTGAGGAAACGTTTATCAAAATATTTTGTTAGTTCTTATTTATGATCCCCGGATACGATAGGTTGGTGGTTAGAAAGTGTGTGTGTGTGTGGGGGGGGGGTGGGGTGGGGCACAGGGGGATTTATGTTGATCTTCTGTTTATTTTGCGTCCGATTTTTTTGGGAGTACTTTTGTTTCTCAAGCCCAGAAGTACTTCCATTCACAACTATTGTCTCTCTAACTTCTTATGTGCTTATATGACCTTGTTCAGTTATTGTTGTTAAAAAACAAATAAATGAAATGAAATATGTACTGATAACAGGATCAATATGAATCATATAGTTACATAGTTCAAAATCTGGGTTGCAGTGGCCTCATTCTAGCCAACGGCCAAAATCCCTTACTTTGGTTATTGCATTTGCCAGGAAACTCCTTGAAACCAATTGTCTTATCCTTGGATGCAGTGTACTCCACCGAATCTCAATTCTTTTAGTTTCTCATTCTTTGTTTTATGTAAGCTTTATAGTGAATTCAAGTTCTAAAGACAATGTTTGATTTGCTCCTACCTGTAGACGAAGTCCAATAGACTGGAATGACCGAAGGTCACGTATCGATTTATACATCCGCCTTTGACTTTTCTAGCCTTTATTGCATTACCAGGAGCGAATTCTGTGGTGACGTTTACGCTAGGTAACCTCACAAGTGTAGCCCAAGGCCATATTGTCAGTGAAAAACATCAAAAGCCAACGTTTTACGGGAAACTTCCATCCTCGACCCAAATGCATATTCAAAATATCAGTCCAAAGTCCGCATTCGCAAGAATGTAGATTATAACTCATAGCGTACTGCCATGTTAATGTATGGTCAACTCATTCATTATTACGCTGCAGCAACTTTGTACTACTATTTTTTCACAAGTTGATTATTTCTGTGTCACTTTCTGTGTCAAGTACCTACCCCCACTATCTCTTAAAAGGTCATACTTTCATACTATAGATTCACAGTCAAAAAGGGGCTCTTTTAGGGAAATGCATTTCCCTCAATTTTAAATATCTGTGGCCTAAGTAATGAATAGTTCTTGATATTCATGTTACATTATCTTTATGACTAAACTGTTTGATCACACAAGTTAATACTAAATGTTAATTTCCTTGATGTCTTGAAGGTATAACAGCGAAATAAGAAGGCATTTATTAAACTCAACTGTTTAGAAACAAGTCTGGTCGATTGTACAACCTAACTTTGAAACTTTTTCAACATAGCTTACACAAAAAATACCGTTTTATTATTAAATGTACCCCCCTAATACAACACTGTATTCTAAATTTCAGAATGTTGTATCATACGAAGCTGTACTTGAGACCAACTAATCTAGACGGCATTGAATATCCTTTAAGACACCCTTAGTTCTTGTGTAACTACAAAGCTATTGCTCATTACTCTTTATACACCGCACCATAGTGATAAACCTTTCATCACGTACATACAAATCAATATCATGTATATATAATTTGGCACAGTTTGCTGTTTTTCCTGACTTGATCATCTTTTTTTTCAAAATTGATATGAAAGCTAAGCTTCATCACAGTTACATAAAGTCGGCGGATCAATGTTCGAAAGGTAACCTAATCTCCTTTCCCTTGAAATATTTCATGGCAATTGTATTGATATGTACTTTTGCCGAAGGTTTCTGAATTAAAGGTTTGGCACGTTCATTGGAACAAAGCCAGCTAATTCAATATTTAAGGTATATTTTATTCGAAAAATGATATGTGATCTAAGGTCAGGAAGATGAGACGGTGTAATATCCTCCATGGGTATGACCACAGTGCCACTTTATTATATTTTAGAGAAATTCGAGATGTTTTGCCAAACAAGACCTTGATAATATGATTAGAATAGTATGACCTAATTGTGTTTAAGTGCGCAATCATGGTGGAATTGTGATGCATTGTTTGTTTAACAATCATGGGTTATCTTGAACAGTATGCACCACCGTTCAGGAGGCCCCAGAAGAGGTTATGCACGTGGCTTCAGCGCGCTTTAATTTGGCATCCTGGATGGGACTGATCATGAGAAGTACTTGTGTTACCAATGTACGCGCACTGCAGCACCTCGGTAACAATTGTTTTACAATGAACGCCTGGATGGAAAAATTGCAAGACGCGCAACGCAGTGACATCTGTGCATAACCTTTATAGGTGTACACTTGTTTGGAGTCCTGCAAAACCTTTTCCTTCTGCGTGAGTGCATATGGTCATATTACCAGCAAGAAAACAAATTTAATCTGTTTGCCTACTTTACCCCTCTTGACCGACGCATTACAGCCATTAGTCTGCTGTTCTTCAGCTCTTAAAACAGAAGCTCAAGGGTGGTTAAGTGGTGTTCTTTTTACTCGATGCTGGCAAATGAAAGATGATGGAACATCCATGGGGTGATTTCTTAACGTTTTGTACCGCACTTCCATATTGATGACTGTAACATGTGTTTCGCGTAGGCTGTGTTTCGCGTAGCTGTTGTCATAGCTTAATTCTTTGAGGGCCAATTGAGTCAAGTATATTAATGTCGACAATTTTATAAATTGCCAACCGTTAAGTAAAACTTAGGCTTAAAGTATCAAATGCTTAAACAAGATAAATGTTGAGCCCGCAATGAAACGTTGTCGTTAATTTATCCTATTCTGTGGGTAAATAAATCATTTCAATACATGCAATGTGCTTGGACGAAATGTAGTACTCGAATTTGTTATATGTATTGTTTTCTGGTTTGTTAGTACGTGCATTGTTTTGAATTTGATAATTCTCTCAGAATGTAAACATGGTTGGATTACATGGTAAACCATAACTACCTGCCCTAAATCCCTGATTGTAGAGCGGTGAACAGACAATTTGTTAAATTCCACCGCAAAAAACATACCATAACCATTTAATACTTTATAAACAGAGCGTACAACTTTCTAAACGCTGATCATAGATTCGGAAATATCGCAAAACTGACACATAAGGAGCGATGCGAACCATTAAACAAGAAATTTCAATTCTGGCTAATGATAGCCCTAATTCCTAACCTAATCCTTAACCCTAACAAAGAATACAATCGATGCAATACAATGGCAACAGTCAGTTAAGAAATACCTTTTTAAAAAGTGCGCATCAGCCGAAATATTAGATGGTGAATAATACATTGATCATTCAAAATGTCTCTTCAGTTTCATAGTTCATGCCTTAATTTCATAATATTGTCTCTGTGTACATTTCTGCAGATGTTTGTCTTGCAACGTCCGAAGTTATCGGTCGGGACGCACTGGACGCCGATTTTGACCAAATCGTAGAGTACCTAAACGAAAGTGTTGCGAGGGGTGTTGTCGTCTTTGCCTCAGAACATGATACCGAACGTCTGTTAGCCGCAGTGCAACGAGCCAATCTTGTTGGAAGATTCAACTGGGTAGGAAGTGATGACTGGGGAAATAAGTATACACCCGTTGAAAATTTTAAAGAGGGTGCAGAGGGCGCTATCACATTGTCTCATTCAGCAGACCAAGATAAAGGTAACGATGCTAGAGTGAAATTCATTTGATTTCTTGCGACAGAGAGAGATCAAATGCACAATTTTTAGTTGCTTTGAAACCTGATTTGAAAAATGTTGTGTTTGTTATTAAATGGAAAGGTTTGTTGGTCTCATTTGATAAAGAGGATTGTTTGTGTTATTTGAATCAAATAGAGCATAACCCATTTGTGACATAAATGTGCCTCTAACCTCTTCACCGGGTTAAATAGGGCAAAGGAAGGAAGGAAGAAAGGCAAATTTACTAGGCATAAAGGGTTCTTGTAGACTCGATGTCTTGCGTAAGTACTATAGGTGTGTGATGTATTTATATTTTTCACACAACCTAGTTACAATTCAAATATCGCCTTAAAACGATGAAATTAGAAAAAAAGGATCATAATTACATCAATAAATAGTAATGTCACATACCTGCCAAGTCAACTGAACTATTTCATTTAAATGTTGGAATTGATGAAGTTTGAAAGTTTTAAATATTTTCAATGATACAGGCTTCAAAGACTACTTTTTGAGTTTGGATCCGTTGGAGCATATTAACGACACTACCTGGTTTAAAGAATACTGGGAAGTTACCTTCAACTGCAAGTTTTACAAAGACAATCATCGGGCAGAGAGAAGCATCAACGTCACAGATGACCAGATGACTCCTACAGACATCCGTACCTGCAATGGTAACAACATTTCTTAATAGTAAAGACCTTTTTTATATGCTGTTACGTTTGCAAAAACATACGCCTTTTTTCGGAGGATTAACAAACAAATACTACCAAATTGCAAACAACTGATAAGTCAAGTAATTGCATTCGCGTAGGTGTTCTAAAAACATGGGACGAATTCCACCACTAATATGTTCTACAAAAGTTCAGTAGTACGATCACTAGTTTTATTTTTCATTCCTTCACACTGAAATAAGAGTGTCGTCACTGCATAAATTCTATAGAGTGTTTTCACGTGACTTCATGGTAAGCCACGCCCAGGACACAAAACAACAGTCATCACGTCGGTCTACAGCTGCTTCTCAGCCAGCTGTAGATGAATCCGATCAGCGCTTGTGTGTAGTGACTGTAGGCAGCCATTAGTGGGGTCCATCAGCCTTAAATCGTCCGCATTTATTGTCTGCATGAATTTCAAACCCTCATATTCCGTGGAAATGAAGGAATCAAGATACAATTTAGTGAACAACAATCCATGATACATGAAAGCAAGGGAACTGAAAGATTTAAAGGTGATAGAGCCCAATTATGGCCGACTGAAATCTGACCTTCGGTCCGGATTCGTCCATATGTACTACGCCTTTTTGCTTGAGACGTCAGGGGAACCACTAGTAATTTAACAATACAAATAGTTTTCGTTTCGGGTGATACATTTTTTTAAGGCATCTTTCTCCCCAGCTTGCAAGTGATTACAATAGTAGTCAACACATTTGGAAAGTTGACTACTTATGGCACTTTTACAAGTGAGTTAGATATAAACAAATGTTTGAATTCTTAATATTTAACTTATAAAAGGTACGTTCCTTTTCTCGTCCGAACTATGTAATATGAGGTCATAAGAAAGAGATAAACAAAGTCACTTTTCTTCCTCTCTATTCCCTCAGATCATGTAATCATGGCAATAACTACCATTTATAGCATCCATTCCTCATATTTGTTAGGGAAGATTGCCATCCTCAGTACACACCTGTTCCGAAAATAATTTCAAAAGTCAGTCTTAGATATAAATAAGAGACTGCTGTTGGATTATATTATTTTTACTTAGGTATGGGGAAAAATGATCTAGGAGAAAGGAAGGAAAAGGAAAGGAGAGAGGTATAAAACACATTACACAATCTAACCTCTTTAAGAGCAAATTAAATGAACTGATTGTGTATTGCAATATTTTATGTTGCACGAGTACTACAGAAGGATATACTTTCCACATACACTCTTCGTTTTTTCGTTTTTGGAACTGCTAAAAATTTGGAATTTTTCCAACAATTAACAAATTTTCAAGCAAAATAAGGACTACTAGACTAAAGTCTGGAGAAAGAGCAAATATTCATAGATGAACCCCAAAATATCAGGACTAGTCAAGTCAGTTAGTTAAATGGAGATTTTTGGCCCAGTTTCCGACCTACTGGCTTAAGTAGAGCCGACCATGGCTTTTTTCCTGTTGTGGCTCACTGGCTTGTTTCCCCCTGCTCCATTGCTTATGCGGAACATTACTAGGCACAACGACAGTAGGTTTCATTTTTAAAGTCTTTGGTATGACTCGTCCTAGTAGGATGAATACGACGTCCCCTGCTTAAATAAAATCCAAATAACTAGGCTAGAACCGAATTTCCTTCCAAATTTACAATTTTGCTGACTAGACGGAGGAATAACCACTTTTTCCTAGCTAGACAATTTCGATGTATTTCTAGCTTTACAGTTTCAATTTTGGCTAAAAAACCCATTTCTATTGAGGGAAAAACGACCGTCCTTTCCTACCGAAACACAGGTTGGTGTATAGACTACCACGGAGCCTTTCCATCGGTTGCATTTGGCGTGAAAAAAGGTGTTTTTTTCTGGCATACGTGAACACATCCAAGGGTGGCCCTTTACTCTTATTTGCCAATGTTTTAACTTAGCACTGGGGATGCATTTCTTTTGAAATTAAGGAATCTCCTCTCAATATCTCTGCTTACACACAATGCAGTTTGCTTTTTTGAAAACAGTAGGTGACATTACGATGACAAGGATATAGAGTACTTTCCACCCACGTCATAAGTCCCGGCCCTTTTGACGAACAAATCGGTGTTGTACGATAGTAGTGTAACCAGTTCAGAAGCAGCTGACGACCCACGTGTGAATATTGCATTGAAGCTCTGTTAATTTTTGTCAGGCAGCGAGCCTGGCTTTGTATTTGTAATGTAAAAGCAACCTATGCCGAAAGAGATTACCCCTTCACTTTCTCATCCTTAAATACGTATAATCATATGTGACAGGGCTGATTTCACTTTCAGTCCCGTCAGTCCCCTCGGTTGTACGACTCCTACCATAGTTAGAAACAGCTCGTATAAAATGTTGAAGTCTAAGGAAACGATTCACGATTGTAATATGCTTGATGCATATAAGATTTAAAGAGAGGAGATAAAGCTGAGATGTTCATTGTTTGACTTTTGTATTCAGAGTGCCTGGTCACTCAGGGTCACTCACTCACTGCTACGGACAATAGATATAATACATACATACAAGTGTGTTTGCTTACTTCTAAGTAATACGTGGTCAGGATGATTGGGTAACGTGTAATAACTTACACGTAAGTTATCTTAAAGTATAAGGATGTGGTCACCATTACATTAAGAGGTGATAATTCCATGAAGACAATATGTTACATCTCTCTTTTTTCCAAAATACGAAAACTTCCTTCCGTGCATAAGTGGAGATTGTTAGATCATCAAACATGTTAATTTCAAAGCATTTTAATATTCATTAAATTCTTAGTGGTTTCTACAACTATTCGCTACAACTTCAAAGGGTCAATTGCTTTCCATTAAATTTTACTTCTACATTAATTCTACATTAAGTAATCTTTGACCCTATAAATATTGGTGAAAACGCTCACAACCAAAAACAATGGCTAGCATTTCCTTTTCAATTTGTAATTAATTTCGTTGACTCTTTGTTAATGACTTAGAAGCATATGCAACTGGTGCGCCATCTTGGAGAATCACAGCTCGAATTCTATGGCTGCTGGAA
This sequence comes from Holothuria scabra, assembly GCA_037179385.1. Lineage (NCBI taxonomy): Eukaryota > Metazoa > Echinodermata > Holothuroidea > Aspidochirotida > Holothuriidae > Holothuria > Holothuria scabra. Next base: position 33,446,783 of record CM074181.1, read on the forward strand.
TCAACTGATAAGGTTACCTCTTTACTAACATCAAATAATTTAAGTACTGGGGCTGTGTAATTTTTTGTTTTAACTTCTCAAAGCTCCTTTGATGGGAATCACCACATTCCCAATGTACCACTTTCTCGAGTAGCGCTCTTAAGGGTGCGCTTTCCGTTGACAAATTTGGGATGAATTTCGCAAGATAGGTAATGACACCTATAAGTCTCTGCAGACCCGTCCTATCTTCTGGGGGACCTATTTCTTTGACTGCTCTGACTTTGTCAGGGTCAGCTTTAAGCCCAGTGTCCCCTAACACGTGCCCTACAGTATGTACGATATTTCTGACTTTCTAATGTGACATTTACTGTAATTTAATTTTACTCGCCTGAGTCTGCTTCTTTCAAGTACCTTTCGTAATCTTTCATCGTGTTCAGCGACTGTTTCTCCCCAAACGAGAATGTCGTCTGCCACTATTTCAACTCCTTCTAGACCATCATCAACTTGACTCATGGCATTCTGAAAGACTTCGGAAGCGGGACAAATTCCAAAGGGAAGTCTATTAAATTTAAATCGTCCGTATGGAGAGTTAAATGTAGGCTACATAGTTTAGAACTTTCTTCATCAAGCTTAATCTGCCAGAAACCTGAACTACAGGGGCGTAGCCAGGATTTTCTTGTGGGGGGGCAAAGTCGACTCATCGTCCCCAATCTTGACCGACAGTACTATCTAAGCGGAGCGCCACCATCGGTTGGCGCGGAGCGTACAAGAAAATTTTTAGTTTTAGAAACCCCTCAGATGGCAGGAAACGGTACTTCCCGAGTGTTTTATGCTGCATGTTCCCAGCCTAGAAATATGGATCTCATTTCTGATATTTCTAAATTAATGCAAAAAAAAAAAAAAAATCAATCTATGAAAAATGTTAATAAATGTTTCTAAGCGGAGCTCTAACATCGATTGGCGCGGAGCGTACCAGGAAATTTTTGGTTTTACAAACCCCTCAGATGGCCGGAAACGGCTTTTCCCGAGTGTTTTAAGCAAGAATATGTTCAGCTTCGAAATTCTCCCCGCTTCTTAATTGGAGCAAATATTGAGGGGCTGAACATACCTTTAGCCCAAACTTTTTCATTTTTATTCGCCGCCACTGGGGTGTGGCATTTTCTTGAGGGAGCGACCGAACGGGGAGAGTGTGCGGTTCTCCCCCTCCTGCCCCAAGGAGATTTTGCAATTTTACATCAAAATTGAGCGATGTGGTGAACACCTACGTTGGAATTTTTGGACATTTTCAATCTTGTATCAATGTTTTCCTTATTCCCTCGAGAGTTAGCAGGGTTAGTGTGTGACTGTAAGAGGGTTACTCGGTACGAGTCAGTGGGGCCCTAGGGAATTGTGTCGCACTGGAACAAAACAGCTACTCAAAAGACTTAAATTTATTTGGCTAAACCAGCGGAATCGACATTTTGCCCTGAAAAACGCCAAAACTCCATTTAAATAAAAAAAAAATAAAATAAAAATAAGCAAAATTAGGTATGGGTGGAACTAAGTGCGAACCCCCTGAACCCCCTGACCACGGGCCTGTCTCCCTGGGTGTCACCTTCCCCTTTTGGAATGTTTTGCTGTCTCGAAGAGCTTAGATGCAATATGGTGCTATATTTTGTTCTTTTTATACTAGATTCCAGTGTTCTCCACAGGGGGTTTTATAGGGCCAACACGTCCTCCGAGTGAAATTGACAGCCCCTCCAAAATAGTTGCCGCTCTCCAAAAAATGCAGCTCCCATTTCTAGTTCATTGCTTCATTACACATATACAAGTCATAACTGGGAAAATGTGTCTTCCCTCCAGGCTTGGCGCCAGGATTTGCCCGACGAAGGGCCACTCTCCGAACGGGGGAGGGGCAGGGTGGGTAGCGATCCGAGCCCCGACAGCCAGGATGCCGTCGATTAGTTGTTGAGGGAGGTTTGAAGAAAACCTGTGCACCATACCTGCCATTGCGAGCCATATACGACATCAAATTTGTATATGCTAGAGGAAGATACTTCCGCACTGATTTAACCGTGGAAAAGGGGGCAAAAATTTGGGGGGTTAGCCTACACTAAAAAGAATCTGTACTTATTTAAATCTTATATAGGTCAATAAATTGTCCCGGCATTTGGGCCCTATCGGACACAAATTATATTGTACTTTCTTCTTCGAGTCCGTACCGCACGACTGACACAAGAGATAATTAACTAAGTTTAGCGAAATGAGATGAACTTCCCGACATGAACATTAATCCATTTATTCTACTTATTAATTTACATGAAAAGATGGGAAGGGTTTGTACTTTATTAGCTCTAGGTAACGGAACTGAGGAAGAGTGTGCAAAGCGTACCGAACATTTTGGGTTTTATCGCAGAAATAACTCTTGTGAAAGCCAAAGTAACTAAACCGACCACGAGAAGGCGACAGGTTATCCCCGACAGGGGGCGGGCCATGCCAGCGACCACAAGTTCCGACAGCCCCTATGTCGAGGGGGTGGTATGAAGGAGCCTAACTATCCCATGTCATTGCAGCACAATGTTACTTAATATTTTAAAAGCCGAGTTAGTGTTCATTTGAGTCTGAATCGTGAAATTGCAAATCGCACAAAACGCGCGAAATTTTTTGGTGGGCTTACAAAAATTAACATAGCCTGTGTAATCATTAAGAACAAAAAGAGAAAAAATAGAAACTGTAGGGGTTGTAGACCGTATCGGGGATGACATACATTGTGTCGAACCACCTGGAACACCCGATAAAATAGCCAAACTATGCTCCGTGAGTGGCTCACCATCTGACCTATCGCATGACACACACAGGAGAACAGCAACTAGGCTTCGTGATATGGGATAAAATTTACGACCTCTACATAACCTGTATACTCTGCCTACCAGTTACTTAGTAAGGTTGAGAGGACTTACACTCTCTAGACATGTGGAATGGAAGTATTGAAAAAGCTGGAGTGAATCTACAGCGCGCGTAGCGCGCCGAAAATTTGGGGTTCTTATTAGGGAAATTGTCCCTTGAGAGCAAAATTAGAGCAAAAAACAGGTAAACCATCGGGGAGACTAGTCGCCGTCGGGGACAGGATACTTTATCGTAACGACTGAAAGCCCCCACCCCCCGAAAAACTGTAAAAAAAAATGCTCCCTATTCCCTCCCTCCTCTTGCCGTTTATCTTATTTTTATTTTTTTTTATTTTTTTTGGCTCCCCTTCATTTTTTCAACATCGCCCATCGCGTCCCCAAAATTTCTGTGGGGGGGGGGCACTCTGCCCCCCTGCCCCCCCCCCCCCCGCTGGCTACGCTAGTGCTGAACTAGCATCCAACTTAGAAATTACTTTTGCATTAGGCAAATTTGCTACGACTTCTTCAAAAGTCCTCATCGGGGAATGTTCTCTTTTAATAGCTTTGTTCAAATCCTTGGGGTCGAGACAAATTAATTACAGTGACCATACTCTTTACCCATTCTGTTGGCTCATGAGCTCTCTCGATAACTTTGAGGGATTCCATCCTCTCCAGTTCAGTACGAACACGATCACGTAGTTTAACTGGTAATTTTCGTGGCGGGTGAATCACTGGTGCAACGTTAGGATCAACAGTTATATGATGTTCGACTCCGGTAATTTTTCCGAGTCCCGTTAAAAGACATCTTTGAATTCTGCCTTGAGGTTGGCATTGCCTGATTCCTTGTTTGAAGTGAACACTCGCTTTATTAAATTAAGATCCGTGGAGCTTTCCAGTCCGAGTAAACATTGCGATGTGCCTTGTACTACTTGAAAATTCAGTACATGGAAGCGATTCTTATGTTCACACAATAAATTCATTTTCCCAAGCGGGCTTCAGTTTTGCCCTCCATAGCCAATTACCTTAGTTAGGTTTTAATTAGAGGCTCCTTTGTCATCCTTCGATATGTCTCTGCATTTGTAACGTTACATTCAGCTCCAGTGTCAATTGTAAAATTAACTCTCTCGTCCTCAACTTTTAAGTTAACTTCCCACTTTGCTTCATATGTGGTTGAATCAGTTTGTGTGGCGCCTATAAAAAATTCGTTTTCGTGTTCAGAATCCTCTGAGTCGTGCGTTTCAATAGTTTTAACGTCTTTAGGCTTGCAGTTCTGTGAGCGGTGCTTTTTGTTTGCTGTTTCTGCAAACACTGGCAAAGTGATTAAGTTTTTGACAGTTACGGCATTTTTGCCCCTTAGCTGGACAGTCGTGATTTTGGGTCCAGTCTTTACCGCATTTAAAACATTTCTTTTGTTCAGATGCTGACTGTTTATAAGAAGAATTTCTTACCGTGTGCAAGTCATTTTCAGTTTCCACGGCAGAGAAAGATTTCATTTGAAAGGCTGTTGCTTCACTTGCCCGACAAATGTCGATAGCTTTTTTGAGTGAAAAGTCCTCTTCTCTTAGCAGACGCCTCCGAATCTGGTCATTGTTGACTCCGCATACAATTCTGTCACGTATGAGTCCGTCTTGCAAAGTTCCAAATTCACAACTTTTTGCCTTGTTGTCCATAGTAAGTCAGTCACGTACTGATTAATAGGCTCGTTTACTCTCTGGTTGCGAGGGTTGGATATGTGTCTTTCCCACATAATATTTTTTTGTGGCTTACAATATTCTTCAAACTTTTCCATCACTTCGTCCAATTTCTTTTCATCTCCAGTGTTTTCCCATTGGAAAGAATTATATATTTCTACTGCATCCTCTCCAGCAATATGAAGTAGAGCCGCGATCTTCACTTCCTCCGGTTTGGTATCGATGCCACTAGCGGCTACATAAAGTTGAAACATCTGTTTCCATTTTCGCCAGTTTTCTGCCAAATTTCCTGGGAGGCTTAACTGTCCTGGTTGCCGAAGTTTATCCTTTTTTGCGAAATTTAAACAATTATTTTTCAAAAGAAATCTTTTTACTTCGACACAATGTTATATCCTCGATGCATATTAGATTAAAAGAGAGGAGATGAAGCTGAGATGTTTAATGTTTGACCTCTGTATTCAGAGTGCCTGGTCACGCAGGGTCACTCACTCACTGCTACGGACAATAGATAATATACATACATACAGGTGTGTTTGCTTACCTCTTAGTAATACGTGGTCAGGATGATTGGGTAACGTGTAATAGCTTACACTTAAGTTATCAGGATGTGGTCACCATTACATTAGGAGGTGATAATTCCATGAAGACAATATGTTACAGTAGACCGTTTTAGAGAGTGTAGTCGGTACCCAGAACAAAATAGGGCCTCATTTCAATCAGTTATTTGTTCCAGAACGTGAATTGGTTGATTAGTTGAATGAATACATGTGCAAATCACTTACGCAACCTTACTGAAAATAAATTTACCACAAGAAAAACATTAGAAACGTTAGCATTACCTTGGTGAGGGGGTGCAGGGCAGGGATGCAATATGTAATTGTATCCACATTGGATACCGTAGTCTTTCTACCGATTCTAACATCAAAGGGCACCGAGCAAGTGACAGTTGTTAACATTCTTCAGAAGAATAGTCCTACATGTTTTACGCAGAACTACTGGAGCTGGAATTGCTGACATTGGGTTTACGCAGAAGAATTTCGATGGGGAATGGAAAGTACAATTGGCCAGTCAGACATACCTGTAGCACTACCATTCAATATACCATTTGCCCGTTGAGTGTTTCCACAGTCGACAGAGGGCTCGTGTGCCTCCTGCCTCCTTCATCTTACAAACTCGAAGAAAGCCCTTTACTTACACACAGTAAACTGAAATTTGCCACTACTCTACCAGGATACAATTGGGGCTTCTGGATACTGCATTTTAAACCCCTCTCCGCTTCTCCCTTTTGTCGACTTCTCTCTCGAAAATGTCTGGATCGGCACATGAAGCCATCTCATTTTCCCTATGCGTGCTTCTTTGCTATGAAATGAATCCAATATCAGCAAAGATGCAAACTTCTAAAAAAGTTCTCTCAAGACAGGAAGATGAAACGGACGGGGAAGTCAATCCGGGCCTGTAAGGGCCAAGAGGTAGTAATCGACCTTGTCATATCAAATTCCATCTCTCATTCTCCTAGTAGCATCCAGGTTAATGTTTCAAAGTATGAGTCCGATCTATCGGACAAAGTTTGAAACAAAGTGCAAAACGTTTACTTCTAGATATTTGTTACGTTTCTTTCCCACAGCAGATATGTCGTAAAAGTTGATCTTTATCTCTCTATTTCATTGTTCTATCCCGGGTATTTTTTAATTCTCATGAAGGCACGTCATCAAAAATTTTGGAGCTGTCCTTCCTCATATTTTTAGAAAGAAGTGATACAATCGTTCCTTTTTAAAGTAAAAAGCGCGTTTCCTTTTAATTCCTCTTTCCGAAAATACCTTCATTCAACCGTTTTGGAAGTCAAGATAATACTTGTTTACTTTTAGACTTAGACAAAATGACACTGTGTTATGTCAACAGTTATCAGTAAAAATATTGAAATGAGGTTTTACTGTGACTTTTTTACCTGCGATAACAAGTACAATTCATTGAACGATGATAGCATTATTCAGCATCCAAACGACGATATTCTCAAAGAATTTTTTAACAACACACAGATAAATAGGAGAATAATGCTATTTTAAAGTTCTTTTTAGAATTTCGAAAAATTCTATTGACTTAAAATGAAACCTAGGTAAGTAAATGTTATGTGGGGTTGTATCGATCCAAATATGGTCGCGAATTGTGGACCGTAGTCTGTTTTTACACCACGGCTTGAATTTTAGGAGGCATTTGTGAAGAATTGTGAAGATCAATAGATCTTGCTCGGAGAGCCAAGTGCATCTGGGGCACGACATGGGCAAAATGATCAATAAAAAGTGTACGAAATTGGGTCTACCAATGATAATAAGTTCATCTTTGACGAACAAAGCTCATATTACACGGGCCTCCAAACATTCTCTTGAAATGCCAGAATGCGAGATATTCAAGTAATGAGTCTGAATGACGGAAGACGAACATAAAACGATTGCCTGATGTACCAATCGTGGGTTCGACAATTTTTGCCAACTTTCTCCGATCAGCAGACTTGAAGACGCCCCATTCCCTTCTGCTTTTGTTTTTTGTTTTTTGGTTATTTTTGGAGATATGGTCCAACAACAGGTTCGAGTTGTGTAGTATTAATGAAGACTTGCTCGTGTGAAAACAGTGCCAGAAGATATCGTTGACTTTGCTAATATATACCTAAATTACCATTATTTTTACTTTAATTATCATTTCTTGGTAAGGTACGGGTAATTATTTTTCACATTTATTTAATGATAGTATAGCTTGCCATTTTTCTATTCTGGTCTCAATGCGCCAAATCACTGAGAGAGTTGCAAGAGCTCCCTTCAAGTGTCGATCAAGTTAGAAAGGACTTGTAAGGTTTGAACATTACTACGGCATTGCACGTAGTAATCGATTAATTCCGACCAAAAATAGCTTTTTTGAAAAGGAAATCGCAATCGAAATCTTTCCAAACAGCTTTTAAAAAGATAGACTGGAGGCCAAGGTTTGTACGACGCCCCACTTTCATAGCAGATCCAAGTACACCTTGACTAATAGCACCATTGCTACGTAAGCAACATATTTATTTTTCAAAGGTGTCTTCCTAAAAGTTGATAAGTTAGACTTTACCCTTTTTTCTATTTGAAGGATCGGAGAGTCTACCAAAAGAAACATTTCGTCATGAAGGTAAAGTCCCTTTCGTTATCGATGCTGTGTATGCCTTCGCGCATGCTCTACATCTCATGCATTCCGAGTTATGTAATGACACACAAGGCCTATGTCAGGATATGGAGACAATAGATGGAGCCCTACTTTTAGAATACTTAAACAGGACTACTTTTGAAGGTAGGTCAGGTTACGGTATCATCTAACAGTTCGGTCGTATTGAAATAATATTACATACTGCTTTGTGAAAAGGAGTCCATTTTGATAAATGTTATCCAGACATTCCTTTTGAAAAGAAATTTGTTACAAGAATAAGCACAGTGAGAAAGTGACAAAACTGAAAAAAATTAAATAAATGAATTAAAAAAAATAAAATAAATAAATAAATTTAAGAATAAAATAAAAAAGATAAATAAATTAATAAAAGAATAAAAGGTAAAACTTGGAAAATTGAGAAGTAGGTGGCACTGTATGTAAAAACGTGGTTCTCGAATCTTAGTAAATTTTGAGCTTCATATTTGGAAAAGGAAAAGAAGTTTTTGGTGAAACGTTTCATTAAAAGTTGATACGAATAACTTCATCTTTAAGGATATTTTCTAAGTATCTGCTCGGCACAAATTCATGTTATCACAGTCATTTGTATTTGACTTACCCGACCCACCTCTAATGATTTGTTTGTTCAATTATAAGTTATCATTTATTTTTAAACCCATCGAAAATCAAGGAAGTATTCGTCGAATAAAGTGTTTATATGACAATTAGAATACGACAAACAAATCTTTCCGTGCAATGGTTACCTTACACAGTCTTGAAAAAGACAGACAACAGGTCCTCATGACATAATGGATGTGTAAGAGGGGAAAATTGGAATGCTATTTCAGGTTTAGTAACCGGTTCCTGACCACAACCAAAGAAAAAACATTTCTGCTTTATTAAAACTTGGTATAGGCTACTATTTCACACGTCTTACAACAGTAATTGAACCTATTAACCCACACATGATATCAAATGGAGGCTCACTAGTGTCTACTTACAGCAGAAAAATTATAGGCTGAGTGCGTTTCTTTGGTTAACAAACTAATGACGTCACGGCTTGTTGAAGCATAGAAATCATGAGCTTTTTACTTGGAAGGATAATCCAGCAATGACAAAAATGGATAATCGTAAGGCTGATAGCCCGCGGGGAGGACGGATTTTTTCGTCCAGCTCATCGCTGAGGGGCGGCAGCCTAAAGCGGGCTGCAGCTATAGAAGCGCTACGCAGGCTATGAGGTTGCGGGAATGTAAATGTGGAGTTAAGTCATTATAACTTTTTACAACCTTGCTGTTTCGTGCTTACCAACTATGAGTATACCATTTAATGAAAGTGCGTTTTCCGTCAAGTCCAGGTCTTAAAAACTAGATAAAACGCACACTTCAGTAGGCCCGCTGGCACACTTATGATTTTCTTTTGGTTTGAGGGTATGGCACATCAGAGGGTAAAATAACTCAACAGCCTGACCTAAACACTGCTGTACAGCATGCAAGTGGAGGGCTGCTTTTACCTCAAACGGGAACTTTTCTGTGCTACGGTATCTTCTTGTTCAGGAGGTCATTCACTGGAGGTCACAAAGTAGCCATGCTTAGCTCCCATAAAACTACATTCCAACTGCACTTGACCCTTTGATTGCGTATGCTTCGAGCTCCGTTTCCATTTGGGTGCAATCGTAAATTCTTAACACCAACAAAGGCCAGGCAACTTCCACGCAGATGTTTGTGCGCATGCTTTGTGCCAACCAATGCGAACCAGTGACGTAATGCTCTAACATTGCATGGAGATAGTTGATTTAAGTTTTAGTTTAATCATTGTGACGAATCTTATCTTCATTTTTCCTCTTGACAGGAAAGAGTGGGAGTGTTCGATTTAACCAGTTTGGTGACCGTCCCGGTAGCTATCAGTTGTATCAATTCAGGAAAGTTACGAGTGGATCTATGGAATATGTGCCAGTCGGCACGTGGGACGACCACCTTGAATTAAATCGGAGTTTACTTCACTGGGGCAAGTTTGAGGATAAAGTGCCTGAATCAACTTGTTCGCCCCCATGTGCGGAGGGTTTGATGACGCAAATACTAAAAACAGACAGATGTTGTTGGATCTGCATACAGTGTAAGGAAAATCAGATTCTACAGGATAAATTCACTTGTACAGATTGCTTGGAATTCGAAATGCCTTCACAGGATAAACGCACTTGCATTGATATTAATGGAGAATATTTAAGATGGAACGAAGCTTTTTCGATAATTCCTTCTGTTTTGTCGTTAATTGGTATATTTTTCACACTTTTTACTATTTTTGTCTTCATTAAGTTCCATGATACACCCGTCATTAGGGCATCTGGGAGAGAGCTTTGTTACGTCTTATTGGCGGGAATTTTGCTCACATTTATGTCTCCCGTAGTGATACTAGCGCCACCAAGTACAGTCATATGTGGTCTCAGAAGAGTTTTGCTGGGAATACCATTGGTCATATCTTACTCCGCCCTTTTTACAAAAACAAATCGTGTGTACAGAATATTCAATAGCGGAAAACGGTCAGTAAAAAGGCCGCAGTACACAAGTCCAAGATCGCAGATTGTGATATGTTCTTTATTGGTGTCCCTACAAATGCTTGGAACAATTGCGTGGCTTGTTGTCAAACCACCGAGAGTTACGCGTGAGAAAGCAGCGTGGAATCGTGTCATCTTAGACTGTAACGTGTCAGACTTAGCCGAAGTGACCTCATTGGTATATGCAATGTTTTTGGTTTTTCTTTGCACTGTTTATGCATTCAAAACTCGCAAGATGCCAGAAAACTTTAACGAGGCCAAGTTTATCGCGTTTACAATGTATACAACATGTATAGTGTGGACAGCGTTCATTCCCATTGTCGTTGGTACGTCTTCTACTGATTATAAGGTAAGTCTTTGACATTGAAAGTCTACCATATTTCCATATATTTACAAAGTTCTCAGATTTTGTTTAGTATATGCTGTTGGCATCTCTTGAAAAGAATAATTTAAAGAGTACCTGGATCTAAAATTTCGAAAATATATAGTACAGATCATGAAAAGTGAATTCAAACATTCCGACTTTCATCTGCCTGTAGGACATTTCTGAGGTAAGATGAAAATGTTAGAGTTTATTAACTCAATTTTAAATGTTGTATTGCACAACAATTTGTACTGTCTTTGTTGTCATTCACTCAAATTACAATCTTTGTGTTTCTTTGCTTTTCTGAGAGTTATTGCACGTTTTGCAAATATTTGATAGCACTCTTACTCTTAGGGGGTGATGCAATGACATCCTCTCTATACAACGTGTCTTGCAAGCAAGCAGGAAACGTTTAAGTTCATAAAAACATTTTTAATCTCAGAGGAAAATATAACAGATAATCTGAATTGTAAAACATGAGAGTCACAAATTATTGTGCAATTAACATTTTTGTTTATAGTCTATATATTTTCACATTTAATGCCCCAACAATGAAACGAAGTTTGACAATGGGAGTTGAATGAGTAACATTCATTTTACAACCTGTACTTTTTCTAAAGTCCATAAAAGAAATCAAAGTTGACGCATGCGTACGTCAACTCTGTTTCTGAACGCACATGGACTTTGCCAAAATTTGACGCATCCGACCGGATACGTCAACTTTTTTCCCCATCGATCGTGACGCAACGCACCCTGTGTGGACGGCTTCATTGATTTACGTGCAAAGTGATAAGAGTGACGTGCCGTGTGAACAGGCCTTAAGAGACAATGTGCTTTTGGACTGTTTGACAAATCAGCTGTCTGCATTTATCTGTGTTGGTTTGTTTGGCTCCCAAAAAGAGGGCGTACTTTCCGCTCTGTGACATTATAGGACCCGGTCCATGTCTTTGATTTATTCAGTTGCTAAAAGTAGAAGAAAAGTGCACCCTGCAGTCGTGGACCTACATGTAAACAAATTTTAGATGAAATCTGTTCAAGTGGCAGGGCTATCTTGGGGCGTAACGGGGAATTCACATTTTCCCATCTCCCCAGTTACCCTCAAGTTAGGTCAGTTACGAGTAACGTCAACCGAAAAAGTACATAATTTACCCTCTAATGAGACGCGGGCTAAAATATCAGAGCTTTCGCAGGATTCGCCCCATCCTCAAGGAATCGCACCTCGGTTTCGGTTTGTGCGTAAAAAATGTTTACCCCTTTACTTTTCTTTGACCTACTTATACAAGACAGGGGAATTTCCCATGTGTTAACCCGCAAATACTAACCAGCGACCTAAAATTGCATGAATGACAAAACAATTGATATTCCCCCAATTGATATCCCTCCTGGTAATTTATATTATCTAATGCAATATGTACATGTCTTGTGTGCTACGTTGGAGAAAACATCACAAAAATTCAATAATCATAAACTCAGCATTCGTAACTCAAGAATCTATTTTCCCGAGAACTTCGAGAGTTGAAAGCAGATGGATTAAATGAAACATGTTAAACCGTACCCAACAATCGCTTAGTAAAGACGACTACTGTGCCATGCAGATACCAGATACAGTTTGAACAAAACAGACGTTAATTACAAATTAAATTACTTCTTTTTACATTCACTTAACTCCTATAATTCTTTATTTTCAGGTCAACAAATCTTAATCAAATATTACGTCGTCCTGTCCTTTCTCCTCTCGACTATGGAGTTAAAGTTTTAAATTTAATTACAGTAAAAGGAGTCATCATCCTTCTTCCGTTGTAAGGTTATTAAAAGTTGAATTGACCTTTTAACCATTTCAGACGAGCTAATCACGTGACAAAAGACGTTTCTATCAGGGAAATTTGGTAACAATTCGTTCCCTTAAAAGTATGTTCTGAAAGCTTTTCAATACGTTCAAAAAATATTCTTTAACATGTTCTCCAAACCCCAAAGCGTTCATACCCATTTCCTTACTTCTGATATCTCTCTGTGAAGACGGCTAATTTTGTTAAACAAGACTTCACTCTTCAACAAAGATGCCGCAGAATATTATGTAATGTAGGCAAATCGCTTCGTATTCCTTTTGTCTTTTGTTGTAATGGGGCGTCAATATTCGACAATGTCAATTCGTAAACTTTATAAGTTAGGTAATTAGATTAATTATTAATTGAATAAGTTAATAAAATTAATTTTATTAGTTTAGTTAGTTTAAAATTTAGGGACGATTTTCTAACCAATTTGTTTAAAGCTCAGGTCACACCGTACAACGATATCTGATTGAAAAAAGCTCCGATTTTTCTAAATTTATCCTAAAATCTCCGCTGTCCTTGGTCGAATAAGAACGAAAACTTGCCAGCCTGAAGAAATAAATGATTTGTAACAAGCGACTACGAAAATCAAAGTTACGCTAATTCTTCTGTGAAGTCACATCCAGAAACATTTTTTTGGTCGGATAAGCGTAGTCCGATAAAAGCTGTTTGTCAACGTGACGTCACGAAATACGTAGCTTAAATTTTATTTGCATGGCCCTCTCAAATAAATCACATATTTACATGGGTCGGCAAATTTTGCATTCTTTCCGACAATAGATGGAGGAGATTTTTATAAATTTAAAACTTACAAAAATCCGAACGTGATCCGATCCGATGTCGCTGTAGTGTGACCTGGCCATAAGTCGAGCTGGCCAAGGGCCTTTTTCCAGTTGAGGCTCACTGGCTCGTTTTCCTTCTCCATTGCTTATGCAGAGTGTGTAGTTTGAAGTAACAGTCCAAATCGTGCACTTTTATTTCTTGTCCCATTGACTACGTAGTAGTGAAAATGTTTTTCTTTACGACCATTGCTCCTTACTGCTATTCTACCGCTTGCTTTTATTTACCAAATCCAAACTTATTGAACCATGATGTCTTACCCAACTGTTTTAGAGTGTACCCTGCATTTGGTGGGTGTTATACTACATGTACAGAAATTTCAAGGACCAAAAGAACGTTCAATTGTAAAAGAACACAAAAGAAATTTCGGGCAATATGCCCACATTACGTTACTCCATGTGCCTTTGCCGAAATAAACCTTAAACGTGAGATACCTTGAATTAAAAAAAGGGAGTGGAGACAGGGTTGGAAATGTATTTTCTGAAATATCTTTGTGTTTCTTGCGAGACTAAAGTGAAAGCCACCAAAACCTATTTTTGGAATTAGCTCCTTTATTTTAAAAGCGAAACAAATGAAGGGACAGACACCAGACTTTTTTTTGGGGGGGGGGGGGATTGAGTTTTTTAATTGCATAGTCTACTCATTTCGAGGAAAGACTGGGAAAGAGGGGTCCTGCATTCACAATACTACACGCCATTTACCAACACAATGTTATAAATAGTTCCATAAATCAAAACCATACCTTAGTATTGAGCGGCATTTTCTTAGTTATAAAATAAAGTAATCATTTTGACATTTCTGCATAGCATTTCCCTTACATAATAGATACCGACAGTCAATTTGAATAATAAAGCTATCTTTATTTTAAATTAAATTCGTAAGGAAGCATTAGGGTATCCTTCCTGCACTTTTCGTAGCTTTACTTTCTTTTCCCCATAGAGGAAGGAATAAGTTAAACTGCAAATTACAGTTTATCTTGTGAATGCTGTTAGACAGACAGGCTGTAGACAATTATTCTAGTACGTATAGATACGTTTGGAAGAAAAAGGATTTTAAATAACCCTTTCCCAGTGAGACCATTCATCTACTATAAATCCGTTCTTTCTGTATTTTGTCAGAATATTAGAAAATCTTTCTGACGAACTTTCTGTCTCCACTAAGTTCACTGATCAAGTTGAGGTCGATGTCCTTTAAGTGCGATCCATGCAGGAGTAAGGAATAGAAAGTTCGTGACACTTTGAATGGCTTTAACCACTTTGATGAAGAGGTGGAGAAGGAATACGTATTAATGATACACCTGTGCCATGAAGATCAGACACGGCTTATTTACTTAATTAGTTTGTTAGTTGAAGTTTTACGGCCAAGGTTTCAACCTGTTAGTTCAAATCTAGCTGGCCACGGCCTTGTTTCCACTTGTGACTCACTGGCTTGTTTTCCCTACTCCATTGCTTATGCACAGAATCACACAACGACAGCAGGTTCCATCTTTAGAGTCTTTGGTACGACTCGAAGTAGGAATAGCACACAGGCCTTCCGCGTGACGGCTAATATAGTTATGAATTTATTTAGGTACTGAATATATTTGAAGTAAACGTTGTGTATAGCGATGGCGCTATTACGATTTACCAGGTTACGTCCGTGACCATGACTAAATCATAATGTACCTTAGTTGTATAACTTACCGAGAAGGTAATTAGTTAGTTAAATGGGATTAAACGACGCACTCAACATGAATGTAGTACATAATGTCAGTCAACTCGATAATAGTTCCAAGTTTAAATTTATTTTCAAGTATGGTTTAAAATTCAAATTTGGTTTCCCCTTTATACGCCACTTAACTCAGGCGGGAAATACCATGGGCATATTCTACAAACCCCCACCTCAAGCAGGGATTTTACCGAGAAGAGAGACGAATAAAATATGATTTGCCCGGTACCTCAATTAGTACACTCATACAATACAAGACAATGCATTCAATGCAATACAATACAATTCAATAAAATACAATGTAATGCAATACAGTACAATGCGATGCAATACAGTACAATAAAATACAATACAGTACAATGCGATACAATACAATACAATACAATGCAATGCAATGCAATACAATACAAAGTTACGCTAATACTGAACGTGTCGATAGCTAATATTTGTACAGTGTAGGTATAGGCTTTATTAATTTATTAACACACTAACGCATCACAAATGGAACGATTACACGTTGAAGTGTAAATGTTTTTAACATCAAGTAATGTTAGAGCATGGGATTTACACATTCGTGTGATTAAAACAATAACGCCTCACGACATTATTAATTGCGATATCGATAACCGTTACTGTGTCAATAACGAAACAAGTCCTAGTACTGTACAAAGATAAGCTAATAACACGGTGTTAATTAAGTTTTACGTGTCATTTTCTATAGTGTAACTTTAGTTGGGCTAATGTAGCACAGGCTAAAATTTTGGGGAAATTGCTAAAAATTGAGCAAAACACTGCCGGTTTTTCCTTATTATTACATAAATTTTGTCCAATAAATTAAACGAGGTTCGAAAAAATGTTGCATATGCTATTTTTCCCAATTTTTTGCCAATCCTTTTCTTAGAGTGTAGGTTATGTCGGTCCATTTGAGGATGAGGCAAGGTGTATTAACGGTCCCTCCATGCACTTACATCATTTAATAGTGAGCTATAGATTTCACGACGTGGATGTCAGCAGCAACGTCATGACGTCACCTCTTGCGTTGCCCCTGTCACCTCAAAACGTGTTATTCTGTCAGTTCTCATTGCATTCGAAATGGCATAAATACTAATGACGTCATTTTGGTGTAGATGAGGTTCGGGTCGTTACTTTCACTGTAAGGGTAATTTGAGATCTAAGCTAAATAAGTGATTGATTAATAAAAGTAATGAATCAAAGGATAAAGAGGGGAGTCTAGGGAATTGATGATTGAAAGGTCAGCTGTCAAGGGGCTAAGAGAGTGAGCTGGCTAGAGAAAGATTGGGCAAATGTGTGAGTGGGAGAGTAGGTGGGGGTGGTATGATGGGTGGTGTCATACGATGGGTGGTTCGATAAATGATCATGTTGACAGATGGATGAATTGATGTATGATTGTTTGAATACATTAATGCATGCATGGAATGGCAGGAAAATTGAAAGCATTTATGGAAGAAACAGTTTAAAAGAAATAATTAAAAAATAATTAGACCTTGAAGAGCAATTGTTTACCACTGATATCAACGGGACTAACTCTTTTGTTGAAAAAGAACTTGTTAACCATACTGCGTGTAAAGTATCTTCCCTTTTGATTCATTTAATGTTTTTGTCTTGGTATTTGATTTTAATTATTACAGTATTCACTAGAAATAATGAATGTTGGATACCTCTTAACCACCCATACACTTTTCTGCTAAATTAAATGTTGCATAACTTTCAATGATACACAAACATCGAGGCATTCGCTGGCTTAACACTTACAGTCTTCACAGTCTATACACTCTTCACTGTAAAAATATCACGGTAAATTTACACAAAAACTGTGGCCAATGCTTTTCTGAAAATTGACAACACTTTTTCCATATCCGATTTGCGTTTCTTTATTTGTTGTTTTGTAATTCTAAGACATGTTTGTAACATTTTTGCATTGCAAAAATTGTCAAGATTATCTGTTATATTGTTTTCTTTTTCCTCTTTAACAGATCCAGCAGTGCCTACTGTGTCTCTCCGTTATTGTCTCAGCCTCAGTGACATTGTGCTGTATTTTTGTACCAAAGTTATACATCGTTCTTCTAGCTCCCCATAAAAATCGAAAACAGCCAGGCGTGGTTCTAAACAGTCGCCTACAAAAGTCAATGGGAGGTTCCATGGATAGCAAAACTAACAACGGTGATGCTCGTCTTGCTAGGCCCATGCCAAGTATCGGGCCCACCTCTCACACAGCGTCTTCCGGTAATTTGATTACGTAAATAACTTGTAACACAGTTTAAGTCTTGGAGAGTTATTTGACCGAAATATTTGTAATTATTTTGATTTACTTTTCCGAACTTTTTAAAACATAAAATTTATGAAACGAAGGCGAAAAACAAAGGGGCAACACACTGGGGAAACAGCTAAAAATAAGGTTAAAATGATTACGTCAATCTTAGTGTAAAAAAATGTGTGAATGTCACTGCTGAGATTACTGCACAACGGATAAAATTAAGCAAATGTTCGTTTTGTAGGAAATCGTTATTAGAAACCACAATTTCGTCGAAAATGGCATTGTTCAAACGTAAAACATGTTGGCAAACGGTTTTAAAGTAATGCCGAAACTGAGTTTCACACAGTCTCCAATGTTTAGAAAAAGATATTTTTAAAGGTTTATATGTACAAGCAATTGGTATGAAATAATGCTGCTTCAAATGTGTGCCTTAAGACAGTATTTATAAGTTTTAAGAATTCGTGTTCCACAGATTGCAGACTGAATTTTTTTCATCCAACTTACATTGCCACTGTTTGTTCCATTGATGAGATATCCAAGGTTAAAATTTAATTAATCACTCAAATTGAAGTAGTTTACAGTGCAATAATTTGTGACATAATTCCAGGGCTGTAGGACTCGAGTCCGGACTCGAGGTCGAGTCCGGACTTAAGTCCACTTTTTTGGACTCGGACTTGGACTTGGACTCGGGTTCTCTGGACTTGGACTCGGACTCGGGCTCTCTGGACTTGGACTTTGGCTTGGACTTGAAGTCGAGTCCTTCAAGTCCGGCAGCCATTTTCTCTGATTCTTTAAATTTCTTTATAATTTCATGATCGATCCACCAAAAACCCCAGCACTCAACATATACTTGGGCTTTATTATCCTTAATGTAGTATACAGGACCATATTGGCCTGCATATCTTCATGTAACTTGATAATTTTCAAGTGTCACATGCCAGTTGTTAACATGATTCGCATGAAGTTTGTTTCTTGCATAATATTATGTAAACAGTGTTTAACATAAAACAGCTACAACATGGTACTCTTCTTTCAGTGCCATGCTCTGGGGAACAACCCTAAAATTTTCCTTGTCCCACAAAAATTAGACAAATGCAATAAAAATGCTAGGGAAGGCATAGGAGACTCCTAAAAATAGTTAAATTAGCACCAATGAACATGGTCTGGCTGTGCCTTGCGCCTTGCAGCATTGTCAGTAAATCTTCTGAAATCCTTTTCTTTGTTGTTATGGATTCCAAAGATGGGCCTGTATACTTTTTGCATCCTGTTTCTTTTTTTTACATACAGATTTTACAAAACGTTTTCATGGGTTTCACAGCTGCTCATTTTGCTACTTCTACAAAGGAAATTATCTCCTTTGTTAATTATTTTGGGATACTGTAACATAGATCTATAAATAACCTGTCAACTGGCTTCTGCTATATCTTCATATGAAGTTTGCAATACTAACAATATGTAAGTCAGGTAAATCCACAACAATAGAGCTTAAATTTTACAACATATAGGGCAAAAGCAGTCACCCCGAATTGAAGTAGTGTATACTGTCCTGTTTCCTGAGATGACTCTTTGGAATTATATGTTATTATATGTTATAGTATTTTTTGTACTCAAATGTGAAATTTAGTAAGAGTAACTGCTTAGTTTACCTTGAGTATGCAATATGGAGCGGATCCTAAAATGTTATAAAAGATGCTTTGAAAAGAAATAAGGGGATTTTTGTGACATTTAAGCTGTTGCTTCAAAATAATATTTGCGGCAACTGCGCTTGCCCTTTATTTCTGGAACATTGTTTACCATAACAGTTTGATGAGGGTTTATAATCATGGGGTGATGCATTATGTGGGGTCATGGAGTGGCAGAGTGGTCAGGTGGTCTAGCTGTTCCAGAGCTGCTGTGTACCATACTGTGTTGTACATGCAGGTACATATTTACATGGAAACCTCCTGATCAATGTATGTAGGTTTTTCTACGGTAGTCCGGCTTTCGCCTCCTAGTACTTGGAAATTAACAGGCTTGCTACTAAAATCAGTTGCCCAGCCGCACAGAGTTAGTTGCGCACTGGACTGAAGCACCTTTGGGTGGACCAGTTAACTAGGCAACTTTGGGCTTTTGCATCATGTGGGGATCAACATGGAGAGTTTGTAGCTAAAGGCCTAGGCCTACAGGAAGGTAATTGTCAATGTCACAAAATAAACCATCAAACTTCAAAGACATTCTTCACATACATCTAACCCATTTCAAACAAATGTTAGACCTGCATGATCTGAATTAGTAATGGTAACCTTCCTAGGCCTTTTGCATCACACAGTTACAGTGCTACTTAGATGCAGGTCACAGTATAGGGGGCACAACCAAAAAAAAAATTAATAACTGTGGTAGGTATAGCAATTACAGTTATGCCCCAGAGAGTTTGTACAGGTGGCACTAGTTCTGCGAGAAAATTGTGTGAGAGATCTGTTGACAAGGCTTCCAAACAATTTACACTATATTTTTAACATACCTTATAATTGACCTGGAGGTTATACATATTCGACTATAGCCAAGTTGCCTTTGTGGCTTTGTTCATTGTCTGTTTGTTTGGTAAAGTTCTAATGAGACCATCATACCTTCTAGAGCCACTAACACTATTGAAACGGCTGCCAAACCAACGCAATTGTACATAGGCCTAGGCCTACTATGTTATTTCAGTATCTAAATTACTACGTCATTACGTACATAGGCCTATTCGAATTCCTGCCTAGTCTGTTGACAAGTTGTATGGTTTTCATCATCATATCTCCTCCACCTTGCTGGAACAATTGCTCCACCTCATGCTTCCCATGGACTAGACACAGCCAGGTAAAAAACTAGCAAGTAACAGTTAATATGGTGGCCGGTAAAGTTACCTAAATAACTTGTCAGGCCATCTGCGAGTCGGATAATTTACAGGTGGTATGTCAATACTGTACACATACAATGCTTTGAACAGTATAATGTACAGTACAGTACGACAATGTTGTTTTGTTGTTGGTCCTAACAAGAAACATATGTGCAACTTTCATTAGCCTCTGTATATATATGTGTGTGCTGTACTACATGATATTCATGAAGACAAATGGGCAATATGGCAGCTGGTTTTGCATGCATATATGGAATTGTCCAGATATAGCTTTGTGGGCTTTATGCTAGTAGAACAGCTACTAAGGGATTGTCCACACAACCAGATGTCTGGAGTATAGCTTTAGACAGGCACGACTTGAACCAATAGGTTGGAAACTGGGCCGTTTAACTTTGTCTGACTAACAAACTAACTATAGACAGGCCGTATAATTAAAGCCCTGCTGATGCCTCTGTTATTTAAAAATATTTGATGTGCCCTCCCAAAATTGGTTTCAGGTTGCTTACAGCACTGAGTGCATTCCCACTATTGGGAACCCTTCATGCGATTCCTGCATAATCACCAATAGCCTTTATATTGTACTATATTCTCAAACAGCTTGTCCTTTGGGTTACAAATTTAAAACCAGACTGTATTTTCACAGTGTTTCTCTAGCTAGACTGTAGTCCCAGGACAACTTTAAAAATCCATTATCCCAACAAAAAGACTTTGTCTACTTACAAAATTCCTGAGTATATTTGAGCATTCCCATCAGGACCCCATGTACTGCTGTAAACATCCCCAGGTTGGGGCATTTCGCCCAGACAATTGGCTGATTTTAAGTGAAAAATATGAGCTACTGTTTACTTAGTACGTAAGAGAGGCACAATTTTCATTTAGCCAGATAAGTGGGCTCCGCTTCGATTTCGGGTCCAGTTAAAACCCATTCCGGGCCAGTTCCAATTTCAGGAACATTCCAGGCCAATTCCAAGTACAGGAAAACCTAGATTGAATCAGGAATTGAGTCCAAGTTTGTCCCTGTTCATACAGCTATATAGCAACCATAGGTCTACATCTTTACCAGAAAATACTATTGTTGTTTTACTACTTTTGGACTTGGACTCGAGAGCACTGGACTCGGACTTGGACTCGGACTTGGACTCGGACTTGAGCTTTTGGACTTGGACTCGGACTTGGACTCGAGCTTGTTGGAACCGACTACAGCCCTGCATAATTCTTATACAACTCTCTTAACATTCATTTTCTCTTGAAATTAATAAATAAATGTATGACCTTGAACGATTCCAATTTTTGTTCCTGGTGCAGTATACAGAGGGCTGGTAAAGTCAGTTTAAACGCTAGGTCATACCGAAGATGTTTGAAACCGCACCTACTGATTTTGTGTTTCGCGCTGAGCATAATCAATGGAGTAGAAAACGAGCCAGTAAGTCACAGTAGGGGAAAAACTCGACTTGAACCAGTTGGTTTGAAACTTGGCCTTTAAACTCCGTCAAACTAACTAGATCCTACTTACAAACTTGTGAAATCGCATTTTCAATTGTCTGACAGTCTATGGTCCGTGTAGTCAAAATTTTCCTGAAAGCTCCCGCTCCAAGATGGTGGCGCTATGCTTGAATAATCGCACATTATTGCACTTTTTCCTCCAGACGAAAATGGGAATATAGTCAGTTGCATTTAACGACGCACCAAATGTTATACAGTGTCATCTAGATAAAACGGTTCAAATTAGTCCCTTTCAGTGGCGTAGCTACCGGGGGGGGGGGGGGCAAGTTGCCCCTTCCCCCCGGGGAAAAAATTTGGGGAAATTTGATGAAAATGGGGAAATTTGATGAATCTTCTTATTATTACAACAATTTCTCAAAATTTTAGTTAGAATAAGAAATTGTGAGACATTTCTCATACATAATTCGTTTTTTCATGCAACAAATTAACCCACATCTCGTCAGTGTCGCTGGAACCGGCCCCATTCGCGTTCCACAGAAATGTCCTCGCCGCGTAGCAGATTGAATGTTCTCTTGTGCTTGTATACGCACGGGGGTTATGATCGGTGCATTTCAGTGCACAGGAAGCTGTTATTCAGGTGATATTTAGGAATTCAGTAAAAGGATGTGAAAACTGACAAGTCACTACCGTAGACGCCGAGGTTGTTATATATGTTCTTCTACGAGCTAGCAGTAGCTGTACGATTTTACTCTGTGTACATAACGATGGATGGGGCTGAAACAATCCATGGCCAACGATAAACTTAAAGTTAATCTAGAAATTAGAATTAACGGGATCCGTTTAGCACACTTAGATTTTGTTACTTAGCCTAATCCTTGGAGGCTCACAAGCTAGTTCGGGAAAATAGCTTTCTGCTCACTTTGAGTGTAACAATAAATGGACAATGAGTACCTTGTACTCTTCTACACTTAACAGACTTCTTTTCTAACAGGATATCCTGTGTGATCGAGCCACTATTAGACCTCCTTAGTGTCGTGCGAAGGGGAGACCATTGGGCCATGCCCCCCCCCTCACAGATGCCATTTTTCTTTGTCCTTAAAAATAAGTAGTCTAACTTTATTAACACAGGTTTTACTTCAAAAGATAGCAAATGTGGCACCAGACTGCTTATAAGGACACCCAATTTTTCAGAAATTTTCGAAGGGGAAGGATTGTCCCTGCAAGGTCTTTCAGTGATGCCAACTTTTTTTTAATTCCTACAAATAGACCTAAGCAAATTCTGTCAAATTCCAATTTTTACTTAAAAAGGTAGACTCTGTTTCCCACTGGTGGCATCGATAAAAAAGACTACATGTTTAGATTCTCTTTACAAGTATAAATACGCTATTTTGACCATCTGAGGGGTCTGATTTTTCGAAATTTTCTTTACGCTCCGCGCCAACCAATGGTGGCGCTTCGCTCGGTCTTTTGGGCAAAATTACATTTTTGGGGTAAAATTAGCTCTTAACTCTCTGATCACTTTGCAGTTTACGAACATATTTTGAAGTTAGCTTTTTATTGCAAACGACAAAAGAAGAAAGCGACTGGCTAGGTTCTTCGTATTAGGCTGGAAAATGCTATTTCCGGCAATCTAAGGGGTCTGATTTTTCCAAATTTTCTCTACGCTCCGCGCCAATCAATGGTGGCGCTCCGCTTAGATAATCTCTATGACAAAATAACCTTTTTGTGGCCAAGAAAAACTACAAATACCGATTAATGCTCTGTTATTTTGACTCCTAAAAGTGTGCAAATTTAATGACAAGTTTTTCTTCGTAAGGTAGCATAAATGGCATAAGGAAATGCATGTCAAGACACAAAAGTTTCAGTTTTATCCTTATGAACCACCACTATTCAACTTTTAACACTGTTCCTGTCAAAGTCGAAAATCTTGCACCATTTTGCATCTAGGCTCCTTGAAAACGTCAAAAAATTTCCGGACACCCCTCCCCTTAGACCATACAGCATGCCCCTCCCCCCTTCAGAGAAATCCTGCGTAGGCCACTACGTTAGTACATACAAATAAACCAGATATTGTTTACCAAAATAATATACTTTGTTATTTCCGATTGCTCTATGTTTTACTTCAAGATTAAAATGCAGGTAATATTACAAAATGACATGGTAATGTTGTTCTACTTGTTAGTTTGCATATTTTATATGAAATACATACACATTGACCGGGAAAAGTTTTGAGGAAATTCCATACGTTTGCCCCCCTGGAAAAAATCCTAGCTACGCCACTGGTCCCTTTAGTCACCTTTCACGACAGGCGGGAAATATCGTGGGCACTGTTCAACACCCGAGCTCATAGGGCAGAATAAGGTCTTGCTTAGAGTTTTCCTCGGTAACATCGAAGCCTAACAGGTCAAAGGTCATGGGAGTACTCTGAACACAACTGCACTCTGCACAGTGACACTAACTGTACACGTTACTTAGGTACATACTAGTACTATATTCTAATGCCTTAATTCGGACAGCCTCCACGAATAAAAATTGACTATGGTAAAAAAAGAAAAGAGAAAGAAAGACAACTGCTGAAGTAATACGTACTTACTTCGGCAGAATTCAATCTATATCTCAATATTCGCAATGATGGTTAACGTCGAAACTTCGCAGGATCACGAGTGAAGGTTTGACAGGTCATTTCGCACGTAGACTAGCCGCCATGCACGGTAGACAAAAGGTACGGTGATCGCCTAGCTTTTTTGTGACTACTGCAGTAGTCACACTTTACATTCGAGTGTCCAACCTTTTTGTTGTATCATGGGGATATGTTAGATACGTAGACAAAGTGATATACAGAGAAATTCTAAATAATTTAGAATCATCAATGTCCAACTCAAAGTACGCCCGACTCAAACCTTTACCGCAGAGCGGAAATAGGTTTTCATGACCAGCCAGTTATAACGGTCAATTCAGTTTAGCCTACACTCGCATGGAAGTTCCCTTGGAGTTTGTATGATAATCACTTAGTTTTATGTCTTGGTAGTTTAACGATTCGATAACTTTTAAAAACAGTTTTTTTTTCGAATGAAAAATGAATAATTGGTTGTTTAAGGGGATCTTAAGATGTCACATTTGTAAGAAATCTGAGAGAGGGGACTGAAAGGTTTGTCTAGGCAATTTTCGTAACCGGCTTCCCTCGCGGCGTACCGTTAAACAGTACGCCTCGCCATTCGGGTCCCAGCAGCATGCGCTAAGTTTCGTACTCACATAGCGATCGTAACGAAAGCTTAAATTAAGATTTTAATCCGAAAAAATTAAAAGGGTAACTTTAACTTGTTATCCCAGAAAACCTTGTGTCACATACTTTTGTCCCCTTGGCAATATTTTTTGCTGAAGTGAAGCCAATCTGTCTCTTCGCTATGCCAGTGCCCACTGCCAAAGCGTTGCCGCGAACACAATGTTTACTTTGCTATACCCCTATGACCTATGACCTGACATGCGCAGTTACAACTCTCAACTCTGGCTGGCTTACTGTTCTGTATCTGATGAGTATTGTATTGAATACCTACTCGAAAAAAGGTTTTATTACTTGTGGAAAAACTAACAATTTATAGGAAGACAATTGGTCTTTCAGGACTGTTTTCGGCTTCTAAAGATGATAATTACGTCACTGGATTTCTCTTATCTTTTGCAGATGTTGACATGAAGGAGGAAGGTTCTTCTGATTCGGAAGATGATTTTAACCGTAAGCATTGCGATCATGATCTTCTACGTGCACTAAACTCAATGGATTCGACGAGGGTGTAGGTGATGTTACGTCATCAATTTCGACCAACATATATCACAGAAAGGCATTGCCCCGTTGGGCTCGTTTCTTCTCGTGCCACCTAGGAAGGGGAATAATGTACCCTGGAATCTTTATGGTAACATCTTTTAAATGATATGCATAAGAAGTTCTTAAACCTGTGATTATCATGCAGTTAGGAGGATCCGCCCTCTTAAAAGATCGTCTGGAGATGAGACCAATCCTAACCTAAAGACATGACAGTTATAAAATCTTTGTATTAAAGACCAAAAAAGTAGGATGATTGGCCATAGAATTACGTTGGCTTTCACAGTGGAATAAAGCCGAGGACAATTTAAAATCTCGCCTGGTTAGCATGATGAAAATTAAACCCGTTTCACTGTGTGAATTGGGTGGATGATTGGACTAATTAATGCAAAATGGCATAGCCTAACCCTACGACAGAAGTGGAAGAAAGGTATGATCTTAAAGGGAAATACTGCGTTTTCTTTATCAAAAGGCCTTTAAAACAAACATTCAGACACAGAATGAGTTTACAGCTGAGGAAGAGCGAAATGATGCTGTTGTTGATTGAAAAAGATAATTTTCCTGTCACAGATACAAATTTATCATCCCTCTGTTATTTCGATTTTTTTTTGGTGAAACACCAGCAATATTCACATGTCATAAAAGTTGTTGTTTAAAATTTGCTTTTGTTCTTATCACAATTGAATGTCTTTCACGAGGGAATTACTTAAGTGGCACCGGAAGGAACAAAGTCTCCTGAAAATGAATTTTGTGAGACCCACTTTTTCCCTCTCTCCAGCTTCCTTTGAAATATTTCCAGGGTATTCTTTGTTTTCCCTTTCTTATAATCAAGGCGGTAATATTTTCTAACTTTAGAAAAAGTCATTGAGTAGAGCAAAGATATGGAAGTTCACGTCCCGACTCCACTTAAAAAAAGGAAGAAGGAAGAATTTCCACAGTTGCACCACTTTCAAGGCTTTACCCTTATTCTCATATCAGACAATAACAGAAAGATTTCTTGGTGATCTGTCCTAATTATATGTAGCAAAAAAAAAAAAAAAAACGAAAAAAGAAGAAGTAAAAAAAAAAAACAGAGTGAGTACTGTAGAGGACTATTGGAAGTTCATTGTTGGTTAGCTCGTAACTGAAAGGTCTTTTTTTATTTTGATGAAAGTTCAAGAAATTCGATCACACCAATATATAAGTGACACAAAGGGAGCTCTACCTGTTCACCATCGTTTCTGAACGATAGTAAAGAGAAATATTTCAAAATGTATTAAACCGGGACAATCTTTGAAAAAATTATGTATCCATGCCAGACGCCTATTCCTACGGTCTTCTATGGCTCATTTCTTCATTACCGCACTCTAACCGATCATGGGTCAACTATTAACTGTAGCAAGCTTAAAGCATCTTGCCTGCAAAGTGTGTGCGTGATTACTGTTTCCTTTTCAATTAACGTTGCTGTAATTTTAGAAATTATATGTGTAAAGTTGATATGTTTCGTTAGCATAGGCTTCTTAGGCTATCTATAAATGTATTGGCTCAGCACGCTAGCCATAAATGTACATGCTGTCAAATGTTCATGCATATACGGACTGTGTATAGACTCTTCTTTGTTTGTGCCGTGGTGGAGAACACCATGGACACGGAAGGTTGATGAGACCACAAATTCAATGTCACTGTTTCTTACCAGTCGTTTCCTCCTAGAGGTACTACGTGTAACGTAAAGTGGCTCGGTAAGTTTTGTTATGTAGATCTAGTATTTAAATATCAAAACGCTCTTTAAGGTGTTCAGGGAGTCTGGGAAATGTTACTTATAACGTTACCATAGCCTGTTTTGCAAATTGCTAGGCTGGGTGACTGGTAGCTATAGTTTGATCTATATTTTTGGAAGTGCAACTTATATATAATTCATGAATGTTGGACCTTGGAGGTGTGATTCTAATCACACCTCCCTGGTTAGACGGGAGAAGGTCAAAGGGACATCGGCACTCAACACATTTCTTTGGGCCAATCATGTCAGATATCTCAAACGTGTTAAGAAGGCTACAAATGGTGCTTCGAAAAAAAAAAACTACATTGAAAAGACTTCGTGGCTACCATTCATGCGGCAATCGGTGTTATTTTTATGTTATTAAACTTAAAATAATTTTTTTGCGGGATATCATTCGCACTTTTCAAGTTACCACTCCACCCGCACCTGTGCATGTCTTAGAAAATACTCTTTTTTATTTAGAGCTACTACCTCCTGCACATATGTTCCACATTAAGTCAAAGAATTTTCAAGCAAACGAGAAAAGTGTGAAAAAATGTATTGTTAAATGTTTCACTTTCTTAATGTATCGTTCAAGTTACATTGTTCCTTTCTTATTCATTCCTAGGACTGCTTTGATCTATAATTGTGCGTTCACACCAAAGCAACATCTGCTGCGTTTTTAACGGCGTTCCCTTTTTTAATCTTTGTAAAAATAGGGGCGACTTTGGAAATTTCTTGGGGCAGGAATTTCCCATAATAATCCTACGATAACAAAAATACGTATCCATCCCGCGAATCGCAGCAGATTTTGGTTTTGGTGCGAGCTCACCTTTACACCTAAAGCTAGTTGAATGGGTAGCTTTTTCAAACAATGGTTTTCCAAAATATTACAAACATCTAAAGGTTTTAAAAAGGTTATTCATTTCGCGAGACCGACTTCTTGAAACCAGGGAGGTGTGATGAGACCTCCAGATCCCTGTTGATACTTTGTTCATTCCAATGTAAAGTAAGATACCAAAAGTTAAAACTGCCATGCATTCTTCGTACCACTGCTACCCATGTGTACCTGAGGGTATTTCTCTACTATCGTGAGACAGACTCATCTCGCAGGGATTCCACTGGCCCCTCACTACTCAACATTACCCAGACACAAGTTGGAAGATTCTCAAATTCGGGAGAGACTCCATCGGACTGCTCCCTCTTTGAAGCCATTGTGAGGCCAAAGTCCCTGGAAACCTTGTCCTATATAAAATGCAAATGTAACAGTAATATACTTAGCTATTGTATTTTGTAGCACTCATGTATCTTATTTGCATGAAACTTCTGTCCGGTCTTTTTTACCGTCGCTTTTAGACCGTCTTTGACGACGTCCCCGCAATTTTGGCGCTTTCAAAGACGGCAGTATTGCTGGCTAAAGACCTGAAAAGTAAATCTAACGTTCATTTGTTTTGATCTAACAGGTGCTTGTTGCTACTGTCTAAGTCGGTTTCATTTTAATGGATGTGTTGTAGATATGGGCGGTATTGTAAAATTATCGCTTTTATTACCAAAGTACTACCAAATAAAATGCCAATTCGGCAGTCTTCACGAAATATACAAAAATAGACACGTCTTTTTTCTGAGTCAGTTTCACTTTCTAATGTGGTAATGACCAATCACAGTTGTGATGGGGAACTGCAAGTATCAACTCGTAAGCCAAATTAAAATGTATTCAAAGGAATGTAACTGGGGAGGTTGTAATTGCGTGATGATGTAATGTGCTTTTAAAGGTTTTGAAATTTAAGTTTGCTTTGTAAGACCATTGTAAATGAATAGTTCACGTACAAATTGAGAGTTCACCATGATGGAAACCGAAGTTAAATTAGTGAATAATATAATGATCCCTCAATCTCTGCCCGAAAAAATTACGCATGACCTTACATATGTTTTAAAATGATGCTGGGTGCTGACATTTTAAGTTTTAATGGGTCTTCAGAAATACAGGTACACTTATTACAGCAAAAACAAGTTCTTAAAACATAATGTTAATCATGGGACTAAAGTTAAATATTTTCACACAGACAGTTTAACTGGGGAGTATAGGGGAATGTAATTACGGCTGACAGAAAACTGATGAAACAAAAAGAGTGGTAGTCACATACGATTGGAGATATAACATCATTCCAGTAGAGTTTGGCCGTAAGTACATTTTGATGTACATTATTTTTTCAGGAATATCTCATTAAATAATGTAGACCACGAACTTTCTATATACATGACAGAGCATGTAACGCGTACATTTTATCCGTAGATTTTCGCCACCTACTGGGACAAAAAGGCGCATCAAGATGGCCACTATGAAGCTAAAATTTGTGTGATTTGACAAAGGATCTGTATATTTTCACCAAACTTTAAACTTGAATGGGAAGGAAAATATAATGTTCCTGCAATACGCATTATTTCGAAAAAAATAAAACAAATATCAACTATCTTACAAAATCTATTGTTTCGCACAACTTAAGCAAGTCTAAACTTTCACACCACCAAACATTTGCCTATGACCATCTTGCTACGCCTATATTCACACGTAGCGACAATGTGTGGATAGTACCCTCTGTCCATGTTACACTTCAACTCTTGTGACATTGGATATACAATGTGTGGATAGTACCCTCTGTCCATGTTACACTTCAACTCTTGTGACATTGGATATACAATGTGTGGATAGTACCCTCTGTCCATGTTACACTTCAACTCTTGTGACATTGGATATACAATGTGTGGATAGTACCCTCTGTCCATGTTACACTTCAACTCTTGTGACATTGGATGTACAATGTGTGGATTAGTACCCTCTGTCCATGTTACACTTTAACTCTTGTGACATTGGATATATGACAAACCCATTATAGCTATGCCCAGCCCCTGTAGTGCACCGTACGAGGCAGTTCATTGCTGAGTGTGACCCGAATACCTGTCGCGAGAACCTATTAATAAAGTTCTTTTGAAACTTGAGATGTAAGTGTGTGCAGTGTGTTAAATATCGGCGTTTTCATGGCAAGTGTAATCGCGTACTGCGTAGGGCCATGTGGTCCACTTGAGCCCATCTTAAGCTAGATGCCAAGGACCATCCCTTCTTAAGTAATGTTTTTGTGTCAAGTGATATGGGGGATGAAAAAATTAATTTCAGTGTTGTTCTCAAAAGTAAAATTGAGACCCTATTTTGGCCCCTAGTTGAGCCCTCCTTATAGAACCATCTCTCCAGTCATTTCTATCTTACGTATCATTTTGTGAACCTTCGATGTAAGTGGATCAATTCTAGAGTTATTAACATTGACTTTTTTGGGACAAGTTAAAATGGGTCCATTTGGATCCCTTGTGGTCCATTTGGTCCCTTCTTAAGCGATAATGCCCCGAACATTCGTTTCGTAAATTTTATTTTTTTATGAACAGTGATAAGTGGACACTAAACGGTTTCAGTATCAGCTTTGTTCTCAAAAGTGTAATTGAGGCCCTTTTCGGCCCCTGGTTGGGACTCTCTTATATGGCCATCTTCCCAATCATTTCGATCTTAAGTATCATTTTTGTAAATTTGCAATGTAATCGGATCGATTGTAAGTAATATTGACATTGTTCTGACAAGTTAAAATGGGCACATTTGGGCCCTTCTTAAACGCTAATGCCCAGGAGAATCTTTTCTTAAGTCGTATTTATTTTAACAGTGATGGGTGGAGACTAAACGGTATCAGTTTCAACTTTGTTCTCTAAAGTGCAATTGAGACCCTACCTTGGCCCTACTTTGAGCCCTTCTTAAGTGGTGAATGCCTCGGACTTCGTTTTCTTAAGTTTTATATTTCAATTAATTGGTGTTGGTACTTGCAGTGTTTTTAAATTTTATTGATGTTCTCAAAAGTGCAATTGATTGTCATTTTGGGGGCCTTTTAGGGTCCCACCTATTCTTATGAGCTCGAATGCGAAACTTAAGAAATGGGTTTCGTACTTTGTTATGGTATCCTCAATAGAATGGGACCTTCAAACTTTTCGTTCCCGATAGTGTAAATGATTAGGGCGCTAGCTCCCTAACTGTAAAGACTAGTTAGATTTTTTCACAAGCATGAAAACGCAATTTTCGCCCATCTGAGAAGATCAGATTTCTCAAAATTTTCTGTACCCTCCGCGCACCAATGGTGGCGATCCGCTTAGAAAGTCTGCTGGGGTCTTCTTAGGTCTGTTATCATCACCTCATCGAGCTTCTGTCCCACTTAGGTTGCACAAAATTACACGGTACATTGGACAGTTGTGTAATAAAACCTCCCTCTGCATGCACTTCATGCTGTGGCTAAGGTTTCCTGAGGAGGATTTAATGTCTATGAGTGGGTATTATTGTCTGTCAACCATCAAATTGTGAAATAGGCAAGGAAGTAAAAACTATAGATATGATGTTCTTTTTTTAAAAAAAAAAAAAGTACTCAAATTTTAGAAACAAACGTCAAATGTAAAAAACGGATAGCGTGAATGTCATTACATTGCATGTAAAGACACCCACAAAAATGAGATCAATCTCATTATTCAATTCAATTCAACTTTGGAACAATTCCTGTCAAAGTAAAGTATCTTGCCACAATTTGCATCTATGCTCCTTGAAAAGGCAAAAATAAAAACAGTAAAATAAAATAAAAGAAGAAACGTTCCTCTTAGACTCCCCCGGCTGGCGATCACTCACCACACTGAATGCCCCCGTTCAGAATAAAACATACGATGTGTGTGGTAGGAAAGGACTTCGAGTGCTAAAAGAAAGTGAATTAAAGATGTCTAAATTTTTTCTGCATAATACCCTCAAAAGATAACTGACAGATTTCCTATCTGTTGAATTTTAAATTTGGCTAGAGGATCACCACAGATATTTCAAAAAGATGAGCTCACACTGTCCTTTTTCTTCAAGTTATATCCGGTTTGAACTCAGTATCGCTCTCCTAGAGTTTGATCTACAGCCGTCAGCTTCTGGGGACATAATTCTCTGCAAAATGGTGTGATTGAATCATATTTAGGATTACACCACTGATAACATATTTGTCGCAACGTTTACAAAGAGCAACATCTGTGTGATAATAAACTAAATACGCTATCCCAATTTCTCAAACGGTGATTTACAAAGGAGAAGAAAAGTCACGCGCATTAACTTCGTATGTTATTAATGAGGTGTCCTGTATCTTCAGGATTGGAAGTATCGCAATTTCAATATTCAGACGCTTTTGAATCATACATTCGTTTCATTTGACGAACCAACCTCCAACTGACGAGGCTGAAGGTGAAGTACAACTCTAACAAGAAATGAAGGATAAAACCCAAGGGCTGAGAGTATAAGGGAAAGACAGCAATTAATGATAGAACGCCACCTCAAGGTGTATATTGGAACAGAAAAGTGTGTGGGTTTAAAAAGTTACCCGTCTACCTTTGCTTGAGAGATACTGAAAGTTTGCGACAAAACTTATGCACTGGACATTCTTCCTGCAAGCCGTCATACTCCCCGTAGCTTCAGGCTGCCTCAATCCCGCTTGGAGGAGCTTGAAATTCTTTCGGCCAAATCTGATCCCTTCCCAGTAACGTCTCGATAACACCCTTATCATACAACCAGAATTCTCACTCTGGTCAAGTTGACCAACGAAGAAATTGTAAGACAGACATTTTTAAACCGATCGATTACATTTAACTCAGACCCCCCCTCCCTCCCCCCCACACACATACTAACATCAACACCAAGGTAATGACGATGTAATGAGATAACAGACTAATGTACCAAACACTTACTCGAATAATGAAAAGCATTTGAGTATTGCGGGAAAATGATTTGGGCGCGTTCAAGGCAAAATGAAAACAGTCTTCCAGTCAAGACTACAGCAGGACGCTTTTTACATGTTTGGAAACAGACAATAACCGAAAAAAAGTCAGAATCAAAAACAAGAACTGACAAAAACACAAAAGGAAACATTTAAGCTTTTTATAAGGAATGGAAGACTATTTTTTCTAAAGTCCCCCCGACTCTCTGCCTAAGAGACATTTGGCGAAACCAAATTTAAAATTGATTTCCGAAGAAGCTGTGTAATCCACTGAAGAACAGCCCTTGACCAACGTCACGGCCCTCGGACTATTTACATTATTGGTCTGTCATGTATGGCTCCATTATAGACTGGATGAAAAGAACAGGTACTAACCACGATCGCAGCCAAAAGGCTTAGGTAAAGGACATCATTACATTATCAGATTCCATTCACTGATTATGGAGTTGACTAGTCAACAAGACCAGACTAATCTGGAACTACGTGGTATAGGTTATTGTTAAGACCAGGGACTCCCCAATAGAGGTGGCGCTCAACTCCAAATGATTTTCTATACGTGGCTGAACATCATACCCTGATGTTTCCCGTTTGAGCTAGAAAAATAATTTTATTCCCCTTTCGCTGTTAGCTTCAATTTGTCCGATTGGTTCCGATTTTTTTTGACCATACGTTCTTCTATTACCTTTACAGTCTTAGGCTTCAATTTTAAACGCAAATTTTCAAAGACCCTCTAAACGCTGTTATTTAATACATTTGGTCAACAGCACGTTCAAGCCCCTCTCCAAAGCGCCTTGCTTTCAGTTGAAAATTGTGATTTACATACAAATGGTCTCCCACTTTGAGAAGAAACTGACCCTCAATTTCATGTAATTAGCACTTTGTTCGAAAAGTAAAATAAGGGTAGGCGGTGCGCCATCTGACGATCCTATAAGTCGGATAACCTTGTATATTTTTTAGGAAAGGTCCGAAATCATCATTTTTGATTTTTCATTTTTTGATTTCATGCGAAGGACTTAATGGCTTCTAAATTTTATTCCCGGGTGTGAATATTTTTAGTTGGTTCTTATGACCAGTAAAGTAAGGGTAGGTGGTGCACCATTTGACGTCACAGGGGTAGTCTGCAAACTATATGCACATTTGATAGAAAGGCCCGAAATCTTTGGTGTAGATAACATACGAAAGACTTGGGTGGCATTATAGATTATGTGCCGGGGGGGGGGCGGGTTTGATTATTGTTGGTTTGGTAAAGTAAAGTAAGGGTAGGAGGTGCATCATCTGACATCACAGGGGTAGTCTGCAAACTTTAAGCACATTTGAAGGAAAGGCCCGAAATCTTTAGTGTAGATTTCATACGAAAGACTTGGGTGGCATTATAGATTATGTGCCGGGGGGTTGATTATTGTTGGTTTGGTCTCTACGACCAGAAGGCTAGACCGGTTTCTGTTGTTTTGGCTCAATTTATGGCCCAACTTCATCAGTAGCGAACCGTTAAGAGGGTTGGGGTAATTAATCAACGTTGTCCCATGGTTCGGACAACATAGTAAAAGTAACAGCTGAAAAATTTCTCGTAGATCCCATATAGAATGTCGCTTTTTGGAGCACGATTTCGGACCTTTCCTTCAAATGTCCTTTTAGTTTGCAGACTACCCCTGTGACCTCAGATGCTGCACCGCCTACCCTTACTTTACTTTAACTTTCATTGAGACCAAATTTATCTATCTTTCCATAGCATGTATTGTTTTGATTGGAAAGCGAGCCTCTGGAATAAAATATTCAAAACTTATTGACCGTAAAGAACAGTTTTCTATTACAATTTCAGTTTAAAGTGTACCTCAAGCCAAAAAATGCAATGATACATGTTAAACAAACTTGATGTAAATTTAACATTACCTGACTACCTGCTTTGTGTCCCTTAAAAATCAAAAATGTTTTTATTACCTTGAACACTTGGTGTTTGCTTGCGTGTTGTGCAAAGAGGGCTTATTAAACTAACTCACTATCACATCTTGGTACATGGTGCTGTAATAACTTTCAGAAAAACAAAGTAATACAAAGAATGTAATTCGAGTAGTACAAAAATGTAATCATATATTATTGCGCATGTACCATTTTAATTTGAGTGAATGAACTTTAACATTTCATATCTCAGCTCAAAAGAATCCTGTGAAGATGGGAAATAGACTGTTAGAATCCATTCGTCTTGTTGTTTCATAAGTTTTTGAGTTTTTTACTTTAGGTATGCTTCAAGTCTTTTACGGTACAACTGAACAGTTTCCAAAAAACAGATGACCGTTGCCCTTGTTACATGATGTTGGCTGCATAGTCAAGCGACGATTAGAGCATCCGACTTGCAGTCTGGGGGTCTTGAGTTGGAACTTACTGCCACTGTCTCTGCTGATCAGTATTAGCATTGGAGAAGGGAAAACAAACCAGAGAGAGGAACAACTGGAAAATACTTAAATCAATCGGTAAGAAACTGGAAAATCAAACCCCATCTACTTACTTACATACTGTTACATCGTGACGTGCTCGTTTAACTTGATCAAATCTGCTACATGAGGTACCTGGGTAGCGCGTTGGGTGTGACCTTACGAATTAAATTGAGTTTTGGGGCACAGTATAGCGTTTCCTGTTGAGGTGATGACCATGTTTAACTTACATACAATCGTTTCGATGGAAATAATTCAGTAGAAAAATATAAAAAATATCAAAGTCTATTTACACTCTATACAAATTGTTTCACGTTCGGATCGTTTTATTCAATCGAGTGTTGAAATTATTACTCTATAGCTAGCAACTTCAATGCCGCCCGCTACATGGCCTACAACGGTGCGGTGGGGAGAACACGCAAATCGATTTCTCTGTACTACAATTTCAACAGATGGAAGGACAGAGAAACAAAATACAGGAGGGCGTACTTTAAGAACGTTTCGTTATAGCATGTATCCTCAAAATGAATGGATGAGTTTCAATCCTCACAGGAAACAGTTTTCTAGACAAGAATAATGTTATAAGCACGGTTTATTCTACCGTTAATAGAACAAACAAGAAAATTATGAGAAATATGGGTAAAAGGTTTCCATATAAGTAACTAGTGCGAAGACCGCGGGACGCGAAAATTTATAAAAATTATTTCAGGTAATGAAATCCAGGAATATATCGGGGTCATTTTTTGCTCGAGTACACATTTCGCAAGAGCCATCATGATACTTGGGCAGTATAGTCCTTACAAAAAGCAGGTATCAGTTAAGAAGAGCTCTAGCTAGACTATCTGCCATCCGTATAGACTTGGCAATATAACCAAGACCTGACAATTTTCTGTATGTTGGCTAAATTGATTTTTAGGCACTTATCTGGGGATTGCTGGGTCGTGCGCTCTCGTGGATGAAAAAGAAAAGAAAGGAAAAGAAAGAATGAAAATAAAGAAAGGGAAAAAATGAAAAACTCCCTCATAGACAGAAAATCGTGTACCTAAATTATAAAAGCTCTAATCTCTAAATAACGTGAATCGTAATACGTATTAAACATTTGACCAGTCGTAGCATATTCTAAAAGGAATAAATATTCGTTCAGTCGATGAAGTTGTTAGGTTTTTTTTGAAATAAATTTTCAAATAAATGGGCGATGTACACAGTTAAAGCTCGTTTGGTATAAATCAATGTGGCTGGCAAGTAATTAAATATTGCTACGGTTTTCTGCTTTTCTTAGGTGCTTTGTCAGTCCCGGGCGTGGTAGCGAGCTGGCCTGCAGCAGTGGGGAGTTTTGGCCAAAGTTGGTGTTTTTTAGTTGGCCAACGACAGTTCACAAGCTGAAAATCGGCACGGAAAACAAGCTTAAAGTTCGGAAAAAAATTTAATACAGGATCCAAAAACTGGAAGGTTCTTCTCCCAGTAAGAAAAGCAACTTCAACTAAGTGACTCTCTTGAATACAAAACGAAAAGAAACTGTTATACAAAAAAAAAAAAAAAAAAAACACGAAGTAAGTACGAAAACTAAATTAATTACAGCGGTGTGCAAACACAGTTGAAACTTCCGTGGCTGAAGGCAGTTGGCAAAACCCTGCCTGCGGGATTACCTGCTGTTCTGTGTGCTGCTGAAAACTCAAGAAACAATCCTAACTGGGTACTCTCTGGATCGATCTGCCAGGACGCTACATGATTCATACGTTTTATACCAGGCTGAATAAAATTAGCCTAAAATAATCATACCATTCATATACAAGTGGTACGAGTGCTTAAGTGTAGGAAAATATGAACACATTTGCATTTTTACAATAAAGATGTGACCCGAAAATATCTGAAACCATGCTTTTTGATATGGAAAAGTGGGCAAGTTTGATAATCTAACATAACAGGAGGTACTATGAAAGAGTAGATTACGGTAAGCCACGGATAATCTTCGCGTAGGGACAATGATCCACAGGGATGAGGATAAATCCCTAAATCCAAACACAATATACACGTCACGAATAGAGAGAAGCTTTGAGGAGCAGCCCCACATAATCCTAAAAGTTCCACTTAATTTCGAGGCGCTCCGCACGGCCTCGCCCAAGCGTCACCATATGTAAACAAGCGTGTGTCAGTGGAGTCAAAGTAGGCTCCACGGCCATCTTTGTAGAAAAATTAAAAAGGTATGAAGAAAAAAAAACACCCAAGGAAACAGAAAGAAAAGGTTAAGGAAAATTTGGAAAAGAGAAACAAAAACATGTGAGTGTACCATCGGTATATTGTAAGCATTTATATGTATATCTTGTATTTGTATGGAATGATTGTGTTACCACTACTTCTATACCGTGTGAAAAACAGTTTTTTAGTTAAGTTTTGTGTCCAAGACAGCATGTAAGGTCCTCCATTTCAAATACATATTTCACCAGCTGCGAATTTCAAGTTCTTTCCGATTAGAGATGGAGGAGATATTTGGCAGCTTTAAAAATCGGATCCTAATCGATCCGAATTTGTTGTAGTGTGACTTTAATCCTTTTATTTTGACCTCTTTTTACCCTGCTTCCATTTTCCTTGTTCTGCTATCCTCTTTGCCTCTTGTTATTTCCTCTTCCTTCCCTTTTCTTCCAATATCTGCTTTTTTCTTGCTCTTATTCCCTACCCCCTCCCACCTGTTCCCGCCTGGATACCCGCTTGGTAGGAATTGTGTTTTGGAAAAGCTGAAGTTAGGGAATGAGGTGTTCACATCAGATTCTGAGCTTTATTTCAGAGGTCAAAAGCAGCCCCCCAATTTTTTTTAAGCAATAGCTAAATATGACAATTTCCTTCTTATTTCTCTTCTCAAAGTGTCTTTAATCATATTTGTAGACTCCGATACTTCAATATTTTTTGTGAAATGTAAAACAAGCAGTTACTCCAAGCAATATAACTTTACTGATTACAATACCTGACTTCACTCATGTGTAGGGATTGTACCTTGAACCGGTCGCTACATACCACCTTAACCGGGCGCTAAGACACTGAAAAAGGGGGAGGGGTGACTTGAGAGAAAGCAGGGAAGTAAGGGAGTAACACTGCTAATTTCCCGTATGTGTTATTGGTGTTCTGGTGAAAAAGGAAGGGCTAGGGCCGTTAAAGCCCCCCCCCCCTTGGATCCGCGCCTGCACTCTAAAAAATGTTGTGTATAACTTACACAACATTGTGTGAATAGTCCACCAATCAACAAATGTGTAGAAAGTACACATCGTTGTGTAAAAAACTAACACAACATGTGTAGAATTTACACAGTTGTGTAAAGTCTACACATGTTGTGTAAATATTTTACACAACGATGTGTACTTTCTACACATTTGTTGACACATCATGTGTACACACAACTAACACAACATGTGTAGAATTTACACAGTTGTGTAAAGTCTACACATGTTGTGTAAATGTTTTACACAACGATGTGTACTTTCTACACATTTGTTGATTGGTGGACTATTCACACAATGTTGTGTAAGTTCTACACAACATTTTTTAGAGTGTGTGGTCACATTAACACAGGAGAGAATAACACCTTCGAACTGCCATTTACCTATGGTACCTTAATGCTAGGCAAATAGCTGCAGTCAAGTGCCCTCTGTAGATGAGTAAACTGAGGGTTGGTTTGGAATAAGCTACCAGCAGGTATGCATAACGCAGTCAAAAAGATTTAAGAACCTACACGTCAAGCTATTTCTTTGGTCCTCCACAAACTTCAGAAATACTCAGACAGGGAATGGAATTTGTAATTTATATGCTAAAGGGGATAACTTCGTGCTGTCAGAATTCAAACTATGTTTTAAAGAGGCTACAATAAATGTTCTCACTAGTTGAAACATAACAGTTTAATTAAATCAATTGAATAAGGTAGCCAGTCCCTTGAAATTAGGTAGAAAGATAATGCGTTTGATTTCTAAAACGGATAGTTTCTTTTGAAGGGGCAAATAGAATCTAAGTGCTCTTTGCCAGTCTTTGGTGGAGGCCGCAGATACTTTTAGTACTGCTCAGTTAAGTTTGCAAATCTTTGACTAGACGTGTTCCTGCTCCTGATTTTAATTTTGAGCTTCAAAAGTAGTTGGACTTTTTAAAACTGTCCTGGTCTTAGTTAATCATACAAAAACGCCGCTCTATTAGAGCGCCTCGATTAGAGCATCGAGGTATTTATCCTT
This sequence comes from Holothuria scabra, assembly GCA_037179385.1. NCBI lineage: Eukaryota > Metazoa > Echinodermata > Holothuroidea > Aspidochirotida > Holothuriidae > Holothuria > Holothuria scabra. Next base: position 33,486,377 of record CM074181.1, read on the forward strand.
TTACTACATGAAATGTTTCAAAGTCACCGTTGCTTTTAAATCTAGATTTTACAAGATAATCCTTTAGATTATGCGCCCTCTTATAGACTAGAAAAAAAGGTTTTGGGAAAATTTGACACAAGTTCGGATCATCCGAAACTAAATAGAAGTGTCTTCGCAAGATTTCTTTAAGATCTTTGGTTTTGATGCGAGGTGTAAACGTAGTCTTGAACACTTGTGGTATGTTTCCTTCACGTAATTTGGGCTAGAGTAAGTTTGACCGTTCTTTGTAGTACACGTCTTGAATGGCATGGCACGATCAAATTCTTGGGCCGTGTAGTTACGTGCAAGCATTTTTTCTTTGAAGGTGTCCCCTTTAACTGTTTAAACACGAAATCTTTTTCATTATTTTATAATCTCGCATATCTTAGAACCTCTCTTTTAATAAGGCCTTTAAATGTGGCGAGTGGATGAGGAGAAGTCCTGTGAAGGTATTAATAGGTTTCTGTGGCACATAACTTGTGTAGAAGTTTCTTCGGTAATCCTGCTCGTTTTGCTAAAAGCATTATCTGTCCCGAAAAGTTAAATTCGAGAAAAAGGATACTCCCGAGTCCTAAAAAGGGGAGAAACTTCGTGCAAAGTCTCAAAGGTGTCGAATCAAGTGTACAGCCTTAAAAGGCCAAGTTAAAGCTGCCAAATATTGTGTGAAATCGGAACAAACCGAACATTTCATCAATAACCTCTCCGATAGATCTCTATCGGATAAATATAAAATAGTTTTAGGAAGGGTGACAAATTATAGCTATACCCTGCTCTTCAATCAGAATGTCAAGTCTAATAGTTCTCAAAGGACCATTTCAAGTAAAAAATTGAGGATATGATATACTCTGCACTCTAAAAAAGTTGGTTAAAAAACTTACCGACGACTGGTCACGAATGTCAAATACCTGAAATTGGTTAAAGTTTACACAATAATTGTTAATAATGGTTTATGTAAAAGGTTTTTCTAAAAGGTTTACCACTTAATTGGGTAACCAGCCTGTGGGGTAACCAAATGAACAACATATATTGGGGAAAACTTTACCCAATTTCAGGTATTTGACATACGTGACATACATTGGTGAATTTTTAACCAACTGTGTATAAAACCAGAGAGCTTAAACAAACCCTGAAGTGCTAGGACACTGGCACTTTGTACCGAAAAATACGATTCTGTGTCTAATTTTCCGACACCACCGGTCATAGCCTTTAAGAGGGAGCCCAAAGTAAATAATACTCCAAGTTAATTCTATGCTAAACTTTAAATGACGGTGAATTGGGAACAAATCACGAAGAGAATGAAGATTGCTCCCTCGATTCTCTCACCGAGGCGCTCTAAAATTCTTGTCTAAACGGTTCTGTTGTCTAGAAGCATTGAGACTCGTCCATTTACTTTGAGGATATGCAATACTTTCCATGCTGTAACAAAACGTTCTTGAAGTACGCCCTCACCTATTCTGATTTCTCTGTCCCTAAATATGTTGGAATTGTGGTACAGAAATATCGATTTACGTTTTGTCCATACCGCGCCGTTTTTGGCCACTGTAGTCAGCTCTTTATTCGCGTGCGCTCTGTGTTTACACGTCAGTCGAAATGCTATGATGCACGCAAAAGAGGAGGAAACAAAATTAGGTGGAAAGCAAAGATTTCTTTCCTGAATGAAGGGAATAAAATTTTGATTATCTGAGCAGACTCTCCAGAGTCTAAAATGTACTCTGATTGTTAAACCATTCTCCTTTTGTTACGTACGATAAAAAATTCGGAGATCCAAGTAACCAATTCAAAGGCAAAAAGCTTGGGCCGGCTTTCACGGTGTGAAGGAATTGCCATTTAAGGACAGGAACCCATCCATATTCTATCAAGTTCATATATTTTTCAGCAAAAATATAAGAGAAAAGTAATAAGAGGAGATAAAGAAAATAAATAAACAAATAAACATCAAAATAAATAATCAATCAATCAAAAAGGAATTTCAAAATAATCTTTAGGGTCAGAAGTAAGGTAAGAGTTACTGGGTTGTGATATTTAACATGATGCTATCTACGCGGTTTAATATTGGAATTTCATTCCCAAGGAGCGAAAATTTACTAGAGGAAGAGTGAACTTATTCACTCCAAAAGGGCGAAGTTTCTCTTTTGATGGAGTCGCCACAGGGTATACTTTCCAAACACTGTTATCTCTGGAGACACCCGTTGGAGAGTGAATTTTCCCTCTTCTTGGAGTGAGTGTCACTCTTCGCGGAGTTAATTGCCTTTCTAATAGAGTAAATTGAAACCATTCACTCTATTAAAGTTTTTTGTTTTTGTTATAAAGTTTCTTTACGACAATGAATTAAGCAATAATTCTATGAATAAATTAAGATTCAATGAAAAATTGTCACTTTTCCTAATGTAAAACTTGTCATTTAAAGTTAATGGATAGTTTTAATAGAAGGGGAAAAGAGGCAAAAGATCACTAATTTTGCACCCGTTGAATTATATTTTTATGACAAGATACATGGGCCTTAAGACTGTGTGTTCTTCCTCCCATGTCTCCTTAGTATAGGCTACATCCGGAAGTTGCAACTCTCTGAGTATATTAACGGTAATTGTTAAAGCGTTTCAATCTTAACCTGGGATTTAACTGCCATGATGCAGGAGTAACATAGTCTAAAATTTTCCTTGAAAACTACATTTGTATGATAATGTCAGACTGCTACCCCTGAGAACTTATTGTTATATTGACATGTGCTTGTATTCGGCATGGCGTTTGAATATTTCTACTAGACTAAACAACGAAACAAATAATTTGTTAGATGATTGATCATAAAAAAATACCGGTTTTCACCATACACTTAGTACGTAGCATGTAGCCTCTTCATGGAACTACTCGGTTCACTTACCTACTAAAGCGCCATTTTATGGTGGTGCTAAACTGCTGAATGAGTAGAACACCTAGCTATTTTGAAGTTGCCTAATTCAGTGATATTAAGTTGTCACTGTAAAAATGAAATTCCATTTTACATTGGAAATATTGACAGCTAGGATTCCGGGTAGAATTTTTTGACAGTTTTGCTTTAGACATTGAGAACTTATAGAAACTGCACTTGCAGTATCTAAACATTTTATACATGAATATCACACCTGTAGGTTATGTTAGTGACATTCAAATGGTATGTATCATGCTTATCGTTTACATTGGATCTACGAGCAACTGTAGAATAACAAGTGCAGAACGGGAATCCCAGCTGCCAGTATTGCTGTAAAATATCGACGGACATCTTTTCGAACAGAGTAGTACATCATTGATGCACAATTTCAAAGACACTGCATGCAGCTTAGTGGTGGAGTTGGGAAAACAAGCCAGTGAGCCGCAACCGGAAAAAGGATGTGGTCGGTTCGACTTTAACCAATACTTGGAACAGTGGAAATTGACCTGTAAAACTCTTTCTTACAAACTAACTACATTTCAGTCTGCTTGTATCTCAAAAAGGCAAAAGGCGACGGTCACCGAAACCTTCATATCGCGCCGTTCATGACTACCAAAAGTGATGTCGGCACTGCTGCAAGATATCCAAACGGACAGAGTTTATTTACAGCTCATTTGTTAAAGTTATCTTTATTCATCTATTCATATCACACCTGGACGGATAGCATATCTAAAAATACGCCAAATAGTTCGAGGGGCTGGTTTTACCGACCCTAATCATTCATGTCGCTGGGTGATATCCCCCCCCCCCCACGCTTAATTAACTACTGCATCCCCACCATTTTCACTGAATATTCATCTTAAGTAAAGGGATACAATTAAAAAGTAGTTAGTTCTTAGCGTATAGCATTTTTCACACCAGCTGTACCTTCCTTTGAACGGTATACTGATTCAATACTGACCCGAATAAAAAAAAAATGATTGTAAGGTCGGTATTACCTGTAATAATCGGCCTCGTTCCTTGCAAAGTTGTGGGTTGTGATATTTTGGTGTAGGCAGTGGCCAACTTTTATTGACGAATCCGGACAGATGTGATGGTCTGATTTTAGTCGGCCATTACTGGGGTCCATCACCTTCAAACTTTAAATTCCCTTTCTTACCTGTTCAATGGATGGTTGTACCCTGAAGTGTATCTTGATTCTCTCAAATTCACTGAATATGAGGATCTGAAATAAATGACGACGAGTAAAGGCTGATGGACCCCACTAAAGGCTGCCTAAAGTCACTAAAAACAAGCGCTAATCGGATTCGCCTATAGGCCAGTATTCCCAGAACTAAATTGTTCCCACAGATAGTATTCTTTGTATAAAATGCAATACGCCGAATGAAATTTAAATTAAAAAGCTGCATTGCCGCCATTTGAGTATCTGAAACATCGGAAAACATCGTCATCCAATATTATGTATTTTCCTCCGGTTTCGAAGTGTTATTTGAGCCTGAAAATTATTCAGGATTTGTGGCAAAGTGAATTAGTGGGTCAAATGCCACACTACTACGAGAATGTTTGGATTCCCAGTCGACGTTTGATTTTCGTTTGGTTGTTTCCCCTTTCGTTTGGACGTAATTTTTAATTTTACCATGATCTTGTTTTATATTGATTCCATTCGTGGGAAATTTATTCGACCTTTTCAAATCCAAAAACTCTTTTGTTTTGGATTTCATTGTCCATCTGGTTATGTTTGTACATGTAATGGAGGAGGTGCCAAGACCTAGCACCGGGCACCTCCCTGATATAACTAATATAGACATATTAAGCGTTATTTTTCCACCTTGTCCTTTCCTGTCCAATCAATACCACTGTGCCTCATATTAATGATGATTATCCTTGAGGGGCTGCGAATAATTGATTACTTGGATCATATCTGAATGCAACTGTCGTGGTCAATTTTATTTGCACTGACCATAATGTGCATTGCAAATACACAATATCAACAAATACTTGGACTTAAAGGTAGCTAAATTCATCACCAAAGACTGTTCCACTTCTTCCAACAGTTTTACTTTTAGCTCACCCCGCACGAATTATACTCTTCCTTATCCAGACACAACCCCAGATTATTGCCTCAGAGTATACCCTGGTGATCATACAAGGCCTCAATGTTTAACCAAAACAGTCAGTATACATGCTGTGAAATACACCGGCTTCTCTCCTTTTTTGAATGTGATGTAGATGAAAAAGTTGCGGAAATTTCGGTAAACTGCTACTAACATTGTAGTGACGAATTTTAATGACTTAAATTTAGGGCGTTATGAATTTTTTTTTTTTTTTCTAGCCGAATGAGGGTTTACCTCCATAACGACAGTCGAATATGTATCTCTTTTGAAAATACAAGTCTTTAGCAATTGATAATATGAGTACAGACAACATTTAGGCACAGAATTATTAAATGCATGTTCACCGGAAAGGAGAATGAGAGCGGGACCACGGACAAAGGAGACGCGGTGGAGGCTGCGGTGCTATCCCCATCCAGAAGAATCATTCAAACCAATGGTTTATAACTCTTTTCCGACAAGTATGAGTTTCTAGTAAGATATAAGAATAAAATCAATTGAAACCTTTTAGGGTGAATCTGAACAATGGCTATCACAGGGTGATTGCGGGATGAGGAGAGGACATGCAAACAATGAATCCTCGACTGACAATGGCAAAAATGAAAACATCCAGGAGTTTCAATGCAAGACTCGCAATGTTCCACTGTTCCCTTTCCTGGGGCTGTGGTTTAAAGAGAAAACTGGGATGTAACATGGTGCTATTTTGCAAACATTAAAGCATATTTGTATACGCGCACACGGTTACAGGGGGCTGGTCTGAGTTGTGATCAGTCAGACTCGATGGGACTACTTTCTTCCGAGTTTCCCTTAACAACATATTTTTTCAAACTACTCCCAGAGGGCATGGTCCAGGCTGGGGTTGTTTGAGAGCTTATTAGAATTGGAAACGATGTGAGTGAGATTCCCAATCTCAGTTAACAAAATTTTGTTCAAAAGTATTCAGTTAAAATCTACATTAGTCAACTCAAGATTTCAAAAGATGTCTTCTTTGGAATGATTTATGAAAAAAGGGTTTGCAGACTAAAGCACAAGGTGGATGGAAGCATACAACCGAAAAAAGGTCTTTAATGCTACTGGTATTGTTTTGAAACCAATGTCTATTAAACCCTGGCGAGAATAATTTAGATGTAACGGAGGTTGTTCGCACTGAGCTGTATAACTAAAAGACGCAGGTCAATGCGGAATACCGGTACTCATTGAAATTGAAGCCGAAAGGGAGGGTCCAAATGATGTATGTTAGTTACTCAAGTCGTTTTACTTCACGAATGTTATTAAGCAGGTCTGTTTTACTTTCGTGAGTGAGGTGAAATCATGCTGTTTCACGAATCAACAGCTTCGAAATTGGCCACAATCCTTCTAAGCCCGTCCCTACCTTCTTCAATTATTGAATGGCAATTTGGATAGCGTATTGTGAAACAATAAGTCAAATATATTCTCCCTACACGCTGTCGTAATCTTATTCATATAATGAACCCGCGACCTTGACTGTGATTTTCAAACAAAAATGTCCAAAAGTTCGATTTGACATTTCTCACCCTACAAGAACGAACCCTATTAACTAACTAACCCTCATCAAGTATGCCTACGTAAACAGACCAAAACGTAAATCCATGGACGTGAGACGTGACCACTGATCTACATACCTGGATGTTAGACGGTGCCAAAAATTGAAGCAACAGAGCCCCTATATTGTGTATGGTAAAAGCGTCGTGCAAAAGCTCCTCTCTCCACACAGTTGGATAGGGAATTTGATATGATGGCTTGGTAAATTGAGGTTTTGGCTTGAAATAAGGCCAAATATGTTATGGAATGTGCAGTTCGTGGTGGATTGAAGACTTGACTGAGTGGCTAGAGGGTCTGAGTCGGTCCTCTTTCACGATGACAACTATAAGTGCAAGTTCGATAAAAGGTTGTTGTGGGGGGGGGGGGGGTGTCGAGTCTCACCCTAAAAATGGCAGCCCACATAGTCTCCCACACAAAATCCCCCCCCCCCCCTAATTACTCCCTTGACATATCCAACTCACAGTTCATGCCGGCCATGTGACTTCAAATACTTTTATGAATGAAAAAGAAATGGGCTGCCACTGCCCTTATACTCCGACATTCCTATGTTCGAACAATCTCTATATTTATCAACGATCGAGTTGTTGGAACATAGGGATGTTGGAACAAATCCTGTATTGGAACGTAATGGATTTTTTGGAATATAAGGGTGTCGGAATATAGACTGGGCTGTAGATAACTGAATTAATCCTCACTCTATAGGTTGAATTCAATAAACCACGCGACGTAAACAACTCTTCCTCAGACATACTGTTGAATATTTTACCGCCCAAGTGAAGAGAGGCCTGTAGATATTAAATACTACAAGCCGAATACCGATGCTTCATTGTGGTCAATAAATCTTATACCAGGCGGATCCAAGGTGGATTTTACGGCCTAAGCCCTCTTTTTTCGCCACATCAACATAGTAAAACATATGTCAAATTAGCACTACATTGCAACCTCCTCACACCCCTGATTTCTGTTAGGTCAGCCCCCCTTTTTGTATCTGGATTAGTGCCTGTAAATGGTACAGTGGGGGCAATGCAGTCACTCAAGTTTCCCCTACTAAAATTACCTCTAACAAAGACGCCAGCTTGGCCAGAAAGGCCATCCTTAACAAAGCAATTATCCCTTACAAAATCTCCTCAGTCCTGATAAAGTCGACAGTCTCTAAAGAAAAATGTTAAAAAACGTGCCATCAAACATAGGTACTAAACCTATATTGATCCCTTAAAGATAAAGCCCCCTGTGGGCTGGGGTTGTAGAATGCCCATGGTATTCAACCTGCCTGTAGTAAGAGGCGACTGAACTGGAGGATTTGACCTAAATGTCACAATTTATTAATACCACATTCGTGTTGGTGTGTCTTTAAGTCTTATCAAACTAACTAGTCCTTATGGAACCCCTTCCAGTGGGGGAATTTACCGAGATTGATAAGGTGCCCATTTGGGTAGCCCACATGTACGAGTCATATTAAAAGACTGAAATTGATCCATATTCTCAAAACACACTATTAGTTGTTTGAATGAGCCTTAGACCTAGTTTTTTATATGCTTCATTTGGATTAACTGAAGGGGTTGCTCATTGGTCTCTTATCATATCATCCCGGAAGCAATACCATATGGACCCTTAGGGGCTATGAACATAGGTCCCGTAGGATTCCCTAATGAGAATATTACCAGTAAATCGGTAATTTGGGGGGGGGGGGGGAGATGGGAGGGGGGAGTCTTTGGGAGGCATAGAACAGTATACTATTGTCGTAGGCGACGGACTTAGTCTCGGGGAAACCTGTGGCTTGTCCGGCAGAGGATTTTTTCAAGGTCAGACTTTGTTAGGAGACGAGTTTGTCAGAAGTTAATTTTTAACTGGGTGTCTTAATTTGTTACTAGGAAGAGTGGGTGACTGTGTAGAGGAGGCTTCAGTTATGGGAAGCTTTGTTGGGGTGCCTTGTCAGTAAAAGCATGAACCTTAATACTCCCATTTACAACCAAGGTCTACTATGAAACGCAGTTACATGAACGCCTTACATCCAGGTCTGTAGATCAGCGGACGTGACTTTTACTGTAGCCCGGCTTCAGATTGGGGCAAGTGCCACCTGGAATTGTCATTAAAGACACCATGTTTTTTCGATTCCTGACATGTCTATAAACAGAAAAATTCAGGTACATAGGTATTTTCGGTTGGGGAAATATATCGGGGTATCTGCCAAGAGTCAGGGTGCTAAAAAATCAAAAAATAAAGGGGTAGGGGAAAGTAAAATGGCTCTTATTTTTCATCTAGAAACTCGAGAGTTGCAAACTACCCCTCAAAATACTTGCAAAGAATTGGTCCTTTAGTTGATATACAGATTTTGAAAATTCCGTGACATTAGAGGTCATTAAAAGTAAAAAAAGATATGAAATTTGACCTTTGACCTAAATCTTGACTGTGCTATTTTAAAATGTAATTGTTTACAGTAAATCAATTCATTTGTCCTATTTTGACCTGAAATGATTATATTACATGTCTTCAGACAATTTTAGGCTACTAATGTTGAAGAGTTTGTACTTAGGAAGCACTAGTGTCGAACGAAATGTTAACTAGTAAAAAATCTGTTAGAAAAACATAGTTTTCCAACCGGGAAATGATGATCTATTCACGGTTAATGAGCGTTACGAGCTATACACCATCTCGAAACCATTCTCATCTCTGTTTAAGCATTCCTTTTTATAGAAAATTTATTACTTCCATATCTACATGTCCATATCGATACCCCTGTCCCTTCTTAATACCTAAAAAGGTGCAAACCAATACAATGAAATATCAGTACTAATGGCTTCAAAATCGGGCGGGAGATTGAGGTATAAGTGCCATCTGGAGTGGCCATTATAGGCTATGGCCCACAGGCATCTCACAGGCAACCCTACAACTCTCCGTCGCAAAATTTTTTTGGAAACGTTACGGTCGGCTGAACACGAAATCAAGTGGTATTAGCAAATATTTTGGGTCTCGCCCGGTCAAAATGGCTGCCAAAAACAAAATGGTGGCAAACATTTTGAATATTTTGTATTAAATAATAATAAAGAAAATAATCTTTAATAAATATTTTTGAGGGATCTACTTTTAAAAGTTAGTCTTACTTTATGACAAGTATTCCAGAATTAATTTTTGGGACTGTTTTGGTGAGATTCAGGTTAACCAAGATAGCGGAAAAACAACATAATGGCTGCCAAAATAAATGAAATTTTTCCAAGAAATTGTGAAAAAATTGCAAATTTCCACATTTCTCAATCACAATGATGTAAAATAATGTTTTCAAATGAAGGCGGAACTTGACAACCCTAGAAACAAGAGTATTTGTCATTCAATATGTCGGAAATGCACTGAATAAGTAAAAACAATACAGTAAAAATTCCCCACAAAAATAAGAAAGTAATTAAAAAATGCAAATAAATGTCAGAAAATAATCACTAAAAATATATTTCGACTAAAAAATTCTAATATCTTTGTAGAAATTTGTACAATAAGAAAAATATGCACTAAAAACATTTTGACACAATTGCCCTTAATTTCTGGTTAGATTTTATGACAAATAATCTTAATTTACTTTTTAAAATACTTCTCTTGGAACTCAAATCAACCAAAACGGCGGAAAAGCAAAAGCGCCGCCGATGCATTTATGTTGATATATCATGACAATAGGAAAATAATCATTAAAAGTACTTTTGGCACAGGAAAACCTAACCTGTGACCATTTTCTGTTGTAAATATTCACAAAGTATATTTCTGAACATTTCTTTTAGGATCGAGGTCAACCAAGATGGCGGATATAGCAAAATGGCCACTAATTTTAAAATTTCAATTAATTATAATAATAGACATAATAATCCGTAAAAAAATATTTTTTTGCTGACAGTTGCTCTTTATAAATGGCCTCTTTTTATGCCAAATAATTGAAACGTGTTTTTAAAACATTTTAGATGCAATTCAGGTCAATAAAGATGGCGGAAGAAGTAAAATAGCCGCCAGTGATATAATTACCGTATTTTCAATAATAAAGAAAATAATCACTAAAGATATTTCTAACACATTAAAACCTAAAATCTGTTCATAATCTTTAATGGCCATTGAAAATGTATTTTTGGGACAGGTTAAATATTTATAAATATATTTAATTAATTATAAAGAGCAGCTGTCAGAAAAAGTAATTTTTACGGATTATTTTCTGTATTATTACCATTGAAATCTTAACATAAGCAACCATTCTGCTATATTCTGCTATATCCCCAGGTTTTTGTAACAGAATTTTTACTATTTAACATTTCCTTCGACACTGGTGCTTGTTAAGTACAAACCCTGGAACATTTGTAGTCTAAATTTGTCTGAAGACATGTAATGTAATCATTTCAGGTCAAACTAGGACAAATGAATCGATTTACTCTACACAATTACATTTTAAAATAGCACAGTCAAGATTTAGGTCAAAGGTCAAATTTCGTACCTTTTTAACTTTTAATGAGCTCAAAAGTTACATGATTCTCAAAATCTGTACATCAACTAAAAGACAATTTCTTTGCATGTATTTTGAGGGGTAATTTGCAACTCTCGAGTTTCTAGATGAAAAATAATAGCCATTTCACTTTCTCCTACTCCTTAAATTTTTGATTTTTCAGCACCCTGACTCTTGGCAGATACCCCGATATATTTCCCCAACGCACCCGAAGATACCCATATACCTGAATTGTTCTGTTTATGGACATGGCAGGGAATCGAAAAAATATGGTGGCTTTGATGACCATTCCACACTGTGAAAAATGTCTGTATATTTACAGAAAATAAAATAAAGAAAAACAAAAGAATACATAAAAAGTGCTGTCAACTCATTGACAGCACTTTTTATGTATTCTTCTTGTATTTCTTTATTTTCTCTTCTGTAATTGTACAAAAAATCTGTAACATTACATTTTTTTCAGTGCAGGTGGCACTTGCCTCAATCTGAAGCCGGGCTATGAGTGTTCGCCATTTCAATACCATGCGGTAAATGGCACTCAGTTGTTTGGCAAGGCGGGCAGAGTCCTCGGCCGATTTTGTTTTAAATGTGAGCCAAAGATGGAAAAATGACCCAACACTTTGAAAACACTTTAGAAAGACTTGTTAACTCCTTCACATGGATTAAATCCAGTTTCTAGGTATAACAAACGCAATGTCCCAGTATAATTTAAAAGATACTGGACAACTAGAACTGCTAAGAGAAATCTTGTACACGGCAAAATATTAAGACAAGTCGCCCAGTAAGACAACACGGCCAAAAATAATAATATCCAGCAAAGTAGACATGTAGTAGTCCGGGCAATTGTCATGGTCCCATACTCCAAAGGCAACTCAGCAAACTGATAGATCTCAACACGAATCAAATAAAGACCAATTAGGCTTTTGTTAATAATGAACACATTAACGTTACAACACGGTACGACGGTGGCTTAGCTGGCTAAGCCATCGTGCTAAGCCACTGTCGTGGAACTCATCGAAGAAAAGAAAACAAGGCGAAAACTACAACAACATCATTCGACGTACCATTCATAAGGTAGCGGGCCACTAATTAAAAGTCCCATTGACTTACACACTAAATTAGGCTACTTTCGTGCCCCCTAGCTCCCAGTAGAAGTTTTCAACCAGGACATGCTACCCCTCTGATCGAAGCCCATAATCAAGGCTGTCATGGCACTTTCAAATTTCCATACATGACCAATGAAATTTTGAACTAGAGAGCCTTGAATGATAGGGATGTGTTTCCCGCCATAATAGCTACTCAAAAAACGGCATTTCACAGAGCGGAGTAATACAATAAAAAAAGGCACTAAAATTGGTCACATTGCCTTGAATTTTACCCAGCATGTATTTCAATTCATTGTCTACAAAATGCAAATACAAATACGATCATATTTTGTAAGTAACACAGTCAGAAACGACATCCCATAAATTTTTTATGGCGCTTTGTCTGTCAGTAAAAATTTTCTCGGACATGAGAATTGGAGTTAGTGGTCCGCTACCTTAAGGTAGCGGGCCACTAATTATAAGTCCCATTGACTTACCCACTAAATTAGGCTACTTCCGTGCCCCCTAGCTCCCAGTAGAAGTTTTCAACCAGGACATGCTACCCCTCTGATCGAAGCCCACAATCTCGGCTGTCATGGCACTTTCAAATTTCCATACCATGACCATTGAAATTTTGAGCTAGAGTTCCTTGAATGATAGGGTTGTGTTTCCTGCCATAACAGCTACTCAAAAACGGCATTTCACAGAGCGGAGTAATACAATAACAAATGGCACTAAAATTGGTCACATTGCCTTGAATTTTTCACAGCATGTATTTCAACTTATTGTCTACAAAATCCAAATGCAAAAACGATCACATTTTGTAAGTAACACAGTCAGAAACAACATCCCATAAATTTTTTATGGCGCTTTGTCTGTCAGTAAAAATTTTCTCGGACATGAGTATTGGAGTTAGTGGTCCGCTACCATAAGAGATATTTAACGTCCATCCTGTTCTTTGGTTGCTGAACTTAGAGCAAGATTACCTAGCAGAATTTCGGAACAGTTAATCAGTAAGTCTGTAATCAGATAGGTGTAAAGTTACGGCTAATAATACTCAGCAGCGAGCGCTAGCCTCTTGGCCTAGGCTAGTACAAACGAATCTTGCCTCCTAATAAAATGGCGACAGAGTCCCCATGTGAACCATGGCCTACATAAAGTGACAACATGCAGTAGATGCATGGTACATCGCGAAGACTTGCACTGTTGAATTGAGAAACGTTTATCGAAAAGCTCTACCAGCCTCCAATTTGAGTTTTTCCCGCTAAACATTGTGTTAGGGTACTATGTGATGAGGCGACCGTCGAGTGCGCACCTGCAATAACATAACGCGTAAACATTTTGAAATGACAGAGCTCTTGGGTGCTTCACAACCTTATTGTCAGTATGTTCCTGTACAGGCTAGTTTGTTCCAACACCCCTATGTTCCAACAACTCAATCGTAGATGATTGTGGAATGCGCCTTCCTAACATATAGTTTAGTGGTTGTGTTCATGGCGACGTCATTCTTACACGTGTCGCGCTGCTTCATAGAACACTTTCTGATGGGGTCATATATAAAGTTTATTGCAGGTTTAGTGTTATTACGTAATAAATGATCCTTATGGGGACAACTGATCCAAAAGGAAGTTGCTCATATTAATAACAGGTGAAAACTGGCCAATGGTTCCATTAAATGTAATGAATTAACTTACATAATAAGTTAGTAGATGTTATCATGCTTAATATATAAATAATAAACTTCTCTCCTTGGGAAAATGGTATTTCCGAAAATGTCATCCGTTCTAAGATATGTGCTCTTAACGTGATGGAAGGACTTCTTGAAGTTTATTCGCAATATTAAAATGACGAATCGTGCTTTTGGCACTATTCCTCCCTTTGACAATGTAAAAAAAATGTCTCGAATTGCAGAGACCAAGAATTACAGAAATACAAATAGATCACAGAAGATGTGCTGGCGATTTTTGGAAATAAATTGCCAGCACGTCCTCTAGCAAGTTTAATATTATCTTTATATATCCCTTTTATTTGTTGTGTACATTTAAAAATCCACTTTGGAAGATGAAGCATCTGAATTTTGAAATTTTCGTTGTTCACCCTAACTTGTCCAAATATAAATGTAATATAGCAGTTTTGCTCTTAAGTCTCTTAGACATAAAAACAAGTAGACAAACCAAAAATTTTACATTGAATAAACATGATGAGGCTAATTTACGGCATTTCGCATTGAAACGATCTTATTAAGAGCAAATTTGCTCTTAAGTTATGGTGGATCTCACACTTAAAGGTGAAGTGTAAGCAAAAATTAAATTTTTATATTAGTAAAAGGGGAATCAAATCTACAATGTGGTGAAATTTACATTAAAAACATACATGTATTTCTCGAGATACCAGTAAATGAAGTTACTAGATCAAAGTGAGCATGGGGACAGCAGAGGTTAGGACCCTCGTGTGAGGAATGCAAGATTGGTTAAGTTCTAATGCCACTTACCCACTAACATTGTGATGACATGTGATTAATGAGGAGAAAATATGCTGTTAGTTTAAAAGAGAAACAAACAAGCAAACAAAAAACTGTTCATTAATATGTGAATATGATGTCATGGACAGTATGTGCTCGCTTTAAGTTCACTTTTTGTTGAAAATGTGACAACTTCACTTGCTCATATCGTGAGAACCATCCGTCATCGGATTTCAGTGCAAATTTGTCCAAAACGCTAGAACAATCGGTCGTCTAACTTATAAAATCAATACGACACCTTAGACCCTTCTTTAAAAGATCCTAATTCATATAAGTTGATCCGAAAGCCATGAAAATGGAGATGTGAAATGTTCAAAACGTTCGTTTAAAAACAGCTATTCAGGTAACAGGTATATCCGACTGGAAGGGTGATGGTCGCATGTCCGACCAAGGGTTTGTCTGTTGCAGCTTTCTGGCTGTATTATCAATACCATATGATTGACTAGAGATAGACCCCACATTGTGACCAGATAAGGGTGGCTTTGAGTCAGGGTATTCATCAAAAGGTTCAATAGAATCTTTATAGTAGGTTAAATATGGTAAAAGGTTTAGAGAAGCTGATTTCACTTGATTCTGATGGGTCTGGGTGTGAACATTTACAAAAATGGAAGCTTGGGTGGGGGTTGGGAAAGTGCAATTTAGGAGGTCAAAGGCTCCCGCAAAAAATTACACATGGTTAATGATGTAGCCCTAATATGACAATGTAAAGGCGACCAATCAATAAGGAGCAGATTTACACAGGGTGGAAGTTATGTTTGTAGCCTGGTCGGAAAAAAGTGAACAAGAGATTCCAAAGACTGGTAAGCAGAGCTACCATACATTTTTAGTGTACCCAATGAACATGATTAGCGGGGAGGCACTAACACAGTTCGAGGTACACTGTAGTAAAGGTATGCAGAATTACAGAGAAAAAAAAAACGATAAGGTAAAAAATACACATTAAATTAGATATAAAGAAAAATACCAGTGTAAAATAAAGGGAAAAAGGTGATAAAAACTCAACAATAAAAACGATATACATAGACCTGAGTTACAAAAAAGGAAAACAGAAAAAACCAGGGAAAACAACAGCTAAACAGTGAAAAAAAAAACCAGTTTGCAATTAGCTGCAACATATGTTAACAGTTCAAACTGCTGGAACGGTGCCTATGTGCAGCAGTTGTTCCTATTTTTTTTTTTTTTTTTTTTTTGCTTTGGAAAGGAAGTGACGTTTGAGATAAGAGAGAGTGTTGTGAGGGAAAAATAGGTCAAGTATCAAAAGGAAAATGTGATTATTGAGCCATTTGCAACCTTGTGAGGCTAAAGAAAAAGAAGAAGGAGAAAAAGCGTGCTGGGTTTCTTATTTCCAAGCTTCTTTGTACCATGTTGGGGGATGGTGTTAGGCAGCAATGCTAGGTTGTAGGGCAGCAACGTTATGAGGCGACCATGGTGGGTGGCGCTGTTGTTGTAAGATCAGTAAGTTTAACTTACAAATTCTGCCTTGAGAAACCTGCTCATAAAACGCGGGACTTGCGCCCCTCCTTCAAATAATTCATCCCTGATATTTCTACTTTTCCTATTTTGTGAATGTTTCATTTTTAACAAAAGGTAGCAACTTGCAATTGGATGTTTCTGATATGTGATCAGAAGTCCTTTTCTTGGGGTGTGACGTATGGTGCCATGTGGTGTTGGGGAGTATTTACTCCGTCGGTAGTAGGTCGCGAGGGCTTAACGTTCATAATCTGCAATTTGAAACTAGTACTTGCAACGTACCATTTATTCATTGCATATTGTGCATAGGGCTATTAGACCATGGGACAGAGTCCAAAACTTTTCTTTCCGGGGCAAGCATCTAGGGACTACACAAAATGTTACTGAAAACGTTCTTTAAAATATTTACATTGATAAAAGGATGATTCCCAATCGTAATAATTGCACATTATTGGGAAAGGGATTAAAATTCAATCGCATTTTTTCGCCAAAAAACGAAAGTATTTCGTTTACAAAATACTTTCGACGTAGTTACTGCCCATTCAGATCTAATTAGGAGCACATGACAAGATCTGCCAGGTACCTCGCAAAGTATAATGTCGATAACAAACAAGACTGTCTAAATATCCAAACATAAACGATTCAGGTGCTTAATTCATTGCCTGGAAAACTCTTCAAGGGATCTATTATGATTCATAAGAATGACGGAATCTTAAAATTTTTCCTGTACCAAAGAACTCCCTGAATTGTTCACTAACGAGAGCGATTTGGTGTGCGCATTTAGATGAGACGGTGAACTGAACCAACGTCAATTTCCAAAACTTGCTATTGTTAGTGTTACTGTTAGTTACCACAACTTGAGAAGTCGTGCTGAGAGAAGACGTAAAGCTCCTTAAGGGAGCAGAACTCCTCCGGGAGTAATCGTTTGGTTTTCGCCCCTAGGCTCTTCGCCAGAGAGTCGTGGGGACTTTTAGAAAAAAAAAAAAAGAAGTCGTGCTGTTATTTACCGACGTGTATTGAAATGATCAGAGCAAGATCCAAGATACAGAACACAGGTAGGGACCAATTGTAAGTTAACCTACTGTATTACATAAATTATGAAAACGTGGTTGAATTACCAGTGTCGATGGTCGTAAGACAGTGTATAGTTAAACTGTGCAAGCCTAAGCACGTTACAATACAGAATTGCAATAGACCTCATATTGTCATATCATAGCGTACTGTGTAATCCCTTCAAACCGTTTTTTATTAACTGTAGGCCTAACGTTATCCTTGCTCCTAAGCATGTTAGTGCGTGTATGCAAACAGCATCAATGATCGTTCGCAGGCAGTCCCAATGTACAATCAAAGTTACTAAATCATTAGCACAAGCAAATAGGACAAGGACTACACTAACGTTACAAGTACCCAGTCAGTACCCAGTTAAAAAGAGGATGGTAACCTGTGTCATTCATGTGTGATGATTGAAAATGGAATAAGCTGGACATGAGATTTTAAAATAATGCTTGCAGTTAGACTGATGGACTGATTGATTAACCAGGAGTTACTGTACTTGTCGAAGAGCTCAAATTTTAGTGGACCATAGTAAAGTACTGTAAGTGTTGGGGGGGGGGGGGTTCTTAAACCCGTGACAACATCACGGCCGTGATGCATTAAATTTACCATCATAGCTCACCGTCACGTTACGTCTTGAATTAAGTCCTGCTGAACTTTTTCAATGTTGTGTAAAAGTTCTTCATATTACGTGCGCATTCAAGGATCAGTTTCTGTAAATTAATCTGTTGAACTTTACCTATGGTCACTTGGCGTATTGGACGTGCAAATAATGAGATACTGATGAAAACATTTTTTGTTAGTTTGTTCCTTAAATTTTGCTGTCACGGGCTCCACCAAAAGTGTGACATGACGTCATATCACCAAGGGTATAACTTTGCGCCTAAATGCAACGATAATATTTTATTTATAAACATAGATTCCAAATTCCTTATCCCCACAATGTTAGACTCACTGCGTAAGCGTGCATTCATTTTTAAAAGGCATTCTGTACACACACAATATATTTCTGGGTGTAAACTGTGTGGACGGAGGTGATTGACCCAAACTTCGGCGTGTTTGGGAAACAAACGCAGTAGTTAATTTTCCATTGCCAGTGTGTAAAAATGTAAACACAGGCCATTTTTGAAATCAGTTACATTTTGAGCTTTAAAAGGTTAAAGAATTGCTGATAGGCCATCTCAGTAGGTTTGTAGTCTACTGTTGTGAGCCTTATGTGTTATCAAAGTTATCATGGTACCCTCACTAATTTTGGTCCTGGTCACGGATTTTAACCTAGGTCACATACGTCACATCACTTGGTCGTCACGGATTTTAGGGGATTGTTGCCACAATGTGTCCTTATAATATCAGATAGCTCAGCCATACTTTTGTTTTGCCTTTTTCTTCATATTTCAGTCTTTTTGAAAGAAGAGCCAGGAAGACATGATGAGATGGCAACCTCAGATGAAAATCCAGCAAGGACTTGTCTGGTAAGTTTTAATTTAAGGTTGACGCAAAATTACAAATTACCAAAAATTCCCCTTCATTGATCATTTCCATCAACTGCTATACTTATAGAGTGGTGGTGGTGTATCCTGTAGCTGAGGGGATGTCTTTTCACTTGATGTTGTTGATAGTATGACTCAGCCTAAGGTTTTCACTGATGTGATGAATGAATTCATTTATGAACGTAAATGTGAAATCTTCGCCAATGATTCTGCTGGAGTCGGGTTTTGAGCAACAAGCAGCTACCAATAACTCGCTTTACCTTTGGGCTAGTTAGTTTAAATTTGCAGGGTGTAGATTGCTACAGATTTGGCTGAAAATTACCACAACAGTCATATACAACCTTATCAAAAATGTTTTGGCTGAAAAGCGCAGTATGTTTCTGGCGGTCATATAACAGACTTCAGTGACGGTCATGGGCGTCCGCAGAAATTTTTATAGGGGCGGGGTAAGATCATTCGTGGGTGATTGAATTGTGTACACTATCTAAGCGGAGCGCCACCATCAGTTGGCGCGGAGCGTACAAGAAAATTTTGGGCCTTACATACTCTCCAGATGGCCGGAAACGACATTTGGCGAGTGTTATAAGCTGCATGTACCCAGCCCTGAAACAGGAATTTCATGTCTGTAATTTTTAGATTTCTAGAATTTTCAATGCAAAAAATTGTTGAAGGGAAATCTGCCTCTCGGTAACGGCCTCGTACGCCTATGCACGATTAAACTTACAAATGTCAAACAGCCTGTAGGCCTATGTCCGTTACCTAATTATGAACCATGCATACAGCCCCTCCCCCGTATTCACCTTGTATATCCAAGTTACACCCGCGCGTCACCACTTGAGATCAGCACGGGACCAAACCAAGACCAACGCATTCATCAATGGTCGGATGCCATATGCACACTACATACCTGACAACTAGGCTAGTACATAGTTTTTACAATTACAAATTTCCAATAGATATCACGGATGATGGTCCCCAAATTACGATTTCACTATTCAGCATACTGCACCATCTTCTCTTTTGCTATTCCTGGTCAAATGTCCGCATACTTCACGAGTAAAAACTGACGCTGCTGAGTGAAGGTATTTTGATGATTTATTTTTAATTTTTTTTATTTTAATTTTTAATTATTTTTTTCACAAGTTTGATTTTCCAGGGGGGGGGGGCAAGTGCTCCCCCTTGCCCCCCCCCCCTTGCGGACGCCCATGGTGACAGTATTCACAGATATTTAATACAGTCCTAATGTGGGTCAATGTCAGTTTCAATATACTTGATTTACCTGGATTCTCACCATTCAAATTGCTAAGCCAGAAACACTGCAAAAGTATATTCAAATTATGTTTAAATTGTGATATGTCAGTGATTATTTTTATTGCAATTTCTTTCATTGAGTAAATTGCCAATACAGAAACCATTACTGCATTGAAATTGTGTTCATGGTTATGAGTTGCAAAGTTTGACTGAATGATGTAATAGCATCCAAGTATTATTAAATGGCAAGGCCCCTGATATCTCAGTTGCCATTGAGATCTTTTTAAGAATTTATTAAATGCCCTCTCTGCCGCTTGGACATTTTTTGCTGAAGATCAAAGGGGGAGGGGGCATCCCTCTCTTTAGACCCCTCGAAGGAAAGTTGTAAGTTCTGGCAGTGAAATAAACACAGGAATTTGAATTTCAAATGATTCACAAATTGATGTGTACAGAAAGTGAACAAAGAGATACAATGAGGTTCAAGGATTTACTTCAGTTTTATTCTTTCCTTCATTTTTTTCAGAACCCAGAGACACAGAACCAAAGCTGGCACAGTCCGAACAACAACTGTTGAGTTATGGGGTTTTTATCTGCAGCGTCATTTGTCTCCTGCAATCTACATGATATGTCAAACAGATACAACAACATCGCTTACTCGAGTATTTGCAGTAAAGCTGCAAAAAAAAAGAAAAACCTCAGTGTTTGTCAAAAACTTGCTTGTGTACCCATATTTGCTTGAACTGACTTTTCCAACTCCAAAGACGGGCCTTGATAATGCTTTGATAGGTTAAGTAAATGAAATGAAGACATTCCTGGATGTGATTCTGTTTAAATTAAAAGGAAATTTATTACTGAAATCACATAGATGCTCTGTAACTTGCTGTTTAAAAACTAAAGTGTAAATCAGAATGTCAGTGTTTACCAGCGTACTTTTATACCCTGTTACATGTTCCTTTCTCTGCATGTTCCTTTTCTCTGTGCAAAATCAAAGTATTGTTCCACCTCGAAGCCAAGGGATAAGAATTGATATAAGTAAAGGACTTTGAAAAGAAAATTTGGCTTTGCCTTTTACAGGATCAAGAAAAATGAGATGAGATTTTTAAGCCTACCGTATTTCCAACTCATGTATTTTTTATTTTCAAATACCGTGTATTTTTAGCTCAACTCATAAAGTGAGGGTACAACTTATGTTATACTGTAGAGGGCAAAATGTCTGTCTCACTTTTCAAAAGGTTTAAGCCTCTGTATAGGCCAGTGGATTTTTCAGAATATACAACTGAGCTTGTCATAGATATGAGGGTTTATTTGTATTTTAAACTGCATTATTGTTGTCTATAGATCATTTGGACAGCGCCCTCTATTTCAATTATCCTCTTATATCTTTGCCCAAGATGACATCTGTTGGAAACAAAGTATGCAAATGTTATGAACAGGACTATCGTGATGATCCCATATCTACAAAACCCAATTTTTGAGTCTACTTTGAACACAGGAGAAATTGTTTCCTTTTTTTACACAAGTATATGGGAGTGTGTCGGCCATTTTGTCTCATGACTCATTTATGTGCAAGTTTCGAAGGTGGGAATCACTCTTTTCACTAAATTTGATGAATTGTCTCCCAATTGGTCCTCGATGTTGTCACGAACGTCAAGATTTAAAGCCTTTTTGGACTGTGTCCCATGGTCTATATCAGTGGTTCTCAAACTTTTTCAAAATACCGCCCCAATTAGGCATCCATGACTGATCGAACACCCTCCTTCCCCGCCAACATGCCATCCTATTTATATAAGTTTTTGACTTTGAGCTTTTGACTTTTAATTTCCATCACCAAAATGACCCAGATAAGTTTTATATTGGGTAAATTTTTGTCAGTAGTTGCTAAACCTTTCGGACTAGAAAACAGTCTGTGTCAACCACTCTGCAAACTCCTAGGTTCCTTCATTGCACGAATGTATGAGAACTTCCAGGGACCCCCTAGTCAATGCCAACGCCCCCCTATTGCTTGCAAACTTCTCAGCGCCCCCTTGAATCTTTTCAACGCCTCCAGGGGGGGGGGTAGGGATCACTTTGAGAACCACTTGTCTTTATTCTACAGTATATTCAAAATGATACAATATGCTCATATTAGATACAGGTAACGTACTAATTATACCATAGTTGAATGGCTTGAAGTTCCATGCTAAAAAGTGCCAATGTCTTTTATTTAAACCTGACATTTTACAGAAGCTTCTATTAATATTTGAGGTCAATGACCTTTGACCCCCCAAAATGCACTTTCCCGATCCCAATCCAAGCTCACTTTTTTGGTAAATGTTGACCCCGAACCCTACTTAAATCAGATGGAATCAGCTTCTTTTGGACTTTTTTACAGATTGGCTTGAAATTGGTCTAATTTAGGGTTACTATAAGGAAAATAAGAACACTCGCAAAAAAGGAACATCTGCACTCGACTGAACACGATATTCGTCCTTTAAGGGGTTAGTGAGACATTATCAGTATGTTCCAGGCGAGATAAACTCTATTTGGACTCACCGTCAGTACTAAGTGACGTGTAAGTGTAACATGGAAATCATACTCAGAGAACTAACAAAAAAGGGCTGTTTTCTTGCTGAGAGAACGCTCATTTTCACTTTCGCGTGCCCAGTCGTACACCATGGCCTTGTAGATAGTCCGTCGTTACTAAGTTAGTGATGCTGTTCCAATGTAAATAATATATTAACAGATGTGACAGATGAAAAGTCAACAATAATGCTTATCCCACTCAGGTATGTGCATTGAGGACATTGAAGCGTTTTACAGTAAAGTGCAATGAAGGACTGCGGTTATGGAGGGCCGACAGGGACTTTAACAATAACCATGGAAAGCGTATGAAAAAAATAATACCCCCCCCCCTCAAAAAAAGGATTAGATCTAGATAATAAATAAAACTGAGTTCAACCAGAACCAACGTTCAACAGCACTCCTCAAACTAGTTTTGAACACAACAGTTAAATATCACATTTTGTTTCTTATTTCTCTTAAAAGTATCTTCATTTTCATCTTCTCTTTAAAGTATCTTATCGTCATATTTTATAACAATAAACATTGCATATTCAAAATAAGCCAAGCAGTCAGTTTTGGTTAATTTCACATTTAAGGGGCAGAAATAATGTCACGTGCTCCCAACAGCCAATCTTGAAACATATACATTTAAGGGATGACAGTTCTTGCCCTTTAAAGATATTCCAGGACACGACTCCGCAATGGATACTGATATTGAAATGGACATTCTTAACAATTTGATTTAAAGTAGTGAAATTTTCCTTTGATTACAGTTTTCTTTGTTTGTTACAAGGAAGTCCCCTGATACGATAATCCAGTAAAATTTTCGAATTGCTTATTTCGAGGACGAAAATAATATCTCAACATTTTTCTAGTCTTTTGTCTATAATGGGAAGTGGAAAATCCTTATCGTTGATGATATAAGGGCATAACACTTTCGATTCGTCTTTAAAACATCCATTCTCCGTATCAAACATTTCCTCGGTGAAGTAAGAGTCGATACCTTAAAATGACTCGACTTTTCAGAGCTCACCAAGTAAATCTAATCTCATTTCATCATTCTCAATAATCAGAAATTGTTCCCTATAATATACGTTAAGCCATTCCTTCAAATGTGTAGCATAATGACTGGTATATACAAAGGGATTACTTTCATTTATGACAAAATAAGCTGTAAAAATTGCGTTCTTAAAACATTTCGTTTCCGACTGTGACGTTTGCATTTGCCTGCACTGTTTTGACGATCTTACTGTTCTTGGGAAATGAAAGTCTGAGATGAGTCGAGACACAGGATCTCGAACACAAAGAATGAATCGTAGTTTACCAGAGATATCCCTACGAATGTTGTATGGCGCTGATTTTGTTACAAAATATCTTAGTGTTTTCTCGTAAACCAATTGATGTTTGGTTGCTAAATTAAATTGGGATTAATACCATTTATCACCTTTGTCGTAATACCGATCAAAGTTATGAACTTCATGTCAGTGGAAAGATATTTGAATTTGAGGATGAAATTTGAGATAAAACATGAGAGCTGTTGTTCCCGCTTCCTTTGCTCCTATGTTTATCACATCTGGTAATCTAAGCTCAAATTCCTCATAGCTGAGAATCTTTGTTCACTTGCAACATCGGTCCAACTGAGATCGTAATACTCCAAAGAAAACTCAATTTTTTTTCAATTTCTTTAGCAGTATTTTTTTTTTGCTGAATAATAAAGGTGTTGCAATATGTTTAATGTTAATATTAACGTAGTTCTCTGGACACTTCTGATCCACTGGAACGATTCACGAAAAGCACATGGTTAACTTCCGATGTTTCAGACAAAGACATCTTTTTTAATCTGTTACTTTTAAAGTTGTGACACAACCAGAATTTGCAAACTAGAAGGGGTAAGGAAAACAAAGTTAACATATTAAACGCTGTCCTGGGTAATTTGTTATTCATTGTGTAACTTGAGCATCGAACATAACGAAAATTTCAACGGTTCACTTTTAATTGAATTGCTCATCAATCGTATGTTATACTTTCAAATAACTAAACCAGTAGCTAGAAATACATGTGTTGAAAACACATCTTCTATAAATGACCTATTATTTAAAACGGTTCATGATATCGATCATTTTGTTACGAGTTCGAAAGAAATCATTGCATGGACATGGCACAAATTATCCACATTAACAACTTAACAGAAAGATTGCGTTTTTTGTGGGAAGGAGTTGCATCATGATCAATACATAACGGTGGAAACCGTTTGGCTAGAAATTCGTGATAAATGATTCTATTATTTTAGCAATTATCCTATCATGTCAATACAGTAAAGAGCCTTTGAAAATGCGTCGAGGTTCCGCCATGCTGGAGGACAATCATGAAAAGGCTTTATGCTAAACGAACTGCACAATGTGCACTGTGATAAAAGCGGTGTTTAAACATTCAACATGCAGGCGTATAGAGTGTGATCTATTACGTAGGAACAGGGGTACGTTATTTGGAATAACAACTCCCTGGTTCCATGAAGCACTAAGATGTCATGTGCCATCAGCCTCATTGCCCAATTTTCGTTGTTGACATGGATTAAACCATACTGCATTCGTTGAATGTTACAATTGCAAAATATAGAATTAATATTTAACGCAATGCATTAGCAAGTCTTTGACAATGTATGTTTCGAAGTAGTAGTAGAATAGGAACAATCAAAACTGTTGAGAAGGGACTGGCCAGTGCGTGTTAAGAAATTGTGAGGTGAGGGGTGGGGGAAACACGATCCTCTGTTTCAATAGTTCGAAAGATTTGAGAGGTTCCAACGTTCGTTTTTTCTAAAGGTTCAATTTGCGCATGACGTCATTCTTTGTTACAGATGCCTTGCTGCATCATCGCTAAGCAGCGAGTTTCTAATTGAGACCATAAATAAATCACATAGCAGTGGCGTAGCCAGGATGGATTTTTTGGGGGGCCTAGGTAACAAGAAAGGGGGCCTGGTACCTCCAAGGGTCAGGCGCGGCAAGACTTTCTAAGCGGAGCGCCACCATCAGTTTGCGTGGAGCGTACAAGAAAATTTTGGGCTTTACAAACCCTCCAGATGGCTGGAAACGGCACTTCCCACGTGTTTTAAGCTTGATGTACCCAGCCTTGAAATACGAATCTCATGTGTGCCACTTCTCAAAAAGTGTGAATAGAAAATCAATCTATTAAAAGTGATAATACATACACTTTTTAGGGACCCAAAATCTGGGCATTTTTGATCTGTGCCATTGCCTGGGGGATGAGACTAAAGGGAACCGGTATCTCCCTTTCTCTTGTGGAAAAACTGTGAACTTTAGGAGAACGTAAATTGCAAGTGCGGCAATATTTGAATAGATTTAAGCTTCAATAGGAAAACCAAGATTAGTTGTGTCTCTTCTGAGAAATTTTCTTTGCGTTGGATTTGCGAGGTGCAAAATGGTGCTATGTTTGGCAAAACCTTGAACTGATTATAAGCCTATGTTTTAGGATTTTCCTATTTGGGGAGCATGAACATTTTCAAAATACTCATTCTTAGTTTTTGTAGAGATTTTACAAGTGACATACATACTACCAAAGAAACAATGTTTTCCGGTTTTCAGTGGTGTCTAAATGCAAAATAGTGTGCAGTATTTGTTCAGTCATTGGTACATTACGTAGTCAAAATTAAAATACTACGAGTAAATCTCTCAAAATATTTAAACCGCAAAGCAGAAGTATTGACCATTAGGGAAACACATGAAATGCGGAACTTGTGGACATTTTACAAGTTCACCCGGACGCCTGTGCCAACTTGTAAAAAGAGGGCTTGTCGAAAAAATCGTTCTACAGTGGCACTTGTCATGGGAAGGAGTAGGGCACGACATAGGCCCACTTGTTAGAGATGGATGGGAAGAATTATTCGAAGGCAGTACCTTACCCTAAAAGGGCCAACCCTCTCACCCCAAACCACAATTTTGGCAGGGTGTACGGAAATTCTCCATTGGCTTAGCTCCTTTGATTGAAAGCTAATTCAAACAATGCAGATTACCAGAGCTTTTATTTTGTTTATAAACATTGACCTTTTCTATTCTCGACTCGAAGCAATCACCTGAGGTTGTCTCTGGATAAGGATGAATTTCACACAATTGTGGGAGGAGCTTAAGTAAGAATGGTCTCCAGTGTATGATTGCCTTGTTTTCAGTAAATCAACCGGCCATCAGAATGGCAGAAAGGGTCTTAACCTAACAAAGTCAAATTCGAGTTCGTTTCATCTTCGAAGTTGAGTGGGTACTGATCACATTATTTAAGACTGAGTACATGCTGCTGAAAACACAAGGGATGTGCCGTTTGTGACCACCTGGATGGTTTGTAAAGACAAAATTTTCTTGCACTTTGCGCGCTACCAGATGGTTGCGCTCCGCTTAGGTAGTGTTCCTGGCACTTAGACATCTCCAATTTTTTCCGGTCCGCCTGTTGCCTGGGAAGTTAAAAAATAAAGTTCCATCACTCTTCAACCAAGAAGGGACTTTCGATTTTTTTCTTTTATTGGGTCGCAACGTTCACTCTGGGTCACTATAATGCAATAATTATGACGTCAGGGCGTCAAAATTTATAGGTCATGACAAATAAAATGACACAGTCTACCACCACAACGTTTCCTTTAATGGGAAAATTGAGAATATGAAATCCGATCGGTTCCCCATTGTCAAAAATCGATTGGTTCCAGCTACTAATACAAAATATTGTGGCATTTTTGATGGTAGGTAAATAATAATCATCACGGCATCAACTAACAACGAATATGTATATGTATATATATATACACGTCACCTTTTTAGTTTTTTGGAAATGTAACAAAAGTTTACATTTAGCGTAATATTTGCTTAATTAATGAATTAATTTGTATCATTTTCTTCATTAATGAATAAATTTTTATTATTATTATTATTATTTTATTATTATTATTATAAGTGATAATATTATATTAAATACGTATAAAAGATATTTCTCTCTTTGAGAAAATGGTGAATCTGAAATTGTAATCTGATCCAGAATGAGAGATACATGAAACGGAATCTCAGTCACCCAGTCGCTCCACATCTCTTCTGAGATGGTGGTAGCTAAGCAAGGCCGGATTTAGGCGACCACCTCCCTCTTTATGTCGACCAAGTAAGAATTAAATAAGTATTTATTAAAAATAAATCAGAAACCGCTAACTTTGTGGGACGTTTCCGGTACATATGGGTATAGTGAGGTATGTATACTCTGACCACCCTTTAATGAAATTGAAATCATCTCCGGCACAGACCTACAATGCACTGTAACGTAACTGAACGCTTGTTGTCTAAACTTTGTGTTAAGGTTTCATATACCAAACTGACAAAAGACCATTAGCCGAAAAGGGGAGGGGAAGTGTTGCCCCTTTACGAAGCACTGTGCATCATTAGCCTAATGAAAAATCGATCTAAACGTTCAAGTTCATTGTTGAAACCAAAAATGATCCCAAAGGCGTTCAGTGGAGTTTTTTGTTTTGTTTTTGTAAAATTTGTTATTAAACTTGTTAAAAAAACATTGACGCGCTACGCGCACTGGACAATCGTCTTCATTTCCATCCATTCACACCTGTTCAAATATGACATCTTTATATAAAAATACGGTTACACACAATTTTTAAACTAACTAAATATTAGGCTAACGTCCATTTATTTTCAATTTTTCGTTAACCAAAAACACAATTCTTTCGACACGCTTCGTTAGTGAACTATTCCAAGCAAAGTTACAGGTGATTTTCCAAAATCACAATTTTTCCACACGCTTCGTAAGTGGACCATTCCCACCAAAGTTGGAGGTGAAGACTTGTTTAGTAATATGTCGAAATAGCGGGGATATTTATGTGGCAATTTGTTACAGTGCATAAATACAAAATGTGGTGAGTATACGGTTTGAAGCTTAACTTGAGTACCTCAGACTTACTAAAATCTACACTTTTGCTCCTACAAAAATTCGTTGGAGGTAGAAATACGACGATGACCAACTGAATTGTTTACTGAAAAGATCTTGGTGTGCTCTGCCAATCAAATTCCTACTGAAAAATCCATGGTTTCTCACGCGCTTTGCGCGCTTGTTCAAACTTTAGAACGTTTGAAGTATGCCTGAGGCATCATACCCTGCGGTGGTTCCCTCACAATCTTCCCACGATGTGCCTACTGACTGCACACCCAATAAATCTCCCGTGATGTCTCTAATATAAGGTCATTAAACCAATTTAGAAGTTGAGCCGTAAAACTCCAACCAACGAGCCAAAACCATGTCGTTTTGTTTCACCCTATAGAACTGTAGAATGTATTGCTATATCTTCCCTAAATAATAAACGGTGCAAATAAGCCTGGCTGGATGTCTTCGAGAGGAAAAGGGCTTTAAGGCAATTGCTTAAGTTAGGCAAAAACGTATGCAAACCTGGCCTATATGAGAGGTTGAGTTGATTTCAGAGAAGAGGGTCATTACGCTCTAAGAACAATTGAGCAAACATAGCACATGCTTAATTGTTGAGGAAGAAAACTGCTAACGGTTGGGCAAACTATCATGGTTTCCCAAATTATTGTGTAAAAAATGCTCAATAAATTTAGCGAAGTTTGCTCACATTGAGCATTTTTGCTCAACTGTTTTGAGTGTGTACTTTAACAGCCCTAGAGTTATCATCTCATGAGTCTTTAGGGCCGTTGGAACGTTCTACGTAAATTTTATTTGATTCTGTTAATAACTTTTGTATCGATTCCAGTAAAATAGTTCAGTTGGAATGTAAATAATCTCGTATCCCTTGACACATATATGCTGCTGGAAACCACTTCTCACTACCCTGAAAAAAAAATAAATCACGATCATTAAAACAGGAAAATTTGGTGAGATCACGGTTGATTTCTTCTTGTCGTCTTGAGACACCCTTAAACTGATTTTCTATGATTTATTTGCCTTTCATTGCTATAGATTCCGTAACGCTGGGCCCTGCCCCCACACTTTAAAGCTCGCGTTTTGTGCTCTTGGTGCACATCGATCGCTCCCTTTTACAGCAATTGCTAGATCCGCCCTTGTCGTTAAGTTGATGATAACTCTAATGTATAGGGTATATATTGACAAATATGTCTGGAGCAGACTTGTACCGTGAGTCCATTACCCTAAATAAGAGTCAGAGCCACTGGTTACGAGAACGCAATTTTGAAAATACTGAGTATGAGTGCGAGTAAAAAGCCCATGTGAACAATATGAACATTTCAGATATTAGTAATGAAGTCACATGGTCGTGACGTAATCCGTGAAAAGGTTATCGAAGGCTTGCGTTTTGAGAATTCTATATCATGACGACACTCCATATTTAAATATTCGTACCCATGTAATACGTAACTGCAGTACTGGAATCCTTGGGAAACAATCACAATTATTGTGTTTCTCGATATGTAAGGTTCAGGTTGGTCATGGCTTTTTTGCAAAGTTCAAGGAGAGTATACCACATACCTCTTTTTATGAGTCACTTGAAACGTTATGCTCTCGAGCATATATATTCTTCGATGCGCCGTTGAACGGTAATTGCTTAAAAATAGAAACAAAACCACAGTCTCATGAACTAATGATTCTTTCATTTACACTTTTGTTGGTTTGCATACCATTTCTATTATCAGGATAAATTAATTGTCAATTATAACAGGTTAGCAAAACATGCCGGTATCCGGTACATGGTAATCGGAATTTAAACATCAATTCACGAGAAATCAGTCATGTTATAATACAAATAAGTTTATATGGTCATTCAAGAAGGTCATTGAGATTCAATATATTTGGCCAGAGATGTTCAAAATGGTTATGATACGTCTTCGTCTGTATTTCAAAGTTTAAATACTGAATGTTTTCCATTGGTTTCAATCAGTATTTCTTAGCGTCGAAAGAAACGTCATGCATGGATTACTAATAGTATTTTGCAGTCAGACTTAAACCAAAGATAAGCTTAATAGAAAATACTTAAAGTGAACTTTACATATTATTTCTGAGAAATTTATCGCAATAAATTTAATCACGTTGTCGTACTTCAAAGAGGAGGTACTTTTTGTTTAGAACAATGAATGTAAAAATAATGGAAAGTGTACCTTGTCATTTATAAATGAAAAACCAAAAATAACAATAGTATTACTCCAGAAAGTATGAAGGTTGTCACTTATTCTCTAAGAGAACCTTGAGAAATTGCTAATGCATTTCATGAGTTTTTATTTGATATATATTAGGCATTCACTTGCTCCGAATACTCACATCAGGACAACCGGTAATGAGTATTTAAAGAATGCTAATCCTTCTTTTTTCTCTGTGAAGGTTGCCACTTTTCTCTTAGAGAACCTTGAGAAATTGCTCACTCATTTCATGAGGTTTTATTTCGTATATATTAGGCATTCACTTGCTCTGAATACTCACAGTAGTACAACCACTAATGAGTATTTAAAGAATGCTAATCCTTCTTTCTTCTCTATGTGTACTACAAATGAAAGTGAAATATATAAGATTGCAATGTCTAGCTTGGAACCCAATAAATCTGTTGGGTTTGATCTACAATACCAAGAGAAGTAATGCCCCTTATCCTTAAACCACTTACGTTTATCATTATTTTATCTCTGTCAATTGATAACGTTTTCGCCCAACTGACCAAGTAAAAATAGCTAAGGTTATTACTCAGTATTTATAAGAAAGTTAATTCCTAATGTTTTGATAATTACCGTCCCATCTCTGTTTATCTGCATTTTATAAGATTTTTGAAAGTAGTTTTTAACCATATTCACGATTTTGTTAGTAAGCACAATATAATGTTCAAGGGTCAACATGGTTTTCCACCAGGATACTCGACTTAATTGTCTTTAACAGATGCTTTAGATAAATTGTACAGTGCTGTTGACAAAAAAAAAAAAAAATGCTTTCCATGGGTGTTTTCATACACCTTTGATACAATAGATCATCAGATTTAACTTTTCAAAACTTTTTTTCATTATGGTATAAGAGGAATTAGCCTCAACTGAATTAAAAGTTATTTTCCCCACAAATTTAGCCACATAATTTCCGGATCTCCTGAATGTAGTACGCGGTATCCCACAATATTCCATTATATGGACACTCCTCTTTACCATCTTTTTTTAAGATATTTATTTAGTTTCAAAGAAATGCTCTGCCATATTATTCGTTGATGTACTATGATGAAACTATAATATTTACTTTATTGGTCGTAACGCCAATTTAAAGAAGGACACAATTTGCAGGGATCTTAAAAAATTCTGCACCTGGTTTTCAGCCATCAGACTTTCTCTCAATTTTAGCACGACCAGCGTTTTGTCTTTAACAATAACGACATAAGAAATAACTCTCCTTTCGATATTTCAATAGAATGATAGGTGGTAATTCTTTCAAACGGGTTATCGAGTACAACGTAGTTTCTTAGCAGTTGCAATTGACTCTGATATAACGTGAAATAATCACGTTAAAGCTATCTCAATTAAAATTCCCGAGGTGTTGCCATTCTGTCTAGTTGAAGCATTGTCTCTTTAAACATATTTTCCAGTCCTTGCACCTTACCTTTGTTCACACCCATCTTACTTGTTGTGTAACTGTTTAGTTTGGTACATGGTATTCTGATGTAAAGAAAATTTTTACTTTTCAAAAGAAAGCTGTCCGTCACATCGTTTTGCTTCTTTTAACTTTCACCTTAGTAAACGTTTTGCTTCTGTTAATATTCTTACATTCCCTGGTTTAATTAATTTTCACATTCCCCTGTTTGTGTACTTTTCTATTAACTCCTGTTTTTCAAAAAAATTTTACACCCAATAAGCATGTCCATGGTAAAAGGCAAGAAGGTAACATGCACAGGCCTCGACCCCGTACAAATATTTTTTAACAGTGCTTACGTTATCCAGCAAATACTATTTGGAATTGTCTTTGTCAGATTTAAAAAAAAAACACTTCATGATCATCATTCAAACACAATCTAAGCAACACATATTCATTAAACTATTTTTTGTTATTAATTTGGTGCTCTAAACGGTTTCACAATGTTTCACCTACTGATACAGTGATATGTAAAATGTCCTATCGTTAATGTTCTTTCTTTAATACTAGTTTTTTCTTTATTTCAGGGAGTGGATCTACTTTTAAAACATTAACAGGTTTTTCAGACCACTTCTTTTCTCTTTTCTTCATTCAGGGAGCTGCTAGAGCAACTCCCCGGTTCATTAAGTAAGATTTTGTAAAAGTACTTTCTGCTTTATCTTGTATTTCATATGGAAAAAGAGAAAAACAAATAAACGAAACGGACAGATTAGGATCGGTTCCGGGAACATTAAGTATCTGAAATTTGCAATTCTGGATATGCAGTAATAAGGCACAAGAAGTGCCATTTCTATCAATCTAGGTAATTGTTAACAAAAATATGAATCTGGCGGGACTCTTCGTGCCAACCAATGGTCACAATCTTCGTCAGTTATCTCACTTTTGAAATAAAACTTTTTTAATTCATGTTAATTTCTGACCTTACATAGAAATGTATTTCACAATGATTAGCTTGGTTTGCATAACCATTTTATCCAATGCAAGGAAATACAGACTACCGATTTTCTGATCACTTTACAATTAGTCCATTGCTGTTTTTTTTTAATTGAAACTTTTATTATAAAAAACAAACTAACGCTCAACAAATAACGCTCAAAATCCAGAGGGGGGGGGGGGATATATCCCCATGAAATTGGATGGGGGTATACTGTATACCCCTATTTCACCCCATTAAAACCAAACTTCATATTCGGAAACTATGTAAAAAGTGAAGTATGCTTTTATGAAAACTTCTTTAATAGGACGGAAAACTAAAAGATCACAAAAATCCACTACTTAAAATTGTAACATAAAACAGTTTCTCTAAAAATAGAAGGAAACGTATGAATATGGCTTGACATTTCTGTACATCCTCTCGTAAACATACTACACATATGCACCAGTATCCTCAATCGTCTACCACATTCGAAAGTGATCATCCATAAGTTTATTTCTGGGCTTGAAATAAAAGGTAAATACGGTATCCATTTCTTACATGCATATTCTAATAAGGTGACTTTTAAATGCAGTGAAAGAATATATAATATTAAAATGCCATCACAATTGGAAAAGACTTTTTACATAATTGCCAATAATTGCTTCACAGTTACATTTTATTCTGAAAGATTTAATTCTCTTACAACTTGGGTTTCTGCTTCTCCAGATGCGTTTTATTATACGGTAGTTTAAGCTCCACACGGTTCTGACAGTGATTTTTACTTTGAAATCATTTGTTGTTAATCTCATTTAAAAAAATACAAGAATGATTTAATTCAGAAAATGACTGATGACCATAGACAATAACTAAATATTAAAGCAATCATTAAGCCTTATAATACTGTAATTCAAAAAGTGACTAATGACTATAAACAAAAGCGTAATATTTAGTCCTTTATTAAGAATTCTAAAAGAGACGTGATTATACACAGTGTACACAAAAATATTAATTCATTTAGTATGCAATATGAAGAGCCCTAGGAGTGTCGAAAAGAAACTTGAAATGCTGCGATATGCACCGACACGCCTTGAAATAACTAAAAGTTACAATGGGATTGGAAGATAAACAATAAAAATTAATGAATGATACTCAATGACAGTGGCGAAGCTACAGGGGGCAAGGGTGATTGCCCCCTGGCTCTAAAAAGGGAACAATTTAGAAATTTGCCATTTGTAACCTCAGTCAACAACATTGTGGTTTTCCCAACTCTTCTTATATGAACTACCTAATTCTTTTCGAAAAAAGTTCAATGTTTGCAATTATTTATTTCAAACATGCAAATTTTCATGCGCGCTTTGAGCGCAGAAATTTTCATTACCTGCTTGTAGTCGTGTTCCGTCATAAATCAGTTTGGTAAACTTTTTCGAACTCTGGAAATGACAAAATTACCAGATCATCAGGTGATATCGGCAATTACAGTGCAATTTTCATGATTTTTTTATCATTAAATTCTAAATTGTCTCTTATATAAGTTCTTGACCCTTAAAATGTCGTTGTACAGCCTCAATTTGTAGGTCTTAGATAACATTGTGTAGCACAAACGATCTTTGGTATCTTTGGTAACTGTGCAATCTCAGACTTGCCAATAAGAAATACAGATTCTTCAGTCTTCCCGAACTTTTCACATTTCCTTTTATAGAGAACCCAGAATACAAAATTTTCTCCAATACAAGCTCCATATTTTCAAAACTTTAGTGAATAAGGGCAGAGATTTCGGCGCGCGCGCCAAAAATCACGTCCCCAGAGAAAGGACGTTCACAACTACACAAAAAGTCGGAAAAGTTTGGTTTTGCCCCCCCCCCCCAATCGGAAAGTCTAGCTTGTTCAGTTTTTTTTTTTTTTTTTTTGATTCAGAAACTTAATCCCCCTTTTTAAGCGATCAGACAACTTTTACTTTTCTACACCTTTAACGATCATAGGTCTTTCTACCTTTTTATGAAATATGCATCTGACAGTTACTGTTATATCCTGTTAGATAACCCGTAAAGGGCTACTTCCGGTGATCTCCGGCGTATTTTTAGCCGATATTTTCTTTGTTCGCTCCTCGTCAACCGATGGTAGCTTAGATAGTGACACCAACTATATCCCCCACTTTCAAAGACGGATCACCACCCATGTCTGGGAGTCACGTTTGTTGGAAAGTTTCTGTACGCTCCGGTTCAACCAATGGTGCCCCTCCTCTTAGATAGCCTTTTGGGCACCACCACTCCCCACGGGGCACCCCCTAAAATTATTTTCCCCGACCCTTCTAATTCTGTATTGGTTTCTGATAATGACTTTTTCATTGGAATTTAAAAAATCCAGGTTATTGTGCTATGGCGGAAACAGGAGAAGTACATGTCCTCCGCCTTCCCCTATCCAGATACTGTGTTGTGCTTTACCAGAGTATGATTCAGGGTCAGTGTATGCACAAACGACATGCTTGCAAGTAAAATTCGTCTAGTCTTGTATACGGCTCTGCTATGGATTGTAAAAATGAAATGTTCCAAAGCAATATAATTCTCAAAATAAAACTTTCCTTGGATAAAATCCCCTTTTTGATTTTTACAAGGAAGTCCACTTGTAAGATCGTCCAGTTAATCTTTCTAATTGCTTATTTCGAGGACGAAAATAATCTCTCAACATTTTCTTTAGCCCTTTGTCCAGTATGGGAAGAGGAAACTCCTTATCGTTGATGATAAAAGGGCATAACACTTCCGATTCATCTTTAAAACATCCATTCTCTGTAACAAACATTTCCTCAGAGAAGTAAGGGTCGATACCTAAAAATGACTCGACTTTTCGGAGCTCACCAAGTAAATCTGATCTCATTTCATCATTCTCAATAATCAGAAATTGTTCCCTATCAAATACTTTAAGCCATTCCTTGAAATGTGTAGCATAATCGCTGGTATACACATAGGGATTACTTTCATTTATGACAAAGTTAGCTGTAAAAATTTCGTTCTTTAAACTTTTCGTTTCCGACTCTGACGTTTGCCTTCGCCTCCACTCTTCTGATGATCTTATCGTTCTTGAAAAGTGAAAGTCTGAGATGAGTCGAGACACAGGATCACGAACACAAAGAATGAATCGTAGTCTACCAGAGATATCCCTACGAATGTTGTATGGTGCTGACTTTGTTATAAAATATCTCGGTGTTTTCTCGTAAACCAATTGATGTTTGGTTGCTAAATTAAATTGGGATCGATACCATTGAATACCTTTGTCGTAATGCCGATCAAAGTAATGAACTTCACGCCCGTGAAAAGATATCTGAATTTGAGGATGAAATTTGAGATAAAACATGAGAGCTGTTGTTCCCGCTTTCTTTGCTCCTATGTTTATCACATCTGGTAATCTAAGCTCAAATCCCTCCTCCCTGAGAATCTTTGTTGCAACATCGGTCCAACTGAGATCGTAATACTCCAAAGAAAACTCAATTTTTTTCAACTTCTTTAGCAGTATTTTTTTTGCCGAATAATCCAAGTGTTGCAATATAACTAATTTTATATATTTACGTAGTTCTCTAGACACTTCTGATCTACTGGAACGATTCACGAAAGGCAGATGGTTAACTTCCGATGTTTCAGACAAATCCATCTTTTTTAATCTGTTACTTTTAAAGTTGTGACAAATCCAGAATTTGCAAACTAGAAGGAGAAAGGAAAACAAAGTTAACACATTAAACGCTCTCCTGAGTAATTTGTTATTCATTGTGCACCTCGAGCATCGAACATAAGGAAAATTTCAACGGTTCACTTTTAATTGAATTGCCCATCAATCGTATGTATATACTTTAAAATAACTGGACCAGTAGCTAGAAATACATGTATTGAAAACACATCCTGTATAAATGACCTATTATTTAAAACGGTTCATGATATCGATCATATTGTTACGAGTTTGAAAGAAACCATTGCATGACAATGGCACAAATTATCCACATTAACAACTTAACAGAAAGATTGCACTTTTTGTGGAAAAGAGTTGCATCATGATCAATACATAACGGTGGAAACCGTCCGGCTAGAAATTCGTGATAAATGATTCTATTATTTTAGCAATTTTCCTATCATGTCAATACAGTAAAGAGGCTTTGAAAATGCGTCGAGGTTAGGCCATGCTGGAGGACAATAATGAAAAGGCTTTATGCTAATTGCACTGCACTATGTGCACTGTGGCAAAACCGGTGTGTAAACATTCAACATGCAGGCGTATAGAGTGTGGTCTACTTCGTAGGAACAGGGGTACGCTATTTGGAATAACAGCTTCCTGGTTCCATGAAGCACTATGATATCATGTGCCATCAAGAAATCATTGCCCAATTTTCGTTGTTGACATGGATTAAACCACATTGTATTCGTTGAATCTTACATGTGCAAAATAAAGAATTATCATTTCAACCAATGCATTAGCAACCCTTTGACAAGTACATTTTTCGAAGTAGATATAGAATAGGAACAATCAAAACTGTTGAGAAGGGTCTGGCCAGTGCGTGTTAAGAAATTGTGCGGTGAGGGGTAGGGGAACAAACGATGAATTCTCCGTTTCAATAGTTCGAAAGGTTTGAGACGTTCCAACGTTCTTTTTTTTTCTAAGGGTTCAATGTGGGCTTTCTTATTTACAGGTGCCCTACTGCATCATCGCTAAGCAGCAGGTTTCTAATTGACACCATACGTAAATCACATAGAATGATTCTTAATATATCGGTAGAGGATAAACATGAGCTGTATATGTATGCTGCTATCGAAATATCTCTTCAAAAAGTCCACATACTGATGAAGTTTTTTTTAAAAGATATCGTTACAGAATGGACAACTGACAGTGGCGGGGGAACGGAAAGGGGGACCTGGAGCTAGACAATAAAAAGTGCGTGGGGGGGGGGGTTCCTTAAAAGCATATTTGCCCCCCCCCCTGTTTTTGCAAAGTGCGGCTTCTACAAAAGAAGACTAACCGCGTTGAGAACTTTGAGTGGGTTCTGAACACATTATTTAAGACTTAGCACATGCTGCTGAAAACACAAGGGATGTGCCGTTTGCGACCACCTGGATGGTTTGTAAAGACAAAATTGTCTTGCACCTTGCGCGCTACCAGATGTTTGCGCTCCGCTTAGGAAGTCTTCCTGGCACTCCGGCACCTCCTATTTTTTCCGGTCCGGCGGTTGTCTGGGAAGTTAAAAACTAAAGTTCCATCATTCTTCTACCACGAAGGAAATTTTTAATTTTTTCTTTTATTGCGTCGCAACGTTCACTCTGGGTCACTCTAATAATTATGACTTAAGGGCGTCAAAATTTAAAGGTCATGACAAATAAAATGGCACACTCTACCACCACAACGTTTCCTTTCACACGGAAATTGAGAATATCAAATCCGATTGATTCCCCATTGTCAAAAATCGATTGGTTCCAGCTACTAATACAAAATATTGTGGCATTTTTGATGGCAGGTAAATAATGATTATCACGTCATCAACTAACAACGAATATGTTACACGTCACCCTTTTGTAACATAAATTTTCATTTAGCTTAATATTTGCTTAATTAATGAATCAATTTTCATCATTTTCTTCATTAATGAATAAATTTTTATTATTCATAAGTGATATTATTATATTAAATATGTATAAATTAAAGGTATTTCTCTCTTTGAGAAAATTGGTGAATCTGAAATTGTAATCTGATCCAGAATGAGAGATACATGAAACGGAATCTCAGTCACCCAGTCGCTCCACGTATCTTCTGAGATAGTGGTAGCTAAGCAAGGCCGGATTCAGGCGACCACCTCCCTCTTTATGTCGACCAAGTAAGAATTAAATAAGTATTTATTAAAAATAAATCAGAAACCGCTAACTTTGTGGGACGTTTCCGGTACATATGGGTACAGTGAGGTATGTATACTCTGACCACCCTTTAATGAAATCTTAATCATCTCCGGCACAGACCTACAATGCACTGTAACGTAACTGAACCCATGTTGTCTAAATTTTATATTAAGGTTTCACATACCAAACAGATAAAAGACCCTTAGCCGAAAGGGGGAGGGGAAGTGTTGCCACTTTACGAACCACTGTGCACCGTTGTCCTAATAAAAAATCGATCTAAACGTTCAAGTTCAATGTTGAAACCGAAACTGATACCAAAGGCGTTTAGTGTAGTTTTTTGTTTTATTTTTGTTAACATTTTTAATTATATTTGTTAAAAAAAACATTGACGCGCTACGCGCACTGGACAATTGTCTTCATTTCCATCCATTTACGCCTGTTCAAATGTGACATCTTTATATAAAAATACGGTTACACACAATTTTTTACCAACTATATAGGATAACATCCAATTATTTTCGATTTCCGTTAACCAAAAACACTATTATTTCGATTCGCTTCGTTAGTGAACTATTCCATCAAAGTTACAGGTGGTTTTCCATAACCACTACTATACGGTTTGAAGCTTAACTTGAGTACCTCAAACTTACTAAAATCTACACTTTTCCTCCTACGAAAATTCGTTCGAGGTAGAAATACGACGATGACCAACTGAATTGTTTACTGAAAAGATCTTGGTGTGCTCTGCCATTCAAATTCCTACTGAAAAATCCATGGTTTCTCACGCGCTTCGCGCGTATGTTCAAACCTTAAAACATTTGAAGTATGCCTGAGGCATTATATCATGCGGTGATTCCCTCACACTCTTCCCACGGTGTGCCTACTGACTGCAAACTTAATCATCTCCAGTGATGTCTCCTATATGAGGTCATTAAACCAATTCAGAAGTTGAGCCGTAAAACTCCAACCAACGAACCTAAACCATGTCGTTTTGGTTCACCCTATAGAATGTATTGCTATATCTTCCGTAAATAATAAACCTTGCAAATAAGCCTGACTGGATGTCTTCGAGAGGAAAAGGGCTTTAAGGCAATTTCTTAAGTTAGGCAAAAAAATTATGCAAACCTGACCTATATGGAAGCTTGAGTTGATTTCAGAGAAGAGGGTCATTACACTCTAAGAACAGTTGAGCAAACATAGCACATGCTTAATTGTTGAGGAAGAAAACTGCTAAAGGTTGGGCACACTATCATGGTTTCCCAAATTATTGTGTAAAACATGCTTAATAAATTTAGCGAAGTTTGCTCACATTGAGCATTTTTGCACAGCTGGTTTTATCAGCCCTAGAGTTATCATCTCATGAGTCTTTAGGGTCGTTGTAACGTTCTACATAAATCTGATATGATTCTGCTTATAACTTTTGTATCGATTGCAGTAAAATAGTTCCGGTCAGTTGGAATGTAAATAATCGTGTATCCCTCGACACTTATGCTATTGGTAACCACTTCTCATTACCTTGAAAAAAAAAATAAATCAAGATCATTAAAACAGGTAAATTTGGTGTGATCACGGATGATTTCTTCTTGTCGTCTTGAGACACCCTTAAACTGATTTTCTATGATTTATTTGCCTTTCATAGCGATAACTTGCGTAACGCCGGGCCTTGCCCCCATACTTTAAAACTCGCGCTTTGTGCTCTTGGTGCACATCGAACGATCCCTCTTACAGCAATTGCTAGATCCGCCCTTGTCGTTAAGTTGATAGTGACTATAATGTATTGGGTATATATTGACAAATATGTTTGGAGCAAACTTGTTGCTTTAGTTCATTTACCTGAGTACGAGTTAATTACCCTGAATAAGAGTAATGAGCCACTGGTTAAAGAGAATGCAGTTTTGAAAGTACTGAGTATGAGTGCGAGAACAAAGCCCATGTGTACGAATACTTAAAGATGGAGTGTCGTCATGAAATAGAGTTCTAAAAACGCAAGCCCTCGATAACCTTTACACCGATTACGTCACGACTGAATGACTTCAAAATTAATATCTAAATATGAATATTTCAGATATTAGTAATGAAGTCACATGGTCGTGACGTAATCCGTGAAAATTTTATCGAAGGCTTGCCTTTGAGAATTTTATATCTTGACGACACTCCATCTTTAAATATTCGTACCCATGTAATACGTAACTGCAGTACTGGAATTCTTGGGAAACAATCACAATTATTGTGTTTCTCGATATATAAGGTTCAGGTTGGTAATGGCTTTTTTTCTCGATATATAAAGATTAGGAGCAGTGGCGTAGCTACTGGGGGGCAGGGGGGCAAGTTGCCCCCCTGGAAAATTTTTTGGGGAAATTTGATGAAAATGGGGAAATTTGATGAATCTCCTCATTATTACAAAAATTTCACAAAAAGATTCTCAAAATTTTTGTTAGAATAAGAAATTGTGAGACATTTCTCATACATAATTCGTATTTTCATGCAACAAATTAATCCAGATTTCGTCAGTGTCGCATGAACCGGCCCGATTCGTGTTCCACAGAAATGAACTCGCCACGTAGCAGATTGAATGTTCTCTTGTGCTTGTGTACGCACGGGGGTTATGATCAGTGCATTTCAGTGCACAGGAAGCTGTTATTCAGGTGATACTTTGGAAATTCAGTAAAAGGATGTGAAAACTGACAAGTCACTACCGTAGACCCCGAGGTTGTTATGTTCTTCTACAAGCTAGCAGTAGCTGTACGATTTTACTCTACATAACGATGGATGGGGCTGAAACAATTCATGGCCAACGATAAACCTAAAGTTAATCTAGAAATTAGAATTAACGGGATCCGTTGGCACACTTAGATTTTGTTACTTAGCCTAATCCTTGGAGGCTTACAACTTTCTAGTTCGGGAAAATAGCTTTCTGCTCACTTTGAGTGTAACAATAAATGGGCAATGAGTACCTTGTAGCCTTCCACACTTAACAGACTGCTTTTCTCACAGGATATCCTGTGTGATCGAGCCACTATTAGGCCTCCTTAGTGGCGTGCGAAGGGGAAACCATTGGGCCATGCCCCTTCACAGATTTTACTTTGTTCTTAAAAATACGTAGTATAACTTTATTAACACATATTTTACTTCAAAAGATAGCATATGTGGCACCAGATTGCTAATAAGGACACCCAATTTTTCAAAAATTTTCAAAGGGGAAGGATTGTCCCTGCAAGGTCTTTCAGTGATGCCAATTTTTTTATAATTCCTACAAATAGACCTAGGCAAATTCTGTCAAATTCCAATTTTTACTTAAAAAGGTAGACTCTGTTTCCCACACTGGTGGCATCGATAAAAAAGACTACATGTTTAGATTCTCTTTACAAGCATAAATACGCTATTTTGACCATCTGAGGGGTCTGATTTTTCTAATTTTTTTTTACGCTCCGCGCCAACCAATAGTGGCGCTTCGCTCGGTCTTTTGGGCAAAATTACATAATTGGGGTAAAATTAGCTCTTAACTCTCTGATCACTTTGCAGTTTGCGAACATATTTTGAAGTGAGCATTTTATTGCAAACGACATAAGAAGAAAGCGACTGGCTAGATTCTTCGTATTAGCCTGGAAAATGCTATTTCCGGCCATCTAAGGGGTCTGATTTTTCCAAATTTTCTCTACGCCAACCAATGGTTGCGCTCCGCTTAGATAATCTTTATGACAAAATAACATTTTGTGGCCAAGAAAAACCACAAATACCGATCAATGCTGTTTCATTTTGACTCCTAATAGTGTGTAAATTTAATGACAAGTTTTTCTTCGTAAGGTAGCATAAATGGCATAAATAAATGCATGTCAAGACACAAAAGTTTCAGTTTTATCCTCATGAACCACCACGATTCAACTTTTAACACTGTTCCTGTCAAAGTCGAATACCTTGCACCATTTTGCATGTAGGCCCTTTGAAAACGTCAAAAAATTTCCGGACACCCCTCCCCTTAGACCATAATGCATGCCCTTCCCCCTTCAGAGAAATCCTGCGTACGCCACTGCGTTAGTACATACAAATAAAACAGAGATTGTTTACCAAAATAATATACTTGTTATTTCCGATTGCTCTATGTTAAACTTTAAGATTAAAATGCAGGTAATATTACAAAATGACATGGTAATGTTGTTATACTTGTAAGTTTGCCTATTTTATATGAAATACATACACATTACCGGGAAAAGTTTTGGGGAAATTTCATACCTTTGCCCCCCCCCCCCCCCTGGAAAAAATCCTAGCTACGCCACTGATTAGGAGGGTAACCTAGAACTTCGGTTAAACTTTTTTATCCCCTTAAAAAATTTCTCGGTAATAGAGTTAACTGTTTTTGAAAAAAAAAAAAAAAACCCAGCTAAATGAAAGTATGATAACGCGACTTTCATGGTAAGTTCTATCTACTGTGGAAGACAGCAGCATTTTCAGAGCTGTCAATTCACACCCATTCATCTTGGGGGTCACTCATTTTGGCGTAATCTCAAGCTTTTTTTACACCAGTTTCCCTCACAATGTCTCCCTCACAATAAACGTCCACTGAAAGACGGCCACTAACGCAACGAGTTGTCCTGCAGGTGTTTCTTGCTTATTACATATACTTAAGGACAATCCAGCACCGTCTCTACCCAATCATTTCTTGGACATATATCCAAAATCAATGTGAAAAAACTCTAATGAATTCAACTAATTCACGCAATACAGTCTTCCAGTGCTGCTTCAATCGGCTAATGCAATAGACATGGCTTTTTCGCTTTTTTTCAAGGAGAGTACCACATACCTCTTTTTATGAGTCACTTGAAACCTTATGCTCTCGAGCATATGTTCATTGATGCACCGTTAAAAGGTAATTGCTAATGAATGGAAGCAAAACCATAGTCTCACGAACGTATTATTCTTTCATTTACACTTTTGTTGGCTTGCATCCTACCTCTATTATCAGGATGAATTTATAGTCAATTATAAGAGGTTAGCAAAACAAGCCAGTATAAAGTTATCGGAATGTAAAGGTCACTTCACGAGATATCACTCA
Organism: Holothuria scabra; assembly: GCA_037179385.1. Taxonomy (NCBI): domain Eukaryota; kingdom Metazoa; phylum Echinodermata; class Holothuroidea; order Aspidochirotida; family Holothuriidae; genus Holothuria; species Holothuria scabra. The sequence goes on from CM074181.1 coordinate 33,530,298, forward strand.
TGTTATAATGCAAATAGTTTTATTCGCTTCATCCAGCATTCTCATTGAGTTTCAATATATTTGGCCAGAGATTTTCACAATGGTTATGATACGTTTTCGTCTGTATTTCAAAGTTTAAATACTTAATGTTTTCCATTGGTTTTAATCAGAATTTCTAAGCGTCGAAAGAAACGTCATGCATGAATTACTTATAGTATTTTGCAGTCAGATATAAACCAAAAATAAGAATGACAGAAAATACTTAAAGTGAACTTTACATATTTTTTTCTGAGAAATTTCGTATTTATCGCAATAAATTAAATCACATTGTCGTACTTCAAAGAGAAGGTACTTTTTGATTAGAATAATGAATGTAAAAATAATGGAAAGTATACTTTGTCATTTATTAATGAAAAACCAAAAATAACAATAGTGTTACTCAAGAAATTATGCAGATTGTTACTATCTCTTAGAGAACCTAGAGAAATTGCTAACGCATTTCATGAGTTTTTATTTTTTATATATTAGGCATTCACTTGCTCCGAATACTCACAGCAGTACAACCGCTAATGAGTATTTAAAGAATGCTAATCCTTCTTTGTTCTCTATGTGTACTACAAATGAAATTGATGTATATAAGATTGCAATGTCTAGCTTGAAACCCAATAAATCTGCTGGGTTTGACATACAATACTAAGAGAAGTAATGCCCCTTTTCCTTCAACCACTTACGTTTATCGTTAATTTATCTCAGTCAATTGGTAACGTTTTCGACCAATTGACCAAGTGAAAATAGCTAAGGTTATTACTCAGTATTTATAAGAAAGTTATTTCCTTATCTTGTGATAATTGCCGTCCCATCTCTGTTTATCTGCATTTTATAAGATTTTTGAAAGTAGTTTTTAACCATATTCACGATTTTGTTAGTAAGCACAATATAATGTTCAAGGGGCAACATGGTTTTCCACCAGGATACTCGACTTAATTGTCTTTAACAGATGCTTTAGATAATTTGTACAGTGCTATGGACAACAAAACAATAAAACGCTTTTCGTGAGTGTTTTCATACACGTTGGAAACAATAGATCATCAGATTTTACTTTTCAAAACTTTTTTTTATTATGGTATAAGAGGAATTAGCCTTAACTGAACTAAAAGTTATCTTTCCCATAGATTCCGGTTTACATCTTTTAGCCACATAATTTCCGGATCTCCTGAATGTAGTACGCGGTATCCCACAATATTCCATTATATGAACACTCCTCTTTACCATCTTTTTTAAAGATATTTATCAAGTTTCAGAGAAATGTTCTGCCATATTATTCGTTGATGATACTATGATGAAACTATAATATTTTCTTTATTGGTCGTAAAGCCAATTTAAAGAAGGACAAAATTTGCAGGGATCTTAAAAAATTCTGCACCTGCTTTTCAGCCATCAGACATTCTCTTACTTTTAGCACGACCAGCTTATTGTCTTTAACAATAACGACATTGCAAATAACTCTCCTTTCGATATTTCAATAGACTGATAGATGGTAATTCTTTCAAACGGGTAACTAGCAGTTGTAATTGACTCTGATATAACGTGAAATTATCACGTTAAAGCTATCTCAATTAAAATTCCCGAGGTGTTGTCATTCTGTCTAGTTGAAGCATTGTCTCTTCAAACATATTTTCCAGTCCCTGCACCTTACCTTTGTTCACACCCATCTTTCTTATTGTGTAACTGTTTGGTTTGGTACATGATATTCTGATGTAAAGAAAATTTTTACTTTTCAAAAGAAAACTGTCCGTCACATCGTTTTGCTTCTTTTAACTTTCACCTTAGTAAACTTTTTGCTTCTGTTAAAATTCTTACATTCTCTGGTTTCATTAATTTTCACATTCCTCTGTTCGCGTACTTTTCTATTAACTCCTGTTTTTTCAAAAAAAAATTTACTTCCAACAAGCACGTACATGTCCATGGTACAAGAGAAGAAGGTAACATGCACAGGCCTCGACCCCGTACAAATATTTTTTAAACAGTGCTTAAGTTATCCAGCAAATACTATTTGGAATTGTCTTTGTCAGATTTAAAAAAAAACACACTTCATGATCATCATTTACACAAAATCTCAGTAACACATATTCATAAAACTATTTTTGTGATTAATTTAGAGCTCTAAAGGGTTTCAAAATGTTTCACTTAATGATACCAAGATATGTAAAATGTCCTATCGCTAATGTTCTTTCTTTAATACTAGTTTTTTCTTTACTTCAGGGAGAGGATCTACTTTTAAAGCCTTAACAGGTTTTTTCAGACCACTTCTTTTCTCTTTTGTTCATTCAGGGAGTTGCTAGAGCAACTCCCCGGTTCATTAAGTAGGTTTTTGTAAAACTACTTTTTGCCCTATCTTGTATTTCATATGGGAAAAGAGAAAAACAATTAAAGGAAACGAAACGATTAGGATCGGTTCCGGGAACATGAAGTTTCTGTAATAAGCAATTCTAGGTATGCAGTAATAACGCACAAGAAGTTCCATTTCTATCAATCTACTAGGTAATTTTTAATAAAAATATGAATCTGGAGGGACTCTTCGTGCAAACCAATGGTCACACTCCTCGTCAGTTATCTCACTTTTGAAATAAAACTTTTTTTAATTCATGTTAATTTTTGGCCTTACATAGAAATGTATTTCACAATGATAAGCTTAGTTTGCATACCTATTTTATCCAATGCAAGGAAATACAGACTACCGATTTTCTGATCACTTTGCAATTAGTCCATTAGTCCATTGCTGTTTTATTGAACTGAAACTTTTATTATAAGAACAAACTAACGCCCCCCAAAAAGTACTCAAAATCCAGATGGCGGGGGTTGGGGGATATATCCCCCATGAAATTGGATGGGGGTATACTGTATACTCCTATATCACCACATGAAAACCAAACTTCATATTCGGAAACTATATAAAAAGTAAAAAATGCTGTTATGAAAACTTCTTCAATAGGACGGAAAACTAAGAGATTACAAAAATCCACCATTTAAAACTGTAACATAAAACAGTTTCTCTAAAAATAGAAGGAAACGTATGAATATGGCTTGACATTTCTGTACATCCTCTCATAAACATATAACACATATGCACAAGTATTCTCAATCGTCTACCACCTTTGAAAGTGATCATCCATAAGTTTATTTCTGGGCTTAAAATAAAAGGTAAATACGGTATCCATTTCTTACATGCATATTCTAATAAGGTGACTTTTAAATGCAGTGAAAGAATACATATATTTCAATGCCATCAAAATTGGAAAAGATTTTTTACATAATTGCCCGGTTCACAGTTACATTTTATTCTGAAAGAATTAATTCTCTTACAACGTGGGTTTCTGCTTCTCCAGATGCGTTTTATTATACGGTAGTTCAAGCTCCACGCGGTTCTTACAGTGATTTTTACTTTAGAATCATTGTTGTTATTTTTGTTCCTTTCTGTTAAGTTTTATCGACTTTCCCTCAATCTCATTTAAAAAAAATACAAGAATGATTTAATTCAGAAAATGACTGATGACCATAGACAATAACTAAATATTAAAGCAATCATTAAGCCTTATAATACTGTAGTTCAGAAAATGACTGATGATAATAAAAAATAACATAATATTTAGTCCTTCATTTAGTATGCAACTATTGAGAGCCCTAGGAGTGTCGAAAAGAAACTTGAAATGCTGCGATATGCACCGACACGCCTTGAAATAACTAAAAGTTACTATGGGATTGGAAGATATACAATAAAAAGAAATGAATGATACTCCATGACAGTGGCGAAGGTACGGGGGGGGGGGGCGTGACTGCGTCCTGGCTCTAAAAAGGGAAAAATTTAGAAATTTGCCATTTGTGACCTCAGTCAACTACACTGTGGTTTTCCCAACTCTTCTTTTATGAAGCATCTAATTCTCTTCGAAAAAAGTTCAATGGTTGCAATTATTTATTTCAAACATGCAAAGTTTCATGCGCGCTTTGAGCGCAGAAATTTTCATTACCTGCTTGCAGTCGTGTTCCGTCATAAATCAGTTTGGTAAACTTTTTCGAACTCTGGAAATGACAAAATAACCAGGTCATCAGGTGATATCGGCAATTACAGTGCAATTTTCATGAATTTTCTATCATTAAATTCCAAATTGTCACTAATATTAGTTCTTGACCCTTAAAATGTCGTTGTTCAGCCTCAATTTGTGGTCTTAGATAATATTTTGTAGCACAAACGATCCTTGGTATCTTTGGTAACTGCAATCTCAGACTTGCCAATGAGAAATACAGATTCTTCAGTCATCCCGAACTTTTCACATTTCCTTTTACAGAGAACCCGGAATATGAAATTTCCTCCATTACAAGCTCCATATTTTCAAAAATTTAGTGACTTAGGGCATAAATTTCGGAAAAATCACGTCCCCAGAGAAACTACGTTCACAACTACATAAAAAGTCGGAAAAGTTTGGTCTTTGCCACCCCCCCCCCCTCCCAACGGGAAGTCTAGCTTGTTGAATGATGTTCTTTTCTTTGGATTCAGAAACTTAATCCCCCTTTTAAAGCGATCAGACAACTTTAATTTTTCTACACCTTTTACGATCATAGGTCTTTCTACCTTTTTATGAAATATGCATCTGACAGTTACTGTGAAATCGTGTTAAATTACCCGTAAAGGGCTACTTCCGGTGATCTCCGGCGTATTATTAGCCGATATTTTCTTTGTTCGCTCCGCGTCAACCGATGGTAGCTTAGATAGTGACACCACTTTCAAAGACGGATCACCACCCATGTCTGGGAGTCACGTTTGTTGGAAAGTTTCTGTACGCTCAGGTTCAACCAATGGTGCCCCTCCTCTTAGATAGCCTTTTGGGCACCACCACTCCCCAAGGGGCACCCCCCAAAATTTTTTCCCCGACCCTTCTAGTTCTGTATTGGTTTCTGATCATGCCTTTTCATTGGAATTTAAAAAATCCAGGTTACTGTGCTATGGCAGGGGAAGTACATGTCCTCCGCCCTCCCCTATCCAGATGCTGTGTTGTGCTTTACCAGAGTATGATTCAAGGTCAGTTCATGCACAAACGACATGCTTGATCGTAAAATTCGTCTAGTCTTGTATACGCCTCTGCCATGGATTGTGAAAATGAAATGTTCCAAAGCAATATTATTCTAAGAGTAAAACTTTCCTTGGATCAAATCTCCTTTTTGATTTTTACAAGGAAGTCCACTTGTAAGATCGTCCAGTTAGTCTTTCTAATTGCTTATTTCGAGGACGAAAATAATCTCTCAATATTTTCTTTAGTCCTTTGTCCGGTATGGGAAGAGGGAACTCCTTATCGTTGATGATGAAAGGGCATAACACTTCCGATTCATCTTTAAAACATCCGTTCTCCGTAACAAACATTTCCTCAGAGAAGTAAGGGTCGATACCTAAAAATGACTCGACTTTTCGGAGCTCACCAAGTAAATCTGATCTCATTTCATCATTCTCAATAATCAGAAATTGTTCCCTATCAAATACTTTAAGCCATTCCTTGAAATGTGTAGCATAATCGCTGGTATACACATAGGGATTACTTTCATTTATGACAAAGTTAGCTGTAAAAATTTCGTTCTTTAAACTTTTCGTTTCCGACTCTGACGTTTGCATTCGCCTCCACTCTTTTGATGATCTTATCGTTCTTGAAAAGTGAAAGTCTGAGATGAGTCGGGACACAGGATCACGAACACAGAGAATGAATCGTAGTTTACCAGAGATATCCCTACGAATGTTGTGTGGTGCTAACTTTGTTACAAAATATCTCGGTGTTTTCTCGTACACTAATTGATGTTTGGTTGCTAAATTAAATTGGGATCGATACCATTGAATACCTTTTTCGTAATTCCAATCGAAGTAATGAACTTCACGCTCGTGGAAAGATATTTGAATTTGAGGATGAAATTTGAGATAAAACATGAGAGCTGTTGTTCCTGCTTTCTTTGCTCCTATGTTTATCACATCTGGTAATCTACTCTCAAATCCCTCCTCGCTGAGAATCTTTGCAGCAACATCTGTCCAAGTGATATTGTGAAACTCAAAGGTAGACTCCATTTTTCTCATTTTGTTTAGCAGTATCTCTTGTGCTGAATAATCCAAACGATAAAAACTCTTTTCTTCTACATATTTACACAGTTCTTGTGACACATTCGATCTACTGGAACGATTCGCTTGAGGCAGATAGATGTTTCCAGATGTTTCAGAAAAATTCATGTTTTTTAATCTGTATCTGTTATTGTTGTGACTTATCCAGAATTGGCAAAACACAAACAAGAAGGAAAACAAAAATACTAAATGAACCGCCTTCCTGATTGATATGGAATTTCCGACAATATTCATTGTGAATACTTTTAACAAAGCGAAAAGTTCAGCGGCGCGAGTTGATTTGAATGGACGAGGGACTCAGTTGTAACACTTCCCTGTATTGAATGGACAATTCAATAATACATTGCCAATTCAGTAAAGTGCGCAAGATGTGCAGGATCTCTTAGTTTGACCATTTGCAATCAATATGAAAAAAAAACTGAATAGGGGGATCATTCATTTACTTGTGAACCAAATCAATTTAAACCCGTTTGGTCTCTTAAGAGAACTGAGTTACTGTCTCATAGTAGTTCAGTATTTGGAATTTGTACTTTTTACATAACCTCCAATGTAAGAACGCATCAAAACCCTTCTAAACTAGCAAATAAAGCTTTGCAAACAGTTCATGAGATAACTGCTTTCGGAGAAAAATGAGGTTTCCACAAATCGGGAGGAATTTACCTATCTGAAAGGTATAAAAATTTTTAGGCACTAAGTGTCTACCTCTTTGCAGTCGTCGATTTATTCAACAAATGGGTATACATTCAAATGTGAGATAAAAGTTAGGACACAAAGGACGAAACTACTAGGGACTTTCAACAACGTATTCACAAACACAAATGCTGTCACGAAACACTTGGGCACATTTTTACGAAATATAATGCAAAAAACTTACGGCTCTGTCTAGGCTATAATTTAAGCTTAGCACAAAGAATATAGCAAAGTTGCTCGATATCTCACAATCAGAGCGGTGAACAACCAAAGATAACGAAGCTTTTCCATTTTCCTATCGACAGAGATTTTAAATATTTTTTAAAATAATTTTTCTTTCCTAAAGTTGATAAAAATTGTAAAGTTGTTTTAAACGTTATCTCCGGTGAATTTGCCCGGTAGGAGCGCAATGCGTCGCTGGAAATATTTTTATGAAAATGGCGTCACCTTTTGCAAAATATTCCCACGATCGGCTGAAAATTGATTTCCTTTGATAGCGGTTATCTCCCGAACTGACAAAAGCGGTGGCGTATTTCTTGTTTACCTTTGTTTCTTTTGATCATCAGTTTGGGCGGAGCCTACCAGAATGGTTTTTAGCGCAACACTAAATTACAGGAAGAACACTCTCTAGTACTTATAAGCTGCACTGGTAGCTTTTTATACTTACATCCGGTATAATTTAAAACTATTCCGGTATGAAGAATATTAGAAGACAATACTACGAACTCGTACGCACTCCCTGTACATGATGGTTTCGTTTCCGACATTTTACAACGTACTCAAAGCTATTTTAGCTTTTGACTATCTGTCTTTTACATTTGTTGACACAGAGAGCTGTAAAAGATTAAAAGGTGTGGATCAAATCTGAAAACTTGAAAATGTACATTTTCAAGCTTCAAAATTTGATTGATAGTACACTGTCTTTTTTTTAAGTTGGAAAAGTACAAATTGTTGAGTCGGTATACCCTCAGCATCGTCCATCTAAACATGGATCACATGCACCCAGGTATACCTTATATTCATAATTTACAAGGGGCCACCCTGTCCAGCATAGCAGTTGGTATACCACCGGTCTTGGAACTTACATGCCCAGTAGGGCCCCAAATTGGCTTCTGCTGGTTTGCTTGCCGGGATCCATTCGTGTTTATCAGGCGTTCCCATGAGGGTAGCCTTTAACAGGTGAAGTACAGGTGGAGCTAATATGTTCTTCCGCTGTTAAAACTGGGTTTTGGTGAGGTCTCTTCCACTACCATCGACACTCTATGTTTAACACGAAATGTGATATTCCATGAACGTCATGAATCCTCCACAAAGTAGCAAAAACAAAACAAAACTTCCAATTGATTCCGATGTGTTAACCAGTTTAACTGAAAATAAATGTGCACGAAACACGCAAATCTTTTAAATTTAATCTGTGTCATTTCTGTGGATGGTCATTAAATACACGATATATCCATCGGCGTTTATTTACAGTTCACTCTGGGCGGATGTACTCGGTAGTTTTTAGTCTCCAAGATGTAGGCCTAACGACAAAGCATTCCAAAATCTCAGGTGGGAGGTGCCCATACCTCCCGTTCTTAACACTAGTAAGTGGTAAGTGGTAAATTTGATAAAAAATACTTAATTAAAAGTAAATCAATTCCGTTAGAGTTGTGCTGTGGTACAAATCATGTTGTTTAGATAAGATGGCACATTGAAGACATAATGGTGCATCATCTGTCTGCACTCCCGTTTTAATTAAAATCTAGTATCTCCGCTGCCGGGACACATATCATAAGGGACTCGTTTTTCCATTGGTGCGCATAATTTGGGTGTGATTCCAGAAGAAATGAAATCAATAATAACAGCTGCAGGAGCTGACTGATCGTCAATGGAATTTGTGTCTTTTCAAAAGTAATTATAAATGTCAATCCCATTCATGCCTATAATTTCTGTGCTATAGCTTCACACAAATTCTGTAATTCTGACCTTGGCAACTGAAAGGTTACTTTTTCAATGAATACACCAAATGAATGTTGACAAATGTTTCTGAAAAAGTCACAATTAATTGTCAACGTCGCAGGATATCATCGGTTGTCAGTGACTTTTATGCTTTAATCATTTGAAACTTGACAATGCTAGAAGAAGCAGACGCGGTTCTAGGGACATTATTTTTTTCTTTTTTTTTTTGGGGGGGGGGGTACTTCACGTTTTACTATCTAAGCGGGGCGCCGCCATCAGTTGGCGCGTAGCGTACCAGAAAAATTTTCAACAAAAAAAAACTCCTTCATTGTAGGAAATTGCACTTGTCAGGCCTTGCTAAACGCATCCAGACAAACTTTATTTTGAGATCTCACAAGGGACGAAGTGACTATTCACTTCATGGTTCAAAATTCCAACTGTTTGGATGATTTTTCGACTGAAAACATGCTGAGATCATTCCACAGAACTTATGATCGTCAGAGTTGGCAATGAATTGGGAGATTTGTCCTTCACCACCAGTTTATTTTATGGACTTCTCAAGGTTGCCTATGCTGGATATATTTTTAAACAACATTTTCTTCAAAACGATGCATTTAACAATAAATTTTATCAACAAATTCAGATTCTATGGAAAATTTACACCTTTCTGGGTGTAAATTTTGTCAAGTTTGAGTTTAATGTACATTTTAATTGGAAAGGGAAAAGTAGACAAAAGATCACAACAACTATGCACCTATTACATTATATTTATGACTAGATAGACTGCCTATATGAAAGTATCATGTTCCTTTAAAAAAAAATCCAGAAATCGGAGTGTGGCTCCCACCTCTAGTGTTTTTAATCGAGAACTATTTGCCTCACTTCGCGTAGTTTCCTCATGAATTTTCTTTGTAATTTTCCACAACAAAACATACGGTAAAGGGCGAAATCCAGAAGGAATTAATACAAGGGAAAAACAATTTGAATATTATAAATTGCCGGGCTAAAGGGGAGAGGTAATTTAAAGACAAGGGGTGTCAACTTCCCTTTGAACATTAGTTGCATTCTCAGAAAGCCAGGATACAAAGTGGTGTTATATTGCTTTGAAGCAAACTTAGTTCCGTTTATTGGTTTTTCGCTAATACAAATGCAAGAGTATGGAATTTTACTACAAGGAATTAGTAGACATGGAGAAAGGAAGGGTTAAAATTCTAGTCCAAAGAGCTTGAAAATGTCCGGTGACATGATTTTTTCAAGGGTAGGAGCATGTAGTATATACGTAGTACTATATCGCCCAAACGAATATTTGAGCGGAGAGCTACCACCGGTTTGGGCGGAGCTTACATAAGTTTAGATGGTAATGATATTTCGATGGGTGTATTTCTGTATCCTACTTGCTATACTAGAGACTTATGGTATCCGACGTAATTTTCTAGATTAGTTTCACAGGTACATCTCAAATAGATCCCAATATACTAATTAGAAGGGTATGACTTCAAGTCTCAAGGATATTCGTTGTGGTGTACCCAAGGGTCCACTTCAATTGAATTGAATAAGATATGTAACTGATCTCCGCTTACAAGCTATCCTTTAACATAAGTAAAACTAACTATATTATCTATGGTAATAATAGAACAAGCAGGCGGGATGGTGATGTCTGTATAAATGGGATTGCTAGTAAGCAAGTGACCACAACCAAATCTCTAGGAGTACATATGGATGAAAAGCTCACATGGCGAGAACACATTGCTAATATTTCCAAGACAATTTGAAGGAACGTGGGCGTACTATCCAAACTAAAACACTTTTGCCAAGAAATATACTCATAACACTATACCAGAATTTAATTATTCCCCACTTAAATCATTGTTCCGTTGTCTGGAGCGGGGCTAAAAGTTCCTACCTTAGTCTTATAACTACATTGCAGAAACGAAAGTCTCAGGGACCACACCAGCCCACTCTTCAAAAGGTTTCAATTAATCAAATTTACTAACATCATTGATTGCAACATTGTTGTATTTTTTACGAGGCTTTTAATAGATTACTACCAGATACATTTCATAATTTTATTATTAGCAATACTTTTGTTCATAGGCATCGTACTAGACACGCTAACTCGCCATTACTATCGTACGAACACTGGATCTTTTAGCTTGCCTAAACGTAGCACTAAAATCTGGAATACCCTCACAGAGTTAAAATTCTGCCTCTTTGTTTACCCTTACGAAGGCGGTTTAGGAAGGCATCATTGATAATTATTAAGTTTCCTTGATGAAATTGAAATTTTTCCTAATATCTTTCAAGTATGATCCTGATATTTTTCCAAATGTGAGTGATAATACGGAGACATGTCATAGTTATGTATGTGTGTTTTTTGTTTGTTGTTTGTTTTGTAGAAGTTGTGAATATCTGTGATCTTTTTTGTTGTAGGGAGTTATCCACCTTGTGAAGCCAATTTTGGTCATCTGGATGACTTCCTTTCACATCATATCGTAATATGTAATGTGATAAAAAAATAAATAAATGAAATGAATGAAATGATATAAAACTTTAAATGAAAGCGATCCCTACACTAGCCCAAAATGGCATTTTCAAGGCTTATCGAGGACGTTGATACAAGACATTTGTAGCGAAAGATGGGACGAACGTTGATCACTTCGTTAGCGGACCACTTACTATATGTTTCATTGACTTACACACTAAGTTTGGCTAATTCCGTGCCATACAGCCCCTTGTAGAAGTTTTCAACTAGGATACCTCACCCTGAAGCTCACAATGTGGCCTTTTATGGCACTTTCAAATTTATGACGATTGAAATTTTGAGCTGAAGAGCCTTGAATGATATGGGTATGTTTACCCCCAGTGTTTTGCCCAGTCTGTATTTCATTGTCTACAAAATTCCAACTGAAAATTTCATAAGTTACACAGTCAGAAACAACTTCCCATAATTTTTTTTAGGCGCCTAATTTGTCGGTTAACATTTTCCCAGGCACGAGTATTTGAGTTAGTAGTCCCATCCCTTACTCATCTAAGGCCTGAGAATGCGTCTGAGAGGAGTGTATGGCAAAATATTGATTTTGGTTTAAAAAGAAAGGTAGTATGACGAACGAAGTAATAACAAAAATATTTATGACAGAATATTTAACCCTTTACCATTGTTTGGGTCCGTACGGACCCAAAAAAAGTGACCAATTTAAAAAAAATCATAACTTCACAATCCTTCATCCTAGAATCAAGTTTCTAGTACCATAGGGTAGCTTACAAAAAGATCTTTTAAATACTAATTAATTTTTGGGGGGTTGTTTGGAATAATTTTGAGAAATACAGGTGTAAAGTTTTTCTGTGATTCAAAAATGCGAAAAAAAACGAAAAATCACGATTTTTGGAAAAAAAAATCATTTCACCCTCAGAAAAACTTCCATCAAGCTCACCTAGGTTTTGGAACATCCTCTATCCCTCAAAAACATGACATGAGCTTGTTGGGCTGTGGTTGTAGTCGGGGTGAGAGATATCTTGCTCAAAAGTATGAAAAACTCACTATTTTCTAAAAAATCTGGTGACACAACCGTACCATCGATTTCCTCTCTGAAAACACCGTCCAGTTCGTCACAAAATGCGCTACCTGGAAATGATTTTTCGTTATTTTTTGTCTAGCGCCCCCGATTTTTAGTTCTCTAGAAACAGATTGTTTACCTTGTTGGCGTGGGTAGAACGCGATGTGTACGTACATTTGTACGTAGTGACCTACTGACCTTGCACACTAATTAAAGCCTACGTGTGTGTTCTAAACATGGGGTCTGCCAAAAAAAAATCAGATATTTCTTCTATTTGCAAAGCCAGTAGATTAAAACTGAGGAGAAAATAAGTGAGGAAGAGGTAGATGTTCATCAAGAAAACCACAAAAATGAAAATGGGTTTGTAGAACCAGCGGTATTTGGATCGGAATATTGTAAGTATAGCCAATTAGGCTATTAGCCTAACGTTACCTTTAGGCCTAACTCATGCCCTAAACTTGAACTTGAACTACTAAAATCATCATATCTCCGCCAATTCTTGTTCAATTTGAACAGTTTTTGCATCAAAAGACAGATAAAAGTGTAGAGAATAATTCTTGTAGCATTTCAGACCATAAAATGGGGAAAATTCCACTTCCAGTGCAATATACCGAAAACAAAAGGCCATTGTGTTACTTCATTTGCATATTTGCATACATAATGAGCCCCGATCTGCATGTAACAAATGTCCATGAAATCTTCACCTCATAACCTTTCAAATGAGTACTAGGTCCCTGCACAAAATATTACTGTAAACTTGCTAAAAACGTCCCCCAAATAGTCACTAGTTTTAAGGCAGTATCAATAAAAAAGGCTACAACGGTAAAGAGTTTTAATCATCTTTTCAAGTTATAGTTGCTCAAAACAAACATGTCTTTAACAGATATATGAATCGCTACGTTTTCAAATCATTATCGTTTAAAATATGTTATCATTCCGCTGAAAATCTAAGCGGAGAGGAGCGTGCAGAAAATTTCGAAAATTGCGGCCTTTCAGACAGCCGGGAAGTGGCATTTCCTAGACTTAAAAGTAGACTGTATAGCAGTCGTTCGTTTGAAATTTCGTTTGCAGAAAATTTCGAAAATTGCGGCCTTTCAGACAGCCGGGAAGTGGCATTTCCTAGACTTAATAGTAGACTGTATAGCAGTCGTTCGTTTGAAATTTCGTTTGCAATGAAATGCTAACTTCAATAAAGAAATGGGCGATTCGCAATATGATCAGAAAATTCCCAGATAAAATGTATCACTATTTTCATGCCAAACCTTTGGGCCCTGTATTCACCCTCAAGTATGCCTGTGTAATCGTCCAAGTTAAAAACACCCTACAATATTATAACAACGTTCTCCATCTTAGTAACTAACCTACTTCGACCGTATAATATTCTACCATTTCTAGCAAAATGATTCTCAAAATTATGAAATGGGGCTCGTGAGGAAGGATTGATTTTAATAGGCTGTCAGAACGTGTGGCCAATTTTCAAGTTTTTGGTGTTTCATAAAAATTTTACCGTGACTAAGATCCCATTTTTGTCAGGCAAAATTTTAAAAGTGCATGCCATGCGAATTTTCTTGGCAATAAGAGCATGTCGACTGTTAAGACTTTGATGACTGCCACAGTGTTATTATAACGCTGTTCGAATATTTTGTACTCTGGCCGAAATTCAGGTCTTGCGGGAATTGGGCATTGCCCCATGTTCCATTATTTTTCGTTTAATATCCTTAGTCAATAACCTCATTGGTCGTATAAGAACGAATCATTACGAAACCCTCTCAGGATTGTCGAAACTTTTTTTGAGAATTAATGTCTATTTAAATGACAAACGTTATACGCAGACTCTTTGTCAAGGCATCTTCAGTTTACGTAAAATATGATTGATCATTTCAGGCTACATCTGCTGCCTGGACATCATTTACTTAGGTAAGGTTTTACCTCCCAGTTTCTTTTCAATTGGTTTCAGCCATTTCTTGTTATTAGATGAAGGTTTCAATATCATCAAACATTAAAGATGGAGAGAAGAGGAGAATTCTCGTGCATCTTTAAAATCTTGAATGCTGCTCGCGGAAATCGGACAATATGCGAAGAACTCGCGATGATTGGGTTCTGTTTTGCTGGAAATGTACGGCATTTGATCCAGTTGGAAAATTCGATGCAGTCTCAGTCGGAAAAAAAAATTGCCAACTGGAATTTCAGATTTTCTAACTGTCGTCGTTCTGACGAATTTGATAAGTTAGGTTAGATGAGGCATAGTTTCCAACCAATTGGTTCAACTCGATCCGGCCACGGCATTTTTCCCAGTTTTGGCTGACTGGCTTGTTTTCCCTGCACCATTGCTTATGATGAGCACCAAGCAAAACGGCAGTAACTTCCGTTTATAGTCTTTGGTATCACCTGACCAGGACGCGAACTCTCGACCTCCCGACTCTGACCACTTGACCATCCAGTCAGTCTGACGAATCTGATAGGGGCGGATGCTCAGCTCAATTTATGGCGTTATGGCGAGCAATCGATACCAAATCAAGAGGATTAGACACATACCAATTTAATGCGAAGCATACCAATTCACTTCGACACATACCAGTTTAAATCGACGCATACCAATTTGAATCGACACATACCAATTCAAACTGATGTTATGAGGTTCATTGAAACGAAAGATATTAAACGACTGAAGTTTAGATGTAAGAGAAACCCAAATCGAACATACGTTTAGGAAGGAATTTTAGGAAGCAGACTAATGAAGAGGAGAATGAGTATTAGTTTTTAAAGAAATGTAATTTAGGTCCTTCGGGTCTTGCAAACAAAAGAACAGCATTTTTCAACATAATAAAGGGTACCGGTACTTTCCGATAAGTAAAACTTAACTTAAGTGCGCATTGAGGTACCTCCGGTTGGCTGATCCCTTACGGTAGCGTCTCCTGTCGTTTGGTAGAAGATGTGGATTCCCCGTGCGAGCTTTAGGCGGCTGTCATGCGACTGTTGTCGGGCCGAGGTTGGTGTGTGATGAGGTGTCGCAGACAGGGAAGGAACAGACCATGCAGAAACGGAAAACAGTCGGTCGAACGGAAAACGGGATATAGGTGAAAAGTTCGGTCACTGATGCAGGAAAATAACGGAAGGTCTGGAAACTGATGACCTCTGAGCTGGTGATAATCACTTTTAGAGGACGTCTTTATCAACGACATGACTGATCGGAGTCTATAGGAGGAGAGCATGAGCCACACTTTTAGCAGTTGACTAAACCCGGCACTTCGTCAGACAGGAGGGCTTACGCAATAGCAAGTCTTACTTACACGCATAGTACAACACTAATAAATTAGCATATCATTAAACGGTGTCATGCCCGCTGAATGATAACAATAATGAGGAATGCAAACAAAGCCTTTTAAATTCATGCAACCTAACAAAACATACTACAGCCTCTCAGGCAAATTATTGTAACATTCCTTGCACATAACACTGACACGTACCGATTTAAACTGACATAGACCAGTAAAAATCGACACCTGCCGGTTAACCTCATTATCATATTTGATATCCCGATTTCGCAACCTCAGCAAAGCGCATGCTTTTTCAATTTCCCATGATTTGATACTGATTGCTCGCCACACTCCGTATGCTATTGCCACACAAGGCCGGATTAAGTATTTGGGGCACTTGGTACAATAATGTGGGGGCTCAGACTATAATATTCCTCAAGACTATTGCAGTAGCAAAAGCCAAGACAGGAGGACAAAGTTTATGGTTACTTCCACAGTCTCAATCCACTCGAAATGAACTTCATAGACAGAGGCGGACGCCGGATTTGGACTGGGATGGGGACTGGTAATTGTGGGAAGAATATCAAAGTGGAACACCACCATCAGTTGCGGGAGCGTAACGGAGCGTAACGGAAATTTTTGTTCATGTCACCCTACCTAAAACTTGACGTCACGTTGCTGGAATACTCAGACAGGTAACACATATAATTGGGGCTTGTCTATGCTGCCGGCGACTGTGGTAAAAGATTGTCATACCTCTTGTGGTGCATCAGTCCCCTGTCTCGGAACACGGGGCTGTCAGACAGTGCTGTCTAGTAACGAAGGTGGCTGAAGCCGTATTTACTGTGCAACAGTGCCCCACGTTATATGCATTTGGCGGTCGCTACACATTAAGAAGTACAACTTGCAAAGGTGGGATGACGGTTTTGGGAAAATAAGTCCTTGCAATTGTGAAGAAATTACAAATATTATTATCCACTATTCATGTCATAGGCATAGTACTTCGTGCCTTTTTGGGGTAGTGACGAATGTTCGTTTTTAGCGAAAATGAGGTGAAAACAGTTTATATCTATTTTCAGGAAGTAGAATCTTTTCAGCTAGGTCTTCCTAAAAGTGTACGGATTCGAAGTTATTCCCATTATTTTTTTAGGCTAATGCTCATTTCCATGGTTTTCAGACGTCTTGCAATCCTGCGTAGTGACGAACCTCACATTCGTCTTAATGCCCTGCACTGAAACATATACCTGGTGTACCCCATATAACAGGAATCATTTCGGCGTAGTAGCTACTGTTGTTTTTGCTATTATTAATCATGTCTTGCTTGAAGTAAATGAGTATACACTTTTCACATATTTGGGGGAATAAAACCGTTTGAGAAAGCTTTGGCTTTCTGCAGTGTACGGATTTACTGTAATTTTATCACATTCTTGACGAACGCTCATGTCCATGTTTGTCGGGCGTTTTTTCCAATTCCGAGTTGTGAGGAATCTAACATTCGCCAATATGTGGTGTACTAAAACATACGAGTGAAACACTGAATTGACTGAAATCGCGTTTTAGAAATCGTGCATAGTGACGAATGTCTTTCAATGCTATTTTAGACTTCAATTCTGCTTTTATTAAAATATTGCCGCTGAAACTGTGCCATTGCTTAAAAAATATAGAGGAAATAATAAATTTTGTTGCTAAAAACTAGTTTGCAAAATAATGGACGACTTGTTGATCCTCTATAATACAACCCGTAAATCTTTCAAGATATCTACCCGGCAGAGCAAGTAAACCCTTCAGATCCAGTGAGAAATGCATGAAGTCTTGACATTGAAGGCACTTACACAAATTCCTACATGTATACCGACACAAACCAGTAAAAAGAGGACATGCCCTGGAAAAACTAGATGAAAATTTAGCACCTCTTGTATCATTCCACAGAATTTTTTTTTACAAAGAGGTTTGGTTACTTTGTACCAATCAAGTAACTTCATTTGCTGTTATCTCGACAAAAACACGTTAGATTGGCATGGTAATTTCCCTACACTGTGTAGATTTGTTTCTTCTCTCAGAGGTGAAAATTAAATTTTTGCTGTGCTTTCCTTGACCCTTTTTAAAACTTAATGTAACTTTTACTATCTGATGCTATTCTCGAAACATTAAAACTGCTTATCCCTCCGCTCTGGCAAGTTGAAAAGTTTGCTTTGTTTGTTATTTCAAAAAGCTCTAAACACGAGGGATAAGCTTCAAGATCCCTCATACACACGCCCACATGAAATTTACTTATTTTGTCAATGTCTAAGAATAAAAAATATCTCCATCTGAAACCCTTTAGAGACCTAATGCTCAGCTTATGTAAAATTGAGGCAAGACCTACCATGAGGGTTGAAATCCAAGATCCCTTATATATGAGATAAGGTAATCAATGAAAGGTACTGTATACTTTGGGGGATAAAACTCTCGATCCTTCATACACATTCCACATTTGATTTGTTAATTTATTGATCAGGAAGGACCATAACCACCGTCTGGCACAATACCAAATTCTCATTCCAGAGTTAAAAAAAGTTTTGATACTTTTGCTTCAAAGGTAATGATTATTTAGTATCACACCTTAGTTCAGACGGGTCAATTAATGCTCAAGATGACCAGAAAAAATGAGGCAAATGTGTTCTACTGTGTTCTGATTCTTTGAAGGAACAGAAAAAGAAATCTACCAAAATTTGGCATCCGGGGAACGGGTAACATGGGCTAAATCAAAATGGTCGCTTAATGGCATAACGCTGCAATGAGTAATTAATAAATGTTGTACATTGAGTACCTGCAATAAATACACAGTGCAGTGACCGACTGAAGGAACCGTCCTACTCAAGATACATTACAGTAAACAATTAGAAAAACTCGATGGCAGTGCTGCAGAATGTTCATTGAATTTTGGCGGAAATGCTAGGGCAGAGGCGAAGCGTCCATGTGGTTGAGGAGCATAACCGCCCACCATCCGGTGGACCAAAAGTGCTTGGCGGTGTGCTTTTCAACTTTTTAAATCCTGCTTTATCTCGCTCTTGCGTGACATTCTAGACCCCTCTGACTGCACTCCGTAGCTCCACTACTGGGTATGAGATACTCTTACAGGTTAGGGAGTAATTCACGGGTTAGGGATTAGGGGGTGAAAAGGGGTAAATAAGGGGCAAGGTTATGGTAGCCTAACGCGCATCCAGAAACATGTGGTCCCATTACCACTGACCTCACATGAATTTCAATTATTGAGAGAGGGATAACTAGGGGAAAGGAAACGTTAGGAGGCAGCTGTATCTTCGTGTGGTAGAGCATATCGAGAACGAATCGTGAGCTCCTGGTGATGTAGACATGGGGAAAGGCCCCCGTGGGGTCCAGGGGACAAAGGCCTTGAGTCCTTGTCCTTGCGCGCCGCGACTTTTCTCTCAAAAGAGTGCGTACTGTGTGTCTCTGCGTGTTTGGCGGTTTGTGCTACAGCTTTTGTTTGTTTCAATTTTCCTACATTTGTTATAACGCAGTTGAAGGGCACAGGAGTGTCCGAAATATTCGTTTCAAATACAAACTATTGTGCTCTCAATACCGTCGTTTTTATCATTTCTTGGTTTTCTTATAGATATATATATATATATATATATATATATATATATATATATATATATATATATATATATATATATATATACTTATATATATATACTGCATATACTTCAAACCTTTTGGCTGTTTAATTTATCTAAATTCTAGCCTTCCGCTATTTGTATCTCCTCGGAGATCCAGCCTTTCAATTCTGTAGCACCGTTGTTTTACAGTTTCTCCGTCATGTTTATATATATATATATATATATATATATATATATATAAAGTACAAAAAATATGCAATAAAGGGCATGACTGGTTGATTTCAGGAGTATGAAAGATTACAAATATATTTCGAAATTTTCAGTCCCCCTGGGACTTTCCTCAGCGAGTATTAAAGACAAAATGAGCACAAAAATTAAAAATGAGTACATAAATTAAAAAGAGCGGAAATCTACAGTTAACTGCAGTGTCAGGAGGGGAGATTAAATCGTTTGTTGAAACGTGTAATGATTTAAAATACCAAGGTCCTTATTGAGTCCGGTAATGTGTGACTTAAGCCTCATTATCCAAATAAGTTCGGTACGCTTTCGTTGTTCGGCGCAAATAAAGTTATTTGCAGTGAGGATTATTTTAAGATTCTCAATAGAATGGTGCGGAAGATTAAAGTGCTCCGCTACTGGGAATCCAAGAGTGTTGTCACGGATAGACTGTTTATGGTTATTGAACCTTAGACGAAAGGAAGTACCAGTTTCACCGACGTACAACTTATTTTTACAAAGATTACAAAATAGAATGTATACAACATTACAAGAATCACAGTTAAGGTTGGGGGGAATATCGGAAAATTAATGTCAGGAATATTGATACGTTCTTCGGTAGTAATGTGCTTGCAGATTTTGCAGCGTCTTTTATTGCAATGAGTGTTGCCCTTAGAGTCAGGGGTAATTGATGTGGAGGAGGTAAGAAGTCTTCTGAGGTTAGGGGGCTGGCGCAATGCGAGGAGGGGGGACTCAGAAAAAATGCCCGAAAGAGATGGATCGTCCTTAAGGGAGACAAAGCTATGTTTTATGGTGCTTGCAAGATTGTGAATAAGTGGGTGATACTTGAAAACCATGGGAATACGCGTGTGGGGATTTTGGATTTGTAGGATAAAAGGTCCTGGCGGTTGATTGAGGAAGCTTTTAAAATACCTTGTTTGATAATGTGGATGTGGTATCCGTTTGTTAGGAAGTAACCGGTGAGGGCAGAAACCGAGCGATCTTAGTCAGCGGGGTCAGAGCAAATACGTTTGGTACGAAGACATTGACTGTAAACTATTGCCTTTTTTAGTTTTTTGGGATGAACACTATCGAAATGGAGCAAGAGATGTTTGTCTGTGGGTTTGCAGTAAAGAGAAGTAGAGATGTTTCCGGCGTCTAGTTTTACTAGTCGAACGTCAAGGAAAGCTATTTGTTTGTTTGAAACTTCAAAGGTAAACTTAATACTGTCATGGAAAGAGTTAACATGCTTTTGAAATAGTTCAAGGGCGTCCCTGCCATGATTCCAAATGAAAAAAATATCGTCGATGTAGCGAAAGTAATGTGAGGGTTTTACGGGGAAGCCAGACAGCAATTTTTCTTCGAGTTTATGCATAAAAATAAATAATAAAAATAAAATACCAAGGTCCCGCGTGCTGGGACCTTGGTATTTTACGGATACCCCATCCACATTATCAAACAAGGTATTTTAAAAGCTTCCTCAATCAACCGCCAGGACCTTTTATCCTACAAATCCAAAATCCCCAGCACGCGTATTCCCATGGTTTTCAAGTATCATCCACTTATTCACAATCTTGCAAGCACCATAAAACATAGCTTTGTCTCCCTTAAGGACGATCCATCTCTTTCGGGCATTTTTTCTGAGTCCCCCCTCCTCGCATTGCGCCAGCCCCCTAACCTCAGAAGACTTCTTACCTCCTCCACATCAATTACCCCTGACTCTAAGGGCAACACTCATTGCAATAAAAGACGCTGCAAAATCTGCAAGCACATTACTACCGAAGAACGTATCAATATTCCTGACATTAATTTTCCGATTATTCCCCCCAACCTTAAATGTGATTCTTGTAATGTTGTATACATTCTATCTTGTAATCTTTGTAAAAATAAGTTGTACGTCGGTGAAACTGGTACTTCCTTTCGTCTAAGGTTCAATAACCATAAACAGTCTATCCGTGACAACACTCTTGGATTCCCAGTAGCGGAGCACTTTAATCTTTCGCACCATTCTATTGAGAATCTTAAAATAATCCTCACTGCAAATAACTTTATTTGCGCCGAAAAACGAAAGCGTACCGAACTTATTTGGATAATGAGGCTTAAGTCACACATTACCGGACTCAATAAGGACCTTGGTATTTTAAATCATTACACGTTTCAACAAACAATTTAATCTTCCCTCCTGACACTGCAGTTAACTGTAGATTTCCGCTCTTTTTAATTTATGTACTCACTTTTAATTTTTGTGCTCATTTTGTCTTTAATACTCGCTGAGAAAAGTCCCAGGGGGACTGAAAATTTCGAAATATATTTGTAATCTTTCATACTCCCAAAATCAACCAGTCATGCCCTTTATTGCATATTTTTTGTACTTTATATATATATATATATATATATATATATATATATATATATATATATATATATATATATATATATTTTTATATATATATATATATATATATACATACATACATATATATATATCGCATGTCGATATTTGAAATGCAAAAATCAATGCTGAGATCTTTCCAAGACATCTACACCCTTGTTGTGTAAGAAAACCATTACATATTTACCGTCTTTTTTTTTTAAGCTCGATCCAACAGTGATCTCAGGTCATAATTTACTATATACCCTGTAATATATATAGCATCCACCTGGATAGTGGGAATTTTAATGGAGGGTGTTAACGAGACTTGAAAGCGACACTCAGTGACAAGACGAAGACAAGATGACATTATGATTGACCTCTTATGGAATAGGTTCCTTCTATTCACTCAGTTTCATATTACTCTAAGATTGTAAGGAAACCCTTTCTTCAATCTCAAGAAAAAAATAGTATGTTTGGAAGGTTCATTGTAACAACATGCAATTTGTTGTCAGATGACGCTTTTATTTTAATTATAGATCCTTAGATGCGATTTATTTAAAATATTGTGCCATATTGTGCTTATCTGTCCATTGAAAAGGTTTGCGATTCCCTTTAAAATGACTTTTGTCATCTAAGGCTGGTTGAAGATAGATTTTTTAACTTACTCGCAACCATGACTTTAAAAACGGAACCTTCTGACATTTTCTCATTACTCAGCATAGTCACAGGAGTAGGGAAAACAAGCCAGTGAGTCACAACTGGCGGTAGCCGGTTCAAATTGAACCATAAGCTAGTTCGGTAATTCGTTGGCGCATGGAATTGTGGGGCACAGCGTGGGATATGCAAACCGAGCTCAGCAAGTATCGAACGGCGTGCCCTTGTATCAATTTTCACACACAAAACCATTGCAGACAGCGTCTTGCTACGTCTGTACTTTCACGTACGGTAGGTACAACCTTCTGATAATACGCTCTGTCCATGTGTAGGAAGTCCGTGGTCGTTATACCCTCTTAAAACAAAAGGATGAACTTAGTCATTCTCTCATAGAGTGAAAAGTGTGAATGAATTGTATTTCACTCCTCAAATAGTATAAATTGAATCTAAGGAGAGTTAAAATCATTGCAGGTACTCCATGAAGAGTGAAAGTTCGATCTGTTGGAGTGAGTTTAACTACTCTCGGAGTGAATTTCACTATCATTGGGAAGACGTGACACTCTAATTGGGTGGATACACTTTTCGCTCCATTGGAGATTGGCTTAGTTCTCTCTTTGATTCTACAGTCTTATTGCCTCTCCCTGTTGATATGTTCAGTGAAAAAGACCAAACAAAAAATTAAAACAAAAATTAAAATCTCGCCCTGCAGGTGTGGCATAATATTTCACAAGAAGGAAGACGTCTTCAAAAACCAGTCAAATTCCGCTTTTGGTGGACAATGGATTTTGCCGGGAGATAAAATGATTAGTCCCTGAAGTGTAAGCTTTGTCCAGAAATCTGTGCTGCCTAATGCTTCACCTCCCATACCTATGCTTTTCTTAGAGATTTGCCCAAAGGTGTAAAAAGTATAAAAGTAAGGGTTAAAGCGCAGTGCAATTTCACCTTTTACCGATCGAAGAATGGAGGAGTAAAGTAAGAAGATTAAGGAAGCTTCTATTAACCCCGCCCTGATTGCACCTATATCAATTCATGATGATAGTTCCAACCACGGACTTACTATAGACATGGACAGAGCATGTAACGCGTGCGTCCTACCAGTAGATTGTGGCCACCGACTGGGACAAAAAGGCGCACCGAGATTGCCGCCGCGAAGCTATAATTTGTATGATTCAACGACGACTCTGTATTATTTTTTAACAAAAGTTAAACTTGAATGGTAAACAATATTATATTCCTGCAATACGTGTAGTAATTTTGACCTTACCTTGTATTATTTCGAAAATATTTCAACTTTTTTGCAAAATCTGTTGATTTACTTGAGCAAGTCCAAACTTTCACAAAAAAACCATAGCAGAGCGCCATATTGGTGCGCATTTTTCACATGTACGGTAGCGAAAATCTACGGTGCACTTTATGTTCTGTCCATGTATCGGAAGTCCGTGGTTCCAACCTGTTTAGAGGAAAGGCTATATTCTTTCCTCTTTCACTTTTGTTTCTCAATTTGTTTTCTAATTTACAAATTAGTTAAACACAAATTTTACATTTTAAGATGTGTAAATGAAGAGATAGATAAATTAAAACGTACAGAAGACCCAAGTAGCAACCTCAAGGAATTTGATATTGTAGTTGTTTACAAAAACGGTCAAGACAAGGGAGCTGAGGGAAGGCATGAAAAACGATCCCTGGATTCAATATTCTGAATTTAATATATCTGCAGATAATGGGAATAAATATGCAAAAAATCATGTTTTATGGGGCAACACTTTTGTTCAATGTGACCTTCTTGTGTGCAACAATGCAATTCATTATTCCATGTTACAAGCGAATCGAAAGAAACTGAAATTTGGCAATGAATAAGGGAAGCTGGCAAAGAACTGGCAGATTAATCCTTCACTTTTGTCTTATTTTATAGACTTCCCGATATTGGACTTCACGTGATTGAGGATGAAGAGTGAATGAAACGGGGAGCGAGTATTGTATTTAAAATTTCAAGCTGGCTTAGTCACTTTTCATTCCTCTCATTTTGACCGTACAAGCCTTAACCAACATATTTATTCGGTTCGAAGAGACAAGTTTCAGGCCTTTTTCATAAGAGAAATTTGTTGGATTAAACAACGTATTCAACAATAACGTCTACTTTACTGTTACAGAGAGAGTATAGAGTATTACACCATATATGACGGCACGGGACTCTTTGTCTCGGGGGGGGGGGGCGGTGACTTCTTGCCTCAGATCCTACCCCAGAGCATTATCTCTGCCCGACTGAGGCAACGATTTCTGTGGGATTCAGTGAGGCTGTGTTCAATACAGCCATAGTTACATAGGGTACAAATGGTCGATTGTGCAACCAGGGAACTGCCAATCGGTGTGACATCTCCCTGGTGTAACGAATACAGCGTTAACCCTATGTCTCATGATACGTTCCCAGACTTGGCTACCATGCTACGACTTTAGCCCAGTCTGCTGGGTTGATATCTCTCAAAATGGTGCAATGCGAATGTAGAATGGGCCATTGATAGTAATATTGGCAGTAATCTTTAATTTGTTAATGGTTTTGCATTGAAACGTTCCAGTGCAATAGAGAAGGTTAAATTGGGCCTCGGTAAATTAGGGAGACACAAACTGTCTTCTCTTCTTTCATGGATATCCCTTCTAGAAACATCATGGACAGATCTAACCAGAATTGAGTTCACCAATTTTCCATACTTCTCCTGGCCAATGTAACAAGAAAATTCTGGTCATTTGAACAACAATATTTTGTAAACGGTGTACACCTTACAATTCATGGTAAAAATGACAAGGCTATCTTTGTCATAATAACCAGGAAATGTATTAAAAAGCGTATGGCTCTGGACCAAGTTTGGCCATATTCTATCAGTTCGTGATCATTTTGGTCATGTATTTACACAAAAGAATTTAAGTTTTGAAAGCAATGTCCAAAAGATTGTATTCGGAAAGATACGGCGATGTTTCTACAGAATATGTCGGTTTTTACTATAA
Source organism: Holothuria scabra (assembly GCA_037179385.1). Lineage (NCBI taxonomy): Eukaryota > Metazoa > Echinodermata > Holothuroidea > Aspidochirotida > Holothuriidae > Holothuria > Holothuria scabra. The sequence continues at coordinate 33,555,737 of CM074181.1, forward strand.
AGTATGGTTGAGAGAACGTCTCACTGTGAATGAGGCACTGCTGCAAGTAAATGCATAGGAGATTGCTTTGTTGTCAAATGCAACAGTATTTAGAAATTTATGGCGAAAAAACCAAGGCCTCTATCTTAAAATAAAACTCTACACAAGGAATGTTCTGTTTTAATAAGTGCTTTAAATTTTTGTTCGGTGGCTGGGTTCTTCACACTACATAGATGTGGCGACTGTCCTGCAGTTCTGAAATTTTCTTAATAGCCAGGTCTGACTTGAATTTTCTAATTTAAGATTATTTTATTATGCAAAGGTGTCATTTGTTAGCTCAAAATTGGGAAGTCTAAAACACAGCCAATTTTTAATATCCATAATGCAGGCTACCAACAATGAAAGTGGAAAAAGTATTAAAGTTATCCGACTTATATGGGAGGGTATAGAAACGTGTCTCTTTACACAGGACATGACTTCACTTTACCACATAATAAAACATTGTTGATAAACTCTATGGAAGGTACCTATGGGTGAATTCAGGTATGAAGATAGAAAGCACCCAATCCATTAATGTAGCTAGACATTGAGGGGGGGGGGGGGCGAGCATCCAAATTTTCCGATCTTTAAAGTGTGAACACCATTGCTCCGGGGAAGTAACTTTCGGCGGGCCAAGCCTGCCGATATTGTTGCCCTTTTTAAACAAATATTTGAAAATGTGGATCTTGCATTTAAGAAATTTGGTTTCTGGGTTTCCTGTACCATGAGATAAAGAAAAATGAAAAGTTTGGGTTTTACTGAAGAATCTGTATTTCTTTTTCGCTAGTCTGAGATTTCGCTGGACAGTGTTTTCTAAAGCCTACCAATTGAGGTTTTACAAGTCACTAGATTATACTTGAGAAATTTTGAAATTTTAAGAAATTAACAAACTAGGCTGCACTGCAGTGCCGATGTACCTTTATGGTCTAGAGTTTTTGTTATTTCCAGAGTTCGGAAAAGTTTACCAAACTGCATATTGCGGCTCGCGAAGCGCGCAAGAAAGTGCACTTCTGAAACAAATAATTTCAAAAATGGAGCTTTTAATGGATATTATTCGGAATTCATGGAAGAAAAATTGAAAAAACGTTATTGCAGTTTACTTACACGGTGTAACAAATGGCACGTTTCCGAATTTTTAACTTTTAAGAGTCGGGAGGGGGACAATCACTGCTGTCCCCCCCTGTAGCTACGCCACTGACCCAATCATTCAAACGGGGTAAGTATATCCCTCATATGTTTGTCCACATACGGTAACGGATGAGCAATGTATCATTACTACGTAGTCCCAGTTTTCCCTAGGGTAATTTTCAGGGCAACTATCCTGTAGCAATGAGCCTACTCTCTACAAACATCTGGTCAAATGGGGTACGAACGGCAATCTTGTAAAATATTTGAAAAGATTCGTTTTAACATTGACTAGGAATGGTTCTAAAATTAAACTTTTGGTATCATTTATGAGTCAAATCTAGTCATAGATTTGAAAGGATTTCGGTTCGTGCCCCTACTGAATAGATTCTTTTCAAATTGGACGAGAAATTTTTTAGAGTGTAGTAACTTTTAAATAGTGTTTAGATCTGTAGAACGAGGGAGATGTAGTGACATCTCCCTGGTAATAACTAGGTGTTCGTTCATTTCGTTTTCGATGTCATCCAAAAGTTGCTTCGGATTTCATTAAAACCTTCCTCGCTTCCTGTTCAGACAACCCGATACAAAAGAGATATCTCGGTTTTGAAGAAGTCAAACCGCCAGATGAACCTTGAAAGGTCTTCCAAGGTTCTACCGCGGAAGGATCACTGGCGAAATGATCCTTTTCTGCAAATCTGGTGGTGCTATACCTCTTTCATTTGTACTTTTTAAAGTCCTCCCGACTCTCTGGGAAAGGGTCGTTCGGCGAAACTTAACACTGAAATGCATTCGAAAGAAGCTATACATCCATTGAAGGACAACACTTGACCAACCTCACGGCCCACAGAAATTTACATCATTGGTCTATCATGTATGGCTCCATTCGGCCAAAAGGCCGAGCAGCGACCTTTCATCCCCTCATATCTCAAAACCCGTTGTACTTATAGTTTGCTCTTGTTTTATTGAAAGTGGGAACTCCTTTGCCTTCCATTTCCCATCTTTTCCATCGTTCCGTTTCTTTTATTTTTAGACGGCTCGCCGCAATTAAATCGTGCATGAACGTACTACCCGTTTTACCAAAACCTCTACGAATGGTTTGTAAAAATGCCCCAGACAGATATCCTTTAAAAGAATAGCTTCAATTACATCGACATTCAATTCTGTTGCAATAAGTCAAACTGATCATTCATGAAAAAAGTTTCCATTTCGATCGATCACGATTACTTGAGATCATTTCAAGAAAGATGATTAGGGGGTAGGTTTCTTTTCAAGTTCGGGTGATGAATAATTTCAAAACCCGAAACAGCGCATAGGAAGCGTGCACCTTGAGACGCGAAGGTCACAACGGGGGCTCGCCATGGACCGGGTCTTAAAGTCACTCGTGAGGTACAGAGAAAAATCCTCCCAGGAAAAACTGTTTGGTGTAAATTTCAGAGATGATAATCTTGGGTAACTATATATTGATGTTTTTGAAGAAGTTACATATAAATGAACAGCATTGAAATAAGGTTTCAGGCGCACAAATTGTTCGCTAAATTTGGTAGCGTGGGGACCATTTGTGAGAAAAAGTGATAAAAATAGACCATAACTTGGTCGAAGACACTATTACCCGAACCCTACAAGGATATTGCTAAAACGACTGTGAGAGTTTGGGGTCAATTGAAAATCGACAGGCTTGCGCACCCATTCCATACGCCTGTGCCACAGGAAGCACGAGTTGTAAACTTGTAAACTGAGCCAAAGTTTTGCATAAGAGTTGTTGTTAAACCGTCTTTTCTCAATCTAAACATGATCGGGATGGTTTAAAAAGGATAAAACAATAGGTCCAAAGATAAAATTAAAAAAAAAATGTTAGTATGATAATACATAAACATTATTCTTTCCAGCAGCACAAATCTCACCGTGCGGCCGCAGACGGAGGATGGAAATTCAGTCCCGGTAATGTTCCAATACGTGCGTGATGAATGCGATACGGGTGTGCAGAATTGTGCCTTTACTGACTTATTTGACTGACTAAAATTTAAATTAGTCGGTTGACTTGTCGGTCTCGTAGCAAATTTTAGGTTAATAAATCCAACAATAAAATAGCAATTTCAGGCGGCCCAAAATGCCTATGTCAGAAAAAGCGAAGACTAAAGCCATTTCTGCCGTGCGGTGGTCACAAACTTAGTCCGCGTGGTTCCGACTAGTCAACTGCCTTTTTTGTGATCACTGACTAATCCTCTGACTAGTCAGTCAAATTAGTCAGTAGATGCCTCATCCTTACTGACTTTTTTATTTCAGTAATTAGTTTTCATTCAAGAAGGCTTCAAAAACGAAGGAGTTAAAAAATCCATTGTTTTGAAGTCTTGAATGCCCCATAACCACAGCAACTTTCCTAGCTGAATAGACCAACAAGCAGATGACTAGTGATTTTGAGTGATTTTGAGTCGCTGTTGATAATGAAGACACTAATACAAAATGGTAATCTACATAGGACTGGCACAAGTTTTGTTCTTTACTATGGGGTTGACATATTAAATGAAACGACTGCTGCATTAGTGGCAAGCTTGGAGCACTAACTGTGAAAAAACTAAAAAATTGAGGCTTTTATTTTTTCTATAACTTGGGGGTGATTTTATTTGCCATTCGCTCAGTTAATGTAAGGGGAATATATCCCCTTACCCCCCCCCCTTCTAGCACCTAGTTACTTCCATATAGAACGTGGGCAATCAGTCAACGTTTATTGATTTGCATAAAAATGCAAATGAAGCAAATAGTAAGACAGATAATTCGAAATTATCATGTTACTATAAATCCGTTTTCTTCTTAGGTAATTTATTTTTCGTCATTTCACAATGAAAGCGAAATATAAAAACATGCAACAGATCCAAGAGCAAATATTTTATTTAAGTAAATGAAGTAGCAAGAATTTTTTTTCAAGTACGTGACCAACAGAGCATTAAAATACATGTAAAAACTCACCAAAAGAAACCAAAACAACAAGAAAAATTTTCCGTCTTATTGGATCAGCGACATATCATTTCGTTTGCCTGTAGAGTGTTTTCACGTTACGGCACAACTGGTAAGCCTCGCCCACTGCTGGTCAAAGATCAACAGTCTTTCAATGCAGTAGTCACACCATGGATGGTTAGCTTCTCAGCTAGCTACATGAAAAGTGTACTACGGTTGAACTTTTCCCGTCGAAAAAGGCGGAGCTTTGTGACGTTGTTGAAAACACTCTATACCACAGGTCTTATCTTCATTTCCGTCCTTCTTAACCCAGTGTTTCCACCCGGAAGGTTGTCCCAATCGATTCCACCCGGATTTAAGTCAGTCGAAACACCGTAGGCTCCATTAAGGTTACAATTGTCACATGCCCCAAACCACCATCCTCCACCGTGTTGATCTTCGTGGGCACAATTTTTACTGGGGGCTGTATCATGATCGGCATCGAAAGTACTAAAGAATTTCAGATTATGATGTTGAAGAGAATTACCTGAAGGTGAGATAGAAAAACTAAGTCAAGTGGACAGTTATACTTTGTTTTCACATTCCTTCAATAGAATTCTAAATCACACTCTTTTCATCCAACTTTTTTTTAGCTTGGAAACGTACACGAATGAAAGTAGTGAAAGTCTGCAGAGTCTGCTCGGATAATATTTTCCAAGTCAAATGTTACTCCCTCTTGAATAAAACTTGCAATCACTACTCTTCCATGAATATGTTTTCTCCCAAACAGCGTCCGCCCTTACTCAAATTTTATATCTGGCTTAAATCTGGAAATATCTGGCTGTTTTAAAGTTTTATGTGGCCATATGAAAGCAGGTATAAAATCTATGTAATCTATGAAATACCAATGCGAATATGTAATTAGAGTTAAGGCCACACAAGCCGGATATAAGTTGAAGAAATGTTTGTCCAAATATGTTAAAAAAAGCTTTTGTATGGCCGTATCAAGCCAGAAACAACTGGTTAAAATACTATGCCAGATATACATATAAATTTGTGTATTGCCATATTAATACTTTTTGGTTTAATTTATGTACCTGTCCCACACAAAAGTACTTCTTTAGAAGCTAAGAATGAGCAAACTAAAATCATAACATTCAAAACATTTTCCTAGTATTCAGTCATATTTTACTAATATATGCAAATGACTTTCCAAAGTGGGCGTGGTCGAAAAAATTTAGAGCCCTGATTTTCTTCTTTGTGATTAAGAAAATTAAATTTAAACCAACAATGCATTGCACACATTTAAAAGTAGATATTTGAAAGCAGTTTTGCTCTTCACTATCAAGGATTTTAACAACTTCAAACACTGAAGTCAGTGTAATGCAATGGACTTCAAACTTTGTTAGAGATGCTCAGATGGTCCTTACACTGTTGGCCATATGCAGTTAAAAGTTTGAATGAACACAGCTAACATGAAAATGTTAAGGTTTCTACGCAGTTTTGGTAGTTTCTGTTAGCATTGCTTCTCGGCCTTTTGGCTAAGATCACGTGCAGTGCCTGTTCTTTTCATCCAGTCTAGAATGGAACCATGCATGAGAGATCAATAATGTAAATAGTTTGAAGGCCTTGAGGTAAGTCAAGTGTTGTCCTTGAGTGGACGTATATCTTCTTCGGGAAGCAGTTTCAAGTGTGGTTTCGCCGGACGGCCCTTTGTCAGAGGGTCGGGAGGACTATTACCCTTCTTTGTTAGAGATGTTAAGATAGTCCTAAACTTTATACTGCCGATGGCTTCTCTGCTTTTTGGCTAAGATTATGTGTAGTTTCTGTTCTTTTAATCCAGCCTAGAATGAAGCCGCACATGAGAGACCAATGATGTAAATGGCCTGAAGGCCGTGAGGTTGTTCGTTAAGTGTTTTCCTTCAGTGGACGTAATAGACTCTTCGGGAAGCAGTTTCAAGTTTGGTTTCGAAGAACGGCCCTTTTTCAGAGGGTCGGGAGGACTTTTATTAGAAAAATACTATTACATATCGCTTCTCGGCCTTTTGGCTACGATCATATGTAGTATCTGTTCCTTTTATCCAGTCTAGAATGGAGCCATGAATGACAAATCAATAATGTAAATGGTGTGAAGGCCTTGAGGTTGGAAACGTATTGTCCTTCAGTGGACGTAATAGCTTCTTCGGGAAGCAGTTTCAAGTTTGCTTTCGCGGATTGGCCCTTTGCCAGGTGGTCTTGAGGATAAGAAAAAGTTCTATTATGAAAACTTCGTTAGTTAGAGATGTTCAGATAGATTATACTGGTTCAGCAAGCGCCTTTCGGCGAGGATTATGACTTTGTGTAGTATTTGTTCTTTTCAGCCAGTCTAGAACATTTCGGGAGATGACCTCTTTTGGGGGGGAAATGGTTTTCTCCCGATCGGGGGAAAATACGGGCATGGGTGGCGCCATTTTCAAATTTCTCCCTTTTTGCTTTGCGATCCTACCGCGCAAATTCAAAGGAGACGAACGTTCAAAACACTTGGAAAATTTCATCGAACTTGGAACGAAAAATTTTGGAATATTTAGAAACTTTGTTGCTAGGAGAACAGAAAAGCCGGATCATGTCTGGTAGTTCACCGAGCAAGTTTTGAGATATCGTGCAATTTTGTCACGTTCTGTGTCCCTTACAGTTTTTCTACAGAAAGTTGTGTAAGTTACTCGTGCTTTGCAATTGCGCTCATAAATACATTGTTGTAAGTTTCTTGTAATTTTGGGCTGTGGTGGTGAACAATTACCTTGTATTTCTTTATATCCTTATTTAAAAAACAAAGCGAGGACCCTGAAGAGGTACACACTAAGTGCTCATGAATATTCATGCTGCAAATTTCCCCCGATCGAGGGAATTCTCATTTTCACCCGAAAATGGTTATCTCCTGAACTGTAAAATGGAGCCATACATGTCAGACCAATGATGTAAATGGTCTGGGGTCGTGATGTCGGTCAGTGGACGAAATAGCTTCTTCGGGAAGCAGTTTCAAGTTTGGTTTCGCCGAGAGGACTTTCGAAAGAATATAGTGGCTAAAAAAGGCTTCAGATATGCTTTACGCAAAGATAGTGCACTAATTAATTTTAGTGCAGACATATTTGGTTTTGATTTGGCCTGCATATACAATTCCTAAATGGGGTATTTATGCACCGTATCTTTCCTCCTATTTACTCTTTCATGTCATTTCCAGTTATATCTGTGCAATTTTTGTTTAAGCCAGATATAAAAGTTCCATATCTGGACCAGATAAGGGCCAGATATGAATTTCCATATAAAGCCCATGTATCGATTTACCATATATGGACCATATCTGTCCATGGAAGTACTTCCTCGGATTTCCATGGTCTGTCCCATATACAATTCGAGCCATAACAAATTTGATATGGCCATATATGCCTTTTGTTATATCATGGAAGGACTACCTCGTACTTAAATGGTTATAAAAAGTTATATCTGCCCATTTTTTCTTAAAGCCAGACACAAATTCAATATCTGGAAAAGATATGGCCCAGGTATAAATTTCCATATATGACCCATAAATGGATTTTGAAAGCAAAACCCTTGCAGATCACAAAAACGCTTCCAAAATATACAAACCATGCAACAGGGAACGAAAGAGTCTTTGCTTCTTATGAGATGCAGAAAACTGCGACTGCAGCCCAACCCAAACCACTAAACTTAAACCTTAGAACAACGTCCTAGTTTATTGGCGTACGAAACTAAATGAAAGTGGAGAAATAGGGGCGGAACAATTTTGGACCATGCACCTCACCCTTCCCCATTGACCAAAAAGTCCCCTTTTTTGCTAATTTTTTTTTCACTTTTTCTACGAGAAATTTTTTTTAACCTGTCCTTTCTAAAGTGTGAACACTGTTAGGACTGTAAATCCTACGCGGTAAATCCGGGTCCTTTTACAGATAACACATTTTACACATTTGTATTTCAGAAATAGTTTAAATTCAGGGTTTCCTGTGAGGCAATTTGAATATTTGGGGAACTATCGAGGAATTTGTTTTTCCTATGAACAAAAATCTGAGATAGCAGTGAAGATCGATATGTTGTTGCATTATGTTATCCAAGGAGTGTGGATTGAGGCTTCTCAGCGACATTCAAAAAGATCCCGAAAATTTGTTGCCAGACTGCTTGATGAGCGACCACTAACTGCATAAGGGGTTGCAATTTAGGGCGCGCGAAAAATTTCGCCTTTTAAAACTAATAATTACAGATATGGAGCTTTTGTTAGGAAGTATTCGGAAATTTATGTAGGAAAAGTTGGGGAAAACCGCACCGTATTTAACTGGTGTCTCAAATGGCAAATTTCCGTATTTTGTGGCGTTTTTGAGCCAGGGGGCTATGGGCCCTTGTCCTGTAGCTGCGTCACTGCTTTGCAATCAAAGGCGGGTATCAGGAAATTTGTTTGGGGTTCAAACTAAACTTGAGACCATGACGTCTCAAATAGTATCAGGGGATGTCATGCAAAAATATTTTTAGGGGGGGAGGGGCATGAGAAGTGTTGACTGACTGCCCGAAGGACTATTCTAAGCGGAGCGCCACCATCAGTTGGCGCAGAGCGCAGAGTAAAATTTTAAAAAATCGCGACCTCACAGATAGCGGGAAATTGCTTTTGCCTGGCTTGTAAGTAGAATTTAAGTAGTCGTTATTTTAAGCTTTTCTTTGCAATAAAATCTTCATATTAATAAAAAGGAAATCAAATTGCAAAATGATTAGAAAATTACTAGATAAAATGTACTGGCCAGTTTACATGACGATGTAACATTTTATCATTTTCCTTGTCGCAAAGTAAAATCTCCATTTAAAAGAATAGACCAAGACCAATAGATAAGGATTGAGAGACCGGAACTAAATAGAAAAGTTGAATGGCAAGACTTAAGAAGATCTAACAGGCCATCGAGGGTATAAAGTGTGTATATGTGTGTGTGTTTGTGTTTTTATCCGTAGTATGCTCCAGTGATTCTTTTATCAGTGCATCTCCTACCCAGCTGTGGAAGATTTTTAGAAAGCTTTCTTCTTCTTAACACACTCTTAAAAAGTTGGTTGAAAACATTCACCAACACTGGTCACGTATGTCAAATACCTGAAATTGGTTAAAGTTTACCCAATAATTGTTGATTAATGGGTTATCCAAGAGGTTTTTTACCACTTTATTGGGTAACCAGCCTGTGTGGTAACCAAATAAACAACAAATATTGGGGAAAACTTAACCAATTTCAGGTATTTGACATACGTGACCAGTGTTGGTGAATGTTTTTAACCAACTTTTTAAGAGTGCACATTGTTCAAAGTGTAACAGTTTTTAGTGTGTTTTTGAACTTGAGAAGAGCAACGGTTTTGCTGAAAATTCGTTGGTTTTAATATATTTTAGAGTCTGAAAATGGCTTCTGTTTACCGTTTTAATAACAACTGTTCTACTAGGGCTCTACACAACATCAGGTGTCTCAGCGGTAACGTTAGAAATGTACCATGAGTAAAAATTTTCCCCAGTGAGCTATGCCTAGAATATGTTCCTCTTCAAAATATCAAACATAAATTTGTTCTGGACTCTTTTGTTTGAAGCACACCGTTGGAAAACCAGCACCAATAACAGTACTGATTCAGTACTGCTATTGCGCTATCAACGCTCCTGGGCTGCCGGTACTGGGCTAAAATTTTGATACAATTACGAACTATATCCTTGACAATTACGCATTAGTGTATAGTTTATAAATAAAATATAATAGTAATGTGGATTAATAGTGCGCACAAATCTACCTCAAAAGGTGCCCAAGGCGCGTTACAATGAAACCACAACATTACGAAAAAATACAAACATAAATAAACACACACTTTACCAATGGCAATCAATGAAAATAGATCACAGCGATCACAAACCAGTATTACGAAAAAACTTCATCAAACATATGACTTTTAAAGCTGTTTTAAAAAGAACCAAGGATGGGGAAGCTCTGACTTGAGGTGGTAGGTAATTCCAGAGACGGGGCCCTGCGATTGAAAAAGCCCTGTCCCCCAAGAATGTTTAGAGGGGGGGGGGGTCACAAAGGAGCGCTTTATTGCTGGAACGGAGAGTGCGGGATGGATTGTATGATTGGAGGAGAGAAGCGATATAACCAGATGAAAGATCGTTCAGCGACTTAAAAACCAAAAGGAGAATTTTTTACATAATTCTGTACCCAACTGGGAGCCAGTGCAACTCCCTCAGAACAGGTGTAATATGGGTTGTTTTTCTAGTCAAAGTGACCAAACGTGCCGGGGTGTTTTGATTGCGCTGTAGACGTGCAATTTGATCTTGATGAAGTCCAAACAAGAGAGAGTTGCACATGTCAAGCCTGGAGGTTACAAAACTATGTACAATTTTTTAGTGGCTCGGTGATTTAAATACTTTCTTATTCTACCAATGTTTCTGACATGAAATGAAGCAGAACGTACCATACTAGAAATATGAACATTAAGAGACATTGATGAATAAAAAAATACAGCCTAGATTACAAACATGTGATACAGGGGTAGTATTAGAATCACCGATGGTAATGTGTGGAACCTTTACTTTTGACAGTTGTTGTTAAGAACCGATAAATATAAATTCAGTCTTTTCAATGTTCAGTTTCATAAAGTTCTCACGCATCTATTTACGAAAATCACTAATGCGCTGCCAGAACCAATAGCAGTACTGAATCAATACTGTTATTGGTGCTGGTAGCGCTACCAATGCTTCTGTCTGGCCGGTTTAGGTTTAGATGTTCATTCGACCACTGGTCATATGAATTAATATATTCGAAAAGTTTTGATTTCAATTAATTTCCAACGGTGTGCAGCTCCTTTAAACAGAAAAGTCCAGAACAAATTATGTTTGATATTTTGAAGAGGAACATATCCTAGGTATAGCTTAATAGGGGAATTTTTACTCATTTCCCATGTTTGGTTCTTGATATCTTATCAGAATTGAAGTTGACATATTTTCTACAAAGAGTAAACTTGCAACAAGTAGACGTGATGTCATGTATTCACATTGATGGAAATGTTTAGTTGTTGTTTTTTTTTCTAAAGTTTAACACCATATTTCTACAATTTAACTGTGATATGTTGTAACCATAGTGCATCCCAGGCAATGGAAGTTTAAAAACTTCATTTGCCTTAGGGGCAAGACAGCATCCCTAATCAATTGAAGATCAAACAGCAGGATCCAAAATAAATAAAACACAAAGCAAAACATTGACCATCGACCAGGTATGAATACTTGACATAGCACATGCTTGGTTCAAGTTTACCTTTAGTAGAAATTGTGTCAACTTGAGTTGCTTATATCTCGAGAACCGAACATGAGAAATGAATGAAAACTATGTTCGTCTTTAACGTATTAAAAAAAATTGGTTCTGTTCTCCTCTTTTTAATGGAGATTTTACTTTGCCACAAGGAAAATGATAAAATGTCACATCGTCATGTAAACTGGCCAGTACATTTTATCTGGTAATTTTCTGATCATTTGGCAATTAGATTTTCTTTTTATTAAAATGAGGATTTTATTGCAAAGGAAAGCTTAAAATAACGACTGCTTAAATTCTACATACAAACCCAGCAAATGCAATTTCCGGCTATCTGTGAGGTCGCGATTTTTCAAAATTTTCTCTGCGCTCCGCGCCAACTGATGGTGGCGCTCCGCTAGGATAGTATTTCGGGCAGTCAGACAACACTTCTCATGCCCCTCCCTTCCCCCAAAAATGATATTTTTGCACTAAATCCCCTGATACTATTTGAGATGTCTTGGTCTCAAGTTGAGTTTGCCCCCAAACAAATTTCCTTATATCCGCCCTTGCCCACAAGTCAGCCAACCTCCCCACGAAGGCAACCACATTCACGAAGGCAACAATACGCAATAAGCACTGGGTAAATGCACCTGCACCCTACCATGGAGACGGTTGTGGCACCTCATTATTCCCACGTTGAAACAAACTCCAAAACCGGATGCAGTGTGAAATCCTCCTCAAGAAAAACTTACTCGAATGGCATTATAGTGTTAAAGCTATCTGCATGTTGTAATTGGTCATCGCATAGAGGAGATTTTCTTGTCTTGCATATCATTATGAACTCATCTACTTAGAGATGCAAACTCAGGTTTTGGAATCATAAACTGGGTATTTGTTACCAAATCCACTTCAAATTGGTTACTGTGAACATGGTTGATTTATTCTCAGTGACATATGAGCCCTTCTTTGGGGTAATTAAAGACTTCCTGGTCATAATCTAAACAAAGATTTAACTCTGCAATCCCTGGATATTTCAGTAGCTTATGTGCTTTATTAATAGGCTGTGTAATCAACTCGAAACAGTTCCTCACAGGCCAGGAGTTTAGTGATATTTCAGAAGTGAAAGTGGTTTCTTACAGCAACCAAATGAACAGATGAGCAGCATTTTATTTCACCCGACCTCCCCTTTGTAAGATCTGGCCAGAGTGTCCTTATTTTTAAGCAAGTGAAGTCATAATGTAAACATTTTTCAAGTTTTTCAACCAAAATATACAAAAACTCTCTCGCTCTCCCTCTGTTTCTCTCCACCGTTATTTAAAGGTAAGGACCATTCCCTCAAACTTACTTTGAAGAAAAAGCTAAACAACACAGTGTTCGTCTAATTTCTCTCCAAAGTTTCCTTCAATACATTTTATGACGTTTACAGTTTACTACACTACTTCAATTTGGAATGACTGCTCTTGCCCTTTAACATATCATTTAATGTTTATCATTTACCCCTTGATAAACTTTCTCAACTAACTAATTGTTTTCTAGTTCTTAGTTAGATGAGGTTTTACGTCTCAGTTTCTAACCAATTGGTTTAAATTGAAACTCCGTAAAACTCTATGTAAGTAACCAAACGATATAGGTGTCAAGAGCCATACCCGCATCTCCACTGTAATGAGAACCCAATACAAGTCGGTAATACATCGATTCGTCTCCAACTCGGAAGGTAGAATACTGAGCATAGTATGGCTGGTTGTGTTGATTTCGAAAGTCAATTCTAAGTTGATAATCACTTTGGGCCGTCAGGTATGAAAGCTTTTCGTTGCCGAGCCAAAATTCAGTTTTAAGGAAACCGAAACCATTCTTGTATTCATCCCAGGGTCTCTGAAAGTTTATAGAGCCATCGAGACGTCGCTGTATTACCTGAAAACACAATTCATTGAGAAATTACATTATAGCAAATATTTTATCATACATACAAATGGGGCCAAATTTAGCTTTTCATAATTTGCGGTAACATTCAGGAGCGGCGATCCTAGGGTAAGGGGGTCCGGGATATATCCTCATAATAAAAATGGTTGGAGAGCATATAATTCAATATACTCACAATAAGTATCTGTGTGAAGGATAGTTATGAATTTATTTACCCTTCGCCATGCATGTTAGCTCTATTTGTTAATGTATTTGTAGCATTTTGTTCTAAGATTTCGTGTTTTAGACGGAACTATTTATACCATGATGATAATTCTGTGTCAAAGGTGGCTCCAACCATATGTTCAGATGTATTGGCGTCACTACATTTCTTCAAAACTGACTCAAACTAATTCATTAGTCTACTAATTTAAATGCGAAGTGACGTAGAAGAGGATGAATTGGAGTTTTATACGGATAATGAATTCTTTCCAATTTAAAAAAACTATATTCATCATATTGTAATGTCATGTTGTAGTTATGAAAGCCCTATAGACACGTCAACGCCAAAAACAGTACTCTAGCTAGTGTAAGTTGCAGGAATTGTAATCTGGATCTTGCCTAAAAGAACATATATACATTTTTTACAAATATAGATAATTACAAATAAATAAACAAACCAAACCGTCCGTTCAAGTTGGCGAAGGGTGAGTGCACGCGAATGGTGTTTGGTTAAGATAATCCGGTCGCTACGCGAATTAATTTCTGACGAATGTTCCCGTCCAGAAGATTAATGTGTAGGCGTCCCTTGAAAGGAGTAAGGATGCGATAAGGTGATGAATTTGATGACTAGATGACTGAGGGGTTGAATGGTTTCCTGAGGTAAATAACCGAAACTGCCACGTTCAGACCGGATCTCCGGAATGAATATTTCTGAACTGAATGGAATTTCCAATGGCGTTAGGTGGTGATTAATGCCCGGAGCCTCCAGACCTTTTGCACTTTTTTCTTAGATTATCGATCTCAACGACGATATTTACACTGCAGTGATCGACCCCTGCGACGAATTGCTTTTTATTTTGTCTTCACAGAAGACATAAACATTTAACCCTTATGGTAAATCTGCTCTTGGCAGTTAAAATAGGTCCGAGCCTGCTCCTCCATCCTAGTCTATCCTCGTTGAAAGATGTACAACAACACCCTGCTTTTCGCGGGAAACACCTTGCTTACAAGATCCCTTTAGATACTTAATTAACATTTCTCCACTTTGACTAACAATAACAGGACATGCGATCTAGGTCACTTAAAGCTCTCTGGCTGTCCTAACACCTCCCTAGCTGTACACAGTGGCTAGTCTCTAAGGGAGATTTCGGCCTATACTGTAAACAGAGGGCAGGAACCAAGAATTTAATTCCACCTCTATGCGTGACATTGGGAAAGTTTGTTTTTTACCTCTGGTGACCCCAGATGATTATCTTTTAAATTGTACTCTCTTGATGGTTGGTAACCCCCGATAAATTAGTTTGACCTACTTCAAAACAATTAGGGTTTTCTTCTTAACCACACTGCATCCACATACCAAATATGAAGTTCTTCCAACTTTCCTACTTGACGATACCTTGTTAAAAAAAGTCTTCAACCCTTGTGTCTAATTCTATATTTAATCTTTGGCGACCTAGCATTTGACCTCTGGTGACCTTGCTGACCTCCACCAAACAAAAATCTTCCTCTCATTGTGTTTAACAAGGTTGTCACAATTTTGCTTCTGGTGAAATCAAATGACCTTTGACTTCCATCAGAAACATTAGGCTACTTCCCCTCAACATAAAAAATCTGCAAACTTAGGATGAAAATTTTCCAGCAGTGCTCTCTTGAGATATTGCATTTGCAAGTCATTCACAAGGTTTCTCTTCTGTGACCTCAAATAACCTTTGGCCTCTTCCAAGGTGCTGGAGGGGACAAACCATGTTGGGGTAGGGGCATGGCGAGCAGCGGGGAAAAGTCTTTTCAGGAGGGAAAATGGGTAAAAGTGTTGAATCAATCTTGGCACTCTCTTGGGGACAAAAACTGAAAATTGAAGACAATTACACGGTTTTGCAGGTTTTACCTCTAATGACGTCAAATGACCTTTCACACCAACCAAATTCAATGCGCTCCCCTCCCCCCCTCAACATGTAAAATCAAAATGACATACAGTGTTTATCATTCCTTATTTGAGATATCATTTTCTTTACCTCCACTAAAAGCAATAGAGATCCCTTTCCCAACATAGTTAAGCCATACACAAAATATGAAAAGTGTCTGTCATTGCTGTTCTGAGATTTCGAGTTTAAAAGCAAAGTTTCACAAACAGACACACACACAGGACATCACCATCTCAAATATTCCTTGTCTGTCTTGCACCACTTGCAGGGAATCAAACATGAATTGCATTCCTTCCATAGCACTTATATAAATATACCAGAACGCGATACTAACATGGGATAGAACTGATTTCCGTTGTGTTTTGTTTAGTTTGTAGAACCCATCTTTGATTTCAAGATAGGTATCATATACATGCCCTGCCGTAAGATTCCATCCCCGAATTGTACCCCATTTTCCAGAGAAAGAGGATTAGCACTTTACGAAGAATCTCCGCGTATGTGGTTTTTCCTTCATACCTATCTGTTATGCAAATGACAAGGGAGGCTCTATAGGGCATTGTTTTGAGTGTGTTTTGAGAACAATACAGTCAAGTTGCATGCTTGAGTTCACTCTCAATGAGTGGAGCAGGAAATGTCTGTGTCAATGAACTTTGGGATGGCCATGGTTTGTGTTCACAAGAGATAGGTTGTGGTGAGTTTGTAGCAGGATTTTCTTGAAGTTTAACTAAAAGGGGATAACCTAGTGTATTTCAACAAATGCTGTACGACAATTTGGTTCTTTCTCCATTTGATTGTAGATACTAACATTTTTACTATTTACTGTATTATGAAACAATGTACAAATTACTCATTGGATTGGTGGTTATCTTGGAGTTCAAGAAGACAGTTACATATTCAGGAAAATTCTATGAAACACTGGATTTCTACGTAGGTACAGCCCACATGCTAAACTACTGACGGTATGGTCAACTTGTAAGAGCATCAGACTTGGGAGGTCTAAAGTTCGAGTCCTGGCCGGGCCATACGGAAAACTTTTAGACGGAAACTATTGTCATTGTGCTTACTGCCATTGTGCTTGTTGTTCAGCATAAGCAATGAAGTAGGCAAAAGGCCGTGGCAGACTCGACTTGAACGAATTGGATGAAAACTGAGCCGTAAAACTACAGCTACCCTAATCCACACGGTAAAACTGTGATAAAAAATGATAGTTACGTTTCCGAAATCTGTTTTCCTCAACAAGACATTCATCAAAATAGTCTTTCAATATTGGCCATTTTGATTGTAAAGATGGTCGTTAACAAAACTATAAAAATTCCCTGTTAAAATTTGGCTTGTAGACCCTTTAAGATTTTCAGTATTTATTTTCCTTAAGGAGATAATTAACAACAGATTTTTTCAAGGACGTTCATTTTGAAATTCTGTAAAAGATGGACGTCAAAGTGTGGATAATTTTGCAATGCTTCCTGATTAAATATGTTTGCATTGTGGTATTCTATCCAAGTGACAGTACTCATGTTTAGGAAAAGTGGACAATTTTGCATTCACGAGTGGCAGACACGACTAAATGGAAAAAAATCTGCATATTGGCGAGTTGGAGAAATACCAAAACTTGTCAGTTTAACAAATTTTCTTCACAATGACGAGTTAAAAAGTTGTTACTTTCTCGTCAAAATTACAAAATGCGACGCAGTGACATTTTGAGATGCTAGATAGCGTCAACCTTTCAACATGCATCAGTTTTCTGCAAGCTGATGAGTTGCACATTTGTTTCTAGTTGTCAAAATGACAAAATGCAGAAAAAAGTCGGTTTGACAAGGTAAGGTAAGGATCTCGTCAATACGTCGATTTTCTCCACCTGGTATTGTCAAAGAAAGAACTCTCCAGTCAGTGATTTACCGCATGAGAGGCGGATGCTCTATCACATGAGCCTTTAGTAAAACGGGATCAACTTACCTTCAGTCCGTCGGTTAGTCGGTCGGTCGGTCAGTAAGGCAGTGAAGGCGTCCTATAGGGACTGAATTTTGACTGATAGAAACTAAGTGCATTGGCTATTCAAAAATAAGCGACAATTGAGTGAACTATTCTCAACACGTTTACATTAATGTTTGAGGACCAGAAAACATCGACTTATCGAAGGCGAGTCCTGGCCTCTCCGTTCGACCGAGTGCTTAAACTACTTACACAGATATACTTATCGCCCCAATGATGCTCGCGGCATTAAATGTCCGCACATCCGACGGACGTTAGTGCGTCCCCAGTTATAGGTAACCTTTCCAAAAGCTGGGATAAGTAGATGGTACCTTGCTCTGCAGCAATGCCCTACTGCTTGACAGAGGAACCGAGAAAAGCATACATAGGTCATTCCATGAATATGGGTCACGGTGTTCAATGGTTTTGGGTGTCCCATTTACATTTGGATATTATTTTCTTACAACAGATTTTATTTGCATTAGGATTTTATGTTAAAATAAAAGGTCCTGTTTCACGTGTGAACGGGACACCAAAGCTTTGACATGAAAATACTCAACTGGCGATGTGCTTTTGTTTGAAGTGTTAGAAAGCTTTCATATGCTTGATTTAACGTTTTGCATTTAATACAATATAGATATATTATGTCATTTTCTCGAAATAAGTTTGGCTTTTAAAATGCTTAGTTGTGCGAGTACATTCCCAGCCAACATGCCCAGCTGGGCCCCAACTGGGTTTCAGCTGGGCCCCAGCTGGGGCCCATCCGTGTGTGTCAGGTGTTCCCACGTGGGGCCCAACTGGGCTAGCCTTTCCCAGGTGAAGCCCAGCTGAAGCCCAGCTGTACCCCGCTTCAATAACTGAAGCCTAGCTGGGCTTCAGCTGGGCTTTAGCTGGGAAAGGCTAGCCCAGTCGGGTCCCACGTGGGAACACCTGACAAACACGGATGGGCCCCAGCTGGGGCCCAGCAAGTAGCCCAGCTGAAACCCAGTTGGGGCCCAGCTGGGCATGTTGGCTGGGTTGCCATAGGGTGTATGGGCTTCAACTATCACGTGTAAACAAAAACCAAAATTTTGGTGTCCCACTTTATTTTTTACACGTTAACCATGTTGTGTTCTTATGGCGAAATGAACAAAAGTGTGGCAAACAATTCTCCATGGCACATTTAACCTTGTCACTGCCTATTTGTGTCTGTATTTGGAAAAGAAAGAATAACTGAAACATACATAGGTTTTGAAGAGAGTCGAGTTCCCCGTGCAAATTTTCAAATATTTTGACGGGGACACCAAAATGTTGTCCTGTTATTCCCTAGACCATAAAAGTTGCAATAAGCAAAATGGAAATTTTTGCAACTAATCGAAGTCTGCCCATGGCGATAAACAAAAAGTAAACTTACAAAGACCTGTATCCCATGAGCTGCATTATATTTGGCATGAAATTCTACAAAATCACTTTGTTTTCCCGTTTACAGGTGAAAATAACCCCATTTCATTCCAACTTTTCTTATTTTTATGATGCAATAAGGCTTTATTTCTAGTATATTTACTTAGAAGTGATATTATCTTTCAGCATATAACTTCTCTTAACTTTCTAACCTAATGCAATATCCAATTTTTTACCCAAAATGATATACATTGGGCTCCTTTTTTATGAAGGTAGCCACATATATAGGGTTTCTTCCGACGTCTGGTCCTGTTGTTCCGACGTCTTAATATTATGTGCATGAAAGAACGTGTTAGGATGGGGGTTTTGTTGTAAACCTCTTTCTGTGACCAGCTATGCTGAGAAATTGAAATTAAGCCACGTTGATTTCATGACTTTTTTATGCAAGGCAGCACACTATACGACCAGTTATTTCTCTGCTCAGGAGCTAATTCTTGCGGACAATGCTAGTAGGGCTACTATAATAAAAGAGTAATTTTCTATCTTGGATCGGTATAAAATTCATGATTCTATCTTGGATCGGCATAAAATTCATGATTCTATCTTGGATCGGTATAAAATTCATGACTCTATCTTGGATCGGTATAAAATTCGTGATAAAATTGATTCACGCGGGGAATTTATAGCCTGTTGTCGCTTCTGTGAATTACGAGCTGTTCTAGCGTAGTGGTCATAGACTCTGGCCGGAAAGCGGAGGATGGTGGGTTCGATCCCCCGTGCGGCTCAAGTTTTCTCTTTGGTGTATTTCTTCAACCGTTCCTTCTTCGATAAGAGTTTATACTCTATCTTGGATCGGTTTAAAATTCATGAACGAACGTATTACTACGACACTTTCGACCTACACATTCTAACCTCGATCTACCAACTTCGACCTACTATATATTACATATATATATATATATATATATATATATATATATATATATATATATATATATATATATATATATATATATATATATATATATATATATATATATATATATATATATATATATATATATATATATATATAAGTAAACCAGTGCGGTAATGAATAGTCGCATGGAGACCTTAGGCCATTTTTCCTCAAACATAGGCGTTGCCTTATACTGAAAGAGGATTTATTTTTTTGAAATGGAAAACTTAGCCTCAAGCAGGATTCGAACCAGCGACCTCCCGCTTACAAGGCGGATGCTCTGACCACTGAGCCATCTTCATGCGACTATTCATTACCGCACTGGTTCACTTATTCATATAAGGTCGCTACGTCACTCGACTTACTATATATATATATATATATATATATATATATATATATATATATATATATATATATATATATATATATATATATATATATATATATATATATATATATATATATATATATATATATATATATATATATATATATATATATATATATATATATATATATATATATATATATATATATATAACCGTAATAGTAAAAAATAAATTAATAATGTCAACCAGGCAATGGTAAAGTGCTCAACCCTATGAAGGGAGCTGTAATATTGAAAAGGTTGCAATAAGTTCTTACAACATAGCTTTACAGAACTGTTTCGTAAGGGTCAATAAAGTAGGTCCTCACTCCTCAGAAGCCTGAAGTAGAATGATGTCAATAACGTTAACTACGTACGTGTTCGCTGCTTTTTGAACGTGTCCGTTTTAAAGCACGTGTTCGTTCCGTGTTCGTTGTGAACAGGCAAGAACGGTGTACAGCGAGCCAAGATACATTACCTCTTAGAATAATTACACAGTAGATGTTTATTCCTGTGTCTACAAGAGCTTATCAGTTCGTTTCTTTTATTTAGAGTTGCTAAGGAAGGTTTGAGTATAATGAAGAACTTCTCTTCCAGACAGAGATTACAAGTTTTAGATGATGTGGAGTATGCTCGGGCTTTGTTCGTGAGTTTCCATTTTACGGAGTGTTCTACATTTGAATCCTTTAGTTTCCAGATGTATTCACTGAGTGCAGTTGCGTTTCTTTTGTCTTTGTTTTTAAAGCTAGACTTGTGGGCGGTGTATCTTGTTCTGAATGTGTTCTCTGTTAGACCAATGTATGGTTTTTCGTTGTGGTTGTCGTGGCGTGTTACAGTTGCTTGGTACACAATGTTGTTCGTGAGGCAGTTGCCTTCTAATGGGCACTCGCTTTGCTTTCTGCAGTTGCAGTTGCTTCGCGTTTCTGGTTGTACTTCCTGTTTCGCCAGTATGTATTTGTTGTGCGCTGAAATAATTTGGTTTATGTTTGCCATGCAGCTGTAACTCAGTTTCACCGTGTTTCTGTTGAGTAAAGTATGTAGTTTGTGCCCAGGTGGGAAGCAGCTGTCCAAGAGGTTGAAGAATTTCTTGCCAATGTTGGTTGTGACACTATCACTATACGGGGGGTTGAACCAGGTTATGTTCCTATTTCGTCTTCGTTTCGGGGCTCCCTTGGAATGACTGGTGCTAGGGGATTGGGTCTCGTACTTTAGGTTGTACCCATAGCCACTTCTTTGTAATGCTTCTTGGTATACGGGCGATGATGTGTTGAATGCGTTTTCGTCGGAAGAAATGTTGGATAGTCTCCTGTTGATGCTTTCTGGGATGTTCTTTATGATAAGTGGGGGTGGTTGCTCTGTTTGTGCACATAGAGAGGGGTGTTGTTTGGTTTCATGTATGACTTGTATGTGCTTGTGCTAAGATCAAGGGTAAGGTCTAAGAAGTTCATTATTTTTTTGTTTGCTTCAATTTCTATTTTAAGCTTGTTTTTTGAGAATATCTTGCATATTTCTTTCTTTAATTTTTCTGTCTGCCTTGGTGTTGCTTTGAAAACAGCCAAACCGTCGTCTCTGTATAGGCCGACATTCATGTTAATGTGCTGGAGTTGTGATAGGAGGTACAATCCTATTAGTTCACAAGTTTCAGCACCGTCAAAACTACCCATGGTGACATCGAATAAAGATTCGGTATTCTTGCACCATGGTGTTTCAACGTTGAACAGCATAGTTTTCTTTGTGTGGAAGATAATATGCCTTTCGATTGCTGGTATGTCTGTGTAGTTTGATGCAAAGTTTAAAGCCTCGTTGAGGAGGTCGGCAGTAATTGAGGGGTAAAACTCACAAATGTCAAAAGCAATGAACGATTGTTGGTGTTTGTCGTGTATTTCACTAAACCAGTCTATGACTTCACTTGTGTTCTTCCATTGGTTGTAACCTGTAGATTGTTTGATTTTTGAATTTATCCGTTCTAGTATTTGTTTGCTAATCTTCCCTAGTTCTGATTTTGATGGGTTGATTAGTCTGCAGGTGGGTTTGTTGTTGAAGTTCGGTTAAATCCGAAGCGATCAGTGTAAAAAGAGAACCGGACGTAAGCGATTGTCAGAAAACATGAGTGCGAAGGATGGCACACAAAACCAAATAGGAAAAAGAGGGTCCTAGATGGAACGGTACATGTAAAAATCTAACATGGTCGAAAAAAAAGAAAAAAAAAAAGACAAAAACCAGCGACCCTGAAAAGCGGTACGTAGTAAAAAACGAGCACGAAAAGGTAGGTGTAAAAGGAGTTTAAACTGGCTCAAAAGAAGGTGAATATTACAAAAGGTCAATTCTAACGTTGAGGCCGTGTAGAGCGAGAGTGCCTAGCCTCTTGATAAGTCGGTTTTCAGCACTAAGGCGGTCACGATCGGAGCCTCGGCACATTACAGCTGCGGTAACGGGTAAGTGCTGTATAGAACAAGGTGAAGGGGGTTTAAAATGTGCAGCCACCGGGTATCCATGGAGATTCTGTTTGATGGACCTTAGGTGCTCGGTGACTCGATCCGCAAGGCGGCGCTTGGTCTCTCCCACATACGAGTTACAACTCTCAGAAGCCAAAACATAAACTACAGTAGGAGAAATGCAGGAGAATCTTTGTTTGGCAATGAAGCTATTGCCGTTGGGGCCTGAAATGTTGACGAGGTTGTGTTTGCCAACAAACCTCGGGCGGTTACATGGAAAGGTACCAAGGGTGTCGTTGAAAGAAGTTAGTGGGTGGGAAGTCCGAACTAAATGGTTTGTTAAATTTTTCTCAACTCTAAATCAGTGATGGGGGTTTTTGGGAAAACATCACGGGTTGAGGGGTCTTGTCGAAGCGACTCTACATTTTTGAAAGGTGATGTGAAATAACCAAAAAAAAAAAAAAAAAAACCCCAATAAAGGATAAAATTTCTTCAGAAGCAGTGGAGAAGTCAGAACCCTCCGAAAATATTCGCCTGGCTCCCAAGTGCTGGGAATAAAGGATAGATTTCGTGCAGGATTTGGGGTGTTTAAAGGGTACATTAGGTAGTTATGCGAATCGGTTGGCTTAAAGTGTAGATTTGTGGTTATTGTACGGTTGTAAATGCACACTTTAAAGTTTAATATTAGTTAAGTATAACAGATGAGTTCCAGATACAATAGGGAAATTTCAAAAAGGAGCAAAAGGAATAAAAAAAGTCTTTAAAAGTTTCTAAATCACGGCGAGGTCCAGTGGCAACTCCTACAATATCATCAACATATCTTTTGGAAAGTATAGGTCGGGGTCCGGTATACTGGGAAAATAGATTTTCTTCAAAGTTACTCATGGTCAAACAGGCAACAGAAGGACCCATTTTGTTCCCATAGCCACTCCTTTCACTTGGCGGAAAAAACGCCCATTGAACTTAAAACAATTTTGCGTGAGAACAAGTTCCGTTAAATGTAGGAAGGTGTCAGTTGGTATGAAAGGAATCACGCCGTTTGTCTAGGTAATAATGGATAGCTGTTAAGGCAGCATCATGAGGAATGGACATTTAGAGGCTGGACACATCCATCGTGAATAAAAGACGGTCACTTCAATTCGTTCAATTTTCAGGAAACTCAAAGTCACGAATAAGTCTCAAGAAATGTGGTGTGACTTGAACAAAAAACGGCAAAGGTGAAACTATAGGGGGAGCACGGAATATACATACTCAGAAATAAGTAAAGAATAAAGTGCAGTGAAGTGACGATAGGTCTCCCAGGTGCGTTAGCTTGGTGGATTTTGGGAAGTAGGTAGAAATTAGAAATCTGTGGGAAAGGGTGTAGAAGAGAAGTAGCGTTTTGGGGTAGTTGGTAATTGTCCATCAGTTGGGTGAATGTGTTCTTAACCAACTTTTGGCAATCAGGAGTGGGGTCAGCGGGAAGTTCTAAATAAGCACTTTGGTTGGATAGCTGTTTGTTGGCCTCAGCAATATACAGGTCCAAACTTCAACAGCTCCACCCTTGTCGGCTGGTTTGATGGTGATGTCCCTGTTACTTGTAAGGGATAAAATAGCATCTCTTCCTTTAGGACAAAGGTTACGCAGTGAGGTCATTTTAGAGGGAAGGAGATTGTTGACATCTTTGTTAATGGTATTAATATCAATATCAAGGGTGGAATTTTCTCTTAGCTTGGGCGTCCAGGAGGAACGGACAGAGTTGGTGGGGTTGGGGAACTTCCTCTGAGGGGTGTCATCCTGATGGTCTTTTATCCCGAAATGGTAGAAAAGGCGGAGTTTCCTACAGGAAGACGAAACGTCTCTGCGTATGGAAAACCGATCAGAAAGGGGGTTAAGTGGAATCAAGTTTAGGCCTTTCGCTAAAAAATGATCGTTCAGAGCAAGAGAGTTCGATATCGGGCGGGATGGTGACTACAAGCTTCTTTCTGGCTGGTTATTCATGTTAGTTCAGTAATAGTTACCTATATATATATATATATATATATATATATATATATATATATATATATATATATATATAACGCTAATTCCCACCTTAGGGGGAAATTGTTATATCTGCGCGTACATAGGGCGAAAAAATAACAATGAAATACATAAGAAAAAGAGTTCGCCCTAACGTCTAAAAATATAAACAACGTTATTTCAATGGCCAGCCATCCGTCCGTGTTAACAGCTATGTATCCGTAAATTTGACAACTTTGAAGTAATTGTATCTTCTGTGTAATTCTAGGAGGGCGCCCCTGTCCGTTTACGTATTTCTATAGAAAAAGTGTGTAGAAACGTTACGGCGAAAGTTACATTTCGCCCCCAAAATTTTTCCCCTGAAGTTCGACTTTTCAACAACAACTTTCCCCTAAGTGCCGAATTAGAGAAATAAATAAATAAATATTTATATTTATATATATATATATATATAAATATATATATATATATATATATATATATATATATATATATATATATATATATATATATATATATATATAATATAAACGATAACATGTCTAACGATAATTGTCTTCAGTATTTTATATATATATAATATATATATATATATAGTTCCAGTTTCAGGAATCTCTTTCAAATTTTCAGCAACATAGTGCCTTTCTCAAGAAAACAACCCAAAATGAGAAGAAGACTCGCAAACCAACCGATAACATTCTTTATCTTCCTTCTGATAGTTGCCATCCGGGTCACGTTAAGCGGAGTAGTGCCTATAGCCTGACTAAACGCATTAATTCTATTTGCTTTTCCCCCGAACTTGTTGAACGCAGGTGTGCTGAGCTTGCTGCTGCTTTAAATAAACGTGGTCATTCTAAGCGTAAGGTTAAAGCGGAATTGATCGTGCTCTCAGAGATTGTTCTCAGTCACACGGTCAAGAGGAAGCGCCCTCACATCGCGTACCCTCTTGTGATTGAATATCACCCGGGGCTGCCTAATATCCAAGAGATTTTCGGACGACAGCAGTCATTGTTGCATCTTTCTCCGATTAAGAAGGAGGCGGTGCCCCATAGACCATTACTATCCTTTACTCAGCCTCCAAATTTGGGTCGTTTACTGGTCAGGGCAAAGGTTAACTCAAAGGATCCTAATTTTGGTTTCAGTAATTACTTGGGCGTCCAGGAGGAACGGACAGAGTTGGTGGGGTTAGGGAACTTCCTCTGAGGGGTGTCATCCTGATGGTCTTTTATCCCGAAATGGTAGAAAAGGCGGAGTTTCCTACAGGAAGACGAAACGTCTCTGCGTATGGAAAACCGATCAGAAAGGGGGTTAAGTGGAATCAAGTTTAGGCCTTTCGCTAAAAAATGATCTTTCAGAGCAAGAGAGTTCGATATCGGGCGGGATGGTGACTACAAGCTTCTTCTGGCTGGTTATTCATGTTAGTTCAGTAATAGTTACCTATATATATATATATATATATATATATATATATATATATATATATACATATATATATATATATATATATATATATATATATATATATATATATATATATATATATATAAATCAAATTGGTAAAGCTGGAAAATTTGGCTGAGGTGAAAAAACGATGTTGACTCCACCGGGATTCGAACTCGGGACCTCCCGCTTTCTAGTGCGGACGCTCTAACCACTGAGCCATGAAGCCAAGTTGGTTTGGCCTTTGTTCAAATGACAGATGAAGCAACTCGCAATTCACCTCCTGAGCAGGCGCCTAATTTTTTGGAACAGCACTAGTTCTCGTTTGACGCAAACCCAACCAAAGATCAAAGTTGATGCTATCCAGCTGAACACAATTGCTTATTCGCCAGCGGATCTCCGAAGAGATACAGAAACCTGTGAAAGCAGGGATGAAGTGAAAATAAACGCTGACGACAACTGCGTGGAATATATAAATCAAATTGGTAAAGCTGGAAAATTTGGCTGAGGTGAAAAAACGATGTTGACTCCACCGGGATTCGAACTCGGGACCTCCCGCTTTCTAGTGCGGACGCTCTAACCACTGAGCCATGAAGCCAAGTTGGTTTGGCCTTTGTTCAAATGACAGATGAAGCAACTCGCAATTCACCTCCTGAGCAGGCGCCTAATTTTTTGGAACAGCACTAGTTCTCGTTTGACGCAAACCCAACCAAAGATCAAAGTTGATGCTATCCAGCTGAACACAATTGCTTATTCGCCAGCGGATCTCCGAAGAGATACAGAAACCTGTGAAAGCAGGGATGAAATATAAATCAAATTGGTAAAGCTGGAAAATTTGGCTGAGGTGAAAAAACGATGTTGACTCCACCGGGATTCGAACTCGGGACCTCCCGTTTTCTAGTGCGGACGCTCTAACCACTGAGCCATGAAGCCAAGCTGGTTTGGCCTTTGTTCAAATGACAGATGAAGCAACTCGCAATTCACCTCCTGAGCAGGCGCCTAATTTTTTGGAACAGCACTAGTTCTCGTTTGACGCAAACCCAACCAAAGATCAAAGTTGATGCTATCCAGCTGAACACAATTGCTTATTCGCCAGCGGATCTCCGAAGAGATACAGAAACCTGTGAAAGCAGGGATGAAATATAAATCAAATTGGTAAAGCTGGAAAATTTGGCTGAGGTGAAAAAACGATGTTGACTCCACCGGGATTCGAACTCGGGACCTCCCGCTTTCTAGTGCGGACGCTCTAACCACTGAGCCATGAAGCCAAGTTGGTTTGGCCTTTGTTCAAATGACAGATGAAGCAACTCGCAATTCACCTCCTGAGCAGGCGCCTAATTTTTTATATATTATATATATATATATATATATTTATATATATGTATATATATATATATATATATATTTATATATATGTATATATATATATAATATAAACGATAACATGTCTAACGATAATTGTCTTCAGTATTTCATATATATATAACATAATATATATATATATATAGTTCCAGTTTCAGGAATCTATTTTAAATTTTCAGCAACACAGTGCCTTTCTCAAGAAAACAACCCAAAATGAAAAAATGAGAAGGAGACTCGCAAACCAACCGATAACATTCTTTATCTTCCTTCTGATAGTTGCCATCCGGGTCACGTTAAGCGGAGTAGTGCCTATAGCCTGACTAAACGCATTAATTCTATTTGCTTTTCCCCCGAACTTTGATTGAATATCACCCGGGGCTGCCTAATATGCAAGAGATTTTCGGACGACAGCAGTCGTTGTTGCATCTTTCTCCGATTACGAAGGAGGCGGTGCCCCATAGACCATTACTATCCTTTACTCAGCCTCCAAATTTGGGTCGTTTACTGGTCAGGGCAAAGGTTAACTCAAAGGATCCTAATTTTGGTTTCAGTAATTACTGTGATAGGAAATGCATATTATGCAAGAGCCTTGTGAACACCAATAAGGTTACCAGTAAGTCAAGTGGTAGAGTTTATAAAGTGAAGGCTGTTAATGTCAATTGTTCGGCTACTTGGGTGGCTTATTGCATTTTTTGTCCAGAATGTGGAATGCAATATATGGGGTGACAACAAATCTTAAAGAACGTATGGTTAATCATCGTTGTGCCCTTAGGAACAGGGTTAGGTTAGGGAGTGAGGGGGAGGGTAATGATTTCATGAAGGGTTGCTTTAGACTGTACTCTCATCTGTCGGAACACTCACCTAATGAGTTTATGTTAATAATTTTACAATCCATGGCGCCCCCTACTTTTCCCCGGATATGTCCGTTCTAGGAAACTTGTCTTGGATAAGGCTCGCAGAAAACTTGGCTCTATTGAGAGATTATGGATGTGGAACAAACTGGGTACAATATGGCCTGATGGTCTTAACTCTAGTGATGGCTTTGACAGCCAGAACAGAAAGCCGAGGAGACAACCCTCGCATGCTGTCTAACACGAGTTTCGTTAATTCCCGTTTTCTTACTGCTGGCCGGGGTTTCAGATTTCTTTTCTTCCTTTTTTTTTTCTTGCTCGTCCAGTGCAACGCTTCTGTATATATGTGGTACCTTATTTAGTTCCGGTCTAGTAAATTTCTTTTCTTCTTTTATTCCTTGCTTTTTATGTCTATTTGTGTATTAAGTGCTGGAGTCTTCTTGTCATTTTGGGTTGTTTTCTTGAGAAAGGCACTGTGTTTCTGAAAATTTGAAGTAGATTCCTGAAACTGAAACTACAAGTTGTCTTGCTTATTCATTAATGGTTATATATATATATATATATATATATATATATATATATATATATATATATATATATATATATATATATATATATATATATATATATATATATATATATATATATATATATAAATCCACAGTAAAAAACAAAAATGAAACACAACGTGTAGGTATAACTGGAAAAAAATGAACGCTTCAAACCTCATAGTTTCTTCGTCCTCATAGTTTCTTCGTGTACAGCACAGTTAAACAGGGAAGTACAAGTACCTTAGGGGTCAAGTCTGCATGACATGAATGAAAGGTCCCTATTTAACCCATGCCTGTCGCGAAGTATTAAACGTAATTCTTGCTTTTCACGTGCCTCGAATGTAAGGAAGCCCGCAAATAAATAGCAAACTTGAGACCATTCAAACTATGATTAGCTAAATTAACATGGTCGGCCATAGGGAGTCCCGACATATTACTTCGAATGCTAGTTTTATGGTTAATGAACCTCAGCCTGAGAGTTGTTGAGAGGTTTCGCCAATGTAGGACATATGGGGGCATCTAGCACACAGGGGCAGATAAACCTAGGGACACATCTACAGGCAAATCACCGTGTGGCAACACACCCCCTAGAGTGTGTGATCACATGATCACCGGTTACCGTTCGTCCTAAGAGGGTCGAGTTATCCCCCGGCCCTTACTCCTGTAACTACTTCAATCTGGTTTATCTGCTCCTATGTGCTGGATACTTGAACCAATAGGTTGAAAACTGGTCCGAAAAACTCTATCTAGCTGACTAACTAAACTATGTGCTAGATGCCCCCATATGTCAAGGTATATGCCTTCATAACCTACCGTCCAGGCTTCACCTTCAGTTTCAAAGTCGCAGTAAACAAGGAATGGCGATGGGTAATGTTCTGGTTGTATTTCGTATTCTCCACTCACAAGACTCTCATGACCACAAACATGTCGTATCTCACTACAATCACGTGGATAGTGAGGTCTTTGAACAGGTGAGCAAGTTTCACTACCTGTAGGTGAAAGTAAAAGTGACAACTAAATGTGATATTATGTAAAAAGATTTTGTACCAATTGTCCAAATGTCAATGCATGCCAACTAAAAATGTTTTAGTTCCATTGCTGGACAATACAGAGAATGCAATATCAAAGGTGTTCTTCAGACCTGACAGTTTGCAAATCTCCTGACATTCTTTTGAGCTGAGGAGAAACTTGAGGTGTTATCTTGAAAGTCAAACACTGGATTTCAACTCCCAGATGGAGCAGTGCCTCCAACATATTTAAACTTGATCCCTTCTTTAAACTTGGACCCTTCTTTTAAGATGAACTGGCTGGATAATTTTCGCCAGTTGGGTAGGTAATCTACACACTCATTTCGCTTTTGCTGACCAACAGCGACGCCGCCCATTCAAAGGTTTTCTAAAGAATTCTGTAGAAATGCCTGTCGAGCTCTCTAGAAATCTACAGAGTCAGTTTTGTAAAAATGTTTACTGTCCTCTATAGAAATTTTAAGTTCCTTTAGAATTCTATAGAATAGCCGTTTCTGTCGAGAAAAGTCTCTATAGACTAATACTTCAAGATACTCTTTTTAGAAATTCTATAGAAACTTATTCATACCTTTCTATAGAACTTGCTTAAAGGTTCTAAAGAATCTTTATACATTTTCTATAGAACACCTAATTTGCATATTTATTTGGGTAATTTGAAATACAGAAGGTTCAGTCAAATCCCTTCTGTGATCTTAACAATGATAAAAAGGTCCGCACCCAAAATATTCCATATTGAGCAAGAATTCCTGAAATTCCATCTCTGTTCACTGAATTACTTATGGTATGAGGAAAAATAGGGGCGGACAAGATTTTGACATAAAAGTTTTGACAAAAGTTGTAAATTTATGCTTATAGTAAGTTTAAACTAATCAGATATTTGGCAAGAAAGATTTTTTTGCAGGAAAGATAAGTAGTTCGTCAATATAGATAGAGAATATTGAGATGTATGAACTGTCTTTGTTTAAAACATATTAAATAAAATTTTTCACTACAACAAACGAGTCACAGACGTGTTACATATACTATTTGCTCACATAATACGTTATCAAACACTGCCTTCAACAATAAAGCGGACTCCGCTCTCGGCCCCTGGTTCCTTTCCCGAGACATAAGTGGCTATTGGAAGAGGTTAAATCATCTTGGATGCAAAATTTCATGCAAACTACGCTTAGGGTGCTGAATGGCCACTTCTATTCATCGGCAATGTCAAATTGCAGGCATTAATCCATAAAACTTCCATACAATTTCTATAGAATCTCTTTAGAAAAGAAGGCTTTTTTTTTTTTTATATAGAATCTCTGTACAGTTTCTATAGAGGATTTGTATAGACCATCTATACGTTACCTATAGAACCTCTATACAGCTTCTATAGAACCCAACCGATTCACCTAATACGAAACCTATTGAGTTTCTTTAGAAAAGTTGCCCACGGGGTTTCGTTAATGTTTCTAAAGAGCCGTTCTAAAGAAACTATGTAAGATTCTAAGGAGAGTCTAAAGGCTCTTTCTTTAAAAAGTTTTGTAGAATTCTATAGAAGATTATTGTATGGGCGTCAGGGAGCCCATGTCCCCTACCCCCTTTTCCGTATTCCCAACGCGTATATTATGTTACCCGGTTAATTGCAGGAAGGAACAACATTTTGTGTTCAGCGTTACGTTCAGTTACATCCCATGCACTTTTGACACCTAGCAAGTAGTAATGACAACTTCATAGACCTCAACTTTCATTTGCAAAACGTTTATAGCATTTAAGGTGTATCGTCTTTATGCGAACTTGTGATGTTGCATAATAAAGGGAGTATTAAAGCTAACGAGAGGGAAGTGTCTAAACTAAAGTTCATGCATCCTTAATAACTGCAAATACTGCTGACAAAATGGTTGTCTAACACTCCATTTTTAAATTTTTATATGAAAGGTTCATATGTGGCTATAGACTTGTTCGGCCGTGTTCGGTAGGCTATGCCTTCTCAATGTTTACGGCAGACCGACAAAACGTGTTGATATTTGTACATGACAGGACGTCAATAATTATTAACTAATACTCCATTAATGGTAGACACGCCGTTCTTGGTCTGTCTTTGGACCCTTTACAAGATTTCAACAAAAGTAAGCCCCTGATAGAATGCTCATGAGTAAGTTTTCCAAAATAATATGTTATTTGAAATCATTGCCTCATCATTCTTTTACTCACCTATGCTTCGCCTAACTTTTCCGTAGGAGAACGCATGGTTAGTAAGAAGATCTCTTGCCTTTTAAAGAGAGAACAAAATACAATGAGATGTTGCAAAACAAGTCCATGACAAAGAAAGTACAGATATCGATAATTTCTATTATCATTTTTATTTTGAAATATTTTCATAGTTCTCGCGTAGGTCTATACAAAATGACGGAGTACTTAGGTCCTCTTTACAACCAAAAACAATGTAGGCTAAATAAGTTACTAAATACACATGTGGAAGGTGTGCCTTTGTGTAGTATTTTCCTAAAGATACCTTTAAGTCTTTACGGTTTGGACATTGATAGATAACTGGTTCCATTCCCAAAGTCCTGCAAACCTACCCGCAAAGTACAAAAAGTAACATAATTAGGAGATGATCTATGACTGTACCCTCCCTTACTCAAGGTCTATATATGGGCGAAATATGGAAAATTATATCTGGCCCATATCTGGTCCATATATGGAACTTTTCAACGGTTTGAAAACGTTTCAAGGTTTTAAAAAATGGGCAGATATAACTTGACATAACACAAAGGAATATATGGCCCATTAAAAATTTGTTATGGCTCAAAAAAAAGCCATACATGGGCCATATGTAAATATTGAATTGTATATGGGACAAGCCGTGGAAATCCGATGAAGTACTTTCATGGACAGATATGGTCCATATATGGCAAATCCATACATGGGCTATATATGGAAATTCATATCTGTCCCATATCGGGTCCGAGTCCAAATGTGGAATTCGTAATGGGCTTTAACAAAAATTGGGTAGATATAACTTGATAACATAACGGCATAAATGGCCCATACAAAATTTTCATGGCTCAAATTTTATATGGGACAGATATGATGCATATGTGCCTATATAAAAATTGATATAATGTATCAGATACCTACACAGGGTTTTATTTCTGGCTTCATATGGCCATATTAAACTTAATAACAGCCAGATATTTCCAGGAATAGGCCAGATATAAATTTTGACAAAGGGCTAGCTTTGCAACAGTCAATAAATTTTGGAGCCTGACCATCGACGCACTTGAGGCACTTGCAAGCAAATTCTGTTTTTGTCGTTTTTCGTTGTTCGTGGAAATTTGTAATTTTTCAACCATACCCTTTTTTTGTTTAATGCTTAATTACTGATTTCGTTTCAGAGTACATAAGAGGTTCTTGAAGCTATTTCATAAACTATTCTCAGTTTATTCTGAATTCTGAATTAATATAAAGGCCAATGTGATGTTTGCTCAAATAAACCAATGTAATATTTTGCAGGTATCGTTGGATATTGGTGGGTACGAACTGGGGGATCGTGTTTAAGTACCATGCCTGCATTGGATTGAATTCCAAGCAACGCCAGGAGGCAGTTTTGCCCCTTTTTCAATGCGTCCCTTGCCAACCGATAGTGGCGCTATGCATAGATATTGGTGTAAAGCCATTTGTCGTGGCATTACGGCTTCGCCATCAGACCAGACCCTTATCCCTGCTGAAAATGATGTTAAAGCGCTGGCATCATCCTCTAACAGCGATTTACTTTGGCACAAAGCGAAACACCATTTTGTATTTAAAGTTGGTTTATCTTAAATATCACAAAAATATATTTCTGCGGAACAGCCGCACCGGTAGGTAACTTAAAGGCTTAATCCTCTTACTCCAAATTAAATTTTGTTGTAGTCCTAAATTCTCAATTTGCTTAGCTCCTTGACTGACAACAAGATAAAATAATGCAGAGTACCAAAGCTCATATTACACAGAATGTTCTCTTATGACATTGTTTTGATTTCACGTTGGGGTCTTGTATACGCTCTTTGAAGTAGAGAAACTAAGATGGTGTATGGATGAGGATGACTTTTAAAAAGCCATGGGGAAAGCTTACATAGATAGATTAGGAAAATTGTAACTGAGGTGTAGACCTTTAAAACAGGGAGGGGACTCCCTGCTCAAAACAAACCTGAATTTTAACCGCGTCTGAGAACCTAAACATTTCGGAGGACAGACAGGCCAATACAAACGTCACTTTCATATTCCAAGTCATCATTTTGGGGAAGAGCGTTGTCGCCAGCATCAGTCTTTACCTACGGAGAGTTTTCAGTAATTGTAGTATTGACAGGAAAACGGTGCTTCTTTTTATTGGGCGTTATTCAAGTTCAAACGATACGCATAATCAGTTATAGTCAAATCAGCTAAAGTAATTTCGTCGTATGAAAAACTTGAAAAAGGAAAGTTCTAAAGAAAGTTAAACACGTACTTTATTAAAGAGCCTCTTACATTACCCGAAACTTATTTATCATATTCGATCATATCTTGGAGTTAATGGTGACTGCTGCTTATTTTAATAATTTCGTAAGTCCCCTTAAATTGTCATTTATTTAAAACAATAGCTTCTCATACAGGCTTATTATTGATGATCTATACAGTCAACTGGAAAAATGGCAGTTAGCCCATTCATGATCATGCATTAGTGTTGTATTCTGCCCTTAACAATGATTCTTGAAAATCGTGTGGCAATATTTTTTCATTTGAAGATTGGATGTTTAAGTCCTGCAAGATAAGTGGAAAAGAAATAAGAAGTTTCGGACATTTAGCTGTTGTTTCAAAACTGTGTAAAGGCAGCTTTAAAGACAGAGGGGGCAAGTAACGGTCGCTTTGACGAGGGAGTGCACGGTTAGCGCACTCCCTCATCCTACAAACCTCCTTATCTTTATCCATTTAAGCATCTTTCATTATGCCTGTATACGCTATCATTAAGTATCTATTCTGTAAGTTAGTCAGTCAGTCAGTCAGTCAGTCAGTCAGTCAGTCAGTCAGTCAGTCAGTTAGTTCCATCGTTCTTTCTTTAGTCAGTCAGTCAGTCGGTCAATCAGTTAGTCAGTTAGTCAGTCAGTCAATCAATTAGTCAGTCAGTCAGTCAGTTAGTTAGTAACCGTATTTGGTTAGTTAGTTGGCCAAGACCCAGTTGTTGCTCACTGGCTTGTTTTCCCCAAGAACTTCATTGTTTATGAGGAGCATCACGCACAACGGCAGTAGGTTCAAATTAAGAGCCTTTGGTATGACCTGAGAATCGCACCCAGGCCTCCCCCGGTCGTGAGAGGTGGGTGTTCTACCGCTTAACCAACCACTCGGTCTCAGTGCACTAATCTGATCAGTTAACCAGATATTAGTTGCCGCTAGTGGCAACAAGTAGTTTCTAGAACTATATGGGTCACTTCAATGGGCTTAATCATACGAGTCCCCTAAGAATCTTGGGTGCAAAAATGACTGGGCAAACTTTACTGGCCGTTATAGAGCCCTCATGATTCCCATATAAAATGTAACCTTGGACCCACCCTCTCCCCCACGTTTCCCATGCCAGTATGTTAGAATATTTCCAGACAAAGAAAGGAGTCTAAGGTTCTGTGCCCTTTCGTTACACAAAAAACAGTCAAAAAAATTGTATTTTTAGTGAAGAAACTGGCAACAAGAATTCCGGGAGGTGAACGTTATTTTAGGATTTTGTATCAGACAGGCACATCTTATTGGCTAGCAGACTGAAATGTAACCATTTCTTTGCGCCTCATACTACATTTGAAAGCAGTAAATATTCAGGAATACAAGTTCATTTCTAGTTACGTTAACAATGGGTTTGAACACAACTGTAAAATAACAGGTTAAGTACCGGAATCCAAGCTGCCATTATTGCCGTAAAATGACGGTTTTCAACAGCAAAGAGAGCAAGGACTCATTGAATATAAAAAGGCAATGTCTTCATCAATATTTTTATTCAGATTCAGAGTGACTTTACCAAAGCAAATTTATTTTTTAACAATTAACAGTAACATTTTGTCCTTTTTTCACCCATGGATGTATAATGCTATCAAAACCGTTAAAATCTTGGCAAAAAGTTGTAAAATTACACACCATACATGCCTCAGTAACGTCCTTTCCTTCGGAAGTAGATGTTTTCCACGACACTAAAGTTCCCCTGATGTTGACATTAGTCATATGATTGAAGGCTCAATCAGGATACCCGACTGAAGTTTTCAAATACAAATTAGGTTGACCGTGCATTCCCACTCTTTAATGAGTTATTGGTAGAAGACAGTCGACGAAGGTTATTTTCGTAACATAAATCAGATCGTTATGATTTTTCTTGATTTAAAGACAAAAGCAACGGTTTAAGGAACACAGATAGAACTTTACCATCTTACATGTATCGGAGAACTCTCCTTACAGCTCTCTGTGTATATCGAACCTAATGTACACATATCAGTTCCTTTTTGTTAAATTGTACTCTAACAGAACACAAAACCCATATGGGTCCCTGAAAAATACCACTTACGGAAAATCTCGTACACTTAATTTCTTGGCCTCTTAATTTTGTAGACCTCGAATGGCTTTTCCAGGGCACCGTGCTCGGATGTGTGCTCTGTTAAGTTGATAACACTGCATATACAAGTAGATGTTAGCAATTGTGCTTCGTTGTAATGTTGGAAAACGTGTAGTGTCACGTTGACGAAACCTCTATGTATGAATACATACAAACCAAGTTATGCATGGACGTGGCAATGTTCAGTGACGTCTCGGGTTAACATCCTTTTAGCACATGAAATATGATATACAACGATGCCCTTATGCCCTTGTATTATGCAATGAATACTTTAGTTTGAAAAATACATGAAGAGCAAAACAGGGTTAGGCACCCAGCGAGCATACTGATCAAGGTTCTGTTTTCTATTTGACTGTTCCCGTGGTAAGAGACGAGAAAATTAAAGGTCAAAGAATACTCTAAGAAAACAGCTAAATCTCACAAATTTCACCCTGTGTCTCGTCCAAATATTTCAGGAAATAAATATTGCATATTCAGGGTAGGTCAAACAATGCAGTGAATCCTCATAAATTTTACGGGAAATGAGAAATTTATTGTTTCGTGATTCTCAAGATCATGAAATAGGGTTTGTATTATACTTAAATCCAGTTGGGGTGTTTCCTTTTCACTTTGAGACTTAATTACCGTTATCAAGTCATTCTTGATTGGCCTAACCAATACTTATCATTGTATCCTCGTTATTTGTCCATCGAACAGAAGACTGCACTCCAGTGAGCCTTGCATTTATATCATCTTAAAATCCAACCTTACTGTAAACAGACCATTAGCCTGCCAAGAAACCTTGAGTTACTGGAGAAAAGTGGTAAGTGGAGCGTAGAAGATCATTGATCGCTCGGTGATCTTTACTTCCACCACATGCAAGTGTATTGGCAGGGGGTAATGGAGTGTCTCCGAGACTCGAGAATGGCGTGGTTTTAAAGCACAGTTGTTCTGTTTTGTCAAGCATCTTTGAACTGATTATATATGCCAAAATTATTTTTGTCTAGAACGAGTTGGCTGCAGCATGTGTATAAATCTAATGTTAACAATACATACCTCGACTGTTTGCTAAGTTCGGCTGAAAATGGCCGGGCGGGAAATTGTTATTGGCGTTCAACGTATGTTTCTTTTTATTATCTAAGCTATAAAGGGACTGATATAAGACTTAGTTTTCTCTTAATGAGCTCACTGTCCCTCGAAAATAACCTTTTCGGAGACTGATGTACCCAGACATGTGGCACTGTGGATTTTGGTATCCTCGGAGGATATTGGGAGCAATAATCGTAGCAGACTATAGTCACCCATCTGAATAATAACCCCTTAATTGTAGCACACACCAATGTTGTAATATAACAGTCGACTGTGGGTAATATGATAGTACCAGTAATGGTACCATACGTTTCTATCAAGTGTCAATCTTTCCATCGAACGAGATTGCAGTTAAATAAATACCCCTCTCTTCAAATATATGCAGCCATACAAATCAGCGGAGATCGAGGTCAATTGTACTTGGTTTCATTGTCGCACCGCTAGGAAAATAATACCTGCATACTAGACTGAACTGGTCATTTAAACCCATTTCGTATCGTGACATTTTTTCAGAAGATGTTAGAAGTAAAAATCTTTTACAGTAAGGAGTTCGGGCAGCCTTATAGAGAGTTACATTAATCAGGAAGGTTTTACGACTGTCTGGTTCAGTTCAATACCTCTAACTTGAGTTTATCCCCATTTTTCTTTCTGTAGCCTTTCCTGGTCTGGTTAAAACAATACTTAATTGAATACGTTAGACGATCTGCGAAAGAGAGTCATTGTTCATATTTCCAGTGCTTCTGATCATAAGAGGGTATTATTAAAGTCACTGGACTTTTTAAAATTAAATGATTTTATCAAAGTTAAGTTAACAACGTTCACCTGTCCTTCCGCTGATAATTCCTCCCCCACCCCCCCCCCCCCGATTCTTCTTCTTTCTTAGTCAAAAAAGTTCGGCTTAAAATTACAATGCACATTATTGCAATTGCTTTCGTCGTCCAGGTAATCAGAGGAAGTTCTCTTAGAACGCTTTATTTTTCGTGCAAAAAGCACTATTTAGAACGACTGAAGCCATTCATTTTTCATCATTTCTTTAAAGCAGCGGGGAAGTGGAGGAATCAGGAGTAGGTTTAAGTAGGGTTTGTAGGTTGTGGTAAGGAGGGTAGCGTGGGACAAGGGAGAGGAAGACTGAAGAAAATGAGGGATGGCATCTTGTTTTTTTTTTTTTTCTCAGGAGCACCCTACACGTCAACACCTCAAGATATTATGCAATGTTCTATCTATCTATCCTGTAAATTAGTCAATTTCTGTCAAATATTGATAAAAAAAACCCAAGTTGAATCTGCTCGCAAAATTTTTCTAGAGGGTGTGGATGTCTGTTTATGACAAATGTAATACCTAAAGAACCAAAAAAAAAAAAAAATACCTAAAATTTTTAAATTATTAAAAGCTGTCTATATCAGTATTTAAGAAGCTCCATTGTATATTCAGTTAAGTAAAATTGTAATGATTGAGGGAGGGGGATTTTCTCATCCATTAGTGTGTCCTAAGCATTTTAGATACCACCAGGGTTTAATTGAAATTTGATATCATGGACGTATCTATTGGATTTACTGTAGTAGTACAATTGTTCCATTTTGTATCGTCGGTATTTGAAGTCATATTAAAGACAAAACTTTTTTAAAAAAAGGTAGGATTTTCCTTCTATACAGTTAAATCGGTTTTGTTTCCAGACTCTCGACTCAACAACTCAGAGTGACAGTT
The DNA here is from genome assembly GCA_037179385.1 of Holothuria scabra. NCBI lineage: Eukaryota > Metazoa > Echinodermata > Holothuroidea > Aspidochirotida > Holothuriidae > Holothuria > Holothuria scabra. The sequence goes on from CM074181.1 coordinate 33,594,836, forward strand.
TTGGTACGCAATTCGAATGTATTTTACTGGCACTGAATATTATTTGAAGAAGAGTGCAGGGCCAAATTTAAGTTTTATATGTTAAAAAGGGCTAACAGTCTTGGATTTTTTTATTAACTTTGAACGTTCTGTTTTTGAAAATGACACATTTTCTTAAAGGGAAAGTTTAAGCAAAATATTTTCCAAATATTTTCCAAAATATTTCTACTGTCTTGGAAAATTTCTTGATTTGAACTACTTGAGCAAGTAACGATTTCCACACACAAACCCATTGCAGACAGCATCTCGCTACGTCTATACTTTCACGTACTGTAGGTACAACTTCCTGATAATATGCTCTGTCCATGTGTAGGAAGTCCGTGGTCGTTATACACTCTTAAAACAAAAGGATGAACTTAGTCATTCTCTAATAGAGTGAAAAGTGTGAATGAATTGTATTTCACTCCTCAAATAGTCAAAATTAAATCTAAGGAGAGTGAAAATCATTGCAGGTACTCCATGAAGAGTGAAAGTTCGCCATTTTGGAGTGAGTTTCACGACTCTTGGAGCAAATTTCACTATCTTTGGGAAGACGCGACCCCTTAATCGGGTGGATACACTTTTCGCTCTATTGGAGATTGGCTTAGATCTCTCTTTGATTCTAGAGTGTTATTGCCTCTCCCTGTTGATATGTTCAGTGAAAAGGCCAAACAAAGAATTAAAATTAAATTTCGCCTTGCAGGTGTGACATAATATTTCACAAAAAGGAAGACGTCTCCAACACCAGTAAAATTCTGCTTTTGGTGGACAATGGATTTTGCCGGGAAATAAAATGATTAAGTCCCTGAAGTGTAAGCTTTGGCCAGAAATCTGTGCTGCCTCATGCTTCACCTCCCATACCTATGCTTTTCTTAGAGATTTGCCCAAAGGTGTAAAAAGTATAAAAGTAAGGGTAAAAGCGCAGTGCAATTTCACCTTTTACCGATCGAAGAATGGAAGAGTAATGTAAGAAGATAAAGGACGGTGCTATTTACCCCGCCCTGATTGCACCTATCAATTCAAGACGATAGTTCCAACCACCGACTTCCACGGACATGGACAGAGCATGTAACGCGTACGTCCTATCAGTAGGTTGTCGTCGTCGACTGGGACAAAAAAGGCGCATCAAGATGGCCACCGCGAGGGTATAATTTGTATGATTCAACGATGACTCTGTATTATTTTAAACAGAAGTTAAACTTGAATGGTAAACAATATTATATTCCTGCAATACGTGTAGCAATTTTGACTTTACCTTGTATTTTTCGAAAATATTTCAACTTTCTTGCAAAATCTGTCGATTTACTTGAGCAAGTTCAAACTTACACACAAAAACCATAGCAGACAGCCATATTGGTGCGCTTTTTCTTACATGTACGGTAGCAAAAATCTGCGGTGCACTATATGCTCTGTCCATGTATTAGAAGTCTGTGGTTCCAACCCGTTAAGAGGAAGGGCTGTATTCTTTTCTCTTCCCCATTTGTGTTCCCAAGATGTTTTAATAAATTAAAACGTACAGAAGACCCAAGTAGCAACCTCAAGGAATTTGATGTTGCAGTCGTGTACAAAAATGGTCAAGACAAGGGAGAGGAGTGAAGGCATGGAAAACGATTCCTGGATTCAATATTCTGAATTTAATATATCTGCAGATAATGGGTATAAATATGCAGAAAATAATGTTTTATGGGGCAACACTTTTGTAAAATGTGATCTTCTTGCGTGTACTAATGCAACTATGTTAGAAGCGAATCGAATGATAGGCTAACAAACCAAAGATGCCACAGAACTGAAAGTTTGGCAATGAATTGAAGAAGTTGGCAAAGAACTGGCAGATTACTCCTTCACTTTTGTCTTATTTTATAGACTTCCCGATTGTGGACTTCACGTGACTGTGTATGAAGAGTGAATGAAATGGTGATAGAGTATTGTAATTAAAATTTCAAGCTGACTTAGCCAGTTTTCATACCATACAAGCCTTAACCAACATATTTATTCTGTTCGAAGAGACAAGTTTCAGGCCTATTTCATAAGAGAAATTTGTTGGATACGTCGTATACGACGTAATATTCAACAACAACGTCAACTTTACTGTTACAAAGAGAGTATTACATCATATATGACGGCAAGGGACTCTTTTTCTCAATGGGAAGGGGGCGGTGACTTTTTGCCTCAGATCCTACACCAGGGCATTACCTATTCCCGACTGAGGGACCGATTTCTGCGGGATTCAGTAAGGCTGTGTTCAATGGGAGTGACCAGTACAGCCATAGATACATAGAGTACACATGGTCGATTGTGCAACCAGGGAACTGTCACTCGGTGTGAAAGCTCCCTGGTGTAACAAATACAGCGTTATCCCTATGTCTCATGATACGTTCCGAGGCTTGGCTACCATGCTACGACTATAGCCCAGTCTGCTGGGTTGATATCTCTCAAAATGGTGCAATGCGAATGAAGAATGGGCCATTGATAGTAATATTGGCAGTGATCTTTAATTTGTTAATGGTTTTGCATTGGAACGTTCCAATGCAATAGAGAAGGTTGAATTGGGCCTCGATGAATTAGACAGACACAAACTGTCTTCTCTTCTTTCATAGATTTCCCTTCTGGAAACATCATGGACAGATTTAACCAGAATTGAGGCCACCAATTTTCCATACTTCTCCTGGCCATTAATGTAACAAGAAAATTCGGGTCAGGAATATTATGTAAACGATGACACCATACAATTCATGGTAAAAATGACAACGATATCTTTGTCATTATAACCAGGAAATGTATGAAAAAACGTACGGCTCTGGACCAAGTTTGGCCATATTCTATCTGTTCGTGGTCTTTTTGTTCATGTATTTACGCAAAAGGATTTAAAATTTGAATGCAATGTCGAAAAGATTTTATTGGGTTAGAAACGACGATGTTTCTACAGAATATGTCGAGTTTCACTGTAAAGTATGGTTTAGAGAGCGTCTCACTGTGAATGAGGCACTGCTGCAAGTGAATGCAAAGGAGATTGCCTTGTTGACGAATGCAAAATATGGATGTCACGCTACCTCAAGGATTTTTTTCGACGTAAAAGCCTAAATATTAGGGGTTTACTTCCTTTATGATGTTTTTAATATTAATATCTTAGAGCCTAGTCTAACCAAAGTAAATGTATATCCATGCCTTTAATTTTTCTATTTTATATATGCAATTTTCTCAAAGTTGTCATTAGAGAACTACTTCTCTCGTTAAAGAAATACATTCCATTTAATAACCCAGTAGTACAACGATCGTAATAATCATTCATTGATATTGTATTGTGTCTGCCCTTCAGCCAGACTCTTCAAAGCGCTGGTCACACCACAGTGATACCGGATCGGATTTAACTCCGATTTTTGTGAGCTTCACGTAAAATCTCCTCCACCTTTGGTCAGAGGGAAAAAGAAACTTGCCAGCCGGTGTATATATAGGCCAATGACTTGTATCGCAGAACTAAGTTATAGTTCTAATTATTCCGAGACGTCATATTCACAGGCAGCTTTTATCCCATACGCGTAATACGATAAAAGCTATTTGTCAACGTGACGTCACGAAATAATTAGTTAACATTTCACTTTCGTGGTTCTCCCCAATCAATCATATCAACAGGATGGCAAAGTTTTGGTTCTTTCCGACAATGGATGGAGGAGATTTTAAATATTATCCTCAAAACCCGAATCGTAATCCGTCGATTTCGCTGTAGTATTATTTGCGCTTAATGGGTGCCATTTCCTTTAAAATTGTAAGTAACAACGACATGTTCGTTATACAAGGATATCTAATACGCCTTCATAACTATCTTGACATTTTATTCAATTTTTGCAGGGTTTTCGCATTATTTAGGAATTTGTGGCGAAAAATGAAACTCTACACAAGGAATGTTCTGTTTCAATAAATGTTGTACATTCTTGTTCGGTGGTTGGGTTCTTCACACTACATAGATGTGGCGATTCTCCTGAAGTCCTGAAATTTGCTAGCCAGGTCTGACTTGAATTTTCTATTTTCAGATTATTTAATTATGCAAAGGTGTCATTTGTTAGCTCAAAATTGGGAAGTCTTAAGCACAACCAATTTTTAATATTCATAATGTAGGCTACCAACAATGAAAGTGGAAAAAGTAGTTAAGTTATCCGACTTATAAGGGAGGGTATAGAAACTTGTCTCTTTACAAAGGACATGACTATACTTTTAATACAGAATAAAGCATTGACGATAGACAATTCTTTGCAAGGCACCTGATTGAATTCAGTCATGAATATAGAAAGCACTCAATCTATAAGTGTAGCTAGACAATGGGGGGGGGGGGGGAGGGGGGGAGTGCCCAAATTTTCTGATTTTTGAAGTGTGAGCACCATTTTTCCGGGGATGTTACTTTTGGCCGGCAAAGCCTGCCTATATTTTTGCCCTTTTTAAACATATAATTGAAAATATGGAGCTCGCATTGAAGAAATTTGTACCCTGATATAAAAAAAAAATGAGAACTTTGGGTTTTACTTAAGAATCTGTATTTCTTTCTCGCCAGTCTGAGATGTTGCTGCGCCGTGTTATCTAAAGCCTACCAATTGAGGCTCTCATACAACATTTTTAAAGTCACTAGATTATACTTGAGATATTTTGGAATTTTACGAAAATCACAAACTAGCACTGAAGTGCCAGTGTACCTTGATGGTCTGATGTCTTTGTTATTTCCAGAGTTCGGAAAAGTTTAAATGGCACATTTCCGAAATCTTCACTTTTGAGAGTCGGGAGGGGAGGGGCAATCGCACCTGCACCCCCCCCCCTCCACTGACCCAATCATTCAAACGGGGTAAGTGTATCCCTCATATATTTGTCCACATACGGTAACGGATGAGCATTGTATCAATACTTCGTAGTTCCAGCTTTCCCTACAGTTATTTTCAGGGCAAGGATACTGTAGCAATGAGCCTACTCTCTACATACATCTGGTCAAATGGGGTACGAACGGCAATCTTGTCAAATATTTGAAAAGATTTGTTTTAAAATTGACTAGAAATGGTTCTAAAATTAAACTTTTGGTTTGATTTATGAGTCAAATCTTGTCATAGATTTGAAAGGATCCCGGCTCGTGTCCCATTTTGATTATATTCTTTTCAAATTTGACAAGAAATTTTTTATAGTGCAGTAACTTTCAAATAGTGTTTAGATCTGTAGAACGAGGGAGATTTAGTGACCTCTCCCTGGTTATAACTGGTGTTCGTTCATTTCGTTTTCGATGTCATCCAATAGTTGCTTTGGATTTAATTAAAACCTTCAACGCTTCCTGTTCAGACAATCCGATACCAAACAGATATCTCAGTTTTGAAGAAGTCAAACCGCCGGATGAACCTTGAAAGGTCTTCCAAGGTTGTCCATCTACGGCGAAATGATCCCTGGCGAAATGATCCTTTTCTGCAAATCTCGTGTTGCTGTACCTCTTTCGTTTGTCCTTTTTAAAGTCCTCCCGATTCTCTGGCAAAGAGCCGTTCGGCGAAACTAAACTCTAAACTGTTTTCCTTAGAAACTATACATCCACTGAAGAGTTACAACACCTGAACAACCTTACGGCTCTCAGACCATTTACATCACTGGTCTGTCTTGTATGGCTCCATTCTAGACTGTGTGAAAAGATAAGGTACTACACATGATCGTAGCCAAAAGGCGTTCTTGTTTTATTGATAGTGTAGTACGATATGAACCAGTTCGTGTTTTCTGACTCCAAAATGTGCGTTTTGTGTTGAACCTTTGCCTTCCATTAACCATCTGTTTCCATCGTTCCGGTTTTTTTTTTAACAGGTCGCCGCCATTACAATGGACATCAATGTACTACCCATTTTACCAAAACCTCTACGAATGGTTTGTCAAAATGCACGAGCCAAATATCTTGTAAATGAACAGCTGCAATTACATTGATATTCAATTCTTTTGCAATAAGTCAAACTGATCATTCATTAATAAGTTTCTATTTCGATCGATTACGTGTTAGCTTACTTGAGATCATTCCAAGAAAGATGATAAGGGGGTAGGTTTCTTTTCATCTTCGGGGAATGAATAAGTTCAAAACCCGAAAGAGAACCCTGGAGACGTGAAGGACACAACGGGGGCTCGCCATGGACCGGGTCTTAAGGGGACTCGTGAGGTACAGGGAAAAATCCTCGATGTCTCATGAAAAATTATTTGGTGTAAATTTCAGAAATGATAGTTCTTGGGTAAGTATATATTAATGTTTTTAAGAAAGTTACATTTAAATGGACAGCATTAAAATAAGGTTTCTAGCGCACAAGTTTTTCGCCAAATTTGTTAGCCTGAGAACCATTTGTGAGAAAACGTGATAAAAATAGACCATAACTTGGTCTAAGACACTATTATCCAAAACTTACAAGGATATTGCTGAAACGATTGTGAGAGTTTAGGGTAAATTGAAAATCAATAGGTTTCGCACCTAATCGATACGCCTGTGTCACTGGAATCACGAGTTGTAAACTTATAAACTGAGCCAAAGTTTTGTATAAGAATTGTTGTAAAACCCATCGTATTAGCCCAATCTAAACATGATCAAGATGGTTTTAAAGGATAAAAAAATAAAGCCAAAGATAAAATTTTGAAAAAATATTAACCGTGATTAATACATAAACATTATTCCTTCCAGCAGCACATATCTCACCGTGTCGCTGCAGAGGGAGGATGGAGATACAGTCCCAGTAATGGTCGAATATTTGCGTAATGAATGCGATACGGGTGTGCAGAATGGTGCCTCTACTGACTTATTTGACTGACTAAAAATTGAATTAGTCGGTTGAATTGTCGGCCGCGTAGCAAATTTTTAAGTGAGGGAGGAGGGGGTGGGGGGCTAATCACCAAAGCGGCCCAATTTATCCAACAGTAAAAAAAGCAATTTTAGGCGGCCGAAAATGTCTATACAGTCCCTGCGGTGGCCACAAACTAGTTAGTTAGTTCTTTGGTCACAAACTAGTCAGTGGACTAGTCAGTAGATGCCTCATCCTGACTAATTTTTTAATTTTTTATTTCAGTAATAAGTTTTCATTCAAAAAGACTTCAAAAACGACGGAGCTAAAAAAAATCAATTGTTTTGCATTCTTGAATGCCCCATAACCACAGCAACTTTCGTACCTGAATAGACCAACAAGCAGCCGACCTCAACCCACAGATAGCTAGTGATTTTGAGTGATTTTGAGACTGTCTTCATAAGGAAGACACTTATACAAAATGGTTATTTATAAAGGGCTGGCACAAGTTTTGTTCTTGATATGGGGCTAACATATTAAATGAAACGACTGCTGCATTAGTGGTACGCTTGGAGCACCAACTGTGGAAAAACTAAATAATTGAGGCCTTTTTCTATAAATTGGGGGTGATAACATAGGCCATTCGCTCAGTAAATGTTGGAGGATATATCCCCTTACCCCCCCCCCCCCCACCCAGCTACTTCCATGTAGATGGTAGTCAACGTTAAATGAATTTAGATTTGCATAAAAATGCAAATAAAGCAAATAGTACGACAGGTAATTAAAAAATATCATGTCACTTTAATTCCATTTCCTTCTTAGGTAATTTATTTTTTTTTTCATTTCACAATGAAATTGAAATATAAAAGCATGTTTCAGATGCAAGTGTATATATTTGTAAGTTAGTGGAGTAACAACAATTTTTTCAAGTACGTGATCAACAGAGAATTAAACTATATGTGAACAATCACCCAAAGAAACCAAAACAATATGGGAAATTTTCGGTCTCAGATCAGCGACACATTATTTCGTTTGCCAGAAGAGTGCTTCCACGTTACGTCACAATTAGAAAGCCACGCCCACGACGGGCAAAGCTCAACAGTCCATCAAGGCAATTATCACACCATGGATGGTTAGCTTCTCAACTAGCTACACGAAAGGTGTACTACAATAGAACTTTTCCCGTCAAAAAGGGCGGGTCTTTGTAACGTAGTTGAAAATACTCTATACTACAGGTCTTATTTTCATTTCCGTCCTTTTTAACCCGGTGCTTCCACCTGGAAGGTTGTCCCAATCGATTCCACCCGGATTGAAGTCAGTCGAAACACCATAGGCTCCATTCAGGTTACAGCTGTCACATGCTCCAAACCACCATCCTCCACCGTGACGGTCCTCGTGAGCACAATTTTCAGTGGAGCTTGTATCATGATCGGCATCGAAAGTACTAAAGAATTTTAGATTTTGATGTTGAAGAGAATTAGCTGAAGGTGGGAAAAAAAAAGCTATGTCAAATGGACAATAAAAGTTTGTTTTCACATTTCGTCAATATAATATATAATTATACATCACAATCCTTCCATTAAACAAAAATGATCCAAGTGGGACTTTTCACGTGCTTGGTAACACACGGTACACCATTAGACTGTGAAGAGTCTGCTCGGATAATAATTTCCAAGTCGAATTTCACCCGCCCTCGAATACGACTTGCAGTCACTTCCCTTCCATGCATATGTTTTTTCAGTGTCCATTTCAGGCTGACGTGGATTAAGGGAGATACGCTAATACAGAAAGGATGGTGTTAAAGTTGTTAGAGGCATAGAGAAAGAGCACGTTTCCTAGAACAGGTCTGAGCATTTACTGTTCAAAACATGGCCCGAAAACATGCTTTCAAACGGACACGACCAAAAGCAGCGAACACATACGTATTCAACGTTATTGACACCATTCTACCCCAGGCTTCTGAAGAGTGAGGACCTACATTATTGGCACTAACGAAACAGTTCTGTAAAGCTATATTGCGAAAAGCTATTGCAACCTTTCCAATATTTTAGCTCCCTTCACAGGGTTGAACACTTTACCATTGCCTGGTTGACATTATTATTTACATTTCACTGTTACGGTTATATATTTATAACACAACAAATGCATACTGGCCAAACCGTTTTCTGGGAACTAAAGGATTCAAATGTAGAACACTCCGTAAAATGAAAACTCATGAAGAAAGCTCGAGAATACTCCACATCATCTAAAACTTCATCAGAGGCTTTTGTGAATCACGAGCAGCTCTAGCGTAGTGGTCATAGACTCTGCCCTGAAAGCGGAGGATGGTGGGTTCGGTCCCCCGTGCGGCTCAATTTTTCTCTCTGGTGTTTTTCTTAAACCGTTCCTTCTTTGATAAGAGTTTATACCCTATCTTGGATCGGTATAAAATTCACGATCGAATGTATTACTAAAACACTTTCGACCTACACATTCTAACTTCGATCTACCAACTTCGACCTTGTGATTATTCATCCCGCTTGGGAGTACTATGGTAACAAGGAGAGAAAATTGATTCACGCGGGGTATTTATTCTTAAACCGTTCCTTCGTTGATAAGAGTATACTCTCTATCTTGGATCGGTATAAAATTCATGATCGAATGAATATATATATATATATATATATATATATATATATTTACATATATATATATATATATATATATATATATATATATATATATATATATATATTTACATATATATATATACTGATGGTAAACAGATTGAAATGATAAAAAGTGCTAAAATTCGAAAGAAAGCTCCGCAACGTTTCGGGTACGCACCCTTCATCAGGCGGCAAAATAATAACTGATCAAATAAACGATATTCAAAAGAAACAACAAACGCGTGCCGATACAACTCGATCGGCGCGAGTACAAAGGCCAATTACCTACGTCAACGCGCTGTGTGTCTTGTTATGTCCCCATTAACTCCTTACAATCGTTTCTAAGTCCCTGTTGTGCGGACGCACTGGTAACACACGCACTACCCATGACAACATCCATCCAGCAAGCCAAACCAAAACGCGCCGACGTCATGCGTACGACCTCTTCACAAAGGAAAGGTCTCGTATTCGAGACTGGTCTGCCAAAAGTTGGGAGAATAGCTACATAATCATCGTTAGTGAGGCCATTTGGTAAGTTTGCATAGTTAACATTCATTTCTGCCTTGTAACAATGCAAATAAGGACTGGTTACTATGGTAACTACCACAGGCCTAGCAACAGCATGCAGTATAATGTAACTTTCCTTTGTGAGCGCATCAACTGTGAATTCTGGGAAATAAAAAATTCTTTTTATGACACTCTACACTAATATAATGTTCACTAGTTATATCTTTACTGTATTCAGTGCAGAGCTTCAGCAAGGGTTAAAGCAGGAGTCAGTATGAATATTAACTTTGATCTTAACTTTAAGCTGGAATCCCTTGATGATCCAGAGTCTGGGGATAGGTTCCAGACTTTGTCCTCTGAAGAGATTGACCAGATAGCTAGTGAAAGAAATCAGAAATCCACCAGCTACAATACTTCCTGGGCTGTACGAATTCTCAAAGGTCAGTTGCATAGGCCTACAGTACTGCAGATAATCACTGATTTTATCTTTGCTACATTAAAAGCCTATTCATCATAATAAACTGTATTTTTGCATTTATAAACTGTTGTTTGTTAAATTTTGGAAGGCTGTCAGTATACTGTAGGCTACAAGGCCTTTTTTACTTTTAGAGTGGGTATTTCTCAAACAGAATTCAAGAACTTTAGCTACTGATTTCCTTGCTGATTCCAAATTATGCAAGACTGGTTTCGAATGGCATTCGAAACTGGTGTTGAATCCCATTCAAGACTGTCTGTGGTTTTAGAATCAGTACTGAAATTAAATTTCACACCATTTTAAAATGTACTGTAGGCTACTATAGGCTACACCAATTTAATAAGAATTAATTTAACAACAATAATTTAATATGCAACTGTACTCCCATTATAACTCATTTTCCTCAAACAGCCTGGTGCAAATCCAAAGGCAAAAATCCTGAATTTGAAAAACTGGCAACAGATGAACTCAATGCTCTTTTGCGGGTATTTTACGCTGAAGTAAGAAACAAGCGGGGCGAAAGGTATGCCAAACAGTTCTTTGTTGTTGTGCGGGCTGCTATACATCGTCACTTGTCCGGAGAGCCTTTTTGTCGGCAGGTTAACATCCTACAGGACAGAGAGTTTCAAGGAGCTAATCATGTCTTTAGAGGCATTCTAAAACAGCTGAAACGTGACGGGCATGACAGAAGCCAGCATAAGGCACCAATTTTACCAGGTGATTTGGAGAAACTGAAAACTATTGATGTGTCTACCCCTAGAAGACTGCAACAACTGGCTTGGTTCTACATTGAAAATTACTTCTGCAGGAGGGGACGAGAAGGATTACGAGCTCTTCCCAAGGATGGCTTTGAATTTTGTTCAGATGGTGATGGAAATGAGTACTGTAAGATGACTTTTCATGAGGCCACAAAGAACCATCCTGGTGACTTAAGAAAGGATCCTGAATCAGAGAAGCAAATGTATGCCACTGGGGGTGATTTGTGCCCTGTAAGAATCCTGAAAGAATACATTGCCAAACTGAATCCCAGTTGCAAGCACCTTTTCCAACGGCCAAGTGCTTGCTTCCATGTGGGAAAACCACAGTGGTATGACAATGTTCCACTTGGCAAAAACACTCTGGGTAATATGATGAAAACTATCTCCCAAGACCTGCAGATGTCTCAGACATACACAAACCACTGCATTCGTGCCACTGTTACAACAGAATTATGCAGGAAGGGCTTTGACACTAGAACAATCGCCACTTTGAGTGGACATCGCTGCGAGGCAAGCATCAAGTCCTATTGCAATGATGCGACACCAGCCCAAAAGAGAGAAATGGCTAAAACATTGTATGAGTGTTTGAGCGATGACGTTCAAAGCAGCAACGTTCGCGGTGCTAGTGGAAGTAAGCCTAGCCCATGTAATGAGCCTAACGTTAATAATAGTCTTACTGACACCTTCGCAAAGGTTATTTCCAATGGTATGCAACTAAACACTAACCTTTCAGCTAATGAAGTTCAAGCAGTTTTCCAAGGGTGCTCTTTCACCGGTAAAGTCAAGGTCTATATGGCAAAATAAATCCATCTTCCTAGCTAGTTGTTGAGAATTGCCCGTTCATTTGACGACCAAAGTAGCTTTCGGATGTTTCGTTAAAACTTTATGTGGAACTAATAACGTTAGTGTTAGTAGCGATAGTCTAGTCTGTAATGTACTAATAATGTACACTGTAGATATGTGCATATGTGCTGTGTGGCTGTATCTTGTTTACACTCGCAAGCCTGCCAGTTGACCCCAAAGGTCAAGTTGTCAGATAAAGAAAGCATATTTCAGAGAAAAAGGATTTGATTTAATTAGAATTTGTTCGAAAAGTTGAGACTCTAATAAATATGTTTTGAAGAAATTGAAAATACTCTGCCTCTTTGTCCACTTTGTTTTAGTTCGAAGTTGTTCGCTACTATCGTAGGACACCAAACATGACGTCATAATAGGGCCCTAAGTTAGTGAGGAGAATTAAAGATTGATCTTTGAAATTTGATCTAAAAAGTTACTTTTTCGGAATTTTTTACGCATATTTTTGGAAGTGTTTATGAATGGGGATAAAAGCAGGGTACCCGGTCTTAAATTTGATTTAAGACCTCCGATGACGTCATCACAGAGGAAATGTTCTTTTAAGTATTTACATTGATGAAAGGGTGATTCCCAATCGTGATAATTGCACATTTTTGAGAAAAGGATTAAAATTCAATCACATTTTTCGCCAAAAAAAAAACGAAAGTACTTCTTTTACAAAATACTTATGACGTAGTTACTGCCCAATCACAGATCTTCATTCAGGTCACATGAGGATCACATGACAAGATCTGCCAGGTACCTCTGAAAGTATAATGTCGCTAACAAACAAGACAACCTTAATATCAAAACATAAACGATTCAGGTGCTTAATTCATTGTCTGGGAAACTCTTCATGGGATCTGTTATCATTCATAAGAATGACGGAATCTTAACATTTATCCTGTACCAAAGAACTCTTTGAATTGTTTGCTAACAAGATAGATTTTGTGTGCGCATTTAGATGATCGGAGACGGTGAACTGAACCAGTGTGAATTTCCAAGCACGATTCCCTATTGTTAGTGTTAGGCCTACTGTTAGTTACCACAACTTGAGAAGTCGAGCGATTTACCGACGTGTATTAGGATGACCAGAGCAAGAACCAAGGTACAGAACACAGGTAAAGGCCGAATTAAATTACTGTATAACATAAATCATGAAAACTTGGTTGAATTACCAGTTTCGATGGTCGTAAGACAGTGAAACTGTGTAAAGCTAAGCACGTTACAACACAGAATTGCCATTCACCTCAGAATCATAGACCTAGTCTATAATCCCTTTCTAACCGTTTATTATTAAGGCATAACGTTATCCTTACTTATTAGCAAATAAGTGTGTGTATACAAACAGCATCAATGATCGTTCGAAGGCAGTCACAATGCACAATTAAAGTTACTAAATCACGAGCAACTAACAAATAGCCCCTACTAGGCTAGGACTACACTAATGCTACAAGTACCCAGTACAGTACTATAGTTAGAAACAGGGCGGTAATCTGTGTCACATACATGTGTGATGATTGAAAATGGAATAAGCTAGGCATGATATTTTAAATAAATGCTCACAGTTAGGAATTGATGGACTGATTGATTAACCAGGAGTTACTGTGCTTGTCGAAGAGCTCAATTTTTAATGGGCCATAGTGAAGTAAGTGTTGGGGGGTATTCTAAAACCTGTGAAAACATCACGGCAGTGATGCATTGAATTTACCGTCATGGCTCACCATCACGTCACGTCCTGGAATTGGGTCCTGCTGTACTTTTTCAATGCTGTGTATAAATTCTTAACGTTAGGTTCACACTCATGGATCAGTCTAGACTGTAAATTAATCCATGGAACTTTACCTTTAATTTTGCTGTCACAGGCTCCATCAAACCAATAACTTGACGTCACATCACCAGGGTATAACTTTGCGGCCTAGGTGCAAGGATATTATTTAATTTATAAACATAGTTCCCAAACTCCTTATCTGCACACTGTTAGATTTGCTGTGTCAGCATGCATTCATTTAAAAGGCATTCTTAACGCACACAATACATTCTCGGTGTTTACTGTGTGGATCAAGGTAATCGACGCAAATTTCGGCATGTTTGGAAAACAAACGCACAAGTTGATTTTCCATTGCCAGTGTGTAAAAAATGTAAATGCATGCAAGTTTTGAAATCATTTTAAGCCAATGTGTTGTCAAAGTTATCATGGAACCGTCACTGATTGTGGACATCATCACAGATTTTAACCTTGGTCACATACGTCACATCACTGAGTCGTCACAGATTTCAGACGATCTCATTTAAAATTGCCACAATAGCTTAGCCATATTTATGTTTTGCTTTCTACTTCATATTTCAGTCTTTTTGAAAGAAGGGCTAGAAAGGCATGATGGGATGGCAACCTCAGATGAGAATCCAGCAAGGACTTGTCTGGTAAGTTTTATTTTAAAATTGGCGCAAAATGACAAATTACCAAGGACTCTGCTTCATTGACCATTTCCATACACTGTTATACTTCAAGAAGTGGTGGCAGTGTATACTGTAGCTGAGGGGATGTCTTTTCTTCACTTGATGCTGTTGATAGTATGACTCAGCTTAAGTTTTTCACTGCTGTGATGAATAATTCATTTATGAAGGTAAATGTTCAATCTTTGCCAATGATGCTGCAGGAGTCAGGTTTCGAGCAACAAACACCTACCAAAGACTCGCTTTGCCTTTGAGCTAGTCGGTTTCAATTTGCAGGGTAGATAGCTAGAGAATTGGCTGAAAATTACTACAACAGTCACATGCAACCTTATCAAAAAAATTTTAGGCTGAAAGGCGCAGTATGTTTCTGGAGGTCATATAACAGACTTCCTAATGTGGGTCAAGGTCAGTTTCAATATGCTCGTTTAACTTGGATTCTCGACCATTCAAATTGCCAAGTCAAAAACACTGCAAAATTATATTTAAATTATATTTAAATTGTGATCTGTCGGTGATTTTTCTTTATTGCAATTTCTTTAGTTGAGTAAATTGCCACTACAGAAACCATCACTGCATTAAATTTGTGTTCATGATTATATGTTGCAATGTTTGGCTGAATGATGTATTAGTGTCCAAAAATGATGTCATGGCAAGGCTCCTGATATCTCGGTGGCAAATGAGATCTTTTAAACAATAGATAATAATAGTTTTGTTGAAGATCGAAAGAATAGGGGGCATCTCTCTCTTTAGACCCCTCCAAGGAAAGTTGTAGGTACTGGCAGTGAAATTACAGTACTGTAACGCAGGAGTTTGAATTTTACATTATTCACAACTTGATGTGTACAGAAAGTAAACAAAGAGACACAATGAGGTTCAAGCATTTACTTCAGTTTAATTCTTTTCTTTTATTTCTTTCAGAACGCACAGACACAGGACCAAAGCTGACACAGTCCGAACAACACCTGTTGATTTATGCGGGTTTTCATCTGCAATGTCATTTGTCTCCTGCAGATTGCATCATACGTCAAACAGATACAACAACAGTGCTAACTGGAGTATTTGTAGGAAAACTGCAAAAAAAAAAATCATCAGCGTTTGCCAAAAACTTGTTTGTGTACCTATATTTGCTTAAACTGACTTTTCCAAAGACAGGCCTTGATAATGCTGTGATAGGTTAGGTAAATGAAATGAAGACATTCCTGGATGTGATTCTGTGGTAAATTATGAGGAAATTTATCTCTGAAATCGCAAAGATGCTCTTTGACTTGCTGTTTAAAAACTGTAATGTTAATCAGAATTGTAGTGGAGGTGTTTACCAGAGATTTTTATACCCTGTTACATGTTCCTTTCTTTCCATGTTTTTTTTTTCTCGCAAAATCAATGAGTTATTTCACCTCGAAGCCAAGGGATAAGGATTGATATTAGTAAAGGAATCCCAAAAGGAAATGTGGCTTTGCCTTCTACAGGATCAAGAAAAATGAGATGAGGTTTTAAAGCTTACAGTATTGTATTTTCCAACTTTTTTAGTATTTTCAAAAACAGTGTATTTTTAGCTCTTAGCTCAACCCACAAAGCGAGAGTAGAACTTACGTTATACTGTAGAGGGCAAAATGTCTGTCCCACTGAAAATGTCTGTCTCACTTTTCGAAAGGTTTCAGCCTGTGTAATTGCCAGTGGATTTTTTTTTAAATTCTCTGTGCATGTGCCATTTTAGGATGGCAACAGATTTCCTTCCTAGCTATATGATAGACCAAAGAGAATTGGTACTGTTTGGCCATTTTGATACTTTTTCATGGTTTATTAGCCTCAAGGCAAATCTGCAAGGCAAGTTCCCAAACAAGGCGTTTTTTATGGATATAGGCCTATTCTAACAGCTGCGTGTGTCCATGAGTTCACAATCAGCGATTTTTAATTTAACACTTTTGTAGAAAGCACTATATAAATGGAATGTATTAATACAGGAGGAGAATTTCAGTACGCCAGAAAACTAATAAACCTTTTCTTGTTAATCATTTGCATTGGTGAACTAGAAATCAAGAGGTGTGGTGCACATTGCTGGACCCCCAGTCACTCATGGAATATTTGTTAATTTATTTTGATATGACAAACCAAGTTGCAAGTGTTCCACAGTTGTTGTTGCATCCTCATCCTTCATGAATGAATCCAGATTCCAGACATTATCATTGTATCTGTACCTACTGCCCACTCTCCTAAGTGGTGGTGCAAGGATATCAAAAGGGGGGGGGGGGGCAAAAAAGAATGTTTGGAGCATAAAATTTCCATGCAGAAACTGAGCGAAAAGGGCTAGATCTGCGGGACAGGTAAAGTGCCTGTTTCAGGTCCCCTGTGGTGTCCAGGGTGCAAAGGCCTTGGAAGCCAGACCCATAGCCCCCTTAAAATTCGTCACCCCTAAAAAAGTGTGCCAATGAATTAATACATCTGTGCAAATGTGTCCCCCTTAAATATTTTGCCTCTGGAAAGGTTTTAGCCCACTTTCAATGCCTTGTCTGGCTGTGGACCTGTTGGAGGCTTAGGTTTTAGCACATCCCTGTGTGAAAATTGAAGTCTCAGGTTAAGTGTATTTAGTTTGGGAGATGATTGGGGCACAAATGATTTAACACGGGTGAGGGGCATGACTGCCCATGCCTCCGACACCTCATATTTTTCTTTCGCGTTGACCCGTCACCTCCATATACAGTATTGATGAGTTTGATTTAGGGTAGCAATACTGTGTGTTGATTCATTTACTTCCATGAACATTAATTGTTACACCAACCTGGTGTAAAAAGGAAGCTGAAGTAAGGGGGGTACAAGGTTTGAGTAATTGCTTACCTGGGTGGGGTCTAAGGGAAGGGTTTTCCTGTTCACTTTGGAAATGTTTGCTTTTGGAAGTGTGCCAAGTGGGACCTAAGATACATTATGGTACTTCATATATGACACATTGTGAAGCATATAAAAGTTACACATAACAGCGGATGGGGAAGGGGGTCTGCGCCCCTTCCCTGCATCTGCCACTGTCATGTGATATCCAAATAAAACAACCCAGCCTGAGAACTGAAGAATAACCAGGCAAGCCCAACTAGCATCTACTACGTTCAACCCAAGAAGTTTTACCGTTTGTTATTATTCGCTATGGGCCCCTGCGGGGTGTGGTGGGGTGGGGTCTTGTGATTAAGGTCAAGATGGCTGAGTAAGCAACGTGCCACCAAATACACAACTGACCTTGTCATAGAGAGATATGATGGTTTATCTGCATTTAAAACTGTTTTACTGTTGTCTATAGATCATCTGGACAGCGCCCTCTATTTCAATTATCCTCTTATATCTTTGCCCCAGATCTGTTTGAAAAAAAGTATGCAAATCATATGAAGAGGACTATCTTGATGATCCCATATCTGCAAAACCCAATTTTTGAGTCTACTTTGAACACAGGACAAATCGTTTTGTTTTGTACACAAGTATATGGGAATGGGTCGGGCATTTTGTCTCATTAATCATTAATGTGCAACTTTTGAAGGTGGGAATCATTCTTTTCACTAAATTTGATCAATTTTCTCCCTATTGGTCACAGTTTTGCGTAGTCCTCTTGATGTTGCCACGGAAGTCAAGATTTAAAGCCTTTTTTGGACTCTGTCCCATGGTCTATTGTTAGCTCTTCGCCAGCCTCCCAATCTAAGACAACTGCTTGCGTCTTCTCAACTTTCACCGTTATCCAAACCACCCCTAGGAAATATACCCTGCAATAAACCCCGCTGCCAAGTTTGCCAACATATTTCCCAGGGCTCGCCCATTTTCCTCCCTTTTTCGAAATTTCCTATCAAACTCCCCAATCTGGACTGTGATTCTCAGAATGTTGTTTATTTATTATATTGTACTATGTGCCCTAAAGGTCTTTATGTTGGAGAAACTACCACTAAGTTTCGGTTTAGATAACAACCACAAGAAGTCTATCCGCGACGATGCACGCGGTTTTCCAGTTGCCGAACACTTCGGGCGGACCAATCATTCCCTCCGAAATTTGAAATGTTTGCTGATTGTTTCAAACTTTCAATCTCCTCGGCACCGTAAAAGTACAGAAATAAATTATATCCTTAAAATAAATACACACACTGAGGGTCTCAATAGAGATTTGGGCCTACTCAACCATTACACGCTCTACAATGATTCTTGACCAATTGATGTCTTTTGTCTATTCAACATGTTTTATGTGTTTACTTCCAATTCACTCTTGAATTTAGGCCTGCTAGCTAGCTCGAGTCTGTCTGGGTCTACTCTACCGTGACGCTCACTACAATGTTTATTGTCCAACTTTTGCATGTTTGCACGTAACTGGTCAGTATAGGCTGTGCAGTTAATTTAAATTTACCTTTTCATGTGTTTGTCGTATGTCTGTCTTGGCCGACGAAGGCTTCAGGAGAAGTTGAAAATTTCCAAGTTTAATTAAATAAATACTTAATCGTACTCCTTTTGTCAATTTTGACTTTGTTTTTCATTGTTATCGTTTATTGTTATTCTTTCGGAGTACACGCGGACATTTCAATCCTTTTATATATATATGTATATATATATGTGTGTGTGTGTGTGTTTGTGTGTGTGTGTGTGTAATATTTCAATGACAAGGCATCCTTTGGTGTTAACAGCTAGGTGTCCGTCAATTTGACAACTGCCAAGTAATTGTATCTAGTTTGTAAATCTAGGAGGGCTCCCGTGTCCGTTTACGTATTCTTATAAAAAAAAAAAAGTGTGTGGAAACGTTCAGGCGAAAATAATATTTCACCCCAAAATTTTTCCCCCTAAGGTCGACTGTTTTACAACAACTTTCCCCCAATTAAATTTAATTTATGAATGAAATTTAATTCATGATCGAATCAATTATCAATGAAATTATCATCTACAGCCTCTACTCTCCCTGATTCCTTACTACATTCAGTACTGTACACATTTTCTCAATAAGCTTTGCAATATCCCACCTCTTGCTAATGGCAGCATTTTGGTTACATTAGATGTTTCCGCTCTGTATACAAATATCCCCCATAGAGAGGGTATTCTAGCTTGTAGTAAGATGATGGATCTGAATGGTGTAACTCAACATGCTGAGATTTCCCAGTTAAGTTCATTCTTGCTTATAATTGTTTCATATTTAATGATCGTCACTACTTACAAACTAATGTATTACATGGGCACAGGAATTTCCCCCTGATACGCCAACATATTCATGCATTTCCTTGAACAGAATATACTAGCGAAGTCCCAATATTAGCCGTCTTTTTATTTATGGTATATAGACGACACTTTTATGTTATGGGAACATGGAAAA